>CM067543.1:42838652-45338652 GCA_034509755.1 Anisodus tanguticus | reverse complement strand
AATGAAAAATAGTGTAGTTTGGATGATAAAAGTGAGGTTGGTGTGTAGTGAAAGAGATAGCTGAGAGAAAGAAAAATTATTCTAAGTCTCCAACTTATTTAACTACAAAAGAGAGTATTTTGTTGAAGGAAGTGCTCTTATTGGTGGAGTTTTGGACTCTTCAACTAGTCCAGAGTTAGTTGAGTCATATAATTTATCGGGTTGTTGTATTATGGAGGTGACAAATCAAGAGTAATGTTGCTGGACCGGTGAAGATGCCGCAGTGGACTTGAATCTCTTTAAAGAGAGCGAAATATTTTTTAACCTGTATTTATTTATTTACTGTTCATTTTCATTTTTTCATAGTATATTCACCAACACTTTTCACTTCTAACCCATGTGGTACAAAGTATTTCCCACCGGTTGCGAAATAATTGCTCTATATACCTAGTTTAATCCACAGTTACCTATAAAGCACCTTCGTACTTTTTAGGAGATAGTTTCTTGTATGGTCATCCAAGTAATGTACTTAACCAATCAAAGTAACTTTTGTTTTGGTTTATGACAAGTCATTCAACTTGAAAATTCTAAATTTTATTCTTCAAGCTCAAAATAGCAGAACTCAAAATTTAAAAGTGAAAAAAATTATTGCAAGTTCATGATTTTGCAGAAAAATCATCAAGGAAATTGATTTTATACGTAGATTGTTTAAGAAAAAAAATCATAAAAATTTAAATTTCTTTTAACTGTATATGTGTACAATAAATGTGATTTTGTATAAAATTATATTGAATGTATATCAGAAAAAAAAAAAAAAAAAAAAGAGAAGAAAGTGATAAACTTCCATGGAGGCCTCTTATACATTGACTATGTATATACACCCTTATATACACTGAAATGCAAGTTATGTTTGCGTATAATAAACCCTTGTAGTCCGGCCCTTCTCTGGACGCACATATCGGGAGCTTAGTGCACCGGACTGTTCTTTTTTATATATTAATAATAATAATAATACAAAATTATACATAAATCTACACACTTATACACACATTTACATTGTTATTCAAAATTATATAAAAAATGAATTTCGTACCCTTCGGACTTCAACTCACGAAATTTCATTTGAAATGGGTCTTAAACATCACATAATGGATCTTAAACTTTAGGACGAGCATCATCCGAACAATTTTACCAATATTAATCGACACCCATTCGATTTTTTTATCAAATCTCAACTAAACTACACCCAAATTTCAATCTTGAAGAAACTTCAACAAAATTCAAGAACCCAATTCGTCTTCTTCTGATTCACCTCACCAAATTATTTCTCAAACAGTTGCAAACTAGTCTCAAATGAAAACATCAATGTGATACTGTGTATGATATGTCTACATTAGGTTAGCAATAGAAGATCTAAATATTTTTAGTTTGACCATCTTTTTGTTTTTAAATGTAGAAGAAGAAGAAGAAGAAAATCCGAATCATAGCCAAATGTACCTTATGTCATGTTTCACCTAGTTAACGTACTCGTTGTCATTGATCAAGTATGAATCCAAGATTTTGAGAGATTGAGGGGTGAGGCTGCAAGGATTCGCAAGTGGGTGAAGGTTAAGTAAGCAAGAGTTACCCGTTGTCATTGATCAAGTCCACTTGGTTGGGCGGTTACATACAAAGTGGGTCTAGTTGATCGTAATTATTTCAAAATTTAACTCAATAAAAATGGATCTAGTTAAAAGAAGTGAAACCCACCAACTATTACTTGAAATTTCTCTCGTGAAGTCAACTCCATCAATATCAGAAGCATTTGTAACAACAGAAAGTCTAGCAAACTTTGAAGGATTGAAAACAATCGAGGTTTAAGCATTTGATCTTTGTAGAACAAATATGTAATTTTCATATGGAAGTGCAAGTAATTGGGTTAGTTGCGCAACTACAGCTATCACAATTTCAAAGATTGATAACAATTTAGGACAAGCCGGAAGCCAAATGGTTAGTCAAACTTAGCAAATATGATAGCCGCCGACCTCGAACTGCAATCAAGTCACAAGTTTTAGCTGACTTAGTGGTTTCTTTCAGTTAGGGTATCTTACAAGATGCGGAGAAGGAAGCTATATTAGCCTCCCGAGGTTTGGATCCTACATACAGACGGTGCCTCCAACATAAAAGGAACCGGTCTTGGACTCTTGGCATAGTTCTATTACCCCTTCCGGAGAAACTTTTCAGCAAGCCATAAAATATGTTCATTTGACTAATAATGAAGTCGAGTATGAGGCAGTTATTGTAAGTCTTAAATTAGCCCGGGGTCTAGTATCCCAAGATTGTAGGGTTGAAGAGTGATTCTCACAAGTGGTCAATCAGATCGATAGAGTTTAGAATGCTAAAAAGGAACGAATGCAGAGGTACCTAGCAAAAGTCAAGAACCTGCAATCCTGATTCAAAGATTGGAAAGTGACACGGGTTCCTTGGGAGGAAAATGTTGAAGCCGGTCCTTTGTCTAACCTCGGATCTTTAGCAGACGTAACCTAGTCGGGCTCAAGCTCAATTATGCATCTGCATCATTCAGCTTTAGACTTAAAACGAGGTAAATTCCACTAATTTGACTTGGGACTAGTGTAATGAAATCATGATCTATTTGCAGAATGGTACCTCACCAGAAGATAACAAGGCTTCCCGGACACTCAGAACAAAAGCGCCTAGGTATTGCTTGGTCGGAGGTCAACTATACTGGAGGTCTTTCCACGGTCCATTGGCTAAGTGCCTAAGACTGGTAGAAACTGATTACACAATGACAGAAGTACATGAAGGTAGTTGTGGTAATCATTCTGGGGATTAACTACTCACCCGAAAACTAGTAAGGACGGGATACTATTGGCCCCGAATGGAACAAGACATGAAAAAATAATGCAAAAGTGTGATAAATATTATTGAGATGTTGTGGTCTCAATAATAGTTCAAGAGCTTATGAAAGTTTTGATGATTGACAAACTATGTACAAGTAACAATCAAGGTACAAGGAAGAATAAATGAAGATGTACAAGAATCATATCCTTAATAGATTTCCAAAAGAAACTGGTAAAACAGGCAACACTGAAGAAGAACTGGTCTTTAGATGAAGAACTGAAGACTGTTTGAAGAAGTTGTTTCACACAGACTTGGAGAATTGAGATTAAGACTCAATCCAATTATACAAGGAACTAGAGTTCAAGATATGAAAACATTACCATAAATTGAACACATGAAATGAGCTTGGAAATAAGAGAAGTTAACTGTATGCGTGTAAAGGCGAATTTGTGGTTCCAAGACAAGATCTTTCTTACATATATAATGATTGTAGTAGGTTTTGTTTTGTGTTTGTAACTGACTTCATTGACTGGGTAAAGTCATTGAAGAAGTTAGGTGAGAGAGCCAACATTTGAGGGAATTGTTAAAGAGAGAGGAATGTACTGTTTGGAACTGCCCCTTAGGTGTATTAGAGTTGTAACTGTAAAACTGCTCATGTTTAGTGAAGAGTGGGGAAATCCTAAAGGAGGTAGGTCATGATTTTTCCTTTCTTGAGCAAGGAGTTATCCATGTGAAAATTCTTGTATTTATTTACATATTCCATACTTTACCTTCTTGCATAGTTGTTCAAAGAACCTGATTCTGTAAGTACTTAGGTCGCAGCTGAACTATCAATTGGTATCAGAGCCAGATCTTTCAATGAAGGCTAACATCTTGAAAAACTAAAGATGGTTGCACCTCCTGCAGTCAAGAAGGCAAATCAACAAAAAGACCACCATCCATCAGTGGGGAATTTTCATTATTAATGGTGGAAAGCTCGAAGAAAAACTAATCAAAAGAGAAGATCAAGTGCAGAACTGCTAATTAAGCAATATGAGATGTTCAAGATGGACAAAAGAGAAAATATCTAAGAAATTAATTGCTGACTTACGAGAATCACTGATAAATTAAAACTACTTGAAAAAATAGTTCCTCAAAGCAAGAAGATCATGAAACTTCTGCACATCATGCCTGAGTCATGGTAGAGTAAGGTGAACTTAATAGTTGAGAAAAAATATGAAAACTCTAATCATGGAAGAACTCATGGTGGACTTGAGAACCTATGAGAAGGAAGAAATACATAAGAAGACTCATGGCACATTTAGAAATTTGATCCTTGGAGATATGCAGAACAAAGTTGATGGAAACCGTAAAGAGGAGAAAAATAATCAGTCTCCAAAACATGAAATGGATTTTGGCTTAGAAGGAGTGGTAGCTCTAATGGCCCAATTAGAATCTGACCATGAGGATGATGACTCATAATTTAACTTCTCTTAGATCAAGGAAGCTATGTATACAAACTCAAAAGGAAAGCTTGTATGTTTAGCTCACATAGTAATTGAGGCCTTTGAGAGACTACACATAAAAAAGAAAGGGTGATGAATGCATACACTGCTCTTCAAAAGGACCACAAGAAACTTGAAGAAGTAGAAGAGAACCTGGAACAATTAGTTGATTCTCTCAAGAACCATTTCACTCTAGGCAAAAAACAATTGTGCTAAAATCAAAGGGAAAGAATCTCTCATTACACCCTCATAAGAAAAGAATAATGATGAAAACTTTTGAGTAGCTGCTAGCTCAATAGTAGGTTATGAGCATACAATAATATTTTGGTGATTTGATAAACAATGTACACAATGACAATCAAGTGAGATATAAGGAAGACAATTGAAGAACTAGATATCCAAACAGATCTCCAAGGGATTCAGTGAAACAGTCATATTAACAAAGGAACTAATCCTTATCAACGCAATACTTGAGACTGCAAAAAGTTATTCCATGCCAAGTGAATGAAACAAAATATTGACTTATTCCTATACGATGAAAGGTTAGATTTTAAATTATGAATATATTACTATAAGTTGATCAACATGAAATTAGAATTGAAGCAGGACAAAAATGCCAAAGCGCATACAAGGAAAGAAGCAGGATCCAAGTCAAACAAGGATTGATTTTGGGTACAACTATGAAAACAATACTTGGTTGGATTCGACAAAGCAAAGGCGGAAATTACTTATATATACAGAATACGAATAAGCTTTGTAGCTTAACTACAATCCTATCATTCCAACGTGAGGTAAGAGTGAGCAGAGTCAACACCTAGTATCAAGAAGACCCAACCATATCAATGAAAAACCAGAGCTTCTCAAGATATATCATTAAGTTCTTTAGTTGTAATAGTTAGGTTTTTGTTGTGGTTTCATTTATTTACCTTGGCAAGTATTGTGTAATAGGTGTCAGTTGGTAATAAATTGTAAGGGATCTCTTGACTAGGTAGAGTCGAGAGATACAATTGTATTAAAGAGGGTGGAGGTGGGATTGTTAGAGAATAATTTCTTAGGTTATTGTAACCTTAAACCGCTCGAGTTTAGTGAAGTTTGGAAAAAAAAAATTAAGAGATAGGATGTGGTTGTTGTCTTTCTTGAGCAATGAGTTTTCCATGTATAAATTTTTATGTTGATTGATTTATTATTCTATAATTTAACTTCTTTTATAGTTGCTCAAAGAACCCGATTCTTTAAGTACATAAGGTAGTAGCCCGATCCTAACAAGTGGTATCAGATCTAGATCTTTCTACATAGGCTATCACCTTGAAAGATTATCGTACCTCCAGCAGTACAAGAAGGACAATCAACAACTAGACCATCATGCTTTAACGGAAAATAATATGGCTGGAGAAAATCAAGAATAAAGGACTACATAATTGGCAAAGACCCTGAATTTTGGGAAATCTCCTGAAGGACCAGTTATTCCATGATCACGAAAGACAAAGGAACAATGTCCTCCCCAAAGACAAGAAATCTTATACAGAGAAAGAGTTTTAGGCAGTCTAGAAGAATGGCAAGGCTAAGAAGATACTTATTTGCAACATCAAACATGAAGAATACAACTGAATCTCCTCCTACAAAATGGCCAAAGAAGTGTGGGATACCTTAAAAACCACACATGAAGGAACAAGTCAGGTAACGAAATCAAATATCTCCATATTAAATAGGCAGTATAAATTGTTCAAGATAAATGAGGGAGAATCCATCCAAGAGATTTTCAACTAACATAACCAATGAACTAGACTCTCTTAGTGTGGACATTCCTCAAGATAAAAGGATCAAGAAATTATTTAACATCCTACCTGACTCATGGGAGAGCAAGTTAATGCCATCATAGAGGTCGTAGACTTGGATTTAATGAGTATGGAAGAACTCATGGAAAACTTAAAAACCCAATGAGATGGGGAAGATCCAGACAGAGAAAAATACTCCCTCAACCAAAAAAGTGAGTCTGGTCCTTGCAGCACAACAAAGATCTTGACGAAGAAGATATGACTCTACACACCAGAAGGTTCCAGAAATTTGTTAGAAGAGGATGATTCCTAAATAGAGGAAGTACCTCGAGAACAAGAGGACTTTATAGAAGCAATCAAGATGGATGCTTCAAATGTGGGGAAATAGATCACCTTATAAGAGACTACCTAGAAAAAAATGATGATGAAAGAAGAAGTGAACATGACGGAAGAAGAAAAGAGCAGGTTCCTAGAAACAAGATGTGCATTGGGCGAACTGCTCAAATCATAAAAAGGACTTTAGATTCTATGGGGAAATCCTTAAGTGATGATGAATATAAGAGAGAAAATCTAAATAGATCCTAGGTGAAAATAGAAAAGTCAAATACATTGGCACTTAAGGAAACTCTGACTCAAAACCAAAAGATAAGGATCACAAGGTAAATTTCTCAAAATTCAAGGATGATGTTAAAAAGGTCAAAGGTGCAAATATACTCCTCAACTTAGCGATTTAGAGCAGATATATTCCCGTTATAAAAGTGGTGGATATATACCCATGCCGTTACAAAATGGTACAAATATACCCCCGTCGTTACACAAATGATGCAAATATACCCTTTTTATTGACGAAATTTTTTTAAAAACCGTTTAGCTTATTTTTTAATTTAAAAAGTGTCTCGTCACTTTTAAAAAATCTACCCATTTTTAGTGGACATATTTTTCGAAAGCCACATGGTATTTTTTTGGTGGATCGGGTCCAATTTGTTTAAAAGAATATCTCCACGGCTTAAAAAAAATAAGTCTACCCATTTTTTAAATAAACCAGACCCGGCCCACCAGGAAAAAAAATTAAAAATTACTATGTTGCTTTAGAGAAATATGTCTACTAAAAAAATGAGTAGACTTTTTTCTAAAGCCTCGTGGTATTGTTTTAATTCAAAAATAAGATAAATAATTTTTTTTTAAAATCCGTCAGTAAAAAGAGTATATTTACACCATTTTATAATGGCAGGGTATATATCCACCACTTTTATAACGGGAATATATTTGCTCTAAATCGCAAAGTTGTGGGATACATTTGCACCTTAGCCCTATTAAAAATCTATCCAGAGAAAAACTAGAACAAGTGGTCTATATTATCATAGATACCTATGAAAATTTTCAAAAGGAAAAGGAAGTATAATGGAAGCTTTGGACTCCCTTCAAATGGATCTTATAAGACAAAAAGAACAACAAGAGAACCTGATAGAGATAATTGATGACCTA
This sequence comes from Anisodus tanguticus, assembly GCA_034509755.1. Lineage (NCBI taxonomy): Eukaryota > Viridiplantae > Streptophyta > Magnoliopsida > Solanales > Solanaceae > Anisodus > Anisodus tanguticus. Next base: position 45,331,088 of record CM067543.1, on the reverse strand, counting down.
AGGGAACATGTCCTCACGATGAGTCAGGAGAAGAAAACTCGAGAAGGAAAAGCTTGATGTAACAATCACAAATATGAAAGACTAGGCAGATTAGTTTCTAAGGGATCACTCAAAGTTGTGAAAATGAACTATGAATTGCGCAGGCTAAAAACTAGAAAAGTTAGAGGAAGTAAAATAAGAAAAAAGCTCCTAGTGGAATGAGTGCTCAGAACACAAGAACTTATGTGTTTTCATCTCACACAACTGCAAAAAGTGCTCAAAAATCATGTCTAATAGAGGTCAGGATAACTCAAAACGACGGGCATCATGATAACATTGTTCTTATTTGTGACAATTCATATTACTGTTGAATGTTGTTTTATCATCTTGTAAGAAGAATAACCCTTTCATTGAACAACTAAAAAAGACACTTGATTTTCGATAAAGCCAAAAGGGAGAAAATAAGGATAGTAACAGTTCATACACTAATCAGGTTGGTCCTTAAAGAAGAATGTTGTAGAAATCTTCCATTTGCTATGTTAGGCTAAATTGTTAAGGAACTAGTTATTATTTATATAAGAACCTATTCCTACTTATAGTGATAGAAACATTTATAAAGAGAAGAGTCCTAAAAATGGAACATGGTCCTTATGCAAAAATTATAAAGATGTCCACAGAGAAAGACACATGGTTATGATCAGGTTCACAAACCTAATCATCTATAGGTTTGCAAAGAGTGGAAGATTAGTCTCAATAGCTGATTAAATGATTATCAATATGGTTGTAAAGAGTGAACGGTTATCCCTACAACTAATTAAATAAGCTTACAAACCTTACGTAGTCAAGATAACCTAGCACATCTAGAGGGTTGCAAAGAACGAATTGTAATACCCTATAAAGATTGAAGCAAGATTAACATCTTTCCAAGTTTAAAGACCGATACAAGTGTAACATCTTGTTGAGGTCAGTAAACTGAAGTGAGCTTAACATCTTGCTAAAAGTTTACTTTGATCGAAATGAGCTTAATATCTTGTTGAATGTTTACTTTGACCAGAGTGAGCTTAACATCTTTCAAAGGTTTAGAAGCACTAAACAATATGGAGATGGTTTTTAAGGAGAAGATTTTCAACCAAGCGCTTCGTTGTAGCCAAGCTTACTGCTAGCCTATCGTCTAGAGCCAAGCTTCGACCGCGACAGCTCATCGCATCACATTTGTGAGACTTTGAATGGAGTGGTCCGTACGCCCCCCCCCCCCTCGCCAAGCCTGAAGAAAGGAGCAACTTAGATACCTCTTTGTTCACTATATTCCTGGTTTACCATCAGCTCTCGTCTTGTTGGCAAGGTGGGAGCTTCAAGACCAATTTTTGGTGGCGCACCCTCCACACAAGCACCGCTCGACGAAGGGGGGACGGGGAATGCTACAGGCCCAAAACCTTTGACCCTTCTTACTAAATGGGAGTGCCCGAGGCACCTCATCTTCTCATTTCGTCTTGAATTCACTGTCACTTTAGGAAAGAATTTCTTTATCCTGAAAGTATGTGTTTGCTCCGCAACATAGGAGCTACACCTAAGGGGGGAAGATTCATATCAAGAGCCTATGAAAATTGATGAAGATAATCGAGTGCACATGAAGAAGTATGAAGCTGATAGGTTTGTTATAATTAATAAGGGGAAATTATTGATGTTGTGGTCTCAATAATAGTTTAAGATCTTAGGAAGATTTGATGATTGAAAAACTATGTACAAGTGACAATCAATTTACAAAAAATAATGAATGAAGATGTACAATGTTGAATAGTTGCTGGCCCATTGATCATGAATTTAATATTGGAGTTTTGATGATTTGACAAAAAATGTACCAGATGACAGTCAAAGGGAGATATAAGGAAGGATTCATTTGAAGAACCAGGTATCTAAGTAGATCGTCAAAAGGATTCAGTGAAGTAGTCACATCATTACATGAACTGCTCGAAGGGACTAATCCTTACTATCATGCAACTAGAGAGTGGAAGTTCTTCTATGCCGACATTAGAGAGAAACGAATATTGACGGATTCCTATTCGATGAAGAGTTGGACTTAGAGTTAAGGTAATATTCTACAAATACCATAAGTTGATTAACATGGAAATTAGCATTGAAGTACGACAAGGAAGCCAACGCGCAAACATAGAAAAGAAGGAAGATCCAAGTCAAACAAAGTTAAGTTTTTCAGGTGCAATTAATGAAAAAAAAACCTACTTGGAATCAGGGATTAAAGGCATCAACTTCTTCTATATAAAAACAGCACGATCAATCTTTGGAGCTTGGATGTCACAACCACAAATACTTTAAGGAGAGACAAGAGTGAGTACGGTCAACACCTTCGTCTCAAGAAGTGACAACTATTCCAACAACAAATAACATGAGCCTATCCAAGCTTATCCTGTCGGTTCTTTAGTTGTAGTTAGGTTCTTTTGCAGTTCCCACCTATTTAACTTTACAAGTATTGTGTAATAGGTATATGTTGGTTAGTTATTAGATCTATAGAAAACAACTAGGTTGTTTAGGTGGACTATTTAAGCAACATGTCCTTTAGGTTTTACAAGGAATTTGTAAACCTATTAATGGCTCCGGATTATAGTGGAATCATGATAAATTCTATAGGAAAGATAGGTCATGGCTTTTTGTTCTCTTGAGCAAGTTTTTTTTCATGTGAAAATTGTGTGTTCATATTTTATTCCGCCGCATTACCTCTTAATCAAATAGTTCCAAGAAACAGATTCTTAGAGCACATAGGAGTAGCTGGTATTTAATGATGATCTCTGATAATGACTAAAGGGGAAAATATCTATAGCAACTTATATATGCCAGTAGACTGAGCTTGATAAAGAAATATTAAAAGGAACGATTCCTCGGAAAATAGCAGTAAAATAGATTAAATAATTTGCTAATCTAAGTAAAAATATAACGAAACATGTTCTTATACAAAGACCAAGTTTTCATTTGGTGTCAACCCGAGCTTGTTAGCAACATCGCGTCTCTATCCTTGTTCATTTAGACCGACCCTCGCTTGGTTTGTACCCAAGCTTGCACTTAGCAACCTCGTGCTCATTCTTCGTTCAAACAACCAGATTCTTCTCACCACCATACACTACAACACTTCCTAAACAACCACACCAAAGGCCATTAACCGAAACCACCCATACATACATGTTCAATCCCGACAACACCAAACATTTCACAAAACACCTCTTACTAAGAACCTACTGTCCAGATCAGTTTCCGACACCTTGCCACCATCCAACCACCAAACTCCAACCATCAATACAACTCTCAACGTATCTAGAATACCCTCACAAAATGCGTAAGCTCGAGCTCCCTTGAATCTACCCGTCTACCCCACCAAACACCCCACTGCCCGGCAGAAACATCCCACCTGACAGCCTACTTTCAATCCCATTTTCGTGTCAACCCGTGTCCAACTAAACTCTGACCAACTCACGCTCACTCACCCCTCCTTATATATATTACCTTTCGAAAACCACATCCATTGACTGTAGTAAATTAGTAGCAGGAATAGGTACTTCTCATTGTGATTCTATCACTGCTAAAAATAGAACAACAATGTTTTCATCATTTTATTTGAATTCCGACCTCGTTACGATCTTCTGCGTCTCGGGCATTCAGTACATCCACCACTTTACGATTCCTGTATTTTTAAAGTCAATACTTCGCCTTCCAAACTTACATCACTCGCTCTGTATATGGGGAAGACAATCGCTTATACTTTGAAATTTCAATATCATACTCGCACATCTGGCGTATCAATACTCTGGTCAGAATATTTCATGGGCTGGTTGTGAATATGAGTTAGCCAAGGTCTTTGTAGATTTTATCAAAACTGAAACTATGTAAAGCACGAGTTAGACTTAAATTCTTACAACTCACCTCTACTGCACGATTTATGAGATGAAAGAATGAAAACCATCCCTAAATACCCGACAGCATCTCACTTATAAGTGTGATGCACAACACACCCATAAATAAGACTATGTCAGACACGGCTTGTAGACTCCCTAGGACTGACCTGTTCTGATACCAAGTTTGTCACACCCCAAATTGGGGGGTGGCTAGCACCCGGTGCTTGAACAACCCAAGTGTACCACCTATATATCATAATCTGAGCATATAATGACTTGGGCCGCCAAGGCCTCAGAATGATCAATACAATGGAAACTCAATATGAAAATGTGATCTAACGACAACAAGGCCAACATACATATAGAGCAAGGCTGACAAGGCCGCAATAAGACAATTATACATACAATCCAGTATACAAGCCTCTATGGAAAATATAAATGTGACATGGCCGGAACAAGGCCCCAACCTACCCGTAACCTATGTTTGTACCAAAACCTATCTCATGACTCTGACTCGGTAGCTTTTGATAAAGTGAATCTTACCACTCGATCCGTAGAACTCAACCAACTCCTACTAGGTAGGTCTATCTACACCTCTACCTGAGTCTGCAGCATGAAATACAGCGCCCCTGGCAAATGGGATGTTAGTACGAATGAAATGTGTTGGTATGTAAAGCATGAATAGCAATATGAAAGTATAAGATGTAAATAAGAGAATAAAAGCAATATGATACTCTGATAACCTGTGTGCTACGTAGGGTGAATAATGAAACTCTAAAACTGTATCAAACTCTTTGTATAGCAGTTATGTTATATAATCTACCCTCGGCTTATAGCTCGAGGTGTGTAATATGTCACTTCCCTCAGGTATACTCTGAGGTGTATGAATGGATGCATATATAAGTGCCTACCTGATCGACTATAGCGTGACGCGGTGTGTATGATGTACATGTACAACTTTCCACTGGCTGATTGCATAGGTGGTGTGAATAATATATATATAACTATCCACCGACATAGGTTCGGTAGTGTGGATAATGTACTGTGATAACAATGGCACTTATGGCCTCTTTGTAACTAATAACCCTTTTACTTTACTTTGGAACGACTCTTGGCCGACTCGATGATTAACTCTTTGGAACACTCTTTTTCGGAGGCTTGTGATACTCGTATGAACAACCAACCAACAATAAGAATAGAACACAATAATAATAAGATAACTACTCCCAACAAGGGATGATCAAAATATGAATAGAGTGATTCTTTTGACGTTTCTTTTTTAAAACAACGAACATTTTGGATTTCATGCTTTTGAAAGAAGGTGATAACCTTACATACCTACGTCGCTTAGTTAACAATGTCTCGCGAACCCCCGGATGCTTTACGAGTGATGATCTACATAATATAGAGGTTTTGGATTAAGATATGATCGACAAACTAAGAATCGATTTGCTAGAATAATTCAACGAATACCTAGAGTGCATACTCCTCTAGCTATGAGGTTCATGGCTGCCAACCATGCTATCTACTCCCCTTCAACACGACACCAGTAGCACCAATAATAACCACAACAACAATAACCATAACAACAACAACAACAAGATATACTCCATGATTTCTAGCACTATATCTTTCAATTCCAAGATATGATAATAACAAAGTCTACGTAAGAACTATCCAAGACTCATAAAAACTACTTTCATGGAGTTCTAGCTCAACTACCATAAGTTTCTTCTATCAACAATCTCAACAAGGCTATAAGAAGACAAAGATCATTAAGAACATCAATAACTCACCTTAGCTCAGCCAAGAAAGCTTGCACCATCAACTTCTTTCCAAGAACCAAGAAAATCCTTCACTCCATCTTGCTACCAAGAGGATTTCCAAGCTTTTTAATGGTTATCTATGGAAGATTTACCTTCAAATTGATATGAAATGGCTCATTGATGATATAGAAACCCTAGGGGAATGTTTTAGAGTGTTTGGAAAGTGTTGGGGTCGAATTTGGAATGAAAATGAGAAGCCACCGTTCTTTGCTATTTATAGCATCATCCACTTCCTCAGATATGCGGTCAAATTTGCGGGGCATATTTGATTATGCTGAGGTATATTGGAAGGCCTATTGAAACAAAAAAAATTGGGTCAATATGCGGCCAAATATGTGGGGCAGAATCGACTTTGCGGGGCATATTTCTCTACATATCACCCCAAGGTGTCGAATTTCATTGAAACTTATTTTCTTCGATCCGATTAGTCTCAAACTTTCTTGAAACTTAATTAACATTCCAATAAACCTTTATTAACCTTGTGGAGGGATCTCACCCTCTTCGATCCTATGTTGGATAACTTACGCCTGGAAACGACGCATAAAGTATGTGGTGTAACAAATATATACTCATTAGGAGAATAACGGGAAGAAGAAACACATTGTCTATTAGACCTCCTGAGTGGAATATTTGACTTGTCCACAGCTTCATGAGTAGGAGCATCTACCTCATCAACCGCGGTATCGTTATCATCGGCATCAATATACTGATCCAGAACATGATTCTGGTCATCACCATCATCATCGAGCCCACCAACGTCATCAACATTTGTATGAGGAACTTGATCAAGATTAACTAAATCATCAAAATTTGAAGATTTTAGCTTTTCTGCTTTGTTAACATCTTCAATGGTTTGATCCTCCACGAAGACAACATCATGACTTCTCACAACCTTCTTCTCAACTAGATTATATATTATGTAACCAAACTCATCAAGGCCATAACCAATGAAGATGCACTGCCTTATCTTGCCAACTAACTTTGACATCTCATCTTTAGGCACATGTACAAAAGCTTTGCAATCAAATACTTTCAAATAGTCATAGGAAATGTCCTTCCCATACCAAACTCTATTTGGAACATCACATTGCAAAGCAACAACATGAGATAAGTTAATAACATGTGCAGCGGTCAATAAAGCCTCACCTCAAAAGGAATTCGACAACTTTGCTTCAGAAAGAAAACATCTGACTCTTTCTATCAATGTCATGTTCATTCTCTCGGCCAAACCATTAAATTGAGGAGTCTTAGGGGGAGTCTGGTGTTTGATACCCTGTTTCTTTCAGTATTTGTCAAACGGTCCACAATATTCACCACCGTTATCAGTACGAATACACTTCAGCTTCTTTCATGTTTCTCTTTCAACTGAAGTCTGAAACTGCGTAAAGACACCTAACACTTGGTCTTTGGTCTTCAAGACATATACCAAAAAAAATTGAGCAATCATCAATAAACGTAGCAAAGTAAAGTGCACCAACCAAAATCCTTGTCTTCATAGGACCACATAAATCTGAATGCACCAACTCAAGCAACTTTGTCTTTCTTGAAGGAAGATGAGACTTGAAAGAGACTATATTTTGTTTTCCAGCCAAACAGTGCTCGCACTTTTCTATTTTAGCACTTTTGAAATTTGACGATGATTTCTTCTTGGTCAGGGCATTGAATCCCTTCTCACTGATATGGCTAAGCCTCTTGTGCCATAAAGTTAAAGAGTTATCGCTCTCAATTGCATTCACCATATTAGCGCAAGTAGAAGTTGTAGTCCAGTACAGACCACAACACTTTGTACCACGAGCCACAATCAAGGAACCCTTAGTGAGTTTCCACTTTCCAGTACCATTTGTACTAATATAACCTTCATCATCCAGAATACCAACAGATATCAAGTGCAAACGAACATCAAGTGCATGCTTCATATTGTTCAAAACTAGTTTAGTTCCAATACTAGTTTCTAAACAAATTGTTCCAATACCAGCCATCCTAAACACAGTCTCATTACGCATACTCAAAGTTCAAAAATCACCTGGAGTATAGGATGAGAAAAAAATCCTTCCTTGATGTCACATGAGATGCGGCACCATTGTCCACAACCCAGTTTGACTCATCACCAGCAATATTTATCATATTTGCATCAAGGACAGTAATAAGATCTTTTGTAGTGACGGTGGCCACACAATTTCCATCTTCTTTCTTTTCTTCCTTGTTTATGTTCTCCTTTTTCAATATCTGATAGAACTTCTTTGTATGACCTTTTTCCACAATGATAGCATTCAATATCTTTAAATCTGCCTCTAGATTTACTTCTATTATGTTCTCTATTTTGAAAATCACGATTCTTGCTTCTCCCCCTAGAGTCAGTCACCAAGACATCTGACAAGGAGGAACCCTGATATTTTCTTATCGTTTCTTCATTTAAAACACTACTCTTGGCAAGATCCATATAAATCACACCATCCGGAGCAGAATTTGACAATGAAGTTCTAAAAGTTTTTCAAAAATCTGGTAGGGAACCAAGTAGAAACAAACCTTGAATTTCTTCATCAAATTTAATGCCCATAGCAGATAACTGATTCATGATCCCGTGAAAGTTATTCGGATGATCTGTCATCGGAGAATCATCAAGGTATTTTAAACCCAACATCTGCTTAATCAATAACATCTTGTTGTTTTCAGTCTTCCGAGCATACAAACTTTCAAGCTGCTCCCCTAGGGTCCGAACATGTGTCTCTCTAGAAATATGGTTCAACACATTATCGTCAACCCACTTTCTAATAAAGCCATGAACTTGTCTATGTAATAAATTACACTCTTCATCTGATTTATTATCAGGTTTTTTAGTGGCAAAGACCGGTGATAAAAAAAATTGACATAGATCAAATCTTTCATTTTGCCCTTCCAAATGGCATAATTGACACCACTCAAAGTAACCATTCTACTAGTGTTGGCTTCCATCGTTTATCACAAATATAGATACTATTTATTAGCAGGAGACCAAAGTAATTCTTTTATGATGTGGAAGTTCAAACCGTGTTGCAACCACAGAGCATATTCAAACAAAACCTTGGCTCTAATACCACTTGATGGGAATAAAATAGATCCGCAAAAATAATATTCACGGTATTAGTGATAAACGCGGAACACTAAGTTGTGGTTAATTAGCTAATAAAGAGCAATAATGGCACCGAGAATTTTTACATGGAAACTCTTCTGAATAAGGGAAAGACCACGGACCAAAAGAAACAATTAATATCACTATAGCAAGAAATTTTACACTGTAGTCACGAGTATAAATACTCCAACAATACTACACACTCAAAATAAATGACTCTCTTTTGATTTTCCCACCTTACTACAATATCGCTCACACTCTACTTTTCTTCACAAACTATTTTCTTTCACAGACTATGGACTCACTACTCTCTATATTTTCTTCTCTTTGTTGGTGTATCTAAAGACGATGGAGCGCTCCCTATTTATAGGGATGAAATATCATACTTGTGTACTCACTAACATAAACAAATGATATGAATTTCAAAGTCAATTTCAACAAATGTGGCTACCAAACTTTTCAACAAATGTGACTGCCAAACTTTGCCACTAGATGAAGTTTGACCGGTTGTCAACTTTGTTAAAAACTTTGTCCAATTTGGGGCTGAACTCCACACGAAAATCATTACCATTCTTTATAAACGAAAGAAATATCTTTTCTCTCATTGGCGTAGAAGTTAGAACTAACCATGTAAGTAATGGATAACTGTCTCGACGAACATGTAAATTGCCCACATTTAATGAAGACATCGGTCAAATCATTATATGCACCATCGCTACACAAATCAATAGGTACTGAAAAATCGATAATATATATCTATATATATAAGTCCACTTATTTGGCCCCTCAATCCTTCACTAGAATAATGATTACGTACTACTTTCTTTGAGTTCAAAATAATTGAGGTTTTAAGTTTGGGCACATGAATTAAAAAATTCACTAACTCTTAAAAATTAAGAGGGCTTTAACTTAAACATCTTTAATTATGATTTTCTTATCTTTTTAGGTTAACATAACTATTATGCTAATATGAGAATGTGTCAAGGGCGAAGTTAAAACCTCAATTATTTTGGACTAGAGAGAATAATATATAACCTCCAATTAGTGATTAGTGATCAGTTCTCAAAGGATCGATTATAAACCAATGGTGGGTCTATTTAACGGTCTTCTATGGTAAACCAAGGTCGAGTGACTTAACAAATTGTCGAATTGGGGGTGAAATCTGCAGAAGTGACAAAGAATCTTACCAGTTGAATAAAAGGACATAATATATCCATGAAGCCAACAAATCGACAAATTCGAGCTTCTTCTCCTTGGAAAACACATACCAATGATTGTTGTTGAGTTGTGAATATGGCTTTGAGAAGAAGGGAGAAAGAATAGAGAACTTAAATCTATTGAGAAATGGAGGAAAATGCGAGCAATACTAGTAGAAATGATAGTTTTGAACGCAAGGAGAGGAAGAAGACAATGGAGGGTGGCGAGTGATTTTATTCTATTTTTGAAAATAGTTTCATTTATATACTATAACCAATGTGTAATAAATGAAACTTAGGAGCTGAATTTCTGCTTCCCCCACTAACCAAGGGAGGTCACTTGGCCAATGATTAATATTCAATATAAGACTTGAAACTCACCCAAGATTCCGGTCAGGGTTAGAAGTTTCAGCACAGAGCCAAAATATTCTCCACCATATGTTTGGAAGTTCCAATAAAATCCCAAGACCAAACAAGTATAGAAGCAAGCCTAAGAATTTTCAGGGACATTTCAATGGCTAAATCCCTTCTGGAGTAATCTGCAAGAGTTATTATAAACACCAAGATAAAGTAAAGAGGCGAATTACACAATAAGAACAAAAAGGGAAGAGCCAAAATTTGATTTTTCGGCCAAAGAAGTTCAAAACAATAGGACATAAACCTCGGCAGATACCATCATTTAGCTGCCAAAAGGCCAAAGAAAATTTAAAATTTCAATCACATATTATATACATTTGCAAGTTACAGATGATCTTTAAGGATTGCAAAATGTGAATCAATGACATCCACATCAATGCATGAAATCCCTAAGTTCCATATTGGCTACCCATGGGAATATGTTACATCTATTGGTAGCATTTGATTTACTCCCAATGAATCTGACATCAAGAGATTATTATTATCTATCAGCAACTACAAAACAGCCTTGGCCTAAAACTTTATATAAAAATTGTACAAATGAGATGCTTAACCTCCATCCATTCTTCAAAATATCCTCAGCTCCCATCTGAAAAGGTATCACTGCTATCTCCAACTCTGGAGAGAGAGAAAGGAGCAATGGCAACATTGAATGTCCGTGAGCCTACTCTATCAATATGCTTCATCTCGAAGTCACCCTCCTGTATATAATAAACCATCAGAGACACGATGCATTTTAGAAATGGCAGGAACAAAAGATAAAGGAAGGGCACCCAGGGTATGCGAGGACTCATCAAAACCCTTGCCGCACCCGTGTCGACACGACATAGGTGTAGGTGTGGGTGTGAATCCACACTGCATTTGGTCAACTCATCTTGGGTTCTTTGACTACATCTATGAGAACTATAGATTGATTGGGTATTTGATTTGATTTTGTAGGTTTACATCATATATATACATATATGTAGTTATATAAAATATGAGAATGAATAAAATGTTACTCCCTCCGTCCCAATTTATATGATGTAGTTTGACTGGGCACAAATTTTAAGAAATAAGGAAGACTTTTGAACCTTGTGGTCTAAAACAAGTCAAAGATATTTGTATGGTTATAGATCATCTCGTTAAGCTTAACGTAAAAGGTAAAGTTTAAAGTTAAATTGTTTCCAAACAAGAAAATGTGTCATTCTTTTTTAGACTGACTAAAGAGGAAAGTGTGTCATATAAATTGGGACAGAGGGAGTAGGTGTTTATACGGAATTAAATTTTATTACACGAGATATCTAATGAATAAAATATTAGGTGTTTATAAGGAATTAAAGTTTATTGTCTTTAGTTCAATAACTTTATGTGACGAAGAGTCCGGCCTCTAGATCCGCACACGTATCGGGTACCCGCACCCGAGTCCCAACAACATAGCCTAGAAGGCAAGCAATTCCAGAAACAGAACGATTGATGCCTATTGATTGCACATCAAGGTAAAAAAAAGAAGACACATAGAGACCTTTTTGCAAGTTTTGTCGCCCTCAAAGCCCAACCAGTAAATGCATTTTTTATTTACCAGAAATCAAGAAGGATCTAATAGTCCTTTTTCACAGGATCCTATTAAATAGAAATAGAGAACGAAATAACTAGAAAGATTATTAGAATCTCCCTCTTCTAGAAAGATCAATACCCTCCAAAATATTAGGAGTATCACTCTATTAGAAGGTATCAAAGGACAAAATTGACTAGATTCTGCTAGTTTTTAAGTTTTAACTACTTGGCACCTCAGAAAACCATTCCTTTTTAACATCTGCTGTTCCAAAGTGAATCCTGATAACCAGAAAATCGAAACCCTTTCTCTTCCCAGTTCCAAACATTGCTCTTCAATTTAAACAAATGTATCAATTCAAATTTAATTCAGAAAAAGGAATACACAGAAATATGACAGTTAGTGTAGGTAAGCTATGTGAAGCTAATATGACAATCAGCAATACGTGAAAAAACAACTTTTGAGCATGCAGCAGTTAGCAAATGTTTTACAGAATGCATTAGTAGGTCTTAAGTTTATAAGATAGAATGTTCTAAATTCCATATTCTTCTTGTTTTCTCACTGCTAACTTCATCCTCTAGAATTGAAGGAAAGGAGAAGAATGTGTGTGTGTGTGTAGGATTAACAAATCATGATTCTCGTCTTCCTCGTGATGGACCTATAAGAGGGGTACATGTCAAGTATAAGCTGTGGTCATGTCCTCACTATTCTGAATGTACAGCGTTTGATAGTACAATTCCATTTCAGCTGGAGGCTACATTCAGATGTTTGGGGCAGTTTAAGTGATCAAGGAGTAGTAACTAATATCAGGGAGAAAACTTTGCATAGAGTTCTATTACTCCCTCTGTCCCAAAAAGAATGACTCACTTTTCTTTTTAGTCCATCCCAAAAAGAATGACATATTTCCTTATTTGGCAACAATTTAACTTTAAATTTTAACTTTTACGCAAAACGGGATGATCTATAACCATACAAATATCTTTGGCTTATTTTAGACCATAAGATTCAAAAGTCTTTCCTTATTTCTTAAAGTTCGTGTCAACTGAAAGTACATCAAAAATTGGGACGGAGGGAGTACTATTAATGGGTACCTTCAAGTGTTTATAGATAAAGCATCCATGACCATAAGTGCTAACCTGAGTTCAACTGAAATGGTTCTAGATTGTTCCATTTGTATTATGCTATTATTACAGACAAAACTCTATTATACACCGCAAGACTCAATCGTGCATACAGCTACACTTGAGGGAATAATCTAAACCTCTGAAAACTGTTATCCTTCATTACGTTATTTTCCTGGAATATTAGGGGGCCAAATGCCCTCCAAGAAAATTGGAGCCCAGAGTCATATACAGTCGCAGCACAATGATCTTTGTAAGTGGGTGCAATTACATATGGACCTCAGCATTAAAATGCCATAGCACCATGAAAATGAGGCAGAAGTAGCATTTCATGAAGGAAAGAACAGGGAAAACAAATTAGTTTCTTACCATTCTTCCACTTGGAGTTCCTAATGGGCATGCAGATGAGTATTCAAAACCAGTATTGGGAAGTATCACCGGTTGTTCGCCAATAACACCAATTCCCCTATCAGAATGAACGATAACTATGTTTAGCCCAAATTTAAAAAAACAAAGAATCAAATGACCACCATAGGGAACAATGACAACATAAAGTTACAAAAGTAAGGACGTGCATAAGTTTGATAAACAATATTGTCTCCCACAACTGTGCCAAAACAGCAAAGTTAGCAACTCACCAAACATTTTCCGTTTTTCCATTAGCATCAGTGATGATCCAGTGCCTTCTAAGAAGTTGAACAGGACGATCTGAGTTGTTGGTAATTCTTATTCTATAGGCAAAGAAATAAAGGCCTTTTGAAGGATGACTTCGACCTTCTATGTACACGCTTCTAACTTGAACCCTGATTCCCTAGAAAAAGCAATGTTGAGCAGATATTTCAGACATTGCAGAACTACTCAGCTTCAATAAACTAATGTAAAGTCTCCTTATGAGCTGTTCAGGCTTCAAAAAACTTATCGTGATGTCTAATTATGAGCAGTGTTTTAAAACACAGTTTCAAGATTCGCCCCGGGGCTCACCTCGGGCCTGGGCACTGGCAAAACGTCTTGGGGTTCACGTGCGGGGCTTAGTTCCTGTGAGGCTTATGCTCTAAGCGCCTGACTATACGCCCTAAACACGCTTAATGCCCAACGCTCAGGGCTCGCCTAACAGTTCTTACAAAAATTATATGTTAAATTCCTTAATTAAAATCTTGACCCTTATAATTCTTTAACAAATGAATGATACTTAATAGTTTTTCATCTATAGAAATAAGAAGATTGAGTATAACTCAAATAACAAATCGTAATATTGCATATTTACTATTTCAGAATATCGTGAGGGTGAATATCACTTAATATTTCTTTTTAAAATACATAGCCGAATTGTACATTTTCACTTGTCAGTGGTCTTTTGTCCTAATGTATCAAAAGTATCATATTTTATTATTTCTCTATTTGAAAGTAATTTTATTTATATTCATGAAGGAGTTACGTTTTAATTATAATACTGATAAAGTTTATTAATTATTTGCTTATAGGGAGATAAAATGAATAGTAATATTGAAATTGTGATTTTTTCATTGTTTGAAAGTTAATATGTTAAGAGTTGATTCGCATTTCATAATAGCTTTTATTTCATTGTATTGTTTATACCTGTAAAATTATGTTATATATAATTACAAGTTGTAAGTGGCGTATAATGAATTTCTTTGATTAGTTTTTTGTGAGGATCACGCACACACACACTAATATTGCATATTTACTATTTCAGACTATCATGAGGGTGAATATCACTTAATATTTCTTTTTAAAATACATAGCCGAATTGTACATTTTCATTTGTCAGTGGTCTTTTGTCCAAATGTATCATATTTTATTATTTCTCTATTTGAAAGTAATTTTATTTATATTCATGAAGGAGTTACGTTTTAATTATAATACTGATAAAATTTATTGATTATTTGATTATAGAGAGATAAAATGAATAGTATGATAGTAATATTGTTTTAAGAAATTGTGATTTTCTCATTGTTTGAAAGTTAAGATGTTAGAGTTGATTCGCATTTCATAATAGCTTTTATTTCATTGTATTGTTTATACCTGTAAAATTATGTTATATATAATTACAAGTTGTAAGTGGCGTATAATGAATTTCTTTGATTAGTTTTTTGTGAGGATCAAGCACGCGCGCACACACGCACGTGCGCGCGCATACGCACACATACACACACACACACACACACACACACACACATATATATATATATATGTTTTGCTTTCTATGGATTCCCCAGAGGTACGCCTCGCCGAGGCATATATAAAACGCCCCACCTTACGCTCCCTCCTTTTAAAACACTGATTATGAGCTGATCATAAAGATCTAACCATCAATCAATCATATGAAAAAACTGACAGGAATCAGGCCAGCCCTTATTTAGACCCTAATACAGTATTTATGCAGATAGATTTAACGTGAAAGACTAATATTTCTTAATTAAGACACAACAATAGGAAGGTCTTAAATTACATCCGAATTATATATAGCATATCTTTTCTTTTATTTTGTAGGAGAAAAGGGGTCTAGAAGCTGTTAAGAGGTGTAAAACAACAGCCCATGTGCAATTGTGCATGAATATGTGGAACAGAATGAGCACATTTACGAAAAATCCAAAATTTTCATTACTTCTTTCCCACATTTTTGTCCTTAAGTATACAAAGCCTCTTATGTAAAAACATCTTGGTAAAGTATCAATCTTGGTAATCCAGCTAGTAGAAGAAAGTAAAATAGAAGCATGAAAAATTGGTTGCTTCGTACCAGTGTTGTTGCATCACTCGAACATTTCAAGAGAGAATGTGGAGCAATATCCTTTAACTCATCGCGGTACCTTGCTGCATCCTGGGAAGGCATAGAGAAAGAGAGGGCCAGAAAGGGTGGAACTCAGATGATGAGTGACTTCAAATAATCAATGAATAGCTGATGTAGCACTACCAGAGAGATGAGGAAGTTTATACAATTCAAAATCAGCACATCTAATCATTGGAGTTATCAAAAGGAAGAATTGCTAGGCATCAGGATATTATACTGTGTTATGATGCATCTTCAATAATGGAACATACATAAATAGATGCAGAAAATAAAATATAGAATTGACATACAAACTCAAATTTGTGCCATGATATAGGCATAATATAGCACTGATGTACAACAAAATCAGATTGTGCTTTTGACATCTTATAAGTCTTGTGTTTTTGGTCGTCCATTTTGAACTTGCACAAACTCTCTAACTTTGAAAAACATGTAAAAATGGGACCCCATCTTACTGTTGTTACTTTTTATGATAATGGTGGTACATGACGGATGACCCATTTATCACCCTTTTTACTGATGAAAACAAATTTTCATTTAATATTCAATTTTGGATTGAGTAAAACAATCAATTGCCTTGAAATTTTACCCCTTACCTTCAGTATGCATACAAATTTAAGAGTTTACTTGAAAATGTCTTTTGTTTTAACAATCCCATTTCTTCATGTTACTTTCAAATTAGGGTATTATTTGCACTATCCAAAATAAAAATCACCTCTATAAATTAGATATCAAAAATGTACTTTACTTTATTACAAATCCAAGATATATAAGAAAATTCACTTGGTGAGTATGTTCGGAACTGCAATATTCAGACATGAATCCAAAAGCAGGCCAAAATTTGTTAATTTCATAAGGTAGAGTTAGATAATTTAGCTTCGTATCTCTTAACTCGTAATTTGTTAGTTAAAAATTTTTGTCTCAGCATATTAAAAGAATCGCATTTCATAACACTTGTTTGGGTTACCTGATAAAAAAAATAAACACTTGTTTGGGAGAAAGGAACAGGTACCTCAAATCTCTCTTCTGCAATAGCCTCTTTCACCAATCTCCTAAGCCGCAAAACAGGCTCTTCGTCCTCAAATATTTTCAAAGAATCACGAAGTCTTGCTGCCGTTTTGTAGTCCTACATATACATAATCCAACTCAACATGTGAAAAAAACACCATTCATTTGTAACTACCGACAAAGCAGAAAAAAGCTTTAAATTGCTCTTGTATTCTTTTTGAATTTCAAAAGCTTTCACCAAGATACTAGTAATGCAATTTTTACAGCAATACAATCAAATTTAAGCTAGCAACCACAACTACCACATCTGAGTAGAATTCCACGTCCACAAAAAGCAAGTTGTCTATCATAATTGGTGTGAACTTGCAATAATCTACATTTTGAAGACTTTTTAACTTATACATCGAGCAGACACAGGGCATGCACCATCCCAACCGGATTTTGAGGAGGTGTTTAGTAATAATGTATTGCATGACAACTTCATGACACTTAAGACAGTTTTTCAACCAAACAAAAAAGGCATCCCGGTGCACAAAGCATCCTGCGTAAGCAGGGTCCAGGGAAGGGCCGCACCCCAAGAGGTGTGACGTAGACACCTACCCTAATGCAAGCATACTTCATCCTCGCCATTTTATACTACACTACTATTATTTGGGGAATCAAACTGTTTTTTAAAAATCACATTTGTTTTCCAGTATGTTTAATATTTCTAACTATAAAAAGTTGCAATTTATGGTACTTTATATCTAATTTCTAATCATGTAAATTTTGTTTTAAGAAATTGATGTCCGTATTGAGACCTAAATTATATATTTTGACACTGATACTGGAAACCTTACATTCCGTTTTTATTGTTGTCCCATTTTGGACCTTTAGCTACTACACATCCCACCAGCATAAAAACTGCCAGCTAACTGAGAAAAAGGTGAATAAAAGAAATTAAAGAAAGAAGGTGGTGACCTCAGATTTAGCGGCGACTTCCATTTGCTGTTTCAAAAGGGAATAAGTCTGGCTACGGGAAAGAAACGAACTCTGGTTCATCTCAGGGGCACAACCCATTATTCTAAACATCTTCACATTTCCCCTCAACTTAATATGTTGCCTACTTCCATCCACTCCACTCGCCCATGACAATTTCATTCCCCCATTAAAATTAAAACTCACTGATTGCATTTCTTTCTTGAAAGATAATAATTTGATGGAAGACAAATATCCAGTAAAGTTTTTGAAGGTGAATATAAAAAGTGGATAGTTTATGTTTATCCAGTATCTGTGTTCCCAATTAAATTACGGGATGCATGTCGTTGTCGGGAGTCGGAATTTATGGGGGTGGGCTTCAATTGGATAAATGCTCCTTTTTCTTCTCTCCTCTAGGATAAGTGGGACTAAGAGGAGACAACTTTTTGCGATTTATGGGAGTAAGGGATACACGTGTTGTCTTTTTTTTTTGTAAGGTTAAAGATAGATATTTTATGACATACCCGCTCTGTCCCAATTTGTGTGATCCTATTTTTATTTTTTTTTGGACTCTCAAAAAGAATGTCAATAACAACAATAATATATTCAGTAAAATTCTTTATCGTGTGTCTGGGGAAGGTAGAGTGTACACAGACCTTATTTTCACCTTGGTAGGTAGAGCCGTTGTTTCCGGGAGATCTTTGGCAGCCAAGACCATAATCACACGCAAGTCAATCAAAATAAGCACGAGTAAAACAATAGTAAATAGTAAATAAAGAGAAACGGTCAGACTCAGATAAGGAATTAAAGCAATATAAAGTGTATTCGACTTTCTGAAATCGAGGGTGAATTACTGCGAGCTTACAAGCCTCATGTAGTGAGCCTTAGTTGTATCAACACGAAGTTGTAGTGTTAGAACAACATAGAGTTGGTTCTAAAGGGATGATTGTCAGTGTAGTAGCAATGCTTAAGGGGGAAGAATTGATCTAGATATGAAGAATGAAGTAAGTTGGTCAGAAGTGCATGTAAAGAACTGATCCAAACCTGAAGATGAAGAAGTAAGCTGATTAGACTGCACTTGAAGATATATGAAGCTGCTATGTGTTTGTCATCATCAAAAGGGAGGAAATTGTTGAGTAGTTGATGGCTCAATGATCATGATCTTAATATTGGAGTTTTGATGATTTGACAAACAATGTACCCGATGACAATCATTTGAAGAATCGGATATCCAAGTGGATCAACAAAGGACTCAGTGAAGCAGTCACAAAAAATGAACTACTCGAAGTAATTGATCCTTACTATAACACAATTGTATATTAGAAGCTATTTCATGCCGACATTGCAGAAAAGGACTATTGATTATTTCCTATTTGATAAAGAGTTGGAATTAGAGTTATGGTAATATTCTGCAAATATCATAAGTTGATTAACATGTAAATTAGCATTGAAGTAGGACAAGCAAGCCGACATGCAAACACAGAAAGAATGAAGATTCAAGTCAAACAAAGTTTGGTTTTTCTGATGCAATTAATGAAACCAAAACATGCGTGGAATCAAGGATTGATGACGACAACAACTTTTATATAAATACATCATGATCAAGATTTGGAACTTGGAAGCCACAACCACAAAAACTCCAACGAGAGACAAGAGTGAGCGCAATCAACACCTTCGTCTCAAGAAGAGCCAATTGTCCAACAACAAAGAACCTAAGTCTCTCCGAATTTATCCCTTAAGTTATTTAGTTGTAGTTAGGTTCTTTTGTGGTTCTCACCTATTTACCTTTGCAAGTATTGTGTAATAGGTGTTCACTGGTTAGTTACTGACATGAAAAAACTAGGTTGTTTAGGTGGATTGTTTAAGCAACAAGTCCTTTAGGAGTTACAAGGAATTTTTAAACCTGTTAACGGCCCCAGATTATAGTGGAATTTTGGTAAATCCTATAGAAAAGATAGGTTGTGGTTTTATACACCCTTGAGCAAGGGTTTTCCATGTAAAAATATTGTGTTCATATTTATTCTGATGCATTACCGTCTTATGCAAACAGGTTCTTGGAGCGCATATGAGTAGCTCGATCTAACATGACCCAAAGCTCTATTTAAGTCATTTCTTCTCTCTCAATTCCTTCTTTATCAAAGTATTATGGAGGAACCATATGAGCAAGGAAATTACTTGGAAAGTAGAGAGGGTATTTGGGACAAATACCCAAAGCTATTTGAGACCCAACTATATTTGTAAATCCCTTCGAGGATATACATTAGTTTAAGTGGAGGAGAATGTGTCACGCCTCGAACTTGGTCCTAGACGCAACATAACACTCGATGTCGGACTATATGTGAGTGATTGAACCACATGGTAAGATGAGTGAACATGGGACATCATAATAATAATGAAAATATCGCTTTGAACATAATTGCAAAAATAGTATGAAACATAATAAGTATTTAGCCAACATGGGCTACATGACAACTGAACATCTGACATGATATTATGCAAATATCATAAGTTGCACAACGACATAAAATATAAAATGATCATTGTGCAACGCCCATTTTTGCAAAGGGGATCGGGCCTCGGGCGAGACGAGCCCAGGCGGGACGAGCCCAGGTCCCGTCTCGAGTTCGAATCCCGTTCTGTTTTTTTTTTTTGCGAGATTGGGTCGGGGTCGGGTTAGGATGGGGTCAGGATCGGGCCGACCCGACCCACTGGCCAGCCCTAGTTGCCTTGAGATTTTGAAAATGAAGAAATATGATTTCACCATTGTTGAACATTGAAAAAGCTTGAAGAACGAAAAAATGGGTTTGACGAAATTCTTAGTTATTGGCCAACTTGATTATTGTGTTTGGTGATTAGGATCCAAAATCAGATTTGGGGCTCTTGAAAATGGGTGATAAAATGGGGATGAAGAGCATGTTTGGCCGGATAATTCTTGAAAATTAGATTTGGGACTCACATGTCGCAAATTTGTATATGTTAGAGCCCTTTTTTTTTTTGATAATCCAGGTTTCCAGGCTTGCGCCTGACTACTTCACTGGTATTACCCAGACGTCCTGGAGGTAATAACACCGATCCTTCAACACTATTACCAGGTAAATCGCGGGATGTGCTCCGGTGGCCAGTTTTTCTGGGAGCGTACAACTGATCAATGAGACAAGGTCAAATTCCCCAACATGCAGAGTTTCTTCGTGCTTGCGGGGAATCGAACCCACGCTGTCCCATGCCAGAGCGCCTTATAGCACCCAGGCTTTGCCACTGGACTATGCCCCGGAGAAAACTGTGGTAGGGTAAACTTTTTAAAGTGACTGGTCCCACCGCATTACGGCCCCATACCCCAGAAAACCCCACCTCCGGCCCGGCCCTACGGATTAGTATACACCGCTTGGCCCTACGCGTATGGAGGGATTTTTTGGGGGAACACGGTTCCACTCTCGCCGATCAGAGGACTCGAACACGGAACCTCAGACAGCAATACCCTAATGTATTGGCCACTGGGCCAAACACTTTGGATTTAGAGCCCTTTTTAAAAGCTCCCACGCGCTTGAAGGAGGTGTTCTCACGTCCTTGTCCACGTCAGCACGTAAGGTGCAAAAAATATAATAAAATAAGTTTAGGGAAGTAATAGGACCCGTAAAAATAAAGTGTGTTTATGGAACTTCTAATAAAGTGTAAGGGGATACTTCTGCCTTATCACAAGAACTTAACTAGCATTAAATAATAATTACATTTTGCTTCAATAATCATATTAGGCGTGCGTTTACTCTTGTTAATTTATTACATTATACTTGTACAAAAGACCATGAATGTTAGACTATCATATCAAATATGTATTATTGTCTTATCAGTGGTATTCACTATATCGATCATGTGAACTGAATTTAGAAACAAATATTTAATAGATTTGATTTTTTTGATAAACTATTTAATAGATTTGATGTTACTACTTCTCATTCTTTATAATATATATTCTTTTTGGGTCATTCCAATATGTTACGATTGGATTATATACGTTAGATATGTATTATTCTTATAGGACACAACTAGGGGTGGCCAGTGGGCCGGGACGGCCCCGACCCCGCCCCGACCCCGCGTAAAAAAAAATGGTAGCGGGACTCGAACTCGGGACGGGACAATATCTCGTCCCGCCAGATCCGAGCCCGCCCCAGGCCCGCCCGCCCCGACCCCGCCCCGAGCCCGTCCCGACCCCGCCCGAGAGCTCCCCCTTTGCATATATAACCGTTGCACCAACGGCCATTTTAGGCCTCCCTCCTCCCCCAACCCCCCTACCTCTTAATATTTATTTTTAACCCATAAGTTATTATATTTACACTTTAACCCAATTTTTCAACTATAAATAACTCATTTTTTCTTCATTTTTCTCACAAATCTTCCTACAATCTCTCTAATCTCTCAATATATCTCTCTACAAGTCTACATTGTTTACTAAATATTCAATTTTATTTATTCATTTGGGAATTGGGAGTGAAGTTGGCAACTAGCTTGAGGATCTTCCATCGAGCAAAGTTTCAATTTTCAACCTCTCGATTACACGTCGACGTTACGTCGGCGTTTGGTACATTCGTTCCTTCATTAAATTATTATTATCTGTTTATTTTATTTAGCGCACTTAATTTTATTATCTTTTAATTATTTATTATCATAATTAAAATAGAAGGATTAAGAGGTATATTTAAGGGTAAGGGTAAGGGTAAGGGTGCTTCTTCTAGTAGGGGCAACCAGGGCAATGGTACTTCTTCTAGTCATCTTATTCCTACACAGGATGATTTTGTTGATACTCAATATTTTCCTACAATACCATTAGATTTAGA
The DNA here is from genome assembly GCA_034509755.1 of Anisodus tanguticus. Lineage (NCBI taxonomy): Eukaryota > Viridiplantae > Streptophyta > Magnoliopsida > Solanales > Solanaceae > Anisodus > Anisodus tanguticus. Next base: position 45,308,404 of record CM067543.1, on the reverse strand, counting down.
CGATGAGCTATTTTCTGAAACTCAAGAAGACTTTAATTTAGACGATGATCTAGATGATACACCCACTAGTGCACCTTCAAATGAAATACCTCCTATTCCCCCTAGTATGAGACGAGGTCCAGCAAAACGACCATTAAAATCAGATGCATGGACATTTTTTGATAGGGACGTAGAGAATCAAGTAGCTATATGCAAATTTTGTAAAAATGTTTTAAAATTTAAAACTGGAAAAGGTCACGGTGGGACGGGGGGTTTAATTAGACACATAGTAAGTGCTCATCCAGCTAGGTGTGCCCAATACCAGGCTTCAAAACCGGGTGCGCAAACGCCCGCTCCATCGGGACAAGGTTCACATACTGATATTGTCCCGGACCAAGTACATGGTCAAATTAACCCTATGACGGGGGGAATTGTAGGCCCTAAATACAATAAACATAGAGATAGGGAAGCAATATCAAAATTAGTTGCTGTGGAGGGTTTGCCCTTTTCATTTCCTTCATCTCCGGTTTTATTCATTACATTAGAGATATATATAATCCTGCTTTTAACGATTTTCCTAGATCAACTGTTAAGATAGATGTATTTAAATTCGCGCATGAATATCAATAATATTTACGTTATTCATTATATCATTTTAATGGCAAAGTATCTATCACGTCTGATATAGGTCGTAGTACTAACGGCCATGATTATTTAACTGTAACTTGTCATTGGATAGATTATAAATGGTCTATGCAAAAACGTATTTTAGCGTATAGATATATAGATGATAGGCACACTGATACTTTTATTGCAGATAATATTTATCAAGTGTGTCATTATTACGGAATAACCGATAAAATTATGACTATTACATTAGATAACGCTTCTTCTAACAATTACACAATTACAATTTTAAAAATAGTTTAACTCCATCTTTTCCAGATCATTTTCATATAAAATGCGCGTGCCATATATATAACTTAATTGTAAAGGATGGTCTATCACTTTTTGAAGACATTCTTAGTAAAATACAATTTGCTATAAACTTTATTTTTAAAAGTAATAAAGTACAACGTAGAAAAGAATATAAAAAAAACTTGTCACGATTGTGGACTATCTTATAGAAAAATTTCACAAGAAGTATCCACTAGGTGAAATTCTTTATATGAGCAACTACTTGTTGCTTATGACTATAGAAAACCTATAACTTTATTTTTTAACTCTCATAATAAAAATCCAGCTGATATGATTGTAGATAGTGATTGGGTAAAATTTTCCGAACTTATTGTATTTTTAGAGAAATTTTTTCAAGCAACAAAAGAATTTTCCGGTATATTATCCTACTATTTCAACTATGTTGTTTTATATAACTCTAATATTTTTATTACTTAGTGAATATATGGAAAACCAGCTTATAAGGCAGTTATTAAAAAAATGTTTGTCAAAATAAAAAAATATTTTATTCCTATTTCCACTATTTATATTATTGGTTCTGTAATAAATCCGACTATTAAAATAGACGGTACTAAATAACTAATTGAAACTATTTACGATTGTATAGAAGTACTACCACCTCCAAGTCCCAAAAATCTAAATCACCCACCACCTATTGAACAAACTAAAGAAGAAGTGTTGTCTAGCGTAGAACACCAATGCAAAAAAATATATAGATTTTATCAACAAGAAAATGCTAGTAACTTACCGGCTTCCATACCATCTTCTTCATCTTCAACACAACCTCGCAAAAGACATCATGTTTCTGCGGCTAGTATTGAAAGCCTCAGAAATAGAATGTGCGGCCGTACCTCTACTACTAACCAAATTAGCGAGTTGGATATTTTTGTTTTGCAGGGTTCTGTACCGTACCAAGAAGTTATCAATGAAGATGGACATGTAGACTTGCTTAAATACTGGAGGGGGAATGAGAAGACCTTTCCGACACTTTCATTGATGGCCCAAGATGTTTTGAACATTCAAGCGTCATCAACTGCGTCTGAAAGCGCTTTTTCTGCCGGCAGATATCAAATAGGAGACCACAGACACTCATTAGCCGGAGACAGCTTGAAAATTGCAGTAATATTCAGAGATTGGATACGAGCGGAGCGGAGAAGGTGCGGTCAACCGGAGATCAACGAAGAAGAAGACGAAAACTACAACGAAATCTTATCCGAAGGTGGTGGAAGCGACGTAGATCAATTTGACCAACAAAAACCAATTCCAACCGAAGAACCACATGAAATCATCAAGCAATTAGAACAGGTTTTTTTGAGAATGTAATTTTTTTAATTGAAATTTTATTATGTAATTTGCAACTTTTGGACAACACCACAAAGTTGCAATTTAGATTTTAGACAATTGTATTTGTATTACAAAAAAATCATATGTCTATTAAATAATATAAGAGGCACAAAAATAGTCTTGTGATGTTTTTATTACACTATCTTGTCTTGTTTATTGAGTTTTTTTTTTTTTTATACATATGTAATTTTAAAAAAAGAAGAAAAAGGAAAACCCGCCGGACCCCGACCCCGGCCCGCCCCGACCCCGTCATACCCGGCCCACCAGACCCGAGCCCGGCCCACTGGCCACCTCTAGACACAACTAAAGAGTCTAGAAATTGTCTAAAAAATCAAATCAAAAAGAGAAAAAACAAAATAAATTAAATTTATTTTAGTTTGGACTGGATGCCATATGTTCAAAATCGAGAATCGAATGATGCAAAATCAAATTGAAAAACCGATGAGATCAATATACAGCTCACAATTGAGACAATGAAAAGGACAAATGTGCAAATATATCTCTCAACTTTGCGATTTAGAGTAGATATACCCCATGTTATAAAAGTGGTGGATATATACCATTGACGTTATAAAATGGTGCAAATATATCCTTTTTGCTTACGGATTTTTTAAAAATAAATTATCTTATTTTTTAATTTAAAAAATGTCACGGGGTTTTAAAAAAAGTCTACCCATATTTTTGAGTAGACATATTTTTCTAAAGTCACATGATAATTTGTTTTCCTGGTGGATCGGATATGGTTCATTTAAAAAATGGGTAGACTTATTTTTTTAAAGTCACGGAGATATTATTAAGCAAACCAGACCTGATCCATCAGAAAAAAAGTACCATGCAACTTTAGAAAAATATGTCTACTAAAAGAAAATAGGTAGTGTTTTTTAAAGCGACGATATATTTTTTTTAATTAACAAATAAGCTAAACGGTTTTTTTTAAAAAATTCGTCAGTGAAAATGATATATTTACACCATTTGTGTAACGACAGGGGTATATTTGCACTATTTTATAACGACAAGGTTATATATACACAACTTTTATAACATGAGTATATCTGCTCTAAATCACAAAGTTGAGATGTATATTTGGGTGCAGGGCAGACGATTTTAAAGCGGACTCCCCATTCATTAGATAGAGAAGATCACCAAGATTTCGCGATCAAGTGCTTGCACATTTTCCCAAATGAAAATATCAATGAGCAAGTATAATTCAACTGTAAACTTTAAGGATCGAATTTGCAATTCAGATATTATTATTTAAACAAATAACCAACCCAAAGAAGAAAACACAGAGACAAAATAAAGGCTAAAAAGGTGTTTTTCGTATAATAAAATGTAGTCATAATTATCAGAGCTCCATGTATGCTGTAATATATTACCACAACAATATATTCAGTGAAATATCACAAAGTGATATACGAAAAAAAGAAAAAAAGTCATACTACTAACAAAATAAAAATACTAAATTTTGAAAAATAAAAAAGAAAAGTAATGGCAAGTAGGCGGAAGCCAAAAGAAACAAAGACAGATAAACCCCGCGTGCTTCGGCCCCTCAGAAGACTAGCATCCAACCAAACCACAATATCTATTGCGCCATTTATTTCCCCTACTTCTCATGTCTATATCGATGTATTCAATACGGAACTGAGGTACTTTTTCTTTTCTAATATTGAAATTATAGGGAATAGGGTTGTAGTATACATGGGTCAAAAATTGTATTCGTATTTTTAGTATCTGTCATGTTTATTATACCATTTTCTGGTAGAGATTGGGTTTTATATGCCTCTTTTGTTTGTAGTAAGGAAGACAAGTGTTGAAGGAGATATGGAAAATGGAGGAGATAGTTTGGTGCCTAAACTTGCGGGATGGAATTTGAGTGATTCAAATAATAATAATCCCAAGAACAATGATGGGTTGTATCAGGTTTTGAAAGCAGTTGAAGCTGCGGAAGCCACCATTAAGCAACAGGTTTGCTAATCATTCCTTCCCTGTGTGAATGGTTGTTTGATGCTTATGATCTTTTAAGCTGTCCTGCATTTGGCTGAGTGCATTTGAGTGTCATATTAGATATCATTATGAGGTTTCAAAGGGTTAGCAAGTTGGAACTTTTCTTGGAGCTTAACCATGGTTTAGCCAAGGGTTAAATTCTAGCAAGCTGGAAATTTTTGTTCTTGCTTATGCATATGCTATTCTCTCAATTATGCTTCTACTGAAGTGTAAATTTGCTGGCTTAGTGTTAAAAGAGATTCGTGCAAAGCCTGAGCCTGTATATCTCAAATAGAAGCTATGTAAACTACAAATGGACTTCAATTATTCCAATAGGATCTTGAAAGACAACGTTGAATACGGCACCGAGTCTCTTGGTCATATGTTAGATAAAACTGTTGCCCTAGACCTATATCTTTGTCCCGTCCAAGATGGATATCCCTAGGCCTTCCTTTTAACAAGCTATGCCAACAACAACAACAATATACCTAGTGTGATCTCACAAGTGGGATCTGGGAAGGGTGGGGTGTACGCGGACCTTACCCCTACCTTTGGTGGGGTAGATAGGCTATTTTCCATAGACCTTCGGCTCAAGAAAAGCGTTTTACAAAACAGGTTTGAAAAATACAAGAGTAGAAAAAGCTATGATGAAAATATTGACAACAAAAATAATCAAAGTAAAAGAAACAACTGTAGCAATAAAATTAAAGAATAAGATAATGATAGAATAATAATAATAAAACTGTTAAGGAGAAGATGGAGCAGATAAGGTGCTCTAAACTAGGACCATGCTCTCCCATAGAAAAGAGAGAAATCTCTCGACTATCTACTAACCTTATACCTTAATCTTTGACCTCCATATTCTCTTATTTAGGGTCATGTTTTTGGTGAGTTGAAGATGTGCTATGTCCTATCTAATCACTTCTCCCCAATTCTTCCTCAGTCTACCTCTATCTCCTTAGACCTATCATTGCAACCCCCCACACCTCCTCACTGGGACATCTGTGCTCCTCCTCTTCACATGCCCGAACCATCTCAGTTTCGCATTCCACATCTTGTCCACCACGGAGGCCACTCCCACCTTGGCCCGTATATCATCATTCTTAATCTTGTCTCACCTAGTATGCCCACACATCTATTTAAGCATTCTCATTTCCACTACTTTCATCTTCTGAATGTGTGAGTTCTTGACTGACCAACACTCTACCCCATACCACATAGTTGGTCTAACAACCATTCTATAGCACGTACCTTTAGGTTTTGGTGGCACATTCATATCACATAGGAAAAGGTAATCTAGAGATAGATAAATGATACATCAGTCACTGTCGTGTCCAACAGTCAAAGATAATTGCATATAGGCCCTTTTTTTAACAAGCAATGCCAACCCAAATTGCAAAAAGTAGAACCGGTGGGTTATAAGTAGTAGTCTATATTGACTGAAAAAAGGAAATTGAAAGAAGAAAGAAGGTATGAGAACTATTCTCTTCTTTACCTGTTTGGGTTACTCTTGCTTTTTACAATCGTCTTTCAAGGCTCCTTCCTCTGTTGGTAACAAGGATACATGGTTAATGACTGGAATAGTCAAAGGTTTTCTTGGGAGTCGGAAGTCTGGAATCAAGCTCCCTTACTTGCATTTATTTACAACAATCTATTGACATACTTTGACATTATATATGGTATATACTCATTTACTTGATTAAAATATGGTATATACTCATTTACTTGATAAAATGGTATATACTAGTGTGAAAACTTCAATGGTTGTGTCGAGTAGTGCCTCGTTATGGCTGCAATGCTAGTTTTTTGGGTTCTGGTCCTGCTCAAGGTAGGTCTCTTAGTATATTTTTCTTTTGGTTACAGTTTATAGTAATAGATCTTCTTAGAAAACATCAGCATGTGTATCAATTAAAAACATCCAATTTTTGAAAGGTTTTTTCAATTTTCAAAAACTGGCAAAATTCCAGAAACTTTTTCCCACCTTTTTCCGACACAAATGCCTCATCAAAGTGTAGTTTCTGGATTTTCCAGTATCATTTTGGTTTATCATTTACCTGCATTCTGTCATCTCAAATGAAATTGTTGCATAAGAAAGTAGTAGTCAAGGGCGGCTGACTGCTGAACTATTTACCAATTACTGTTTTTAGTACACATATATATCCCTCCAGGATGTTAGGAAGGAACTGGAGGTGACCATGAATCAGGCAGAACAGTGCTTTACAATTTTGGAAATTCGTCTGAGGATGTTTTAATCCTCTTGGTTCTTTTGTTCTTCTTTTGGTTAATTAGTTGAATATTTGCAAACTTGCAGTGTGGATAAAATGGGATCGTTCATTCTTACGTTCATAACTTTGTCACATGTGAATCCTTTAAGCCTTGTGATTTCTTTCCCTCCTCCCATTCTTCTTGTGACTACTTCAGTTATGAGATCCGGTCTCTTGATAAGATTTAAGGCTGTTTATTTGGAGGCAGAAATCTAGGGCGTTGTGGTTAAAAGAAGGGGATGCTAATACTAAGCTTTTTCACAGGGTAGGCGGTAGCAAATAAGAGGTGGAATTATTTGGAGTACCATATAAAAAAAATGAAGAAACGGAGGATTTATTTGGAGTCTATAGAAGTAAATGGGATTGCGTCTAAGGGGGAGGAGGAATTAAAGGGAGCTATTGTGGGGTTTTGACAAACATTTGTTTAGAGAAGCTGTTAGTTGGAGACCTAAGTTAGGGGTGGGGGTGGGGGGTGGGGTTCAACCAGATAGGACCCGAAATGAGGGAGTGGTTGGAGAGGGAGATAGGAGAATAGGATGTGAGGGAGGCGGTAGACAGTTGTGCGGGAGATAAGGCCCCAAGACCGGATGGATTTATTTTAGCTTACTTTCAACAGTGTTGGAGACCATCAATTGAGATTTTATGGAGACCATTGAGGCATTCCAAGAAACGGGAGAGTTCAAAAGGAGCCTTAATGCTTCCTTTATTACGTGTATAGAGGATTGGTGTTCTTGTGTAGAGAATCATATTTTGTTGTAGGTTCTCTATTTTTTGGTATACGGCTTGACTTGTATACGTGATTTTCCCATCATTTATAAAATTATTTACCTTATAAAAGAAATAAAAAATAACGCAAAAAAGAAGATTGTTTGCTGATCCTATATGTGTTTTTCTTTTACAGGTTGATGAGAATAATCGATTAAGAACAGAACTTCAAAAGAAGATTCTGGAAGTTGAAAAATATGTAAGTAAAGTTCAGACCGGTTGTTACTCCATGGTCCAAAGTTGTCTTATACTTTACATCTTATGGTTCAGGAACATGACACATTCTGAATATCATTGTTTGACCATCTATTATCTTGACCATCTATTATCTTCTATTGCCCTTTTGCTTGTAGCCTTCGCCAGAATTCATTTTTTTGCTTGCTACTTGCTAACATAAATAATTTCTTGTGTATCACTTGTACATTATATATGTAGGTCTGATGGTTAGCAAATATATGCCCTTTGCTAGACTTACACATGTTTAATGACAGTATCTATCTTCCACACCTATATTTGATCGTAGGGGGATAGTAGCTGATATGAAGTTGCCACCTATTGCTAGCTGCTCCATACTTTTACTTTAAGGTAGCAGTTCATAAAGTGGGCCATCTAGCTTCACTTTAAGTTGAATAATTCTCCAACTGTGAAAATGCAGAAGGCAGTATGATTATACAGTCAGGCACTAGGTTGCTCGGACTCGGGTGCGGGTATCTGATACGGGTACGGATCCGAGTGTTGGATTCGGAAAAATCTAAATTTTAAGATTCGGGGGTGCATATCTAGATATGTATACGGGTGCGGGGATTCGGCTAAGAAAATTCAAAATTATATATATAAAAAAAAGATCACATCTTCGTTTTTCCTTCAAAAGAGAAAAATAAAGCCACTCAAGGCCTTCTAGCAACTCTCCATCTATATCGCTGCTACCGTTTACCATCCGAACAAAGAACACGACCTTGAATTCATGGCTTCTCTGAAACACGAAGCAACAAAAATGAGACAAAAGTACTATAATATTGAAGGTATGCCATTTCCCTTATGTTAAATCCGTTTTATCTTTAATTTTGAGAAATCAAATCTCACCCCCCCCCCCCCCCCCCCCCCCCCCCCAAATTTGTCGATGGACTCCGGTCAAAGTATCCGAAGTTGGTTGACCGTATCCCCCGTATCGAGACGGGAAAGGCACCAAAAACGGAGAGTCCGCGCAACTTAGGTCACCAACAATTTGGAGACTATAAATCTTGCTTGTAACTTCAACTTGCTTGATATTGAGGCTTTAAAATTGACGTCACATCGTGTGTGCCGATTAAGTTTTAGCTGCCACTTAAATATGCTCATTTTACCCTTACGGAATTGTTAAAAGGGAAAAGGGTCATATAATTACCCCTCAATTATTGAAACTAGAACAATTATACCCTCTGTTTGGTTTTGGTCTCAAAAATACCCTCTGTTTGGTTTTGGTCTCAAAAATACCCTCACCGTTAGCTTATTGGCTCAGTTATGGCCCTAAAAACTAACAAACTTCCATGTGTGATTTTAATCCATTAAAAAAATATTTCCATGATGACTTGGATGTCCAAAATGAATGGGGAGGAATATTTTTATTTTAGCAAAATGCCACATTGAAACCAAATAAAAAATCGTCTTTGAAGCTGGTTCTTCCTTCACCGGTTCCTTCGCTGCTGGTGTATCAGCTGGTGCAGCTGAAACTTTGCTGGCAATTTTTTGACATACCTTGAGAATAAACACCTAACTGCTTTCCTAGATGTATGCCAACAAACAAAACAAATTAATATACAAGCTTGACAGAATTTTCTAAAAATAATGTTAATTAACTTAAGATGTACTGGAAACCCAGAACCATAAACAATTTCACATTGGCATAACTTTTACCATTTTATCAACAACTTAATTTTTTTTTGACAAGGTAACAGATTGTGTACATTTATATCAGCGCAGAGTGCTGGCATCCAAAAATTTACTGCATTGAATCTACACTCAAAAGAGTAAAAACAAAGATTATCTCTAAATCCTATCTCATCTTATAAGGATCCTATGATGTCTACAATAGACACGGGGTCATTTATATACTCTGAACTGCACCAATAACAAAAACTTAGAATGCAATTCATTTAATCCTTTGCAAAGAGCTACTATTGCCTTCAAAACACCTGGAATTCCTCTCCTTCCAAATAGTCCACCATATTACTGCTGGGACAATTCTCCATTTGTCTTTGTTTGTGCTGCCACTTCCCTCAGTATTCCAGCTTGTTAGAGCCTCTCCTGTTCTTCCAGGCATAGTCCACTTTATACCTCTGAAGCTGGTAAACAGATTCCAGAGCCGGCTAACCATTTTACAATGAAGAAACAGATGGTTAATTGTCTCTGCATTTTGTTCGCAAAAATAACATCTTGAGCACAAATGTGTGCACCTCTTCTTGAGATTCTCCTGAGTAAGAACAACTTCTTTCACAACCAGGCAAGTGAAACAGTGACTTTGTAAGGAATTTTGACTTTCCAGATAAGCTTTCATGGTAAGAAACTGATCAGAGATCCCATCTGATTCATGTCCTTATATGCAGAGCTAACGGTAAAAATACATTTACTGTGACATTTCCATCTCAAGGTGTCTTCTCCTACCTGCAGCCCCTTGCACTGGTCAAGAGTGCCATAAAAAATGGCCAATCTTTCCATCTCCCAATCTTGCATCAACCTTATAAGTCAAATTCTATCCTTGAGGGGACCATACTTCATGCAAAGTGGACTCCTGCTGCTGGTTCAAGATATAAATGTCAGGGAACAGTTGTTTGAGACTACCATTCCCTAACCAATTATCTTCCCAGAACAAAATTCTCCTGCCATCTTTCACATTGAAACTTGTTCTTTCAAAGAAGCCATGCCACAAGTTTCTGATTGATCTCCACAAACTTGTACCATATGGAGTATTCACTTCTTTTGTCTTCCAAAAACCTTCCTTTTCATACTTAGCTTGAATCACAGTGCCCCACAAAGTTTGCTCTTCCTTGGGAAGTCTACAAAGCCATTTCACCAGAAGACTTGTATTCTGCTTTCTCAGATATCTGATACCTAGACCTCCATGTTTTTTGGCCAAGATTAAGGTTTATCATTTGACCAAATGATAACCTTTTTTCTCCCTTGTTTCCCCGCCGCAGAAAATTCCTCCCCACATTGATGGGAAGAGGAAATAGTGGCATCAGGTAAGTTGGTAGAGCATCTAACACAGAATTAATCAAAACCAATCTACCACCCAGTGACAAATATTGTGATTTCCATCTCGTCAATCTTTTCTCACATCTTTCCAGCACACTATTTCATACATCTTTAGATTTGCTTTTATCTCCCAAAGGCATTCTCAAATAAACTGCTGGAATCTTACCTATCTCTCCTCCCAAAATTCCAGCCAATTGTTGAATCCTAGCCGCCTCATAAATTGGAAATATCAAGCTTTTTCTCCAGTTAATGTGCAGACATGAAGTGGGTTCAAAGAGGATAAGAATAATCTGCAAAAACTTCAACTAACTATCCTCTGCATCACAGAAAATAAAGAGTATCATCTGCATACTGTAGGAGTTTCCATTCTTCAAATAAGACATTAAAAAAAAGGGCAGCCCGGTGCACTAAGCTCCCGCTATGCGCGGGGTCCGGGGTAAGGCCGGACCACAAGGGTCTGTTGTACGCAGCCTTACCTTGCATTTCTGCCAGAGGTTGTTTCCACGGCTTGAACCCATGACCTCCTGGTCACATGACAACAACTTTACCGGTTAGTCCAAGGCTCCCCTTCAAATAAGACATTGACAAATTAAAATTTGGATTCTTAAAAAAGATTGAGCTTTAGTTCACATAACTAATCAGTACTTGCAAGTACATCTCGAGGAACCACTCTTCTTTGAACTTCTGGAATGTCATATGAATTTCTTTTTCCAGCTTTATTTAGGCCACTGTCAATAGGTCCAAGGCAAGTTACAATTATCCCTATAGCGGCACCTAGCCCGGTTCCGACGAGCCTTACTCCTGTCCCAAAGCCAGTTCCCACCATAACATTAACCGACCATTCTGAAATCTTTTTATTTGGTGCCCTGTGGCATTTTGCTAAAATAAAATTATTCCTCTCCATTCATTTTGGATGTCCACGTCAGCATGGATTTTTTTTCAATAGATTAATACCACACATGGAAGTCTGTTAGATTTTAGGGGCATAACTGAGCCAATAAACTAACGGTGAGGGTATGTTTGTTACCAAAACCAAACGGAGGGTATAGTTGTTCTAGCTTCAATAATTGAGGGTAATTCTAACCCATTTCCCTTGTTAAAATGTAACTACCATAGACAAAAGTACATGCTGCTAGTCCATTATTCATTTGTTTAAGGTTGTAAGTAGCATTCATTAGAATATTTTGGTTGACTTGTATAATTACCACATAAAAGGTACGGTGACAGAAAGGATCCGATGAAGCGAAAAGAAGAAGAAGAACTATAGTGTATTTCCTCAGAACTGAAGCAGATAATGGTTAAGACTAAATGGATGTAGCGTTTCAATATTTTTTTCGGTTGTTAAAAGATGCTTTTATAAATTCAGTACCCAGCATAAAGGCAATGCTGGAGAAATTACAAAGACCAAGAGAGCACTTACAAGCTATGCAAGGACTCCTTATAAAAAAAAGGCTATGCAATGATTAAATGAAGTCAATCACGGTACTATGTTCAGTGACGTTTACAACAGCAACGTTACACCAAAAATTAAGCAAAAACATGCAACGTAACAGAGTGCTTCTTGTCTTTGAACAGGCTTCCACATCTTTCTTTCACTATGCACTACCACACTGTGGCTGGAATAGTCTTCCATATGTTGTTCGATCACCTAATGTATACATTTCCTTTGCCATCCTTGCAAAAACTGTAGGGTTGTTCTGGGCATACACCAAAAAATGCCCAAAAAGTTAGAAAGGATAAGTATGACCAGAGAAATCTCAGTTACAGCTCTTGACAAGTGTTTGCTGCAGATTGTTTCTGTAGACAGACGATGATTATCCCATGTGATAACAGATTTATAACTAGGAGATCAGACTAAAGTTTACTTGCAAAGGGAACTCTATCTGCCGCTTTTTGTGAAGATTACATCTATACAGGAGATGAAGGAAGTCGGCAGCAGTCTCAAGCTGCCAGTTTGGGTAAGTGCGGGGAAAGTTGTTGTCCCAACAATGCTTTGCCGTTATTACGAACAAATATGCAGTTGATGCCTTAGAGAAGTGCACCGCTAACTTTCAGTGAACTAACTACAAGTAGTACAAGTACCAAATTTCTTTTTCTTTTTAATAAGGATTAAACATTGATTCTTTATACATCGCCATAATCTCTTTAAGCAGATGAGCACAAAAGCCATTTCAATTGTATTGCTGAAATTACTGGTTAATAGGTTTCCATCTCATTCTCACTGAATAAGTTTGAACATGGGCTTGAGAGTTGAGATAGCCGGTGTTACTGAAATGTGTTTCTTCTATTGATGGATTTTTCATCACACACGCAAAAAGAAATGAAATAATTGGCAGCACATTATTCAAAAAAAGTAGGATTGCCCACTATTCAACCAATTAGTATCCTAGATTCCAGACATTTATCGAACAAGAAAAGAATTTAACTGTAAAAGAAGAGGATGACATAATAGCTTTTAGCTTCATTTGGGATGAATACAATATGTTATTACTCTTTCTTGTGCTTGCAACGATGCTTAAGTTGATATTTTTGCACTTTCCAAGAATTTTGTAGGTTTAGGTGTATACTAATCCTAGAAGAAAATGACTACAGTGGAGTAGCATATTGCTTGCATTTAACTATCTTTGAAATTCTGTCGTTACTATTTAGAGCAATTTTTTAACTCGCTACGTCTTATGTACTGCCCAACATTTAGGTAATTATGTGTACAATTATTATCCCTTGCGACTTACATGATAAGGAGTTCAATGGATTAGTTTTATGTGCCAGTTCTAGTTTGTCATCAAAGTTTTTCTATTGTCCGTCATGGTTCTGTTTGGTAAATATTTAACCAAGCCATTGTCATGCTGATGTTCTAATTTTAAGACTGTTAAAGACATTATTAAATAAATAAAAGTGTGCTATCTCTAACAGCTTAGGCTTTTAAATAAGATGGTCACACACGGGCAATGGTCCTGAGTTTGAGTCTCACCACCACCCATTATCAAAAAGACTTTCCACGTGCTTGACTCATCATAAAGAATCAAGCACCACACGTGACGGGGCCTGTTGAAGACATTATTAAATAAATAAAAGCTAAAAGCTTTATTTTTTGATGAGACGGTCACACATTTCAATAAAGACTTTGCTTCGGAGATTCCTCATCCCTTCTAACTGAATTATACCATTTCTGCAGCCCGTGCCTCTTTGAAATAGTGTATTCTGAATTTTGTGATAAGAAATTCAATTCCACTCACATATCCTAGGTTCTGACAATATTTAGGGTCTCAACATTTTGCAGAGATCAGGAGAGCTGAAAGGTCAAACTCCTCATTCAGTTGGTCAGGTGGATCGTCTAAACGAGGCTGATGGAGCACATCCATCAACTTTGGGTTTTGGAAGTCAACTTCCTGAACTTAGAAACATGGATAGTATAGGACGTAATTTGTCCAGTAATATGGTTCTTGCAAAAGATCCCAGGCAAAATGATTTAGACTTGACTCTGCAAAATCAGGGAGAGAGCCACACCGAATATAGCAAGGTGAATGGTACATTGAGAGCACTTCCTGGTGGTCAGACAACAACTGATAATTCTGGCGTCTCTCATTTCTCATCGCCTTCGGCATCATTTTCACCCAACAGGTATTAACATAAATACAATTCATCACCTAAACATTAGTTTACCAGGTGGAGACATTACAGCTTAGGTGTTACCAATCCAGTATTAATAATGTTTGAGAAAAGAGTTTTTAGCCAGCAGTTTTCTTCATAGATACAAACAGAAACAGTGACATTAGATTGGCTTAGGTAGGTATCAAATAGAAGGAGAATATGACAGACAGCTCAATTTATCTGGACAAGGTTTGATGCCAGTGGCCGAAGTTAACAGCAGTATGAAGAAGGTCCCTCTCTGTTTCTATTAGGAAATGTCATCTGTTAAGTTATCATACTGATCTTTTCCCCTAATTTTAGTAATGTCTCATTTTAGGATCTTGTTTTGAAGATCCAGGAGCATGAACAGGAGATGGTACAATTGAGGAAACATCTTTCTGAATATTCCATCAAGGTAATGAAAGAGCCTGTGTTTTTAAGACACCATTTTTGTTTTGTTATTTTATTGTCGAAGTGAATGGTTTTTGTTTTTGGTAGGAAGCACAAATTCGCAATGAGAAATATGTTCTGGAAAAGCGAATTGCTTATATGCGCATGGTAGGCCAGAGTGACTGTCATGTCAAGTTCACTCATTTTCTGCTTATTCATCCATCCCTACTTAGCCTTGAACTTATTGATGTTCTTTGCTCTTAAGGCATTTGATCAACAGCAACAGGATCTTGTTGATGCTGCATCTAAAGCGATATCGTATAGACAAGACATAATTGAGGGAAATATACGCCTTACATATGCACTGCAGGTATGCCTGCACATTCATGTGGACTCATATTTTGCTTTGTTATATTCCCTCCTTCATCTATTAGTGCGTTAATGATTTTAGATCCATATGAAGAAGAACTTGCCGTGTATTCCAATTTTTGGATTTTGCTTGTTGCTGCTTTTTTGTGTGGGTGGGGGGTTTGAAGAATGTAAATTGCTTTTAAGAAATTATTTATGATATTGTGTTTTGTTGAATATTCCTTCCTTGTTCATTCTATTTCGATCTCCTAGATTCCCACCCATGCGACAATTTACCTCTCTCCATCTGGTTTTATTTTTCTTATATGATGTGTCTGTTTGCGATCAACTTATTGTCAAGCCCCGAATCATGGCCTGGGCGGAACACGACACGGCTGCATGTGACTGAGCGAACCACATGACTTGCCTGTCAACATGGGCATCACAACATACACTAACATGATAATGAAAACCTGTAAATCATAATACTGAATATAATAGTCTGAAAATATAATTTGCGGAATCATATGAGTAAATGTTAAGTCTGAAAATATAATGCTGACATAACTGGCATGGCATGATACTGGACTAGTCTATGAAACCTCTGACATGAGTTTGAAAAACTGTCTACCGGGACAAGGCCATGGCATACCTACTAATGATGCAAAATCATAAAATACTTAGACTGACACCCGGAACGAGATGGGGCTCACCAAGCAGCTGAATCTGAAGCAATCCTACTGAGCAGATACGTCTCCCCGAAACTCAGCACCTGCACCGTGAAGTGCAGGCTCCATGCAAAGGGACGTTAGTACATTTGAATTGTACTGTATGTAAAGCAACAGAAAGAAATAAGTAGGCACAAGAAATAATAGGGCTGTATATATCTGTGGGGAAAGCATCAATCAAACCGATATGAGCCACCACACGCAAACATGGAGTCTGATCTCTGCCCGATCAGCTAAGCCATCTTGTACTTTGCCGGAGTACGAGACATGAACATGAACATGAACATGATGGATCCAATAATTAATCTGAAGGTATCGTCCTCTAGCGGAGCGATCCTTATCCTACAGTGGCATACGTAGTTTCAGGCTGAGCCTTCTCGCTAATCTGTGTCACTCCCAAAAACACGTACTTGAAAATAATGGCTTGAAAGCCCATGAATTTCATGAAATAGTTTGAAATCATGACATGTAATTTCATAAATTTAACATGTAAGAATACATAATATAACTTGTATAAATCATGAAAACATATATAACTAAATGAAACTGCGTAAATATAATCCTAACTTGTGTTTAAGAACTCATGGAAAGTAAGGCATGGGTTCATGGATTACGGACAGGTTCATGACAATCATAACGACCAATCATGAATACAATTGATGAATAGTAATATAAACATGACATAATGTTCATATAGTTAGGGTTATCATAGTATTAGAACAAAAACCCTAAGTTATGGGATTTTCATGGTTTCATGGAAATGTGGTGTGGGGAAGAACATGAATATTCCCACACGTGGATAGAAGCTCTACATACCTTAATCGCTCCAAGACTTGTAATAAAATCCAAACTTTGAAGAAGAACCCAAAGATTATACCTTGAACTTTGAATTGGGTTTAACTTGAAAATCCTAGGTTAGGAACAATGAATTCTATTTAGGAATTGATTATGCTTGATCAAAATCACATGGAATGGCATGAAAAGGGCTTACCTTGAGTTATGGGAATGATGAGAGAAGAAACCTTCGTGCTAGGGCTTGAAAAATAAAAAAAATTGATTTTTAGAATCAAGTGTCGTATGTATATTGTTTGTTGTTGGGGGATTTTGACAGTCCATTCGACGCTCCGTCGAATGTTTGACGGTCCGAGTTTGGGCCGTTAATATTTTGATGGTCCAGATTGACGGTCCGTCGAATGTTTGTGAAATTAAGAGACAGAGAAGATTGACGGGCCGTCAATAGTTTGACGGTCCGTCGAATTCACAGCTTGACCGTCATTTTCAAAAGCGAAGATCGACGGTTCATTTGACGGACCGTAAAAACATTTTACGGTCCGTACTTCTTGGCGTCAAATTTCCACTGCAGAGCTAAACCTGGTTTTCCAACGCAAACTCCCCGTTTTGGTTTCCTACACTCGTGGATCCTGAACAAGGCTTAGTTTGAAGGTATGAGGTGTTACGCTTATGTTGTGTGGCTTTGATTCTTTATACTGAAGAGATTTAATTTTTAAGGATTAGCCCGATGTTTTCTTGGGATAGTGCATGCACAGTTTTTTAAGTATTCAGCAGCTTTGTTGAGTCATGATGAAAAGATTTGTAACTGTGTCTGATTAGAGATAGCCTGCTGTTCCGTGTTACTTGTCACTGGAACAGCAAAAGATGTTGAGCTGCTATCTGATTGTTTTATTGCAAAATTTCCCCCCTTCTGTGATAGTATTTTTGAGGTTCATGTATTCTTTCAGGCTGCACAGCAAGAAAGATCAATATTTGTATCATCTTTGCTGCCACTTCTTACAGAGTACTCGCTTCAGCCACCCGTAGCTGATGCCCAATCAATTGTCAGCAATGTCAAGGTTAGCATGGCTCTATCTATCTACCTACCTACTTACTAAAGGCACAAATGCTATGCCACTCCCTGTACAGATGCAACAGAAAAGAGAGGAAAATAATTTATGCAAGGCACCAACGGTTGCATCCTACAGATGCTATATGTGAAAGCAAATACTACATTGCCACTGTAAACTGATTAATTCTTCCAGAGATCAGCAAAAATTGTATGATTAGTTGGAATTACTGTTGTGCCATTTTACAACAACAAATATGCCTCAATATCAAGTTAGTCGGAATCGGCAATATGAATCTTCTATATCCATTCCGCTCTTGCTGGGTCTGTTAATTGTAATACCGAATTATTTGTCTTTTTGGACAAATTTAGGGTTCTCTAAAACTAGATATAGTGTCACATTCTATAGTTTTAGTCCTCTAGGACTCATCCTTTTGATTCATAGATCTAGTGCAGCATACCCAGTATAAGTTGTTAGCTGTCTTACTCCTTACATAAGACAGGGAACCATTAATAGTCTCATTTGATGGGTCAAACATATCATCATTTGCTGTATCGAGTTTTGTATTTGTCTGTCTTCTTTTTCAGCAAGTCTCCCATATTATTTTGTCATCATATTATCTCCATTTCGATTAACTGGGCTGAAGTAAAGAAAAGTGAAAGAAGTTCAAGATGTATCATATGGACAACACAAGAGAATAAGTGGAGGATAATGTTCGAAATTGATTCTGTGGATTGTTTAAATCGTAAATAAACAAAAACTTGATTCCCAAACTTGTTAAGTGTAGATGAAATGTAAACAGAGTTTATTTTAACTCAAACATTCTGAAATGCCAATATAATTTTTCTAGCTCAATAAGCAATATATTGCAGGTTCTGTTTAGACATTTACAAGAGAAGCTTTTTGTTACTGAGGTATGTTTGCTTGAGTACCAATTCTATTAACTCTGACCACTAGTCCTGTGGAGATAAACTTCCCTTAATTGAACATCTTAAAGATATATAGGTACTCTTTTTGTAGGCAAAGTTGAAGGAGTCTCAGTACCAAATTGCACCTTGGCGATCAGATATGAACCTGTCAAATTTTGCCCATTCACCTCCTCGTTCTGCTGGGGTAAGTCTAATGTTTAGTGACATAATATGAATTTCTTTTCAAATTCACGATGGATTTCTTATTTTCCATGTTCTCTTACAGATTAAAGAAGGTCTTGAACTAGTACCACAACAAGCGTATTCCAGTGAAAAGGCTCCTCTTTCGTCAGATCCGCGGACTACAACAGACTGGGGTCCCTTGAGGAATCCTCAGAGTGGTCTAAACTGTGATGCTGAAAGAAATCTGGAGACTGATGACTTGGGGAGGTATTCACCTCTTACAAGCAGGTGAGCCTGATCAAATGGAGACTGCTACTGTGAACTGAATGTACAATTCCAACCATCTGCTTTTGGTGGTGGGTTCTGTTATCATTGACTTTTCCAAATGCTTGGTCATTTTTGGATGAAATTGGTGGCCAAATCATGTTTCCATCTTTCCACAAAATTGTATTTTTCCAACTACTCTTTCTGCCTCTTCAGAAAATGATGAATTAATGATTCATAGCATGTGGTATTGAATAGATTACATGAAAATAAATTTAATCCCCAGGAAAGATTAAGAAGCTCAAATGCTCAGAAATTTGTTAAGGATGAGCAAGCTTGTATGTTCCCTTATCAAGGGAAATAATTAATATTTTTGTGAAGTCGTGATGCTAGTATAGGTTGATTCTGTCTGTATTTGTTTTGTTGGTTAATTGTGTTTACTGGTTCTAGTAGACTCCTTTTATCCCAACTTAGACGAAATTGTTTGACCTTCTTGAAGATTAAAAAAAGGAATGTTTGACTGCTTTGTTGTATTGGAGTTGGTCTGAAGATATGGATTTTGAAAAATGATAATTGTCTTACCAAATAATGTGCTGTTTAGCGTAGCCGAGAAAACCCTACCTTCATTTCTCCCACGTGCATTGACCCCTCCAACAAATGGCCAAGATCTAACCATTTTCTGCTATGTCAAGTGAAGGAAATGATTATCTTAACTTACATCAGTGGTAACAAAAACGTTTAGGCAATTGCCTTTTGGAGTGTCAATATGGATATTTGATTTAGCTGTTTTTTTTCAAGGAATTTCCTTGTAAAGTTACATTTGAGTATCAATTGTTTCTCTTCTCTCTTGGGGTATGACGTTAACTTATTCTGTTTTAACTCTTTCATTTGCAACAATGTGCGACTGTCTGGAATAATTTTTTAGAAGGAACTATGTCTGGAATAATTTGCTGACATCATTTAACTGTACAACAGTCTTTGCCTGTCAAGCTATATGGGATGGTCCTCAGCCCTTTTACTGGAGTTGCATGGCCACTATAATGATTGTCAACATAATTGTGAACTGGAAATTTGCAGTCAAATAACAACTGTTAAGAGCATCACCTATGCATAGACTAATTAGTACCCCATCTTGCTTCTTTCTCCATCATATATGGTATTCTGGTTTGTGTTATCTGCTGATATCTCTGGTTAAACATTTGTTTCCCCATATAAACTTGGTTCTTTTTGCAAGAGGATTTATGTCACACCTTCTATAGTTTGTGCTCTTATATCACGTTTCACCTTTTGATTGCTTTCTGACTTTTGCTTATTTTCATGGCTTTAAGATTTGCTCGTTTTCACTTTGTTATTGATTAACTTCCAATTTTGGGTAATTTTGTTCTTTGGGTCTTTACTTTACCCGATTCTACAGGAACACTACAGCGGAAGCACAACTTGCAGTAAGCCAGGGTTATACGCATTCCAAGCCTAAAAGTGAAGAAACATCCAGTAAGCAAGTTACTTTTAGTGATCTCATCAGCAGCAATGAGATGGATGATTCTGACATGGAGAGACATCAAAACGATAGAGAGCCTTCAGTCAATTGGGCTAATAAAAGCTCACCATACACATCACAGCTAGATGATCCAAGCTCATCGTACTCTCCGTACCTGCCACCAGTGCTCGAGGAACCTTCATCATCCTATTCAGAAGGTGAAATTTGGTGCCTTTGCTTGATTGTTGTTAAGGTGTAATCTAAACTGAAGCCCATTGAACTGAACCAAAATGGGAAGTTCTCGATTAAGAAGATTTAATGAATGTGAAATCTAATAAGTTTCACTGCGAGGTACTGTCCACATCTTACCAGGATTAGGCAAACAGTTGGAGAACTGTGTTGTTCCCCGATAGGGTTTTTTGTTTAAATTAGGTCAAACCTTATGATGCCTTAAACTTGAGCATTGTTCAGCCGCAGATGAAGAGGCACTACCTGCAATAGAGGGTCTCCAAATTTCTGGTGAAGCTTATCCTGGACAGGCTCTCCAAGCTTGTGGCTACTCTATTAATGGAACAACCAGTTGCAATTTTGAGGTGTTCCTTGTTTCGACCTTTCTAGCTTTCTTCCTTGATCGTTTCCTTTCCGGCTCTTCTGATTCTTTGATTCCTTTTGTATCATGATCACTTGATCTTTCATGCTATGGGTTGTCAGAATTCGGTTGGAACTTATATTTTTTTTTCTTTTTTGTTATTCTTGAATTTGCAGTGGGTTCGCCATTTGGAAGATGGATCTTTTAACTATATAGAGGGTATCCTGCTAAACAAGTCACATATATTTTTCTGATTTATTTCTCCTTTGAGGTCACATGACACTGTTGTGACAGGGGCAAAGCAACCAACTTATCTTGTCACTGCTGATGATGTTGATACTTACCTTGCTATCGAAGTGCAGCCATTGGACAACCGGAAACGAAAGGTAGTGCTTCTATCCTCTGCTGCCTCTTTATATCAGCCTCCATGCTTCCCCCAAAAAATAGAAAACACTCCATCCATATTAATTTGTTTGGCACTATTATTATTTGCAAAATCTGACAATTTTCTCCTGACTACATATTTTCAAAAATTATAAAATATTTTTTTAATAAATTATGATCATTAGTTAGTTCTAGGCAGTTTCTTAGTATGTAATTTTATTTCTTAAAAAATTAAGAAATCAATGTCTGAAATTCATGCTGAAAATTAGATGCGTTGACCCTTGTACTTTGAGCTCTGCCATTCTTTTGGGACGGAAGGAATAGAAAAAGGCAGAAAGGTCAAAAATGTAAAGTTGGCTTGATCTTATTTCTTATGATTTTCCAGATACTTGGTCTACCCTTCTCATTTTCCATTTATTGATCTTCTGCTTCAGTCTGTTTTCTGTGTAGCAATGCAATGCTTCTTTACCTATAATTTTTTGAGAAAAAGTCGTATTCCTTCTCATCTTAGTTTCATTGACATCATTTTTTTTTTACTTACCTTAGCCGAGGATCTATCAGAAACAACCTCTCTACCTCCCAAGGTAGTGGTAAGGTTTACACTGGGTATGTTGTTGTTGCATATTTTTTTACTTATGAAATAAAGTGTCAGCTTAAAGTTGGATGTTGGTGTACTAAGTTGTTGCTAGAGGAGAAGTGACTTTCTTGTACTAATTTGAAGTGTTCAAGGATATTAGCATATACCGAAACTTGTCAAAGCTTAAAATTTCATTATTCATTAAAGTTCTTCTGCATTATTCAACAGTCCAAAATGGAATTGTCTGTCACCTGAAACAGCAAGGGGTGAATGGTTTCTAGTGCTTTTCAATTGGTGCTTCTGTTGAGAGGGCACACTTTCTTCTGCTTTTCTTTGTTTTAATAATTTCAACGCTTTGGTCAACAAAAACAGTTTATATATGACTGTTTTGTATTTCTTTATGGGGGAGGGGAGGGCCTGTGAATAGGGAGAAGAAGGAAGAAGAAGGCCATGCACTTAAGTGGTGTAGGGTGAAATTGCAACCATTCAACTCCAATCTCGGTGTTTGTAAAAATTCTTTGGTGTTCATTCTAGTATAGAAAGGAAGACTGCAAATAGAATGTTTATTTATAAAAGCTTCTCGTTTTATTAGGTTTATCTTGAAGGGAAACACTGCAATGACTTTTTGGTTTTTCATTTTCAGGGTGAACTCGTGAAGGTCTTTGCAAATGAGCATAGGAAGATAACTTGTGGTACATTAAGTCGATTCTCATACAATTTTTGAAGACTTTGACTGTTATGATTGCAAAATATAGAAGTCAATATTCTCTCCATCAATAATAGGAGACTATGCGAAATCCCAAATAGTTATTGCTATTATTCTCCATGTTGGAACAAACATGTTACTTCAAGAAAGATGGATTTTTCAGTTTGAAAGCTGACTATATTAAATAAATGTTTATGAATGGCAACCTTGAATAAATGCTTAATCCGTTAGTATTTTTTATCATTGGAAATATTTTTGAGAATAATAATTTGATCTAGAAAGACAGGCTTTTCTGTTTATCAAGATTGTGGGAGAATTGTATAATTATGAAAATTGTTACTCCCTCCCCAATTTATGTGATGCACTTTCTTTTTTAGTCTATCCCAAAAAGATTGATATCTTTTTATATTTAGAAATAATTTAACTTTAAACTTCTGATTTTACCCTCAATGAGATGATTTATAGCTACACAAATATCTATGGCTTCTTTTAGACCACAAGTTCCAAAAGTCCTTAAACTTTGTGCCCAGTTAAAGTGTATCACATAAATTGGGATGGGCCTGTCAGCCACTCACTTATCTCTATTCTAGAAGTCAGATAGCAATATATTACACACTTCTTCAGGGTGTTTTTGTGTACTTTTTCTTACATCTTAAGTGATGCCTGTGGATTATCATGAGCCCAGAAGCCAAATGGGTTTCCTGTCTTGTATTTGCATCAAGATCTCTTTGCAAGCTAATATCCAGAGATCCATGTATTTTCAACTCATCTTATGTGAACTCTCTCTTTCTATGTTTGCAGATCCTGTAATGCATAGTTGCATCGAGAAAACCCTTTATAGTGGTCATGCTTCATATAAAGTTTCATTGTCGGTAAGGACATTTGTGAGTTTCTAAGTGAGGAGAATATCATAACGACCTTATTCAATTTCTTATGATCATGTAATAAAATATTCTGCTTTATCTATCGCTTTCCTTTGTTCTATCTTTTTTGGTTGTACAGACACGATTTCTTGATATATGGGAGCCTGCTACCTTGGCCATCAAGAGGGATGGTTATAGCATCAAGGCTAATGGGCCTGGTGGTGTTCTCGCCAGTGAGAAGTTTTCTCAATCTACAATTGTACGTATTCTTTCTTTTGCCTTTTTGTACTCATGAACAGTTCACAACGTATTTATAAACCTTAAATTATGTGGACAAGAGTATAATAAATGATTGGTGTTTTAGCATATACTAGTGTACACCCCTTCAAGCCCATATGTATGAGCCCTCTGGTGAGAGGTGTTCAAGATGCACACAAGTCTTTTGAATGCTGAGGATCAGTGAAGTAACCATTCTAATTGTGCCTGCTCTTGTTCACTATTTTAATTTTCAAGCAAAAGGTAGCCTTTCATGATGTGATGATTGTATCTCTCAGGAGATGGAATATTCCGTATTTTTAGACCCAGGAGTCAGGACTTAAGCTTAACGAGGTCGGGGAGTATTATCCGTCATAGTAAAATAAATTTGAGGAACTCCTTAAGTCACCAGAGTCTCTCTCCTAGTCCTGGAGGAGATATCTTATATTAAAATTTACAGAGATATACAATGGGCTTGATCAAACATTTTCTTGGTTGAGCATAGATTAGTAATCTTGAACTTTGGATGTTTATAGCTGTAAAGGAGGCCCACTAGTAATCAAAATGAATTAGCTCGTAAAGAGTTCAAGCTCGTCTCTTAGTTGCGTTGAACAACTTCCATTTGTTGGGATCTGCAGAACTTAGAGACTATCTCGTCCAAGTTAGACTGTAAGGATGAAAGTGCGCCATCTCCATAGACCATATTGGAAGAACATCTTCCCCAGTGAGTTGTACCTCTGGTATCAATTGGGACACAAAGGTCAATGTAGTAATTCTCCCCAAAATATGAAGGTCAATGTGGTAGATATGTTTGTTGAACTCTGTAATTGACACTTCTGTTTCCATTTACCTTTGTACTCTTTTATCGGTGGACAGCAGTGCTAGGTACTGTACTATGCTTTGCAACAGAAGTCTGTGACTTTGTGGTTAATTTTAGGATATCTGGCTTACCCGAGTTGTGTTTAGGCCTAAATCTCAGTCCAGGGTGGTGATCAAAAGGTTAGAAATGATTTTTTGTGTAATGTGTATATATTATTTGTGTGTGTCCTGTCATCTGTGTGGGTGAAGTTGGCAGGAATGTGGTGAAAATTAGTAACTTAAGCATGTTTAAGGTTTTTGACATTGAATGCATTTTACAGAAGCCAGAAAACAACCTTGTCAAACAATGTTATTCTCAACCTCAAGTTCTCAACTAAGCGTAGTCTATACATTTCTGGGAAGGAGGTCAAATATACCCCTCTATTTTCAAAAATAGTTTACGTTTAACCTCCGTTATACTATTCGAACAAATTTGCCCTTGCCGTTAGCCTTTTGTTCAAATATATCCTGCCCTAACAGATCCAAGGGTACGGGCAAAATATAGGGGTAAATTTGGCCCTTTTCTCGAAGTACAAGGATAGTTTCTCTGTTAGGTATAGTTCTTTTCTTATTTTTCTTCACGTAAAACATTGAGATCACTTACTTTTTAACCCCTTCTAAAGTAGTTAGGGGTCGTTGGTTGTCAGTCAGGAAGTGAATTATTCATGTATTAAAACCAACATAATTAGTACCATGTTTGGTAGCATTTTACTTGCTATGTATAAAATTCAGCACACCAAGTACGGTGTTTGGTTACTAGTTTACAATCCGGCATAACTAATACATGTATTATTACGAGGGAAGTTATTTATTATTTTATGCAAAGTAGAAGATGGAGTAACTAAACCCTGCATAACTAAACCCTACATAACTAATCCCTACATTACTAATACCTGCATAACACTAACCATGAACCGTACGACCGTTAAGCTTCAACTCTAGATAAGAAAATCCAAATTAAATATTGATCTAATTTTCTTGAAGTATATACTAAAACTAATTAATAAAATATTATGCGAGAAATTTTTATTTTATTAAAATATACTACCGTTGAACCACATAGAAAAATTGGCAATATAAATATTCCTTTAGGACGATTGAAACCACTTCAATAACATCACAACCCATTAAGACCCACTAATTGATTCTTCTTTCGTCCTACTAATTTTCACTGTCTCTAATTTGTGGACTCATACTTACAAAAATATTTTAGTTACATTTTCATACAAAGTAGAATATTTAAATTTTAGATAATTTTTCGAAGTGAAATTATATTTCTATCAGTTATTCAGATTATGACCATTTCCAGGTTCTGAATGATTGTTATTTGTTACATAATGCCTTTCACTACTTATTACTGATTGATAAATTGAAATTCATAAAGTATATGAAGCATTAGGTAAGTGCAAATGTCATATCCATGACAACTTATGTGACACACACACATATATAATGCTTCATATATATATTTATAAAATTTTATTATTTACTTTCATGAAAATTAGATTAATATTTATTTTGAGTTTTCTTATCTAGAATTGAAGCTTAACTACTTTAGAAGGCAATTAAAGTAAGTCATCTTAAGGATTTTATATGAAGAAATATATGTCGAAAGAAAATGACAACTAAAAATATATAAAGAGCAGCCCGGTGCACTAAGCTCTCGCTATGCACGGGGTCCGGGGAAGAGCCGGACCACAAGGGTTTGTTGTACGCAGCCTTACCTTGCATTTCTGCCAGAGGCTGTTTCAACGGCTTGAACTCATGACCTCTTGGTCACATAACAACAACTTTACCAGTTACTTCAAGGCTCCCCTTCAAGTTAAAAATATATATAAACAATAATTATAATAATATTAGAAGTTCTCTAACAAATCTAGAACCTATCCTCAACTAGTAGCTATTACCTATATGGATCTTTTTCTTTCATTGTGCCCTATCTTTAGCTAAGTGTCCATTGATACCAAGCATTTCTAGGTCTTTTGAGACAACTTCCTTCTATGTGATTTAAGGTTTACCCATTCCCTTTTTACACATTCACTTGCCATAGTTTCACACATATGGACTCGTGCATCTATAGTCGACACAGAACATGCCCAAACCATCTTAAGCGACTTTCTCGCATTTTATCCTCAATGTGTGCTACTTGCACCTTTTGGCGAATATGGTCATTTCTAATCATATCTAATCTGATATGACCGCACATCCATCCTAGCATTCATATCTCTGCAGCACTCATATTGTGGATATGTTGGACTTTAGCAGTCCAACATTCACTACCATATAACATTGCTTGTCTTATAGCTATTCTATAGAACTTACCTTTCACTTTGGTATGCATCCTTCTATCACATAACACCCTTGTAACGTTTCTCCATTTCAACCATCTTTAATCCTTTGAGTAATATATTCATCTATCATTTCATTCTTTTGAAACAACGAGCTTAGATATCTAAATTGTTTGCATTTTGGCACCATAATCCCATCTAGTCTCACCTCAATTTCTCTCTTCTCATGTTGACTAAATGTGCAATGCATGTATTCAATCTTACTTCTACTTATCCTAAAACCCTTACTTTCTAAAGTTTTTTTCCATAGTTCAAGCTTTTGGTTGACACCCTCGCTTGTTTCATCAATTAACACAATATCATCAGCATGGAACCTCATACTGTATTGTGTTGGTTAGCACGTCTATAACTTAGGGTAAACAAATAAGGACTCAATGGCGATCCTGATGTAAACCCAATGCTATTGGGAACTCCTATGTATCACCTACTACTGTTTTCACGCTAGTGACGACTCTTTCATACATGTCCTTTATGGCATTATATATTTAATATGAATTTCTTTCTTCTCCATCACCCTCCAAAGGACCTTGTGTGGTACTCTATCATATGTTTTCTCTAGATCAATAAACACCATGTGTAGGTCTCTCTTTTTTTCGCGATAGATTTCCATCAATCATCTTAGCAAGAATATAACCTTTATTATAGATCTACCAAGCATAAAATCCAAACTGGTTCTCTTTCACTCTTGTCGGGTTTCTAAGTCTACGTTCTATTTCTCCAAAGTTTCATCATATGACTCATGAATTTAATGCCACGATAGTTTGCACAACTTTGACTTTCTCCTTTGTTCTTATAAATCGGAATTAGGGCACTCTTCTCAACTCATTTGGCATCCTACTATTTTTAGTATAAAATGTAATAGCTTGGTAGGCCATTCTACTCCGACATCTCCAAGACACTTCCACAGCTTTATAGGGATACTTTCAGGACCACAAGCTTTTCTAATCTGCATATTTTTTATGGCATCCCTTACCTTTGTCAGCCTAATTCCATGAGTTTAGCTAAAGTTTCTATCATTCTCGGACATATGGAGGTCTAAAATGTTATTCTCTTAGTTCGAGTTAAACAATTGATCAAACTATCTCTCCATCTCTTCTTGACCTCGTTATCTCCTGTCAACACTTGTTGAGGATCATCTTTAATATACTTTACCTGGTTTTAATCCATGCCCTTCTTCTCTCTTAGTCGTGCTAGCTTAAACATTTTTTCTCCCCTTCCCGTGTCCCCAACTTTTGATACAGGCCATCTAGAGCTTCTTCCCGGTCTTTTCTAATAACCTTCTTAGCTTCCCTTCTAGCTCTCTTGTATTCTTCAAAAGCTATGCTTTTGGCAACTTCCTGTAACATTGTCTTTTAACTTTAATAACTCTTTGTACCTCCTCATTCCACCAGTAGCGTTCCTGTGCTCGTGGTCCTAGACCTTTAGACACATCTAATACTTAAGTTGCTACTTTGTTAATGCAACCTGACATCTCCTTCCATAAGATGTCTCTGTTTCTCTCTCAGTCTTAAAGCTCCCTTCTCCCATAGTTTTTCTTGAAACACTTAACTTGTTAGCACCCTTTAATGTCCACCACCTAATTTGCGGTTGTTTGTAAGTCGTCACCTTTCTCACTATATTCCTAAGCTTTACATCTAAGACTACTAACCTATGTTGGGAGGTCATAGCTTCTCCTAGAATAACCTTACAGTCCTTGCATGTATTTCTATCTCGTCTTCTTGTAAAGATAAAGTCTATTTGACTATGGTTGCTCCTTCTCTTAGAAGTAATTCTTGAAATATGTGTTATTTACCACTAAGAGCTTGTTTGGATTGGCTGAATTTAAGTAGCCCTTAAGCACCAAGTGCTGAAAATCACTTTGTAAGTACTGGAACTTGTTTTATAATTAAGCAGTCACACGTTTGGATAGAGGTGATGCATAAAGAGAAAAACTCAATGTACAATAGAAGAGGGAAATATTTTCACATGACCGTTTTCCTTTTTATGCTTTACATGGTATGAAGTACCATATACTCCTATTATTGGCTCAATTTTGATAAAGAAGAAGGATGAATCCCCAATTTTTCTACAATCATGACCACCAACAACAACAATCCAGTGAAATTCCACAACGTGGGGTCTGGGGAGGGTAGAGTGTACGCAGATCGTACTCCTACCAGGTAGGGAGGCCGTTTCCGATAGACCCTCGTCATAAGGACCAACAATTCAAAATAATATGAAAAGAAAATAATGAAAGTGAATAAGCAATAATAAAGCAGTTTGAAAAAAGAACAATATCCACCACAAATCAATAAGATAGTCGAAGTACAAGATAAAAGAAACTACAAATAACACATAGTAGAAGAAATCAAAAGACAATAAACTACAAGAACAATACTACAACTACTAGTAAGAAATGATAAACGGGACACGCTCAACTACCTACTAACATTCTACCCTAATTTGTGTCCTCCATAATATCATGTCTAAGGTCATGTCCTCGGTAAGCTGGAACTGCGCCATGTATTGTCTAATCACCTCTCCCTAATACTTCTTCGGCCTACCTCTACCTCTCATGAACCGTCCATAGCCAATTTTTCACACATTTGCACTGGGGAATCCGGGCATCTCCTCTTAACATGTCCAAACCATCTCAGTCTCTCTTCTCGCATTTTGTCTTCTATCGAGGCCACTCCCATCTTGTCTCGGATATCTTCATTCCTAATTCTATCTCTCCTAATATGTCCACACATCCATCGCAGCATCCGCATTTTCACAACTTTCATCTTCTGAACGTGAGAGTTCTTGACTGGCCAACACTCTGCCTCATATAACATAATCAGTCTAACCACTCTGTAGAACTTGCATTTAAGTTTTGGTGGCACCTTCTTATCACATAGAACTCCGGATGCGAGCCTCCATTTCATCCATCCTGCACTAATATAATGTGTGACATCATCATCAATCTCTTAATTTCCTTGGATAATAGACTCTAAGATACCTGAAACTTTCTTTCTTTTTGGATGGCCTGGGTACCAAGCCTCACTTCTACGCCATTATCATGCGGTACATCACTAAACTTGCACTCCAAGTACTCTGTTTTGGTTCTACTTAACTTGAACCCTTTAGACTCCAGAATTTGTCTTCAACCTTCTAGTTTAGCATCAACTCCACTCGAGTTTCATCAATCAGGACTATGTCATTCGCGAATAATATACACCACGACATCTCACCTTGAATTTGTGGCGTCAATCCATCCATCACCAAGGCAAATAAAAAAGGGCTAAGAGCTGATCCCTGATGCAACTCCATCACAACTGGGAAGTGCTCCGAGTCTCCTCCTACTGTCTTACCCTGGTCTTGGCTCCATCATACATGTTCTTGATCGCCCTAGTGTACGCCACAGGTACACCTCTAGCCTCCAAGCATTTCTATAGAACCTCCCTTGGGACTTTGTCGTAAGTCTTTTCTAGGTTGATGAATACCATGTGTAAGTCCCTCTTCCTCTCCCTATACTGCTCCACCAATCTCCTTACAAGATGGATAACTTTTGTAGTTGATCGCCCCGGCATGAATTCGAACTGGTTCTTCGAAATCAACACGCCTCTCCTTGCCCTCATCTTCACCACCCTTTCCCACACTTTCATAATGTGGCTCAACAACTTGATACCCCTATAGTTGTAATTTTGAATGTCTCTCTTGTTCTTGTACAAATGAATCATTGTACTCCACCTCCACTCTTCGGGCATCTTTGCTATCTTAAAAATGACAGTAAACAACCCATTCACCCACTCCAAACCCGCCCTACCTGTGCTCTTTCAAAATTCCTTGGGAATTTCGTCAGGCCCGGTCGCTCTTCTTCTACGCACCCTACGAACAACACCCTTAACTTTTTCAACTTTTATGCTCCTACAATATCCAAAATCGCGACGCCCCTCGGAGTGCTCTAAATCTCCCACACAATGTCTCTATCCTCTCCTTCATTCAAGAGTTTATGAATGTATGGCTGCCATCTCCGTCTAATGAGAGCTTCCTCCACCAATACCTTGTCGTCCTCGTCTTTGATGACACTTCACTTGATCCAGATCACGTGTCATTCTCTCCCTCGCCTTGGCTAGCATGTACAACTTTTTATCCCCACCTCTGTCCTCTAATTCTTTATACAAATGTTCAAAGGTCGTCGTTTTTGTTGTTGTAACTGCTAACTTTGTCTCCTTCCTCGCCATCTTATACATTTCCCTATTCGTCCGCTTCTCCTCCTCATTCTTGTTGTCAAGTAACTTTGCATACACCACCTTCTTTGCTTCCACCTTCCCTTGGACTTCTCTATTCCACCACCCGTCTCCTCGATGACCACCACGTCTACCTCTCGAGACCCTCATCACCTCTCTAGTTGTTTCCCTAATGCAACTGACCGTCCTATCTCACATACTGCTCGTGTCCCCCTTACTCTCCCAAGCCCCATGGCCATCAACTTCTTTCGCATCTCCTGGGCACCAGACATAGTCAAACTCCCCCATCTGATCCTTGGTCGGTCATTCACGACCCTCTTCTTCCTCTTTTTCTTGATCTCCAAATCCATCACCAAAAGCTTATGTTGGGTCATTAGGTTCTCACTCGGAATGGCCTTGCAATCTCTATAGAGACCTTTATCGCCTTTTCTATGGAGCAAAAAGTTTATCTGAGTCTCAGCCACCGAACTACGGAAGGTTACCTAATGCTCTTTCTTCTTCAAAAGCTTTTGCGAAATTCAGAAGTGAGACTCATCTTCCGTTCATGTCCCCAAAGGCAAAACCTTCATGCACATCGTCATACCAACCCCCCCCCCCCCCCCACCCCCCCGACAATGACCCGATATGTCCATTAAAATCTCCTCCTACAAATAGCTTCTCAGTGGGCGGTATACCTCCTACCACATCGTCCAAATCCTTCCAAAAGTGCATCTTCTCCTCCACGTT
Source organism: Anisodus tanguticus (assembly GCA_034509755.1). NCBI lineage: Eukaryota > Viridiplantae > Streptophyta > Magnoliopsida > Solanales > Solanaceae > Anisodus > Anisodus tanguticus. The sequence continues at coordinate 45,276,595 of CM067543.1, read as the reverse complement.
CAAGCCTGCTTGCGGCGCGTAAGCACTAATAATGTTCAAAGTAAATCCTCCAACGACCAACTTAATCACCATCATCCTGTCATTGACCCTCCTAACCTCTATCACCTGATTACTTAGCTCATTATCTACTAAAATGCCTACACCATTCCTATACTGCGACCTACCAGAGAACCATAACATTGATTAACTCCTTCTCACATACAAGCCTTACTACAATAATCCTATCTCCAACTTGTATTACCTTTACAACCTTTATCCTTAAGCCCCGATGTCTATAATAATTCCTACTCCATTTTTATTTTTATCTATCCCACAATACCATAATTTATAACTTGTGTTACCTATCTCTCTAGACTTTTGCCTTGTCCATTTAGTTTCCTGAAGGCATGCAACATCAACTCTCCTCCTTCCTTTTTACAGTATCCACTAATTCCATCGGCTTCCTTGTCAAAGTGCCAATGACCAGTTAAAGATAATACATAACAGAGCAAATTTATCCCTATACTTCGAGCAAATGGCCAAATTTGCCCCTATACTTCGTCCGTAACCTTGGCTCCGTTAGAGAAAGGGGTATATTGAACAAAAGGCTAACAATGAGGGCAAAGTTGTTCGAATAGTTAAACGGAGGTTAAATGTAAACTATTTCTGAAAGTAGAAGGGTAAATTTGACCCTTTTCCCTGCATATTTTCTTTTGATTAGTCTTAGTGGCGGTATTTGTAGAGGATAAAAAGCTATAGTATTTTGGGTCTTCATAAAGTTGGAGGATGATAAACTGCTATCCTATGGAGGTGCTAAACTGGCAACTCTAACTCTATCAAAAACTTGAGAAGCATTGGTAAAAGATGATAGCTCTTGTTTCCAATGTAAAGACACTAGAAAGAGACACATAAACTTTTTATAATTAATGGGTTATTTGTTGTGTACTGTTTCTCCTATGACTTCTAGTTTAAAAACAATAGTTTTAAGCTCATGGTGCTATAACTTTTATTGTTTCCTTAATCTCCACCCATTTCTCACCACTTTATGCTTCTTCTAGGTTTCTGTTCCATATGGAAGTCCTACAGAATTTTCAATCTTCGACAGTCGGGGAGTTGAGCATCTTTTGAAGGCTGAGAATGATCAAGGAGACATTAGCCGGTAAATCCCCCCCCCCCCCCCCCCCCCCCCCCCCCCCCCCCCCCCCCAAAAAAAAGAATGAAATAAAGTAAAAAAAATAATTATATTTTAGTTTTTCATAGTTATGAGCAAACTTGAGCGTTTTCAACATTGGTTAGGACACATTCATGTCACATCATTATTTCATCTTGACATTTTACCTTTTCTATGTTTCATTCTCATCTTCTGCATGTGACCGTATGGCGATGTGGTTCAAGAGATCATACAATTTTCTTTTTCCAACAAGTTATCATACAATTCAATTTCTCTAGTTAAGTGACATGTGACTCTATTTTGCAGTTCAAGGGATACAGTTGTCCTCACCATGAGATTATTTATTATAAGGGTAAGGGTATGACTTCGTCAGTCTGAAAGTTATTGTTGTGATATGACTTCTACATAGTATTCTCTATTCTGAGGTTCAAATGAAGTTTGCAGGCTCCCTGAATGTTACAACATAATGCATTTGTGGTCTAGATCTGTAGTGTACTCCTTTTACTCCTATTCTTAGTCATGGTTCAGATCATGTAATTTTTATTTCTTTGCTTTAGCAAGAAACTCCGTTAGCATTTGTGGATTTGTGCTGTACTCTTTTTCTTTTATTCCCATTTTCGTCATGGTTATGGTCATGTAATTTTATCTATTTGCCTTGGCATGAAAATCGGCTAGCATCTGATATATGCATTTCCACACATTAATTAGTATGTTTTTGTTGGTAAAACTGTGTATTTCTCTATCGGTACCAGCTTGGTGCTGAGTTTATATTAGTAATAATACCTTTACTTGTCAAAAAGAAATACTCTGTATTTTTCTTCATAAAAGGCTATAGGTCTCGTTTTGACTATAATCCAATTCGAATACAGGAGCTTTCTTGATCAATAATCCAGTATCTGGTGTTATATCATTCCTGTGTTAGATTCTTCTTTTATGATCTAGTGTTGTAGCCTGGGGATGTAGCTCTCCAACTCACTAACCAATTCAGGCCAATTAGAAGACACCTGTTGCTGCTTCTTCATTGCCTTCCTGTTATCTTACTTGTACTTCATTACGATCTGTATGCATACGTTGCTGGAGAGTTGAGATACGTCAGTCTTTGAGGGTGACCATATGCTTATGGATGTCATTTAATACTATGTGGATATCAGAGTAATGGTTTTGGGAATTTGTCCGAGGGTCTATCAGAAACAACCTCTCTACCCGTCAAGGTAGAGGTAAGGTCTACGTGCACTCTACCCTCCCCAGACCCCACTCGTGGGATTACACTGGGTATGTTGGTTTTGGGAATTTGTGATGAAATTTCTAGAGCTTTTTTTCTTTTTCTTGTGGCTGAGTCAAAAAAGCTCTTAAATTGCTAGGCAGTCTTGGTTAATTTTCAAGGTGTCCAATAGCGTGAAATTGTGTTGATATTTTGATGTAAAAGGTTTTTTTGTCCAGACAGCTGTTAGCATATTTCAACATCTGTTTTGAAACTCCCATGATTTGTGTGGCATTCTCCTTTGGATCTCATTGTTGAACTTGTTGCAGGCTGGTGAGAAGAAAAAAGGAAGGAGGAGGGGTTTGTTCTTCAACAAGTGAAAAGACCAGTCAACCTTCCAAAACATATTTATTAGTGCACTTGTATTCTTTTGCCAGTAGTTGAGCTTTTAGATCTGTATTTCTTTAGTTTTTTTGGTTACCAGTTCTGTTATATTTTGTAAGTTCAGGTTATCATTGGCCCCATCCATCCCTACCTCAACTCTTTCTTTTAATTTATTTCTTCTTTTTTACAAGAAAAGAAAGGATCCAACAATTACAACATATCCAGTGAAATCTCACAAAGTGGGGTCTGGGGAGGATAGAGTGTACGCATACCTTACCCCTATCATGAGAGGTAGAGATGTTGTTTACGGTAGACCCTCGGCACAAGAACAAGCAATTTAAAATAGTATAAAAAACACAAAAAAGTAGTAACTATCACAAAATAATATGGTAATCAAAGTATAACGAGCCACAGAATAACATAAATCACATGACAAGAAACTATAAGATTAATAATATGACTACTAGTATGAAAGACTAAGTAATATAACACTCAACTACCTACTAATTTTCTACCATTATCAGAGTCTTACATAACCTTTTATTTAAGGTCATGTCCTCGGTAAGTTAAGACTTGCGCCATGTCATGTTTAATCACATCTCTTCAATATTCTTCGGACTACCTCTGTCTTTTCTGAAACTGTCCATAGTCAATCTCTCACAACTCCGCCTTGGGGCATCCGTGCATCTCCTCTGCACATATTCGAGCCATCCCAGGCTCGCTTCTTGCATCTTGTCCTCCATAGAAGTCCCTCCCACTTTTGTCTCGGGTATCTTCATTACTAATTCTATCTCTCCTAGTATGCCCACACATCCATCGCAACATCTTCATTTTCACAACTTTCATCTTTTGAACATGAGAGTTCTTGAGTGGTCAATACTCTGTCCATACAACATAGTAGGTCTAACTACCATTCATTAGAACTTGCCAAGAAAAGAAAGGATCTGAATAAGATAAAAAGAAAAATGCATTATTAAAGAAGGGAATTCAGAGGAAGAAAAGTGAAGGGAAATCATTTTCATGGAGTAATTTAATTTGTCTCGTGTAATCTCAAACATAAGAATGTGAAGAAAAGAAAGAAACAAGCCTTTGGTTCAAGTAACTAATACACGAGTCTGGAGCTTGCCCTTTGGTGAGTATATGGCAATTCATCCAACTTATTTTTCACTAGATAATTAGGGAACTAGCTTAAAACCATTTATAAATCACGGTAGCCTTTTCCCATTGACATGCCATTTCAGAAATTATGGTGGAAGAACTGTACTACAAATCATTGCAATTATATGATGGAAACAAATACATGAGGGAGGAAATGAAAAGAATAAACAGTGGATGTCTTGTAAATTTTAGGGATCCCTCTCTTTATTGTCGCAAGTTTTATTTGATACCAAATGTGATTAGAGTTTTGGTTAATAACCTAGTGGCATTTAAACTAGTTGCAAATGGAGACTAGCCTTTCTAGTAAGATTTCATCATTTGGCCATGCGCTTAAATATTTTGTTTGTATGATTTTATAAAAGTATTTTCTTTTCTTTCTGTGCCTAACTCGTATGGGACCTAATTCTATTACCGTTTGAGGTTACAATAATCACCTCTGGAGTTGAAACTAATATAAGTTTTGTGCAGCGTTGGTGTAAAAACCATCAGGTAATTTTAAGGGGAAAATAATTAACTTAATAACTTTTACCATTTTTATATAATTATAATTTATGACCATAAGAAAATAATAAAGGCAAGTTGAATCCTAGTGGTACTAGTATCCAAAATTCTTTTCCCAACATTAATTATCAAAATCTAAGATTTTCAAGGTCTAAACCTTAAACCATGATTGTTAAGAATGGTGACTTAATTAAACTATGTCCAGTATCATAACCTTTGTGTCAAATAACATCTTGAGCAATGTGTTCAAGATTCTTGTTTCATCTTTTTAACAATTCTTATTATTCTCCACCTATTCTGTTTTCAAACCATTCTCCAGTTGAAGTCTCTTGATTACAAATAGATAGGACGGACGGTAGGTTTTAAAGGAAGAAAGAGAGGCCAATCGACGGTGCACGAAACTTAAATTTGAAAGATTTTTGTATTTTGGATTAATGAAGATTTAAATTTAGTAATTGATGACCTTTTTGTGAGAATATGTATGGAGTTTTTTTTTTTTTTTTTGGAAAGAATATGTTTGGAGTTTCGATGTTCAACTTCATATGGCCACTGAACTTTGTTTACTCTAATACTAATGTCGCAGAATTATTTTTTGGTCACACTATAATAATTTTATCATACCCATTATAATAGTAAAACTAAAAAAATTGCTTTATTAAAGGAAAATTATCTGTGAATTGTTCAGAAAATAAAAATGATCGAGATGTCAAAATTTCTAACGTCTACATTAACTCTTTGCCACATTACAGATTTTCATGTCAAAAAATAAAAACACTCTACCTTAAATCTTGACCTAACTGTATTTTTAAGGGAAAATATAAAACATCTAATAAGCAAAAACGACAATTACAACATAGAAGTCGTTTGATTCTACAAAAATCCCAAATTCAACCTCTTTCTATATTGTTACTGTTTTCTTGGTTGTTTATTTGAATATTTTTTAATTGTCTCCCCTTTAAAATATAGATAGCCAAAAAAATTTATACTACGTGATTCTTTTTTTGATGTGGAATTTATAATGGAAAATGCAGAGAGTGACGTGTCATATTACCATGAAAGAAATTTGGCCTTTATATTTTAATGAGCAATTCACATATAATTCATTTATTTTAATGTGATAAACAATAGCTCTATTATTTTATATTATCCACAGTAAATTTTGTGACATCATTATTATAGTGAGTAAAGTTCAATAATCATATTAGCACATGTAAAATTATACCAGTTTTGAAATTGGTTTTATATTTGGTTTCTAGTATCATATACTGTGATTGGAATTAGTTTGGAATTGATTTTAGAAATTTGTCTATCTGAATTTGCGTAAAAAAGTTCTGAAAATGTTTTTCAAAGTTCAAACCAAAAAATAATTCTGCGACATTAGTATTATAGTAAACAAAGTGCCGTGGCCATATGAAGTTGAACATCGAAACTCCAAACATATTCTTTCAAAAAAAAAAACTCTATCATGATTCGGTTTTTAAAAGAAAACCCGAATTTTATTCGTTTCATACTTTTTTTATACAAAATCGAACCGAACCGATATACGTTCACCCCTACCCATACGGATTGCTACGGTGCTACCCAAGACAAGATGTTTTTAGTGGAACTTCAACACACACAATCCTGATCGCATTAAGCCCACATCAACTTTCAAACACTTCCTTTTGTTGTTTTCTTTTCTTCTACCTTTTTTGGCCACTTTTTTCTTTTATTTTTTGGCTAGTGGTCAAAATTTCCTTTTTTACGTGGATTTACAAATCCTAAGATAATCAAATACTCAATTTACCTAATCGCGAGGTTCATATACCCGTCCGAAATAGTTTTCATCAGGTATGCATCAATTTACCCAGAACCATTTCTCATTGGGCATCCATCAATGCGCCCGAAACCATTTTTCATATGCAACTCATATCATCTATAACCATGTACTATTCAGAAACACTACCAGTTTATCAACTATATAATATGCATGAGTATACGAGTCTGTAGACACCCATATCAATATATAGATAACTCGGTCAAAAAGTTAACCCTAGCCTTCGAGGTCAAAACTAAAATTTTATTGTAACATTGATTTATTCATAACTTATATAGTCTAAATCTAAAAGATCACACTCGTGAATTGATCCCAAATCAAAGATTTATACTCTCTTAACTTTAGGGATCAACATCCCAATTTCATCAACCCAAAACATGAACTAAAACGCTGTTAAATTTCGGGAATTATGGCAGAATACCAATAGGAAGCTTAGAATCTTACCCCTATTTGAAATCAAGTTGATAGCCACCAAAATTGCTTCAATCCAAGATCTTAGAAGTCCCAAATTTTCTGATTCAACACCCGAAAAATGAATACGGAATCGCCCGGATACAAATTAAATGTGCAAAACAATAATAAAACACGCTATTAATTTGCTAAGATGTTCAAAATGTTGATTCGGGGTCGTCTTGATCCATTGTTGACCAATGTCAACTCAAGTCCATAAACTTAATAGTATCCCGGCCAAGAGTCCGAATCACTCTGAACCCATTGGGATTTGTCCAAATAATCCATCTAAGTCATAAATTACGTTCCGGATTTAATGAAAAATTTAAAACTCGAATCGGAGCTTATTAATTCCGGGGATGTTGATTTGGTCAATCATTTACCTTATTTCAACTTAAGAACTTCAAAAATTAGATTTTCTTTTCTGATACTCACCCAATTGACTAGGGAATCATGACACCTATTTCCGCAAGTTAAAAATACCATTTTAAAGTTTCGAGAAGGATCATTTAAGGAAAAGGAGTCCTAATGCTCAAAACGACTGACTGAATCGTTACACTACTACTACAAAAGCTTTCTAGGAGCCGACATGAGTTATTTGCAAGCTACTTCCTTAGTTGCAAACGTCTCCATGAATTTTGTAGGAGTAGTGGACGGACACCAACAATTAGGTGTATTTATAACATAAATCATCTTGCAGGAGAAGTTCTATAAGAACAATAAATAACTTCCTTTTATGTACCGACAAAGATTATGGTGAGATGAATAAGATCCCTCAATCCTTAATTAGAGGTCTCTGGCTCAAACTTTAGGTATAAAAAATCATGTTAAGGAGCGTTTCCACCTTAAACAAGCCTTAGATGCCACTAATTGGAATTAGTTAGGGCTTTAATACAGATACCGAACACGTAACGGGTAACCAAAAAACTTATCCTTTATCTATTTCAAATTATGGTTTCCTGCGGTCATATTTATGATGGTGATTTTGATGTGTCCATGACAAATATGTCTCTTAGTTTGCAAATACTTAATATTTTGACAATATCTGTTATCTTGATGTTATTTTCCCATCCATTTCCCTCTATTTATTTTTAAAACAAAAAAATATAGATAATAATGTATTTAAGACTATTTTAAAAATTAAAGAAAATAAAAGTGTCGATATTTATGTTTTTTTTTCGGACTCCTTAATTTGTCCTTAATAGGCCAAAAAATAAAGCGGCGCTTATTGAGATTCTTTAGATATGTTACATGTCATTTTAATAAATAATTTCGCGCGAACATTTGAAAGCCGTAAAATATATCCCGCCAAAAAGTATATATATATGTTGAAATGAGTAGATGATATTAGTGTCGAGTATCGTCAAATTTCGTTAAGAAATGAAAGAGATATTAGTACACAAAGTATGGTGTTTGAGACATGAATAGATTGATGTTTTTTTTGCCAAACAACAAATCTCCCAAGTAGAATATGAACGAATTGAGCAATATATAAGCTCTATTTTTTAGTAAGGGTTTGGGACCCAAGGGTGTGTGTTTAGAAGAGGGAGGACCTAGGTGAGCTTGGGCTAAGCCCCACATACGTGCCGCCACCGCCCGGTCGGGTTCGGGCCACAGGCTGTCTTCCAGAATTTCTTTTTGGTCCCTGAAGTTTTTTTATTTAGACTTTGACACCTGAAGATTACAGTTTATAAGACTTTAGAAACGTTGCAACAGTCCTCCTCTTCAACTATAAATTGAGCACTAACGTTCAGTTTACAGAAATATAAAAGATAAACTCTTCTCTTTTGTTCTGTTTGAAATACAGAAACAGAAACTCAAACAAATTCCTCTCCTACAATCAACAATATGTTCTGTATTTATTTATTCGCTATAATAAACTTTATTTGCTTTGTATAGTTGATTGTTGCTGTTTTATCTTGGGAGACTATTGTCCATCACCGTAAAAGCATCTATACGAGACAATTTTATCTTAAAAACAAAGAATCATCTCTCGACTCAGCCGTTTGTTTTGTTTAATATTTCTGACACCATTACTATATATATATATATATATGGCATGTACGTGACAAAAACAATATATAAATACTATGACGATTGTCTTAAATGTAGAAGACATTTCACTATTTTTTTCATATTTATTCTCAATCATTCTACTCCAAAGGATTATCTAACTTCATGATTATTGATTCAAATATGGGTAAACTTGGACGAAAATCATGTCAAAGTTACATCTTTCCTCATTTGCATGTGTGGTAAAGCATAATTGATTTTTGAGAAATGCAACCTACCAACATTAAGTCTTAAAGGTTCACATGCATTGTAGCTTCTTTCTAAAGGTATTTATCTACTAATTTTTCTTGAAATGAAATTTATACTTGTGAATCTATAATTTATCATATAAGATAATGTTAATCATCATACAAATAACACATTCTTAATGAATTAACAATTCCAAAGAATGCACCATTAAATGAGTAGGATGAACGTCCTGTGAATGTTTTGCAGTCCTTTACTTATTTATTTTTATTATTATATACTACTATAAAAGATATAACACAAAAAATATTTGCGGGGTCATTTTTTCCTATTCAATTGAATTCTACTTTAAGATTTCCCTCCTAAAAAAGATAAAACATGAAAGTCCATTTTGTCATTAATAATACTCATTATTTGTTTAATTATAAGACTAAAAAAGAAAACTATTTATAATATCATCCCCAAGACAAAAAAGTAGTGGGGCTATTTATTTTATTCCTACTTGTGTTTTGTGTATTTAAATTAAAAGGGAAAACACTTAATAATATTATATATTTACCTATTTTGGGATTTGGAATACAAAATGCTTAGAATTTTTCAGACACAAAAATTTGGGAGAAGTGGCGCCAATTCATTCTTCGAAAAATAAAAAAAGAGAAGGCGTTCCCGCCTCTTCGATTTTTTTCCCACCAAATACATTGAATAAATAGCCACTTGACATTTGTAAAAAAATATTATTTTAATATCAGAGTATGTGCTAGGGTAGTTAAAGAGCAAATTTGACGGAGAGTTTGAGACAAGATAAATAGTTGAGAATTTAATCTCAACAAGTGGGTTTAAGATCTTGACCCAAATGGGTTCATTGGCGGTGTTGGATACTGATGCTGGTAATTTTGTTTCTTTATCTTTATGTTTTTTCTCCATGAAAAACAGCTTCTCTACCTCCTGAGTTAGGTATAAGGTCTGCGTCCCCAAATCACACTTGTGGGATTACATTGAGTATGTTGTTGTTTTGCTTCCGTTTTTGTTTTTTGTTTTCTGTATAGATGAGTTTTTCGGACATATCTATGTGGTTTTGTGAAATGGGGTTCTCAAAAGGTAAAGAAATGTCGACTTTTTTCACTCTTTCTGCAGTTTTTTCAACCATATATAAATTTGCTGTTGTGATTGTAATTGTGGTTTTCATGGAATCTTTAATTTAAGACTGAATTTGCATTTTAGGCATGCTACTTTGCCTGCATGAACTGATTGATAAAAATGGGGATGTTTAATTTACTGGTTCAGGAAATAGATGTATTTGTCTACGTGTATAATTGGGTTGTTGTGTTTTCCTCTTGTTGGTGGCAGGAATCTCATAAAACATAACATTGAGGTTCGCAGCGGGGTGGAGTGTAGTGGTGTAGAAAAGCAAAAAAAAAATAATGAAAAACGTTTAAAAAGAAAGAAATTGGAGGGGGCTTTGGTTTTTCAATTGGGGGGGGGGGGGTGAAATGGGAGTGGGGTTTGGTGGGGTCGATGTTTTGTGGTGGTGGGGTCGATGGTTGAATGACACTTGTGAGGCTTGTTTTCACTACTTTCATTAGTGAATTCATTTTCCTCATTTTAAGCAATTTATTTTCCATTTTTTTTTACCAAATGGACATGAGAAAATTGGAAAACATTTTACTCCCTGAACGCACCATGAGAAGAAAATATTTAGAGCTTTAAGTTGATTAATTAAGGGAGCTCATTTGATCCTCCCCTGCCCACACCCACACACACAAAAGTAAGAAACAAAGGGAAAGAAAGAAAATGAAACACAGAGTCGAGATCTGTCAAATTTGTTACTGATGCTAGATAATCCATTGATCATTTGACTAGTATTTGCTTCTTACTAGTAGCGTCTTGTTTTGCGCCATAGAGTTGAGGCACATGTTCGCCCCAAAAATATTTAATTTCAAAAGTTAGTTACAGTTTTTTAGTACCGAGTAATTGCACTAAATGAGCTTGATCTCACTGTGGGAGTTTATGTGGAAACCTTCTGGTTGCATTTGAGTTGCATGTCTTTCTGACATAAAGGGGAAGTTTAATTCAACATAGCTCTTTATGCCCTTTGAATGATGTTAGAGGTCATGGTGTACAGTTTGATGTTTACTTGATGTATACAACTGAAGCTGGAACTCTCAGTTGCGATGCATTGGTGGGGGAGGAAACTTATAAACTGTACAAGGCCCTCGTCCTTGGCCGATGTGGGACAGATCAAAGGATGGAGGTGGCATCTTGCAATGCAATGTGGACTAAATTTTGACCCCAGGAATACATTTTTAACTGTTTTTACAAAATCTCCGAGATGCAATGTTGGCACCATCATGCCTTAAGCATGTTATTCACGCTTGCTAGTTGCTGAATCATTGCAGGAAAAAATTAATTGAACTACCAAAAATAGAGTTACGCTGACGTAAACCTACAAAATCAAATCAAATATCCGATCAATCTATACTTCTCAGTTATAGATGTAGTTAAAGTACCCAAGATGAGTTAACCAAATCTGGTGCGGATCTCACACCCACACCCATGTCGTGTCAACACGGGTGCGGCTAGGGTTTTGAAGAGTCCAAACAACATAGATGATGGGAACTTTTATATTAGAAACAAGCTCAAAACAGTACCTTTTTGTTAGATCTTTAATTCATCCACATCAAAAGAAGCTACTTCCAAAGACAGAATAGCAAATATATATATAGATATGTATATGTATATGTATAGTTACGTAAAGTATGAGAATGCTATGCTATTTCACGAGATATCTTATGAATATAATATTGGGTGTTTATAAAGAATTAATTTTTATTAGCTTTAGTTCAATACCTTTAATTAATTGTAATATATACTTTATATGTCATAATATACATTTATTGGTCGTATCCTAGTACCTCTATCCGCTCTCGGATCCATACCCCCAAATCTGAAGAGTTATGTGATGAAGAGTCTGACATCTAGATCCTGTATTGGGTACCCGCATCCAAGTCCAAGCAACATAACCCATCATTGCATAAACCCATCTATTGCAATTTTCATGGCATTCTTCCTATTTTAGAAAATACCAAAATGCTTGACACGATTGCATTGATTTGTTTATCTGTTATTTTGTAAAACTTTTACAACTTTCAAGGTTCTAAATTCATTTAACCATTCAAAATCAGTAGTTTTTAACCTAGTGATGTTTTAAGTTGTGGTTAAAAACTAGTTGGAACCTTGAAACTAGTTGTAAAACATCACTAGTTTTTAACCACAACTTAAAATGTTCACACCAATGATATAATTCATAAAGCTTCCACATCCTAAACTTGTGTCCAGTTAAACACCAAAAAATAAAAATAAAAGAAGTATAATAAAGTTAGGTCGGTGATTATACACCACATTCACACCCTCATTGCTAAAACATAGACACACCCTCTACCCAGTCTCTTAGTTGGTGCCTTTAGGGATTTGGAGTAAATATCTTTATTGCTTCTTTGTGATGTCCATACTAAGAATTTGTTTAAGAAAAAGGGCATCCCGGTGCACTAAGCTCCCGCTATGCGCGGGGTTTGGGGATGATTGCTTGTTGTGTTACTTGTATGTACAATATCTCTGTATTGGCCTCTTAGATATAATGCTTAATGTGGATTCAAAAACTTAACAAATTGGTGCAGTGACTTGTGTGTTATTGACAGCTTTTAGAGTTGGCTAAGCAATCTTATTCCAAAATGGTTTACTCTCTTGAAATCGCAAATATTTAATGCCTCTTGTATGAGTTGGCTGTTTCACAATCTTGTAGTGTTTTTTGCCATGTGTATATCATTCCCCTTAGCATTTATGCATTTTTTGCTTACTCTAGTGCATGGAATTTTGTTTGATATTCAGTGTATTGGCCTAACTTTGAGTGCTGCATTTTCTTAATTTTGCTGCTTCTTTTAGTGTTCACGTTCACTTCATGGTTTTGAATAAAGATTCTGTCTCTCACAGGGAAGTTCAGAATGCTTCTTTCTTAGCTTCTGATCCACCATGTACAAAATTTCCTTGAGTGCTTTGTCTTTGCTCTTAGAACGATAACAGAAATATTTTTGGTCTTCTTGCTATGGCTTATCCATTTCTGTTTTTTCGCTGATTAATCAGGAAACAAAAAGGACAAAAGCAAACAAGTTTCTGCATCAAAAAGGAAGGCACCTGCAACTGACAAGAAGGAAAAGAAACAGCCTGTTTCTGAAACTATTGAGGAGCCCACTGCTGCATGTAAAAGGCCCAAGCGGGCTGCTGCCTGTTCAGATTTTAAAGAGAAATCCGTGCATTTATCAGAAAAATCTTCAGTCATTGAAACAAAGAGGGACCACTGTGTAGAGGAAGAGGATGTGGCTATTCGGTTAACTACGGGTCGGCAAGAATCTCAGCGACCCTGTAGAAGACTAACGGATTTTGTCTTTCATAACTCAGAAGGAATACCACAACCTTTTGGAATGTCTGAAGTTGATGATTTGTTTATTAGTGGTCTTGTTTTACCACTTGAGGACAGTATTGACAAAGAAAAAGCAAAAGGAATTAGATGTGAAGGCTTTGGGCGTATTGAAGAATGGGCTATATCTGGCTATGAAGATGGAACTCCTGTCATATGGATCTCAACAGAGACAGCTGATTATGATTGTTTAAAACCCTCAGGTAGTTATAAGAAGTTTTATGACCACTTCTTGGCCAAGGCAACAGCTTGCATTGAGGTTTATAAGAAGCTGTCAAAGTCATCTGGAGGAAATCCTGATTTAAGCCTTGACGAGTTGCTTGCAGGGGTTGTCCGAGCAATGAATGGTTTAAAATGCTTCTCAGGTGGTGTATCCATCAGGGACTTTGTCGTCACTCAGGGAGAGTTCATCTATAAGCAACTTATCGGTCTGGATGATACATCAAAGAAGACTGATCAACTTTTTGTTGAGCTACCTGTTCTGGCTTCCCTTAGAGATGAAAGCAGCAAGCAGCAGGAAAGGCTTGCACAACCAGAGCCTGTATCATCTGGTAAGGCTCTACGTATAGGCCCAAAAGCAGGAAATGTAGAAGACAAGATAGATCAATCGCAAGAAGACGAAGATCTGAAATTGGCTAAATTGTTGCATGAAGAGGAGTACTGGCGTTCCTTGAAGCAGAAGAAAGGCCGCAATGCATCTTCCTCATCCAGCAAATTTTACATCAAGATCAATGAGGATGAGATTGCAAGTGATTATCCTTTACCAGCATATTACAAGACATCTAATGAAGAGACTGATGAGTATATCGTCTTTGACAGTGGGGTTGATACATACCATATTGATGACTTGCCTCGCATTATGCTTCATAATTGGGCTTTGTACAACTCGGACTCAAGGCTAATTTCTTTAGAGCTCCTGCCAATGAAACCATGTGCTGATATTGATGTAACCATTTTTGGGTCTGGAGTGATGACTGCTGATGATGGCTCTGGATACAATTTTGACACTGATGCTAATCATTCCTCTTCAGGTGGTTCTAGATCAGCTGATGTTGATGGAATGCCAATTTACTTGAGTGCAATAAAAGAATGGATGATTGAGTTTGGGTCCTCAATGATCTTTATATCCATTCGGACTGATATTGCCTGGTATTATGATTAACTCCTTTAAGTGATTGAATTATTTTGCAAGTACTTCCCATTGCTATGCCAATAGCTGAAACTGCTATTTCTTATATTCTGATAAACTTGACTGTTTTTCTTTCTGTTTTTTTTTGGCGGACTTATTATATATGCTTTACTCAATGCATACTATTTCTCTTCAGGTATAGGCTTGGGCAGCCGTCGAAACAGTATGCTCCCTGGTATGAACCAGTCTTAAAGACTGCGAGGCTGGCAGTTAGCATCATTACTTTGTTAAAGGAACAGAGTCGCGTGGCTAGACTTTCTTTTGGAGATATTATTAAAAGGGTCTCAGAGTTCACAAAAGGCCATCCTGCTTATATATCATCTAATGTAGTTTTGGTGGAAAAATATGTGGTTGTACATGGGCAGATTATTCTGCAGCAATTTTCTGAATATCCTGATGAAAGCATTAGGAAGTGTGCATTTGTGATTGGTCTCTCAAGAAAAATGGAAGAGAGGCACCACACAAAATGGCTGATTAAGAAGAAGAAGGTTATGCAGAGACTTGAACAGAACTTAAATCCTAGAGCAGCTATGACACCATCTGTTAAAAGGAAAGCTATGGAGGCTACTACAACAAGGCTAATCAACAGAATTTGGGGTGAGTACTATTCCAATTACTCACCCGAGGTGTCAAACGAGGTGGTTGATAATGAAGTGAAGGATGATGAAGAAGCAGACGAGCAGGAGGAAAATGAAGACGATGATGCTCCAGAGGAGAACTTGGATGTTCCAGAGAAAACTCATACACCGAGCTCTACAAGAAGGCATATTAAGTCACGTTCTGACAGCAAAGAAATAAACTGGGATGGGGAATCCATAGGTAAAACAGCTTCTGGTGAACTTTTGTTTAAAAGGGCTAGAGTTCATGGAAATGAGATTGCTGTTGGGGATTCAGTTCTAGTGGAACATGATGAATCAGATGAACGTCCTTCTATTTACTTTGTTGAATACATGTTTGAAAAATTGAATGGTACCAAAATGCTTCATGGAAGAATGATGCAACGAGGATCTGAGACTGTACTTGAAAATGCAGCTAATGAGAGAGAGGTATTTTTGATCAATGAATGCATCAATATGCAACTAGGAGATGTCAAAGAAAGTGTAGCTGTCAATATCAGAATGATGCCTTGGGGACATCAGCATAGAAAAGTGAATGCTGATGCTGATAAACTTGATAGAGCAAAAGCAGAAGACAGGAAGAGGAAGGGATTGCCAACTGAATTTTATTGCAAAAGCTTTTATCGCCCTGAAAGAGGTGCTTTTTTCAGACTCCCATTTGATAAGATGGGTCTTGGTAATGGTTTATGCTACTCCTGTGAGTTGCAGCAAACTGATCAGGAAAAGGAATCCTTTAAATTGGATATGTCCAACTCCAGTTATGTATATCTGGGGACTCAGTATTCAATTGATGACTTTGTTTATGTCAGCCCCGATCACTTTGCTGAAGAAAGAGGGGGAAGTGGAACTTTCAAAGCTGGGAGAAATGTGGGGTTGATGGCCTATGTAGTATGTCAATTATTAGAAATTGTTGGTCCCAAGGGATCTAAACAAGCTAAAGTAAATTCTAAAGTCAGGAGATTCTTCAGACCAGAGGACATCTCTTCAGATAAGGCATACTCTTCTGATATTCGGGAGGTATATGCTACATAACTTGTCTCCACACTAATAGTTGGTTAGAGTTGTAAATATATAATTCTTTTACTATGTCATGCTAGGAAGTTTTTTTAATCAGCTAGGTAATTATTAGGGGATTTTACTTCTTTTCCTATGCAAACCTTCTAGCACTTGTGATTTTCTGATTGCTGCTCTTCCAGATCTATTACAGTGAGGAAATACATACAGTTCCTGTAGAAACAATCAAAGGTAAATGTGAAGTGAGGAAGAAGTATGATGTTTCGTCTGAAGATGTCCCTGCCATCTTCAACCATATTTTCTTTTGTGAATATTTGTATGATCCATCGAATGGATCCCTTAAAAAGGTACCCATTTCATAATTTATAGTCCTGCATTCTTATGTTAACAGCAATTGGTCAAAGTCCATTTAGTACAACATCCTAAATTTCATTTATCTATCATATTTGTTTTGAATTCTATTTTTCTTGTGAAGTCTTATTGGATTGTACTTTTGAGCAGTTACCAGCTCAGATAAAGCTGAGATACTCAAAAATTAAGCTAGATGATGCGACATCTAGGAAGAGGAAGGGGAAGGGCAAAGAAGGAGTGGATGAAGTTGGGGGACCAAATGAAACTTCTCCACAGAATAGTTTAGCTACACTAGATATCTTTGCTGGTTGTGGTGGCTTGTCTGAGGGGCTGCATCATTCGGGTAACTTCCTTCTCTCTACTTATTTGCAGTTTAAGTGGACGCAGGTTGAACTTTTGTCTGAAAGTTTCTTTCTTTCAGGTGTCACAGATACAAATTGGGCAATTGAATATGAAGAACCTGCCGGAGAAGCATTTAAACTTAACCATCCAAAGGCAAAGGTGTTCATACAGAACTGCAACGTGATTCTGAGGTAGGTCTGGGTATACAATCTTTACTCTTTCCTTTATGAGCATATTAGGTACATAAAAGTAATAACCAGATAATGGTTTCAATTCAGGGCTGTCATGCAGATGTGCGGAGATTCAGATGACTGTATCTCAACCCCAGAGGCTTCTGAATTAGCTGCAAAAATGGATGAGAACGAATTGAATAGTTTGCCACTGCCTGGACAAGTTGATTTCATAAATGGAGGCCCTCCTTGTCAGGTTTGTTAAGCTCTTTCACATCTACCCTGATGTTTACTTAAACCTTGTAGCTTAAATGGTGTGTTCTATTTGCAGGGGTTTTCTGGAATGAATAGATTTAACCAGAGCACCTGGAGTAAAGTTCAGTGTGAGATGATTCTGGCATTTTTATCCTTTGCTGATTATTATCGGCCTAAGTTCTTTCTCTTGGAGAATGTTAGGAATTTTGTGTCTTTCAACCAAAAACAAACATTTCGCTTAACTGTTGCTTCCCTTCTTGAGATGGGTTATCAGGTACTTATTGTTGTTCACTCTCTCTATGCATACACACACACACATGTATATGTATGTATATTGCTAATTATCAAAACTGAAAATCAATGTTCTCATGATCAGGTGAGGTTTGGTATCCTTGAAGCTGGAGCATTTGGAGTACCTCAGTCTAGGAAGAGAGCATTTATCTGGGCTGCCTCCCCAGAGGAGGTTCTTCCGGAGTGGCCAGAACCAATGCATGTTTTTGGTGTCCCAGAATTAAAAATCGCATTATCCGAGAATTCATACTATGCAGCTGTGAGGAGTACTGCTAGTGGAGCTCCATTCCGTTCTCTTACTGTCAGAGACACAATTGGAGATCTTCCTGCTGTTGCCAATGGGGCATGCAAGACTTGTATAGAGGTACTAAACTTGAATTTCTTTTAACCCCTTCCCCTATTCCTTGAATCGACTAGAGAACTGGAATGGCAGTGTAACTTTTACTTTCTGAATTTGCAAGAAGAAAGAGGCGAAGGCTGCTTTTATTTCTATAGATTACCCAATCATGTCAGGCCCTGGTTCTTACTTTGTTATTTATGCTATTCATTCTTAACGCAGTATCAAGGTGATCCAGTATCCTGGTTCCAAAAGAAAATTCGGGGCAACTCAATAACACTATCCGATCACATTTCAAAAGAGATGAATGAGCTCAACCAAATTAGGTGCCAAAGAATTCCTAAACGGCCAGGAGCCGATTGGCGTGACCTTCCGGATGAAAAGGTGTTGTGGCAGTCATGCAGTGCTTTTGATGAAATAAAATTTCCTTTGTGATTTTAAGGTCTATAAGATGTTTGCCTTTTGGGTTGCAGGTTAAACTATCTAATGGTCAACTGGTTGATTTGATTCCATGGTGCCTGCCTAACACTGCTAAGAGGCACAACCAGTGGAAGGGGCTCTTTGGGAGGTTGGATTGGGATGGCAACTTTCCCACTTCCACTACCGACCCCCAGCCGATGGGTAAGGTGGGGATGTGCTTTCATCCAGATCAAGACAGGATAGTTACAGTTCGTGAATGTGCACGTTCTCAAGTAAGTCTTACAAAATTAAGATGTTTGAGGCGTAGTTCGAGGTGAAATTGAGTGCAGTTTTTTCATCAATGCATGACAATTTGGAAATAAGATGGCAATTCATTTATCGTTTTTATCTTCTTCCACTGTCTGTCTTAAGATGGTTAAAAGTAAGATGGCAATTCATTTATCACTTCTACATTAGGAAATAAGAGTAATCATTTTCAAACATATAGAGCAGACAACTCAAAGTTGGTGAATGGTTGCAGAATTTGTATTGTATTCACTAAAGTTGGAGGGCCTTTAATGGGATTATAATAATAATACGATCATCTATTGCAGGGTTTCCCAGACAGCTACCAATTTGCTGGTAACATTTTACACAAGCACAGGCAAATAGGAAATGCTGTTCCACCTCCTTTGGCATATGCACTTGGAAGGAAACTTAAGGAAGCTGTTGAGAGCAAGAAGAGGTCCACTTAGGCTTGTTCCAAGAGATGTATAGTTCAGACTGCACCTTAACTTAAGCTTAGAAATTTACATACATGTCAATTTCCATTCACATTGATTGCATTGGAAAATTAATGCTACATAAAAAGCTCGTGTGTTTACATGTGTTTTTGGGGTCAATTGGCACAAATAACCTTATTTTGGGCTGGTCTTTAATTTTTCCCATGCTCAATAAAACTACACCCATCTCACATGGTCTAGGGTTCTTTTCTGCCATCAGAGGCAGTTTACCTGCTGACATGAAAGGAGTTAAAATTATGTCAACTCTAAAAACTAACTTGTTTAAAACTTTAAGCGTCAATTAACCTTGCTAACCCAACTCCAATATTTGTCAAGTTTTAAGGCTGCTACAATATACATCAATTCCAGAGCAGGGAAATCAACATAAAAGAACAATTCTATAGTGTTCAATATATCAACACAATCGTGATCCAATATGAAACACAACAAAAATATTCTTGCAATCACGGGCTTGAAACTCGGCATACGCAATACCTAAATCAAAGAAAAGTGAAAAAACAACTAACAAAATGATAGCGCAATTTTGCAGGGCAACTATTGATGGAGAAATTAGATTGGAATTCTTCCTTTGCTTAAGAATTTTATATCTGAAGATAAGACTAAAATCCCCAATTAGAATTTTTTCAGAAGAAAGGTCTGGTCATAAACTTTAGTTTTCCCCAATTTAATTTTAGCCTAAGAATGCAGAAGTTGTCTCCATCTTGATGTTGCTTTCAGTTGTTCAATATTCTTTTTCTCCTCTTCTTTACTCCCTCTGTCACATTGTCCTATTTGGAGAGACAAACATTTTTTTAGACTATAATTTGCATGCAAACTCTACCTTTAAGGCAAATTTGTCTTCAGACATAAGACAAACTTTGCCTTATAAGGTAGAGTTTGCATACAAATTCTACCTTACGAATCCAAACTCTACTTTAAGATAACAAACTCTACCTTAAGGCATGCACATCTGACTGGAATGACTGAATTGAGATTAGGCTGACTCTTACCGCAAAATGAAAGGCCGAAGAAGGGCTCAGAGTCTTTAGTTATTACTTCTGAACTAAGGATATTATGTAGCTATCACGCACCAAGTGTGCTAGCTTTTGTCAAATTCTTTTATGAGGAATAGTACCTTGTGAGGGTGCTAGATGAAAGATGAAAATAGTTCTAATTGAGGATTTCGCTTCTGATGTAGTCAGTGAGAAGCATTGTTCCGTTTTTAGCTTTAGCAAGCCTGTGACTGCTTGAACAGACTAGTCTACGCTCAGTGTAGATAGGCATGGATCTGCTATGAACTCAGAAGCCTAATAAGGGAGAGTCTGGGTCCGCCAGATGAAGCTCCTGAAAGATAGATGAACGCATAAAACAACTATTCAACATATGCGTCAAAGCGATTAAAAGGAGAGAGTCCCTTTCACCGGGACAAACAACCCATTTATAAACAATTTCAACGAAATCTTTCAATTTCTTGGATGGACGTAGTTGATTGATCGAACTACAATGATTGGAATGAAGACATACAAACTTACATGCGAAAGACAGAAACCAGGAGGTTGAGACATATAGACCTCCTCCTCAAGAGTTCCGTGTAAAAAGGCATAGTTAGCATAGATAGGAGTCTATCTCCAGTCGGGGTAGATCTCCACTAAAAAAGACAAAGAAGACCCTAAATGAATCTTAAGACAGAGTTTGTCTTTAAGCATAAGGCAAACTCTGCCTTATAAGGTAGCGTTTGCAAGCAAATTCTACCTCGTGAATGCAAACTCTACCTTAAGGCATGCAAATTCTACCTTAAGACAGACTTTGTCTTTAGGCATAGGACAAACTCCGCCTTATAAGGTAGAGTTTGCAGGCAACTTCTACTTTGCGAATCCAAACTCTACCTTAAGGTAGTAAACTCTACCTTAAGGCATGCAAACTCTACCTTAAGACAAAGTTTGCCTTCAGGCATAAGGCAAACTCTTCCTTATAAGTTAGAGTTTGCAGACAAATTCTACCTTGCGAATCCAAACTCTACATTAAGGCATGCAAACTCTAATTTAAGGCATGCAAACTATACCTTAAGGCATACAAACTCTACCAATACAAATTGTTCCTCAATTCTAATTTTCATATATCTTTCTGAATTCTAAATCAATAGAACCCCTGTGAGAATTAAGAAAAAATGGAGTTGTGTTTCTAGGCTGGAGGGCATTTTAGTCTTAAAATATTCATTAAATGCAAGGAAGGACAAAAATTAAAGACCAGCCCATTTGAAGGACAAAAATTAAAGACCAGCTGGTTTGAAGGGGAAACATGCAATTTTTTATTTTTAAGCATAAAATAAGGAACAAAGTATCACCAAAACACCAAAAAATTGTTACACCCTGGACTTTGAACGTCGTTTTCATCGTAGGTTAACTAGCATAAGCTTAGTGAGGTATAGATCCCTTCACAAGGTTAACAAAGGTTTAGATAAGTGTTAAGTATGTTTTGTAAGAGTTTGGGGCTAAACGAACCAAAGAAAGTAAGTTCGTTGAAATTCATAGAGAAATAGGCAGAATTCTGGACAAAATTTTTGTCACACCCCAACCTTGGGGGGTGTGGCCGGCACCCAGCACCCGAAGGCCCGAGCAAACCAATCATGACATCTGTAACCTGTGACATAATATTGGGTCGGCAAGGCCACTAAACGACAATAATAATAACCAAACATGACAACCTGCAAGCAGAAGAAGTCCAACAACCTATATATACATATGCAAGGCCGACAAAGTCATACAAATGACATTGACTATCCAAAAGGTCGACAAGGCCAGACAGAAGACATATATACACTGACTGCAAGTCTACAAGCCTCTAAGAGTATTGTACAACGTCTACTGGTCAGGACAGGGCCCCACCATACCCAAAACCATATATATACATATACATATACATATACATATACATATACATATACATATACATATACATATACATATACATATACATATACATATACATATACATATACATATACATATACATATACATATACATATACATATACATATACATATACATATACATATACATATACATATACATATACATATACATATACATATACATATACATATACATATACATATACATATACATATACATATACATATACATATACATATACATATGTACCTATAGACTCAGAACTAGCAACTCCGGAGAAGTGGAGTGCAACACCCAATTATTGATCTCGGTATCCTACTAAGGAGGTGCACCAACCCGCTTATCTGCACCTGTGGGCATGAACACAATGCACAAAAAAGGGCGTCAGTACGAAATATGTACCGAGTATGTAAGGCGATAAGCATAAACATAAAGAATGTAATAACATGAGAAAGAGGTACAGAGACAACCTGAGGCTCATAATAAGGCCATTGCGGGCATCCAGAGAATATAATGTGACTATAAATGCATGAACGTAAAATCATTCCTCATTGTGGAGGCATATATCATATCATATAGTAATAAATCCCTCTGTGGGGTGAGCTCATCATAATTTCCCGGCCACATAGGACGCAGTAAACATCTGCCCAACTGATCAGCGGTATGCACAACTACGTGCCTTCTTGGCCGTCTATGACACGACACAGTAATAAAAGAAATACATCTAGTGCACATCTACATGCCTGCCCGACTGACTATAGCACGGCACGGTAATGAAAATACATACATATATATAAGTGCAATGCAAGACCAACCTTAGAAGGAACATCATGGAAAGAGTCAGAGTGACCTATCATCGTTATCCTCCGACTATCATTATTATCGCTACATGCTATATCTTTCATTTCAAAGACAACAAACATGGAGAACATGTAAGATACTTGATGTGAATTACACATGAAGAAGAGTTCAACTCAATCGGATGGTATATGATAAAACTCAAGTTTAGCGAAAACATTTCAATCGGTTACTAAAAGAGATATGAAAGCATGAGAGGTGCTTGATACAAATCATGTATGGATCAGAGGTTAGTTCAATCGCAAAAAGGTGTATTCATCTCATGTTTATTGAAAAATGTTTCAAAGGAAGGTTCGTTGAGTTCTAGTCATGCCACAAAGAGGAAAGAAAGCCCTACATACCTTATCTATGAAGCTACACACGTTTTCTGAGTCCCTGAACGCCTTACGAATGCCTTCCTACATAATACAGACAGTTTGAGATCAATTTTGAGTTCATAGCTTATAGAAATTCCCATTTAAACATTTAATCGAGCAACTTGCAGGCGTATGTCCGTAGGCTTCTTAGTAGTTCAATTTCCCCGTAAAACGCCACCATTTTATTCCCTTATACTCCCACGCCTTATTATCCATGCTTTTAAATCATATAAAATAGAGTTCATAAAGATTTATAAGAACTTGTTCTATGGAATTTCTTCTTCAATTTCTATGTTTAAACACTTGTAAAAGCTTAAGGAGATTATGGGAAGGGTAAAACATACCTTAAATTTCAAGATTCATTGTAGAATAAAAGTTACTTCAAGATGAAGGTTTCCTCCGAAAGGCGAAAGAATGAAGAAACGACGATGCTACGATTACCACGAGATTCCTTACATTGTAATTAATTGATTAGCTCTTGAATTTGTTTATGATTCATGGAGAAGTGTTTCAGTGAGTATAATGGGTGTTTAGGGTTTCAAATGTTGAGGAAATGGAGATTCAATTCGTTTGGGGGTGATTTTATAAGGTTGGGAAAGTTGTCCACCGACCAGGCCTCTTTTGGCCTCGTGACATTTTGCATCCTTGGACGGAAATGTGAATATCTCTCTACTTCGATATCGTATCTATGAATGGTTTATTTCGTTGGAAGGAAGACTCCATGAACTTGAACTTAAATAGGTTATTAACCCCATAAATACTCATATAATGTCAGATATACCCCTGCTAAGTTGGGCCAAAAATCTTATTCGAAATTCGGCCTGCCCTTCCTCGAGTTTCGCCGAACTTAATTTTATTTGATGTGTTTGACCCCGAATCCTTACAAAACTTTAATAACACACATTTCAACTTATTTCCATCCAAATATCAGATATTAGCCTCACCTAGCTTTACGTTACTTACTTACGATGCATGCGAGTGCGAAAATACGGGGTATAACATCCTTCCCCCCTTAAGAACAATCGTCGTCGAATGTTAGGAAATATTCTAAATCTTAAAATTTCTTAAAATTTTGAAAGAGTTTCCTCTGTAAACAAGACTATCCAAACATGTCAAACAGCCCAAACACATGTCCGATGCCACAAAGGGCGATATAATAACATAACAATATCATATTAGCCCCACACGACTGTCTATTTATGCTATAATAAAAAAGGGTTATCCATAACTCACCTCAACTGTCATCTGCTGAAATTTGGGTTGCACTTGCCTATTTGTCTCAACAATATCACCTAAAAAGGATATATGGATTAAGTTCGTCAGGTAGAATAATAGTAAAAGAATCGTATTGCACGAGTGTCGATATAAAACTGATGACTGAAACAAATGAGGGTATCTAGACTTCGTGTCCTCCTCGGCCTCCCATGTTATTTCCTCTACATTATTATTCCTCCAAAGTACTTTCACGGACGCTACCTCTTTAGTCCATAACTTACGAACTTAGTGATCTAAAACAACAATAAGAACATCTTCGTATGACAGATCCTCTGTGACATGTACATCCTTAATGGGGGTAATACGAGAAGGATCACCTAAGCATTTGCGAAGCATCGATACGTGGAATACCGGATGAACTGCTTCCAATTCCGGGGGCAACTCGAGCTTATAAGTCATTTGGTCAATCCTCTGAATAATTTGGTGCGACTCAACGTATCTGGGTCTAAGCTTGCCTTTCTTACCGAATCTCATCACACCTTTCATAGGTGATACCTTTAGGAACACTCAATCTCCCACAACAAACTCTAAGTCCCGACGTCAATTATCTGAATAGGACTTTTGTCAACTCTGAGCTGTAAATAGTCTTTCCCAAATTTGTTTCACCTCTTTCTACCACTTTCTGTACCAAGTCAGGCTTAAATAACTTTATTTTGTCAACCTTTAACTACTGATATGCATGCTCGAATGATAACTAGTATTATTAACGAACTGAAGTCTAAAACACAAGCTCATAGCATATCCCTGAGTGTCTCTTTCCCATTTATCTGTGGATGGAAAATTGGGCTAAGCTTAATATGAGTACCTAAGTTCTCTTGGAATAATCTTCAGAACTGTGCACCTGGACCAGGCAAAATGGGAACTGGCATTCCATGAAGCTAAGTTATTTCATTATTGTATAATATAACATAATTTTTAGGTTGTATGCGTAGTTTGAATAGGCAAGAGCTGGGCCTATCCACGATTTCTCAAAGGAGTTGAACTTCTGATGGACGTCAAATAACCCCGAACTAAAAATTCGTATTATAGTTTACATTTTCAGGTCCAAACCGAGTGTAGTGGTTTCTTTCTTTAACGACTTGTCATTCTTACTTTTGAATTCCTTGTACATCCCGGTGACATTTGTCATCTCTACTTCTCAATGTATAATAGATTAATGGTTTAATCCTTACTGTGGCCTTACCGATTTCTTGAGGTCTTATAGTTATTCTTCATATTGTATCGTTTAGGTCATTTTTCTGTGCTACGCCATGGATTATTTTTCTTCTCTTTTTCTCTAGTCCTCTTACTACTGAGCTATTTTATCATCCTCGAATAACTTAAACTCTTCTCCCATTACTATCACCCTTCATATCCTTTGTTTTTATGCTTCTTGGTTAAAATCAACCAGTCCCTAGTTTTGATCTTTCTAGCGAATATATATTGTCCCGAAGTTGAATTCCTTATATGGTTTGTTTTCCTGCCGATACTTTTCATAACTTGTTGTCGTATCCATTCTTACTTCATGTTTATTTTATTTACCAACCCTTTTAGTCTATTCCTTTCTATCTTACGTATCTTCTCCCTTAGAATTTAATTACGTCAATAACCTTAGCTTGTATGATGAATCCATCTTATAATGGTCATATCACGTTTATACCTCAATCCCTGTATATCACCTTATGTGGGCTCGAATACTCCGCTTCTTAAGTATACCTATATTCTTCCTCGATTCGCTTCTGTCTATCTCATTTGTTGTTCGATGTCTGAAAATGTAGATTGCTTTCTCGAATATGCATCTGCGTTGCTAATACGGTTATTTTCCTATGCATTAGTTCTTTTTTTCAATAATGGTTTCATTTTCCTTTATGTGTACTTATGACATCGCATGATTGTCGAGTAAGTTAGGCTCCTGTTGACTTCTTATTTCTGATAACTTCCCCCCTTTAGGGGTATCGTCACTTTAATATTTTCTGAAAACTTCACTTTATTACAATTTCAACTCCTATCGTCCCATTCCTTCAAAATTTTCTCTTTCTGGCAATCTAACCTTCCTTCACCCATCTCTTACCGAACAAATTTCTGCTTTGCTCTATTACATAAGAGTATTATCTTTGTCCTCTAGTGCCTTGCCCTATGATAAATATCTTTCACAACATAAATTTCCTTTACAAAGACTCTTGTTATGATTAACTTATCATGACTTATTCCTCTGTCTATATATACCGACATACTTCCTCTCGCAGTCGTTAGATGCTTTAATTGTTGTATGGAATTTCTTGAGTTTCTAATTCTTTCCGTGAAACTTTCTTAGTATTGATTACCTTACATTTCTCCGTAATGCTCTTTCACTACACCTTTGACCAAGCATTATTGTTGTAGTTTATTATCGCACCAAGGACATACCTTCCTAAATTCATTTATAAGACTGACTTTTCACTAATTTGCCAACTAAAGTTCTATAACTTGTAATCAAGCTACCTCCAATTCCTACCATTGTCACTTATTTTCTCCAACTCTTTTGCTCCAGGAATTTATCCAAATGTCCTCTTATCGCCTACTTTAATTATGATCATAATCTCATTATGTCACTGCCTCCTATGCTTAAATCAATGATCCTATTACAATGCTCACAACATACTCTCTTACTTGCCTTACTTCTCATTCTCATCACTCCTATTGCAATCGTCGTCTTATTAATACTACACACATATTGACATAGGTTTTCGGGAATAATCTAGGTGAATATCATTGAAGAAAATTAACTACCTCAACTCATAAATGTTTGTTGCAACAATGGTGTTATCCCATACACATTGAGTCGTCAGCTTACTCTATCTCGCTCTTCTTCCAATTACTTTTGTCGTAACGTCCTCCGTGTTTGGTAAACATTTCATGTCCTTACTAGAGGTTTCAAAATCGTGTTTCCATATATCTTTCATGTCCCGATATCACGCACGCCATAGGACCTAAGAGTGTTGAATATGCATGTGGATAAGAAATGGTTGGTTCCTGAGTCATTTTACTTAGAAATTGAACGTAACTATAGTTCCACTTATATTATCCATTTACGGTTTATATACATCTGTATGACACACTTCCTACAACAATTATAATCCACCAACTATAAGCATAAACATAACTATCCCAATAAAATTATCAACATGCCTGGTTAGTTACGTAACTCTGAATAACGTTGGGACCTACTATTCCCCTTAACTCAATCTTAGACATCTCTATATTCTATGGCCTCTGCTTCCACACCAATAACACTCCTCAACATCACCCGGACATTGCCCATAATACACTTGTCCACATTGGTAGCACACCGACTGAAGTACCTCAGGGCATTCTCTGGCCCTATGGTCCTAGGCTATGCATCCAGAATATAACTCAGTATCACGTAAACATGCCCCATCATGCCTCCTCCCATTATTTACAACGCGGTCTACTACTTCCAACATATCCTTGTGTTTGCCTGAAATCTACCCGGGAGCTTCGATCTGACATGTCTTGCAATGCTAAACTTTTGTCACCTACCTCCATTCCAAACCTTCCAGTCCATCTACTAGTTACTTTTCCTCACCTCTACCCATTCTTGGAGAACCTTGATTAACCGACTTCCATGATAATGGGCTCCTTGGTTTCTCAAAAGGCCCAACCTCTGGGGCATCTGAACATGGCCCTGCTCTGGAAAGATGACTGGGGGCGCTATTGCGTACATGGTACCACTCGCACTATACCAACTGAAAATGACCGCTGCACTGATGATTTTGGTACTGTGCGGGCCCTTCTATAATCTGGCAACACAACTGGAATTAATGGCACTCGGAAGGGCGATTCTTCTAGGGTCTCAAATGGGTCCTCCTCCATAGATGGATCTTCTTTCATAGATGAATCTTCTCCCATCTCACATTTCCTTCTGGTGTCTTTATAGTTCTCGAATCCATATTAATGGGTTGTAACCGACTGGTACCTTCCCTCGCAATTCTGACCAGTTTCCTGCTAGCAGTACTTTCCTTTGAGATTGGCATTACTGAAAAAAAGAACCAAGGTGAGAAAATAGGAATTCAAATACTTACGACTTCGCTCCAATGCACGATCTAGATTTCAAGGAAGGTAACATCCTAAATGCACTGTAGCCTCCTGATTATAAATGTGGCACACTATACATCCATAATCAAGACTATACTAGACACGACGTACATACATCCCTAGGATAGACTTGCTCTGATACCAAGTTTGTCATACCCCAACCTTGGGGGTGCGACCGGCACCCAACACCCGAAGGCCCGAGCGAACAAACCATGGCATTTGTAACCTGTGACATAATATTGGGCCTACAAGGCCACTAAACGAAAATAATAATAACCAGACATGACAACCTGCAAGCAGAAGAAGCCCAACAACATATATATATATATATATATATATATATATATATATATATATATATATATATATATATATATGCAAGGCCGACAAAGCCATAAAGAAAATGATATCAACTATCTAGAAGGCCGACAAGGCCAGACAAAACACATATATACACTAACTGCAAGTCTACAAGCCTCTAAGAGTATTGTACAACGTTTACTGGTCGAGACAGGGCCCCGCCATACCTAAAACCATATATATACATATACATATGTACCTATAGACTAACAACCATCAACTCTGGAGAAGTGGAGGGCGACACCCAACTGCTGATCTCAGTATCCTACTGAGGAGGCATGTCAACCTGTCTATCTGCACATGTGGGCATGAACACAACGCATAAGAAACGGCGTCAGTACAAAATATATACCGAATATGTGAGGCGATAATCATAGTATAAAGAATGTAATAACATGAGAAAGAGGTACAGAAACAACTTGAGGCTCAGAATAAGGCCATCGTGGGCATCCAGAGATTATATTGTGATTGTAAATGTATGAACGTAAAATCATTCCTCACTGTGGAGGCGTATATCATATAATAATAAATCCCTCTGTGGGGTGAGCTCATCATAACTGCCCGGCCACATAGGACACGGTAAATATCTGCCCAACTGATCAGTGGTATGCACAGCTACGTGCCTGCACGATTGTTTATGACATGACACTGTAATAAAAGAAATATATCTGGGTGCACATCTATGTTCCTGCTCGACTGACTATAGCGCGGCAATGAAAATACATACATATATATAAGTGCAATGCAAGACCAACCCTTAGAAGGAACATCATGGAAAGAGTCAGAGTGACCTATCGTCGTTATCCTCCGACTATCGTTATTATCACTACGTTATGTACCTTTCATTTCAAATACAATAGACATGGAGAACATGTAAGATACTTGTTGTGAATTACACATGAAGAAGAGTTCAACTAAATCGGATGGTATACAATCAATCTCAAGTTTAGCAGAAATATTTCAACTGGTAACCGAAAGAGATATAAAAGACTGAGAGGTATTTAATACAAATCATATATGGATAAGAGGTTAGTTCAATCACGAAAAGGCATATTCATCTCATGTTTATCAGAAAATGTTTCAAAAGAAGGTTCGTTGAGTTCTAGTCATGCCACAAAGAGGAAAGAAAGCCCTACATGTCTTGTCGATGAAGATACACATGTTTCCCGAGTCCTTAAATGCCTTCTTACATAATATGGACAATTTGAGATCAATTTCTCATTCATAGCTTATAGAAATTCTCATTCAAACATTTAATCGAGCAACTTGAGGACGTAAGTTCGTAGACTTCTTAGTAGTTTAATTTCACTGTAAAATACCACCATTTTCTTCCCTTATAGTCCCACTCCTTATTAAAATTCCATTCATAACTTTACAACTTCAATCCATGCTTTTATATTATATAAAACAACCAATCAACTAGCTATGATGACAAGAGTTTATAAGGATTTATAAGAACTTGTTCTATGGAATTTCTTTTTCATTTTTTATGTTTAAACACTTGAAAAAGCTTAAGGAGATTATGGTAGTAAAACATACCTTAAATTTAAGGAATCACTCCAGAATAAAAGTTACTTCAAGATGAAGGTTTCCTCCGAAAGGCGAAACAATGAAGAAACGACGAAATTACGATTACCACGAGATTCCTTACGTTGTAATTACTTGATTAGCTCTTGGATTTGATTATGATTCATGGAGAAGTGTTTCAGAGAGTATAAGGGGTGTTTAGGGTTTCAAATGTTGAAGAAATGGAGGTTCAATTCGTTTGGGGGTGATTTATAAAGTGGGGAAAGTTGTCCACCGACTAGCTCTCTTGACCCTGAACTCTTACAAAAAATTAGTAACACATGTTTAAACTTATTTTCATCAAATATGGGATCTTATCCTCACCGAGCTTTATGTTACTTTACTTACGACACATGCGAGTGCGAAAATATGGGGTGCAACAATTTTGGCCCAAATATTTGGGGGTATATCTCTTGGTATATAAGAAGTTATGGAGTCTATAGCCTATATAAATTAAAGTTTAGCGAGTATACTTTCCAACGCACTAAACCGTTTCTTAATCGGAGCTCTGTACAAAATGTTATGTACGTTTAAGAAAATGCATTTTGGCGAGCGTAGAATGCGGCCGCATACTGAGTTTGCGACACCGTATTTAGGTTGCATTTTTGAAATTTTTGGGCTGCCTACTGCCTAGATATGTGATGAACTTGCGGCGCAGCAAGTGCCACTGCAAACTCGAAGCGGTGGGGAAGTTTTATGAGTTTATAACTGAACCAACGACTCACATTTCATTCCCAACACTCCAAATCATACCTACCACCTTCCTAAAATCTCACTAAAGGTTCCAATACCATTGAATAACATTTCCATAAGCTTATGATGTGATTTCCCCGTTGGAGAGCTTAGATGGTTTTGAAATCCTCATTGAATTGTTGAGTAGAGATTGGAGAATTATTGGGGGTGAAGTGAGATTGAATTTAAAGTGATTATTGTGGCTTGAGGCGAGTTCAATAATATTCTTCTTGTTCTTAAGCTTCTACAAGTCACGAACAACAATTCTTGCTATAGTTCCTAAATAATTGTTGGAAACCTTGAACTTTGGTTGTTAAGCTATTTTGTATGGAGTTATGAGGGTGATATGAAGTGGGTCATTGTAGATGTTATGGAGGTGAAGAAGGGGGGGGATTATGAAGTTTGATTATGTTTCTGCATGTCTAGATTTCCATGTAAAATAAACCATGATTCATATGCACACAAGGTTTTCGACAAATTATCTAAAAGAGTTTTCTTACGAAGTATGAATTCAATATTGACACCCATCCTTTGTGTGATATAGATAATAATTCATAGAATGCGCGAGATCTCATGGAATGTAAATAACTTCATCATCAAAGTATGTTAAGGCTCAACTCTTCTTTCTTTTGGTATAATTGTTGAAGTGTCGATGTACGATGAAACATTCGCTAAAGAAAATTGTGTTTCGGTCTAGGCGATATATGTTAGTTCTTCACCCTTGAGAGGAAATCATTGTCCTCATTTGCCTCTTATTGGTTTCATAAAAGCTAAAAATGATGTATGTTGCCTTGGTCACTTGTATGAGAGAGTAAAATAGTAATTATGCCCATAAGGCCAGTCGAAAGTGTAGTAACTACACTTTTAGCCGGGTAGGATCTCGTGTCTATGGTTTCTTAGGAGGTATGTACATTATCTATAGAAGCATGAGTATGTGTTTTTCTTATTTACCACCGGACAACGACTGATTGGACAGTTACCACCAGTTAGGCAGTTATATATCATTATTTACTATTGGTTGGGCAGACACATTATTTACCACCGGGCTACGACTGGTCAGGCAGTTACTAACGGTTGTGCAGTTATACATATCGTTATTTACCGCCGGTTGAGCAGGCGTATTATTTACCACTAAGCTACGGTCGGTCGGGCATTTACAATTGATCAGTTAGGCAGTTGAGCAGATAGATTACGATGTTGAGATAATGGAATAAATAAGGCCGTAAGATAGAAATGATTCTTGTGTATATTATATCCCTTAACAGTTTTTCAAAGATTTTGGTTGACTCGTATCCCTTTCTTTTGTGATTATTTACTATTGTATTTTATTTTTGCCTTACATATTCAGTACAATATTCATATTGATGTCCCTTTGCCTGGGGGACACTGTGTTTGATGTCGCACAGGTTCAGGTAGGCGAGGAAAGGACCCGCCATCATATATATTATGTGCAGATATCAGCTTTTGTTGGTGAGCTCCATTTCCTCATGGAGTATTATCGAGTTGGGATTTTGTTTATATCTTTTTTGGTACTTTGGGTATGTCGGGGGCCTTGTCGCGACTTATGTATTATGTTGATGTTCTCTTTAGAGGCTTTGTAGACAGGTCTTGTGTTATACAGTTGGTTCGGTATGGCAATGTCAGCCATAATATATATATCTGCTAGGTTGGGATCTTCTGCTTGCAGGGTTTCATGTCGTGTATGTCTTAGTTCTCATTTTGAGGATTTGCTGGCCCAACTGGTACATTCATGTGATGAATTCAGGTGGTTCACTCAAGATTTACAGGCGCTGGGTGCCGACCAATCCCCCAAGGTTGGGGTGTGACAAACTTGGTATCAGAGCAGGTTGTATCCTAGGGAGTCTACAAAGCCGTGTCTAGTAGAGTTTTTTTAATGAATGTGTTGTGCACCACATTTATAAAAGGAGGCTACAAGATATTTAGGATGGTTACCTTTTCTTCTTATTCCAGATTGTGCAATAGAGATGAAGTGTTCAGAATTGGACTCTTAACCTTTGTCTTGTTTTGGATACAATGATGCCTATGAATAGAAGAGCTTTAGCTAGCCAAAAGGGAAAGGCAGTAGCTGACGAGGGTATGAGTAGAGTACTGCTTATTAGCGAGGGCCAAAGTGAGGCCCAGAGCGTAGACGTGATACCCCCATAGGATTTATTGAACCTGCCAGCACCAGAAGAGCAGATGAGGGAACCAACACCTCCAGTCCATCCGTTTGAAATTCATGATGAGGACATGGATATGCCGAGTGCAGTATGATTGCTAACTCGATTAGTGGCTACTCAGGCACAACAACACGGTGTGAGTGTTGGATCTTATAATAGAGCAGTAAGTGCAAGGGTACATGATTTTATTAATTTGGATCCTTCAGTGTTTACGGGGTCGGACCCGAATGAGGATCTGTAGAACTTCTTGGACCAGAGTACCAGCCATTGCATGTGATACATGCTATTGATACCGAGGCAGTGGAGAGCTATTTTTCCTGTCACTTTTCGAATTATCCTCTTTTTTAGCAAATCACATGCTACATAGTAAAACACAAATATTAAGGATAAAGTGAATGAAATAAACTTAAACACAAGAAAAGATAACAAAACATGGTAGCTAAAATTATGTACTTTTAGCCGCCAATCACAACCCCACACTTGATCTTTTGTTTGTCGTCAAACAGTTTCCTACCCTCTAAACTCACACTATAACTCAGGCTAACACTGTAAATCATCCTAGCACACATGACACGGGTTGAGACCAACAATTAGGTTATATCATTGATTTCAAGTCTTACTTTCATAATCCATTCCTTTCTCCTCCATCTTGACGTGGGATACCACGCGAACTGCGGGGTAACCTTTCTCAGCAACGTGCTGACGAGAAACTTGGCAGTTACTTTTTTTCTCGGTCTCTTTTCCCAACAGTTATGCCAAAGCCCTCAAACTGTAAACAATCAATTCAAGAATATTCCTAAACAATCTACCAGACTATATTTGGGCATGCTATTCTACAACAATGATATCTAAAGCATTACAAAAAAGAAACACATACAAATATAATAGGGTAGGGTACATCTTAGCATTCATGTAGTAACAAGAAAGAGAGGAGAAATGGAGAGTATATCCAAGTACAAAGACCCTTCAAAGAGAAAGAGCATAATCCATAGATTCCACAACCAAAGAGAAAATAAAAGGAAATACTTTAAATGTGTAATTTTTGCTTGCACTCCGCATCTTATATTCATAGACACACATATGCATATACTCTTACACAACTCTGAAGAGGGAAACTTTCTCTGACCACAGTGGACCTCAAAACACTACAGCAAGAGTTAGTATATAATTTTATACTTTATCAATCTAATTATTTAACTACCATTTAAGAACTACATATTTGATTTGGGTGTCTTGATAAGTAGACTAGCATTTGGCTTTCTTTAATGATTGTCGTCCACAAGTTTTTGTTAGACCAATCACTAGAGCTCCAAAGAAACGTAAAGAGTGAAGAGATCAGAAAATATCCCGAATAGCAAATGGTTGGTGTGTACAAAAGTTCATACAAGAGGAAAAAGGAAACAATAAAAAAAAATACAAATTTTCCTCCTTGGTTCCTTACCGTCTTCCCTCATCCACCATGTTGACACTCCTTATGACTTCCCTATTTCAGCTCTTTTTTCTAATGTTATATTTCCCAAAATTCACTTTTCCCTCAAAAGTCCTTCTTTGGAGGAGGATTTATATCCCTTCACTAAATCTGATCCTCCAAACCTATCTTCTTCATCTAAATTTAGAATCTGGACTTTACCGGCTCACTATTTAATTATTATGTACAACATTCATGTTGATCAACCAAATTCTTACGTGTTTTAATGAAGATAGTTGAGAAAATATCAATTAGTATAAAGTTCTTATACTCGTTTTATTTTTCTATGTTCTTGAAGATAGTCGGATGCATCGGTAAGTTAAGAGAAAATCAAGTGAACTTATTTACAAGCTGACTTGTACTCTTCTCTATTTCTTAATCAAGTGAATTTTCACAACGTTTTAGTGTCCATAATCGATCGTACTAATCGTTACATAACTGAAATCTTAAATAATTTCTATATACGCGAACAAGACAGAATTATTCTCCACACTTTAAATCAATCATGAATAACCTGTAAAATTTATAAAGCAACTCTGACAAAAATATAGAGAAGCAAGATAGAAGAGAACTAACAAAATTAATGTGATTGTAGTGAGGAAATATTTTTTAAACAAACTAATTGTGCTGCATGTATAATTAGAAGAGGTCACATGTTTAACTAAAATGTAATTAAATGTGATATAATTGTGTTGTTAATGGAGGGGCAATTTTTAGCCCAAAAATAATGTTAAAGGCAAATTTGATCCAAAAGGTTGGAAGACATTTTTGAATCATTCCTAATATGTTAATGGAATTTTTTATCCAATAGGTGGAAGGAGGGCAAATTTAATCCAATAGGTGAAATGATACTTTAGAACCATTTCTAATACGTTAAATGCATTTTTGACCCTTTTCCGTTTCAAGAAAAATACTTCAGTGCCAATCTAATGGGCAAATGACCATTTTGGTCCCTTCTCTTAACTAGTGACAATTAAAAACTTAACGGAATCATTAACTAAAAATAAATAAGAAAAGAGAAATATGGCATTTATATTTTGTTAGTATAGCAACCGAGAGGACTCGTTATTTTTTATCGTAAGCATACAACCCAGTGTATTGCCTAGTATCTCTGGTAACTTGTCAAGTTCCAAATTAATCAAAATAAGAGAATTATCTTTAGGGCAAAATGAACCGATGACAATTGACAAATTTACAAATCTTAGACATTATACACATCTCATTAACTGTGATTGTCTAATTAATGCTACTTGAGAGATGTCTACACATATGCAACTATGCGGCATATGAAGAAGATGATCAGATTTACCGAATTAGAAATCTTGGTAAAGAAGAGGTCCCTGGATAAGGAAGACATTAAAAGACGCACAGATCAAACCATCATTTTTAAAATAAAAAAAATCTCTTTTCTTATTTATTTTTAATTAATGAGTCCGTTAAGTTTTTAACTTCCATTAACTCGAGAGATCAAAATAGCACGTCCATATTAATTAAAGGTTAATAATGCTTAGTTAAATTACAAAGGGACCAAAACTAGAATATACCTATAACACAAGGACCAAAAATCGCTATTTGCCCCAATCAAATTTACTACTGTGCCAAAATTCTAGAGGTTTTGACCGACGACTACACATTTTTATTCAATATTCACGAAGAAGTTAACGGCAAGAAAAAAGAGATTGTTCAAGTGGAAACATCATAACTTTAAATAAATTAGTATGATACTATTAAAAATCAAAGTTATAGACCTATCTTTTACATGTGCCATCATCCTAGTAAAGTATCCCTCATAGTAGTTGCTGGGAGACGCTCAAAGATGGATACAAATGTAACGAGTAGAACCTAAAATGTATTCCATAAAATTAGGGTGGAAGAAAATGTACCCCGACCGCTCAGATTATGTCAATCAAAAAGAACTGATGACTCAAAATGCTCTTACTCAAACCTCAAATCATTGCAGAGGTTAGTTGTTCCCACCACAAAAGCATCTCCAAGGATAATGCATAGCAATATTCAATCAGAACCAACAGTGCTGCTTCCGCAATATTACCATCTTGAAGATTGAAAATCCAGGTGATCTGCAAGATGCTGGCATCAAAGCACAAACAATCAAACGGAGTACTTGTTTCCCAAGTAGAACTTTTAATAGAAGTTTGAAATTGCCAGATATAACAGTACAAGTGCATATATATAACATAGCCACCACTAATGCACCCCTTGTCAACTACAAGCACTCAAAAGGAGAAAGAAAAAGAAATCGAAGGGAGAGCCCTAAAGTGCTTTATACTATCAAAGCCTTGAAAAAAAGTGGAGTATTTAATAATATGACAGTTTCTACTAACAGGAGTTCATTGCAAACAAAAGTTGTTCCACAAAATATATAATATCCACCAGCCATATATTACGTGATACATTTTATTTTTTATTGAACCAAAAAAGGATTAAGACATCTCCGCTTCATAAAAAGTTCATAAAAAACAATGCATTTATTCTCCTAATCCTAGAAAAGAGCCAATCCCGGCAATTACTCTCAATGCAGAAAATTCTTATTGGCCTGGATTTACTCAAAAGAAAAGTTCTACTAGATACCTGAAATGCAATGCACGACTATAGAGTCTTAATTGTTGTTAACCGAAATAAATTAGTAAAGGACGGCTATATAAATTTTATGTATCCATTGCGCTCTTTTAATGTCTCGTTCATTCAAAAACTAAATAATTCAACTTTAAGGCAAATCAAAGGTTCTTTGGAATTAGAGACTCTAAATCTCACACTTACCCTACAATGACATACAGTCATAAAACAAAATAAATGGAATACTAACAAACATTGGATAAATTTTGAGCATAACAATAACCAAGTCGTAATCCTAATTAGTTGGTATTGTGTATATGGATCCTTGGTTTCCGTTATGTCCCGTCCTTGGAAAAATCCAAAATGATTCCACGAGAGCATCGGTCTTTCAAGACTTCCCTACATGTGAGATAGTCTGCCTACAAGATAAAGACATTTAAAAAAAAAGAGCAAAGGCATTAAATATTAGCTACTTCGTTTCATTTATAATGCATCATTTCGGCAGAACCTAGAAGAGGAAATGGAACATAGTAGTCATCTTCTTCAGCCTCCTTTTTATGTGGAGCATATCTTTTTTCTTTTTGAACAAAAAAAGTGGGGACCAATCTTAAATCCAGTCTCTCTTCCAAGAGGTCATGAACAGGGAAGGTTCGAAAGATTTGTACTCTATTAGTGAATGATGTTTAAGAATAGATAAAAGAGCTCCTGAATGGGTAGACTGTCCTCGATGGCAGACACCTGGAGATAATTTTAAGCTAAAGTTGGGAGAATCAACCACACAGTGACCCATTTCTACCAAAGCACCACTTGTAGAATGCATAAGATCAGCCCTTAACAGCAGACAGGAAGATAAAACAAGAGTTTGAGAAGATTTCTCCTCTTATCTTAGGTGAGTGATATCAAAGAAGAGACAAGGGTTCCTGAACGGGTAGAGAGACACTGGTGGCAGATCATATCTATCTGGAGAGAAAAAAATCATGTTTGAAGTCAGACATGGTTTATGGTAGAGAATAGCGAGCCGATCAACACACTCCACGCACTCCCTATGTTTCTCAGAGAACACCAACTGCAGACTGCAAACATCAATTCATTCCTCGGAAAGGAAATCAAAAGATCCCAAAACAACCAAAAAAGAGATGACCCCAACAGCATAAATTTTGATAAAATACAACTCTAAAAACAGATACAAGTGACCAATAAAAATATATCCCATCTTTCCATAGAGATCAAAGAAACAGAAATTGAAACATCAAACACAATTAAGACATTTTTTAAGGCATATTGTGCTGTCTCATTCAAGTAGAACGTAGAAGTGCGCATTGCAACCATAAAAGTTGGTGAATTTTTCGGATGAGCATTCACTGTGTTTTACTTTTTGCATACATGTCCATTTCAAAGTAAAATTCAATTTTGGGAACTCGAAACTTGTTGAGACAAGTAGTCATTACATAAAAAAAGACACTAGAAGAAATCTCAAACAATGAACAAAATTGAAAAAATACTTCATGATTAAAATTTTGCTGTAATTTAGTATACTCAAAACTACATATACATAATTTGTAGACACCGAAGAAGGGCTAACAATTTATAATTGATGTGTGAGGCCACATCCTTTGGCAGAAGGCAACCGGGAAGTCGTGGGGACCTGGGGATTTATTCAGATTCTACGGAAGTATAAATACATATTGAAGATAAATCACAAATTTACTTGAACAAACTTCAACTTACCTATCATCTTCTTCGTACTACAGTACTTTGTGCACGTTGAGCACCAATTGCCTGTTGTCCTTGAGCCCCTGCTGCTTGTCCACTAGTCTGTTCTTCAGACATATTCATAGCTTGGGTCATAGCGTTCATAACAATGAGTCCAAGAGGGATCAAATACATCCACTGAAATAAAATCACAAGAAAAGGGTAACAGATGAGGACAGGGTATGTAATATTTTTTTGACAAGGTAACATACTGTATTAATAAATCATCAGCATAAAGTGCTGGAATCCAAAATTTACAGCAGGGTATGCAATATTTACAAGAAACTTTTTCAATCAGACTCACATATTTAGCCCAGAAAGATCTCTCTGGAGGCTGCACTTCTTCGCCCTCTGCATTCTCTCCAATAACAGCTTCTGAAAATATAGGTGTTCTGTTCCAAAAATGTTTTTAGTGCTAACTAGCTTTAACATTCAAACTAAATTCTAGCTACTTCAAGAAAAGAACTGAAATGAATTCATGGAAATAAGCAACATAGCTCATGGAAAAATTGCACTAATGTCTTCGGCTATGCTTTATCTTTCTTTTCTGCTCCGGAGAAACTCAAAACAAATATATCTGAAACGTTTATACTAAAAGTAGGGCCATATCACATAATAATCTGAAAGACTATTCCTTAGCCAGTTCTTTCAAGTTTCCAAGAAGGAGCAAGAGAAGATTCCTCTAATCCCCTACCCCTCCTGGCTAAATTGACATATTTTGCTTTCAGTAGTCAAATCAATCAATTTTAAAGAGAACCAGATATTTGTCTTTTCAATATAAAATTCAAAGTATTTGGAAACTACAAGAAACATACTACACGTCGGAAATATTTTCAGATAAAATGTTTAAATTCTAATGTTCCTGTGAAATCTCCTCCGAAGTTTAATAAGGTTGCCTTTCAGGAAGGGAAACAACAATCTTTTCAGGACAAATGGTGTAAAACTAACACTATCCAGTAGATCATTTCTGAAAAAAATGCATAGTCTCATATGATAGGACAACTTCAGTGTGACACACAGCCAGGTACTTGAGGCTTCTCCCAAGGAGATTATTAGCTTATATGAACTCCCTGATAACAATGCATAGCATCATGATATACTCTATTTACTCTAAGTTGATTTGTTACTATCTGTAACTTGCTTTATGCAAAAGGAGAATACAATGTCAAAAGAAATAAGGAAAATATGAAATTACAGTGACTTGCCTGGGTGCCTGCTCAGTAGGTTTTAGGACTGTATGCGAGTTGAAGGACCATTTCGCAGGCTGAAATAGAAGCACCAAACTTAATATAAGTCATAGGATTAACATCTTATTAGTTATTACATGAAATCCCTTTCCTCTCCATCACCATGAAAATCTGACAAGGGAAAGAAAGAGAAAAAAAAGGAAAAACAAAATAGCCCTCAAACACAAGTGTTTAATGATTCACGTGCTTGAATTGTTGGGATAAATACACCTGCCACGTGGTGAAATTGTGAGGTACTAGCTTCAAATATTGATATATGACGTCTATAAGATTACCAGCAAAAGAAAGGGTGAAAGATATCTGTGCAAGTTGGGGGAGGTTTCTATGCATTAAGCATAATGTTACTTGTTTTGAAGTTATATTTGTGATTGTTATATTTGGAAATTGTGTCATTAGCTGATATATGTGAGCCCTAGAATAGGGGAAATATTGTTCATTGTACGGGTTGCACGGGTTAAAAAGTTTGTTTCATTATTAGTCCCTAGGCGCTGGTCATGGCTTCTAATTGGGTCGTGATAATCGTGGTATTAGAGCTTAAGATTTCATAGGATTTTATGAGTAATGGAGCAGGCCGGGTATAGTCTCATTATGGGCATACTGTGTGCCAGACTTATAAGCGGGAGGCTATAGGACATTTTAGAGTCAAATGAAAATTTCTTTCAATAGATGTATGTAGAGCTACTCTTAAGACGTTTAAATTGCTTTCACGGATATGGCAAGAACTAGAGCATCAGCTACACGCGAAAGAGGAGACGCAACCGTTGGCCCAGAGGTGGCATCAGACGGCAGGGAAACCCCACTAGAGGTCAAGACCGAGGCTGAGACAGGGTTCATGTCCCATGACGTGTAGGGAAGGTCGAGCCCAATTCGAGCGGCCAGGGCACTGGAGTTGCTCGTTGTGTAGAGAAGGTTGCTGTAAAGGAGCAGCAGCCACCAATTCCTCTGGTACCAGAGACAGCCCCAGTTGGGATGCATAAGACTCAATAGGGAATGCAACAGGTGAGATTGCTGCTGCGCAGGCTCAAATCGAGAGTCGAGAGGTGCGTATAGCAGACAGACAAAGTACTGAAGGATCTGGACGCTTGTGATTGAATTTTGGAAGCTAAAAACTCCTCTCACCGGGTCTAAGGCAGATGAGGACCCTCAGTAGTTACTTTTTTGAAAAGGTAAGTAATGGAGGATGCTCAGTAGTTCCTCTGAGGATATTCGAAAGGCGACCAAGATCATGGGTATCACATAGGAGAGTTCAGTTTGATGTAGCACATCACTGGTTTAAGACATTCAATTCTAGTAAATCTACTGATGCTCTGTCGTTGACGTGGAACAAGTTCTCAAAGGCTTTCATGGAGAGGCTCTTACCACCATGCCTGCATGAGGCCTTAGTTGTTGAGTTCGAGAAATTTCGACAGACTGGAGATACGCTATGCATCCACCTAGTACAAGATGAGAGTGCCAAAATGTTGGGATTTATTCCCGGATTAGTGCTCATTATATGACAGATGACATTCAAGATGAATGACTTATCACAAGGGGCACCCGCTGATCTTGCTCGAGAGTTAGAAGATAGAGGCAGGGAAAGAATTGGAAGATAGAGGCAGGGGAAGAAGACAATCCGGGGAGCAAGGTAAGAAAGGCTAGAACTACAAGCTCCTTTGGAGAGGCATCAGTTCTAGCAAGGGAGGTGGCGCACATGGATAAAGGTAGAATGTTCAGAATGAACCTGCATCAGTTGATCAACATCTGTCTAACCAGCGGATCGACAAGGTAACAGAGGCTCCTTCCAGATAGGACACACAAGTAACTGGTTGGTTTGGTTTTGGTATTACCACAAGTCCAAAACCAAACAAAAAACAACTAACTCGCTTTTTTCGGTTTTGATTTTTTCGGTGTTGTCAGTTGTCAGCTTTTTCCGATTTTTGTCACAAAATATAAGTTCAATGTTACTTTGTTAGAGTTATGGCTAAATTTTTGATATATTTACTTAATTTTATATGGAAAATTTGGGGTAAGATCCACCAAAATGGGAAGCCTTAACCAGATGTGTTGTAACAGGTAAATCCCCAAGGCTGTTCATGTCCATGTCGGGGGAGATACCAACCATCTCTCCTTTCTACGAACACCACATGATAATTAATTTTTTAATCTAATAATAATATTTCATTAATATATGCTTTCAACCTTAACCAAACTTTAATAATTAGACACAAAGATCAATGTGAAGCCTAAATAACGATCTGCCCCATTTAATTATAAGAAGTACCATAAAACACGATCTAAAAATTGAGAAACATATAAGAGTGATAGATCTTGACTCGTGAATATGTTCAAGGAGATTGAAGCATTTCAACAACACTTGATAAGAAAGTGATCATGCACGCTAGATTCAAAATCAAGCATTATTTAAAGTAAATAAAATGAATTCACGATAATAGTTTTATTAAATATTACATTTCATGAGAATCATAAATATTTCTAGAAACATATTTTTAAAGAAAACCCTATATAGTTATAAAAGTATATACAAAATTATATATTCTGTTTTTTCTAGCTCAACCGTGGTACACAAGCCAGCTTGCGCTAACCTCAACTAATTCCACAAGGTACCTGCTACCTCCCATTAACACGGGTACCGGATAATTTTGTCCACCAAGGCTTGAAAAGACGCAAAGAATCATCTAGTGATATTACTTCCACTGGAAATTGAATATGGGACCTCATGATTCTCAACTCACTTCATTGACCGGGCCACACCCTTTGGTGCATCTCGTGAATTCTTTAAAAGTGTACAAGTTTGGTTTTATTGCTATTTGTTAATGTAGTTCTTGATTTTAAAGTATTAGTTTAGATTTAAATCACCCAAAAGTATACTGGTTTTTTTTATTTTCGCTTAATAATTAGGAAATCTTCGGTTTATAGATTAGTTAATCAAATTTAAGTCTCGGTGAAAACAATACTCTACTCATACTTTATTACTTGAGCGACCACTTTTACTTGCGTATGCGTTTGGGAGCAACATTGACTTAAAATCGGGCTACCATCAGTTGAGATAATCCAACAACATACCCAGTGTAATCTCACGGGCGGGTAATCTCACGGCGGGGTCTGGGAAGGGTAAAGTGTACATACACCTTACGCGTACCTTATGGAGGTAGAAAGGTTGTTTTCGAAAGACCCTCGGGTCAAGTAACTCGTCTCAAAGCAATTTTAAAAAGATAAAATATAGAAGTAAAGCAGGAACAACAAATAATAAGGAAATCATTATATTAACAACAACATACCCAGTAATCCCACAAGTGAGCCTGGGAAGGTAGTG
The DNA here is from genome assembly GCA_034509755.1 of Anisodus tanguticus. Lineage (NCBI taxonomy): Eukaryota > Viridiplantae > Streptophyta > Magnoliopsida > Solanales > Solanaceae > Anisodus > Anisodus tanguticus. The sequence continues at coordinate 45,232,790 of CM067543.1, read as the reverse complement.
TGTATGCAGACCTTACCCTACCTTGGGAGGTAAAGAGGTTGTTTTTGACAGACCCTCGACTCAAGGAAAAACATTTTCAAAGAAAATAATGGAAGAGAAGTCACAGTAAAATACTAAAGATAGCATGACAAAGCATTCTAAAAAAAAGGACAACAACTACAGCAAAAATACTATGCGAATCGAAGTGCAAGAAACAATAGATAGTAACAGAAATATAAGAATAAGAAACTACAAGTGTAATACTATGACTACTAGTATGGAAGGATAAGCTAAACAACGCCTAACTACCTACTAGCCTTCTACCCGAATCCGTGTCCTCCATATCTTCCTATCTAAGGTCATGTCCTCGGTAAGCTTAAGTTGTGTCATGTCCTATCTAATCACCTCCCCCAATACTTCTTCGGCCTACCCCTACCTCTCCTGAAACCATCCATAGCCAACATCTCACATCTCCGCAATGGGGCATCCGTGTATCTCCTCTTCATATGTCCGAACCATCTCAGCCTCGCTTCCCGCATCTTGTCTTCACCGAGGCCACCCCACCTTATCCCGGATATCTTCATTTCTAATTCTATCTCTCTTAGTAAGCCCACACATCCATATCAGTATTCTCATCTCCGCAACTTTCATCTTCTGAACGTGCGAGTTCTTGACTGGCCTAAATCATTACATAGAATTCACAAAAAAATGGAACAGTAACAACAACAAAATAATGTAATAACCTAAGCAAAGAAACAAAAGGAAGTAACAGAAATCGAAGGACAAGAAACTATGACACTAGTACTAATGCCACTGGTATGCAAGAGGACAACGCTCAACTACCTACTAACCTTCTACCCTAATCTTCGACCTCCGTATCCTCCTATCTAATAAGGTTATGTCCTCGGTAAGCTGAAGATATGACATGTCTTGTCTAATCACTTCTCCCCAATACTTCTTTGGCTGACCTCTATCTCTCCTCAAACCCACCACTGCCAACCTCTCACACCTCACTGGAGTATCTATGCATCTCCTCTTTACATGCCCTAACCATCTCAGGCTCGCTTCCCTCGTCATGTCCACCACGGAGGTCACTCCAACCTTGTCCCTAATTTCTTAATTCCTAATATTATCTCACCAAGTATGTCCACACATCCACTGCAACATCCTCATTTCCACAACTCTCATCTTCTGAACATGAGAATTCTTAACTAGCCAACACTCCGCCCCCGTACAACATAGTCGGGGTGTAGCTGAAAAGGTAATATTCTAAGACTACATTCAGAACTTGACACTGACATTACAAGTTTTTGGGTATGCCATTTGAGTTGGATAATGATCCTACAACCTTTATTGATCCAATGAATCAGGTAGATATGGATAGCTTTGTATGAATCATGTTAGATATGAATAGCTTCGAAATGGTCTTTATAAATAATATCTTGGTATACGCTCACAGTGAGACTATACATGTACGACACTAACAGATGGTACTATACACATTGCAAGAATGTTAGTTCTATGCATGACTTGAAACTGCAGTAGCGCTTGCTCTTAAAAGATGGCATCATTACATATATAGGGAACGCGAGATTTGCAAAAATTGCCTGCAATATATTTTCAACCGAAAAGATCTAAACCCCAAGTAACAGAGATGGATAGAGTTACTTAAAGGACTACGATATCCTGTATCAGGGAAAAGCTAACATTTTGAGTGATACATTGTGTAGGAATTCTATGGCGGTTCAGCACATCTTGTTCCTATGCAAAGTCCTTTAGTTGTTCAAGTTCAAGGACACAGAGAGTATTGGCCTATGTAGCTGTAACAGCCTACGGACTGCTGGAGGTTGAACTCGAAGTAGAGTTTACTATGATACTTACCTTAGGCAAATTCCACACTGGAAATGGGAGGGGAAAGTTTGGGGCCAAAAAATGACTAGTTCAGGATTAACTATTGAGGTGCCTTTTATGTTAAAACCAAGGGAACAAAACCGTGAAAACCCAAACCAGAAGGCCGTGATAAGGGAAGGAGATAAGCCTCTGAAGATCTGATTTCAGCCGCTTTTGGCATCTCCAGAAACCAGAAGGCCGTGATGAGGGAAGGGGATGAATGTTTCCGGACTTGCAATTCAGAAAGGATTTCAAGACAGAATGGAAGAACTGAAGGGATTACAGACTGATTTGAATTTACTAAAAATGGGAAAGAGAATGATGACTCTTGTCTATAAAAGAGACACCTGACAGGAAAATCAATGTTGAATCCTCTTTAAAATGTAAGGCACGGATTAAAAATCTACTTTGGAGCTGAAGGTCCAAAGCCAGCTCAATTGGAAGAACAAAGAATGAGATATCATCTCTCAGGCTATCATGTGACTGATTGGAGAGGAGAAATAGAAGAGTTTCTGATGGGAAAAGAAACTTCCCAAAATCCGTAGATTTTACTGATTTTGTATATTTTAGCGCACAGCTGCATACAAGATATTGTAGGGCCCATTATCCACCGAGTTTTGAACCATGCGCCAGTAATCGTCAGAGATTTCTCGGTTATTGCAAAAAGTATTCTAGATGGCTATGCCAAAATAACTGGCTGGTTTCTGTACTGTATTCCTCCTGTGTTGGATGGTATCTTTTTCCCCAATAGAACATTTCACTTGTAAAAAGTATCTAAAAAAGTTATGTGAAAATCATTTTGCCTTAATCATTGGGTCTAAACCAAAAAATCAAAGTCCCGCAAATATAGAGGTTTTGAAAAAAGCTCTTAATATATCATGTAATCATCCAAAAGAAAATTAATATAGATCGGTTTTGGTAAAAGTTCTTTAGATACTATTCTTTCAGAGGAGAACACCTAAATTTGGAATGAATGCCGAGATATTGGGTAATTAAAATTTAAGTTACTTCCCATTCAGACAGCTGTAAGCTTTCAAATAGAGTAGTATCAATCTATTGCCCTATCAAAAATCTCAAGCTCAAATCTGGGTACTACTGATTACCCGTACGTGATATGCTTCATATAAGTTGGGTTGAAAGGATGGGCAAGTTGGAAGGTGGATAGGGGTCTAACACTTATGGATCAATACTTACAAACTTCAATTGACGAGGGTACTTGCATGCACCAGGGGAACCATAATTAACAGCCAAAATATTCAAACCATCCTGCAATGAACACATTAAAGTCAAGTACCAAACAAGGATAAAAATGAAAGATTTGCACAGATAAAGAGTAGATTGTATCAATGTAATTAGTTTGCTTAGTAACAAAAACTCGGACCTCACGTGTCATTACTGAAATTCAAGAGACAATACTTAAAAACTCTTTTTTGATAAGGGAGACAATACTTAAACTAGCCAAGGTAAACCACCTCTCTCCCTTAGAAGACAATACAAAATTCAAAGCATACTAAGTCGAAAGATAAAGGAACATCATGTTGAAAAATCTGAATTTAACTTATTTTCTTTACTTTCCACAATAGCTGCAGTACTTAACAAATGCTGTTAGCTAGGACACAATTATATCCTTAACCAGCTACATCCAACAAAAAAAAGAAAGGGTAATGGAAAAAGCAAATTATATCAGAACCAAATAGTCAACTTAGGTAATGAGTATTGAGTAGAATATTACCATATGTATGAAAAAGTGCTCCTCCAAACCATCCCGAGGAAGACACCTCTGAGGAAAAAATAGTAATAGCAATTAGATGATGAGCATGTTTGAAGCTTGCAGTTTTCCAAGATAATACCAGAATGATTAGTCAAATCAGAAAGGAAATTCAATTGTCTGAAACGGAGAATAACAAATGAGTATAAAGGATGTGTGTAACAAGGAAGAGCACGTAAGTTAAAAGAAACTCTAAGCGGTCCAGAGCGTTAACTATTAATTTCTTGCCCAAGTTAGATATTGTCCCTCCTCAAAAACAGAAAAACTGCTGCATAACAAGCCATAATATGAATGCTCTTGTATGTCACCCTTTTCAATTTATTCCTCTGTTTTCCTAGATGTAAACAGCTTTGAGAAAAAGTTCTCAAGAGGTCCCTTGCCTGCTCAATGAATAATTTTATTCTATGAAAGTCTACGGCTGTCTGGCTGTTCTGCTGCCTCTACCTCTAGTCCCCAGTCTCTTTATATTGATCTTTATTTTGTACCGTGGATTAGTCGATTTGTTTCAAGTAATTATGCACAATGATATAAATCTTCCTAGGGAAATATAAACTTTCAGAAGAATAACTCAAACAAGAGGGGCTAAAATGCACATAGTAGCACCAGGAAGAAGATTATAAGTTTCAAAATTTCTATTAAAACTCTATGAGAAATTACAGCATTAAAGTCGCACATATATGAAACTTCTTGTTCTCTGACAACTATATTTTACTGGCTGAAATGCCCTTGCGAGATAAAAAAAACATCTCTAGAAAGTATGTATTAAATCACATGAATGTTTCTTCCCTGAAAGAAGTTTTACAGATAAAATGCCCTTACTAGACAATTTCTCTGTCAGTTACCACAATATTTAACTTTTTAACCCCTAGCCGAGGGTCTATTGGAAGCAGCCTCTCTACCTTCCAAGGTAGGGGTAAGGTCTGCGTACAACCTACCCTCCCAGACCCCACTTGTTGAATTACACTGGGCATGTTGTTGTTGTATTTAACTTTTTAACCCTAAGACTTCAATGTCATAGGGAAATTTAAGCACCAATCAAAAAGATTCAATGTCATAGGGCATACATCAGATCACACAAAGGCAAAGTCGTCATGCCATTTCAAACTACTCCTTCCTTACGAATTTCAAATGTATAAACACTACGTCACAAAATGCTGATACTTCTAGTCACAAACGTTACAAACTTACTGCTTTCACAGAGGAAACAACATATTCTCTGCCAGGAAGGTTCAATACATTGGATGGTACTCTTATTCTGTAGAAGTCATCACCTTTCAATAGTTTCTGCATCACATAAAATTCAGAATGACAAGTCAGAAATACAACAGAAGGGCATTACGATCGTAAGAAAGGAAAATTGAATTACTTTGAAATCCTCCTTCTCTGTTCCAGTAAAAGCATTTCTCGAGAAGCGAAGCTTTGTCAGCGTTTGCGTCTGTGACAGAAAGTATCAAAGATCTATTACAAGACGATGAGAAGTCAAACATCATCCAAGACATACTCAAGTAAATGTCAAAAATATATTGGCATACAGTAACCAAGTGTTTTAAAAGCGAAGAGTGCAAAAAAAAAGTGACAAGACCCATGGGAGCTGAAGTGAAAAAATGAGAAGAAAAGTTCACGCTTCTTTGAAGTGAAGCGCACAATTTACGGGTAATAAGAAAATGTCAAGCATCTATGAATTTAGTACAAAAACATTAAATTGCAAATAAAACAATTAATCTCAACATCCAGTATACAGTCGTGCGGATATTAATCCAACTCCTCAAAGCTGATGTTCAAAGAAGCAACCAATTCTCATTGAAATCAATTACCATTTGAAGCGAAACTTCTCTAAAGAGCATGGGTTCACCCATGAAGCAATAATCCCTTATTTCATCGCTTTAAGCGAAGAAGCAATGACTATTAATAAAACAGACAACCAACACCGAAGACATACTCTCTCTTGTAGACACACAGTTACCTTAGCTATTGGATTCTCTCTCCAACAAAATTATGATGGAATGACTATTAAGATAAGAGTTGAAGTTCTATTAAGTTAAATGACAGTGTGACAAAACTAGCGATAATTTAACACCTTAAATAATTTGAATAAAAGTGGGGCTCAGAGCACCATCTTGTTAATAAAATATTGAAAAAGTATTACAAAGTGCAGAGAATTGGTTTCTGTTTTAGAAAGTAACATGATCTATGAAACAACTTATAATAAAAAAGACAATCACATTGGGGCAAATGTGTAATTTCTGAATATTGGCTGCCACCATCCTCAATAGTCAATACAGTAACTGCATTTCTGCCTTTCTTTTTATTTTTGGTGGGGGGTTAGTCAGAACTTGATGCAATTTTTTATTTTTTTATTTTTTTTATTTTTTTTAGAATTTCTGTATAGAAATGTGATTTGACCAGACCAGACAATACCACTTGTCCTGCTTTTTGTTTATTTTTATTTGAAAGTAGTTGTGTTATTTCATTCTCTGTTTTTCTCCTCAGTGCCCAAAGTACAATTCTTACTATCTTAAAAGAGAAATCATGTTTGATGTTGTTATTGTGGACTCAGCATTAATTACAAGAGGCGGATATTCTATATACCTTTCGTATCTACAAAGACGAGATAATGAATCACATGTTCTATCTCCAACTGGATCAAAAGCCAGAACAGTGCCAGCACAAACTCCATCATAAAGTACTTCTTTTATAACAAGTCCTGAATTCAGCCCCAATTTTGGAAAATAAAGGAGAAAATAAAATGCTCCCTAGCCTTTAGATCCTTCATCTGTCATTTCTCTTCTCATACTAAAACATTGATAAGGCAAGGTCAAATGAATAAGAAATCTAATATCCTGCTTCTAGCTAAACCATGATACAAAACACTATATAGGTCCAACTGCAAGAGAGCCCGCATACATAAGGACCACAACTATAGTTTTGAGATCTCTTTGAAGCTCTTCAACCTACCATAGAGTTTCCCTCTGAGAGCCCGCATACATAAGGACCACAACTATAGTTTTGAGATCTCTTTGAAGCTCTTCAACCTACCATAGAGTTTCCCTCTTCTCCAGGTCAATTGAACACTAGAGACATATTGATATGGCATCATGAAATTTGAGCAATTACCTAAGATTCTGGATAACTCTATTACAAGTAGCTAAAAGTACCTTGGTAACTCGCTACACAAGCTTTCTGTCAGCCTAAGCTACCACATACTCCTCTTCCGTAGCGGCTACTGCCTTAAAACTTAAAAGCTTTTTGTATCCCACAGAAAGGCAGAAACAACTAATGGCAATTCATAATGTTGCTCGCTTGGGAAGTAATACACCTAAACGACAGTTCAGATTTACCTAGGCTCCTAAAAAGTTTAACCAATGAGAACTCTAGTTGAATAACCGAAATAAAACACTTTTTACAATATGTTAATGACAGAACATAGCATGATTTAAGATACAGAACGAACCTATTTATAAGCTGCTATGAAGTTGCTGCAATACTAATAACAAGCTAATGTGCATTGATGCTAATTATCCCCCAGAATCTAATATAACTATGTGCAACCAGCTCATCAATTACTTCATTGCCAAAAAACAACTAAGGACTTGACATAAAATATTATTTCCGTTATTTTATTTTAGTATTCTCATATTTCTTATTTTTAGTTTTCTATTCCTACCTGCTTGTTCTTTCACTTTGATATTTTATTTTCCTGCTTCTATTACTGCTTATTATTACTGTGGCTTTTCACTTCTACTTGAGCGGGCTCTATCGGAAACAACCTCTACATCCGTCAAAAGATAGAGGTAAGGACTGCGTACACTCTACCCTCTCCAGACCACACCTGGTGGGATTATACTATACTGGGTATGTTGTTGTTGACATGAAATAAACTGATATCAATCTGTTTTCTTCAATATTTATATTAACGGACAACTTCTATAACTACAATTAAGGAGAGATTTAGCAAAAATGATACTAATAGTTACATATTATATGAAAGATTAAGATAAAGTATAGAATAATTAACCTGGGAAGCATGAGAAGAAGATTTGAGGCGAGCAGTAAAGGTGCCGGCAGGGGAGAAATCGGAATCACCGAAGGCGTGTTCGAGAGTGAACTGGATCTTTGAATCCGAATCAGAGACCGACCCGGAAGACTTTTTCCGGGTCGAAAGTTTGACGTTATTGGGATCGGAACGGGATCGGATTCCACCTTCGAGACCAAACTCTTCATCGTCGGCGAGAAGCTCGTCCGACTGGAAGCCAAAGGACGTCGTAAGGATCAATAGCAGGAAGAAACCCGCTCCAACTACACATTTGGTTCTCATACTTGAAGGAGTTGGAGGGAGAAGCAAACACAGGTTGGTTTTTCGTAGTGCGGGACTAGCCGATGTAAAGACAGCCTTCAGTAGTAGTAGTAATACACTGTCATTTGGTTTCGTACTTTTATTAGGATCCTCTTATTCTTGGGCTAATACTAATCAAGTATGATGGCATTAGTTGGGTCATTCGCACGCATGCCCTATTTGGGTGGTGTTTAATTATTTTTCCCCTCAAAATTGTGATCTTCAAAGGAAAACTAACCCAAATACCCCTAAAAATAAACTAATTACCCGCCCTATCCCCTCTCTCAAAATTATTTACCCGATATACCCCTTGCATAAACTCCTTCTATCACAATATATTTATATGGCATTTATATACCAGGATGGTATCACGAAGGACTGAAGTAGTCTTTCATATACCATCTCAGTATATTTATGTATCACGATGGTATCATGGTCGGGTGTCACATTGAAGGACTGAAGCGACCCTTTATGATATCATCACATTATATGTATATAAGACAATAGTGTGAGTTCATTACGTAATCAATATAGACTCGTGTTCGATATCCCACAAGTCTCAATCATGAAAATTTAGTACTATGACAATTCATCATGTCATTGACCCTCCTAACCTCTACCACCTGATCCCTTAGCTCGCTGTCTACCAAAATGTCTACCACATTCCTATACCTCGACCTACCCGAGAACTATAACTTGTACGCGTCCACATCCTTAGCCTTAGGTCCTACCCATTTGGTTTTCTGGACATAGACTATATTAATCCTCCCCTTCTTAAGAATCTTAACTAGTTCTATGAACTTCCCCGATAAAGTCACAATATTCCAAGACCCTATTCTCAGCCTAGCATCTCTCTTACCCCCTAACCCTCGCCCATGTCCCAGATCGAGAACATGACCCTAGTCTACCATCGTTTACCAACGCCACTTAAACAAATAAAAACAATCAACAACTTACACTAGAAGAGGTAGAAATCAATACTATAGTACAAGTTAGCAAGTATGACTACTACGATAAGAATGATAGAATTATAGGATAGCATGTAGAATTCAAGATTCAGCAAACGAACCAGCTACAAGGATGACAAATAAATAATCAGTAAGGGCGACTGGAGGTGCCAACTCCAGTTTGGTAGAACATGTTCACTGTTGCAGAACTTCGCTGTCGGAGACTACTGTTCACCGCCGGAAGTTTCCGAAAAATTCGAGTACCTGTTCAGAAACCTACCGTAGAGTGGTTTTCGATTGCCGAATAAAGGAGAAAAGGATACGAAAAGAGGGGAAAATAGGAGAAAAGAGAAGAGAGAAGGTAATGAAAAAGATCTGGCCGAAAAATCTACTAGCCGAAAAAATCTCCAGCAACAATAATATAAACATACCTAGTGAAATCCCACACCATAGGGTCTAGGGATGGTAGAGTATACACAGACCTTACCTCCATCTTGGTAGGTAGAGCAGTTGTTTCCGGGAGACCCTCGGCTCAAGACAAAGTATAATCACATGCAAGACAATCAAAACAAAGCAAGAGTAAAGCAATAGTAAAGAGTAAAGCAAGAGAAACGATCAAACTCAGATAAGGAATTAAAGCAGTATAAAATGCATTCGAACAAAATGGGGTAGTAGCTAACACAACTAAATAAGCTAAAAGAAAGACACTAAAGATCACATTGTAGCAGAAATCAAACTACAGTGGATTATTAAGCAATAATGTGTCTATAAGTGTGATAGGCTAATCGGGCCTACAGTAATAACACTACAACTATCAATTTGTAAGCATAAGTAGGACTACGCTCGATTACCTACTACTATTCTACCCTAATCTGTGTTCTCCACAACCCCCTATCTAAGGTCATGTCCTCACTAAGTTGCACCTGTGCCATATCCCGTCTAATCACATCTCCCCAATACTTCTTCGGCCTACCTCTACCCCTCATGAACCCATCCATAGCCAACATCTCACACCTCCGCACTGGGCCATCTGTGTCTTTTCTCTGCACACATGCCTGAACCATCTCAACCTCTCTTCCCGCATCTTATCATCCACCGAGGCCACTCCCACTTTCTCCCAGATATCATCATTTCTAATCCTATCTCTCCTTGTATGCTCACACATCCATCTCAGCATCCTCATCTCCGCAACTTTCATATTTTGTATGTGCGGAGTCTTGACTGGCCAACACTCCGCCCCATACAACATAGTCGGTCTAACCACCACCCTATAAAACTTGCCTTTAAGTTTTTGTGGCACTTTTTTGTCGCACAAGACTTCATATGCGAGCCTCCATTTTATCCACCCTGCCCAATACGATGTGAGACATCGTCATCAATCTCTCATTCCCTTGGATAATAGACCCTAGGTATTTGAAGCTTCCTTTCTTTGGAATGACCTGAGTACCAAGCCTTACCTCCACGCCTGTCTCATGGTCGCTCCCGTTGCTGAACTTGCACTCCAAATATTCTGTCTTGGTCCTACTCAACCTGAACCCTTTAGACTCTAGAGTCTGTCTCCAAACCTCCAGCTTGGCGTTCACTCCGCTACGAGTCTCATCAATCAGGACTATGCCGTCTGCGAATAACATACACCATGGTACCTCCCTTTGGATTTGTCGCGTGAAAAAAATATACATGGTCGGAGCAGTGCCATCCGTCAGGCTTTCGAAAAGCGGAAAAAAAACTTGATACCTGGTCGCCGGTCACCAGTGGAGGCTGGTCGCTGGTAGGGGCTGGTCACCGATCACTAGTGGAGGCTGGTCGCCGGTCACCAGTGGAGGCTGGTCGCTGGTAGGGGCTGGTCACCGGTCACTAGTGGAGGCTGGTCGCCGGTTGTTGCACCGTCTGTTTTCTTCATTGGCAGTCGGTGTACCGTCGCCAGTTGTGGCCTCTGGTGGTTGATGGTCACTGTGTAAGGGAGAGAAGAAGAAGGGAACAAAGGAGAGAGAAGGGGAGAGAAGACACCTAGTGGCGGTGGGTGGTCGCCGGCGATGATAGATAGCCGTTACCGGCAATGGCAGAAGGTAGTCGTGGAAGTAGAGAGAAAGAGGAGAGGAGAGGAGAGAGAGTAGTAAAGTATGAAATATGGAACTGCACTAATTGTTGAAAAATATTTTCTTACCTTTTTGCTTCCCAAGAGTTAAATTAAGTGAAACATGACTAGAATTTTAAAATGAATTAATTTATATTGATACAATCAAATTGCAAGTTATAGCTTTTCTCGTATGATTTGTAAAGTATCTAATTTTTGAAATAAGAAATTAAATTAATAGATCCCAATGTAACTCCTGAAATGGTCATTGGTCAACTCGCATTACAGAAACATCAAAACAGTTGCGTTGGTCAACAAAGATTTGTTTGCTAAAATTGATTTTCGGTTCTAAGAACTTGACCATTTTTTTTAACAATTATTTCATTCTTTTCATCTAGCTAGGAACCACGATTTGTTCCAACTATTGTTTCTATCCGATCAAAATGTCTTTTGTCATGTCTATATAGAAAACAAACAAAGTTGTCTAAATCTGAACTTATGTTATAAGTTCAACAAGATCAAGTAGTCTTGAAAAAGGAAAAACTATGATCATGTAATATATTTTTTTTATTATCTTTAAGAAATGAAGAGCAAATTAACTAACATTGGATTGTTCTCCACATGAAACCATTAGTAACGGCAGAGAGGGGGCAATTCATTTTTCGGCACAAAGAAGATATGTTTCTATGGTTAAGAGTGACATTTTCATGGTCAAGTTTGAACATCACCATGAGTCTATTGGGCTGTTAATTTTTGATGGATTTACTTGGACATACTTAAAATCAAATCAGCCCATCATCAAAATCACTTTTGTCCAAACCCATTTAAATTTTAGTGAGTTGGGCAGGTTACATGGATTTGAGTCAATTTTGCCACCCCTACCCGTTGTCCATGATGATATAACAAACATGTAGTAGGAAAGTCTCTATATGCTCCAAACCTTAATTTTGGACCTTGTGTAGTTTTTTCTTCCCTTAGTTTCTCTTCGCTAATACATTAAAATCTTAGATTGTTGGAATATGCTACTGCTACTAAAACCTAAATAGCATTTAGAGCAAATGACGTGCACTCTGCCGAATTGAAATCTCAATTCCTTCTCTCTTAGAGGGCCAATGATTCTGTAAAGGGGCCCTCGGTGCACTAAGCTCCCGCTATGTGCGGGGTTCGGGGAAGGGTCGGACCACAAGGGTCTATTGTACGCAGTCTTACCACACATTTTTGCAAGAAGCTATTTCCACGGCTTGAACGCATGACCTCCTGGTCACATGACAACAACTTTACCAGGGCTAATGATTCTGTGAATTTAAAAAATAAAATGAAATCCTGACCAAATGCCGCAGACTAATACCATGTAGTTTTTCAGAGTCCCTTTTCCATTAACAATCCATTCGAAGTATCAATTTTTTGATAATTAAGAAATCCCAAAGTACTAGTGACGCACGGTTTGAAACTTTAGATAATGAGCCCATTCCACTTTTTCCTTTTCTGGCTCCTATTTTGTGTAACCTCAATTATAAATATTTTGAATTTGAAAAACCACCCCTCTACCCTTTCCTAATTAACCAGGCTTTTGTCAGTGACAAGGTTCAAATCCGTGACGTGCGCCTAACCCCAATGGCGGATCTAGAAGGATCTCAGGGTGTTCACCCGAACATCCTCGGCAAAAAATACAATGTATATATAAGGTAAACTTTTTATCTTTTATATATATATATATATATCAGAGCTTGAAGATTTTAGGACCACGAGACTCACTATTAATGAAAGACGATTACGTTACTGTTAAAAAAGAATTAAGTGACCTGTATCCGGAATATATCCAATTAAGTAGTACTAGAGAGAACTCCCTAAGATTATACGAATTGATAGATATAATATCAGGATTAGAATATAAACTACTTAGACACTTGAAGTCTAGAGACCAGAAACAGAGACGCTTTAAACCATATTAGACATATGAGAACACTTCCTTTTGTTAAACAAATAAGATTCAACCAGTGGCTTATAGAAAGAGAGATAAAAAGAAGGAAAGAATATAAACAATTAGAAAAGAACTTAAGCGCTTATCTAGAACTTTTAGAGTCTAAGACCTTATCACAGTTAATACAAAGTAGACTACTACAAGATCAGGTTAACGAAGAACTAATCTCCACCATAAAGTGGGAACTACAGGGCGTAAGAAGCGATATAGCATATATTACTGATAGTATAGAATATCAACGAAGAGTTAATAAAATAAGAATACCTTTAGGATAATAAGATAGATACCTTAAAGAATCTAGAATATTTAGACTTAAGAATCTATCCAGAAAAGAAATATAGAGCCTTGAAAGATCATAGTATTATTAAGTGTAATTTCTGTACCGGAGAACATATATTACATAGTGAAGACAAGCAACTAAATACAGTAGTAGACTTGATCATAAATCTAAGTGAAAATATACAAGAAAATAATAAAAATCATATAAGAATCTTGGAAACAATAGAAGTATCTCAGGTAAAACAAAAGAAAATTTTTGAACAATTAGAACAAAATTTAGATTACATAAAAACACTTGTTAGCAGTTGCAATCTAAAGAAACTACCTACAAAGATTGAAGTAGAAAAACTATTTAGTAATACAACAGAAAAACTACTCGAAGTAGAACTAAGAACAAATAAAAAAATTCTTAAACTAAAGCAAGAAATAGAAGTTCTAACTAATAATATTGAGATTTTAAATAAGACAACTTTAGAACTAAAAGATATCACTCTTTCATGAGTAGACTAACACTGTTTCAAGACGAAGCTTTAAAAATAATAGAAAAAACTATACTTCTACCGACAGACTATAAAGAATACGTACCTAGTGCAAAATCAGACCAAATACTATTACAACAAAATATTACTCTAGTCGCTCTGATTTTAGACATTACTAGGAAAATAGAAACAATAGCATCAAGATTAGAAATAATTAGCGAACGTATTTATTTAATAGCAAGAGAACAAGACAAAGAAGTCCCCAAAGATAAACAGGTAGAAGAATTAATAGATCAATTAAAAAGAGTAGAAATAACCCCTCAAAAAGAAAGAATTAAAATAAATAGAAAACCTCAAAAATTGACATTTTTCCAGTTAGATCAAGAACCGAAAGAAGCTTTACAGAAGACAGAATAGGAAATAATTTTATATCTAGAATTTTAAACAGAAGGACCCCCGAGGAAAATAATAGACAACTTAGTGAAGTAATAAATGTAGATAGAGACATCAGTATTTTCCAACAAAACCAATTAAAATTATTAAACCCAAAGACTTTATACAACACAGGACAATTTTCTACGACATCACAATTATATAGACATTACCGAGAAGAACAGTTATCTGTTATAGGAAGCACAATTAATAATATAAATCTAATAAATTTAGAATCTTTAAAACAAATAAAGAAGACCACAAGAACCCTAATGCATATGGGATTAATAGTCATAAGACTAAAAGGATTAACAAGAAAGAACTTAGGTAGCAAAGTCTTAGTAGTAATTTATGACGATCGATGGTCAGACATGAAAAAATCTATAATAGGAATGACTGAAGTAGATATGACCGATAATGGAGGAATATTCTACATTAGCCCAGACTTCATAATGAATTTAGCTGAATTTGGTAAACATATAAAAATAGGAATACAGACTAAAGGATATGAAGAGATGCATAATGGAAATAATCTACTTATGTGTATCGGATTCTTAGGAAAGATGACCGATAGTAGTAATACAAAATTTAAAATAAAAATAAATGACGTTGTAGAATTAATGGGTAATAAAGGAATTAATTTAATTAAACCAATAAAAATAGACCCGGCAGAATACGCAGTGTTAGAATGGAAATTAGAAAGTTTTAATAATAAGAAAAAGATGTTACAGCCAGAATCACATTTAGTATACACCAATCCTAAAGGAGAAACATCTATAAGATTTACAAATTACAAATACCTTCACCAAGAAACCTCTGAAGAAGAAAATGCAATTGAAGAAGACGAAATAGTTGAAACAACTCTTATGAATATAGAATTAATACAAGAGGGTTTCGAAGTAGACATTGCATTAGAAGAAGCAAAAAGAATACATGAAAAAAATCCACAAAGCCTTTTTAGATGTAAAGGATGTAAGTTAGATAATCTAAACCTAGAAGAAACCATAAGTCATTTTAAAATATGTGAAATAAGAAATGATAATAAAGGATACAGAGCAGAACAAATTTATCAGAAGAAAGCAGATACTTTTGAAGCAATTTGGGAAGACCTTTTTAAAGATGAAGAATCAGAAATAAATTCAATAATAAGTCAGAAAGAATTAATGGAAACTAGCGCATCGAGCTCTATCCCATTCCAAAGAACCACAGGTGAACAATATACGATAGATACAAGTACCAGTAATATACCTAGAAGACGAGTATATAGAACGACAGGAGAACCAGTACAAAATGTAAAACCATCAGGAAGAAGAATGCCTTTAGAAGAGCCTATTACTCTCCAAGAAGGAGGAAATAGAGGAAAAATACTAAACATAGCTGCTCACGATCCACAAAGGTGGAATTCCATAATAGATTTATGGAAAGGCATTGTAGTAGCAGACTATATACAAAATCAGTTCGAAACAGACGCTGAAACTATGTATAAATACTTAGAAACATTTTTAGGAGAATCTACCAAAGCTTTATGGGAAGCTTACAAAACAGATTTCCCGAATGAATTTCAATGTTTAGTAGCCATGGAAGCTAGCCCATATAACTTTACTAATAAAATACATACTCTAATTACAGGAGAAGATCCAAATAGTAGATTAGTAACATTACAGAGAAACGCGCTAATAAAATTAGAACAACTAAGCATAAGTAATTGGGTTTACATAAAGAAATTTTTAAATGATTTCTTTTATTACTGTACAATTAGTGGAAATTCCTTTGATCAAGAATTAGGTAAAAAATTATTTAATAAATTACCAGGAGCTCTAGGAAGAGAAATAGAAGAAAGATGGAATAAAAGAGACGGAGTAATACAAAACCCTAATTTAGAATGATCAATAGGACATAGGATACAACATATAATGGACGTATTACAAGAGAAATGTACTCACCTACAAATACAGAAACAGTTAAAACAAAATGAGCTGAATTTCTGTAAAAGTGTAATATATACAACACAGAGTTACGACAAAGATCCCCCTAGAAGAAAAATTACAAAAATAGAAAAGACTACAAGAAATATAATTCTTATGGACGGAAAAAATATTACCTTAGAAAATCTATAGCCAAAAAACCTTACTTGGACAAAAATAGACATATAAGAAAATACAGAACTGATAGAAATTATAAAAATAAATTAGAATGTTTTACATGTGGAAGTATAGAACATTTAGCAAATACATGTCCCAAAAGAATAAATAATAATACACGTAACTCACAATTAATAGAAGATTTTCAAGAAACTTTAATAAATGTAGACGAATATATGTCAGACACAGAAAGTATATATTCTGTTATAAGTATAGAAACAGAAGATAAAACTAAAATAGACTCATCTGACTCAGAGGCAGATGAATTCATTAATGAAATCGGATTAGAACAATTAGATCTAGACTCTATAAATAACTTTGTTAACATAGAGACAAGTTGTGAGCATGATTTCGAAAGAAACAAAGGTTTAGATAGTAAAGCATGTTTCTCATGCAAATGGTTCCCTAGTAGGAATAAAAGAGCTAAATGTAAGAAATGTTTCTTAGAAGGATGTATAGAATGCATCCAAAAAGATTTTAACATAACCATAACTCAGAAAGAAATAACCCACAAGACCGAAGATATAACTACGAGTATGAGAATAATAACTTTAGAAACAAGAATAAATGCTTTAGAAACTAGACTGGTTAAACTAGAAAAAGGAAAACAAAAAGAAGTAGAAGATGAGATACACTTAGAAGATATATCACCATCCATAATACAGCAAGATATACCAACAGAATTAATGAGCATAAAAGAACATAGAACATTAGTATGTAATGAAGATATACAGTTTGGATCCTTAAAATTACTGACCAAGATTAGAATAAAAGATTACGAAATACAGACTTTAGCCATAGTTGATTCAGGATGTACTAAAAGCATACTTAATAAAAAGATAGTTCCCCAGAGTTTAATTAAAAATCTAGATAAACCAGTTGCAGCCATGCAAATGGATGGAACTCATAACATTTATAGACATTATATTCAAGAAGCATCAATAAGCTTTATTAATACTTGCGCAAAATTTTACAACCCTAGTTATAAAATAGATAAAATATGGGTAAGAGACTTAAATATAAATACAGACCTAATTTTAGGATTAGACTTCATACTAAATAACAATGGAAGTTGCACTATCACACGAGATGGAGTAATCTTCCTAAAAAATAGCACCTATACTCCTGTGCAGACCCAAAAAGCAGCAACAAGAGTAACACAGATCTCGCCCGATCTGCAAGAAAACTGCTGTCAGGATTGTCAAATAGGAAAGGAGTGTTGTAGTACAAAGAATAATAAAAACCTAATATTAGAAGATATCCTAGAAGAAGATGATATAATAGATAAAAATTATACATTAATAGACATAGAAACAGATCTATATAATTTCAAAACAGGAATAGAACGGATAGGAGTAATAAAAAATCAGAAAGACTTGGATAACATAATAAAAATATTAGACGAAATAGAAATCATAGGAGAAAAACCTCTAAAACACTGGAACAATAATAAAGTAGTTTGTAAATTAGATATAATAAATCCAGACTACACTATTAAAACAACTTCAATAGAAGCAACAAATCAAGACTTAGAAGATTTTAAAATTCAAATTAAAGAATTACTAGACTTAGGAGTTATAAGAAGATCAGTTTCAAAACACAGATCAACATCCTTTATAGTAAGAAACCATTCTGAAATAATAAGAGGAAAAGCGAGAAATAAATTATAAAAGACTTAATGATAATACTAGAAATGATGGCTACAAACTACCGGATAAGACAGAATTAATTAATAGAATACAAGGAAAACAAATTTTTAGCAAATTTGACTATAAGTCAGGTTACTGGCAGGTTAAAATGCACGAGGATAGTATAGACCGGACTGCCTTCACTTGTCCAGAAGGGCATTTCGAGTGGCTAGTCATGCCATTTGGCCTAAAAACAGCCCCTCCAATTTTCCAAAGAAAAATGGATAATATATTTGGAGAATACAAAAGATTCATTTTAGTATATGTAGATGACATCGTAGTGTTTAGTAAAAATACAAACGAACATCTTGGACACCTACAAACAGTGTTTAGATTATTTTTAGATAACGGAATAATAATAAGTAAAAAGAAAATGGAATTATGTAAAAAATATATAAATTTTTTAGGAGTAACATTAGGAGACGGAAAGGTAAAGTTACAACCTCACATAGCAAAGAAAGCTTTAGACATGCCAGACAAATTAGACAGTGTAAAAGAACTCCAAAAATTCTTAGGAATAGTAAATTACGCCAGAAGTTTTATTAAAGATTTAGGGAAAATAGCCGGACCTCTATATGCAAAAACCGGCTCCACAGGTCAAAAACACTTTAACACGGAAGACATTAAGCTAGTACAGAATATTAAAGAAAGGATAAAAAATATTCCAGACTTGAACATGCCTCTAGAAACAGACTTTCTAATTATAGAAACAGATGGCATTTTTGAAGGATGGGGAGCCGTCTTAAAAGCAAAACAAAATAAATATAGTAATAAGAATGAAGAAAAAATATGTGCTTACCAGAGCGGTAAGTATAGAGAGAAAGGAAATATGAGTAGTATAGACGCTGAGATCCTAGCTGTAATCTATGGTTTAAATAGTTTTAGATTATATATTCTTAATAAATCAGAAATATTAGTAAGAACTGATTGCGAAGCAATTGTAAAGTTCCACCAGACGATTAATGAAAAAAATAGCAGTAGAAGAAGACGGCTTAATTTCTTAGACACAATCTCAATCTACAATTTAACTTTTGAACATATAAAAGGAAAGGACAATAATTTAGCAGACCAACTAAGTAGATTAAACATCATATCTAAATCTTCTAAATTAAATATTTCTGATACACAGCATGAGACCCTCAAGTGATCAGACTACAGACAAGGAAAAAGGCGCAGCCACATCCCAAGACACATACAGACAAAGGGTATTGAATAATCTAAAGTTCAAACCCACATCAGACATGGAGGCTCCAGCATTAGAAAGGTTATATTTTGGGCGAAATAACTTAGTCTTTTTTCCGCCATCAAATCTAACTTTTAAAGTATTGCCAGAATACATAGTAGACAAACAACAAAAGTGTTTGATAGACAATTTGTGGATTTCCCACAACAAAAAAGATACGAGTCATTTAGTAGCCTCTTTAAACTCTCTTAGTCAATATTTTACTGATAAAAATCAAGACAAACGTTTTAAGTTTTATGTAGTAGTCCATGAAAAAACTAATGGAATTTTCCAAACTTGGTTAGAAGTTTTAGACTCTATTAAAGATATAAAGAAACCACTTTTCAAAGGTTTTAATGATTTTTCAGAAGCATTAGATTACACTAGAGGAATACTTGGGCCAAACTACTACATCTCTCCTGCTCTCAGACAAAATCCAGACACAATCTCTCAATACAATATTCAACGAGACACCAATAAAATCATATTTTGTGACCACTGTGCTACGATGACAGATACAGTGAGACGCCTTAATCAGACTAGAGAAGCACTTGAACTACAAAACTACAAACTCTCAGAGCAGATAAAAGTACTAGAACAAAAGCTGAGAGAAAGACAGAGTTATCCATCTCCGATAAAAATGGATGAGATGGGTGTGCATTCCCCTCTGAATGCAAATAGATCCACTGTACTGGATAAAGGTACAGCTAGTCCGGTTCAAACGGTAGCCGGTAAAGACAACAAATCTGTTAATGGGTGTGCATTCCCCTATGAATGTAAATAGATCTACTGTACCGGATAAAGGTACAGCTAGTCCGGTTCAAATGGTAGCCGGTAAAGACTTATCAAACCCGTTAATGGCTGTCACTTTGCCAAAAAGTGAAAAAGAAGAAGCTACTTCTTCTCAACCTCGACGGAGACTTCCAAAGACATTCTCACCGGCATCCTCTTCAAAGAAAACGAACAAAAAAATAGAACAAATAATTAAAGAGACTTTAGAAAAAATCTTTCAAGACAAGGAGGAACAAGCCAACTAGAAAAATGAACAAGACAACCAGAAAATAAGTCCAGAACAGGATAAATACATAGACCCAACGATAGCCAATTCATCTCAGAACACTCCATTTCAAAGTCAAGGTAATAGTTCAAACGAAGAACATGTATCAGAAAGTGATCTTCAAGAAGCTCAAAACCCAGATGATGCATATGACTCGGGAATGAGTTTCGACTCTATCGCCTTACATAATTTAGACACTTGAAAAAGAAGAATACTAGTACATGACACAGACAGAAGAATATTAGTACAGATAAACAAAGGACGAATAAAAAGTGACACAGACAGGCAACGGACAATAAATAAAGCAAAAGCAGACAATGCAGTAATAGTAATGGACAGCTGCAGACAGAGACAGATAAAGGACAATAATGCAGTAATAGTAACAGACAGCTACGATAAAAACAAATGAAAAAAATATCTTTTGCCAAAAGGTTCACGTGACGATGGGGCCCACAACGCACCCGGCTGAACACAAAAGATTCTTTAGACATTTGAAATTCGCATTTGAAGTCCGCCCATACTCTATATAAACCAGACTCCAAAGAAGAGGAAGGACACACAAAGAACATACAACCGAGAACACAACTCAAATGTCCAAACTCTCTCTCTCCCCTTTCCATATCCCATCTGTATAAACCACCATTTATTCCCTTAGTAATTTGGTTTGCTTCCTTGCGTGCATCTAAGTTTTTGGGGTTCCCCGAAAGGGAAACCTCCCGGTTTTTTCTAAGTATGTAAGTCTATTTTCCAGTAACTATCTCCTGTACTTGTATCTGTAAATTATGTTTGCAGTATATCTATTTCATATGTTTATGTTTATATAACTGTTTTTATTATTATCATGATCTCAACATACCTAGTACATGGTTATCCTTTAATTTCTTACTAACCTCTATGGATTAGCCTGTAAATTCCTAGGTTAACGGTGGTTAACTGCAAGGCCATTTTAATGTCCGCGGAAGGACGATATAGGCCTGTGAAAGTGGGTGGGGCTAAAGACGACTGTTATTAAGAACTAAGATTAAACGGAAGAGATGAACAGTATACCGAGAGTCATGACTGGACAGAGTCCAGAATAAAAAAAAACAAAATTAAAAAAATTATTATTCAGGAGATATACCGGCTTATATGACTACATATGGAGAATTTCACCCGAACATCCTCGGCAAAAAATACAATGTATATATAAGGTAAACTTTTTATCTTATATATATATATATATATATATATATATAGATTTTGAACACTTTAAACACAAGACTAGAGGTTGACTCAGTGGTTTAGGGGTTCAAAATTCACGTTGAGGTAGGTACTACATTTTTATTTTTCAAACCTTCTTAATGAAAATCCTGGATTCGCCACTACCTAACCCACACGTCAGACATTGCGCTCTTACCACTACTCCAAAGTCCTTGGGGCCCAATTTTAGTACAATTTAGCCTATACTTCTACCAGTAAATATTCAATTAACTGCTGACTTGTTAATGTTTAATGAGCATCCTCTGATGACAAACTATTCAATGCGATTGAGGGATCTGCAAATATTTCAATAATATTATAGTTATATGAAAACTGTAAACAATGGTAATATGTTGCAGGACTACTAATCTCCAGGCTGTTCCACAACTGTTCAATCTTTTGTTCCACGATGACAAACTTCGTCTGTTATTATTTTTTATCTTTTGTTATTCTTTATAGCCTTTTCTAATTTCACACGTTCATTAGATTGAGGTCTAGTTTCTAGAATATGCTTTAGGAAGTGTGATCTCTTTCTCTTCATTTCCCCAAGGGTGACCATGCGACGTTGTTTCCAACTTCTCTTTGGGTGCTGCAGAGTATGGATGTAACTCCTAGTTTTGCAGCATGTTAGGGTAATATATTGAGGAACTCTTGGCTGTAAATGTTGCAGGTGATGGCAGGGACGAAGCCAATTTTTTCCAAAGGAGCTAGTACTATATTATACAAATTTTAAAAAGTAGGTAATAATTTAAATTCTAAATAACATAAATACAAATCGTTCAAATATAATGAAAATATAATCACAATTTTTCTCAACGAGATTTCATAGTCTGAAACAGTTGCATAACGGCTTTGTTACTGATCTCATACAAAATTTCGTTCTCAATATAAGGTACTAATAAATCATTAAGTTAATCGTCCGATATTCGATTTCGCAGTCGATCTTTGATGATGCTCATAGCAGATAAGACTCTCTCTACACTTGCAGTAGCAACTGTCAAAGTTAATGCTAGGGTAAGAAGCGTGTAAACCAAATGATAGATTCCGTATCTTTTTGTTTCCACCATCTTCTGTGCAAGATCTCCAATGCCAACAATTTCTGAAAACTCAATGCTACTATGCATATCAATAATATAAGTCTCAAGTTGATTATCAAGTAACTCTAGATCATGTGAAGAAAACTCCCGAGGATACAATCGAGCAAACTTGACGAGACTTTCCTTGTTGAAAGCAAAGAATGAATTGCTAGGATTAAGGCACAAAACAAAAAGAAGCAATTCAACATTTGTCACAGAAAATCGGCTATTTAACTCCATAAGTTGTTTGTCCAAAACATCATAAAAGCACTCGATGCGGAAATAAGTATCGTTAGTCTTTTCTTCAGTTCTTAGAGAGTAATCCTTCGACAGTCCCCTTGAGTAAAGTTGCAATTGTATTTGAACATGTTTTATACCAAGAAAACGTTCAATTATTCGTCCCTCATTGTTCACATATCTTAAACAAATTTCCATTTTCTCCTTCATTGATGCATCACCTGACTCATCAACCAAGATTGTAAAAAGTTTATCACCGATATCTTTGATGATCACAGAAGTAGTTTCAACGGCAAAAGCTTTACAAATATCTTTCTGAATATTATATGAAACTAATTGTGAAGTTAGATGAGCATTTTCAAATGAGGCATTCTTTATTTGCTCATTATTATCAGCAAGCAAATGAAAAACTTCAAGATAGTTGCACTTATTTCTCGACAGCTCAGATTCATCTCTACCTCGAAATGATAGTCCTTGATTCAAACACAAACGCACAGATGTAACAACTGCATTCAACCTAATACGGTAGTTGATTCTCTCTTTATTTTCTTTATAAGTAAATAGAGTAGAAACACTTCCTGTAAGGTTTTGATTCATTAGATCTTGGCATTTCTTTTTTGATTGATTATGAAAATTGCTATGTCCTCCAACATGAACATCAAATCTCTCCTTCTTTTTCCAATTATTGAATCCAATTCCGACAAATGAATCTGCCCCACCTTGATTATTTTGAGTCCTAAGAAGATAGCAGTAAAGACAATATGCTCTATCTTCCATTATGCTATACTCCAACCAATCTGGATATTTGTCAAACCAAGTTTCAACAAACCTCATTTTTTGAATTTTATCATCTGGTTGGCTCCATGGAAAGTTGTGGTTTCTAGGTTGAAACAACCCCTTTAATAGATAAGCTCATCTTACTCTATCTCTATGATTAGCATCATAACTCCATATTGTTGGTCGCTTTCAAGGGCCTTCCGGGAGATTGTCGAAGTCAATTTCAACATTTGAAGGTCTCTTTTGAGCATTTGATTTAGAAGAATCAACCATTGCAGACTTTCTTTTAAGAAATTTCTCCATCAATACAATCTTTAAATCCACAACAATAATGTTCTACAATAATCCAAAACTATATGATCATTACAAATAATAATAAATTTGCACTAATTAGGGTTCACAAAAAATAACTATTATAATGAAATTGAATAGATGATGGAAAAATCTTACATGTACTAAATAAAGATGAGTAGCGCAAAAATCAAAGTCTTGAAGAAGATCACAAGAAAAGAACCGGAAGAACTGAAGAAGAATCGACAATTTCTAAGTTGGTCTCAAGCGTGAAACCATGAAGAAGACAAAGTATTTTTTTATTTTAATAGAGAAAGTCAATACTATTTTTTAATCAGTACATACGCTGACTTTGTTATGTATTCATAGACTAGTACTTTTTTTTCTTTTGTTGGGCTTATGAATTTCCTTTTGCAAATTTATCGGGCTTGGATAATTTAAGAGTAGCAAAATGTTGGGGGCTAATGTTTTTTGTGGGGTGGGACTTTTTGGCAATTTAATTCAGTAATAGTAAAAAAAAAATTGTTGGGATCTATAGCTCCAGTGGGGCATGTGAGACTTCGTCCCTCGGTGATGGAGAGGTTAATGTTGAAGACTTCATGAGAATGATGAGGAGAACCAACTTTGGGCATTAAGGAGTTTCATTCTGGCGCCATTTGAGGATGGATATTTATCAACTCTGTTGTTATAATGCATATGTATGTAATATTGTCTTAGGACACATGATTTTTATGGATCAAAATGGATGATTAATTAATTACTGGAATGTGTATTAATATCCAAGTTTGTGTTTATGGTTTGTACGCAAGAAGCTACTAAGTCTTGTTTGACAGAAGGTTGTAGGTGGAGCTGAAATGAGCCTTTGAAATGCAGAAAAGAAACACAGGTCGTGATGAGCATTAACACTTGGGTGCCCTTTTCTTTTAGTCCAATGTTTTAAGAGAGTAGAATTTTCTTAAAGATGTCAAGACAACCATGACTTCAATCCAGGCGTTATATGAGATCAACCCTAAAGGCAAGTATTTTTTTAAAAGGAAAAATACATCAAACTCAAGTGCCTTTAGACTTTTTGTTTTCATAGTAAAATTTGTTTTGACTCTTTAAATTCAATCACTACCATATAAATTGGGAGGGAGGGAGTAAAGCTTCTTGGTAAATTAGTTTTTTTTATATATGGTAAATTAGCTCTTATCAATATTTTGGATCTTTTAAATGTTAGAGCTTTTCTGGAATTATTCTATGGTTATACATTTAAATATTTTAATTTTTGTTTCATTTATGTTAATTTTTTGATGTTATTGTTATTTCGGAAATATGGAATTTTAACTGAATTTATGGTTATCAACCAAAAAAATAGTAGGTTTCAAGGAAGAAGAAAAAAGCAATAAAGAAAGTTGAATAAGAAAATAAGAGAGAAAAAAGAACAAAATAAATAAAAATAATTACTCTAATTAATAAGCCTTAAACTAAAAAATTAATATAAAAGAAAACAAAAATAATGTCATTCTTTTGGCTCTCAACATGCCATAACGAGAGTGAAGTCACTCTCCATGCCTAGTGACACATTCCATAGCTTTTTAAAAAAAATTATAGTTTAGGGTTTTTTGTAAACATCAATAATTAAAGTATGAAAATAACAAAACATATAATTTAAGGTGGTATGATGTATTTTTCTTTTTGTTACCTTAATCTCAAGTCTATTTGGGTCAATTATCGCTATTTCTTTAGCTTCTTCATTTGACCTTTTTCACTTAATATCCATTTGACTTGCTATGTCGTTTTTTTTTTTTTTTTTTTTTTTTTTTTTTGCGAAAGGGAAAGATAGTTTTGTAATTGTGACCATAGTGGAACTTGAACCTTAGACTATTTCACATTTTATTTTCATTATAAGATACAAACTCAATTAAGTTTCCTTTAGAAACCTTCTTACCCTTTTGTTAAACAGATAGAAAGACAGAAATTATCACTTGCCTGCATTAATTAACAACAGAACATACATACATATAATATATGGACAACAAACAAAAGAGACACAATATATTGCTTTAGTTTTGCTATTATATATATATATATAAAGGGGGTAGCAACCAACTTTACATCTATAGGAATCCCAAAATGATAATGATATACGCATAATATTATCTCAATTGATGATACGGCAGTTGGCGCGCACTTCCCCATTGTAGCCTTCTTTGACATCAAGTAAACCCATTTTAACCATAGCTTGTTGAAAATCAAGGAAGAACATGGCTTGATTAAAGGCATAAGCATTCACAATGCCTCTAGTTCTAGGGTTATTGTAAAGAGTTTGATCAGAGAAGAGGACACCAGTCTTCCTTTGCAACGCATTATAGTAGTCATTGTCAAATGTGTCCTTTGTACTATCAAAGGCGTGCTCAGACTTGTCTCCACCACTGCATATATTGGATAGTGACTTTGCAAATTGGGCATCCAAAGTTGGATCCACATCATGTGTTGAGTCAAAGTTACTCAACCTGTGTTTGAATGATGAGCATCTTGCCACTCCTAGTGTGTGTGCACCTATAGATAGTATAAGGACAAAAATAATCAACAAAACTAGCTATATAAAGTTCTATCACGAAGAAGAAGTTTTTTCCATCCACACTCAGTGGGCAATTTGTGCTATAAAACATAATTTTCCTATTTCATTTTCACCGAACCAGTTCACTGGAAAAACAAATGGTGGGAAACAAGTTCTCATTGAAACGCTGAGAAACTTCATAATTTTTCCATGTGAAAACACTACTATTTAGGTTTTTGCCACCGACATTCAGTGAGAAAATAGAGATTTTTTTAGTAGTACTGTATACAACACACAAGTAGGGGTGGACAAAAAACCCGGAGAACCGAAAAAATCGAACCGAACCGAATATTTTCTCGGTTTTTTTTTTAAAAAAACTGATTTTTTGAAAAAATGAACCGAATCAGGATTTAGTGATTCGGTTTAGTTTTTTAATTTTGGATACGAACCGAACCGAAAAACCTAATTAAATATATTTTTTATTTTAGGCTACTACTATCTCTTGAATCATAGCCATTGAAGCCAATCTATGAAGCTTTTATGGAAGTCGCATGCGGCATGAACTTGATTAACATATCACGGAAGCATTGACATAAAATGTAGGGAGAGAAAGTAGTTGTAAATTGGAAAAACTTTAAATGGTCATAACTCTGCGCTCGGATGTCTGTTTTACCCGATTTTTTTTATTTTGCGTATTTTTTCGAGGCGGGGCCGGTCGGCAGTTTGGCGCAACCGATTTTTAGAAAAACGTCCGTTTTCCCAATCAATTTGTGCTTTCCCCCAAATCGATTTCTAATTTTCCTTTTTCTTTAGTAAACATCTCACGATACACAATAGTTTTCAACGTCGAAATTTCATGATAGTGTAGGTGTGAATGTCAATTTCAGTTTTGGAAATTCAATTTTAAAATAAAAAATAAAAAAATCCCCGACCCGGCCAACTAGAAAAAACCGATATAATCCGATACGTTCGACATATAAACCGAACATATCGTTTTTTTTTTTAAAGTTGTATTCGATTTTTTTTAAAAAAACTGATTTTTATTCGGTTCATTTTTTTCGGATACAAAACCGAACCGAACCGATATACGCCCACCCCTACATACAAGAGTCAATAATATTATATAATTCAAATTAAATAAGGAGAGTGAAGATAATTTTAACATAGGTAGACATTACTGAAGAATTAATATATAATTACCAGATAGAGCGACCATTTCTTGAGCAGTGAAGCCACGTTGGCCAAACATTCTTATAAGCTCTGAACTATTGAGAGTGGGAGAAGGCAGATTGATTGTGTCTTCTATTTTTGACCTTCTTCCATCCTTTCTTCCTTTTGGTATGTCATACACTGGACCTCCAGCCTAACATAGTAACATTTACTCACGAATTAATTCTCTAATTACAATGATTTATAAAGTAGCTAGGTTCTAGTATTTTATTTTATGTGATAGAAGGAGAAGAATAATTGAAGGGTTTGGAGATGTTACAAAGAAGACAGCATCCCTTGCAGCCATGGCAAGAATGTCAGCACAAGAGACAACTCCAGGGCATTGATTTTCGAGCTGTTCCTTGACATCATCAATGATTTCATAGCCTCTCAAACTCAAATTTGCTGGAGAATCCTTTTCTGCTGTGTTACCCTTTGTTGAATCAACCAACACTGATGCATCACATCCCTTTATGAAGAAACAAAAATAAGGATATAATACCAATGTATGTTAATACTAATATGAAATACGTAGTAATTTAACAAAGTGTAAAATTTTTTGTAACTACATACATAGTAGATTGTAACTTTGTTTTCATGGATCTCATGCATGGTAAGTATGATATTGTACAGTAAAGAAATTTCATATAGTAAGGTAAGACTGCGTACAATAAACCCTTGTGGTCCGGTCCTTCCCCGAACCCCGCGCATAGCGGGAGCTTAGTGCATCGAGCTGCCCTTTTACTCCCATTGTTTTGATGAAACACAACCACCAGCATGCGTAGCTATATAAATTTATACTTGTGACGATAAATTGTATAATTAGTTCTTGCTTTACAATTAGTTTATAGAAAGAGGGAGGGAGAAAATTAAAGTAACCTCAACGAAGCAATCGTGGAAGTGCATCCTAACAAGGGCAGCAGCAAGAGTAGGATCAGCTTGTAAATGCCTATTCACAGTGTTCTTCACTATTCCCTCTACAAATGGACAATTCATCATGTAGTAATAATCCATTCTCAAACCATCAACCATTCCATATCCTCCTCCTCCATCAAACCTCCATCCACTCACTATTATATCCATCAACAATATCAACATAAACAACTCATACTTTCCCATTTCTCCAACTTATTTAATTTGGAATGCACAACAAATGCGTGCATTCTTCCTATTTATATACTAGTACCAACACATTCATTTACATAAAATATTGAAAACAAAAAGTTGGAAATAGTGGTCCATAATTCATCTCTCCCCACCTTAGCCAAACCAAGTCAATCAATATACATTATCATAATCTTAAGTGGTGACCAGTGCATATCGACTGCATGTTCGTTGACACGTTATAAGTTTTAAAATTAGTGGGACAAAAGTATGCTAATAAAGTATCTAAATAATGTTGCATGCACTAATTCTTAGGTATATGTTCTCATTGAAGTTTGAAATCAAAAATAAAATCATTGATCAAACTTACTTTGTTCAGGATACCTTCTTAGGGTGTGTTTGGAATTGATACACAAAATCTTCAGGGCCACTAAGATTATCATATTATTGTCAAGTTTGGAAGGGTATGAGCCAAGTTTGTTATAGCCGGTCTCTCAAAATATATTTCATACTTTAGGGTGTGTCCGGTATGGGAGGATTTTTTTTTTTTTTTGTGTAAAATGGTTTCCAATTTTGCAATGTTTGATTGGTCAATTTTTTTATCTTTTGGAAAGCAAGTTCATTAAAATCAGAAAAATAACTTACGGGATCAAACATGTTTCATAAGTGACATTTCACGCTAATTATTCCACTTCACCCCCTCCCTTGCGCCCCAACCCCCACCCTATAATTGTGTTTGCCTAGATAATATATAATTACTCCTGGAATAATATTTCTGCTTACTTTTCAGACCTCAAAAATTTAAAAAAATCACTTATTTTGTATGGCGGTATATTTTTATTTTTAAGTGTTTTTTAAATAATTAATGACACATGTCACGACCCTATTGGTGTGTGATGTATATATACTGATATACATGTTCTGAAAAACTTGTCAAACCAAAAGAACCTATTTATGAAACACACTCGGAGAAACGTTTGATGTATAAAAAAATACGGTGAATCGTGAGATATATATATATATAATAAGAATCTAAGCTCAAATGTAAAATAGTATGTATTAAGCCTTCATAAGACAAAAGGTTGAGGGCATGAACGATAATGACATCATCCCATTTTCATGGAAAACTTAATTATAAATACCAATGAGAATTTCCAAAATATACAAGTCGACAAAGAAAAAAATCAAAACACGTAACCAATACATTTTTTGCCATTTATGTTGGTTGCTATTTTATTTCGTGTAATAAAATAGAAGATAAAACTCATAGTGAAACCATGATGTGTGACTACAACATGCACTAATCTGGGATTATCATACTTAAGCGTCTTTTTGCCCATGTTTCTTTATAAGTACGTTAAATTAATAGTACCAGCCGCCCTCCACTAAGTTTCATCAGGAGAATGGGCAAAAAGACCTCTTGAATCTTGAATAAAGGATCCAAGATTTCGACTAATTAAAAGATAATTATTAACTGGGGGTGACTATAATATCTAAAATTTGAGGCCAAGTATATTAAATTATTTGAACATTTCGGGTGTGTTTGGTATGAAGGAAAATGTTTTGCATAGAAAATATTTTCTTGGAAAACAAGTGCGTTTCTTACTTATTTTCTAGTGTTTGGTAAGTAAGCAAATTTTTTTTTATCCAAAAACATTTATATGTAATCTATTGGGGTGGGAGGGGGTTAGGGGGTGGGATGGTCAAGGGTGGGGTGGGGGTGGAGAGTGGGTGGGGAGGGTATAATCAACTTCGAATGGTACTTGTGGAACTTGTTTTCCCTACTTTCAATAGGGAAGTCATTTTCCTCATTTTTAAGGAACTTATTTTTCTATAGAAAATGTTTTCCAAAATATTTTGACCAACCAAAAATGGAAAAATTGAACTAGATATATATATTAATAAATCTCATGTCATTGTAGACTATTTTCCAGTAAAAATGGATATTTATTTCAGTAGGGTTTAAAGACAAGTGAGTTGTATCCAATCCTGAAAACTCCTCAGTGTGTCTGGATTTGCTTATAAATAATAAATACAACAATGTAGCAATAATATAAGACAAAAACAAGAAAGAAAAGTGTTATTCAATATAATATGAGTTCTTTAGTATAAGATCTGGGAGAGAAATGTGACTAGGGTTACGAGTATGACAAAGATGATCTACTTCCTTCTCCCCTAATCTATCTTTATACAAGCTAAAATGAGATTTTTTGTAACATTCCGGAATTTTGGGCAATGATTTGAGCACCTAAGCGTAATAAGTAGACTCGGGCCTCGGAGATTTTATGTGATATCACGTATACTAATAAAGAGACTAGAATATAAAAGAATTAGACCCCGAAATAATTTTTGGTGTTTGCATGAAGAGGTTATGAACTAGTGTCATATTAGAAAATTATGATATTGAGTATATAAATGTCTTATGAGTTTTTAGGATTTAAATGAAGTCGGATCTAGAATTAATTATGTGTATAATTGATTAATTGTGGGATCAATTAATAGTTATGGGGAGACAAAGTTAGGGAGGGATATATATGCTTTCTATGCATTGAAGTATATAATTGGGGTGGACCCCACGATTCCACTAAGAGAGATTTTTGAATTGCTCAGGTGGTATCACTTTTCCGTGTGGCATTCCTGGAGAAATGAATTAGTGACTATGTATTATCATGATTAGGAGGTGGCATCTTTTAGTGAAAGTAATCATTACAAGGTGTGAGAGGTGGACCCTATGGCCAAGGATGAATATTTATTTTAACACCTTTTATAAGTAACTAATGAGTACCATTTTGCATTTGGAGATAAGGAATGAATTTTAGGGAGAGGTACGAAGACATTAAGGGGAAAATCACTATGGATTCTTCTATCTTATTTGATAAAAAACTCATTTGAAGAAAGATTTTGTGCAATATATGGTCTTGAGCACCAATGTAAGTTCAAAGTTGTGGAAGTAATTATTCTCAGAATATAAGATCAAAGTGCTATACGGCGTATATGTTGTGCCGACGAGTGATCCAACAAAAGGTATGTTAAGATAAATTATTTCTTTCTTTTGGCATGTTCCGTTTAACGAAATATAATCATGATATTGCTCCATAATTTATTCTGCTCCTAGTAGTTAAGAATATTCGTGTTATTGATTCCTATGCTAAAAGCATGTCTAAATATGGTTCAAAGTCCTTATTGATGCGTACGGAAAATGGGTTGATATTCACAGTGTTAGTCAAAGGTACAAGGATATTATGTCATCCGGTAAATTCAGGAAAATGTTTTATTATCATTCATGCATTTTTATTTACATTACATTCATATATTACCCTGGACCACTTGTGCTATGCACACTACTATATGGTAAATATTATATATATACGTACGGGGAATGGAAAAAGGGAAAGGCGTTATATACGCACACCACCTGCAGCTGGTACAAACTATCACGAAAGAGCCCGAAGAGGCCAATAAGATGTGATGCCCTTGTGTGGCGATATAACTTGATGCCCACAGAGGCGGTTATAGGACGATTTCTGGGTGGACATTAGTATACCGCATTTGCATTATGCATACATTCATTAATCATTATATGGTATGATTGTCACGACCCGACGCGACGGGCCACGACTAACCGCCTTAATGACGTCATTCTACTAACCTGTCACACATAATCTAACTACCCTTAATGAGTCTGAAATCCGGCAGCATAACGTCGCAATAACAACATATGTCAGGGTAGGCAAGCCGACAAGGCTGCCTTTACCCCCGAATGCACCTGTGTCCTGAGGAGTCACAACTAGCCAACACAACATAACAAGCAAGCCGACAAGGCTGCCACCAGATAGTAGCGTATATACATGGGAACACCCCAGCACAGAATACAATAACATGACTGACCCAAACAGAGTCATAACCCTTACATACGTACAACCCACCACTTGTCTACGGACCTCTATAAGAAGAAGAACGACATATGACGGGACGGGGCCCCGTCGTGCCCCTAAATACAAACGAAGCTCTAAAGAGATTCGGTACCAACATGACAAAGCTCGGATCAAAGGAGCTTTCCAACCTCGCCGAGTAGGAACCTAGGCACGAGGTCCACCAAGCGAAAACATGTACTGCGGGCATGAAACGCGGCCCCCCCGAGGAAAGGGGGTCGTACGAAATAATGTACCGAGTATGTAAAACATGAAGTCGTAAAAGAGATCATAATTAGCCAACGAAAAGAAGATCAAGTATAAAAATCGGGATCCAAATCCAAGCGTGCCATAAACCATAAAAGTCGGTTGTGCCTTATAAAAATGAGAGTCAAGGCAAGAAAACATGAATGCTGTCCATATACATATATATACCGTAACGTAACCCGGCCCACTAGTGCGGGACTCGGTGGAATCATATCATAACCCGGCCCATGCGGGACTCGGTAAATCATCTCTCATCTATGGATCCATCCTACGTAACCCGGCCCTCTAGTGAGGGTCTCGGTGAACAATGCAAGGCTGTGCACGAGTCGTAACCCGGCCCGGGACTCGGTGAGGTGAAGTAGTAACACTTAGCACGAGTAGATATCGTGAGTAACCATATGCAAGTAAAAATTATCATTTGACTCTCAATAAAATCATTGTAATAATGTCATAATAAACTCTTTGCTGAAAAATCATAGGCACTTCTCATAACAATCCTCATTAGGAATTAAACTGTATAAGAATTAAGTACGTCCGCCGTACTTTCATTAAATCATGCCAAAAAGAAAGAAGTAAGAGTTTCACATACCTCTCAGACGAACTAATCAACTCTATATTAGAGTACGTCTCGATTTAGAACTTCAACCTATAATAATGGTAATACGTTCGTCAATTCTATGATCGCTAGCATACTTTATATCGAATAACGACTTCTTATTTTATAAAAATTCGGGCAACACTTCCCCTGTTTATACATGTTTCCACAACTTTCAAACGAGGCTAATAACATCAATAAACAAGCACCAATTAAGGGCACAACCAAGACAACAATAAAGGGAATTTACACACCCACTTCTCATGTAAATTTAGCCTCTTAATCCACCTTAAAAACAGCCCACAAAACAGCCCATGTTTCAACAACAACGAGGGTAGAATGTGAAGCCTTTCTATGCCTTTCCACACCCTTATTCCTTTAGGACTTACCTTAGAAATTACCACACTTAAACATGCATAATGGTGACTAAATTTTCAGAATTATAACACCACAAAACAGCCCCTAGAACAGTCCATATATATCACAACATGTCCAACAATTTCATGCAAGTTCTTGGCCACAACATGTCATAATTCCATAACTCTTATCTTAATTCCTATAATCCAAATTTCGGATTTTAATACTTCCATATAACTAATTCCAACTAAATCTCCATATTTCCTTTAAATTCCATCATGCAATTAGTGATAAT
This sequence comes from Anisodus tanguticus, assembly GCA_034509755.1. Taxonomy (NCBI): domain Eukaryota; kingdom Viridiplantae; phylum Streptophyta; class Magnoliopsida; order Solanales; family Solanaceae; genus Anisodus; species Anisodus tanguticus. The sequence continues at coordinate 45,198,620 of CM067543.1, read as the reverse complement.
AATAACCACAATAACCAACGAATCCAACAACACCAAAATCTGTCCCAAATTGGCAACTAGCCAAAAATAGTCACATGCAATGCTTAAATTCCAATTCTTTCTTAACACAAATTCATTACCTTAATTCTAACAACATGCATTCCAATTATATCATAGAAAGAAGAATTTTTATACCTCAAATTCGTCAAAACAGTCCGCAAATTTCTGCCACTGTTTGTCCGAAGATTCCCCACTGTTTTGTAATTTTTCTCCTCCTTTTTGTTCACTTCTTCAACTCCAATTGACATGCAAGTGTTCTACAATGTTAAACCATCATCCCTACACGTTTTTCTTCCAAAATTTCATCCCAAAAATCCCAATTTCTGGGCAGTTTTCGGTCCAAGCAGTGGCTGTTTTGCCACTGCTTTCGCCACTGATTTTGGTGTTGTTTTGCTTCTAATTTTTGGTGAAAAATGTAGTCTAAGAAGAGAAGATAACAACCTTAATTTTGGTTATGGGTGGAGGGTGATTTTCGGATTAGTGTAGAGGAGAGAATGAGAGGAGAGTATTTTTTTTTGGTTAAGTTTGGAAGAAGATGAAGAGGTAAGTGTAGGTTATATAAAAAAAAATCTGATTTTTATTCTCTTTTTTTTTTTTACACTTTGGCCCCCAAGTTCTTCAATTAGTAAAACTCAAACCCACTTCTTTTAATTCCCGAGAATTCCATAAGCCTCGTATCCTCAATGCCATAATTTTTTTAATACAAAACTATTCCATAACTCCATTGGAATAAATTCAACTTCTAGGATTAATTCTCGTCGTCACGTGTATAGCACTAAAGAAAAATTATTCCGGGATAACATCCGCTTATACACTAATTTCCCGTATTAACATATGTAAGCGTTCCTTATATTCAATATCCGAATCTTGCTTTCTTAAGGCGTTCCTTAATATCGTCTTAATCTTACGAGGTGTAACATTCTTCCCCCCTTAGAAACATTCGTCCTCGAATGTTCATACTATTGGGCACATCTTATACAAATTGATTCAAGGATTCACAAGCACACGTAAATTTGCATATTAGGTCATCTTAGACTCTATGATACACGTTTACGCCAACAAATATCCAACTTACAAACAACTCAACTCTTGCCATTATCTAACAAAAGGACTCGGATAAACAAGGAGACAACCTACGTCCTAGCTTATTCGTAATTTTCTAAAAGTGAAGTATACTAAAACTAAGGCTAAGTAGAGTCATTACTCCCATGAGTACCACATTATGTACATATATACAAGAACTTTAAGCATAATCTATACCTTAGTCTTAAACTTGAGAACGAGATAGCATCTTCACAATCAATGACTAATCCCCATTTTATATATTGATTCTGGTCCTATTTTAACCGGTAGTTAAGTACTTAAATGAATATTTTAACTCAAAATCAAGCAGTTTCAACTAAGCACATAAGGATCAGGGAAGACATAACTTCAAAATGGTGTAATAGCAAAGACTAAAAAAATATATATATATATATATATTTTTCCGAGTTCCCAAAAGCCTAATATCCTCAACCTGGATCAAGATGCAAGCGTTCTATATAATAGAATCCAAATATACCTAATAGAGGCGTTGTACGATCATGCGGGGTACTAAGGAAAATCACACAAGCTACCCTCACGATGATATACATATGAACATGCCCAAGACACCAACATGGCATATACACTAGTTACCTAGTCTGAACCATAAATAAGGGATCACAAGGCAGGTGTAAATAAGTGACATATGCATACAAACTACCTTAGACCGTCCCAACCACACATATATATTTAGGAACACAAGAGATGCTAAATGAATATCCAATCCATCATTACCATGCCTATGATCAGGTACTAAGGCTAAACAAGTCTTCAAGTTTATATTAGACCTACATCAAGCCTAAATCAGAACAAGTGGACACATAATAGGCATATAATGAGCTAAGTTTTCCTGTCCAGATATTAATCACTATCTCTCTAATAATTCAAATAGCAAGTGTTATCCATATCGTGTTATTTGAGCCTAACATATACTTAATACCCATATTAAGAATAATTTTAAACAATGAGCATAAATTGGAAGCTTAAGTTAATCAAATTAGGTTACTCAATGTCTCATTTTTAACAATGATTAGCAAGACTTTATCTATTACAAGTTGACACCGTATTGAACTTACTAATCCAAAACTTACGAGATATATCCAAATCATATTAACACTAATTAGGCATGCTTAGTCATAACTTCTAACATACCCCCAAATCGGTAAAAGGCTCGGAATTTAGGTAATATTCATAATTCACAATCATCACATAGGCTACCCGTTATCAATTCCCATCATAAATAACATCATATAACCTCAACCATATCAACCCACTTAACTCATTCTCTTCTAGTTTTAAATTATCATATCAGACGATATAAGACAAGTTTTGTTAAATAGGACAACTAATCTTGTTCTTAATTAGTGACGCTTGTTTTAGGTAGATAATATGACCAACCGACTTACAGATAGCCAAACGAGTTTCCAAAATAGTATATTGGTCATCACGTTAATTTAAATAACCCATACATGCTAAACCCAACTTCAATCCAACCTGCCAATCCATTAAATCAAATCTAGGCATTTCATATATCATTAATATCCTTAAATTAACTAAGTAGCCCATACACGACTAGACAAATCTAAAATTAACCTATTTTGTTCTATTTCAATTGTACATATTATTCTAAATCAGCATGGAACATTTACACTCTTTTGTTGACATCTACTACTACTTTCAATTTGGTAACAATGCCCCTTCTTCTCCCTATATAAAGATGATGGTGACCGAGACAATCCCAAACTCTTAAAGGGACAGAACAAGAATCTCTCTGCTTACTGTTTCTAAGTTTGGTATTACCTAAAGCTACAATCTTGTAGGTACCATCAAGAAGTGGATTGGGAAACATAAAATTCAAGGTACCCCCCCTTTTTCACATCTTGGAAAATGGACAATGTCAATCAAAACTTAAAGGAATCTATAACTATACCAAATTAGATATTCAATCCCGAGTGGTAACAGGTAAACCAATTATCCGGACATGAGTAGGCATAAACAAGTATATATAGACAGACCAAACATATGTGGATTGCCTATCCATGCCATGCTAACCTCATCACTACTCACTTAATAACTTAACCAAATCGGCAGAAGCAAGGGAATGCACATAGTTGAGGAACTACTCAGATATTCATTCATTTTTTTTTCAACATGTGATTTAGATACCTATCAAAACTCAAATGAACTTATATTATCTACCAAATTTACATAAAAGGAGAAGGGGGTAGACATACTGCAGTAGCAGACATGGGAATAGGTGGACTTAACAGTTTGATATAATCAACACATAGATACAAACACATGAACATATACAATCAAACCAAACTGGATGCAGAGTTATGCACATGAGGAAAGGACAAGATTATTTTAAATAGTTATGTTCAGATGAGTATTAGACCAGCTAAGACTATTGGGACATGCCAATGATAGATATGACCCTTTAACACGCAAAACATACACCAAATAGGCTCCTAAACTATCCTTCAGATCATGACAGCACACTTAAACAAGACACACATCCATTTCAAAGTCATTAGGTGATCCTATCATAATTATAACAACATTCTTATGCTAAATCTTAGTTCCCTTATTATAGGCAGATAGATAAATAAATAAATAAAAATATTAAGCCCTTCAATCATTTCCATACCAAATGTGACCTTTACAACCAACATAGTCATTATGTAAGCATAATTTTTAACTTCAACAATTGGTGTTTAATTAACATAACTGTGTAGTTGAGTCATGGATTAATCGAACATAGTGTCTAAGAGGTTTAATATACTTCTCAAGCCACTATAGCAACATACTGAAATAATTTGTTCAGTTAACCAGGGGAACAAACCTCATATTCATGTATTAAGCATACTAAATTAGTACATATGCTAGTAATGGTTTGACCTAACATACTATGGACACCACATGACTTAAACAATCCAAGAGGGGTTACAATGGACTAAAACTAGTATACCAATTACTTCAAAGTCATTTAAACAGATCATACAAGGTCAAATAACCCTTAAACTTAACAAGACAACCACTTAACACACAAATAATCGTCACACAATACTCTAACAGTGTTTTCATCAACTGAACATACTAGACATTAATAGAGTAGTCATAAATAGCCATAATATTCACATATATTACATAATGTTTGGCATAATATATTCACGGTTTAATAGTTAACTAAATAAGTAAACCGTTTATTGTAGCAACAAGTCATTCCCTGGAATTATGTAAATACTCAATTTTCCACTCCCTTAAGCAACTACTGACAACATGTTTAGCATACGAATCTATTCCCTATTTAAGAGATAAAACGCAGGCTTGGGTTATTAGAACATTTTGCATTCTACATTATGATACGCAAAGACAATTACGGGGAAATTTTAATCAAACATAAAAGATATCTAGGCAAGGATAATTAAACTGTTTAGAGGTAGTCCCACTGAGCAAAATTGGCAAAGATAGGTCCTAACACAGGTGATTTATACTCAACCCACATACTGTACATGGACATTAACAGACCACCCTATTCCGAAAGAAGTATGACCAAGACAGAATACATTTATACATAACATGTATAGCTTAACTCATAAGGAGAGCTGGAACACATCAACTTAAACAGGGTAATATTACAACATGTAGAGGACCATCTACTCCTAAGCCCCATCCACAAGTAGGATAACCCGTTAACGACTATCAACTACCTGCTGAACTAATTTCAAGGACTTATCCAGACAACTTGCTCCAGAGACAACAAACCTTATATGTACAACAGTAGCAATTCCAGTTTTTGGCATATCTCATATCCCTTTTCATATAAACATAAGCATACCAAAGAGTCATCACAACTAATAGACTTCACATATACCATGTACTTTAACACAGATCAAACATAAAATATTTTACTCAAGAAGGCCTTATATATCTAAGGTCTCAACGATTATCTAATATTCTAAGAGTCTCAAATATTCCATGTCCCAAGCTTACATTATTTCTTCCCGTATACGAGTAAGATAGTTTCTCATAAGCTCGAATTCGTATTTCCCTTCTGGCGGCTGTCGCTTTCTTCGGAGGCATAGCTATAACACATTAATATGTCAGAGAGGGAATAACCTAATAACATAGCTCTATCGCACGATCTTAGAGTAAGAAGAACAGAAACCAATCCTAAATGTCCGGCAGCCTCCTGCGGTATAAGTATGGTGCACAACATACTCATACGCAAGACTCTACTAGACACGGTCTGTAGACATTCCGAGGACTAACTGCTCTGATACCACTTTTGTCACGACCCGGCGCGACGGGCCACGACTAACCGCCTTAATGACGTCATTCTACTAACCTGTCACACATAATCTAACTACCCTTAATGAGTCGAAATCCGGCCAAGCATAACGTCGCAATAACAACATATGTCGGGGTAGGCAAGCCGACAAGGCTGCCTTTACCCCCGAATGCACCTGTGTCCTGAGGAGTCACAACTAGCCAACACAACATAACAAGCAAGCCGACAAGGCTGCCACCAGATAGTAGCGTATATACATGGGAACACCCCAGCACAGAATACAATAACATGACTGACCCAAACAGAGTCATAACCCTTACATACGTACAACCCACCACTGTCTACAGACCTCTATAAGAAGAAGAACGACATATGACGGGACAGGGCCCCGTCGTGCCCCTAAATACAAACAGAAGCTCTAAAGAGATTCGGTACCAACATGACAAAGCTCTGGATCAAAGGAGCTTTCCAACCTGCTGAGTAGGAACCTAGGCCTGAGGTCCACCAAACTGAAAACATGTACCTGCGGGCATGAAACGCACCCCCCCGAGGAAAGGGGGTTAGTACGAAATAATGTACTGAGTATGTAAAACATGAAGCTGTAAAAGAGATCATAATTAGCCAACAGAAACAGAAGATCAGTATAAAAATCAGGATCCAAATCCAACTGTGCCATAAACCATAAAAGTCAGTTGTGCCTTATAAAAATGAGAGTCAAGGCAAGAAAACATGAATGCCTGTCCATATACATATATATACCTGTAACGTAACCCGGCCCACTAGTGCGGGACTCGGTGGAATCATATCATAACCCGGCCCATGCTGGGACTCGGTAAATCATCTCTCATCTATGGATCCATCCTACGTAACCCGGCCCTCTAGTGAGGGTCTCGGTGAACAATGCAAGGCGTGCACGAGTCGTAACCGGCCGGGACTCGGTGAGGTGAAGTAGTAACACTTAGCACGAGTAGATATCGTGAGTAACCATATGCAAGTAAAAATTATCATTTGACTCTCAATAAAATCATTGTAATAATGTCATAATAAACTCTTTGCTGAAAAATCATAGGCACTTCTCATAACAATCCTCATTAGGAATTAAACTGTATAAGAATTAAGTACGTCCGCCGTACTTTCATTAAATCATGCCAAAAAGAAAGAAGTAAGAGTTTCACATACCTCTCAGACGAACTAATCAACTCTATATTAGAGTACGTCTCGATTTAGAACTTCAACCTATAATAATGGTAATACGTTCGTCAATTCTATGATCGCTAGCATACTTTATATCGAATAACGACTTCTTATTTTATAAAAATTCGGGCAGCACTTCCCCTGTTTATACATGTTTCCACAACTTTCAAACGAGGCTAATAACATCAATAAACAAGCACCAATTAAGGGCACAACCAAGGCAACAATAAAGGGAATTTACACACCCACTTCTCATGTAAATTTAGCCTCTTAATCCACCTTAAAAACAGCCCACAAAACAGCCCATGTTTCAACAACAACGAGGGTAGAATGTGAAGCCTTTCTATGCCTTTCCACACCCTTATTCCTTTAGGACTTACCTTAGAAATTACCACACTTAAACATGCATAATGGTGACTAAATTTTCAGAATTATAACACCACAAAACAGCCCCTAGAACAGTCCATATATATCACAACATGTCCAACAATTTCATGCAAGTTCTTGGCCACAACATGTCATAATTCCATAACTCTTATCTTAATTCCTATAATCCAAATTTCGGATTTTAATACTTCCATATAACTAATTCCAACTAAATCTCCATATTTCCTTTAAATTCCATCATGCAATTAGTGATAATAATAACCACAATAACCAACGAATCCAACAACACCAAAATCTGTCCCAAATTGGCAACTAGCCAAAAATAGTCACATGCAATGCTTAAATTCCAATTCTTTCTTAACACAAATTCATTACCTTAATTCTAACAACATGCATTCCAATTATATCATAGAAAGAAGAATTTTTATACCTCAAATTCGTCAAAACAGTCCGCAAATTTCTGCCACTGTTTGTCCGAAGATTCCCCACTGTTTTGTAATTTTTCTCCTCCTTTTTGTTCACTTCTTCAACTCCAATTGACATGCAAGTGTTCTACAATGTTAAACCATCATCCCTACACGTTTTTCTTCCAAAATTTCATCCCAAAAATCCCAATTTCTGGGCAGTTTTCGGTCCAAGCAGTGGCTGTTTTGCCACTGCTTTCGCCACTGATTTTGGTGTTGTTTTGCTTCTAATTTTTGGTGAAAAATGTAGTCTAAGAAGAGAAGATAACAACCTTAATTTTGGTTATGGGTGGAGGGTGATTTTCGGATTAGTGTAGAGGAGAGAATGAGAGGAGAGTATTTTTTTTTGGTTAAGTTTGGAAGAAGATGAAGAGGTAAGTGTAGGTTATATAAAAAAAAATCTGATTTTTATTCTCCTTTTTTTTTACACTTTGGCCCCCAAGTTCTTCAATTAGTAAAACTCAAACCCACTTCTTTTAATTCCCGAGAATTCCATAAGCCTCGTATCCTCAATGCCATAATTTTTTTAATACAAAACTATTCCATAACTCCATTGGAATAAATTCAACTTCTAGGATTAATTCTCGTCGTCACGTGTATAGCACTAAAGAAAAATTATTCCGGGATAACATCCGCTTATACACTAATTTCCCGTATTAACATATGTAAGCGTTCCTTATATTCAATATCCGAATCTTGCTTTCTTAATGACGTTCTTAATTATCGTCTTAATCTTACGAGGTGTAACAATGATGCCCACAGAGGTTGTTATGGTAAGGAAGATGCCCGATGAGGCTGATGTATATGGAAACTGTATTGTGCATAACATTTAGGCATATGTGTTAGGGCCCTCAGAGGCATTTACTGTTGGTCAGATGTTTCTGCTTCAGTTGTTGTTATATCCCTGTTATTCTATTGTTCATGCCTGACATACTCAGTACATCAGTCGTACTGACGTACCTTTTATCGGGGGACGCTGCGTTTCATGCCCGCAGGTTCGGTTAAGGAAGGTGACGGTTCACACTAGTTGATAGCAAATTCAGCGGATTTTTGGAGCACTTCTCTTGTTCGGAAGTGTTGGTCTAATTTTGGTACAATAAAATTTTGCTTTATATATATGGGTATGGAGGGGCCCTGTCCCGATCTTTGATTTTGCTACTCCTAGAGGCTTGTAGACGGGTGTCCTGTGGATAGTGGTCTTGTATGGCCTTGTCGGCCCTGGGTATGGATATGTGTATATAAGATAGTTACCTGATTTTTATAATTTTCTTTCGGCTTAGTCCGTAATTAATTACGATTAGATATTAAAAATACAAATGGCGGTACCCGGCGGGTAGGATCCGGGTGCCCATCGCGGCCCTCCGATTTGGGACATGACTCTTTTCAATCCTAAAGCATTGGTGATGTGACGTGTCTGCAACACCAACATTCATTCGTGCTATGACACTCTGATCGAAGCTGACCGGTACGACCCGAGTTGGTGGAAATAGGAGACAGTTGTGAAGATCTCTCGGATCCTTCAAGTATCAGGCTATTCAAAATTTTCTGGACACACATTTTTACCCATACATATAGTCCCCCACTTTCTGGGGTCTTCATTTTATAGACTCGGGAAGTGGAAGAGTTTATTTCAAAATCTGTGCGGGAAATAAGTGAAGCATTGCAACTCTTCCCACAACTTGATATCTTGTCAAGACAATATTCAATGCGGTCTTTCGTCTATTCAGCAATGTCTTTTTGTTGGCAACATTTGACCTTTAAAGAGCAGGCAAACCACTTCAGTAACCTAGGCCAATAATTTTCACCCCTGCTATTTAAACCGTTAATTTGATTCCTTGTCATCCTCACTTATTCTCAACATTCTCTTTCTAGTTTTGCCTTATTCTCGACATTCTCTTGTCCGAAAGATTGAATACCAAATATGTCTTCCTCATCATCTTCCTCTAGGTACCAGCTTGGTCCCTTTAGAAGAAAAACTAAATAGGGATTTTAATACCCCCCTCACGCCGGCGACATCGTGCCACAACATCATCTGCTACCCAGGAAGTTGACCTGGGTTCTCTTGCCACCGATATCATCCCACATAACTTTAATTACTCCAAAGACTTTCGCGTAAGTCACCAACATGAGTCTGTTATGGGATATCTTCCTTAATCACTGCATCATTTATCCGTCAGACGCGTGAAGATTGTCAATGAAGGACTGAGATCGAAGTCCTTCCGGTTGCTGCCAACGCCAGCATATCTCAGCATATTGCCGACATGTCCATGGTGTATACTTACTCATTCACCATTGCCTTTGGACTCCTAGTCCATAAGGTGATTGAGGACTTCTGTCACTGTTACCGGGTTTGCTTAGGGCAATTGACAAACCTGGAGGGTAGTTCAATGTATTCAGTACTTGGCCGACCTCGCCAGACTTTCTTTTACCCTGATCATCTAATAAAATTATACTCCTCTCGTGTGTTCCGAGGCTCATCACCTGTGTTGAGGATGACTTCGACCGTAGATAGTATGACCAGTTTGTGGTGTAGAGATGATCTACACCAGCCTCCTGCACCGTGTGTCTATCGAGCCTTTTCCGAAACAATGGAACAATGCATGTATGTATTTTTTCTTTTACCTCTATTTTCTCATTTCTTTACATACTGTTTATAATTTGTTTTTCATGTCTTCGAGGTGGCCCCTGTGGAATCGAAACTCATGCTCGACATTTTTGGCTGGGTAATGGACATTTTACGCTCATCTCAAGGGGTTGAAATGATGTGGAGGAGTATTTCCGATAGGTGGAAGGGAAAGAGCCACGGTAAGTTGGAAAGTTTTCATCGTATAATATACTTTCGCTACTTATTACTTTTATGGCGTGATTCTGACTTCTCCTTCCTTTTTAGGCATCCTCGTTAGAGGGACTTTTTCTTGGAGGGCCCCTTCTAGGGAAGACGCCCTAGCCAACATTATGCATGTTGTCGTTGAGGCCACAGGCAGCCACAAACGGGGGACCCTTGGGAGACACAAGTGCTTTTGCCTCTAGGGGGATGGTCTCCCGTGTGAGGACATGTCGCAGGTTCATTCAGCATTGGAAGAAGAACGCCCTGGGTGTGGTACATATTAATGAGGATTGGGAAAAATAGACCAATATTGAGGGTGCAAGAGGCCCCTCAAATGATGTCGCCAAAGGCTAGGGGGACCCATTGGTGAGACCTTGTCTAGCACTCGATCAAAGGGGAGCATAAGCAAGTTCAGTGGTAGAAACCTCTGTAATCGATGGGAACCATCAATGAGGATTTGCCCGGTGATGCAGGTGCTGACCCTTCAGCCCCACCACCTCCCTCTGGTGATTGTAACCCTGGTTTGGAGGCGTCTCTTTCCCGTTTGGCTGAATTATTCCTCCGGGTATGTTAATGACTTCTCACTTTCGTCTATTATTACACCATGTTGCGTCGAGCCTTTAAGGTCTTTTTTCCCCTTTTTTGTGTAGGGTCATGCTGTTATTTCCTCCATTATTGAAACGGTCATGAACATGTCCCTTTCTTCTTCTTGGGAACTAGAAAGGTTGTCTTCATAGAATCAACGCCTTCGGCCTGACCTATCAGCGCTCCAGTAAGAAAATAACGACCTTTAATCCCCAAGGCTACCCTAGGGCCACAGTAGGAGGAGGCCAGACATGCCTTAGCTAATCGAAAGGATGTCTTTCAGTGCTTTATTATCACTCACCATCAATTACAATAAAGGTGGCTCGACCTAAGGCGGAGCAAAAAGTCGCCTGAGGGCAGGTGCAAGTATTGGAGGCTTCTCGAGTGCGGCTCAGAGCTTACAACAATCGATTATGACTCCGCCGAGTGGCTGATCAGAATGATGCCAAGTTAATCAAGGACTTTGCCATTTTTTCAAACCCGTGTGGATACCCTTAAGGAGGTTCACATAGTCGAGTTGATGTCCACGCGATGCTGATAGATACTGAGATGGATGTGGGTGCCACCGAGATAGCCTTGGACGACCTCTGTGATAAAAGTGCCTCTTCTTTCGACGATTTTGCTGACCCCTTGGTGATGAAGATGCCCCCCCTACTTAGCCACTACCAATGTTGATTGTTTATAGGCCTGCATGTCTTTATGTCATGAATGGTTTGGTCTGTATGTCGCCTATAAGGCAGTGATCGAAGCAGATTTACAGGACCTTGTGGCCTCCGAGTTTGGTTTTGCCCTAAATATTTGAGTCCAGAGACTACCTTATCAACAATTAAAAAGAAACAAGTGAGGATTCTTATTTCATTTTTGAAGTTTTAATGGATGAACTGCATTGTTGACACATAGGCCCTTTTGGGAATTTTACAGAACCTTGAAAAGATAATAAAAAAATCGATGCAGCTATGCCAAGTGATGATTACCAGCAGTGCCAATTCTGTATGGATATGCCTTCAAGAAGAGTAGTGATTTCCAGCCTTATTCTTTGTTGGCATGACCCTCTCATTTTCCCCCAGTACTCGAATGCGAGGGGCCGAGGATTCGGGTATTGGGTCCGGTCATTTGGCTGGCTTTCCCCTAAAATTCCAATATTGATTGTATGTAATACACTTTTTAATTGTTGTCTCATTAAAAACCTTACCGGGAAAACCCATTCGGGATAAAACCTCGGTCAAGGAAAAGAGTGCAACACGTATTTTCAGTTTCCTGCTTTCTTGTCAGGGAATACTTTTCTAGGGGGAGTCCCTATCCGAAAAAGAAAACAGGTTAGCAAAAACAAAAAAATGAGGCGTGATCATACATGTCCTCCTTCCAGAGGTGAAACCGCTTCAGGTGACTGACGTTGCAACTATTCTTTAACTCTTTTCCAAGTTCATCCTTCAACCGGTTTGACCCCTTGCCTGTGATTCCCATTATTTGATATGGACCTTTCCAATTAGCTCCTAAGTTTCTCGTGTTGACATCCCTTGTTGCAAGCATGATCTTACGAAGAACGTAGCCCAGAGCTTGAAATGCCTCATATTTGTCTTCATGTTAAAATACCTTTCGGCCCTTTGCTTTTGTGCTACTATCTGTATGAGGGCCATCTCCCTCCGTTTTTCCAACAACTCCAACCCGACCTCCATTGCTTCACTATTAGACTCCTCTGTGGCCTGGGTATATCGAAGAATGGACTCACCAATCTCCATCGGTATCAGGGCCTCCGCACCATATACCAAGGAAAAGAGAGTCCCCCGGTGCTCGTTTAGGTCGTGGTTCTATAGGCCCATAACACCCTATGGTAGTTCCTCCGGCCATCGTTATTTGGCGTCTTCTATTTTTTATTAATGTTTTGAATCAAAATTTTGTTAGTCGATTCTACCTGTCGTTTGCGCATGGGTGATACGTCGAAGAGGCTATCCACCTGATTTTTAATCTAATTAGGAACTTGGTGACCTTTTCTCCGATGAAATGAGGACCATTATCGCACATGATCTCCTTTGGTACCACGAACATGCATATAATATTGTCCCAAATGAAGTATATTACCTTATTTTGCCAATCTTCTTATATGTTTTCATCTCTATCCATTTCGAAAAATAGTTCGTTAGCACCAGTAGGAATCTCACTTTCCCCACGGCCCCTAGTAGCGGCCCCACAATATCCATCCCCCACTTCATGAATGGTCAAGGTGCCACCACCGAATGGAGAAACTCTGTGGGATGTTGGACCATGGGGAGTAACGCTAGCATTTGTCGTACTTTCGAACAAAGGCCTTCGCATTTTCCTCCATTCTAGACTAAAAATATCCAGCCCTCACTGTCTTTCTTACCAATGACTCGTACCCAGAATGATTCCCGCAACTACCCTCATGCATAACTTACATCACGTACTCTGCCTCCATTGGTCCCAAGCATTTGTCTAGTGGGCTGAGGTAGGATCGTATGTATAGTTCCCCTTCATGTACGCAATATCGGGTGACTTTAATCCGTAAGGATTATGTGGCTTTATTGTCATTAGGAAGAGTCTTATTTTGGAGGTGATTCATGATGTCACAATGCCAGTTCCATGTCAAACTTGTAGAATTTGCCTCATTTAAGTTGGGGTCTAGAACATAATGCAAGAGATGGACTATGGAGTCTGACCATGCTTCAGTTGTTTTGGAAGAAAAGCCAGGTTTTCCAATACATCTATTTCTGTGATATTTTCACAGGGGATTTGTGTGGCTTTCCATCATTTGAAGCGGGACAACAACGTCATGATTCGATTCAATTACTCCCGCATTAGTCCATCCTTAGCCCCGTATCTGCCAAGGATCTGGTTAATGATTAATTGGGAGTCGCAATATCCTCGGCCCTGACTCTACAAGCCAACTTTAAACCTGCAATTGCAGCCTCATACTCGGCCTCATTCTTATTCAAGGATAAACATTTTATGGCTTTCCATATCATGGCCCCTGATGGGGTAATTAAGACAATTCCCAATATTGTACCTTTCACATTTGCAGCCCCGTCCGTGTATAGGTTCTAGTCCCAAAAAGCAGCCTTGGATGCCCGGACCGCTTCTTTCTGGGCGTAGGGTGTCATGCCTAGACTATAATCAACCACAAAGTCCGCCAGAGCTTGCGACTTGATGGCAGTTCGGGGTTGATAGGTAATGCCGTATCCACATATTTGGATTGACCAGTTTGTAAGCTGACATAGAGTTTAGGGTTGTGCAAGATGATGCTCAAGAGGAAGGTAGTTACCACACGTATTGGATTACACTGAAAATATGGTCTTAACTTTTGGGTCGAGACTACTAGAGCTAGGCCCAGCTTTTTGAGATGTGGATAACGAACTTCGGCCCCAGTTAGGGCCTTACTAATGTAATAAACAGGCGATTGCATACCTTCTCTTTCCGGACCAGGACTGCACTTACCGTTATTTCTGAAACTGCCAAGTAGATTACCATAGGTTCTCCTACCTCTGGTCTCGCAAGTAGTGGTGGGTTAGAGTGGTACTTCTTCGAATCTCTCAGTGCTTGCTGGCATTCTGGAGTCCACTCGAAGTCCTTCTTCTTTTTCAACACACGAAATAACTTCTGACAATGCTCGGATAATCTTGATATAAATCTCCCAGAGAGATCACTCTCTCTGTCAATATTTATAGATCTATGTCGTTAACAAGGATGCCTGGTATTTTCTCAATCGCCCTGATGTGGTCCGGGTTAGCCTCGATGTATCTGTTAGACACTAAGAACCCGAGGAACTTCTCGGAGCCCATTCTGAAGACGCATTTCACCGGATTCATCTTTAGATTGTACTTGTGAATGACACCAAATATTTCCTGCAATTTTTTTAGATGTTCCTCTATTTCCAGGGACTTAAATTTTATATCATCCAAGTAAACATCCACATTACGACCTAACAGAGGTTGGAAAATCCGATTAGTCAATTAGTGGAAAGAGGTCCTTGCATTCTTTAAACCAAAGGGCATGACATTGTAGCAATAAGTCTCATGCTCAGTAATGAATGAGGTCTTAGCCTGGTCTGACAGGTCCAACCGAATTTGATCTAACGTTGATAAAACGTCCAGGAAATTGAACAACTCGTGACCGGTGATGTAATTAACAATTTTGTCTATGCGTGGCATGGGGTACGAGTTCCACAAACATGCCTTATTCATGTCTTTTAAATCCAGGCACATTTGAAAGCTATTAGGTTTTTTAGGGATAACTACTACATTGGCCAACCAATCTGGATATTTAACCTCTCAGACCGCTCCTACTCTAATGAGCCAAGCCATCTTCTCTTTGATGAATTGACTTCATTCCGTTGGTACCGAGCGCCTTTTTTGCTTTTTAGGTTGATAGATCGAGTTCACACTTAGCTTATGGGTGGCAAGCTCCGGAGGGACATCTGTAATATCAAAACCCGACCAAGCGAAGCAATCCAAATTATCTATTAAGAATTCAAGCAATTTTCCTCGGAACTCAGGGCCGAGCCCCGAGCCCAGGTGTACCTATTCCTCTATAAGGTCTGCGTAGGTTGTGGTTAGCTCTAGATCCTCCGTTATGGCCTTGCCTGCGTGCTTCACTTCGGGCGTGACGCATCCCTTCGGTACTCGATCTTGCGAATCCTCATAGTGTGGGCTTTCTTCCAGAGTTACATGTTCTTCTTTGGTCCCAACCGTCAATTTAGTCTGGGGGTCAGGCCTCTGTAATTACTATTAGCCATCATCTCCCTTTTCTTCTTCCGCGGCTACTAAAGACACATCATTTTGGCTGGAAATAGAATCGCCCCTGACTTCTGCAATCCCCCATGGGTTCAGAAATTTAATAACCTGATGAAACGTAGACAGAACCGCCCTCATGGAATGCAACCAAGGCCTCTAAATTACCAGGTTATATGACATCTCCCCTTCGAAGATGTCGAACATGGTTTTCAAAGAGACCATTTCAACACTCATAGTTAACTCAATTTGTCCCCGGGTGGTTTCACTGGACAAGTTGAATTCGGTCAATATCTTGACAAACGAGATTATTTATTCCGTCAACTTCATCTCTTTGAGGAATCGTAGTTGTACCATATTTACCTGGATCAATAAGCACATGCTTAATGTTAAAATTAATGATTTGGAGAGATATTACCAATGCGTCAGCATGCGAGGCTTCGACGCTCCTACCCTTCGAATTATCAACATGACGATATCTTGAGGATGATCTATTCAACTTTTTTATGAAAGGTAGGTTCCTCATTCTTCGGCTTCTGAGATACCGCTCCAATTAGTTTTCCTTCAAAAATCATGTTGATTATGCCTAGGGGTGGTGGTTGTTAACATGAGGTCCATACTCTTTTTTTCTTGGCATATTTGGACTGCTTATTAAAAAATTCCTTTCAATGCCCTATTCGAAGCAAGTCTGCTACATCATATCTGAGATATTTGCATTTCTCGGTCGAATGCCCTGGGATACCGTGGTATTCACACCAGAGTTTTATATCCCGCATGTCCTGATTAGACCAGGTTGAAATCGGAAACCTTGCTTCCTACATGCTCTTCATAATCATAACCAATTCTCTCACTTCGATGTTGAAATTATATTATGACATGCTTGGTGGACCAGACTCACTTGAGGACTTCATTTGTGGTATTACTCGGTCTTTCCTGAATTGACCCTGGTTATGTCGCGCCCTGTTCATCCTTGTCTCCCTCCTCGGGAGCATGGGGCCAAGTATGGCTCATATCGATCCCTCAGATTTCTTTGTCTAAACGGAGTTACGTTCTTGGGCTTCTCCTACGGCCGCCCCTTTATCTCAATTCGGTTGTCAGTTCTCAGGTCATCATTTATCCTCATCTTGGCCGTATACATGTGATTCACCTCATTCCAAATTTTGGTAGGGAATTCCCTCAGACTTTTCTTCAGCTTCTTTGATGCGTCCAAACTATTTGAGTTCAGCCTGTCTGTGAATGTTGTTGTATCCCAGTCCTCGGGGATGGTTGGCAACATCATCCTTTCCCGCTGGAACCTCTCAAAAAAATTATGGAGCAACTCATCATTTCTTTGCTTTATGGTGAAATATCTTCTTTGTGTGTCTCAATCCTTTGGGCCCTGGCATGGGCTTTTATAAATGTATACGCAAAAGCAGCAAAAGAACCAATAGAGTTTTTAGGTAAAAGAGTATACCAGGAAACTGCTCCCTTTATGAGCGTTTAGTTGAACTTTTTTAGCATGATTGATTCGGTTTCGTGCTGCTTTAGGCAGTGTCCCGTGATTTCTGCTTCAAAAGTTGTTATGTTCTCTTCAGGGTCCGTGGTCCCATAATAATTAGGTATCTTCGTGTAATGACCCATTTGATCGTTAGGCATTTTACCCTTTTACCCCTATTAGCCCTTTCCCTAGCACCGTTAGAGTGTGTTCGACTTGCGGGGATGGAAGGAGCAATTTCTGAGGTAGTCGGGTGAGATTTGGTTGATCTTGAGGAAATAAAAAATTGTTAAGTTGAATAAGTGAAAAAATATTGACCAAATAGTTGACTTTTAAGTATATGGGTTCATTTTCGAGTTTTGTCGCTTCCGGTGGTTTGGAGCATCATTTGTGACTTAGCCGAGTCCTTGATTTTCTTCCCGAGGTGTTCAGACATATTTTGTGTCTCTGTTTGTAAATTTGTAGAAGTTAGGTATTTTGAGGGTTTTCGAAGAAAAGTGGACCTTAGGTTGGTCGTATGAGAAATATGAGTGCATGAGCGAGTTCGTAGAGTTGTTTACACTCGATATGCATGTTTGGTTTGTATCCAGGAGGTCTCAGATAAGTTTTGGGTGTCGGGATGAACTTAGTGAAAATCAGATATTTGGCTGGTTTCTGGTGTCTCACATTTGCGGTGGCTGGTTTGCACCTGTGGACTTGCTTTTGCGAAGTTTGGTGCACAAGAGCGATATTTTGGAAAGTCAGGCAAGTTTCGCACCTGAGAAGTGTCTTCCGCAGGAGTGGGATCGCCCATGTGAACTTACCTTTGCTTTTGCGAAGCATGGGATATCTTAAGTGGTCCGCCTCTGCGGGTGGTTTTCCGCATAAGTGATTCCGCCTCTACGAGGGATGGTCCGCGGAAGGGAATCACTGAAAATTAGAAAATCCTTTTAATTCCATTATTCACCACCTTGCCCCATTATTCCTATAAACAAATTTTGGAGTCTCAAAGAGCTCTATGGGGGTGATTTTGTTATGTTGGTGAGGGTTCTACCTTGGGGTAAGTTTATTATTTCCCTAATTTGTTTATGCTATCATTAAATTATGGAAAATCATGTGTAGAAGCATGTATTAGTTAGGAGGTTTTGAGTGATAAACCCTAAGTTGAAATTGATTTTTGTTACTTGAGATCTTAAGTTGTTGGGAAGATTGTTTGAATTTAATTACTTATTTATTAGGAGAAACTAGTTGCTAAGTTTGAATTTCCCTTTACTATGAAAATGGGTTAAAGAAGATTAAGGGTTTGAAGATGATGAACCCTAGATGGGTTATGATTTTCTTAATGAAATTCGTAGATGTTTTGAAAGGATTTTTATGACTTGTGGCTCGGGTTGGCTATTTCTAAACTCAATTTTGATTTCTAAATAAGTTTCCAAATAGATTAAAATGTGGGTTTTGTTCTAGAAATTGGGGCCATCTATGAGTATTAGTTCTTATATAATATTAAATATATGTGACAACATAGGAAATCTGTGTACTTGTTTGAGTTACGACCGTCCGATATTCATTCGAAATGATGTTGTGGGCTAGGAGTTCGTGGAAGCCGCTTGACAATGAGGTAGGCTATGGTTTCTCTTTTGTAGACTTCTATTTAAGTAAGTATTAGTTATAAATATTGATGATATTGGGCGTGTTTGGGGGTCCCACCTTAGCGGTTGTGATGAACGCTTGAGTGAGTACCGATATTAAACTATGATAACGACTGTTTTGGGGAATCAACCTTAAGTTGATTTCGACTGCTATGGTTTGGGTTCGTCGCCATTATGTGGGCTTGTCACTATTGTTGGTATTGTACGTTTAGTCATCACATTGCTTCCTATATGATAAACTGATGTACATAAAATTTTGTGATGTTGAGCTTCTATAAGCCTGTGATATTCATTCCTTATGCTAGCTTGTTGTGATTTCTCTTATCATGCATTCATCACTCTACATCTCGTGTAAATACTTGGAAAAGATTTGATAATACTAATTGTATAGATTGTACTTTTGCATGGTGTACATATATCCATATCATTCATATATATTATTATTGGCATTTGAAATGTGAGATACAGATGAAAGGAGCTTGAAAGCCGGTAATTAGATATGGTACATGCTACGAGAGTCATGATTGATGATGATACTACAACCACAGAGCTGAGATACGATTAGAAATCCCGGATGATTATGATACTACAACCACAGAGCTTGGATCCATGGGATTAGATAGGTATATGGACCTCATGAGTCCCCCAAGGGCCACGTGACACCTACTACAAGAGCGTGTGTATACTGGGTACATATGGCCATTGCATACATACATATAATTTGTATTGCACCCCATTCATATCGTTGGCATGTATTTGATGTTGTGTGTACTCAGAGATGAATAATGGTAGACTCTATGACCAAGTGACCCTTAGTAGGAGAAATACTGATTGTGAAAGGTACATGGCATTTGAATTGGTGTTCATATCATACATATATTTATACATTAATTTGGTTGTTGATTAGTATGTGATTTGGAATGATTGATTACAACTTGGATGATTCTTATAATTAATTTTACTTGGATGATTGGATTGATCATATTAGATTGGTTTCCATGATTAGGCTTGTTCTCTGTGGATTTTGTCGTGTGGTTTATAATTTATGAGTCTAAGAATTCGATGTCAAACTATTATTATGGTCGGAAATTCCTACTTGTCATAACTCTCATCTAGATTAAGGGAACTACGTATATCTGTGTGTTTGTTGGGGATCGAGAGTGTGATTCAGTAGATTTTCTAGCAAAGAACTTGTTGAAGTGTTGTTGTGGTGGTCGTTGACTTATATGTTGTGTGTATGCAGACTTTCCTCTTAATCAAAAGGTGTGAGGCGTAGACTCCTACTTGGTATATATAATGAGGACGTTAATGAACTAATATATGGCATACCCGTAGATGCCTAGAGTCATATCTAAGACTAAAGGCTAAAGTGAATTAAAGAGCTAATGTGGTATGTGAGCCTAATTGTAATATGCTTAGAAAGTATTCTTAAGATAATGTTGTGTACTAAGTGTTAATTTGCTTATTGAATGTGTTAAGTCAGGTAAGTAGGGCTAAATATGAATATGACGTAGATAGAGTGTCAGATCGGTGGGTATTGATACTAAAACCCCTGTGTGTTACAGGAATTGAAGTGTACTTGATTGTGATTGACCCTACGTGAGTAAGGGGATTTATATGATTCATGAACTCGTATGTGAATAAGGTGACTTATGTGACTATTTGAACTTCCTAAAATAGGACCTACTTGAAGAATCAACTTGATGTTTATATCTGTTACATAACTTTCGGCGTTGTCGGCCTATGATACCTACGGTGGTACGTTGTGTACTCATGCTACGCTTGCTGCATCCTTTATGTGGATGCATATATTCTATCTATTCAGGTTGCAACTTAGAGTTCGCGAAGGTTAAGGAAGACCATCCATTCTCGGTAGCCTTGGTCTTCATCCAGTCAGGTCGCCCATATTCATTTAAAGCGCAGTTGTTAATTCTTTCCTTATTTTGTATCTTAGAGTCTTTGTATGAGTGACACCAGATTCAAGGTAGTAAACGTTGTAATTGGTGAACGATGTTAAGGTTAAATGAGTATTGTTATATTATATATCTTCCTCTTCTTCCGCATATTATATTCATGTATTTATGGTTGAATGATAGTGTTTCGCCTACGGGTTAGGGTAGGTGCCCTCATGACGTAATTGTGATTTTGGGTCATGACACTACGACATTTTAAACTTCTTTGGGATAGGCTCATGAGCCGTGCTCAGCTTATAAGGTATCTTTTCATATTCTCTCGTCCTCACTCCTTTTAAGATGGAAGGATCCCTCGGTATCTGACTCATCCGGTCGCGAGCTCCTTTTCTAGCTTGGTGAGTCTCGCCAAGGCTGCATTTGCTCATATCTCCTCCACTGCCACTTCAGAAGTCCTATGTGCCACAATAGCCTCCTAGTTATTTGAAAGATGCTCAACCGGTGACAATCCAATTAAAGCGTTTAGGATTTTTTCCATTCGCTCCATCATTTTGATCTGTGATGCCAGGACTGCGGGCAAAGCTACTTCTGAGAGGATTCCTCTTCTTTGTACATCCTTTCCACCTTAGAGTGAGGACGTCTCTTCCTTTTTCTAGGGTAAAGCTCTTCGTGGTGCATTTCTCTATTTTATGCCAAGTGGTCGGAGTCATCCTCCCTGACAGGAAGCCTATTATGAGTTCTCGGCAGGGTACGCACTACCTCATGAAGTTTTTCCTCTCTATCTAACTCATGGTTGATTTCCCTATTGGAGTCCAGCCGATCTAACAGCCGGAAACCCTGTGGGTCCACCATCATGTCTGGAACATTATCTCACGATACGTTGTTGGTTGGCTCGACCATAATTAGGTTTTAAATGATAGAAGGATTCTGAATATATATATATATATATATTGTAAGAGTTTCTGGTGAAGAATTAGGACAACACCACAATTGTCTATCCCCACAGACGGCGCCAAACTGTTTTGCAGTAAAAATAGATGAAATAGAATACCAGTTAGAGATTTGTTTCAGTAGGGTTTAAAGACAAGTGAGTTGTATCCAATCTTGGAAACTCCTCAGTGGGTCCGGGTTTGCTTGTATATAATAAATACAACATTGTAGCAATAATATAAGACAAAAGCAAGAAAGACTTAAGGTGTTATTCAAAATAATATGTGTTCTTCAGTATCATATATGGAAGAGAAAGGTGGCTAGGGTTACAAGTATGAAAAATATGATTGGCTTCCTTGTCCCCTAAGCTATCTTTTTACAAGCCAAAAGAAGACGTTTCAACCCTAAAGTATGGGTGATGTGACGTATCTACAACAACAACATTCATTCGTGTTACGACACTCTTATCGAGGCTAACCGATGGCCCGAGTTGGTGGAAATGGGAGACAGTTATGAAGATCCCTTGGACCCCTCAAGTATCTGGCTATTCAAAACTATTCCGACGCGCATTTTTCCCATACATAGACGGATTGCAGAATCTCATCCACTAATACGATTACCATTTTTTACAAATTTGAGCAACAAATCTAAAACAAGAAGATGAAAATATATAAAAAAAAAAAAAGGCATGAGAAAAGCAGGAAGGAGAAGAGAGGGAAGAAAAAAGATGAAGGAGAGAAGGATGGAGAAGGAAGAAGGGCAGAGAAGAGAATTAAGACTCTTCAGATAACCTACTTTCATATAATCAAATTTTAAATTTTTGGTTTCTTAATTCTCTCATCTGTCCTTCTTCCTTCTCCCCTTCATTTTTTTCTTCCCTCTCTTCTCCTTCCTTCTCTTCTCATGTTTTTTTTTTAATCTTTTTCATCTTCTTGTTTTAGATTTGTTGCTCAGATTTGTAAAAATCGATATTCGTATTAGTGGATGAGATTCTGCAATCCGTCTACAATGACATGAGATTGTTTAATATATATATTTAGTTCAATTCAAAAATGAGAAAATTGTATAAACATCTTGAAATTATATTAAACAATCGGAGATAGTTCAAATATCAATAAATGTTTAAAGATTTATTAGATATTTGAAGGCGGAGGGGGAGGAAGAGGAGGCAGTGACAGGAAATGAGGAGAATGAGTACGAAGGGGAGGCGGCAATGGGGGATGCTAACATCCATGGAAGTATTGAAGACCAATGACCAAGCTTTGGAAGATTGTAGAAGACCTATGAAAAGATTCAAGATAAAGGAACTTCAAAACAAGCTAATTAGACTTCAATTGCAATTTCGACTTGTCTTACGGTGGAAGAAGAGCCCAAAACGTGGAAGAATATTCTTATAACTTTTCTCTTAGTATATAATCTTTCTCATATGACTTATGTACTTAATATGTTGGTTACATAGTTTGAATCTGAGAACGTAAGAACTACCAAGCATTTTTGCACAATGAATTTACTTATTTTTATTTATTTTACATTTTTTTCCGAATATTATCATTTGTTAAAGAAAACAACAAAAAAGAGTATAAAAGAAGGGAAAAAAAGAAGCCTGATGGGATAGCATTCCTTTTGTGCAAATAGTTGGCTCTATAGAGATCTGATTTGTGTGAGAAAGAAATAAAGGACAGATCCCCCGGACGTGTCAAAAATTTATTCCTGATAAATTTTAAACAAAAAATAAATAACTGTAATTACAAAATAAATATGAAATTTTTTTTAGTTTTATTGATAAATATTTGAGTACTATGGACTTATGTCACAGTAACCCATTGTTCTTTTAGCGAGAGAAATAAATAGGAAAAATAGAAAGGAAATTTACTGCATTTGGAGCACTTATTTGGGAGTTAACACTTTTTTTAATATTAAAACTTTTAGGAGTTCTAATATATACAATTAAATTTTTTAAGTTGTAATTTCTCTCATATAACACGCTTAATATGTTGGTTACTTAGTTTAAATCCGAGAAAGTAAAAGCGCTAAACATTTTGCACAATGAAATAATTTGTTTTGATTTTTTTCTTTTAAACTTTATGTTATCTTTTCTTTTTCTTGTGTGGGTAAGCACAAATTTGATATGGTGTCTAATTTTATATTTGTATACAAAATGCGACAGTATTTCTGCTCTCCATATTTAGTATACCTTGAAATTTTTTGTTGTAATTACAAATTTATTTCTGCTTCCACTACTATAAACAGTCAAAAAACGATCTCAGAAAACTGACCTTAAAATAGGTAAGAAAAAAGCGACCTTAGGAGGTCGGTTTTCTCCTCCTTTTTATTTTTTAGAAAAATCGACCTCAGGAGGTCTCCTTTTTTAGCGTAAAAAATTGGGAAAGTTTAAAACCGATCTCCGAAGATCGGTTTCTTTAAGAAAAAGGGTTTCTTTTGCAAATACCGACCTCCCGTTGTCGTTTTTTTTAAATTTAAAAAAATATTTAAAAACTGACCTCATTTAATCATATCCAATATCCTTTCAACCATTGTCGTAGGGACATGGGTACTCCAGTATCAAAGTACAATAATAATTGTCAATTACTATGATAATCTTAGATTAAAAAAACTCTTACATCATATTCTTCTAGATAATATCCTATTGACAGTTTATGGCATTTCTAATCATTAACAATTATTCAATGAGTCAATTCAATGGTCATATCTCTCTATGCGTCATGTGATTTAGTTAATGTTATCAACTAAGCTTTATCCCATAAATATCACCACATACATATTGATCTAATTGGATCACTAATATCCTAATTAATGATCTTGCGATCAAGAAGAAATTCAAATTAAGCTATAAGCGATATGACTCTCATTATCATGATCTCTATCATGATGACAAGTCTCAAAACTTAATTAAGGACCTTAACAAATTAATTACACAATTAATAATAGTTTGATAAAAGAATATCAGATGTTATATATTTAATAGCATTTATAAAAATATGTTCAATCATCATATGTGAGATTTAATCTAGGGCATATCAACTATATATCGCCAACAACTTACAAGCTAAAACTTTTTGTGTGTGTTTTGTATGAATAGAGACCGGGACCAAGAGCCCCCCTATTTATAGTGTCAAGTGGCTTATCCCATCAACAAAACATTTGACTTATTGTCTTTTCCACCTTCAAGAATCCATAACCCACTATCATATGTGTAGAATTGTTTTAATCTCCCTTGGGGAGTCTTTCTCATTAATACAAATATATATAGTGTGTACAATGTGGAGTCCTCGTACAATAGGGATCGTATATCGACCATAATTATACAACACTAAATATGGCTAAATATATGGGCTATACACGTTAATACACCCCCTCAATCGGAGCAGGAGGAGGCCAGACTCTAAGACTGGATCTGAAGTCGAGGAAGAGCTGTCTAAGAATGCCTTTCGTGAAGATATTAGCATACTGATACGAAGAAGGCACATACAACACCTTAACATGACCTAGAGCAACCTTCTCACAAACAAAGTGTATATCCATCTCAATATGCTTGGTTCGCTGATGCTGAATCGGATTATTAGATAAATATATGGCGGATATGTTATCACAGTAAACCAAAGACGCCTTACACAAAGGACACTAAAGCTCCAAAAGAAGATTTCGAAGCCAACAAATCTCAGCAACAACGTTTGCAATGTCTCTATACTCTGCTTCTACATTCGAATGGGATAAGGTGGATTGCCTCTTGGAAGACCAAGAAATGAGGTTATCCCCTAAAAACACATAGTAGCCGGAGGTGGAGCGTCGCGTGTCCGAACAGCCTGCCCAATCAACATCTGTATATGATAACAATCTGGTTGGTACTGAGGGATATAAGTGCAATCTATAATCAAGTGTGCCCTTAATATATCAAATGATACATTTAAGGGCAGTAAAATGAGGCTCCCTGGGCATGCATGAATAAGAATACATGTTGAACATCATAAGCAATGTCAGGCCTGGTGAACGTAAGATATTGTAGTGCATCTGCAAGACTCCTGTAAAGAGTGGGATCGGACACTGGATCACCATCAACAATGCTAAGCTTTAATTTAGAGTCAACCAGTATGGACATGATCTTACAGTTCGGCATTTTAGTCATGTACACTATCTCCTCTGCATACTTGCGCTGACACAAAAATATAGTATCTGCAGAACGAGTCACTGATATACCCAAAAAATAGCTCAACTTCCCGAAGTCAGGCATAGCAAATTCGGTCTTAAGTAATGTAATAATCTCATTTTTCAACACATCAGATGAGGCAGTGAGAATAATATCATCCACATATAGTAGTAAGTAAGCAGTGGTACTACCTCGATGAAAAGTAAAAAGAGAATTATCGCACTTGCTGCATACAAACCCAATTTGCAAAATGTGCATGGCAAAGCGTTCATACCACGCTCTGGGGGGCCTGTTTTAAACCATACAGTGACTTACGAAGATGGCATACATACTGAAGGGTTGTTGAATGGACAAAACCAGGCGGCCGGTACATGTAAATAGTTTCTTTTAAATCCCCATGTAGAAATGCATTTTTCATATCAAGCTGATGAATCGGTCAATTCTTACCCATAACAATGCTCAGAACTGTACGAACGGTAGCCGGTTTAACAACCGGACTGAACATCTCACCACAATCAATGCCCTCCTGCTGATTAGTACCATTAGCCACAAGCCTCGCCTTATATATTTCTAAGTCACCACTGTCTCTGTATTTGTGAAGAAAAAGTCACATACATCGGATCACATTAACCCCCTCCAGTCGAGGAACTAAATTCCAAGTGTATTGTTTCGTTAAATCATTAAACTCATCACACATTGTTGCATTGCAATTTGGGTCTAGTTTGGCTAATTTTAGATTTTTGGGAATTGGGATATGGTTTGTGTGGATAGGTTAAATTGGAATTTGGGTTTGAAAATCTCGTGTTGGGCACGGGTTTCCATACGATGTGAGGGTGCTGGCTGGGTATATTTGTTGGGTCTCGGTCGGGTTTACTGTGAGGGGGTTGGAATCATGTTTTGGTGAAGTTTGTTGGTCTATTGGCTGGGTACAGTGGCAGTTGTGGGTGGTGTTACCGATCTGGGTGGGTCGAGACTGGGTAAATGGCGGGGTTGTGTGGTATCGCCGATCTGGGTAGATCGAGACTGGTTGAGGTCGATGAAGGGTGGGACCGATGGGTTGGTTTGGTGGTGTCATTATGGTGATATGATGTGGGCTTTCGGTGGCTGGTGTGGTTGAGGGTAGTGTTGGGGTTGTGGTGGCGACACAATAGTGGGGACGGTGTCGGTGGTGGTACTGAGATATTGGGTTGATTGTCGGTGGTGGTGGCAATCGGCGTTGACTGTGACGCAGAATAGATGGGTAGTAGAGACATAGAGTTGCATTCTGTAGTGGCGGCAGTAGTTGGCAGAGATGAGTTGACGGTGGTGGACTGACACAGTTCGCTGATGATGACGAGGGAGATGTCGGACTCGTCAAGAAAGGAATAATCCATGTTTCAGAATATTTAGATATTCAAAAATGGGAAGACCGTCTTGTTAAACGTGACGTGACAAGAGACGTGGATTTTGCGAGTAGACAAGTCGTAGCATAGATAGGAGGAAAACCTACGAAGACACACGGGGTGGTACGAGGTTCTAATTTATGAGGGGCAGTGAAGACCAAATTTGGGTAGCATAGGCAATCAAAAATTCTAAGGTGATCATAGGAAGGGATCCGACGGTAGAGAATTTTGGTGGGGGTTTTGTTCTGAAGAGTACTTGTAGGTAAAATATTAAGGATGTGTTCTACCATTTTGACTGCATAGACCCAAAACGACGGGAGGAGAGAGGCATGGAAAAGAATGGTACGAACCATATTATTGATAGTACGGATGATTCGTTCGGCTTTTCCGTTTTGGAGTGAGGTGTTGGGACAGGAGAAACGGAAGACCATGCCATTATTGGTACAAAAATTATTGAACGCGAAATTATTAAACTCACGACCGTTATCACATTGGAATGATTCGATGAATTTTTCAAATTGTGTTTTGATAAATGTGCGAAACTCGAGAAATTTGGCAAAAACTTCAAACTTGAATTTTAGAGGGTCAATCCAGATAAGCTGTGAAAAATCATCTAATAACACAAAATAAAATTTATTAACCAGTGAACTAATAACAGGAGATGTCCATAAATCTGCATGAACAATATCAAACGGAGAAAACATAACAGTTAAAGAAGACTAAAAGGGAAGGTGAACATGTTTTCCTAAAGGACAAGAAAAATATTGTTGGACATGTTTCCCATTATTACAACGAATTAAATTATTGTTTCTGAGAAAATCAAAAACAGGAGCTCCTGGGTATCTGAGTCTATTGTGTCAGGTTGACGGAGAGATTGTTGCTAAAGCGGTGGGAGGAGTGACTTGGGCAGTTAGAGATGTGGGAGGGATGACACTAGCAGCGGACGTAGATAGGAAATGATATATATCCCCCTCACTATTGCATCGTGTAAGTAGTGTCCCGGTACGTAGGTCCGTTATAGAAAACCCAAACGGGTCAAAATTAATTGATATGAAATTATCCGTGGAAAGTTTTCTAACAGAGATTAGGTTCTTTCTAATGTGCGGGGAATATAGGATGTTATTTAGGGAGAAGTGGGGATGCGGTGGTGGGGTTAGTGTGTGGCAAATCCCTGAATTGGAATGTGATGGCCCTTTCCGACTAGAATAGATTGTGGAGTATTTAAATTTTACAGTTGACGAAGATTACCAAAATTGTCGGTGAAGTGAGACGTGGCGCTCGTATCCATATACCATTCATTATCGGGCTTCTGGGGAGTCAATGTGCTAAAAAATAGCCCATATTGGATTGGGAAAAACCCGAAGCGCACTGTTGGGCCCTAGAAAATTAGGCCTAATCATTGTGGCCTGTTTGTAATTGGGGCGAACCTGTACTGGAGACCTAAGACCCCAACTGCTGCGTCGGAACTGTGGGCTGATGGAAGGACTTCTGGTGGGCCACAATTACCGGGCTACTGATGGAAGGTGATGGGTTTGTGCTTAAGGTCCAGTGTCCATGCTGCTGCCAGGGCAGTGGACTCGTGCAGGAGACCCGACGCCTTCTGCCACCACTGCGCCCCTGGCCACTGCCACGTCCGTGGTTGTGCTCTGTCATGACGGCTACCGGAGCGTGTGGGAGAGAGAGTGAATATGGGCAGTATATGAGGTAGAAACAGCCGTATATGATGTGTATAACGGCTCAGGGAGGCTGTATACGGGTAGTATATAGTGGCAAAGAGGGTATATAAGCCATATACATAGTGTAATCGGCATGTATAGGCTATATACGAAGGGTATACGAGCTGGTGGAGATATAGAGAAGGAAAGATTTTTGTATATCAGTAGTATACTAGGGGTATACATGTCTGTTTGCAGAATTGGAGGGTTGGGCCGCTGTATATCAGCGTATATCGAATGTATACCCTATACGATCGGTTCGGCGCCGGAAAAATAGAGTGATGGGCGGCCGAAATTAGGTCTTAGGTCGGAAAGGCTTGTTGGCTCTTGATACCATGTAGAATTGTATTAATCTCCCTTGGGGAGTCTTTTTCATTAATACAAATATATATAGTGTGTACAATGTGGAATCCTCATGCAATAGGGATTCTATATCTATCATAATTATACAGGTTAAATATATGGGCTATACACGTTAATAATATGCATTAACCTTGGTTAATGCACCTTTATGCCTTGGAAGTTACATAGATTATAAGAGCCACAAGTTATGGTGTAATTTTTCACATAATGAATATATAAATAAAAGAAAAATAGTGAATGATTTATGTGGGAGATCATGGTATATAATGGGGTAACTAATGTAGACATCATGGGCATGATACTTTAATATAATCATGGTGACCATAAATTCTTACATTTTCGTCCAACATTTCTAATATTGCAGTTTACATTGTTTATTAGTTAGTATTTATTTAAGTAGTGACTTATCACTTATTCAAAGTCAGATATTTGAGTGCAAATTGATCGACTAATCACCTGAGGATTAAGTTGCATTTTTATGTCATCCATTTGTATTGTTTTAGTAGGTTTTGCACTCTGCAGCTCAATAGGTTGATGAGGGGGCACGGACAACCAATTAAGTACAGTAACCTGTTTACTCGAAGGTAATCTCATGCACTTATTATGTTTTATTACATTTACTTATAACTAATGTCAAATTATGTTAATTTAAATAATGGAGGAAATGCTTATCTTAATTCAGCAACTAAGTCCTCGCCCCATGCTGGCCGGCTTGCCTTCCTCGTTTTCTATTGTTCAACTCTTAAAAAAATTTAAAACATTTTCTTGAGCCAAAGTGTACTTCCTAGATTTAAGGCTAGAGGTTTGACTTACCGTTTAATTTGCTGACTAATATTTTTAGTCAACTCATATTAATATAGTACTATAAAACTTGTCACTCATACCACCAAAAGATGTGATGCAGCATATGGAGTTGCTCTGTCCTTAATCAGAGGTCTCGAATTTGAATCCTGGTATGTAAAAATATTTGGTAGGAAGCGCTTCCCCCGAATGGATCCCTACGAGGCGCGAATCTGGATATAGTCGGACTCCAATGTGAATACCGGATATCGGGTGGGAAATCAAAAAAAACTTGTCACTCATGAATTGTTCATTAACTTTTACGTAAATATTCGTTCTAGACTACAAAATACTAGTTTACCGAGAAAACAATTGTTTTATATTATTTATATTAGGGTGTGCGTAATTTGGTATATACTGATTACTATGCTGAAATTGAAATTTTTGAAATTTCCTTTCAAGTATTATGGTATGGTATGGTATTTGATATACGTTTTAAAAATTTCAATATTAGACATTTGATATTTACAAAAACAAATACCGAAATATTGTATATGGTACCAAAATACATAACTACATATATAATTTATATATATCATATTATTTAGTAGATAAGTTAATTATTCCTTCGGACAAAAAGTTTCTTGCCTTACTACTAAGTATAAGCTAAATACTTATAATTACATATAGTCATATACAATAAACTTCTTAAGCTAGAAAGAAATTCGATTCGGAACTATTATATGTCCAAGGTCTAATATTGAAATAATTTCAGAGGTTTTCCTTGACTTTGTCCGTGTCAACAAACAATTCGAAATGCCTTGACTTTTTTAGAACAGGTCCGAGTCAAATAGCAATGATTCGAAGCACTTCTTTTTTACACTATTTCGAAAACTCAAGGACTCAATCGTATGGATATGTAAAATACAGGAGGATGCTTGCCTAGCAGGAAAAGGAGGGAAACAAATACTCAATTTAAAGTGAGTAAACAGAATTTCATACCCGATCTCATAGATACATAGAGAATTCTGTGGAAAGCCGTATTCGATGAAAGTCATATGTACGGCTTGGAGGGATTCTTCACTGTGTAAGTTGAAATCGGCAAATTGTGATTACTGATTTACTGTACTGCACAAAATTGAAACCGAACTTGAAATTCCAAATCATATCAAACTAATTCGGTATTGTACACATTTTTTCAATAAACTTCATTATTTTCCAAATGAAATGCATGTTAAAACATAATTATAACTTTTAAATAAAATTTTCAACTTACAAATATCAATAAATTCATGTCCAAACGCCTATTGGATGAGTATTAAATTGGAATTTTTTAAAATTGAAGTTAGGCAGAAGTTTGTGAAGGTTATATGTTCTTTCATTGTTAACGGGATGAATATTGTTGTAACTAAAATATCAAGGGGGAAAGTCCGAGTACACCAATATATAACATATCCAGCTATTGACCTCTTTTCTTTTAGCCTTTTGAGCTCATTTTCTTACGGGTTGCACATGAATTCACCAATTTTAATTTATATTTTAAATGTGTTGAATACTGATTGCATAAATTTGGGTACTATTTGGAACGAATCTCCTTTACTTTGATCTCTAATGGAGGCGCATCCATGTGTCTAACATGTGATAGAAATTTAATCTTTGGGTTAAGGATTTATTTTTTCAAATAATGTCAAATGCATAAAGAGATCTAGAGGTTGAAATCAATAGCTTAAATAAATTAAACATTGATTATAACAATACGTTAATCCAGCTTGGTATAGCTAGTAGGCAGTGGACACTAAAGTAGATAAACAAGTGAAGAAATACTTATATCATGAGTGGCAAACTGCATAACTAGCTGGTTCCCATAATACCAAAAGTGAAGGTGTTTGTGTGACCCCTTGCCTTTTTCTTAAGTGGGGGAAACTCGTTTTTTCTTAACCAAGTAACTGGATATTATTATTATTATTTTATTTATTTAAGCGTGAAATTGCACATGCATCTGCATGCACGAAAGAACTAGTGCTGTGTACACGGCTATTATTGCCATCTCCACTGTTTTTATTCTTAAGGCGTGCTTGGTTCAGTGGATTTTTCAAAATTTTGATGTTTGGTTAGTTTAATTTGTTTGAAAATCTTCCTTAGAAAGCAAGTCTTTTTTTAAAAAAAAAAAAAAAAGAAGAGGAATATAACTTTTCTGAGAAAAAAAAAAGTTTCATATTCTATATTGATCTCCTCCACACCCTTTAACACCGCAACCCCATAGCGCCCTAGAATGTTTCCATAGCATTTGAATAGAATATACACTGTTGGTGAAAAATATAATTATAATTGAAAAATAAAATATCTTCAGACTGAGTTACGAACATCTCATTCTCTTTAAGGAGATTCAAGTCTACTACAGTAACATTTTCACTTGTCCAATAGTAATCCTTTTAACTTGTATCCTCTAGGATACAATACGCCGACAACGTCGTATAACACGAACAAATTGTGGACAAGTTTCTGTGTCCAAAGCTCTAACAAAAAGAACGTCTTTCTTCAACAAGTTAAACTCTTTTTTTCTTTTACAACAGTACTGACCTCACCTTTTCATGCACTACACAATATTTTCACACTCATCACAAGGTAAAAATGACCACTATATATGGGTGTTGGAATTCTTCCTTGAAATGTGTCACGACGTAAAATCTCACTTAGGCTGTGACGGAACCTAGCCCTGCCCAGTAGACGAATCATTCTAAAAGTAACCACGAAGCACAAGATACTATATAGGAAAAGAGGTATAACAATTAATTTAAATGAATCATATCGCAAGTATATATAATGCGGAACGAATCTTTACAACCTCAAGAAATGGTGTCACAAATAATGAGCTACTAAGAATGGAATTTACAACTCGAATATGAAAGGTATAACATTTGTTAAGAAGATAATAATAATAGATTCTGACTACCAAGAATTAGATGGAAGCTCAACTCTGGATCGTTGCAATAATTTCCGATGATCTCCCACAAATACTGCAACAATCAATTCTCAACCTGCACGCAAAGGTGCAGCAAATGTAGCTTAAGTACAAAAATCAATGTGTACTCAATAATTATCATCGGCCAATCTCAACAAGATAGTGGTGAGAATTGATCTTAAAAATACTTATATTGCCGCCCTAATTAGTTCATATAATCTCAATAAATAAATAAAGTATTGCACAATAGTTGAATTATCTGAATAGTGTAATAGCAAAACACTAAATCAAACATATATAGATGGTATGCACATATCTAACCCAACAACATATAAGATGCACTGAATCAACATATATAGATAATATGCACATGATCCAGTGATCTGTGAGGGACAATCGGGTTGTCCATACGCCTACACGAAATATTCCATCATGCAAATATTCATCATATCAATATGCCCGAATCAAATCTCATCGGCCATTGTCATACTAATCTGTCCTAAACAAGGTCCCATGGGCTAAAATCTCATCACTCAACCCGAAATTATATACTTTGGGCCACAATCTCATAACTCCACCCTGAACCAGATCCCATTGGGCCATAACCAGATAAACCATCACAGAATATAAGAATGAATACCATAAACACGTAAATCTCAAATGCACACATACGACATATAAACAATGCATGAATTGAATGTATGCAACTGAATTATCATAAAGTTTATGAGATATCTGGAGTGATGTTCTAGCATGCAAATCAATACTACATGTACTATCGCTACATTTAAATCATGCTAAAAAATTCAATTACCAATCAAGTAGCACGGAATAAGTACAAATAACTATTTACTCTAATTCCATAATTTAGGATAACAATTGAATTTGTTCAATGGTTCAAGAACCCACATATTAAGATTATCAAACAGCGACATTCTTAGATGCTAAATTGATGTATTAACGAGTAATGAAAGAATGAAATAACACAAAGTAAGAGATTCTTATTGATGTGTCTCGGAGGCAGTTGTCTGGCAATGTCATCGGGATACAAAGACTTGTGAACCTAAGAGCTTGAGAGCTTAACAACAATAATAAAGTGACAGTAATAGCTATGATGATGAAATCAGATGATCCACAAATGAGGGGGAAGGGATATTTTTATAGCCTTTGAAGATCTTCATAGGCATCGATAACAATGTAGATCACATGTTCCAAGTTCTCTTTGGATAGTTTTTGAACCACTTCCCTGAATTTTGAAAAATTTATCTCAAGTTCCTCATCTTCAGATTTTGAGTCAGAGTTTGCCTCAAGTGCCAATGTATCTTCTTCTTCCAATTCTTATATTGTTATCAGGCATTTGTTTGGGTTTTCTCCTTCGTCTTCATCATCACTTGAGGAGTTTTCCATATCTGCCAGGACCTCAACAGTTTGGTCGACTTGCCCAGTGGTCATCATATTCCTGGAAACAAGTTCCTTTCTTCTTCTATCAGGTTTACTTATTCTTTCATCGTCTTCCTTTTCTGGACAATCCCTTATAAAGTGGTTTGTACTTCCACATCCCTACATTCATCATGATTGTTTCTCTCAAGCCCTCATGATCTTGAAGAGCTTTCTTTATTTTGAAATCTTCCTTTTCTAATAAACCTTTGAAATCTTCTTGTAAGCAGGGCCATGTCTTCTTCGTTGAACTCCTTGTTGTGGTTAGCTGTAAGGACCAAGTTCACATCTTTGGGTGATGGAGTATTTTTCTATGCCTGGAATTTTCTCATCTTATATGTTTTAAATATTTCCCATGAGGTCTTTCATAGTCATTGTATCCAAGTCTTTGACCTTCATGATGGCATTAACTTTACTCTCCCAATGGTCAGGAAAGATATTGAATAGTTTTCAATCCTCTTTGATTAAGGTATATCCACACAAAGAGAATCCAGTTCATAATTTATATAGGTTAACCTATTGAACATATCTTGGATGGATTCTCCTTTGTTAATATTAAATAGTGCATACAACTGATTTATAATATGGAGATTTTAGACTTCTTTACCTGACTGGTTCATTCATGTGTGGTTGTAACGTTCCCCACATTGCTTTGATAGTTTTGTAAGAGGAGATTCTGTTGTATTCCTTGTGTCCAATGCAACAACTAAGAATTTTCTTGGCCTTGGCGTTCATTTGAATGAGCTGGAAGTCCTTTTCAATATAGTTTTCCATTTTTTTTGTGCGAACGTTGTTCATTTATCGTTTGTAACCATGGGAATAGTTGGGCCTTTTAGAATAATTTCACATAGTTCTGGATCTTCTCCGGTTATGCAGTCCTTTATTCTTACTTTCCATTAGTTGTAATAATTTTCGTTGAAGCATGGTGGTCTTGTGGTTGATTGTCCTTCTTGTATTGTAGGAGGTGTCACCATATTTCAAGGTACTAGCATTTATAGAAATGTCTAGTTCTGATACCACTTGTTAAGATAGGACTACTCCTATGCACTCTAAAAATCTAGTTCTTAAAGTATTTGCATAAGACGGCTGGCTAGTGCATTGCATCACATATACATTCAGATTACATACATTCATATCTCGGATTCTGGTTGTTGTTTCCATTGTATTGCGTGATGCAGTTCAACCTTGATTCCTTAATTGTTAAGTCATTTGAGATGGTGTTTGTTTGTTAATGTATTACTTAGACACTTGATGGATTCGAGGACTAGAGAGTTCCACCCAAGCTATGACTATAGACTATTGAGATCTAGTGTAATTCACCTTACTGCAAGTCATACATGGGTGTGCTTAGTGATTACTTCATTTTTGTATCTCTTGGATTCTAACTGGATGCACGATACTTGGGTTGTTTACTCTTGGACTGTGATAGGGTTTGTACTTGATTGCGAGCATGTCTATTATTTAGTTTCTTCTTTTATATTGTCGGCCTATGATACCTACCAGTACATAATAGTTGTATTGATACTACTCTTGCTACATCCTTTTCGATGTGTAGAGTTGTTGCAGGAACTTCAGCGAGGTTCGATTAGCCTTCAAGGATCTCATGAAGTTCATCCAGATTTTTTTTTTAATTCTCTTTCTAAAAAGAAGTGTATTTTGGTTGTAGTTGTAACTTTTATTCAAGTTGTATATTTAGAAGCTCTTGTACTATTCAGACCAGATCATTTGGGTAGTTGTTGTATTTCGCATTATCATGTATCTATTTTTTATACTTCTACTGCTCTTCTTATTTATTTATGTTGTTGGTGAATCTTTAAGGGACGAATTCGCCTACCGAAGTAGAAAATGGTAGGTGCCCACACGACTTAGTAATTTTGGTCGTGATAATAGGATTGATTAAAATATTTTCACTATAATCCGGAGCCCTTGAACATGTTACAATAACCTAAGGACTTGTTCCCTGATTAGTCCTCCCACACAATAGTAACAGCTTAACCAACAAACACATATACACAATACTTGCAAAGGTAAATAGATGGAACCATAACAAAACCTAACTTAGACAAACTAAATAGGTGAATGATAAATCTTGATATGCTTAAATTATTTGTCATCCTGTAGTTGTATCTTCTAAGACTAAGTGTTGAATGCGCTCACTTAAGCCTCTCGTTGGAATATTATAATTTGTGGTTGTGGTCAAGCTAATGTGTTCGTGGTGTTGTTTATATAGCAGTAGTTATTGCATCTTGAATGTAGAATTCAACCAAGTTTTGGTTTCATAATTATACCCGAAAAATCAAACTTTGTTTGACTTGGATCTTCCTCTTTTCTTGTATGCGTGTCGGCTTCCTTGTCCTACTTTAATGTTAATTTCATAGTGATCAACTTATGGTACTTCATGAAAATATTATCATAACTTGAAACACAACTCTTCGTCGAATAAGAATCAATCAATATTCTGTTTTCTCCAACGTCCGCATGAAATAACTTTCAGTCTCTAGTTGCGTGAGTAAGGATTAGTTCCTT
Source organism: Anisodus tanguticus (assembly GCA_034509755.1). Lineage (NCBI taxonomy): Eukaryota > Viridiplantae > Streptophyta > Magnoliopsida > Solanales > Solanaceae > Anisodus > Anisodus tanguticus. The sequence continues at coordinate 45,161,733 of CM067543.1, read as the reverse complement.
TGAGCAGTCCCTTTGTTGATATAACTGGTTCACTGAATCCTTTGGATATCTAGTTGGATGTTTGGCTCTTCAATAAATCCTTCATTATATCTCCCTTGATTGTCATTGGGTACATTATTTGTCAAATCATCAAAATTTTAATGTAAGATGATAATCAATGATTAAGCCAACAACTACTAATGATGTTGCCCCTAAAGTGGACTCTCAGACCCATGGAGTTCGCACTAGCTCTCAGGGACTTGCATTGGGTAGACCCCATATTTCACCCTCCCCCCCCCCCCCCCCCCAATTACCGAAAGGTCTACATAGATTCAGACTATAGTCACTATGTCGCGTAATTAATTTGATGTGGATATTAGGGGAGATATTTAGTTGCTCACTCAAATAGTTACTACTTAAGCTCAACGGCAGGGAACGACTCCAAGTAATGGTTCTCAGTCACAGACGAGTATAGGTCAAATAACTTTCCAGCATCCTATTTCCAGTATCAATAGGCACCCAGAGGAGTGTCGCATGGGTATGTATCTGTGTTATGGGTGCGGCTAACGAGGTCACTTTCAGAGGGACTGTCCATTAGCGAGATAGGATATCCGAAGTAATGCGACTCAGTCCACTAATTTAGCAACTCATTGTGGTTCATAGGCCCTAGCAGTGCATGGTGCAGCTAAAACTAGAAATGCAGGCAGAGGTCAAAACTTATTGTATGTTTTAGCAGGTCGTCGGAACTTAGAAGCATCCCCTGATGCCGTCACATATATATTGATAGTCTTCATTTATGATGTTTATGCCCTTATGGATTCCAGATCCAATTTGCGGTAGAGTCAAAAAATTTGCATTAACCATTTTATGTATCCACTCGAGTTGGGAGTCAGTAATGGCTAGACGTATATATAGGGGTTGTCCAGTTAAGGTGTATCATCGAAACACCGTAACTGACTTAGTTGAGTTGAAAATGATATACTTTGACTTAATCATGTGTATGGATTGGTTTGCATCATGTTATGCTATGGTAGATTGTATAACCAAAGTTGTTAAATTTCAATTTTCCAACGAGCCAGTGTTAGAATGGAAGGATGGTGCAGTAGTACCAAGGGGTAGGTTTATCTCCTATCTTAAGATAAGAAAGATGATTAATAAGGGGTATATTTATCACCTAATTCAATTCAGGGATTCAGATGCTAAGGCACCAACTCTTTAGTCCGTGCTAGTTGTTAATGAATTTCCATAGGTATTCCTCGAAGATCTTTTCGAAGTTCCTCCTGATAGAGAGATTGACTTTGGAATCGACGTACGTCCTAACACTAAGCCAATATCTATTCCGCCATACAAAACGGCTTCAACATAGTTGAAGGAGTTAAAAGCTCAATTGAAAGATCTTCTTGATAAAGGATTTATTAGACAAAGTATCACGATGCAAGTATAGAGACTCAGGACGACATGACTTCCCATTAGGACTTGCTCGTATCAGCTTTGGTGAGCTTCATTATCATTTGGGGTGTTATCTTTAATTCAGTTGTTTAGATGCTTAAGGTATGTCGGGACCTTGTCCTGGTAAATAGTTAGATTCAGGTTCATGTCAGAGGCTTCGTAGACTTACATGTCATCTAAGATGTTTCAGATGTTGTCTTTAACCATTGTGGCTATATATTTTTTGTTTTTAAAACTTATCTCAGTTATTAAAGAATTATATTTCTGCATAGTCTTATTTCACGAATTATGTCATACATGTGGTTTACTTGGTCAAGTTTAGCTATCGGGTGCCGGTCTGCCCATGTCTAGGTTTGGTGCGTAACAATTAGTTTTCAACTTAAGCGTCCAAATCGCCCTCCAACCATTGAGATCAATCCAAACTATCCAACTAAGTCTCAAATCACCCTACGGACTTGTAGAAACTTTCAAAAATCAATTATGAGCCAATTAACTTTAAATGTTAACTTTGGTGAACTCTTAACTTTTCAAATTCCTATTTTTTTATTTTCTTCTCCGAAATGCACATGAATCCCTCGAGACTCATGTCACCCATCCCTGCAAGTCATAAAACACATATAAAACCTACGAAAAGTGTCATTTAAGGAAAAAAGTTATAATATTCAAAACGACGGGACGGATAGTCACAACGTCCCTTGTGTGAGATCACACTGAACAAAATGTGTTGTGCTTTCACGATCACTACATCCCCATCCCGACCTCTCTGATGACATGCACCAACAAATCCTATAAATACAAAATTGGTATGATGGTGTCAAAACTCACCCGGACCCCTTGAATCCGAGCCCAACCCATATCAACAAGTTCCACATGATATTGTTGACTTGTTTAAAGTCTTGAAACTTGTTTTGGACCATAAATGGGCAAAAAAGATGAGTTGGGTTGGGTTGTTATATTAGCATACTTGCAAAATCGTGAGGAGAATTCGAGATTCAAATGTTAGAAGGTGCAAAATCAATCGGTGCAGGAGCTGCTACAATTGCTTCAGCGGGAGCTGCTATCGGTATTGGAAACGTCCTTTGAACAGCGCGTCCCCAGAAAAGCTTTTTTTTGAGGATCCGACAACTTATGCAGGAACTTTCCAACAGACCGGTTGCTGCTTCCACAGCTAAGAAGGCTTTATTGAAATCTTTATCTGTCGCTGCATAGAGTGATCTTCTTCAATCTCCGAGTTCGAAGGGTAGAACAAGGGAAGGTAAAAGCTAACGAGATGATTCTGGTTAAACCGGGCATTCCTCAGAGCAAGGAAAGATCTTTCCAAAATAGAATCAAGAGAAAGCGCTAGAACCGATGTAAGTAAGATCCGCTACAACTAGAAGTCGATCTGGTACCTTCCTCAGGGTACTCAACAACTAGAGTCATCTCCCTTTCTCCTTTTAGCGCTCATTGCAGTCACCTCCGGGGTTCTTCGCACCTGGATAGTACCAGGACCCTTGTGCCCCGGCCCTTGATCAGATAAAGCTGCCCGCCTTATGACCCACAACGAAAAATGAGCCTTGCGACGAGCCTTCCCTTAACCCTAATCATGCTTAAGACATGGGTTTGCCTTCTCATCCAGCTTGAGATCGGCCAGATGGGCTTTTGCTTTGTTTACTCGGAGTTCTTTCCGTCTAGTCTGGTTTGCTTCTTTGCGTTCACTCGCGGAGTTCTAAAGTATATACGGATGGTCGTGAAGATCATTGATTGTACCAAGCACATGCTTATCCCAACACATTGACCTGACAGATAAAAACACATTTTTTCTATGCATGCTTCGTAAAGCAAGCATCAAAGTTAAAAGTCTCACTTATCTTAATTCACTACTAATTGACGGTTTTCAATCGTCTAATGGACTATCAACATATTCTTCTCGAATAGAGGATTCCAAAACACTAATAAAATCAAATTTTTAGTCATTTGCCCTTTTAAATCGAAGATTTTTTATTGCAAAACCCTAAGGTTAGATTCTCAGTTTTAGCACTTTAATCCATGTTCTAGCCTTTGATTCACGAACTTAATCCGTTAAAAGTTTTACTACAACTTTCTATGACTCAGATAACACTTTAGGAAATTAGCGATTCTACTTTTGATCCTTGTATGATTTGACATAGCATAGTTAACTTTCAATTAATTTAAATATGTGATTTTGGTCCTTCAAACTAACGAAAGTTAAAAATTTAACCGAATCAATTTTATGAAAATTAAGAGAGAGAAAACAATAATAAAAACAAGAGGGGAGATACGATTTAAGGTTAAGTGCTCAAAGCATTACATAGATCTACTTTTTCTCCTTCAAAATTTCAAGAAAAAAGGAGGATCTTTTGCAAACTCCATTCTCAAAAGGTTAGATTTTTCACTTTTCGGTTGAATTAAATCTTCTTGGGAGTAATAATTTGGATTGATGAAGATAAGTCAATTTTAATAAGTATAATTGTCAAATAGAGAATCAATAGAAAATTTAAAAAGGTATCAAATTCTAGTAATGTTCATTCAAATACAGATACGAAAAATAAGAATAAAGCAAATTATCATAACCGAATTATACATTTTGTAAATTGCGGAACTTCAAAAAGGTGCGAGAATTAAACATGTATTACCTTTGAAAAAACCCTAAACTCCAGTGAGGTATGAGTAAACATGTATACTGGTTGAAGTTGCTACAACAAGAACTAACGAAAACAAAGATAAAAAATTTGCAGCATACGATAACATGGGAGAAAGAGGTGTATATATATTGCTCGTCCATGGCATCCTAGCCTTCACAACACTAACCTTCAGTTTTGTTTTTTTTTTTAAATTGATTCAGTTAAATTTTTAACTTCCTTTAGTTTGAAGGACCAAATTGCACATTTAGATAAATTGAAGGTTAAATATGCTAAATTAAATTATACAAAAATCAAAACTGGAATAAGCTATAATTTAGAGACTAAAATATATTCACCTCAATATCACTTAACCATAAAGGTAACGGTTTCTAAACTCTAATTGGTAGATATTTCTTGTAAGTTCGACAATCAACATCTAGACATCTATACTACAATCTAGGAAGATGGTTCTGAAGAGTTGAAAGATAGTTAAACCGACCCAACCGCCGTTTAGGGATGGCAATAGGGCGGGTTAGGGCGGGACAAGATTTTGACCTGTCTTATCCTTCCCCGTTTAACTTTGTCCAAAAAAATGCCCTATCCTGTCCTATCCCCTGCCCTGCCCCGCCCCAATTATGTTATCTTTTATTTTTTTCTTGTTTTCACTTTTCAACATGATATTCACTATAATTTACTTTCCCAGTTTGCTAAGCTTCATCCAGTAATACATATCATAGCTATTTCAGCTTATTATCTAGTGGAACTCATGTCTCCAGTTTTTCATGTCGGTCCTCAATATTTATGGGAAGCATACTCCAAAATTCTCCAATTGAGTGGTTGGAAGTCCTTAAGGTCATAGCTTTTTATCATTTGCTTCCTGCTAATATCGTGTCGAACTCTGTTGTGTAAGCAAGTAATTTCAGGTAGAAGGACAGAAAATTAAGAAAACATAATAGTATTAGTTTGTTTTTTGCCCTATTACAAGTGAAAATGTGTTTTGACCCGCCCTGCCCTGCCTCGCCCCGTTTAAGTACTCCCCTGCTCTGCCCCGTTAAGCCCCTAACCTGCCTTTCCCTATTGCCACCCCTACCGTCGTTCGACGTAGCAGAGCATGTTGTTTGCATGTTATTTAGAGAATTCGTTTGGCCACGAGAATTATCAACTTTTATCGGAATATTCTTTTATTTTATTTGAAAATTAATGTTTAGCCATGAAATTTCATATATAACATGAAATTGTATTTCTAATTTGGAAAACACCTTAAAACATATTTTCACTTTTTGTCATCTTACTTTTTGATTGTTGTATTTATTTTTCTTTTTTTCAACTTTTCCCTAATTTTTTTGATTTTATAAAAATAACCCTATTTATAACAGCCATCTGCTCTATTGAATGGTAGAGAATTAATTTTATTAACTTATGTACTGTCTAATACTTGTACGATAATGTTAAATTATCCATCTTTGTTGAGTTCTGAACTTTTTGTCTTACCATATTAGAGTGAGTGCAAATAAATATATGTAATGAGGTGATTCTCTGGTTGAAGATGAGCTAAAGATTGAGCAATGCATGGTCAGTAAAAAGTAACATGTTAGCAGGAAAGTGTTGTTTGAATGATTTGGTATCTTTGGCTGTGGTTTTATGAAATCAAATTTATTTCAAAATCTGTTGCTGTAGACATACAAGTTACTCCCTCTATTTCAATTTATATGACACTTTTCTTTTTAGTCAGTTTTTAAAAGAATATTTCCTTATTTGGCAACAATTTAACTTTAAACTTTATTTTTTATGCTTAACGAGATGATCAATAACTACACAAATAACTTTGACTTATTTTAGACCACAAGATTCAAAAAGATTTATTTATTTCTTAAATTCCGTGTCAAGTCAAAGGCTTTCATATAAAATGGGACTGGGAAGTATAAGATACGAGGAAGGAAAGAAATGTTAGATGATATTAATCTCCCTTGGGGAGTCTTTCATTAATATCAAGGTATATATAGAGTACAATATTCATCTCTTATACAATAGGAATCCTAAGTCTATACAAAAGAGGAATTCTAGTCTTACCATAATTATATTTACACAATATATGGAAATATTCTAATTATGGGTAGGGAATTTATTGTTTCCTATATTTACACGTTTACACACCCCCTCAGTCGGAGCGGGAGGAGGCCGGACGCTAAGACTGGATCCGAAGTCAAGAAATAACTGTTTGGGAAGTCCTTTGATAAATATGTCTGCATACTGATAGGATGATGGAACATGTAACACTCTGACATGGCCTAACGCAATTTTCTCACGAACGAAGTGTAGGTCTATCTCAATATGCTTGGTTCGCTGATGTTGAACCGGATTATGAGAAAGGTAGATGGCAGAGATGTTATCACAATATACAATAGATGCCTGACGCAAAGGACACTGAAGTTCTAACAGTAAATTTCTGAGCCAACAAATCTCAGCTACTACATTTGCAACGCCTCGTACTCGCCTCCTCAAGACTTTGGAGCGAGATAGGGTATCCCTGTCGCTTGGCGGACCAAGAAATCAGATTATCCCTTAAGAAAACATAAAAGCCGGAGGTGGAGCGTCGCGTGTCTGGACACCCTGCCCAATCTGCATCCGTATATGAAAGCAACCTGTCTGGTGCAGAGGGGTATAGGTGCAAACCATAATCAAGAGTGCCCTTAATGTATCGAATGATACGCTTAAGAGCAGTGAAATGAGACTCCCTGGGGCATGCATGAATAAGCACACCTGCTGAACAGCATAAGCTATGCCTGGCCTGATGAATGTGAGATACTTAAGTGCACCTGCAAGGCTCCTATACAGAGTAGGATCGAGGGCGGAGCACCATCCATAGCACCGAGCTTAGATTTGGAATCAAGCGGAGTAGGCACCTCTTTGCGGTTCGCCATCTTAGCCCTTTACACAATCTCTTCTGCATACTTACGCTGACACAAGAACATATGATTGGCAGACCTGGTCACTGATATTCCCAAAAAGTAACTCAGCTTCCCCAAATCAGTCATCGCAAATTCGGACTTGAGCAAGACAATAATCTCATTTTTCAATCTGTCGCAGGAGGCGTAAGAACAATATCATCCACGTAAAGTAATAAGTAAAGCGGTGCTACTACCTCGATGAAAAATGAAAAGTGATGTATCACTCTTTGCGCATACAAACCCAATACGCAAGATATACCGGCAAAACGATCATACGACGCACGGGGGCCCGCTTCGGTCCCATATAGTGACTTACGGAGACGGCACACATAGTGAGGAACCGCCGGATGGGTGAACCACGGTGGGCGATGATGCATGTAGACTGTCTCTCGCAGATCCTCATGTAAGAATGCATTCTTCACGTCAAGCTGATGGATCGGCCAGTGTTTGCCCATGGCTATGCTCAAAAATGTGTGGATGGTAGCCGGTTTGACAACCGGGATGAAGGTCTCACCACAATCAATGCCCTCCTGCTGATTTGTGCCATTAGCCAGAAGACGAGCCTTATACTTCTCAAGATCCCCATTGTCTCTGAACTTGTGATGAAATAGCCACATACAACGAATGACATTCACCCCCTCAGGTCTAGGTACTAGATCCCACGTGTGTTGTTTAGTTAAAGTATTGAATTCCTCATTCATAGCCGCATTCCAATTAGGGTCTTGTTTGGCCAATTTTGGGTTCTTTGGAAGTGGAGAGATGGTTTGGGCAGACAAGTTGAAATGGACTTTGGGTTTGAAGATTCCATGTTTTGAACGAGTTTCCATTGGATGGGTAGGGACAGTGAGTGGCGGAGTGATGTCTGAGATGGGGGTAAAGTCGGATAAGGAGAAGGTGGGGGCGAAGCCGGCGGAGGCGCCGCGGCTCCTGGATCGAGAGTTGCGGCGCTAGAAGGTTGACATGCTTCTTTGAAGTTTGGGCGCCGCGGCGCCTCAGCACAGGGCCGCGGCGCTGTCGACGGTGTTTCAAAAAATTGCTCTCTAGAAATCAGGCGTCGTGGCGCCTCCCCTCGAGACCGCGGCTCTGACGACGGAACAGAGGATGTAAGTTGTTCGATTATGAGGCTAGAGATGGCAGACTCGTCAAGAAATGAGTAGTCCTATTTTTGGAATTTTGGAAGATTCGAAAACGGGAATGTGGTCTCGTCGAATGTGACGTGACGAGATATGTGGATCTGACGAGTCGACAAGTCATAGCATAGATAGCCCCTATGGTTCGGGGGGAATCCTAGAAAGACACGTGGAGTGAACCTAGGAGCGAGCTTATGAGGGGCGGTGGAGCTAAGGTTGGGATAGCACAGACAACCAAAAATCCGTAGATGATCATAAGAGGGGATTCTATGGTAGAGGATTTCGGTAGGGGTCATATTGTGAAGAGTGCTAGTAGGGAGAATATTTAGAGTGTATTCTGACATTTTAGCAGCTAGACCCAGAAGGGTGGAGGGAGGGAGGCATGAATCAATAGGATGTGAATCATATTGTTAATGGTGCGGATGATTCTTTCAGCTTTACCGTTTTGTGGTAAGGTGTGAGGGCAGGAGAAGCGAAAGACCATGCCATTATTGGTACAAAAGCGATGAAACATAGAGTTATTGAATTCACGACCATTATCGCACTGAAATGATTTTATGCCTTTTCCAAATTGTGTTTGAATGAACTTGTGAAACTCACGAAATTTGACAAACACTTCCGATTTAAATTTATGAGGGTATAACCAAACGTAATGTGAAAAATCATCAAGCAACACAAGATAGTAATTATGACCGAGAGAATTAGAGATAGGAGATGTCCATAAATCGGCATGTATGATGTCAAAAGGAGCAAATGTAACACTAGTAGATGATTTAAATGGAAGACGAATATGTTTGCCTAAAGAGCAAGAAACACAATTTTGGGCAAGTTTCCCATTACAAGCAATGAAATTGTTGCCTCTAAGAAAATTAAAAACTGGGGCTCCTGGATGACCAAGCCTATTATGCCAAGTTGAAGAAGAAACAGCAGCTAGAGTGACGGGAGAGCAAGATCTGGCAGCGAAGGTGGAAGTGAATGGATAGAGATCCCCGTGCTATTGCATCTCGTAAGAGGTATCCCCGTATGAAGATCCTTCACAAGTAAAACCAAAAGGGTCAAAATCCACGGAGATTTAATTATTACGAGTAAATTGGCGGACAGATATGAGGTTCTTAATCATGTGTGGGGCATATAGGGTGTTTTTGAGGGAGAAGAGTGGATGAGGAGGTTGTGTGTATGAGGTACCATAACCCTTAACCGGAATGAGTTGTCCACTACCAACTGTAACATATTGAGGATGCTTTAACCGAAATAGTTTAGGAATAGTACCTGCAGACTGGGTGACGTGAGATGTGGCGCCTGAGTCCATGTACCAAGTATTGTCAGGCTGTTGCATAGAGAGGGTGCTGAACGCCTGACCAAACTCAGTGGGTGTCATGTCGGAGGAGGGCTGCGGGACCTGACCTTGCATGAAGTGGGCTTGCTGTGGGGCTGGAGCGGGGCCTAACAAACCGGGGTAAGAATACGGATTGTATGGCTACTGGTACTGGAATGGACTTGGCGCCGCGACTCTGAACTGGGGCGTCGCGGCTCTGTACTGGGGCGCCGCGGCGCTGTAGACGAACTGTTGAGGAGCCGCGGCCCAATTGTTCTGCGATCTCTGTTGTTGTTGCTCCTGCTGTTGGTTCTGTTGACCGCGACCCTTGCCACGACCACGGCCTCTTCTACCACCGCGGCCTTTTCCACCCTTGCCACCGCGGCCCTGCCGTTGTTGGGAGTTGTCTGGTGGCGTCTGATCTTGGGGTTGCGTGTCGACAGCTAACACCTGCTGGGCGTGCTCATCCTGCTTAGCACGACGGGTTTCTTCGAGCAACAATTGTGAGCGAGCTTTGTTAAAACTCGGTAGCGGATCTGCCTGTTGAATAATGGTGGCCAAAGTATCATATTCGCCCTTAGTAAGGCCAGAAATCATTTGTAACACCATTTTATCGTCAGTGAGAGGCGTACCGATGTTGGAGAGTTGATCCGCTAGAAGTTTAAGCTGCTTGCAGTACTCAGAGACATTGGAGAAGTTTTCAAGACGTGTTTTGTTGAACTGTTCTTCCAAATACACGGCACGTGTGCTTGTTGTCCTGAAAAATTTCTCCAAACGATTCCACAAGTCAAGGGTCATGGGAGTCGATTTCATGATAGTAAGGAGCAAATCCTGAGAGATACTACCATATATCCATTGTTTGACGTCGGCGTCGAGACGATGCCAGATAGAATCATCAACCTCCGTAGGGCGCGGAATAGTGTCATCAATATGGTCAAGCACGTTATAGAGACATGCATGATTGCGAAAAGTTCAACCCAGGGAGAATACTGGTTGTTTTCTTGATCAAGAATAATGGGAATATGGTTCTTGATGTTGGAAACAGTAAGGGCGAGATGAAACGGGGGTGGTGACTTTGTGGTGGGATTTGTGGAGGTAGAGGCGTCAGAAAGTGTGGAAGAATCAGGGATAGCCATTTAGAGAAGAGAAGAAATGAAGAACAAAACCCGAAAAACAAGAAGAAAATTCGGGAGGGCCGCGGTGTAGGAGAGGCAGCCGGCGGCTGTGGAAGAGAAAGGTTTTTAGGGTTTTGTTTATTTGGCTCTTGATACCATGTTAGATGATATTAATCTCCCTTGGGGAGTCTTTCATTAATATCAAGGTATATATAGAGTACAATCTCTTATACAATAGGAATTCTAAGCCTATATAAAAGAGGAATTCTAGTCTTACCATAATTATATTTACACAATATATGGAAATAAGAAATATGAGCCACACTATGAATACTTTGTTTTTTTGGTAAGCAAAATTTTCATTGATACCAAAGTGCATAGTTACAAACCTAAACAGGTGCTGATCACCTATTTCTCAACAGCACAAGACTATCTAAGGTAAAGACAAAACTACACCTATCACTAGTCATCTATACAAGTAATCCAAAATAAGACAATTAAGCTTGTATTCGCTTCTGTACTTCATGGCATGTGGTTCAAGTTGTCCAGTATTACTTTCCAATGCTTCAAGTCTATGTCTCTCTGATATGTATATGAATAGCAAATTCTCTACAGACTTTGTCCATATGAAATTGGCCATGTTGAAACCTCATGGAATTTCTCTCTCCAAATAATTGACACTATCATAGCAAAAATGCAGCTAATGATAGCACCCTTGCGTGACTTCCTTTTAGCCCAGTTACACACCCATTGTAGCCCATCTCTTCCAAGCAGCTAGCCACAGGATGAATAGATGCCTAGGATGAATGTTTAGGTTGCAGGGCTATACTTCTCCAATGAACTTTCTGATATTGTGGCATAAGATGAAGGTACATGTTCTTAATAGAAAACTTTCCACACTTTATCACTGATTGCAGTCTATCCATTAGATCCCCTTGCAGAGAAGTGTTATATAGGACATGTTTCCTGGCTTCTAATATTTTCTTGATAACCCAGGTTGCATGATTACTTTGTTCATATCTGATAAATGATTTGCACTTTTCCCCTTCCAAGTCAATCTACAAAATTGTGTACAAGAAAAACTGGTATAATCATAGTGTAGAGCAATTTTAGAAATAAATTTGTTTTGCTAGCCTTTACAATGGAGGTGAATTATCCTAGCGTTTGAACATCGGCCTAGAAGAATGTCAGAGCACAGTAGTTTGGCATATGTTGGTAGCTTGCTAATGGATAGGTCTAATTTTATGTGTTGTTGTCTAAGAAGAGTATGGTGTTTCAATTTCCATGCAGGAGGGGATTAACGAGTGTAACAATATTTAGTAGCTCGTATATGGGATCTAAAATGTAAGACATCATGTGACTATCAATATATTATTCTTTTAGAACAAATTTAGTTATGTATTTCAGGTAAATAGTCAAATTGGGTGGTTTTGCTAATTTTTAGATCATATTTTATGTTTTTTTAGAAAGCTATATTCAAACACAAACATTATTTCAAATATTCTTAGCAAAAAATAAAATCAAACACAGATCTCTTCAAAAAATTCAAATAAAATGTAAAATATGTAGTTTCTATGACCAAAACGCTTACTTGCATTATCATAATGTCTTTTAGAGCAACTCCCCTAAACAAAAACCTCCATCAAGTCAGTAACGTAGTTATCACAACTTTTATTTCCAGTTTTCAATCTTGAGAAGTCCAAAGTAAGAAGAATAGCAAACATCCAGCCATCGTTTGAAATGAAAACTTGACCTTCAAATACAATTTGTTCAATATCAAAATCACGAGACTTTTCGCATCTGTCTTTTGTATACAGGATTTTTGTCATCTTCATCTTTTTTTCTTTTTCCTCTTAAACATGCCGCTTTTTTTTGTTTTTACAAATAATAGTTAGATATCAAGTGTCAGCCGTCTGAAGAATAACGATAAACAAGGATAGGTCATAGAACTCGTATAGAGCGAGGATAAACTGGCCAGAGTGCGCTGATGATATTTCCTCTCGAGGTCTGGCCATATATCAGACCTGAAAAAACAAAGGAAAAAACATATACAGCATTACTAAAAAACTCCAGCGCACTTCAGACAGCATGAGCCAAGCTCTTCCCTAATCAACTAATTCATCCTTGCAATTTACCGCTTGTATTGGTAGCCTGACCAACTCATCTGCACCTAAGACATATGAACCTGGCAGGGACAGCATCCATGTCAGGGATCCCGGCACATCTGGTGTGCTGCCAAACACCGCACGCATCACAAGCCAACATCCTCTCCCCATCATCATCCTTTGCTCCACAGTAGCAATCTACAATCCATCTCTCCATTCCCCTTTCCATTCTATACCTAATCAGCCCGTTTTTTCCCAGGAATTTTCCTCGGACCGTCACAAATTCAGCAGATCCTAGGAGTTTGACCTGAGTAGATTCTTTCACCCCGCCATATCCAACTAGCTCATCAGCTTGAAATCTTCTGAACATCGAGTATACATCTTGAAATGTCCTTGATGCCTCCGCCTTCAAGTCAGAAATGGTAGCATCCGAGGGGAGAATCAATAATTCTGGAGGAGGGTTTATGGAATGTACATCAGATTGTTCCATGATGTCCACCTCACATAGCACCTGGATTGCATCTGATTTTGGGATAGGCAAGAATCTTTCAGGCTGATATTCCTTCATAAATTGCTTGCAATCAAGAACAATTGTAGCAGCACGAACTGCAGCTTCCCTTCTGGTTAACGGAACATGATTAGACATTGTCTGTGGGTTTAGCATGCACTCGTACAAGTACTTCAGATCTCGACGCAGATGTTCCTCAGATGGGAAGTTTGGTGTGCAAGGCAATCTATTCTCACTTGTATTCACATTAACCATTGGGTTACCACGCTCAAGTCTGCATCAGGTAAAGACAACATCAGTCAGAAGGGAAAAACAGAAAAAATTACAACGCACACAATTGTGATCTATACGAAATTTTACATATTGAGCTCCCAAGAAGAAATATGGAAGAGAAGAATTGATTTACTGACTTGTACTCCATAGCGCCAGAACCAGATACGCTGCGGGCATTGACAACCATTCCATAGGCTGCCTGCTTTCCATGGAGTTCCTTTAGGCAATAATCGAGTAGTTCCGGAGAACCAGCTTTACACACAGCACCTCTAAGGGCACACCAGCTCACCCAATTGGACCCAGAGACAGCCCGTAGTACTCTAAACATTGCTTCTTCAACGCGTAAAATATCACTACTGGTCCATGCACATAAGACCTTGGAGTCGCAAGTTTTACGCTTCTTACAACTGGCATCATCGGGCTCCAAGCCAGATTTGTGGGTATCATGGATTGAACTAGTTAAGAAAAGAAAAAGGTCTCTAATATTTACAAGCTCAAGCTCTGACAAGGACTGATAAAATGAAATCAAGTCCTGCAGACGGGTGCGGGGCTTCCGTCCTTGAGATAGAAAGATGGTCAAGGGCAGAGAAGAAAGGCTCTCTACAGCCTGTCTGTAAGAATCTTGAGTCAGACCAAAACAACCAGTGCCAAACTGATAACCCCATTCGCCATACCATGGACGACCTTTTGTGATGGCATGCAGTAGACGTAACTCCAAACCATACTTCTTTGAAACATCCATCACGCTGATTTTTCTGACCATACAGGACAAGACTAAATATCAAATATAGGTCTGGAGAACCAAACTTTAGAAGATTGCGATGTTTCAATAAGACCTTCAGTACTTGGGGTAACATGTCAAATTTTATTATTCCTACAGCATAATGTCTAATACAAATGATGCTTACCTTGCTCCAAGAACTTTACAGAGCCTATCCCAGAAATTCATTATATGACTTCCAGAAAGCACCCTGGATCCACCCTCTCTACCGTTTACCCTGAGAAGATGTCCATAGCCATTGGCATGGATCACACCATGTAGAAGATGATTGGTATCCTCTAACTGACGGTACATCCAATCGTCAACGTCTTCTGGGGTCATGACATGGTTACATGACTTGCACCTGACAAGACAAATTAATGTATTTTAGTCCCACATTTTTATCTATAATACAAAGGTCAGGATAAACAAAAACAGTTGGCCAGATTTCTCTGCACACTGACTAGGAGAGGATTTAAAGCAACCTTGAAGCTGTAGGACCAGATCGACACAGACAACACAATTACTTGACATGTTTCCAAAATGACTAAACCATACTAGATACTGGAACATTACAGAATTCAATGGTAACGTATGAAGCAACTTTAAAAAGGGAACATATGGAATAGAAAGTCATGACATATGAAGCCACACCGATAGGGAGAAAAAACAATGGCAAGTGTATACTACATTTTTACCTAGACTCGGATAAGTGAAGGGCTTCACCGCACCCAGCACAGGACTTGTTATAACCCCCAATTGAGTTTCCATCTGCCTTGATAACAAAGTGGAAACGCTTTGCACAAACTGGATGACTGCTCCAACCTATAAACCAACAAGAACACAACCAATTTATTCACATCCCAAAAAAAAAATCTAGAGAGAAAAACACAATTCAATCCCGCTATTTCATTCTTCAATTCCCTTTCAAACAACAAAAAGATTACTGAATAGTGAATATCCAGCATCCCTCTATTTTAAACAAGAATCATTGACCACGCAACTTTAACAACATCCACATCTCTTAAAATTCTATTCTTTAGTTGCCAAATTCATTCAAACACCAAGATATTTCTTGCTTTAGGAATTATTGTATAACTTTAGTTGATTTGATATATTAAAGACAAGATTAGGTCTCACGGATAGAAATTGTGGAGCATATTTGGTGGCCTGTAATGAGACTAATTATTTCGTGAAGAGAACTATAACCAGATTAAAGTACTTATTTAATTGTCATCCCCACGCCACATCATCATATAATTACTCAAGTCAATGACAAAAAGGAAAAAATAAAACAGAACGTGCATAACAAGTAGAAGGAAGGCTCACACTACCAAATTACGTAATTGTCCAGTGCACATGTGAGTATCACTGGTCCTTTTCATTCCCTTTATCCGGGAAGGTTATATCTGTAAATTTCAATATATGGTGGAAAGGACATAAGAGACTTTGGGACCTCCGTGGCTACCAGGTATCAATTACCACCAACTCTGTAGGACCCACTCACCCTTATTTGGACCCCACGTTGTTAATTTTTTTTATTATTAATTTTTTTATTTTAATTAAAGAAAATGTTCCATGTGAGCTGGCACAGTATTAGCTCAGCTTTTAGTACAGTGGCAAGACTACTATTTTAATAGAACACAACTAGAAGGTTCTGATTTCATGAAATCGACGGCTCAGCTCTAGCGAGTCCATCAAACTTAACGGAAGGCCGGGCGAACTCTTGTGGTCTTCCAAAATTAGTAAGACTAGATTTATTTTTCCTCCCAATTTAAGCCAACCATCTGATCCAAGCAAACCACACCGTATTAGCAGGCTAAAAAAACAGTAAAAACGACACCGTCAAGGAAGCAAAGCGAGCTGGTATATAAATAAAATAAAAATATATAAATATTGTTTTATTGACTCGGTGGGACAACTCACCAACGACTCGGCACTGGTCGCAATAAACGGATCTACATCTAGCGACGTCTTCTTCGATGACATCGAGGCAGACGACGGAGGAAGAAGAGTCGTCGCCGTCCGTGAGATTGCCGATGCGGAAGAGGATCTGCCACGTCAGAAGGTGAGGTAACAACGAAGAAGGCGGCGGCAAGAGCGCGTGTTTCGACAAAAACGCCTTCACCGTCGTCCTGAACGGCCCACTACCGGCGATATTTCCGTCCGGGAACGTGAGGAAGTCTTTAAGATCCGCCGTTACTCTCCTCTTCATCCGCTTCATCGGCCTCCCATTCACTACCATACTGATCTTGGCGCGTGGTAACCAGATCTCGGCGCGTGACGTCGGAATATCTAGATCCTCGTCGCAGATCTGAACAGATACCCCCAGATCGGACGGCTACAAAAGAGCAAGTAAAAACAAAGATTGACAGAGGGAAGGGGATGAGGGAAAAAGTTGTTGTACTATGGGGAGAGAGAAAAAGAGGGAAAGTCTGATGAACGTTTGTTTCGGAGTAAGAAATTAAGGTTTGGTAAATTTGGGGGCTTTTCTGTACTTTTATATTATTTTCTTTTCTCCAATTCCCTTATGGTTTCGCCAAAAAAGAAAATTAAAAGATTCTAAAGGCGGTGTAACAAGTAAAGGTATACGGATAAGAGTGAAATAAATAAGCTGACTATTTCAAATGAAGAAATTAAGTATTATGAATTGGCTAAAATACCCTTGGAGGGACTTTCGGGGAAGGTTCCAGGTTTCGAAATTAATTTTTGGGGGTTGGGGAAACCGTAATTAAATCTTCTTTGGATGGTGATTAATATAGGTGTATCTTGTTGAAGAAGACAGGGAGGTTGAGATTAAATGACAGGTGTGTCCTTGGATTTTTGAATTGTGAATGGATGTGCGTGAAATTTGGAGGGATTTTAGTTTTTGCTGGATAGAGTGAGGGTAAAAGGGTCATTATAAGTCGTGGTCCCTCGAGCCAGCCTTTGGGTTAAATCCGTTACATTTGGTTAAACCAACCTCAATAATAATAATAAAAGGGTTAAGTTTACCCTTCTACTATATATATAAAATAAAAAGTATCAATTTTACCTTATCCTATCATTACTTCAATACTTCAAATATATCCCCACATCATTAAAGTTATTTAAAGTGAACACTATGTGGCACTAACATTTTGGTGAGATAGACATCAACATGTCAACCCATTTTATGAGTTCATCATCATCTATGGCTATTTATGCTCACTACCACTTCCATCTTTACATAAAGGAGACAAGGGAGAGCACATTTAATTTAATTCATCGGTGAATATGATTGTGCTTTGTGCGGTTATGAAATATATTTATTTTATAAATATATATAAAAAATAAATTTAATTAAAGAATAAGAAATGCAGAAAGCATCATAGATAATTATAATTAATGTATAATTTCTACATTTAGTTTATATATATCTATATCAAAGGAAGTTGAATTTTACAACATAAATGATCAAAAATAAAACTAACATGCTAATAAGCATGAAGTTGCAGTTTTACCGAAGATGAAAGAAAAAATGGAGAAAAAAAGGGAATAAAAATATAAAATGTGTTTGTTAGCATCGAACCTTTCTCTAGCTAGGAACGTGAGCTTGATAAGAAAATAATGAATATTTCATCGCATCTAGGTAAAGAAGTCCAATGAAATGTTTGTAATTCTCTTCCTTTACGTGAATGATATTTTATTAGCCGGAAATAAATTGAAGTATGTGAAAACTATCAAGTCATGAATCTCAAAGTCATTTGACATAAAAGATATGGGTGAAGTAGACTATATATTGAGTGTTAAGATCCAAATAAATTGTTCCAAGAAGTTTTTGAGTCTTTCTCAAGAAACTTATGTAAAGAAAATTTTGAAACGCTTCCAAATGAATAGTTGCAAATCCATGGATACTCCTACATCTAGAGGTGAGACTTTAAACCTTGAAATGTGTCCAAAGACTGAAAAGGAAAAAAAAGATATGTCTCGAGTTCCATATTCAAGTGTTGTCGGGAGTTTGATGTACGTTATGATGTGTACTTAATACGATTCGGCTCGTGGAAGACTCAGATTCAAACAACAAATACGCGGAAACTAAAATAGTAAGAAATTGGAGATGAGAATTGAAGAATTGATTAGAATAGAGTGATAGAAGCAAGACTCAATTAGGATTGGATTTATGAGCAAACGTGGATATGTGAAATCCAAACTCTGCCAATTTAATCAACTTAAAAGAACCTATACTATTTGAAATTCAACAAGAGATAATCAATTGAATCCATAAATGAACAACTCTATATGAAAATCAATGGAAAAGGATTTCAATAGCCAACAATGAAATCCACCATAATTAACTATCACTAACGTTAATTACTAGATTAGCACTACACTAAGCTATCAAATAAACTATCACTCTTTAAGAGTATTCATCTTAAGATCATCAAAACTAAGGAATGAAAATAACAAGTGTAGTATTTATACTACTAGGCTAAAGAAGACGAGGCTATCTATTACAAAAATACTCTTGATGAAGTAAGGGCCTTGTTTGGATGTCTTCTCAAGAAATGATGGCTTTGTCTTTAAAGAATGGTCTCTTTGCATAAATAACCACCTTTCGGTCTTTGACTATCCAAGCTCACAATTGTAACCACACATCAACATTTGGGCTTCTTTAAGAGGCAATCTTTGGGTCTTGGGCTGTTGTAATCTTCCTTCATGCTATCTTCCATGACTTGAAGGCCCTCCAATGTCTCTCTTCAAGTGCTTATATGGCTTCATTCTCCATGAACATGACTTCTAAAGCTTGGAAGTCCTTGGCTCGGCTTCTAGTACAATGCCTTGGAGAAGTTTGAGCAATTGAGCCCTCCGATATCGTATCATCCTCCCTTCTTGAAAAGAATTCGTCCTCGAATCTGTATCTTACAATACATAGAAGAGAATGAGTACATATCCTCTCATAAAACAAACAAGCTAATCATCATAAGGCAAATGATAATACATAAAGTAAGCATAGCATGCAACCAACACACTAAATGGCTCACTCTTATGATATAACCAAGCATCATAAAGATCTAGAAAGATTATATATCCAAAAAATCCTCAATTAGTGGACCATCATAACATTCAAGTTGATCAACACAAGTATCCACACTAGTTGAACGCAAATCGATCTTGCTAGAAGAATCAATCCGGTCATTAATAGGATCAACTAGTGGGTGAGTAATCTCAACACATGACAATGCACAAACAATCTCATCACAAGTGTCAACACTAGGTGGACACAAATTCATCTCACACGAAGAATAAATCTGGTTATCAAAAAGATCAACTAGTGTTGGAACACCTATATCAACATCATTATCAATAAGCGCTAAAGAATTAAGCTCAATACATTGTAAAGACACATTAAGTTCAACTAAGGAAAAACTATCATTCACACTCAAGTGGAATTGTATAGTATCTTTTTTATTTTTGATGTAAAGAGAAAGGCATAGAAGATTTAAATTAACTTGTAGACTTATTAGAATCACTGTAAGTATTTCGTCTTACTCTGTTTGTTATTTTTTGGAGGTCTCCAGCATATCCTTAATGCCGAGGAATACAATATTTACCAGTTTCAAAAAAAAAGAAATAGTTCCCAGCATTGTCTAGAGAACCTGCAGTGAAGAATAGATGATCTACTGATTCCAAGTCATCTTCACATAAGTAACATCTGTTGCATAAAGAAAAACCTCTCTTCTGCAAATTGTTTTAAGTTAAACATGTTCCCCGGGTTGCAGTCCATCCCTAACAGGCTACCTTCACTGGAGCTTTCGTTTTCCAAATCATCTTCCAAGGCCAAGTATTATTCAAATTACCTGCCTCCTTTAACAGTGTAATGTATCAACTTTTAACTGAAAAAATCTTATCTTTACTGGTTGTTCATATCAAAGAATTCACCTGACTCTGATCAAGCTTGACTGAGTACAATTGTTGAAGTATTTGACAAAAGTCTTCTATCCCAAACATTCAACTTCCTTCTAAAATTGAACTGTCAACCTGAATCTGAATGAAATTCAGCAATAGTACCACTCTCATTAATGGAACAATTAAACAAGATAGGAAATCTATTCTTTAGGCTATCATCTCCCACCCAAACATCTGTCCAGAAATTTATTTTGCATCCATTCTCAACCTTCAATTTAGCAAATTTCATAAACTCCTCCCATAACCTGCAAATATCCTTCCAAAATCCACTTTTAGCATTTGATTGAAGCGGAGGAGAGCTCCACCCAACTTTTTGATTAGAAATTCGGACCACATAAAAATAAGTTAAATCAAATCAACAATAGATGTAAGGAGGGAATTAATTCATAGATTTAACTAATATGATCCAAATAAATCCAACTACAAGAAAGCTACTCCATAATGGAGATCAATCCAAATAATGAACCATATTGAAATCACAAAACTTCATGGCTACAAAGAGAAAGTAAAATATGAAAATAAAGAACTCCCTAAATCTTCAACGGGATAAATTTTAAGCTTCTATACGTTATGGTTAAAATCTCGTCTTTCCGAAAATTCCCTTTTATGATATCCGTGGTAGAGAGCGGGCAATTGCATGACAAGGGTGCATAATTGCGCACTAGGTTCTGCCTCTGTTAAATTTCAGCTCGTTGAGGGTGCTGTTTTTTGCCTACTTTCAGTTCCCAGGTCGCACAACCTGGGGTGCACAATTGTTGACTTAAATCTGTTTTTGTGCTATTCGACTTCTTGAGGGATGCTTGAATACTTGATCTTTGAATCTCCCCTAAACATAAAACAAATAAAAGTGGGGAATCACACAAAATATTATCTATTTCACCTCATTGCGAAGCATAAAATGGACCAACTATTACCAGTATGAGAAACTAATTATACTCACATCACATGTCTATGCTGATTCTATAGAACTGTCAGTAGCGTACCACTTGGTTTTTATGGCTCCTCAAAGGAGCTATCATGGCTGAACATTATGAATCCTTGATCTGTAGAGGATCAATCCACTTTATAAGGCTGTATGCATGGAAGTGGGGCTAATAGCCTAATAAAATATGGGTTCAATAGGTTGTACATTTTCTTTTTGTCGGTGGTTTACATTATTTTTCTTATCATTTCATATTTAACTTCTCGTGAAATGTAGTTTGTTCAGGAGAAGTTCAGTATTTGCTGAAATGAGTCTTAACTCCTGTAGGACCAGCTGCCCACGCACTGCGTACGCCTCGACTTTCTGGTTTTCTGATCGTTTGAGTGATACAAGATGCACCAGGTACGGGTGAAGAAAGAAGATAACTTTAAGAGTTGGCACCACAAGCCACTTCATTGTGGCATTGTTAGTTTATTTCATGTTTGGGTTGGGAAAGAAGTAGCTCAGAGGAGCCCTCGGGGCTTTGGTCTAGTGCTAAGAGTGTAGCGCGTGATGTCTGGTGCTTTATGTAGTACCGATGGTGATAAGAGTCGGGTTACTTGAAAGAAAAAACAAGAAAATAATGCAGAAGCGAGAGATTAAAGACTAGAAAAATAAGATATGCGAAATTCGAGAAATAAATTCCCAAATCTCAAAAGTATCTACTAAGAACCCTAATTGACCTAATTGTCAGATTAGGGCTAATCAGGATTACAAGCATATTCAATTCAAGAACTTAGATGAAGTGATCTAGACCCATAATTGAATAATTAGAGGCAATAATTAGTATAGGACTCATTTAATTACCTTCTTCAATTAATCGAGTAAGAACCGTAGAGATATCAAGCAAAGAATTATTTTATCTCTTATAAGAATCGTTCTTGTAAGGTTGTAAGATAAATCCCAAGTAACAAACACTCAAAGGAAAGAAGATAAAACTCTCAAATTGTATTAATAATAATGATGTAAAAAAACAAATCCATATATAGTGGAAAATTCGTGCAGCCCTCTGCCAAATAATAGTAAACCTAACTAGGAAACTTTTAGAAAAGCATGTAAAGTTAATATCACATTTCTTCCCAAAACAACCTAACAAAAAGTAAGGAAAAGAAGTGCCAAATTTGCACCAAAACACATGCACCTTTTTAGCATGTTTGGGCATGAATTTCAGCCTATTTTAGGCTTGATTTTCAGCCCCCTTTGGGCTCCACGTGGGCCCAATCTTCCTCCTCTTGGTCTTTGACTTGGATTATGAAATACGTGAAGCACGTAACCCACTCTTCGCCATTAATTATTGGGCTCTTCTTCTACTATAAGCATCTTCTTGATTTCTATAGCTTCCAAAGTTCCATATAACTCATTTAATGGAAGTATGCCACCATGGATGCTATCAGATGATGGTCAAACCTTTGGGTGTGTTCTGTTAGTGGTGTGAAGCATAGTTTTGAAATCAAGATACATAACGCGTAACAAATGGCCATTTTCTGAATCATGAGTCGTGTCGTAAGATACAATCATAGTTAAAGAATTTATGACCCAAAACATAGTCAAGAAAACTTAGAAATTACTAACATGCTTGTGAAAAATTTACGAATGACACTAATTCTAAACAAGTCACAAAATAGATCCGTCTTTCTACTTTGGGATTTTCTTTTCTGTAAGGAGATCTTTTGACCATATTGGCACTAATTCTCCAGTCCTTCTATTAATAGTTTGCCGTTAACATTGAAAAGATGCTAAATGTCCTGAAATATGCACTTGAATGACAACTTTACCTGATTATGATAAGAATAAAAAGATAATCTGGAATATGCACTATTTTGGTGCCTCTGGATGGAGCCAATGGTAGACTTTTCCTAGACATCTTCCTTTCTGTTGATTATGTTTGTGGAGAAGGTAGTTTTTGTTGTCGTGCCTGTGTTCAAAAAATCAGGAAAAACAGAAACCAAACGGAAAGACAAAAAACCAGAAAAAACAGAAACTGGAAAAATAATACAGAAGTAAGAAAATATCCGAGACCACAGAATTCACTTTGTATGTCCTTAAGGAATTTAATCCCCTCACTTGTGTACCCGAGGTTATGGATTACTTCCTCCCAGGATAAAACGGATATACTGTCGCGGGAGTAGCGGTACGTCAAACGCCTTCGACTTCGACGAACTCAAAGTTGGCAACGAAACACAGTAAGACTCGATAGTTTTATTTGTGAAAAAAGAATGCAGAATTTCGATGCAGAAATTTTTGGTTTTGGTATCTTTAAAATGAGGCATTGCCTTAGTTTATATAGCCTTGAAGGTGCCTCTTCGGAATAGGTTGGTGACTGTTCGGAAAGGTTGCCTTCCATTTCTCATTCACACCAACTTGGCTAGTTTTATTCATTAACTAGCTTTAACAATCCCCCACATGAATGGGGAATGGCTATATGATGAAAAACATGCATGACAAAAAAGCGTGTGATTCGTAAGCAAGGATTAATCGCATCCGGATAAGTAGATTTCTCTTTGAACTTTCCGTAGTGAACATATGTCGGATATACTTGGTCAATCGGTAGATGTGATATCCTTGAACCGTCGAGCTTTGGTGTATACCTAGACAACCACATGTCACACAATTAACCCTTTAACCGTCTTTGGTTCTCATTGTTTTGTTCGTTTGACCATGAACACCGCCGGTTCATAAGTGCGTAGAGAATTGGCCTTACATAATTCTCCTTGAAGCGGCTTACACTTCACACTTACATAGGTGATTCCTAAATGTGTCATCCCGTAGATACACTATTTGATATACCCCGTACCAAACTTAGGAACCATTAAAAAGCCGCAATGCTTTATCCCGGTACCGAACATTGTCTCATCACGAGAATGGACCAAAGAGTTATTGTGACAATGTTGAACCGTCATTAATGACTTTGTTTGATCTCTTTGAACCTAGATCTTGGGATCTCCAGTCTTCTAGGTAGAGTTACCGTCACGATGACTTGTCCTCGGCCATAGTCCCATTCCCCTTGATGATCTTTCAACTACCTCTCTAGTTAGGCCTTTAGTTAGTGGATCCGACACATTATCTCTTGACTTAACATAGTCAATTGTGATAATTCCACTAGAGAGTAGTTGTCTAACGGTATTATGTCTTCGTCGTATGTGACGAGACATTCCGTTGTACATAAGGCTCCCGCTCTTCCTATTGCCGCTTGGCTATCGCAATGTATGCATATAGGAGCCAACGGTTTGGGCCAAAATGGAATATCTTCTAAGAAATTCCGGAGCCATTCAAACCTTCTTCACCGGCTTTGTCTAAAGCTATGAACTCGATTCCATTGTAGAGCGGGCGATACATGTATGCGTTTGGATGACTTCCAAGACACTCGCTCCTCCACCTATGGTAAAAACATATCCACTTGTGGATTTAGTTTCGATTGAACCGGTGATCCAATTTGCATCACCGTATCCTTCAATAACTGCAGGATACCGTTATAATGCAAAGCAAAGTTTTGAGTATGTTTTAAATACCCCAAAACTCGTTTCATCGCCCGACCAATGTTTTTGGTCGGGATTACTAGTGTAGCGACTTAGTTTACTTATAGCACATGCAATATCGGTCGCGTACGGTTCATGATATACATCAAACTTCCCAACACTCTGGCATAATCCAATTGAGAATGACTTTCACCTTTATTCTTTGCAAGAGCAAGGTTCATATCAATTGGCGTCTTTGCAACTTTAAAGTCCAAATACTTGAACTTTTCAAGTACCGTTTCAATATAATGAGATTGAGACAATGCTAGACCTTGAGGAGTCTTATGGATTTTTAATTCCCAGAATTAAATCGGCAACTCCTAAGTCTTTCATATCAAACTTACTAGCAAGCATGCGCTTAGTAGCATTTATGTTAGCAATGTCGTTACTCATTATCAACATATCATCCACGTACAAACAAACAATGACTACGTGGTTTGGAGTGTTCTTAATGTAGACACATTTATCACACTCATTTATCTTGAATCTATTTGACAACATTGTATGGTCAAATTTTGCATGCCACTGTTTGGGTGCTTGTTTTAGTCCGTAAAGAGACTTAACAAGTCGACACACCTTCTTCTCTTTCCCTGGAACTACAAACCCCTCAAAGTTGTTCCATGTAAATTTCTTCCTCTAACTCTCCATTTAAGAAAATTTGTTTTCACATCCATTTGATGGATTTCAAGACCGTACACGGCGGCTAACGCTACTAACACCCGAATAGATGTAATCCTCGTTACCGGCGAGTATGTATCAAAGTAATCAAGACCTTCTCGTTGTCTAAACCCTTTAACAACTAGTCTTGCCTTATATTTATCAATAGTACCATCAGCTTTCATTTTCTGCTTGAAAATCCATTTGGAACCTAAAGGTTTATTCCCTGGAGGAAGGTCAACCAATTCCCAAGTATGGTTGTTTAAGATGGATTCTATCTCACTATTGATTGCCTCTTTCCAAAATTGAGCTTCCGATGAAGACATAGCTTCGTTGAAGGTTCGAGGCTCATTCTCCAACAAAAATGTTAGAAATTCGGTCCAAATGAAGTAGACGTCCTTTGACGTTTCTTTGCGTCTCGGTTTTTCCTCATCGGGAATATTTTCCTTTGTTTCTTCCCGAGGTCGTTTAGATTATTTGCTAGACGACTCACATTCCTTTTTATACGGATATATGGTTTCAAAGAAGTCGCATTATCTCGATTAAATTACCGTATTTACTCGAATGTCGGGATTTTCTCGATTTGTGAACCGTAAATCGATATGCCTTACTATTTGTGGCATATCCTATGAAAACACAATCAATGGTTTTAGGTCCTATTTTTACCCTTTTGGGTTTAGGAATTTGCACCTTGGCCAAACACCCCCACACTTTGAAGTATCCCAAATTGGGCTTCCTTCCTTTCCACTTTTCGTATGGAATAGATTTTGTTTTGCTATGGGGCACTCGATTGAGTATTCGGCTAGTGTTAGAATGGCTTCCCCCACAAGTTCGGGGTAAACCGAACTTATTAACGTGGCATTCATCATTTCTTTTAGGGTTCTATTTTTCCTTTCCGCAATTCCGTTTGATTGTGGCGAGTAAGGGCGTTGTTTGATGAATAATGCCATATTCCAAACATATTTGTTCAAAAGGAGATTCACATTCACCGCCCCTATCACTCCTTATCATTTTAATCTTTTTGTTAAGTTGAGTCTCAACTTCAGTTTTGTATTGCTCGAATGCTTCAATTGCTTCATCTTTACTATTAAGTAAATAAACGTAGCAATACCGCGTACTATCGTCGTAAAAGTTATGAAATACTTCTTTCCACCGCGAGATGGGATTGACTTCATGTCACAAATATCTGTATGGATTAAGTCTAAAGGACTTGAATTCCTTTCAACCGACTTATAAGGATGTTTAACATACTTAGACTCAACACACATTTGACATTTTGATTGATTGCATTCAAACTTAGGCAATACTTCCAAACTAATCATTTTTCGCAAGGTTCGTAATTGACATGTCCTAAACGTGAATGCCATAAATTATTTGACTCAGTTTTGACAAAGCAACAATTATAATACACAACGGTGAATATTTTATTTCTTCAAACCGAATCAAGGTTACACAAACAGATTTAAAATACTTGAAACGAAATGCGAGAAATTGTATGTTGTATACTTGATGAAGTTTTTATATCTTCAAATCAAGTACCTAAATGAGTAGAAAGTTATGAAAACTTTAATCTCAACCGGAGTAGAAAATCCGA
Source organism: Anisodus tanguticus (assembly GCA_034509755.1). Classification (NCBI taxonomy): domain Eukaryota; kingdom Viridiplantae; phylum Streptophyta; class Magnoliopsida; order Solanales; family Solanaceae; genus Anisodus; species Anisodus tanguticus. Next base: position 45,134,872 of record CM067543.1, on the reverse strand, counting down.
AGATTTTAGTCTCCAACCAACATATAAGTTCGTTAGAAACAACAAAACCTTTTTTTTTTTTTTTTTTTTCCGAATTGTAGATACTTTGAAGTTTTTATATCTTCAAATCAAGTACCAAAGGAGTAGAAAGTTATGGAAACTTTAATACCGGAGTAGAAAATCCGAAGATTTTAGTCTCCAAACAACATACAAGTTCGTTACATCGAAACAACAAACATACACCTTTTTTTTTTTCCCAAGAATTGTATGTTGTATACTTGATGAAGTTTTTATATCTTCAAATCAAGTACCCAACGGAGTAGAAAGTTATGGAAACTTTAATCTCAACCGGAGTAGAAAATCCGAAGATTTTAGTTTCCAAACAACATACAAGTTCGTTACATCGAAACAACAAACATACACCTTTTTTTTTTTTTTTTCCCAGTAAATTGTATGTTGTATACTTGATGAAGTTTTTATATCTTCAAATCAAGTACCCAACGGAGTAGAAAGTTATGAAAACTTTAATCTCAACCGGAGTAGAAAATCCGAAGATTTTAGTCTCCAAACAACATACACTTTTTTTTTTTTTTTCCGACAACGTTCTGTAATTGTTAAACAAGAACAAATGAACACAGAAATAATGAGTAAATTCCTTAAGCTTGTTGTCGTGCCTGTGTTCAAAAAATCAGGAAAAACAGAAACCAAACGGAAAGACAAAAAACCAGAAAAAACAGAAACTGGAAAAATAATACAGAAGTAAGAAAATATCCGAGACCACGAATTCTTGTGTGTCCTTAAGGAATTTAATCCCCTCACTTGTACCCGAGGTTATGGATTACTTCCTCCCAGGATAAAACGGATATACTGTCGCCGGAGTAGCGGTACGTCAAACGCCTTCGACTTCGACGAACTCAAAGTTGGCAACGAAACACAGTAAGACTCGATAGTTTTATTTGTGAAAAAAGAATGCAGAATTTCAGATGCAGAAATTTTTGGTTTTGGTATCTTTAAAATGAGGCATTGCCTTAGTTTATATAGCCTTGAAGGTGCCTCTTCGGAATAGGTTGGTGACTGTTCGGAAAGGTTGCCTTCCATTTCTCATTCACACCAACTTGGCTAGTTTTATTCATTAACTAGCTTTAACAGTTTTCTTTCATATATGTTGCGTAAGGCAATGGTCTTATTCAGTGAAATACCTTTGGTAGATTAAGGATGCAGCTGGCCAGTAGTATTCTGCCATCTTGTCCTTCACCTCTTAGCTTTTCTCTATTAGAACTTATTTTTTGTATTCAAGGAGAAAAAGAAAAAAAACACATGGCTTGTTTAGAATATATATCATTTCTTCGATGAATAAAAGCTTAAATCTGTTCAAGTATGTTGTTGCATCTAGATCCATTGCTTTTATGATGTCATTTTCCTTGGAATTTTTTGAAGGCTACATATAAACACTGAGAAATAATGTTCGGTCACGTGCCTGGGGGGCTGCATTGGTTGCAGCTACCGAGTTGAGCTGTGCCATGTTGTGAAGGTGCACATTCTTTAGTCTTTCTCTTTTTTTCTTGTCTAAACAGTTTACCTTCTCTATTATCGAATACCTGTCCTTTAGGTTTCATGTGGAGATGATTGTATCAGCTGTCAGTGATGGACTTGCATATGCATTGCCTCCATTGCAACTTTTTTTTTTTTGCTATTGGTCTCTGATTTTATATGGCCAATTATCTGTTTTTGGGTAGTTTCACCACAGAGAACTTTTTTGGTGTTTCTTTTCCTTCAGAAAGGAGGTGGAACCATTGATCTTGAAACTTGTCTCACACATTCCTCAACTTTGGAACCCACTCTAGCTCCTGTGTCTGTGGAGCGCACGATGACCACCAGAGCTGCAGCTTCGGTATTACCCAACTTAGTTGAATACTATTCTGCATTATGTATTCACAATTTTTTTAAGATGCAAATTCTTTCCTCCCTCTCCCTTTCCCCCTCCGGTACCTCAACTCTTCAAATTAATGCTGCTTTGAGTTTGATCTACTAGGAAGTAGTCCTCCTTATTTGGCCACTGCTGTTGAAAAGTAAACTTTTCTTTTCTATCTATAGAATAACTGGTGGTGATTATTGCTGAATTATGCCTTTTCCACAAGCTATTCATAGACCTCTCCCAATGGAACATGTGGAAGGAGGAAATTTCCACTAAAGAAAATGCTACAAGCCTACAATTAGGTGAACACGCTTCTACCTCAACTTATACGAAGAAAGTATTAGAAAAATACAATTAATGAAACCTGAAAATTTCCACTATTTATCCCTTGGAAATCTTTGAAGAGTCCTTCTCCATCATTTTGTGTGGATGGCATAGAATCTCTGAACTGAAGTTGAATAAGTCATCTTCAAATGTTCTATATAATCTTCTTTAAGTCAGTGACATGTGATTCTTATTTAGCAGATTTGATGGCAATGGTAACAGAGAACTCATCACGCTTGCTGCATGTATAAAAATAATGTTAGAGAAAGTAATTCTTCCCCCCTCTCTTGTTTGGGGCTTGCCCTGATTAGAATACCTACTCGCAGTGGATCTGATGGTGTATCTTCTTTATAATTGTCAATCTTTTGCTTGTATCTTTTTGTTACGTTACCTCACTTCAATCACTGCAACACTTGGAATTAGCTTCTTCTTTTTTTTAATTGATGTTATGGTGCTTTTATTTTCCAATCTACTGATCTTAACTTGTTGGTTCTTTCCCGCAGAATGCATTACGACAACAGAGATTTGTACGTGAAGTAACAATTCAGTTCAACCTTTGCAACGAGCCTTCGTATGTTATTATCTTTCTTAGAGAGTTTAGTTCTTGACTAAAATCTTTTTTTCTTACTGTTTTTACCGAATTTGGCACAAAATGGTTGGACAATGGTACTCTCAACATACTGCTTCCGTCTGGGAAGATTTTAGTTTTCATTATGATGTTTCTTAATCTAAGCGCTCCAAAAGCTCTCTTCAATTTGTTCCATGATATTTAAGCAGATCCAAGAAGGGATTCCCTGCACCCCTCATCCTTTTCTGAATTACCACTGCTTTTCCTAAAATTGTTGACTACAAGTGTTATTTTGAAGCAGCAACAATGACATGTTGAAGTATCATTCAGTCTTCTTAAGCTGGATCCGAACATGGTTTTGATCTGTTGTTGGGACCTAAGGACTTTTCTAATATTAAGGCCTAGTATAAATGCTAGAATTTTAAAGTTTCCTTGTGTTGGTAGTTCTAAATTCAGTTACGAAGTCATTGATTGATCAATATCCTCAAGGAAGTAGAAGTAAAAGAATAAGCTTTTCCTATGCCTACTGACGAAGCTCGTTTACCTTGACAAGATTTTCTTAATACTTTTTGTGGTTTTAAAGGTTCGTATTTACTTACTGTTGAACAAACATTACCAGGACGAAATACAGCATCAGTGTTGTCGCTGATAAAGGTCTGAAAAAGCCGCTTTTTACATCTCCGCCTGAAGAAGGGAGAAGTTTTGTATGTGGAGACCCATTCCCGTAGGTAAAAACTGAGCCTTTTTTGTTTGGTGACATCTCAAGTAAAGCTATAAATTGCCTGTGAAGAGCTGTTTGGGTGCTCATTCGTTGTCTCTCACTAAATTATGACATACTATTGCATTTGAAGACTCATTTTTGCATTTTGTTCGTAAGCTCCATTTTCCTTTACTGACTGACGGGGTTATTAATTCAAGGTATGAACTTTTCTTTAATGGAGAAAAAATGGTAAAGGCTACTTCTGCATCGCCTGAAACGGATGGTGAAAAAAATGTGGTGGATGGTTGAAGTGTTTAAGTGGTCCTGCTGTAAAAAGCCTTTACCCCAGAAGCTAATGCGATCAGTTGGGATTCCTTTGCCCCTTGAACATGTCGAGGTATTCATCCTTGTTGTCTTTCCAATATCTACGCATTAATGTATCGGGTAGGAGTGCTTCTTGAGCTCTCCGGATGGTAAGAAATCAATGTCTTCAAAAGCAATAAGCCCAGGAAACATTAGAGTGCTTTGAAATGGACAATGAAGATAAAAGCTGCATTGACTTTGTCGTAAAAGGCCACCTGCCTTCTCCCTGCCTTTTCTGATTATCTTTTCCGATCTTACGTAGTTTGGCAGGTTCTGGAGGAGAATCTGGAATGGGAAGACATTCAATGGTCGCAAACTGGTGTCTGGATTGCTGGGAAAGAATATGCTCTTGCTACGGCGCATTTTCTTTAGTTTGTGTAACTTAGTACTGAACATCAGTCACTGCTGATTATAGGCAAATCTGTTTTATGACATGATAATACAGCTTCCCCTTTTTCTTTATGACGTTTCACTTTCGATCCGGTGGATCCGGATCCGGTGGATCCAGATCCGTTTTATAGGATATGGATCTTCAAAATTTGAACCCGACGGATCCGGATCCGTTTCTGACGGATCTGGATCTGGATCTTGTATTTGAGATCCGTATCCGGTCCAGATCCGACCCGTGGATCCGATTTTTATTAAATATATTCATAACCTAGAATGTAATTTTATAAGTATTTTCTTAAAATTGCTAAGCATATCCTTGCAAGTTTAATTCTCAAAACAAGTTTAATTTATCCCCGCGTTAACTCAAAAACCAAAAAATAAAGAGGTAACTTCGATAATAAAATCAATGTTATATTAGTGAATGACTAACATCTCCATAGACAAGTAGTTAAAATTATATTCACTTCATTTGTGAAGATTCCAAGCACATACAAGTTCTGCATTGTGAAAATACTAGTCAGCATTTTCCACAACTATTGTCATTATCCAACATTTTCAATTAATAGCTAACAATCAAAACAAGACAACGAACAAAATATCTCATATGAACATTTCAAAATTGAAACACAGTAAACTGTTAACTAAGTAAAAATCGTTTGTTAGTTCAAAAAAAAATTCTTAGCAATGTTACATTCTTAGCAAAGTAATTTTTTTTTTTACATGTAGATCCAGATCCGATCCGTGGACCCGATGAATCCGATGGATCCAGATTTGGATCTGATTTTTATGGACCCGATGGATCTGAATTCAGGTATGAAAAACGGATCTGGATCTGGATCTAGTAAGATCCGATCCAGATCCGATCTGTTGCCATCCCTACCTATGAGGAAGTAATGCAGAATCAGTTGGAAAAGAATAAGAAACAACACTTATTTATCTTCTTAAGAATCTATTTCTAATAATTCACCAGTTTGATAATGTGTTTAGTTCTCCCAAATTGCCTCTTAATACAATTTTCTTCTTGTTTGGATAAGAGGACTATAAAGTAATGATATAGTAATTTAAAGGGGGGGGAAAGGTACCTTATCTTTTGGTTTAGACTCTAAATCACCCTTCATCTTTAATTTGGAGGACTAATATATAGTGCTCATTGTTTGTAAAACTAGTGCACTTTTGATCCCTCCCCTAACTGACAACGGAAAGAGAATTATACCCAACCCGATCACAACAATTGATGGATTATTTGTAACACCAACACACTAATTAATAACCATATTCGCTGCCCAAATTCTAATGTTCATTGACCTGGGCAAGGATATTCAGTCTCAAACTGAATCTTCGTTATTGCCCACTTCATCTAATTAAGGCTGCCTAGCGGCAGAGTTATATTAGTAGTTACAACAGCTGCAACCAACTCCACTTCATCTAATTCTACTTCAGAATCATCCATCTCCACTATTCATCTTATAAAGTATCACATTTCACCAATTGAAATAATCGGATCAAATTTTTCTTGCACAACCAAACAAGTTAAAAAGGCAGCCCGATGCACTAAGCTCCCGCTATGCGCGGACTCCGAGGAAGGGCCGGACAACAAGGGTTTATTGTAGGCAGTCTTATCTTGCATTTCTACAAGAGGCTATTTCCACGACTTGAACTCGTGACCTCATGGTCACATGGCAGCAACTTTACCAGTTACTCCAAGGCTCCCTTCAAGTTAACATAATTTTTTTGTACTACATCCGGCAACAATTACGAATTAAACTAAGCATCCAGCCACTCCTATTTCCCCATATAATAGTAATATACAGTCAAAGTCCTAGCAAAACCCCAACAAAACAGGATTCATCCGTTAGCTGCATTTGGCGGTGTTAAACTTACACTGCAACCATGTCAAGCGTCTCTCAGTCTTAAGAGAGATAAAAGTTTCTCTGGCATTTGGATTCTCAAATAAATCCAATGCAAAAAAGTAGATACTTTGATCAACAACTTGCATTTCATCTAATACTTTTATGCATTTGCTTATAGCAAAGCGCTCCTCATTCCTCATAATGGCAGCTGCCCTCATCTTCGAAGCGGCTGCAATTTCCAGCATTGCATCAACTATAGCATCACCAGTAGCCTTGCGACTTCTCTTGCGACGACCCAAATTTTGTGTTACAGTTTGATGCTTACTGTGTCCATCATCCTCTCCTGAGCCTGAAGAAGCATCCTCATCCACCAAAACAGGATCAGCAGACATGGCGAAATTTCTTTGCATTACCAGGCACACAGGATTTTTACCTCCTACAAAAAGTTGTAAACAAGCCCATTATTTAACTGGTAATTTCATTGAAGACATATTAGAATTACACCTGCAACTAAGAAAAGAAACCATTGGAGAATGACATCCATTAGTACAAACATCAAATACAAAAAAATGCATGTGTGCAACGACACTTCCAAGCTCTTTGCTTCACAATTTAAAATTCTTTGATTACTAACAGAGATCTTGAACTAAGAAATAGACCCTAGAAGCTAAAAGCGGCTATCCTGAGTTATAGTCTATTTAAAAGAATGACCCCTTTTTAAACTTGGATATAGTTTAGGTTAAACCTCCCATTTTACTCTTAATGAGAATCTTTTATAGCCGCACAAATATCATGGCATATTTAAGATCACAAGATTTTCAAAAGTTTTATAACCACACTTGACATGTTTATGACCACAAGTTTCAAAAGTCTTTTATTTCTTTGTAATAGGCAAATAGCATTATTAAAGGCGAGGCGAACCATTGTCGCCTATTTCCGGCGAGGCGACCTATTTCCTACATTGTTTTGAATTGAAATATTTGCTAATACTTCAAAAGGCGAGCACCTTGCCTCTCGCCTTCCAAAACACTGTAGGCATTATGATATGGGTTCCACAGCACCGGCGCCATATTCTACAAATCCATCAGGTCCTAGAATTCATTTCCGGCGATTTCATATCCAAGTCTTCAATGCGAAACAACTCCACTCAAACTCCATTACATTCGTACCTTCCTCGCACCCTCATTATTAGTGCTAGCAAATAGCTGGGTTGGGTTTGAACGGGTTGAGTAAAAATGGATCCAAACCCAACCCGTCCATATTTAATACGGGTTGAAAATGGGTTACATGGGTAAACCCATATTTCTAAAGATATTTTAGCTACAGTATACAACAACATACCCAGTGTAATCCCACAAATGGGGTCTGGGAGGGTAGAGTATGCAGAATTTACCACTACCTTGGAGGGTAGAGAGGTTATTTCCGAAAGACCCTCGGCTCAAGAAGGGTCTAATCGCAAATTTTGTGCTTGATCTTTTCATTTTTCCAACTTTCTACATTTACCAATTGCTAATTCAAACACAAAACCAACTAATTCATACTGGCAAACTACAAACATATATCTTTGCCCCAATACAAGTCCAGTTGTTTTCCTGGCTCGAAAGAAACAACAGAATATTTGAAGGCAAAACCGTCAGAGATGTAACTTTTTGTTAGCTTTTTGGTGCAATGTGGTTATTGTACAGGATGTAGACGGACTGTTAGACACAATAGAGGTTTTGCACAACATGTAGTTACGCCTGCTGCACTAGCTTAGTGCATAGATTTATAAGAAAAAAAGTCCAATTGTTTTTCATGCTTATAAAGTAATATATTTCATATGTTTGCAAGTATTATCTTCAAAATATCTGACTTATCTATATTTCTTGATATGGTATGATTTAAATACAAATGGGTGTCCCTATTTCCTTTATGTTCTACAAAACTAAAAGGATAATTATGCTAAGTATGGTTATGGACAATTTCTGAGTATATAGCTTGATCAGACTGATGCTCATTTGTGTTATTCAGATCAGGAGTATGAGTTTCCAAATATATAAAGTTCCAGCCTTACAGTTTGCCATATTAGTTTTACCACAAATCTTGTATTCGGCTCTTAAAAATTTCACAAAGGTATCCCAAACAACCAAAGTTTACCTTTTCGCTCGTAGAATCAGCAATAGCCACCATAGACATGTCTACTTAAACCAATAATCATATGAATTTTTTTTTATTTAGTATATAGTAGAGGCTAAGCTAATGTTGACATGTACATTGTTCAATTCCTTCAAACCAAATCTAAATGAATTACTAAAATAAGACCCACAAACAAATCAACAAAAGAATAGTACCAGAAGGAAGCAGATTGAGGTTCGAGAGCTCGTGAATCGTGATAAAACTTCTGAGCTGCCAAGAAACATGTGTAAAGACCTAATGCGTAAAATTACTAAAATACCCCTCTAATTTAATTTATTAAAAATAAAGGAAATTAGTTTTTGGACAGAATGAGGACATTTAGATCATTTCCTGTCTTCTTCTTTAAAATATCAAAATCTAACAAGTTTTATGTTGGTAAGACACCTGATATATACCGGACATGGGTCGATTGTGCACATATGACTAATAGGGTTGCTGATCGGGCGGATAATTATATTTAACGGTTGACTTATTAGGTATCGACTTTTAGATATATTAATTCGCTAGCCAACCAACAAGATATCCATTAATTCAATATCGGGTTAGCAATTATTGGGCGATTATCCAGCGGTGTACCGATTAAATTATGTAACAACTATCACTTTACAATACCTCCACCGTCACTACTTTTTCAATCAAATTTACCCACCTTACAAAAGGACTTATGACTAACACAAATGCTCGGGTTAAATTATGTATTAAGTCAATGGATATATCCACTGGTTCACTTAGCGAAAGAAAACATTATACTAGTTGTCAAATGTAAAACATCAAACAATATAGTTACTGCTTCCCAGTTCCCAGGCACTTGCACCATTCCATTACTTTCTCAAATGGAAGAGTTTATGGGAAAAAATTACATTGAACAAGCCCAAAGAACTCAACACAAATCACAATAACTATACCAAATGATAATATAATTTTTGCAGTCTCACACCTCAGCAATAAATTGAACAATAGTAAGAAGTTGCAACACCTAAATTTAAAACAATGAGGGGAATACAAAGAGACTTAACACGAAAAACGAAAAACTCACAAGAAAGTAAGTTTACACGACATATATGATGGTTAGAATTAACTCTCTCAAGACAAGCGTATATATTCGTTGTTAGTCGTTTGGTTTTATGCAAAAATAAATGCATGCAACGATACACAAACATAGAAACCGCCTTATGAAGTTTTAGGTAGTTGTCTGGTAAGTGCAATTGAACAATCTCAAGTGTAAACTTAAGAAGATGTAGCCTTAAGAATAACTTGCACCTAGGAGGAACTTTCAGGCTTAAGAACTTGTAGAAGCACAACTGCTTTTACACACTTGATAGTTGACAGTTCCAAGATTCTGCTCTTTTCCCATTCCAAGTATCCTACAATAACAAACATAATATAACAGCAACAACATGAAAACTAACTAGGCTATTCCTTTTGCAATTATAGAATAAAGAATTATAAATAGAATAAAAATTAGTATTACCTTGTTCAAGCTGCTCGAGATTATCAAGATCTTCCTCAACACTAACAGGTTGTTTTAATTTTTCACTTCAAAGCCAATCTTGAAGACACACTAGAGCTTGCACCAATTTAGGAGTCAATGAACTCCTAAAAGAATCAAGAAGACGTCCTCTCGTACTAAATGCAGATTTCGATGCCACACTTGAATAGAAACAACTAATACATCATGAGCCATCTCAGCAAGAACATGAAACCTAACTGAGTTCATTTTCCACCAGAGTAGGATGTTAAATTCTTTAGTGTCATCCTCAGTTTCTTCACCAAAATATTTATCTAACTCTGTTCTAGCATCCACACCTCCACTCACTGTTTTATAGTTCTTTAGATGTTGCATGAGTGATTCTAAAAGTCTTGCACTTTGAGTACTTACTTGACTGCCAGAAAGCCCGGAAGTATAAGTGTCCAGTAAAGAGCAAGGTGAAGATATAGAAGACACGCCACCTTTTGAGCTGTATTTTACATACTCACTAAATAATGAAGTCATGTACTTCTTTACTTCTGCTTGTATAGATAGCCCTTGCTTTTCCCCAAACATCTTTGTAAATGCATAGCCAACTGATTCAAGCTTGTAACGAGGCTCCAAAATACATTAAATACAGATTATCTTGTTCATTTTTGCTGGATCACCCCAGTACTTATTAAATTTTTCTTTCATCTTCTTTGTCACATCACTTAAATCAGTGTCTTTGTGTTCCATCAATTGATTAAAATAAATAGCAACCACACAAATTTCAAGAAAATGAATATTTGATGTAACATAAGTGATCCATATATTTTCAAAGTAAGAAGATAAAAGATTGTCGGTACTCTATTGTACTTTATAAAGCAGTACGAGAAGTAAATAACTATTACAAGTATTCGAAAGGATAAACAAATATTCAATAATTCAGAAATTGAATCTTGTTGAACAAATAGGCCAATCTTCAAAACTGCCGCAAGCTTGTTGTGTATTGAATCTTGATAACCTGAAATCAAGAAACAACTAAATCTGGATGGTTACAACGTTGTGTGTTGAGTCGAGGGATTGCCCTCTGTCCTTAAGACAAGATTGCCCCGTATATATGCTTTTACGTTAGCGGGCAATAGTCTCCCAAGATAAAACAACACTTTAATCTCAACGCTACAAAGCCGAATAAAACAAATATGAATCGACTTGCTGAAGATATGGAAAAGGAAGGAAGAGTTTCTGTTTACTTTTCTCTTTTGTCTCTGTGTATATAGTGTGTCTCTGTTGTGTATATCTTGTGTATATGTGTGTATTTCAACACTGTTTTTCCGTCATTGTTTTTGCTGTTTTTCGTGACTGTTTTGTGCTGAAAAACAGTGATTGTTTTGTGTTGTATATGTTGTCTATATTGCTGTTTTTCTCTGTCACGAATTGAGCCAACAACAACTCAATATATAGCATGGAGGAGGGCAGCCTAACATCCACAAACAAGGTTGTAATGGCTATTAAGGAAGGGCTGTAATGGCAGGTTTAATGCCATGAAGGAGGTTGTTCATGGCCTTGAAGGAGGGTTGATTAATGGTCATGAAGGAGGGTTGTTAATGGAGTAGTTAACATCCTAGTAATGGCTGGTTAATGCTCCAAAACCAGTCCAAACGGTAGGCAGAAAGTTTCTGCCTTCCGTCTTTCCCAAAATCAACTTTCCGAAACTCTAGGGACGAAACTGTAAATATTAAGCAATTTGGGGTCCAAATCCCACAGCCCGAGCCCGAGCCGGACCGGACGGGACGGGCGGGCGGCGGCGGCGCGCGTGTGGGCTTAGCCTTGAACCCAAGCACATCTAGGTCCTCCCTCCTTTAAACACATGGGATACCCCTTGGGGTCCCAAACCCTTTACCACATTAAAGACTTATATAAAGAGCAATTCTTCATATTCCCACCGATGTGGTAGATTTATCCCACACCACATTTTCATGCCTCAAACACCTTACTTCGTGGACCAATATCTCTTTCATTTCTCAACGAAATTTGACGATTCTTGGCCCTACGGTCATCTACTCACTTCGTAGATCATGCATGTGTGAAGAGACAAAGCCTCCAACATGCGGAACACTAGTGTTTAATTCATTAAACACGGGTGGACGCACCTCCCCGCCAAAGGCAAATTTCCAACAAATATCTCAAGAAATCTCAAAATTCTTCACATGGAGCCAATCACTACTCAAAAGTTCAACGGCAGTGATTCCAACTTCAATATAAGAATTCTCAAGATAATGTCTCAGGCCAATTTAACGAGAAGCATAATTTGAACATGTATTCTTAAATTCAATAGCCCTACTCAAAATCAAGTAGGTGGAATTCCAACTAGTTTGAACATCTAAGCATAAAGTTTTTTTGCAATTGAGTTGTTTATCATCACAACTTCCCTGAAATCTTTTCAACCTCGCAGGAGACTGCCTAATGTATCTCATTGCATGTCTGACACGTTCAATAGACAGAGAGCATTCCTTTAAACCATCCTGGACGACAAGATTCATGATGTGAGCCATACATCTCACGTGAAGGTGATCACCGTGTATCAAATTAGTTCCCATTTTTGTTAGTTGTTTAGACAATTCTCTTACCGTCACATTAAGAGAGTGATAATGTGGCGTTTTAGCTATACGAAGTCCTATTGAAGTAAGTATGGGTGTAAATGTGGTCTTAAGATCAAGATGAATAGTGAACTGCATAGAAATTGAAAGTATTGATTAAGTTTACACTAGGCTTGATTTCAAGCGAATATAACTCAAAGATCCATTGAGAATATGGGACAACTCAAATGATGAAAATTGTAGACATTTAAAATACCTTTCCAATGATATAAAGATCAGTTCAGATGGAGTCGTGAGCATTAAGTAATGATCATTTTATTGGAAAGTCACAGAGTAGACTATTGGACCGATATGCCCCGCAAAACGCAATATGCGGCCCTATTTTGACCCCAAATTGGTCAGGTATTCTGTTATGATTTGCATTTCAGTTTGCTGCAGCATTTTACAATACGTGACACAAATTATTCAGCAGAATGGATCCGCCTATAAATGCCAACCTCGTAAAATTTTCAAAACTTTTCAATCCTACTTCATTTTGGCCAACTTTTTGAGGAGAAAAATATCCCAGAACTTCTCCAAACCTCATAAGGTGAGTTCCTATTCAAATCCCAAGTATTATTCCGTTTCATTAATATGGATTAACACCAAATCATCAACCAATCCGTAGATTATGAGAATCCAATTCGATTTTTAGGAACCTTCGTGAGGTAAGTCCCTTGTTTTCATATGTTGTTTAGAGGATTAAATTAAGTTTGGGTAGATTATTGAGAAGCGTTATAACCCATGGGTGATTCTTGAATTGCCAAGAACTTGATTTTGGGCCTAAAAGCCTTAGTTTTCCAAAAGGGTGAGAATTCAAAGAATTAGCTTAAAGTTCTAATCTTATCATCAAAATTGATTGTAGAGCTATCAGTTAACATTGTACGATACATTTTAGGGCGTTCTTAGCAGTATTTGAGGTATGCCTATTTTTTGAAAACCTTTTTTGAAGCATGTTTCGTTTGAACACACTTTTCGGTGATGAACGATGATTTTAAAGAGGATTCATGCGCGTGTAGGGTCAAACCCGCATCGAACCTTTGTGTGTATTACATATTATACTATATGAACGTATTTGTGATTACCCTATGATGGGATGGTTGAACTTGAATTTTTTAAAGTGATAATCTTCAAATTATTTTGCCCCTATAAGAGATGATTGAACTTGTTTTCTAAAGATTGGATCTTTAAAAGTGTTTTCGCTCGATGAGTGAGTTTTCTTGCACTTGAATTTGATAAATGATTTTAAATTGATTTATGATACCTCCATTAATGAGAATATGAGTTGAGAAATGATTTTGGCTAATAAGTCATGATTGATGATTCAGCTAATATGTCATGACTTGAAATTATTTGTGTTTGGTCCTGTATGAGCAAGTTGTGCTAGTCCAGAGGATGATTACCCGTTATGAATGCTAACGTATCACTTTCGAGCAGTTGTGTCCATCCAGATTATGATTGACCTCAATGGTTGACAACCTCAGTGCATCTATGATTAATGGGATCCTATAGTGGCTCTTAGCTAACATCCACATGATAATCCTTCATTAATTCGAGCCATCTCCTCTGCCTAAGATTCAACTCCTGCTGCTTGAAAATGTACTGAAGGCTCTTGTGATCTGTGAAAATATCAATGTGAACTCTGTACAAATAATGACGTCATATCTTGAGCGCGAAAATCACGGCTGCCAATTATAAATAATGAGTCAGATAGTTCTTTTTATAAGGCTTAAGTTGTCTAGACGCATAAGCTATAACCTTACCATGCTACATTAAAACACACACAAGACCAACTCTTGAAACATCACAATATACAATGAACCCCTAAGTTCTCTTTAGCAATGTCAACACTAGAGCAGAAGTCAGTCTCATTTTCAATTCTTTGAAACTACCGCTCACAAGCATCTGACAACTGAAATTTAACTTTCTTTTGAGTCAATCTAGTTAATGGAGCTGAGATGGAAGAGAAACCTTCTACGAAACCCCTGTAATAGCCTAACAGACCCAAGAAACTTCTTATCTCAAAACCGAGGTGGGTCTGGGCCAATTCTTTATACCATCTATTTTCTGAAAATCAACTTGTATGCCTTCACCTGAAATCACATGGCCTAAGAAGTCCACTGACTTTAGACAAAATTCACAGTTGGAAAATTTCTCATAAAGCTCGCAGTCCTGAAGTGTCCACAATACTATTCTGAGATGTTCTACATGATCAGCCTCACTACGGGAATACACTAGAATATCATCGATGAAGACAGTGACGAAACGATCGAGGTAAGGCTTAAAGACCCTGATCACAAGCAGTTGGTGCGTTCGTCAATCCGAACGACATAACACAATTTAAAATGACCATAATGAGTTCTGAAAGCGGTTTTTGGAATGTCACCTTCCTTAACTTTAAGCTGATGGTACCCTAATCTAAGGTCAATCTTCGAAATAACACTGAGCACCCTGAAGTTGATCAAATAAATCATCGATTATAGGAAGATGATACTTGTTCTTAATGGTGACATTGTTCAACTGCCGGTAATCAATGCACATAAGCAAGGACCCATCATTCTTTTGAACAAACAAGACTGGTGCACCGCATGGTGAGACACTTGGTCTAATAAATCCCTTATTAAGGAGATCTTTCAATAGGCTTTTAGTTCTCTTAACTTTGCTGGAGCCATTCTATATGACGGAATAGATATCGGCTTAGTGCCAGGAAGTAGATCAATTCAAAAGTCAATCTACCTATTGGGAGGAACTTCGGAAGATCTTCTGGAAAGATTTCTGAAAACTCATTGACAACTAGCACATAATGAAAAGTCGGGGTCTGGGTATCTGCATCCCTAACCCGAACTAGATGGTAAATATACCCATTGGATATCATCTTTCTGGATTTAAGATAGGAAATAAACCCCCCTATGGGTGTTACTACATCACCCTTCCATTTTATGAGTGGTTGACCCAGAAATTCAAAACTGACAATTTTGGTTCTACAACCTACTGTAGAGTAACATGAAGACAACCAATCCATACCCGTGATTACATTAAAGTCTACCATTTCCAACTCTATCAAATAGGCTATGGTAATGTGATGATAAACTTTAACTAGACAATCCCTATACACTTGCCTGGCTATAATTAACCCACCAACTAGAGTGGATACTTCAAAGGGTTCATGCAACTTTTCTAGTTCTATCCCAAATTTCTTATCAATTAATGGGGCTACATATGATAGGGTGAATCCAGGATCCATAATGGCATAAACATTAAAAGTGAAAATGGTTAGTATACATGTGACCACATCTGCACGAGACTCTGTATCCTGTCGACCTGATAGTGCGTACAAGCATTTTAGACCTCCGCCTATATTACCGATCTTAGCTAGACCACGCCATGAATGAATTTAAGAATTATAAGGAACTGCTGAATTTGTGGACTGAGCCACATTCCCTCATGTACCCTGTTTCACTGATGGGCAGTCTCGTTGAAAGTGACCTTGCTTACCACAACCATAACAAATATTCATGGCAAAGCGGCACTCCCCTAGGTGCCTCTTATCACACTTAGTGCAAACTGGGTTATTGAAAGAACTTTAACCAACACTGGCATGTAACTGAGAGCCTGATGCTCTGAAGTTCTACCTCTTGCTATCATTCATGAACTTTAGGACTAGGGCACTGGATGAAAATGGAGCAGGTCATGATGACCTATTTTTGAAGAATTGTCTGTCTCCACTTCCCCCATGGCTGAAGTGACATGTGGACTTAGCCCTCTTATTGAACTATTTGTCTTTCTCTTTCTACAATGTTTTCTCTTCCTTGATTCTATTCTTATTACCCTGAACAAAAGCAACCATCTTAGTGATGGCCATTCCCTATTTTAGGTAGAAATATTAGCAGCATCAAGCAATTGGGATCAAGACTATATACAAAATGCCTAACTCTGGCCCTCATGTCTAGAACCATATGCGGAGCATACTTTGCCAAAGAGACAAAATGAAGATAGTACTCATGAACACTCCTGCCATTCTGCTTGATCTTCTCAAATTCTATGGCCTTTGTCTCCCTAACCTCTATTGGCAAAAAAATTAATGAATGCATCATCAAACTCATCCCAAGTTGTAGGAGACACACCTTTCCCTCTGGACTATTCCCAAAACTCATACCATATTTTTGCAACATCCTGCAATTGATAAGCTCCCAACTTTGTTGCCTATACCTTAGTAACATGCCTAACACAAAATATTTTCTAAAGCCCATTAATAAAATTCGATGGATCTTCCTTTTACAAGACCCTATAAACACCAGAGTGTCCATACGTAGAAACTCTCGAGTCTTAAAACTGGATGACTCTCCATTAGTTCACGTACTTGAAGTCGTTCCCTGACGTTGGGCTTGAGCAGCCATAATTGTCTTTGTTATAGATGAGTTAGTTCCTGGTTAGTACATATCTTGGGTATGGCCTTGTCGGCCTACAATGGTTTTGCTTGTGTTTCAGCTTGGTCCCAAGGGCCGATATATGTTTAATTGTATCCAGAGTACAGGTTACCATTTAGTTCACTCGATCAAGTAAGATAGCGGGTACCGATCTCGCCCCCTAAGTTGGAGTGTGAAAAACTTAGTATCAGAGCAATTTAGTCCCAGAAAGTCTACAAGTTGTGTCTAGCAGATTTTTGTTTATGAATTTGTTGTGCACCACATTTATAGACATAAAGTTGCAGGGCATCTAAGAGTTGGTTACCCTTCTTTCTGCTATCAAATCGTGCTATAGAGTTGAGTATAAGCAATTCAAGTCTAACCTAGTTTAGAGATGCATGTTACTAGGAGAACTTCCGCTAGTTAGAGGGTTGGTGCAGCTGTAGGAGAGGGTATGAGTCATGCACTGCATGACAATATCAGTCGGCATGAGTCCCAGGGAGAGACACCCCCCATCTACCTCTACCTCCTCCACCACATGAGAAGCCCCTAGAAATACAGCGCCACCAGTTCAGCCTCCAGGTCCTCCTCATGTACCATCTGATTAGGACATTAGGAGTGTAGTGCACTTATTAGCGCAGATAGTGGCTATGCAGAGGCAACTAAGAGTACCGACTAGTATTGGGTCTCTAGAAGGGCCCGGGAGTTTGAGAGTTTGTATTATTGAACCCTTCAGAGTTCACAAGGTCAAATGCAAACGAGGATACTCAAAATTTCACTGATCATCTTCACAGGGTATTCAGAGTTATGCATGCTACAGATACGGAAGCAGTAGAGCTAGAAGCCTTCAGGTTGCCAAATGTTGCCATCCTCTAGTATGAGGCATTAAAGTGGTCTAGGAAAGAGGATGCCCCACCAGCCATTTGGGAAAAGTTTACAGAGGCCTTTCTGGATCATTATTTGCCTTTGGAAATTCGTAAGGCCACAGTTTATCAATTTCTTAATCTTCGGCAAAGTAATATAAGTATTTGAGAATACAGTCTTCGGTTCAACTCCTTAACCAGATATGCTCCTTCTATGGTAGAGACCATGCGGGCCAGAGTTCATTAATTTTTGGCCGATCTTAAGCCACATCTGATTGACGATTGTAAAATGACATATTTGCTTGGTAACTTGGATATTTCTCAGATTTAGGCCTATGCCAAAATTTAAAGGAGCATAAATAGGAACGTCGAGTAATACAATGGGTTGATAGGGAACATCAGAAGAGGGCGAGGTTCGCCGAACATCATGGAAAGTTTTAGGGTGATTTCAGGCCATGACCTTCTGCACGACTTCCCCGACCACCATATTTTCAGTCTCAAGGTTATGGCTATAATCGATATCCCTAGTCTGGACTTGGTGAAAGCTCCAGAGAATCATGGTCTCTGCAGCATAGGAGTACTAGTCAGATGAGGTTGTTGCCACAACAGTGTAGTAAATGTAAGAGGTCACATTTCGAGCAGTGTCAGAATGGTTTGAATGTTTGCTATATGTGTGGCCATCTAAGTCATTTGACGAGGGATTATCCCTAGAGAGCTCAGGGGGATATGGCACAACCAACCTATTATGTAGTTGGGTCTTCTACTTTAGTATGTCTTACTGGACGTGCGTCTCAATCTTCAGCTGGTAAAGGTTGAGGTAGAGGTAGAGCGTCTAATTTAGGCAGTGGTCAGAACTGCATTTATGCTTTATCTGGTCGACAGGATTTAGAGACGTCTCCAGATGTGGTCACAGGTATACTATCCATTTTTACCTATGATGTGTATGCTTTTGATAAATCTTGGCTCTACATTGTCCTTTGTTACGCTCTTTGTTACTAGTAAGTTTGGGTTTGAGATAGAATTATTATATATACCATATGAAATGGCTATGCCAGTTGGTGATACGATTGTGGCTATGAGAGTCTATCGAGATTGTACTATGACAATTTGTAACCATCAAACTTCGACTGATCTAGACGAACTGCAAATAGTTGATTTTGACGTTATCATAGGTATGGATTGGTTGGCTTCATGTTATGCTAATGCCGACTGTCGAACGAAGGTTGTTAAGTTTAATTTTCCACGCGAGTCGGCCCTAGAGTGGAAGGATAATTCAACTACGCTTAGGGGCAGGTTTAGTTCCTACCTAAAGGCGTAGAAGATGATTTCTAAAGGATATATATATCATCTAGTGCGAGTTAGAGATGCAGATGTAGAATCCCGACCCTTCAGTCCATGCCGAATGTGAATAAAATTTCGAATGTGTTTCCAAATGAGCTTCAGGGTATTCCTCCTAAAAAGGAGATTGAGTTTACTATTAATGTGCTCCCAGTCCCAAGATGCCCAGCCAATATCTACTCCTCCTTATAGAATGGCTCCTGCTGAGCTGAGAGAGTTGAATGAGTAGTTGTGGGACTTATTGGGAAAAGGCTTTAATAGGCCTAGTACTTCACCATGGGGTGCACCGATACTATTTGTTCACAAGAAATAAGGGTCTTTGAGAATGTACATTGATTATCGACAGTTGAATAAATCCACCATTAAGAATAAGTACCTCTTTCCGATGATCGATGATCTATTTGATTAATCGTAGGGTGGCAGATACTTCTCGAAGATTGATTTGAGATTTAGGTATCATCAGCTGAGGGTGAAGGATAAATACATACCTAAGACAACTTTCATGACCAGATATGGTCATTTCGAGTTCCTTGTGACTTTCTTTGGCCTTACTAATGCACTAGCGGCCTTTATGGACTTAATGAATCGGGTCTTCAAGCCATTCTTGGATATCTTTGTGATTGCATTCATTGATGATATTATAATATATTTGCGTACTGAGGCAGATCATGAAAATCACTTACGAGCAATATTATAAACTCTCCAAGATTGTAAGTTGTATGCCAAGTTTTCTAAATGTGAGTTCTAATCGAACTCAATTGCGTTTCTGGGTCATATAGTTTCATTAGAGGGCATTAAAGTGGATAATCAAAAGTTTGAGGCTGTAAAGAATTAGCCGAGTCCCACAACTACTACTGAGGTGCATAGTTTCTTGGGATTGACAGGTTATTATCGGAGCTTCATGCAAGGTTTTTATTCTATCTCCGCACCTATGACTAAGCTTATGCATAAAGTAGCTAAGTTTTAGTGGTCAGATGCGTGTGAACGAAATTTTCAGAAGTTAAACGATAGCTTGACATCCGCTCCTATTTTGGCACTTCCAGAAGGTACTGGGGGATATGTTGTTTATTGTGACGCTTCTAGAGTTGGATTGGGTTGTGTCCTAATGCAACACGATAAGGTTATCGCATATGCTTTGAGACAATTGAGGAAGCACGAGCTGAACTATCCAACATATGACCTTGAGCTAGCAGCTGTTATATTTGCCTAAAAGATATAGCGTCATTACTTGTATGGAGTTCATGTTGATTTATTTACCAATCATAAGAGTTTACAATATATATTTCGGCAGAAAGAGTTAAACATGAGGCAGAGAAGATGGCTGGAGCTGTTGAAAAATTATGATGTTGATATTCTATACCATTCCGGCAAAGCTAATGTTGTAGTTGATGGCTTGAGTCGTAAGTCCATGGGTAGTCTAATCCATGTTGAAGCTGACATGTTAGAGATTTATGCCAATTATCCAGCTTGAATGTACGTTTACTTTATGCATGTGACGGGAGTGATGTGGTCCAGAATACCGCAAAGTCATCCTTGGTAGAAGAGGTTAAGGCAAAGCAGTTTGATGACCCCGAGTTAGTGAAAATGAATAAAGGAATTCCTCTGCGAAAGAAGCCACTATTAGAGGTTTCAGGAGACTGGGTTCTTAGGTACCAAGGTCGATTATCTGTCCTCGATGTTGGAGGACTTTGAGAGCAGATCATGGAAAAGATCCACCAGTCCAGGTATTCTATTCATCCTAGTCCGACGAAGATATATCATGATCTCCGACAGATCTATTGACTGAATGACATGAAAAGAAATATTGCAGAGTTCGTGGCCTATTGTCCAAATTGCCAGCAAGTTAAGATTAAACATCAGAAGCCTGGAGGTTTGATTTAGAACATAGAGATCCCAACGTGGAAATGGGAAATAATTAATATGGATTTCATTATAGGCTTGCCTTATTCCTATCGGAAGTTCGATTCTATTTAGGTTATTGTTGACAAGCTCACAAAGTCTTTTCGTTAACTGGATCTCCTACCTCCACTGTTAATAAGTGGCGGCAAGACTCGAATCCTAGACCTCTGCCTGCTCTACTATAGTGAATTGTGTGAAAGAGTGGCTAAAACTTCTTGACATTCAGTCTATTACCCAACCCTAATCCCATTCCTTCACATATTTTCTACCTGTCAGGACTACTTTCTCGGTGGAAGATTATGCCAAATTGTATATTAATGAGATAGTTTGGCTTCATGGAGTTCCAGCTTCTATTATCTTTTATTATTGGTGTCCAGTTCACAACAAACTTCTGGAAGTCTTTTCAAAGAGGTTTGGGCACCCGGGTGAACCTTAGCAAAGCATTCCATCACCAGACAGACGGTCAGGCCTAGCGCACTATTTAAATTTTCAAATATATGTTACGAACCTGTGTTTTTGATTTCAAGAGTAGTTGGGATGATCATTTGCCGCTTATAATAATAGTTATCATTCCAACATCAAAATGGCCTTGTATAAAGCCTTGTATGGGCAAAAGTGTAGATCCCCAATTGGCTGGTTTGAGATGGGCGAAGCAAATTACTAGGCCCCAACTTGGTGTAACAAGCAGGAATGAATGTAAGGTTGATACATGAACGACTGTTGTCTACCCAGAACTGACAGAAGTCTTATTTAGACATCCGACGTTGGGATTTAGAGTTTTCGTTGGTGATTGGGTATTCTTGAAGATATCACCTATGAAAGGTGTGATGAGGTTTGGTAAGAAGGGAAAGCTTAGCCCTAGGTATGTCGAACAATATAAGATCATCCAGAGAATTGGCCAGGTGGCCTATGAGCTAGAGCTACCACCAAAGCTAGAAATAGTCTATCCAATATTTTATGTATTGATGTTGCGGAAGTACATATGAGATCCCTCTCGTATATCACCAATGGAAGATGTTCAGGTTAAAGAAGACCTATCTTATGAAGAAGTTCCAGTTGCTATATTAGTTCTACAAGTTCGCAAGTTACGGACTAAGGAGGTAGCCTCAATTAAAGTGCTACAGAGAAATAACAATGCGGAGGAAATGATGTAGGAGGTTGAGGAGGACATGAGGTCCAGATCCTCACTTATTTTAGATGGCAGGTTCATGCTGACCTTCATATGATTCGACTTCCTTATATCTACCATATAGTAGTAAGCTTATTTTTTGTACCTTGTACAGGCGACTACTTTAGACCAGATACGACACATGCAACCCATAGCTAAGGTGGGTTATGGCTTACTTTGTTACTTTCTTGATAGATAGGCGGTCGTGTGTGGATGATATGGTGTCACATATATTATTGCTTAGCCATGTGTGGCATTGGATGTATCTTCTGACTATGTGGCAAGTTTTAGACAACCCTATTCACGAGGGAAACTCTGCCAAAATTTCTGGAAAGCCTTTAAGAGGTAAAATCTTAAAGATATGTTACCCCTACATTCAAGAATGTATGCTCCTAAGGGGGGAAAGATGTTACACTATGTAGCTTTACATCAAAATTATGTCATTGATTAACTTGAGTAGTACGATGAGGAATGAGACCTTGTGAAGGGCTAATGAGGCTTTAAAACCTATTTCCAAAAGTGTCGGGAAGTATAAGAGTTAAATAAATTAAAGAGAAAGTTTTATATGTCTCATGCCATATATAGATCGTACTTTTGAGGTACAAACCATATAAAGTTATCTGATGGTCGTATAAACGTTCAGAGAAGTTTGCCTAAATTTTGGGTAATGTACGACCAAGATGTGTGGATCGTACAAAATGTACGGACCGTACGTAGCCATCGTACTTCGTGGCAGTGGAAATATTTTGAAGTTGTATAAAAGGACCCAAGTTTGACCAGACATTATTTTGTTTAGTTCTAATCTCTAAGCAATACCTAAAAGCTCTCCTAAGGGTTCCTAAGTGTCCTTGATGATCCAAGTGTAGTTCGGAAGCAAAACATCGTGATTCTCGCACTCGCGTGATCGTGAGCCTATGTTACTACTTCTCTCTTTCCTTTGAGTGTTATAGGGGATGTTGGTGTGTAAGATAAGTCTGCTAAGGAGTATTTTGAGTACTTCAAGGTAAGTTTCATCCTCTTTTTGTTAAGGATAAGCATCTATAAGTGATAGTGAATTAATTTCTCATAAGTTGGTAGCTTAATCTTTGGAAAAGAACTTAGGTGATGTTGTGATTGATATTGGGTTGTTCATTTGGTTTGTTTATGAGTCTAATATGGTCGGGTGTTATTGGTTGATGTATGAAGAAGGTAAGGAGGCTAAGCAATGTTGAATAGATAATATTGATAACTAGTTACCATTGTTGAAGATTGTAGAACTTCTACATACATTATGTGCTCGATGAATTGTCTAAGTGAAGTAACTTATAGTTTATTGATTCGAACTTAATCCGAATCATTCGTATAATGTAGATTGTGAATCGTAGAGCGTTCGAGGACCTATAAGCTAGCGATACAGGTATGTAATGGCTAACCTTACATCCAAAGCATGATTTTCCAACTTTATGCCAAGTTTCTAAAACCAAAGAATATATAAAGAAGAGTCATATTTCAGTAACTTGCTTGTCCCTTGTGGGGAGTACGTTTTTTGTTCTTGAGTTCGGTGTTCATTTGTTACTCTTTCATAGCTTTGTCAGACCTAGTCCATGTTTATAGTGTTTGTTGATCCACCTATTGTATGTTGTTGATTATTGTTTAGTTTGTCCTGGCCTATCTGCTGGTGAGATTACCTAGCCTATGAGCTAGTGAGATACCTAGCCTATGAGCTAGTGAGATACTTGGCATATCTATTGGTGAGATTACCTAGCCTATGTGCTAGTGAGATACCCGACATATCGGCTGGTGAGATATACACCGAGCCCTATATGTGGTCAGTTAGTTATATTATTACGTTTCATATACGTTCTGTCAGAGCAGGTACATGTACCCAGGGTATTTCAGTTTCAACTATATCTGTTTCAGTTATTTTAGTTACCTTACATGCTTAGTACATTATATTCGTACTGACGTCTCTTTTGCCAGGGGTGCTGCATTTCATGCGTGCAGGTTCTGAGAGACAACTAGATAGACCATTCTAGTAGACAGTGTTGAGTTTTGTTGATTGGTAAGCTCTATCTCTTTTAGAGTTACCAGGTTCAGATGTCTAGAATATTTTGTATTATACATATCAGATGGGTAGGTCATGGCCATGTCCCGACCTTGCTACAATATTATCTCTAGAGGCTTGTAGACATGCTATTTTATTGTACAGTTAGTCAGTTTTGAGGCCTTGTCGGCCCTTGTGTATATCTCCAAGGGTCGTACTTTGATAACTCGTTAGGTGGCTTAGTCGGCCCGTATATATTTATGTTTTGGAGTTATCTTTGTTACAAATGAGTTAGTTCCTGGTTACTGCATATCTTGGGTATGGCATTGTCGGCATACGATGGTTTTGCTTGTGTTTCAGCTTAGTCCCAAAGGCCGATATATGTTTAATGTATACAGAATACATGTTACAATTTGGTTCGCTCAGTCAATAAGGCACCGGGTGTCGGTCTCTCCCCCTGAGTTGGGATGTGATAGTGTAGGTCATAGTTTTTACTGCCTTTGTGAGCTGAGTGGTTTCCACATAAAAATATTATGTCCTTTACTTTACTATTCTTTATTATTCCGCAGATGCTATTCGTGGAACACGTAGAGTAACGTGTTATATCCTTAGGCAAAAATCGGGTACTGCTTAGGATAGACAGTATGTCATGCAAACTAATAATTGGTATCATAGCATGTTCTGTTTAAAAAAGGTTAAAACCTTAAGAGAAGGATTATGAAGAATGCAACAGCACCTACAGGACATTCAGATGGACAATCCAGCAGAAGGCCACCACTATTCAACGGACAATATTATCAGTGGTAGAAGTCTCGCATGAAAGATCACTTGCAAGTGGAGTAATATGAGTTATGGGACAGGGTAATAAAAAAACCCAAATATCCCGCAAAGGTGGCAGAAGACGGAGCCAAAGTAAAAAGGAAAAGGTTGAATATGTTGAAATCGACTACATGATTCTCGAAAAGAATGCAAATGCCAAGAATGCATTAATCTGTGGTCTTGGACCTGATGAATGCAACAGAATCTCTGGTTGTACAACAGCCAAGAAAATCTGGGATGCTTTGCAAAATGATCATGAAGGCACCAGTCAAGTGAGGAAATTCAGGAAAGCCATGTTGGCTACTGAATACGAGAACTTCAACATGAAGCTTGGAGAAACTATTGTGGAGATGTTCACCAGGTACACCTCTATTGTGAATGAACTAACATCTCTTGGTAAGGTCGTCACCACAGAGGACTCTGTGGATAAAATTATGAGAACTCTTCCAAGTACCTTCAAGATGAAGGTCACCGCAATACGGAGAGCTAAGGACATAGAAAGCATGTCCTTTGATTAATTGGTTGCAACCTAAAGACGTATGAAATAGATATGGAGAACTTCAAGAATCATGAAGCTACTAATGGGAGATCCCTCGCACTCAAAGCTTCTGAAGTTGAGGATGAAGAGGAGATGACATTGATCACTAGAAACTTCAGGAAGTTCCTCAAAATGGAAAAACAATGTAGAGGTTGTAGTTTATCTAAAAAGGGAAAAAGCTTTGATAGGTCTCAATTCGGTGGGTGCTTTAAATGTGATAAAATAGATCACACTGTGTTTGTGGCCATCGAAGACTGGAACTTAGATTATGAAAATGAGAAATATGAGAAGGACATGCAAGGGAGTGCCATTAAATCAAATGAGAAGTTGGAGCTTTTCTCAAAGAAAAGACTTATGTCCTTGATGATCACCCTAATCTAGGAGTACCAGGATGCAAACAACAAAAGAGTTGAGTCTTGTAGTGCACTAACACTCTTAAAGGAAGAACTTATAGAAGCGGTAATCAAAACGGATATGGCAGAACAAGAAAACACCCTTCTGAAGGAACAAGCCGCTCAACTTGGTTCACATCTCTCAACACTTTTGTCTGAAATTTCATGACTAAGAAAAGAGAATGATAAGGCCAATAGCGAACAACTTAGAGTCCAAGTTGATCTAAAAAGGATGAGGAGAGAGTTGTACTTCGAGAGGAAGACATCTAGAGAAATGAACTTAAAACTTGCAAGAGCAGAGCCGATCTAGAAAGGAAAAATTACTGGACTCAATCGTCCCAACTGCTCTCTAATCTTACTAGCCATACATACAATATTACCACAAATCTAGGCTATGATAGGATGGCTAAGAAAAAATCCAATAAGGTAGATATGTGCACATTATGCAGGAGGATTGGTCATCTCAAAATTAAATATTCAAAGGGTCTAAGAAATAGAAAGCCCATGCCAATTAGGAAAATAGTAACAAGGGTTGGAAACAGGTTCTCTTGGGCCCTGCCTAAATGGACAAAGAAAAGACATAATACATCCAATGATCAACGGAAAGGGACCCAAACTTGTCTAGGTGTCTAAAACTAACCTTTGATTGTCTTACAGGAAATAAGAGCAGAAGAGCAGGATATATTGATGTATGGAAGGTGCATGTTCAAGTCATAAAAGGAGTTACAATTACAAATTTTGCTCACTCTCATAATGGAGGGAAGACAATTGATGCAAAAAGAAACATGCTCAAATGAAAAGGCAATTAGACAAGGGGAATACTTGAGTGACACTCATAAATGAATTGTGGTCATCGCTAAAGGTTCAGAAAAACATTCAAGATAGGACTTCAATTGAAAATCAAAGATGACTAGAAGTCTCATTTTGGAAAAAAATGCACGACACGAAGATAGGGAGAACTTTTGACATTGGTTTCTCAAAGAAGAACAATATTGTGAGTACTATTGCGCCTATGAAATATGTTCAGAAACTTATTCCTTTAAGTGAGGAAAGATGATCAATAAGGTCCATTCCAAAGAAACAGAGCTGGGATTCCGGATCAGAGAAGAAGCAAGACCCAAAGGAGGCATTCACGACAAAAAGGGAAAACATGTGGTCCGGATTTTATTCTATGCCTAGCTTGCGTTACGGCTGAAACCAAGGAGTGTGGGGTTGATAAATTCCTCTAACTGATTAAATTGGAAATGTTCTCCTAGATGGCATGCAAGAACTGCAGTAGCATTAGGGATGAGTAAGGATACACATATGATCTCTAAAATTGGCTAGGAGGTTGTCTCAGATTGTGTGGTAACTAAGATATTTTGCTCAGTCTTGTATATTTAATTGTATGTCTTATGCCAAAATAGATTCATGATCTCTTGAAAATCAACATAATGACTGTCACAGAAATATGCCTTGAATCAACAAGTGTATATGGTTAGCCAATCTTCAGGTATGTATTTTTCCCCTATAGTCAATTATATACTCAGATCATGGAATAAATCGAAAAACATATTCTTCCTATCCAGTTAAATCTAGTTGTCTTTAAGGGAGTATTGAGAAGAGGGAAAAGTGAGTGATGATGACACTTTTGAAAATGACATCGCAATCAAATATTGCTCTTTCAAAAAAGGTACTCTTTAGTTGCCCTCTTCATCCCTACATAAACCAGTCACCACTCCTCAAAATCCCATTCACCCTATCTCATAACAGAACCAAAATCGTGAAAAATATGCTCGATTCCTCTTCAGGTTCCGATCAATCTCTCTCGCACACACACTCTCATAATATCACAAAATAAGACTATGCTCTGCACATTACCCTCACAAACCCATCTCTTCTCATTATACGGATGTATACACCAACTGGAAAGGCAAAAGGAGAAGGAAAATTGGGTGGGGTTCATAAAAATGGGGAATACTTAAAGGTCTCAAAATAAGAGTGAGTATGGAGGAAATCAGTTATATGATGATTCCTCGAGAAGATGAGTTGGATGACACTGATAGCTCATCTCAAAGTGATGCATCTGGATTATTGCAAAAGCGAAGCTATGGAAACATAAGGGTTCATGGAGAAGTATGGAAGGTTGAAACAGAGAAGAATTCTCTATCTTCTAAGAAAGAAGAGTAGTCTGAATCTTAGTCCTCATTGGAAAAACCAGAGAAAATAATGGTGGATATTCTCGGGGTAATAAATGGAGATCTATCCAAGAGAAGGGGCAGATTCAAAAGGTGATTACCGGGAAATAGACGATGAAGACATAGCCTTCCTTTTTTACCATGGCCGATTCATACCTCATAGCTAAAACTACCATAAATTAGACCTAGGGGATAACCTCTATATTAGTCACATTCACTAGTACAGTGACTAGGTTCTCTCTAATTTTATCCATGTATACCTCCTAGAGTCTAGTTCCAAGTCTGTCGAATTGAGCTGTTGTACATGGATGAAATCAGGGATTTGAATTGTACTGATTGAAGTTAATGAAAATAAATATTGCATATTTCACAAATCAGTGCCTTATTTATGTGATACGAATGTTTGTTTTCTTAACCGAGTGATTGATTTCTGTTTTGCGTATATGTGATAGCCCCGATGGCCATGAGTTCAATATATATCATTAATTACTAAAATCTGAGTTAACTTTTTAATGATGCCAAAAAGGGGGGAAATTGATTATTTTGCTAACTTTATAACTCATGTGCTAACATGGTTTAATCCTAGTTCAAACTCGATGCCATGAGTGTATGGAACAGGTCATCTCTGATGTAAAGAACTTAGGATTTGTCATCATAAAAAAGAGGGAATTTGTTGGCATCTAAATTGTGCCAAGTTGTTTTGATGATTGACAAAGTGAATATGCAAGATGTATAAACCAAGCTTAGTTATGTCCCAAGTGAACTAAACTAGACACAGAGGGTTGAAGCACAAACAATTGTTCAAAACAAAGGAGCAAGAACGCACATGGTAAATATACTAGGTCCAAAGACATGAGCTATCGCAAGTAAAGGATGCAATAAAGTGAATGAATCAGGTCCATGAACTTGCTCTATCACAGATACAAGTGCATACGTTCACAAAGAAATGAGAGATGAATCAGTCAAGTGAGAGCAAACACAAACACATGAACACAAATTGTAAATATACGTGTCAATGCAAACCCAGGTCGTTTAGGTGCAGGGAATGAATGACTCAAGAGTGAAAAAATGGAGTGGTTAAATGAACTGGGCCTATGGACTTGTTCCATCACATGAACAAATGTAACCGAGTTCAAAGGGGGAAGAAATGACTCAGCTACAGGGCAAATAAATGATGGATAGAACAAGCATGAATAAAGTTCTATCGTCCTATCCCAAAGAGTTAGCATATGCAGTAGGGGAATGTGTTACATAGTAGTAGAGAGTGATTAGGTGAAGAGATCATCACGAGTACATAATTGAATGAATGAATCAAGTTCGGAAGAAACAGACACAGAGCTACACATGATGAATGAAACAGGTCTGTCAACATATTTCATCCAATATCTCAAAAGCAGGTCAGAGTCAGATGTTGCATGAACGAGAAGAGATCTATGGAACAAACTATCTAACTAAGTCATATATCACCATCAGATCTATGAGAACATTCAAATCTCGATTTTGAGTTCGTTTATCCAAAATGTTAACTTTGGTCAACTCTTATTTTTTTCTCAAAACTTCTAATTTTTTGTTTCATCTCTGATACTCATCCAATTATCTCGATAATTGTTCCAACCATCTCCACAAGTCATAATATGCCTGTTGAACCTACAAGAAGTGTTACTTGAGAAAAAAATAATTATTTAAATGACCGGACGATTTCTTATAAGTTTTCTAAAAAAATATATATTAGATGACGAACAAACAATAATTATTCGTAGAGTCCAAGTAATATGAGAATTTGTTGGCAAAAATTTAAGTCACTTATTTTGATAGTCCAAATTAGAATCTAATATCAAAATTTAAGAGACTTGTAATATTTATAAATTTTTCATATAATATAATTTAGGGACTAAATTGTATTTCTTGTCTTTCATATCCGAGCAGCCAAGCAAAGAGCCCGCTTCTAACCCTATTGATACCACCATTAATGGCCATACTTAGTAATACGAAGAGAAACCTGGGTGAAGGGTTCTAAAATTGATCTGTTACATTTAATATTTTATGAATCTAATTAGCTATTATAGAGTGACATGACATATTTTTGGTGTAAAATATAAGAATTAAGGCGATTTTACTTTTTAGTTAACTTGGTTAAAGTAGGGTGACTTTATGTAACAAAAATAGAAAAGTGTAATTAAGGATGATTTTTATGTAACAAAAAATAAAAAAAGTTTTTTTGTGCCATCAACTTTAGTTAAGTTGGATAACTTTTATGAAAAAAAATAGAAGAGTATTTTTTGTATGACAAACTTTAAGTTGGATGAGTTTTATGTAGACTTTTGTGTGATAAATTCAAAGTTGAATGACTATCCGTTAAAATATAACCGTGGGAATCAATATGGATACTTAAATAAAATAGGAGGATCAGAAAAGGCAAGGATATCTTGTAAAATTAATTGATTATTTTTTGCAAGTCGGTAGATATAAACTTTTATGTTGAAAGAAGAAAAATAGTTAAAATTGTTTGTTTGTATAAACATTTCATCATAAAAACTTTCAAGAAATTAGAAAAAATTACGGCAATGAGAGGACTTGATTTTTTTGGTTAAATATTGTGATAAATCGGGCTACGACTTAAGTATTCAATAAACCATGTTCTTTGAGTAATTACGCAAGAAGGTAAAGTGCAGACTAATAAAATCAACACAATAATTTAGCATGAGAAACTCCTTGTTCGAGGGAGGAAAAACCATGACTTACCTCTGTATAAATTTGCCCAACTTTTCACCAAATTCAAGCAGCTTGCTAAAAGTTACAATGACTTGTACACCTAAGGAATTGTTATAAACAATCTCAAACCCAACTCTCTTCCTCAACATTCCAAATTGTTGACTCTCTCTCTACTCTCTTCAATGACTCTACCCAGAGAAGTCTCGTACAACTGATAAACACCTATTACAATTTCTAGGAAAAATAAATACATAGAATCACATTAAGAACCTAACTATTACAACTCAAGAATTGAATGATAAATCTTGATATAAATGGGTTCTTTGTTGCTACTCTAGTCGGCTCCCTTGAGACTCTAGTGTTGACTTTTAAATAACTCTAGATGTCTCTCTCTTTGGTTGTGATCTAGCTCCAAAGTTTTTCGGCGTGTTTTATATATAGGAGTGATTGTCGCCTTCAATTCTCCAAATCCATCCAAGTCTTGGTTTCATAAGTTGTCAAAAAATCAATCCTTATTTGATATGAATTTCATTATTTTCTTGTCTATGCACATACAGTTTCCTTATTCTATTTTCAAGCTAATTCTATGTGTTTAACTTATGGTAAACATTCCATAACTTGAACTCCAATTTCTTATCGAATAGAAATTAGTTAAAACTTCCAATTCTCCAAGTCGGCATGAAACAACTTCATCTCGACAGTCTCCAGATCTTCCTTCTAAGAGCCAGTTCCTATGTTGTTGTGACTGCTTTACTAGTTTCTTTGGAGATCTGTATGCTCTTCCGGTTCTTCAACTTATTCCTTCGTTCTTCCTTGTTATTGTCTCACCCGTTTTAACCCCCCCACCGCGAATAAGAGGGATCCAACATGGTTGTGACGTATTGGTGATTCCTAAATTAATTAAAGCTTTAAGGTGTCACCACCTAATTATTCTACGGTGAATTAGGACACCTAAATGTTATTATCCTAAAGGAAAGGGGTTGGGCATCCTTTAAGATCCGCTAACTATGGTTATCCGATCAAACTTAGGTTAATTATTATGCTAAGAAAATGTATGTTTAAAAGTATAAAGTTAATTAAAAGGATGTTGCAAGTAGTTAATAAAAGGATGCATTTTTTTTCCAACGTAAAGATTTTTACCACTTATTTCTTCTTTTTGAGGAGCCTTGGAAAAGTGATTGCGATTCTGAGAAACAAATTCCTGGCATAAAATCCCAAAAAAAATATGCATTTCTATGTCATTGTTTATAAAATACATGTAAAAATTGTTTTTTTTTGGATAAAAGCATGCACTTGTATAACCTTGTTTATAAAATACATGTAAAGTTGATTTTTTGGATAAAAAGCATGCATTTGTATGACCTTGTTTATAAAATACATGTGAAGTTGATTTTTGGATAAAAGCATCCATTTGTATGGCATTGTCCATAAAATACCTATTTTTTTGGCAATTGATAGTAAAGAGAAAAGCAAATTATTTGTAATGAAAAGAAGTGATTTATATGGAAGTCATTTGAAACCGCAAATCGGATAAAAACAAAAAACCTTATTTGTATGATTAATAATGCGAATAAAGGATGACCAAATTGTTTTGAAAGTTTTAAACATGCATGACGAGCCTAAAATAAATAAACTAGCGGCGGATTTCCAATTTTAAACTACCCTATTAATTATCCGTTCAAGGCCTAATTATTCCAAGTATTCCCATGATCGCACAAAGTTGAGTAATTAAATTACAACTGGAAAGATAAAAAGGCGGTATTAAAGAATTAAAAGCAGCGACTAGGGCGGATGACGATGTCATCCCGCCGTATTTGTTTAGAAGTCCTGAGTGCAGGAGAATGCAATGAACGTGGATGCGGGTCTTTGTTTGACAATAGTCATGATGAGTCTCATAACGAGACTCTTCGTTGCTCCCGATGCATTTCATGTAAACAAAAGAAAAGAAAATGATTAGTAGACGGAACATGAAAATATATACATAAGAAAATGAAAATAAATAATTTGTGAAGAATAGTATGGTGTTGGGCCTCGGGTTTGATATACAACATAGATAACAAGAAAGGGAAAGAGAACAATGAAAGGGAAATGATTGCATATTTGGGTCTAGATGGCACAAAATAGGCTAGGCATAGTCATATTTAGCTCATTTATATTCAAACCCTTAGGCAGTTATAAGACTTAGTCACCTTATACATACTACTATATGAAACAAAATTAACAAACTAATGTATGCAAACCGGGGAGGTTCAATAAGTGCTAAATGCCGATATAAGCCCCCATTTAGCTCTCTTAACAGATTGACATAGAACCAAAAATAACTTAAAAGACATTACATCTTGTAATGGACCCACTTTAGCCCTTAGACAGACAAAGGCAAATATATGGTATATTTAGTAAGCATGAGGGTCCAGAAAATGAACAAGTAACCACAAAGAGATGGCTTTTTCAAGTATACATAATCATTTGAGCCAAACCAAGTATGAACAATCACATTTATATTATGTATTAGGAATAATAAACCTTAGACATAGAGGGTAAGCATATAGTGCATTAGGCACAATAAACCTTAGACATATAGGGTAAGCATATAGTTAGTCCAATAGTAATGTGGGACAAACAGAGATGACCAAATGACCAATCAAAGATAACATTTTAAACATATAGGGCCATTTAAACCAAGAAATGTGCAAAATCATATTCATACTGTCTAACTAGACATAGTAACACCCCACACAGGGCATAACATAAGCAACACAACACATCATGAATCAAGCAACTACATATAATAGTTAATAACAAGTGCAATTATGGACCAGTTGATAAGACTTGGTTAGAATGGGCAGGTTTCACATTTTTTAGTTCAATAGCTTATCAAAGTAGGATTCAAAACACCCAGACATGCACAAAACATCTATGTAGGCTATCCTAAACTCATTACATACGGATTTATAGGCATGCTAGTTAACATTCAAGGCTAATCTATCATATACTACTCTTGAACCTTATAAAACATGCGAACAAGTCAAACAAATGTGTATCCAAGTTTATAAAGCAACTAAAACTCTATCACTTTTTAGCACAATCCCAAAAAATGTAGCAAAACCAAACAATGATCATACTATCAAACCTTAAATTGGCACATATCATGACCTCTCAAAAATAACAACAAATAATCTTACTATGTCATGACGTTTATAAAAAAAAAAGTACTGAAACAACATGCATATCTCATGATTCTAAGTACAGGTCTTAGCATAACATACTTAGACATAAATATCCAATTAAATAAATAAATATCATATTCAGTTAATCAACACTAAGCATTAAGAAGTAACCAATATCATAATGTCCTCTAAACAAGTTTTGTAACATCATATAATACTAAACACACATATAATAACACAAGCAAATCATTTTAAACACTATTGGATAATTAAACAAACTAGCATACTTAGAAAACATGAACAAGCTACATTTTATCGCATGAAACACAGAAAATATAAAAAGGAACGAGGGGAAATTCGGGTTTACTGACCTTCTCCGGGCAGCGAATCGAGGCGTCGTCTCGAATCATCGAATTCGCTCGGGGAAGTTATTTTGGAATTCTAATTTTTTTTGATGTTGGAATTCTGATTTTTCTGATTTTAGAAGTCTGATTTTGGACCCAGTTTTGACCCGACTCGAAACAGACCAGTTTTTTGATTTTGACCCGACCTGAAACAAAATGCGACCCGAAATACGACAAACCCGAAACAAAATCGAAGCAAACCCGAAACAAACGGGGAGATTTGATGATTGAAACTAGTATTCAAAAAGGGATTTTCGGATTAGAAATTAGGAAACCAAAGAGGAATATTTTTAATCAACAATTAGGAACAAACCGTTTTCTTTTTCTGATTTTTCTCCTCATTTTCAATGTTTTTTTTTCGGACCCTGGACCCAACCCGTTTTCGATTTCTTTTTCGGACCTCTACCCCCCCAAAATAAAGAACAAAGGGGGTATTTAAAGATGGATCCCCCCCCCCCAAAAAAAAACCGTTCACCCCCATACCCCATTTTCAATCGAGTTTGAATGTTAAATTCAAAGAGGCAAACGTGACGATTTTGGAGGCGAATTTTAGGGGTGCAGGTCGCGGTTTTGGGGGGATATGGTATGAGTGAAGTGACGGGGAGGGGTGTGGTGGTGTCAGGGGTGTGGGCTACGGTGGGTTTTGGGGGGATAGGGTATGGGGGATCGACTGATTTTGGGGGAAGGGTGAAAGAGAAGGGTGTGTTTGGTTTGGGTTAGGTTTAGAGATAAATGGGTTGGGGTGAAATGGGGTTGGGCCAGGTTTTTGGGTGGCCGATTGGGCTGTTTTTTTTTTTTTTTGGGTTGTCGATTGGGCTGGTTTTTTGGTGGGTTGGTAGAGTGTTTTGGGTGAGGAGGGAAAATGAGTTGTGGGTTAAAATATAAAAGGGGTTTATTATTTAAAAAAAATACTTTGAAGAAATGTAAATTATGAAAATAACGATGTGATAATAATAAAAACATAATAGTTACGAAATGCTTATTGCTTAAAAATAAAAAATGCGATGTCATTTTGCAAAAATAAAATAACATAGAATATTAGGGTAAAACTATGATTATGGTATTAAAAGACAAATGATAGTAGAAATATGAATAATAATAATAATGATAATAGATAATGATATTGAGAATAGACGACGATATTAAAGGCCCTATTTATATATATATATATATATATATATATATATATATATATATATATATAAATTGTTTTAAGGTGTCAAAATATTTTAATTCACAAACAAATAATCGAAAAAGATGGGACAAAATTGGGTGTCAACAATTATTGATTGTCGCTTGACACATAGTTTGACAATCATCAAAACTTCATTTTAAACTCCGAACTATTATTGAGACAACAACATCTCAACTTATTGTATCTTACTTTTGTGATCAGCTTAAATTTGTTTATAATAGATAACTAAATATTCTTAAAACTAAAAAACATTCTTATAATTTAATTTTGTTTAGTAATGATTTTCAACAATTTTATATTTGTAAATAATAATAGATAAATATATGGTCACTTAATCCTTAATATTGGATTATCTTAGTCGTAACATGTTTCCCATATGGGGAAAAATAAAAAAAAGTATATATCAAAAGAAAAGCATTTTCAAAGAAATATTAAGTGAATATAATCTTATACTATAATAATATTTTTGTACCTCATAAAATAAATATATGTAATTATAAACAATCACCTAATATTTCTTGCGATAATTAAGGTTGTCAGAGAATAACGTGCAAAGCATTTATATATATATATATATATATATATATATAGTATGTAATTGTTAATTAATCAATCATTCATTCATATTCATGCTTAACCTAAAATCTATTCTAGGGTCGTTCTCCAAACTTCCAGCCTAGGTAACTCCACTTCGTGTCTTGTCAATCAAAACTATGTCATCTGCAAATAACATACACCACGACACCTCATCTTGAATATGTCACGTCAATTCGTTCATCAATAAGGCAAATAAAAATGGGCTAAGGGCTGATCCATGATGCAACTCCATCACGACAATAATGTGGCACACCGTATTGGAGCAGGGGTGGATGAAATGAAGACTCGCCCCTGGGTGTTTTGCGATAAGAGAATGTCGCCTAAGTTGAAAGGTAAATTTTACAGAGTGGTTGTTAGACTAACATTGTTGTATGTGGCAAAATGTTGGTCAGTTAAGAACGCTCACATTCAGAAGATGCAAGTAGCGGAGATGATCTCAGATAAATTTGTGGTTATGCTGAAGAGATATAATTAGAGATGAAGTTATACGAGATAAGATTGGAGTGACCTCTGTGGCAAACAAGATGGAGGAAGAGAGCTTGAGATAGTTCGGGCATGTGAAAAGGTCGTGTGAGGATGCGCCAGTTAGGAGGTGTGAGAGATTGACGATGGGAATTAGGAGAGGTAGAGGTAGATCGAAGAAGAACTGGGAGGTGATTAGACAGGACATGACACAACTTCAGCTGATTGAGGACATAATCATAGATATGAAGATTTTTGGAGGTCGAGGATCAAGATAGAAGGTTAGTAGGTAGTTGAGTTTTGTCGCTATGTGTGTGAGAGTGGTGGGGGGCTAGCCTTTCCATCTCCTCTTCTCATTTTTCTTAGTAGTAGTACTTAGGTATCGCATAAATCATTATTCCTATTGTGTATTACTCCATTTGTTCCATATCTTGATATTTTGCTATTTCATTCTTCTTGCAATCCTGTATTGACTACGCTTATTTTTTTTAGTAAAAGATCTATCGAAAACAACCTCTCTGCGCCACAAAGCTAGAGGTAAGGTCTGCGTACATACTACCTCCTCGACTCCACTTTATGAGATTACATCGGATATGTTGTTGTTTTATACTAGTCCAAAAAAAAAAAACAAAAAAAAAGAAGGAAAATTCTTAGGAAATTAAAAAGGAAAAAAATAAATTAGAAAAAGAAGTAAATATGCAGGCAAGTGATTTTATTTTTAATTATTGGAAAAGTTTTCACCGTGATGTTTATTTTGCGTGTGGTTTGTTTATGAGACGAGGAAAAGGAGTTGTTTTGCAAAGATAGAAGAGAGCGCCTAGTTGAGAGTGAGAGGGAAGAAGAAGAAGATGTTAGGAAAAGAAGAATCAAACACGCTGTTGAGATTGCTCAAAGCCGGAGATTATAGGCCGTTCGATGAGATCGTCGCAGACTTCATATCCAGCTTCCCTTCCCATCGACAGTTTTATGCCTGCATCTCTCTCGCCTTAATCCTTGACGTGAATCTCTCTCTCTCTCTCTCTATCTATATATATATATTCGAAGTGAAAACCTTTTAGGGTTTCAATCTGTGTGTCATGTAAAAGAAGGATTTTTCCTCTCCACTTAGGGTTTTCTAGTTGGTGACATTTTCCCCGCTTTTGTAGAGTTTATTTGTAAGTCTGATTTTAGTGATTTAAGAAATTTGAGCGAAGAATGGAGTTTCGATTTGGAGATGAGGAGGCATTAAGTTTTTGAACTTAAACTACCAATTGTAAATTCTAAATTTGCTTGAATCGAGTTGCTTTTTCCTGGAAACAGAAAGGAATAATAAAAAAAAGAAAAATGCTTCGTGGGAGGGAACAAAATGTTTTTGAAGGTTTCTCTACTTTAAAAAGAGCTGCTATAACCGAGTTTTCATAGTTAATTGTAGTTCCTGCAGAAAGTTTTGACTTGCAAGATTTGCTAAGAGCAAATCACAGTAACTAATTTTATTAGATTTATGTGAGGAATTTTAATATTTAACTATTTGAAGTTAAATTAACCCAGGTGAGACCTAGTGGTTGAGAGTTAAATTAACAACCTTCTAATCCCAGCAGAAGCCTTGGTGGGTACTAGTATTTGTGCTGGTGAAAGGTAGCAGGGATCCAGTGGATTAGTTGAGGTGCACGCAAACAAACAAGGGAAAAAAGAAAAGAAATTTCAATCAGGGTTTTGTATGTTGGAGGGAACTGTCTTCCGTTCTTTTGAACTTGGAACAAGCACAGGGTTTTGGCTAGGATACAGAATTTACTACGGTCCTTGTTTCCCACATTCAGGAAAAGCCACTACATACTTCCTTTTTTCATCTTTAAGTGGTAATCAGAAGTTTCTTGAGAAACCATGTATTTCCTTTATACTGTAATCTTTCTCATGACACCTAAAAGTTGTGCCTGTTCTTGGTGGATACATATAGTAGAATATTAGAAGGTTTTTCAAATTTAAGTGTCTGGTTTGGGAGACTATACATTTTGGTATAGTAGGTTTTCAAATGTTTGTTTAGTTGAATGATAAGGTGACCTTTTCTCATGTTGATCGTTTTTATCTTGTAGAGAAGAAAAGTTTTGCAACTTACCGCTATTAACAACTCAATATACCATCTTCTCTGCAGGAAAAACTTCTTAAACCAGCACAAAGACTAGTTGCTTTTGCAATTCTTCAGCAGGTTTATTCCTCTCAAGAGCCTTCTTCAAACCCGTTCATTTCGTTGCTGGTAAATGTAAGTCTGGTTTTTAATGTTCATTATGATTCCATTTGCTATCATTTTATGTGCTGCAAATTGGGCTGATTCCCAGTAATATGCAAAATGTGTGTATTCCAATATTAGCTGCAAATATTCTCTGAAAGATTCCTGTTGAAATTTCTCCTTTTTTGTGGAATCTTATAAAATTTAGAACTGTACTCATGTAGATTTTGCAATGTTAGGATGGCCAACAATATAACGTCTCATGCATATACCCTTCAGCATCTTTGGTTCCTGCTTGTGGTTCTTTTTCTTAATTAAGCAGAACTCTACTGGAAATTGTTTTCTTCTATTTTCCTTAGTTTCCATAAACTGAGGTTTGTACATCACAATGGTGATAGGTATGGAGTTGAAAAAATGGGTAGGTGCAGGTCTCCCTAAATCTTAGTTATATCTTGAGGCAGGTGATGTGGCTGCAAAGTTATTTAGCCATGATTAAGAGATGGCAGAAAGGTATTCATGAAGAGAATGAATTGAAGGCCTTATGTTGCTCGGATTCTTTCAAAAATCCCTGTTGCACCCTAGTTGAATTTGGGTGTGGGTGTGGGATTCACACCGGGTTTGGTTGAATTATCTTGGGTGCTTTGACTATATCCATAACCAGGAAGTATAGATCATTGGGTATTTGGTTTGATTTGTGAGTTTTTATATATATATATATATATATATATAGGGAGAGAAAGAGAGTTATATAAAGTATGAGGAACTCTACTGGATGGCCTAAGAGACAAGGACAAAACTTCAGAATGCTCCCAAGCACTCTTCCCAAGGTTACCCTCTAGGGATCCCTTCTTGGTCTCTAGTCTCCCGGCTCCGGTGGCCTTCTACCATCAGAGTTTCTCTTCTTTCTTTCTATCCACCCTTCTCTCTCATTTTTTTCTCTTCGTTTCCTCTTTTATCCTTTTATATCAGCCGGACATACATGGAGAATATGCTATATTTCAAGTCGGGGGAAATCTTATGATCTCACGGAGACAACTTCTCTCTCAGAGACATGGTTTGATTGGGTGGAGTAGGCGAGTCTGTCGATTAGAAGAGTGATGCTTAGCAAGGGAGCTTTTAGAAGAGTGATGCTTAGCAAGGGAGCTTTACTATGGTTATGCAACATGTTTTTAAGGAAGCTTCTGAAAACAGAGGAAGAGTTTTAAGTCTCGGAGATGTCAAGTTTTCAACACATATTTAGTGTTCCCAAAAGTTCAATAAATATGGGCGGTTTATTTCAGTTATTACAGTGAAGGAACATGCTAGAACAATGATCATTCTCTCAAAAAATGCATTAAATGGGGGATGGGAAAGTCTGGCCATTAAAGTGGAAAATTTCATTAAGAGAAAGTCAGGCACACTTGGTGCATTTATTAAAAAGGGGGAAGTAGCTACTAATACATTCAACGGGGGAGAATATTACAAAAAGGTGCTACATAAAAGTATGGAATAGAAGGAGGCAGACGTTCTGGAAAAAAATGAGCTATTGATGACAACCTCAAGCTTGGAGAAGAATGACCTTCGCAGATGCCTTATTGGTAGATTATGTGGAGGAGAAGAGGCTCTAACTCACAATGATGTTAGGACGTGGGCATGGCAAACTTGGAAGGGTGCTCCTAACACTCCGGTGTACGACATGAATGGCTTTCAATTCCTAGCGGAGCATGTTGTCATGTGGGAGGGAAGAAGATAGGGGATCATCTTGAAATTGGATTGGTGGTCTTCGACGAAGGGGGCTTTCCCAGATCAGACAATTTTTATTGGTTTTGGATAAGGGTATTAGAGCTTCCGTTATAACTCTTGAACAAGAAGGTCATGAAGAAGATTGGGGATGACTTGGAGGTTGGTTGGAAATGAGGAAGAAATAGAACTCAAAAATCATCTGAGGTGGGCGAGAATCAAAGTTCGAGGTCCAAGGGAGAATATTCCATCAAAAATTGAGATTGCAGATGGTGATTGATCTACACTTTGCCGATTGGCGCGAGTTGCCGGTGACTTTCATATCCTCGATGGAGAAGGAGAGTTCTAATCGAGGTGCCTACCATACGATAGTAGAAATTACAAAGGTCATCTACGTCCATGTAGTAGACATGGTCAGTTTGCATCGATAAGGTAGGGAGAAAGGAGGTGGTTTAAGAGAGTTCAAAATGAACGAGGAAAGGGAAATTTGTTAGGGGTGAACCATGTGACAAAAGGGTGTGGGGTCTAATCTGATTAATAGCAGCAGAAGCCCCATTTATTTCAATTGGGCTTGGTGAGCCTATTCGAGAAGAGGCCTAATTTCTATTACAGAACCCTACAGTTCAGATGGGCTTTTTAAATAAAAAGCTTACGGTTTCATAGAACCTTTTGCAAATTCCATTCAATTAGAATTGGGGGAGTCGGAAAAAGCTATTGAACATTCTATTTATCGATGGGGACCTGTAATTTTGCATGCGAATGGCAGAAATTCGCAAGTGCTCCAAAGACATCATGAAGATATTTTATAGTTCGAAATACAAGGGAAAGGAATGATCTAGGTTCATGCGAGCCGAACAACATCGAATGGGCTGGTTGTTAGGGGAAGAAGGTGCTCTGGAATGTTTAGAGGATCAATTGGTGGTTTATGATGATCCTAAACCACTATCAGTTGATGATAGTACAATAGAGGATTGTATCGAGATACACTCTACATCGAGATACAAGCCACACGGAGGTTCCATCACAACTGAATCAAACTAAGCTTGTTGTTTGGTGTTTCTACCAAGGGGTATGAAAAAGAGTTTCTCTTTCAATTTTGAAATTGGGACCAAATAGATCGAGAGGTAATCAAAAAGCAAAAGATAGCTCATCCAACAATAACAACACAATACCAAAGGAACTCATGAATTTAATTTCAACATGAATTTCAAGGATGATGAGCCAAGGATTAGAGGGAGAAGTCTAGCCATTGTGGAACAATGATGGTGAAATTAGTGTTATGGAATGTGTGGGGGTTTAAATGATGAAAGGAAAAGGGGATTAGTTAGAAGTCTGATTAATCAACGGGGGGGCAGATGTCTATGTTCTAGTGGAAACCAAGCTGGAGGGCAATGTTAGTAATATGATGCATAGTATCTGGAGTAATAGGTGGGTTGGGGAAGTGCAACTTGGAGGCAGTGAGTGGGTAGTAGGGGTGGCTAGTGGGCTAGGGCGGGATGAGACATGGGGAAGGGTTGGGATCGGGTCTCCGGTGGGATAGGCGGGCTGGGATTAGTGGGACATGCAGATGTCCCGTCCCATATCCTGCCGGAAAGGGGACCGGTGTTGGGGACGGGGTGGGGTCGGGATCAGGATTTTTTTACACTTTAAAAAATAATATATATAAACACTTCAATAATTGTACAAGATAGTATAATAAAAATATTCCAAGACTGTTTTTGTGCCTTTTATATTATTTAATAGAAATATGATTTTTTTGTAATACAATTTCAAAATTGCAACTTTGTGGTGTTGTTCAAAAGTTGCAAATCACATAGGAAAATTGCAATTAAAAAAAATATACAGTTAACCATACTTTTTCTAATTTCCTCACAATTCTTGAGGATCTTTCGTTGGAATTGGAAGTTGTTGGTCAAATTATTCGACGTCGCTTCCTGTTCCTTCAGACAAGATTTCGTTGTAGTTGTAGTCTTCTTCTTCGTTGATCCACTCTAATTCAATCTCTGAATAGAGCTGCAATCTCCAATGTGTCTACCACCATTGAATGTATGTGCTCTCCTATTTGAAATTTTTTCGCAGAAAAAGCGCTTTTAGACGTTGATGACGCTTGAATATTCAACACATCTCGAGCCATTTTTGATAATGTCGGAAATGTCTTCTCATTCTCCCTCCAGTATTCAGCAAGTCTTCATGTCCTTCCTCATTGACAATTGATTCGTACAGTACAACACCCTGCAAAACATAAACATAAAATTCGCTAACTTGTGAAGAAGTTGAATCACTAAACATTTTATTTTTAAGGCCTTGAATACTAGCAGCAGAAACCACATGTTTTTTATAAGGTTGCAGCGAAGTAGTAGAAGATGGTACAGAAGCCGGTTGATTATATGCACTTTGTTGTTGGTAATACATATATACTTTTTTTGCATTCAGTGTGCATGCTAGACGTAACTTCTTCTTTAGTTGGTTTGTGAGTTGGTTCTTCATTTGGACTTGGAGGTGGAAGTACTGCTATACAATCATAAATCGTTTCAACAAATGTTTTACAACCGTCTACTTTAATAGTCGGATATAATACATTACCAATAATATAAATAGTTGGAATAGGAAAAAAGTATTTTTAAATTTTTTTAAACATTTTCCCAATAGATGCCTTATAAGTTTGTTTTTCCATATATTCATTAAGTAACAAAAATATTAGAGCTATATAAAATAACATAGTTGAAATAGTAGGATAATAAATACCAGAATATTCTTTAGTAGCTTGAAAAAATTTCTCTAAAAATTCAGTAAGTTCTAAAAAAAAATTTCAATCATTATCTACAAGCTTATCCCTTGGATTTTTATTATGGGCGTTAAATAATAAAGTTATAGGTCTTTTATAATCGTAAGCAACAAGTAGTTGTTCATAAAGAGAATTCCACTTAGTCGCTACTTCTTCAGGAATTTTTTATAAGGTAATCCACAATCGTGACAATTTTTTTATACTCTTTGCGTCTTTGTATTTTTTTACCTTTAAAAATAAAGTTTATAGCAAATTGTATTTTATCAAGAATGTTTTCAAAAAGTTTTAGGCCATCCTTTACAACTAAGTTATAAATATGACACACACATCTTATATGAAAATGATCAGGAAAACATAGAGTTAATCGAACTTTTAAAAGTCTTATAGCATAATCATTAGAAGTAGCATTATCTAATGTAATAGTCATAATTTTATCAATTATTCCATAATAATCACAAATTTAATGAATATTTGTGCAATAAAAGTTCCAGTGTGCATATCATCAATATATCTATATGCTAAAATACGTTTTTCATAGACCAATTATGATCTATCCAATGACATGTTACAGTTAAATAATCATTACCGAGTACTACGACTTATGTAAGAAGTGATAGCCACTTTGCCATTAAAATGATACAATGCAAAACGTAAATATTGTTGATATTCATGCGCAAATTTAAAAACATCTGTTCTAACAGTTGATCTAGGAAAACCGTTAAAAGCAGGGTTATATGTTTCTCGAATGTAATGAATATAATCAGGAGAGGAAGGAAATGAAAAAGGCAAACCCTCCACCACAACTAATTTTGCCATATTTTTCCTATCTTTGTTTTTATCATATTTAGGACCAAAAAATCCCGCCGTCGTCGGCCCTGTACTTGGTCGGGAACACTATGTGAACTTTGTCTCGACTCAGCTGGCACACCAGATTTTTTAGCCTGGTATTGATTCCACCTAGCTATGTGCTCACCTTGTACATGTCTCAATAAATCTCCCGTCCCAGTAGGTGTGTCATCTACATTATCGTCAATATTAAAGTCTGGTTCAGATGCAGATTATACCTCATCATCTAATGATATATCATTAAAAAAAGCAGTTTCATCTATATGAGTGAAATCAATCAAATTACCGGGACTAGGAATAAGATTACTAGAAGAAGTACCCTTACCCTTGTTACCCCTACTAGAAGAAGCACCCTTACCCTTAGTCATACGTCCAATGCGTTCCATTATAATCATGCAAATAAATAATTAAAGTAAATGAAATTAAGTGCGATAATTAAAATTAACAACAATAATTTAAAGAAGGAACGAAGGTACCAAACGCCGACGTGTAATCGAGGTTGAAAATTGAAACTTTGCTCGATAGATGATCCTCAAGCTAGTTGCCAACTTCACTATCAATTTTTGCTCATTTATATCAAAGTTCAAATAGGGTTAAAGTGTCAATTTTTGAACTTTGATATAAATGAGCAAAAATAATATAATATTTAGTAGGCAATGTAGAATTGTAGAGAGATAAATTGAGAGATTAAATTGATGGTAGGAAGATTTGTGTGAAAAATGAAGAGGAAAATGAGGAATGATGTATTTATAGTTGAGAAATAGGGTTAAAGTGTAAATATATTAACTTAGGGGTTAAAAATAAATATTAGGGGGGTAAAAATGACCGTTATAGCCGTTGCACAACGGCCAAAATCGAAATTTGGCCGTTGGTGCAACGACTATTTTTGCAAAGGGGGAGGGGGT
This sequence comes from Anisodus tanguticus, assembly GCA_034509755.1. Classification (NCBI taxonomy): domain Eukaryota; kingdom Viridiplantae; phylum Streptophyta; class Magnoliopsida; order Solanales; family Solanaceae; genus Anisodus; species Anisodus tanguticus. The sequence continues at coordinate 45,089,901 of CM067543.1, read as the reverse complement.
TGTGTTGGGGCGGGTCGGATCGGGACGGGCGGGACGAGCCCAAGTCCTGTCCCGAGTTCGAACCTCGACACCAATTTTTTTGGGGGATCGGGGCGGGGCGGGTATCGGGTCGGGATCGGCCCACTGACCAGTCTTAGTGGGTTATAGTGGAGGGATCCTAATATTATGGGATAAAAGGGTCTGGGGAGGGTAGTTAGTAGAAAGTGGTGAACAATGCATCACTTGCAAATTAACTTGTCCTAACCTGGAGTTAACATGGTTTTTGATTGTTGTCTATGCTAAATGCAAAAGAATGGATAGGAGGGATCTTTGGTGTGAATTGGGTAGTGTGTGGTGACTTTAATGTCATCAGATTCTATCAGAAAGAACAACTTGTTCCAGAATCAATGGTGCTATGTCAGAATTCGTTGGATGTATTGAGGAGGTGGAGCTTATAAACCCTTCTTTATTTGGAGAGTCCTTCACTAGGAGAAGAGGGGAAAATCACAGAACTGCCAAAGTCACCATGCCAAAATAGTTTGGAGGCTTAGGGATTAAAGACTTGGCATAACAAGTGTATGCTAATAAAGTGGCACTGAAGATATAATCAGTAGACAACTAGTCTATGGAAGGAGGTCATCTAAGCAAAATTTGGTAGCACTAGTCACTGGTGCTCTAATCAAGTTTCAACTCTTTGTGGGACAGTGGTTTGGAAAACTATAAGGAGTTAGCAATGCTTTCTCAAGGTGGGAAGTGGGGATCATATCCAGTTTTGGAAAGACACTTGGTTGGGAAACATTCCCCTCACAAATGTTTTTCTAAGCATCTTTCAGATTGCCTCCAACCGGGACTCAACCATCTCTCAGTGTAGGAAAGTCAATGCTTGAAATCTGACTCTGAGGAGGAATCTAAATGACGGGGAGTTGGAAGATTTTATAGCTCTTATGGCCACGATTCGGAGCAGCCCAGTCCACAGTCAAGGAAGGGATAGACTCACATGGGGAAGTTATAGGGATGGCTCCTACTCAGTCAAAGAAGGCTGTTTGCATCTAAGCTCAAAGAAGACACTTATTGATTTGTGGCCTTGGAAATTTATCTGGAGAACTAAGCTACCTCCAAAAATCATTTGTTTCAGCTGGGTCACTCTTAAAGGTTCTTGCTTAACTCAAGATAATCCTATGAAGAGGAAGTTTCCGTGTAGCCAACAGATGCTACATGTGCTTGTTCTACTCAGAATCTATCAATGATATGTTTCTTCATTGTACTGTGGCAACTGACCTTTGGAATACATTCTTTTCTCTTTTTGGACTTGGGCCATGCCGGGCACTGCACTCTGAGAGAAACTTTTATGTGTTGGAGCTCTTGGAAAGTTGAGAAGTCCATGAAAAAGATATGGTCTTTGGTTCCTGTTTGTATTTTGTGGTGCTTATGGATAGAAAGGAACAAAAGGTGTTTTGATGGCATCCCAACTTCCATCCCCATTCTTAAGGCTAGATGTTTGATTAGTCTCTTTAGTTGGGTCAACCTTTCCTATGTAATTACTGTTGATTCTTTCCTAGAATTTATCAGTTCCATAGATCTCTAGATCTCTGTTGATAGCTATTAGATAGCTTTTTTTGCCTTCCTGGGAGCTGGTACTTTCTTTCTTTGTAATGCTGCATCTTCTTGATTTTTTTTGTTAATGATATCCTTCTTATTTCATAAAAAGAATCACAGAACAGCCTCAAGGATTGACATAGTCATGTATTCCTCTCAATGGGAGGATCTTTTTACTCTTATCAAACAATCCACTCCTCCAAAATTGGGTTTTGATCACAACCCAGCTTTATTGACTTATGGAGACATGAACTCCAAGAAATCATACTTTAAATTTGAAAACTAGTGGATGGGGTCGAAGGCTTCAAGGAGAAGGTGAACCTTGGTGGTTATCATTCTCATTCACGGGTAGACCAAGATTTGTTTTAGCTGAAAAGTGAAACTTCTAAAAGGGAAATTGAACAAATGGAGGCAGAACGAGCAATTAGAAACAACAAAAGGATCTTTTTAACAACAGAAGGTTAAGTGGATATTGTATCTTTTTTATTTTTAGTGTAAGGAGAAAATTTAGAGGAACAGAACTTGTAGATTTGTTATGATCTTTATAAGTATTACTTTTTCTGTTTCTACTTTTGAAGGTCCCAAACATATACTTAATGCTGAGGAATACAATATTACCAGTTTCCATAAAAGAAATACGAGAACGCTTAACATAAGATATCTTATGAATAAATTCATGTGTTTATAAAGAATTTAATTTAATCAGTTTTAATTTAATAAATTTAATTAATCGAAATATAGATTTATATATGCCGTAATGTATACTTATTGGTCGCATCCTAGAACTCGTACCACACTCGGATCCATACTCCCGAATCCTAAAATTTATGTGATGCATAGCCCGACTTGTAGATCCGCACCTGTATCAGGTACATGCACTTGATTCCGAGCAACATAAAGTGCAACAATTGATATGGTGAGGATGCAAAGAAAGTGCAAGTGGAAGGGAAAGCTGTTGCAACTCCCGACTCTAGTTTGCTTGCCCTGGATCTAAATATAATAATCTTCCTTTGACTCTAGTGTTTTGTAGCTCCTATAACTATCCTAATCCTATGAAAGTCAACTACTACATGATTTTCCAACAAAAGAAGATAGTCGGCAATATGTACTAAATTGCTGCTTTCAAGGTTTAACTCAAGAAGCTGGAGGGAGAAAACCCAATAAGTTCGAGAAGGTAAGGTATTTTTTATATATAAATGGCACCCAAGAATTATGCATCTAAGGGTGTTGTCTAGTGGTCAATGTAGTGGGTTTAGAATCATGAGGTCCAGGTTCGAATCTTAGCAGAGGCAAAAACACTAGGTGATTTCTTCTTATTTGTCCAAGCCTTGGTGAATGAAGTTACCTAGTACATGTGTTGGTGGGAGGTAGTAGGTACCCAATGGAATTAGTTGAGGTGTGTGAAAGCTGGCCTGAACATCACTTTTCCAAAAAAGAAGAAAAAGAAACCCAAGAATTATTGCAGCAGTGTAAAACATGTAACATATATTATGTATACGGTAAATGTGTCAATAAATTATAAAATCAAAAGAAAAGGGCAGCCCGCACTTAGCTCCCGCTATGCCCGGGGTCCGGGGAAGGGCCGGACCACAAGGGTCTATTGTATGCAGCCTTACTTTGCATTTTCTGCAAAAGGCTGTGAGTACAAAGAGAAAATTTAAGTGTTACCCATATGTAGACTGTTCGTGGTATTCCATGGGGAAGCTTTTAATGTTCTTTGAACACATAAATGTAGACTCTTAAAAGTCTGAGGCAGATTAAGACAGTTATGGAGCCATCACAATACAAGCAGGATCTGTAACTTAGAGGTTAATCAACCCTAGTTGCTGATGAGATGGTAACAAGGAGAGGTACATGGTATGAAGCTGAGCAGATTTATAAAATTCTTATTATGATGTGGATATTTAGGTGCATGCAATTTGTCAATATTTTCAACGAAGGGGTAGTATAAATAGCTATATCTGGGGGTAAATTTTAAATGTTGGACTGGAAATTGTTAGGCTCCTGACTCAAAAAAAAAGGAAAGTAATAGGCAAAGACAATACATTTTTCTGTGAGCTTTAGACGAATACTGAGAGAATTCAGTTTTGTACAGCTTTGGTAGCTGATCTTTTATAAGTGTTCACGAACTGTCCATCTCATTTTACTCTCTCCCTTCACATTCACCTCTCCCCAGCCACACTTACTTTCTAGTGAGCTTTCAAGTGCTATGAAGTTAGTAATCACTTTCTTCACCTGTAAGTGATAAGCTCTTAATGTGATTTGCATGATAAATTATTGCTTAAATTCCTTGATAGTTGTGATTAGATGACCTTTGGTTTTTTCCACTGTGGTTCTTTGTTTTGCTTATTTGCAGGCAGCCTGCGACGAAGGAGCTGAACAACGTGAAAGGGCTTTTATTCTTCAGTTGTTGGGCTCAGCCAGCTCAACCAGTAGCAGAGAGGTTTAACTATTGTTTCCCTGTTGTGTGTACAATGGTCTTGTTTAGAGGGTAAAAAGCACTGGTTTTATGCTATTGATTCTGATGTTCAAAGCTTAAACCAGAGGTATTTTGTGTGAGATCATTTTTAACCTAAGGGCTATAGTTGTCTGTGATGAATTTCCTCAATCACAAGGGAATATAATACTCCCTCCGTCCCAATTTATGTGATGTAGTTTGACTGGGCATGAAAAATAAGAAATAAAAAAGACTTTTGAGTCTTGTGGTCTAAAACAAATCAAATATATATGTGTGGTTATAAATCATCTCGTTAAGCGTAAAAGCTAAAGTTTAAAGTTAAATTGTTGCCATGTAAGGAAATGTGTCATTCTTTTTGGGACTTACTAAAAAGGAATGTCATATAAGTTGGGACAGAGGGAGTAATAACTATTTCGACTTATTACGATAATAAATTTGGTCACTTACCTTTTTTTTAAGAATCGGATCATTGCTGGAGAAAGAATAAATGTTCATCCACCCACATGGCTTCCTGGGTATGGTGGTTTTACCTGTATGCTAATTAGAGTTTATTGTGGTTTAGAAATATATTTTTTGCCATAGTCTTGTTTGTAGTGCAGCAGCTGCACTGCTCTTATCTGCAGAAGGGAGTTTTCTGTCGCTGATCAAGTTTTACCTAGATATTTCATTTGTCTTGAAAATGTTTGATCATTGGAAAGGGGGACAAAGACAGAATAACTGAACCTTACTGTACTGCAGTATTGAAGTGCAGTTGGATTCTAAGATGCAAAAGACACTTCGGATATGCTAATTAGAGTTTATTGTGGTTTAGAAATAGATCTTTTTGCCATAGTCTTGTATGTAGTGCAGCAGCTGCACTGGTCTTATCTGCAGAAGGAAGTTTTCTGTCGCTGATCAAGTTTTACCTAGATATTTCATTTGTCTTGAAAATGACTGATCATTGGAAAGGGGGACAAAGACAGAATAACTAAACCTTACTGTACTGCAGTATTGAAGTGCAGTTGGATTCTAAGATGTAAAAGACACTTCGGATATGCTATGTCCACATAAGTTTTCTTTCGTTATACCTTTTGAATCTTAAGCTTGTCAGAAGTCAGAAATTAATTTATGCCCCGTCCCACTCACTCCCGAGCACCAGGACAGGGAAAATAATATTACAAGTTTGGTCAGTGGTATTTGGTTTATAATTCTGGTATGTTTTAAAATATCTTGGTGTGTAACTCGAGTACCACGAGTGATTATTTTGAGGTTATTCCTTATTAGAACTGTATGAGAAGTAATGACTCATTGCAGGTTCTTAAACAATCGGCGACAGATTACATGAAAATGTTCGATACTTCACAACATGTAAGTGACTGATTGTCTTTGAAATATTCATGTATTTGTAAGAAATTTGACACCACAGTTTGAGTATATGTAGTACAATATATTAGAAACTGTCAACAGCAAATTGCCTGGATATTGTCATATCTTCTTTTTTATTACTGATGGTTACATATGCATAAAACTTACCCTCTTTGGTCTCAATTTTGAACTTCACAGTCTTTCCCGCTACGAGAGCAGTTGCAACAGCAATATGGTAGCAAAGCTCTACCAGAACAGTTTCATTGCTTGTTCGGGAACAACTCTGTGAAAAATAGCATTCCAGACCCTGATGTACCTCGTGGCTGTGACAGCAATTCATTAGAGTATAGTTCCTCACTTTTATTTCCTGGTATTCTGTTTAGGTTACCACCTTATCACCAAAGAGGCCCCCCACAACCCCCTCACTCTTTTTTTTTTTGGGGGGGGGGGGGGGGGGGGGGTTTCCCCTCCACAGACCACAGTTGGAGGAGTTTGTTCTCTATGAATTTTCAATCATCATATCTTAATCTTGCAGTGAGAACTCAAGTCAGTCATTGGTTTCTTATTCTTGGACATTGTATAATACTTAGCATTGGGCAATTTCAGGTTTGATCTTCTCCCTGGATCTAAACCTAAAATTGGATCTGGGGATGTTGACGAAACGATAACTGGATTGTTATCAAATTTGTCAGTGGAAGGATTAGGACCACAATGGATAAGGCCTCATCCTCCCAGGCTTCCGGTTTTGGATGGAGAGGTAAGGACTACATGCGCTTATGTCTAGGGAATAAGTTGATCAATTTCTGGAGTTCTGTTAGATATACCATCATATTTGGTGCAGCTAGTGTGGCTAAACCCCGATTACAGTTATGAGCTTCTATGGGATCATGGGATGTGTGCCGATACTAGCAGAGGAGCGGCAGTCAGGGATTTGATTGCCAAAGCTCTAAAAGGTCCACTTGTACCTGCTCAACAAGAGGTGCATATGCTTCCTGTTCGATATTGTTAACTACATGCTTGTTTAAGTTCTATTATTATATAAATGAGATAATTCACAAAATAAGGGCTTTTTCCCCTGATAAGGAAGTCAAGCTTGTTTTTTTTTTCTCTTGGATTTTTATGGCCAGTTCCTTAGAGAAATATATATTGCAGCACTAACTTAGTGCCGGTCTTTATAAAAAAAGATTACATTACTGATTAAAAAAAAGGAAAAATACCATCCATCCTGCTTGGATCTACTAGAGCAGCTATTGCCCTGTGTTGACAACGTTCAAAGTTGGCATGGTCAATTTGCAAAACTAACAAAGTCTAGATGCCATTCAACCAGGTATGTAGTTGAACCACCAAATCTTTTTGTTTTTTTAATGGAAATTTAGAACCATAAAACCAAGGAGGTTCAGTAAGTACGAATAAGCAAACTTGAGCTTCTCCAGATGATCAGTTCCACCTAGTCATTTTTCACATTGGTATGCAACCCTACATTTTTCTTACGAAGGTCAATCATGATAATATATCCACATCTAATAGAGTTTACATACTCCATTCTATACCAAAGAGTAAGGAAAAGTATAGACTTGCATTTGATCTTCAAATGGAGTTAGCTCTGTCCTAAGTAACACCTGGGATTTCCTTCCTTCTATAATGTCCGGCAGATGCATGCTGGGATAGTGTTCCATATTCTTCTTTTGGTTTTGCTCTGACCTTTCCTGTTTAAGTTCCTTGGTGATTCTTGGCATGACCGATCTGTGACCCAAAAGGTTTAGACAAAATGCCACAACTGTAATGCAGGGCCAAAGCAAAAAATTGTGGCTATTCCCTTCAGCATCTTCTGTTGCAGATATGCGATCCTTTCTCAGAAGATTGTCCTTGTCAAACAGGTTTCATAAGCCACTACCAAGAACATGAACCATCTTATATGGCGCGCTTGTTTTGTGGATTGGTTTTCAGTGCTATGGTGACAAGATGAGTTTTGACGATATCCTGCAGGCAAGCGGAGTGTTGTAGCAAAGATTTCACAGTGCTAGACCCTGTTGTTCCGTCCTGCCCATTTTAGTCTGTCTGCTTCTGAGGTGAGACCCTGACAGGTCTCCAGTAAATTGTGAAGATATACTATCCTTTCCAATTCTCAATCACTCCTTCTGAAGACAATATTCCTGCCTGCCCTGAGCAATGTTATCAAAAACGCTCGTTTCAGCACTTTAAGCGAGAAGCGAGGCGCAGAGCAGGCATAACACTTTTCTGCCATGAAGCGCAACCATGGTGAAAAAGCGTACGTGGGTGAGAAGCGAGAAGCGACAGACGCGAGAAAAGCGAGAAGCGTGCTCTTTAGTGTGATCTAGGGTTTTTTTTATAAAGGTTTGTAAAAATATACTTACCTGAGTTGCGACTTATCGAGTTCGACTGCTGCGACTTCTTTTCCTCTGCTCTTCAACTGCTGCGACTTCTTGAAGGTCTTCTTCTTCTCTTCCCCCTTGTTCTCTTCTCCTCTTTTTTCATTTTTTCTCCTCTTCTTCTTCTCTTCTTTTCTCTCTTTGCGCTGCTGCTACTCAACTGCACTGCTGGGGCTGGTTACTCTTTTTTCTCTTCTTTTCTATTTTTTTCAGTTCTTTGACTTGCTGCAATTACTTTCTATGTTCTGCAATTTTTTCCCTGTTTTGTAATTTCTTTCACTGTTCTGTAATTTTTTTTTAGTTCTATTTTTTTTTGTTTGTTTGTTGTGATTCTTGTATCTATTATTTACTTTTTAATTTAAGAATTGAAAGATTTACTTAATATGTTATTTCTATTGAGTTTTTGGTTGTTTATCTATGCAAATTTAATATTTTTGTATTAAAGTGCTCTTAAGTTGAAAAAAGTGCGCGCTTCACTTCACGCTTCTCGCTTCGGTGAAGTGAGCCTGTGTGTCTTTTTTCCGCTTCTCGCTCTCCAAAACACTGGCCTGAGCCAACTCTATTTCTGTATGTATTCTGAAAAACGGTCAAAGGATCTGTTCTTTGAGCTCCAGTTATTATGTTTCCGTACCCCTAACTGAGGAGTTGTCACCCAAATCATTCTTCATCCGATACTTTTCTTTAAGTACTTTCGTCAATGGGTATTTTTAAGACTATCTCCACAACCACTTTCTGGGAGCCTTAGGTTCTTTATTCCCAGCTCACAATCCTTCTCGTTTGCTGTGACAGAGCTCCACCTCGCCAGCTGATATGCCATATCGTTCCTTATCTTTTAAGGTCATCTGGTCTCCTCTGTTCTTTTGCTGTCATAGGGAGTAGGAACATCACATATACTCGTAGGGAGTCTACGACACTGTTGATAAGATCAGTCTACCCACCCAAGAAAAGTATTGCCTCTTCCAGTGTGCCAGCTTCCTTCACATTTCTCCACTATATCTTGTCAAATGCCTTCAACTTTGTGCTTTATCCTGTTGGAGGCCTAAAGATGTTGCAGGTAGGCTTCCTATATTACAAGTTACTACCAAGTACTTTATCCAGGTCCCTAATTTTTGGAGTATATTCACTGATTACATTATGGTCTTCCTCTTCCCTTTTTTTCCCCATTTGGACAAAGGTATCTAGATGTTTGTCTTTGTGAAATTTCTTGCGCATAGCAATTTTTTTCAATTCCATAAGCAGGTTGGTTTTGCAGGAGTTATTTGTCTACAAGTTCTCTTTTCTTTTCCATTACTTTATCTAGCTTCAGGACTTGTCCTATTAGGTTTGCTTTTTTCTTTCCTCAGTTGTGAAGAGACGTGCTCCATTCCTTCATCTTTGAGAAGTTTTTTTGTTTATGTTTTGCATGAACATTATTTTTCCTTTCTACCTCAAAAGACCTCCACTCAGTGTTTTTGAGAGCGTGAAGCGGGAAAAAGCGACAAGGTCCCGCTTTGATTGAAGCGTGAAGCGGAACACTCGCTTCAATTTTTCTTAAAAAGACCAAAATAAACCTTGCGCATAGACAACATATATAAGCAAATGTTCAATTTTAAAACTAAAAAGTAGGTATCACGAAATCCTCCATAGGACCAGCAAAATCAAAACTATAACATAAACTCTCTTTTCATCCTATTGCATTTGAGTCTTCAACTGAATTTTCTATCCAATAAACTTTTGCAATTCTTCCTTCACATGAACTGGGCAACTTGGGCAAGCTGTAACGTTGGGATTACCACCGATGAGATGACGTTTGTGACGATAAATTCCCCTTTGAAACCAGAGCAAATAGAGTAGTGAAGAACAAGAAGAAGATGACGACATCTGAATCTTAGCCTTGAAGAAGAATCTTGAAGAAAGCCTCTGAAAACCCTAGCTCAAACCTGATGCCTTTGAAATCAGAGCAAATAGGTGACCCACGTTTTTGAAATATGTCGCGATTCTTTCTTCTTTTAAAGTCGACACTTTTAACTTAACAAAATAAAGTGCACGCTTCCTATTGCTTTATGATTCTGCTTGCTTCACGCTTTTACCCCTAAAGCAAGTGCTTCTTTCTTGTCGTTTTGTGAAGCGATATACCCTCTGCCTTGTGTCGCTTCTCGTTTTAAGCGAGGAAGCAGGTGCTTTCTACTACACTGGCCCCACAACCTTGGACCATGTGTATGAAACTCTTAACCTTCATTCACATGTCTTCAACTTGAAGTAGGAGTTAATCTTTACCCAATTGATCACTGTGGAGCATAAGAGCGATCTGACGATAGTACAAGGGGGCTTGTGAGAACAATGGGGCTTATGAGAAAGAAGAGAGTTTGAGAGAGAACAACTTGATTATTCGCCAAGCCATTGGGGTTTAAGTAGCTAAGTATACATATTCTTTAGGAAAGAGAATTAAAACACATAATTACATGAGAACAATAAAAAACATAATTACGTGAGTAAATTACACTATACTCTATTTACAAGCCCCTGGAATATTCTAACACTCCCCTTTAAGCTGGTGCATCTAAATTATATATACCAAACTTGTTACGAATGTAGATACGAGAACCAGTGAGGAACATGGTGAAAATACTTATAAGCTGATCATTTGACTTCATGAATTTTATAACAATATCTCCCGAGAGTATACACTGGATTTGATGCAATATGAAGATCATCTTGGTCATCGCACACAAGTTCTATCCTATATTGCTCGGACTCTCCAAAATGTTGCCGCACCCATGTTGGATCCTAAAAAAAACGGATCTCTAAATTGAGAGATTTTTTTGATAGATCGATGGAAATAAACAAAGAGAGAGTACTAGAAGAGAAAGATGACATTCCGAAGAAGGGAAGATTTACCCGCGAGCTCTGAAGAAAGCCATCATTTAGAACTAAAAAAGTTGTGGATGAAGGGGAATATATGTGATGGTGGGTGGTGTTGGCCAATGGAGAAGAAAGGGAAGTAAGATGAAGGTGCGGCGGGTGCGGGTGCGGGTGCGAGTCTAGTGTTTGCGTCATTTTCTCAATATAGTGGTGAAAATAATAGAGGACGCCTTTTCATTTTATTGATCTTTTAGTGTGGTTAAGAATAAAATGCAAAATTAGAAGTGTTTATTATTGAGCCTTATATTTTGTCTCTTTTCGCAGAAAATTGTAGTCCATTTACCTATAAAAAGGATTTGTTGTCCATTTATTTCATAAACTTGAAGCCTGCTGCCACCATCCATTTGCTCAGAATCCACCTTTTAACTTAAGTATAATGGAATTATCTTTAATCTTTTGATATACATCTACCAAGGAAGTCTTCCGGAGTCAGAGAGATTTTCTTTGCCTATTAATTCATTCCTTGATCCATTCCCATTTTCAGAGTAGAGTCTAGCTATATTATTTGTTTTACTACCTTAGCATAACTATCTATAATTGAGAATCTCACAGAAGTTATTTCTTGCACGTTGGCATCACTCTTTGCTGCAACGTTGGCTTAGCTTGTTGTGACAAGAAACCATTGGTTTCACTTGGTCGGGAATGACCGACTTATCAATGTATCTGATCTCCATAAAGGAGTTGAATGAAACTGTTAGAATAGAGGATTTCATATACAATATCCTATTAGGAAAATGATTGTAATGTAGAATACAAATAAGATTTCATATATAGTATCCTAGTAGGAAAAGGATTGTAATGGAGTGTCTATAAATAGAGCTCAGTGTAATCATGTAGATACAACAATTCAATAATATATTTTTCTCCCATAATTTCTCACACGGTATCAAAGCTTCTACGATCTTGGTAGAGAATCAAAGAGCTTCCGTTGTCGGCGGGCGGCACTAGAAAATGTGTCACCCGTCTGGCCAAAGATAATGGTAGAGTGAAGATTGTAGTGAACTTTTAGATATTTATAAATAAAATATTCTCCTTCAGATAATAAAATATTATCACCGGAACAAAAATTGGCGTGACCAGGATTGCGTAAACAGTGTCGCGTGAACATTGTCGCATAAACAGTGTTTATCCTGCGTGAACAACTATCGGATTTCGATTGTCGAAATTAGGGTTCTGGTGATTTCAAGCTATTTTCGACCATTCTTTTAAGAATTGTTTTTACTGTCAGCATCGTGTAGAGATTCGAGTTGACCCACACCACTTTCTTCGAGGTTCGACAACTTTTTCGGTATAATTTCTCGTCCCGTAGGGTCGTGCCATCATTCTGATCCTACCCCCAAAATACCATCACAATCCCGTGCTTCAGTTCTGGCGACTGTTTTGCGTCTCCTAGGGTCGTGCCATCAATGCGATCCTACACACAAAATACCATCCACAGTCTTGTACCTCAATTTCAACTACTGTTTTGCGTCCTCATCCATAGTATTAGTAAGAAAGTACCCACTGCGCAATATTACAGCGAATATTCGAAAAAAAAACAAAAAATCACCACCGCGTATAATTTTTTAGGTGGCTACTAGCGTCACATCTCTATTCAGTGGTGTTGTGCAGAATCAACACCACCACAATATAGATTAGGCTCAAGCTAATGCGAAACTAATTGATGTGTAAATTTCCAACAATTTCCAGGAAAGCAAATCAGTCACCGTGCAATATTTTCGGTGACAACATAGCTGTTCGCTGCAAAATTACTTTTGGGTAGTGTTGTGCAAATTTCAACACCACCACGAGGTAGATCAGTCTCTTTCGACCAAATCCTACTCAGCAGCTCTGACAAATACCCACTCACGCGCCATCATGTGCCGCTCGAAGTGCTAGCTCCGGCTAGCGCGTCAGATCCACGCCGCGCATGCACCTTTTTCTTGCTAGATCTCGATGATTTTTTTTGAGTTTTGTTCATCAGATTTCGCTATGTCTCTCGGTTTTGATATGTTAAATTCCAAAAACACGTGAATTGGAAATTCCTATCATGATTACTTCAAAACCCTTAAGGATGAGATCAGAAAATCGCACATTACAGTCCATGAAGAAGCGGCAAGGTTGTCTTGGAAGATCTTGACCTAGGTGTAGTTATTGTAATAGGCTTGGACACATTCGTGAAGTATGCTATTCTCTCCATGGTAACCTTGAGGAGAAAGTTTATATGGAGCAACCACTTGATTTTGTTGCTCGGGGGAGTCTAACCCGATTGCGTCAGTCACGTTATGGTCTGTAACATTCTCCAGAGCCTGGTTTGGGAAATTCAACACAGTAATTCAGGAGCTTGGCATGACTCGTACTAAAGGTCTCAGCAGACTGAAGTATTTTTTTAGGTATTGAGGTTACTCAATCCAGATCAGGTATACTCTCCGGTGATATTATTACAAAATTTGTCAAGTCGAGTGATCAACTTGCAGATATTTTTGCCAGTCCCTCACCGGTCCTCGTATTAATTACATGTGTAACAAGCTCGGTACATGTCTTGTATGCACCAGTTTGAGGGGGAGTGTTAGAATAAAGAATTTCATAATATAGTATCCTTTTAGAAAAAGGATTGTAATGTAGAATAGGAATATGATTTCATATAGTATCCTAGTAGAAAAAGGATTGTAATGGAGTGTCTATAAATAGAGTTCAGTGTAATCATGTAGATACATCAATTCAATAATATATTTTTCTCCCATAATTTCTCATAGAAACCGAAGTTTCATATTTTGTTTTGAATTGGAAACGTTATAAATAGTGAAACGAACAAACTTAACTTTTAATGTTCCAAATTTTTTCCCCTTTCCGTCGGGAGTTGTATGTTATTTCAGGCTTAGAATAACACTCATCTATAGTCCTTTATTCCAACTATGCTTACATGCCTCCAATAGATTTTAAAGTTTTCGAAGCCTCCCACTTGATTCCTTCTTATACTAGATAAAGTATGTTACAATAAAATTAATCCTCCACTAATTGGTCCCTAGGGGTTGGTCGGTTCAATAAGTTCTAAGTTCAAGGCACGTGCCAAGCGAACTAACTCTTGTATTAAAGTGGAGAAGGGTAGAGGGGCACACCCATCATCCCCGAATTTTGAAGGTTCTTCCCCCAAAACACTAGGTGATTTTTCTCATCTGTCCTAGCCTTTGTGAACAGTGTTACATGGTACCTGTTGTTGGTGGGAGGTGAGAAATATTCCGTGGAATTAGTGGAGGTGTGTAAGTTGGCCTGAACACCACGATTTTTTTAAAAAGGTCGACTCCAGATGGAGATTCTACGCCGGCGGCGAGTCAGTCCCACGCACCCGCGCGTGAGGATCTTTTTCGGCTGAGATCGTCTGTCCTCTCCAACCATAACTCACAAATTTTAGCTAGAAAATTGTCGTCGAAAACGGAACATTAATTCCTAGTGAGTTTTCCACTTTTCGGCCACTTCACGAGTTTTCCGGCGACTGTCATTTCAGATATCAGATTTCAGCCCATTGTTCTTGTCAAATTTTGCTATGTATTTTGGATTTGATATGTTCAACTCCAAAAATATTGAAGTTAGTAATTCAAGTCCTAGGATTAATTCACAACTCTTAATAAGGAGATCAGAAAATCAAACATCACAGTCTAAAAATCGATGAAGAAGAGGTCGTTTTGGAAGATCTAGACCTAAGTGTAGTTATTGTCATAGGCTTGGACACACTCGTAAAGTATGCAGATCTCGACTTAAGTGTAATTATAATAGGTTTGGACACACTCGTATTCTATTCTCTGTATGGTCGACCACTCAAAAATGCTCATGTTGCTCAGACTGTCACTACAGGTAATCAACGGATTTATTTGTCCGAAGAAGAATATAATAAATACCTTCAGTGTTGAGCACGTAAGCAGACATCTCCACAAGTAACCTCAGTCGCACAATCTAATATCGTTGGATCGTGAGTTGTAGACTCTGGCGCTTCTGATCATATTTCTGGTGATAAATCACTTTTGTCGAATTAAAGGGGAGTCTTGGAGTAACTGGTAAAGTTGTTGCCATGTGATCAGGAGGTCACGAGTTCAAGTCGTGGAAACAACCTCTTGCATAAATGTAAGGTAAGGCTGCGTACAATTGACCCTTGTGGTCCGATCCTTCCCCGGACCCCGCACATATCCTTTCTGTTGACGTTGGCTAAATCACTTTTGTCAATATTAATTATTCTCCGTCTCTTCCCGCTATTACTTTAGCTCATGGGATCCAAACAAAAGCAAAATGAATTGGACAAGCTAAACCCATATCCTCTGTCATTCTAAATTCTGTTCTTTGTCCCTGGTTGTCCTTTTAATCTTGCATCGGTCAGTCGTTTGACTCGTGTCTTAAATTGTGTCATACTATTTCTTGATGATTCTTTTATTATGCAGGACCACAGTACGTGACAGACGATTGGCATAGGATATGAATCACAAGGCCTCTACTCCTAAATCCTCCCTAGTATGTCTGGTTACAGATCCTCCAGGCTTAATTCATAATCGATTGGGACATCCGAGTCTGTTCAAGCTACAAAAGATGGTGCCTAGTTTGTCTAGTCTGTCCAAATTAAAATGTGAGTCGTGTAAACTTGGGAAACACACTCGCACTACCTTTCCACGTAGTGCTGAGAGTCGTGCAGAGTATTTTTTCAATAGTTCATTATGATATTTGGGGTCCTAGAAGAGTCTGTTCACCTTTAGAATTTTGTTATTTTATTAGTTTCATTGATGATTTTTCCAGATGCACTTGACTGTTCTTAATGAAAGATCGTTATGAGTTATTCTCTATATTCAAGAGTTTTTGTGCTGAAATACAAAATCAATTTGGTGTTTCTATTCGTACTTTTCAGAATACAAATCCTTCCAATTTCAGCAGTTTATGACGCACCAAGGAATTATTCATCAAACATCTTGTCCCTACCCTCCTCAGCAGAATGGGGTAGCAGAAAGGAAGAATAGTCATCTCATTGAGACTGTTCGAAC
Organism: Anisodus tanguticus; assembly: GCA_034509755.1. NCBI lineage: Eukaryota > Viridiplantae > Streptophyta > Magnoliopsida > Solanales > Solanaceae > Anisodus > Anisodus tanguticus. The sequence continues at coordinate 45,074,233 of CM067543.1, read as the reverse complement.
TCTTCTCATTGAATCCCATGTTCCGCTGTGTTTTTGGGGCGATGTAGTCCTCACGTCTTGCCATTTAATTAATCGAATGCCCTCATCTTTTATTCAGAATCAGATTCCAGATATAGTATATTCTCAGTCATCTCTATACTCTCTTCCTTTTCGTGTTTTTGGGAGCACATGTTTGTGCATAACCTAGCTCCGGTGACAGATAAATTAGCCCGTCACTCTCTTAAATGTGTCTTTCTTGGTTATTCTCGGATTCAAAAGGGGTATCGTTTCTTCTCACCCGATCTCGGTCAATATCTTATGTCTGCCGATATCACATTTTTTGAGTCTCAACCTTACTTTAGGTCTCCTTCTGATCATCCTGATATCTCTGAAGTTTTATCTATATCTCAGGTTTTTCCTACACCGACCTTTAAGGAATCTATAGTTCTACATCTCTAGTCACAGTGCCACCACTTTTGACTTATCATCGTCGACCACGTCGAACATCAAACCCAACATCAGGTCCAGATGATTCATGTCATGTGTCGAACCCTGCACCTACGACGTACTTGTCTCCTTCTGATCAGTCAATTGCATTTCGGAAAGGTAAACGGTCCAATTCGTAATACTAACCACATTATACCCTTTTAAGTTATCGTCTATCATCATCCCATTATGCCTTTGTATCATCATTGTCCTCTGTCCCCATTTCTAAGTCTACAAGTGAAGCCCTTTGTCATCCCGAATGACGACATGCTATGATTGACGAGATGTCTGCTTTACACACGAATGGTATTTGGGAGCTTGTTCCTCTTCCTTCAGGTAAATCTACTGTTGTTTGTCGTTGGGTTTATGCAGTCAAAATTTGTCCGGACGGTCAAGTTGACCGGCTTAAGGCTCGCCTTGTTGCGAAGGGTATACACAGATATTTGAGTTTGATTACAGTGATACTTTATCACTCCCGTGGTTAAAATAGCATATGTCTGTCTTTTTCTATCCATGGCCGTTGTTCGTCATTGGCCTCTTATCAGTTGGACATTAAAAATGCTTCTCCATGGTGATCTTGAGGAGGAAGTTTATATGGAGTAACCACCTGGTTTTGTTGTTCAGGAGGAGTCTAATATGGTGTGTCGATTGCGTCAGTCACTTTATGATATGAAATAGTATCCTTGAGCCTGGTTTGGTAAATTCAGCACAATAGTTCAGGAGTTTGACATGACTCGCAGTGAAGCAGATCATTCTGTGTTTTATCGACATTCTGGTCCAGATTTGAGTATTTATTTGGTGGTTTATGTTGATGATATCGTTATAATTGGCAATGATCAAGATATCACTAATTTAAAGTAGTTCAACATTTCCAAACTAAAGATCTTGGCAGACTGAAGTACTTTTTAGGTATTGAGGTTGCCCAATCCACGTCAGGTATTGTTATTTCGCAACGCAAGTATGCCTTAGACATTGTTGAAGAGACAGGAATGATGGGATGTAGACCCATCGACACTCCTATGGATCCGAACGCTAAACTCCTGCCAGGACATGGGGTGCCACTCAATGATCCCGGAAGATTTAAGCGGCCGGTTGGTAAGTTGAATTATCTCAGTGACTAGATCTGACATTTTGTCAGTCACTTTATGGATTCTCCATGTGATAGTCACTGGGAGGCAGTTGTCTGCATTCTGCTATATATTAAGTCAGCTCCAGGTAAAGGACTGCTTTTCGAAGATCGGGGCCATGAGCAGATCGTTGGATATACAAACACTAATTATGAAGGATCACCCTCTGATAGGTATTTTACATCCGGATATTGTGTTATAAATAAAGTAATTTAGTGTCATGGAAGAGTAAGAAACAGAGTGTCGTTGCTCTATCTAGTGATGAATCAGAATATCGAGCAATAGTTGTAGCAACTTGTGAACTAGTTTGGATTAAACAGTTGCTCAGAGAACTAAAATTTGGAGAAATCAGTCAAATGGAACTTGTGTGATAACAAAATGACCCTTCATATCGTATCAAATCCGGTATTTCATGAGAGGACTAAGCACATTGAGATTGACTGTCACTTTGTCCGGGAAAAGATACTCTCTGAAGATATTGTTACTAAATTTGTGAAGTCGAGTGATGAGCTTGCAGATATTTTCACCAAGTCACTCAATCGTCCTCGTATTAGATACATCTGTAACAAGCTCGGTACATATGACTTGTATGCATCAGTTTGAGGGAGAGTGTTAGAATAGGCATATGAATTAGATTTGTATATAGTATTCTACATGGAAAAAGATTGGGATGTTAGTGTCTATAAATAGGGCTTAATGTAATAGTGTAGACTCTCCCATGATTTCTCATAATGCAGAATTTCAAATCTATACTTTAGCAAATTAAAGTGACATAAGAAGAAATGAACATGTAACTCAGTATGTTTTTAGTAGGGTTGGCCAACGGGACGGGTTCGAGGCGTGTCCCGGCTGGACGGTGGGGCCGGGACGAGACTCGGGCGGGATTGGCGGGCAGGGACTGGCGGGTTCTGCCAGTCCCGTCGTTAAAGGGGCCCGATATTTATCGTGTAGGGTCGGGATCGGGTTTTTTTCAATTTTTTTTGCACTTAATTTTTAAAAATAACATACAAACAAGATAGTATAATAAAAACATTACAAGACTGTTTTTGTGCCTCTTATATTATTTAATAGAAATATGATTTTTTTTGTAATACAATTGTCAAAATTGTAACTTTGTGGTGTTGAAAGTTGCAAATAACATAGTAAAATTGCAATTAAAAAAATTACATATTTAAAATCACCTTTTCTAGTTTCTTTATAATTTCTTGTGGTTCTTCGGTTACAATTGATATTTGTTGGTCAAATTGCTCGATGTCGCTTCCACCTCCGTCGGATAAGATTTCGTTGTAGTTTTCGTCTTCTTCTTTTTCATTGATCTCCGGTTGACCGCACCTTCTCCGCTCCGCTCTTATCCAATCTCTGAATAATACTGCAATCTCCACGCTATCTCCCGCTAATGAGTGTCTGTGCTCTCCTAATTAAAATTTGCCTGCCGAAAAAGCGCTTTCAGACGCTGTTGATGACGCTTGAATGTTCAACACATCTCGGGCCATCTTTGACAGTGTCGGAAATGTCTTCTCATTTTTCCTCCAATATTTCAGCAAGTTTTCACGGCCTTCATTGAGAACTGCTTGGTACGGTACAACACCCTGCAAAACAAAACATCGAACTCGCTAACTTGGTTAGTAGTGTTACCACTATACATTCTACTTCTAAGGCTTTCAATACTAGCCGCAGAAACATGTCTTTTTTGAGGTTGTGTTGAACATGAAGAAGATGGTATGGAAGCCGGTTGGTTGATTGCACTTTCTTGTTGGTAATACCTATATACTTTTTTTTGCATTCATCTTGTATGCTAGACAACACTTCTTCTTTAGTTTGTTTAATAGGTGGTGGATCATTTGGATTTTTGGAAGTTGGAGGAGGTAGTACTGCTATACAATCATAAATAGTTTCAATAAGAGTTTTACAACCGTCTATTTTAATAGTCGGATTTAATACAACACCAATAATATAAATAGTGGGAATAGGAATAAAATATTTTTTTATTTTGATAACTTATAAGCTGGTTTTTTCATATATTCACTAAGTAGTAAAAATATTAGAGCTATATAAAATAATATAGTTGAAATAGTAGGATAATATATACCGGAAAATTCTTTTGTTGCTTGAAAAAATTTCTCTAGAAATACAATAAGTTCTGAATTTTTTCCCAAATCGCTATCTACAACCATATCAGTTTGAGTTCGATTATGGGCGTTAAAAAATAAAGTTATAGGTCTTCTATAGTCATAAGCAACAAATAGTTGTTCGTATAAAGAATTTCACCTAGTGGCTACTTCTTCGGGAATTTTTCGATAAGGTAGTCTGCAATCGTGACAAGTTTTTTTATAATCTTTTTTTCGTTGTATTCTATTACTTTTAAAAATAAAGTTTATAGCAAATTGTATTTTATTAAGAATGTCTGCAAAAAGTGTTAGACTATCCTTTACAACTAAGTTATATATATGACACACATTTTATATGAAAATGATTTGGAAAAGATGGAGTTAAAAGATCTTTTAAAATTCTAATAGCATAATTATTAGAAGCGTTATCTAATGCAATAGTCATAATTTTATTAGTTATTCCGTAATAATCGCAAACTTGATAAATATTTTCTGAAATAAAAGTACCAGTGTGCGTAATATCTATTTATGCGCTAAAATACATTTTTGCATAGACCATTTGTAATCTATCCAATGATAGGTTACCGTTAAATAATCATGGTCGTTAGTACTACGGCCTATATCAGTCGTGATAGATACTTTACCAGGAAAATGATATAAGGAATAATGTAAGTACTTTTGATATTCATGTGCGAATTTAAATACATCTCTCTTAACAGTTGATCTAGGAAAACCGTTAAAAGCGGGATTATACATATCTCTAATATAATGAATAAAACCAGGAGAGGAAGAAAATGAAAAAAACAAACCCTCCATAGCAACTAATTTTGCTAATGCTTCCCTATCTCTATGTTTATCGTATTAAGGGCCTACAATTCCCTCCGTCATAGGTTAATTTGACCATGTACTTCGTCCGGTGTTGGTTCGCCCGATTTTTCAGCCAGGTGTTGGTTCCACCTAGCTTTGTGAAAGTTTTGTACGTGTCTCAATAGACCCCCGGTATCCCACCCTGACCTTTTTCCATTTTAAATTTAAAAACATTTTTACAAATTTGACATCTAACTACTTGATTCTCTTCATCCCTATCAAAAAATTTTCATGCATCTGATTTTAATGGTCGTTTTGTTGGGCCTCGTCTCATACTAGGGGGAATAAGAGGCGTTCCAGTTGGAGGTGCACTAGTGGGTGTCATCTACATTAGTGGGTGTGTCATCTAGATCATCTTCTAAATTAAAGTCTTGTTAAGTTTCAGAAAATATCTAATCGTCTAAATCTAATGGTATATCAGGAAAAAATTCAGTACCAACCAAATCATTCTGTATAGTAGTAGGATGACTAGAAGAAGTACCCTTGCCCTTGTTAGAAGCCGGACCCTTACCCTTACTCGTAATTATACGTTTCAATCCTTCCATTTTAATTATACAAATAAATAATTAACGTAAATGAAATTAAGTGTGCTAAATAAAGGAAAGAAACAATAATAATTTAATGAAGGAACGAATGTACCAAACGCAGACGTAACGTCGAGAGGTTGAAATCAGTTAATTGCCAACTTCACTCCCAAACGAATAAATAAAATTTAATATTTAGTAGACAATGTAGACTTGTATAGAGATTGTAGGAAGATTTGTGAGAAAGATGAAGAGAAAATGAGATATTTATAGTTGGAAAATTGCGTTAAAGTGTAAATATAATAACTTAGGGGTTAAAAATAAATATTAAGGGGGGGTTGGGGGAGGGGGGAGGCAAAAAATGGCCGTTGCACAACGGTCAAAATATAAAATGGTCGTTGGTGCAGTGGTTATTTTGTGCAAAGGGGAGGGATCGGGCGTGGATAGGGGGCGGGGCGGGACGGGTCTAGCGGGACTGGGGCTGGACGAGCCTAGGTCTCGTCCCGGTACTGAAATTTATTTTTTATTTTTTTATAGCGGGGTCGGGACGTGACCGGGCCGACCCGTCCCGTTGGCCACCCATAGTTTTTAGTGAGTCAATTTTAATAGCACGATTTCAATCATGTACATCCCAAGAAAAACACATGAACAAAAGCGGAAAGTGATTGTTATTATTGACTCACTAATTAGATGAAACAAAACGGAGCTAGTGGGAGAGGAGCAAACATTATTGTTATTATTGCTTATCTGTTTTTTACCGTTGATTTTTCTTTTAATAACTTGTGTGTCTTTCTTTTTTTCTTTTCTTTCAAGAGATCATTCTTGCTATTATTTTCAATTTTCAACATTGTCAACCATTTTCATGAAAGATGTCGTTTTCTTCTCTTAATATTTTGCTTGAGAAACCAAGGAACGTTTAAAAAAAAATTCCTCCGTCCATTTTTACTTGTCGTGTATTGACTTGGCACACCTATTAAGAGCCAAAAAATAGAATGACAATTTTACTATATCACTCTTTGAATATAATAAATGCAATGTTTTGAGAAATGCATTGATAAGTGTTTATAGAGACCCCACGGTGTGGGATTTCACTGGGTATGTTGTTGTATTGATAAGTGATTATAGCAATATAATAAGGGTAAATTAGGAATTAAGTGTTAAATTTTGTCTTGGTTTTCTAAATTGGACAAGTAAAGTGGACAATTATTTTTAGTATAGAGGACATTTAAAACTGGAAGGAGAGTAATAAATTGCAAAATAACACGCGCACAGAGACGTAAGAAACAGAGAAGGTAGATATTTCATCTTGATCCTCTTTTTTCTCTATTGTTGAGTTCTGTAACATCATACAGATTCCACAAAATAAAAAATACATAATAAAGAAGTTAAAAGAGGAGATAAACTTCCTTTTGGCATGAGAAGAGAGAACCTACAAGTTTGAGAATGATAAAAGTTGAATGAGTAGTTACGCAGCTTTTAAAAAAAGTAGAGCACCGACAAGTTGATAAGTTTGAGGTTAAAAGATAATATCAACAACAGAAAGTGATAGGGTAGATTAATAGTCTGTTTAACTAAGTTTCTTAGAAGTAAATATATATATTTTTGTAGAGAGTTTGGGTGTTTTAACCAAGCTTTTAGGAAGAATAACTGTTCTTGAGGAGCAGTAGAATCTGTTTTTTCAGAAGCTGAAAAAGAGTAGCTTTTCTTCGCATATACTTTTATATTTTGACCAAGCACAAATTCTGCTTTAATATTGACAAAAGTATTTTTTAAATTAATTTGTCAGACAAATTATTATTCTCAAAGATACTTTTCCGAAATTATTTCGGACAAAAAATATGTTTTAAAATAAACAAGTTTTAAAAGGTTAACATTGAAAAGTAGACCACAAACACAAAAAGTAAAACTGACATTAAAAATAAGGCCAGGACCTAAAAGTAATTAATTGAAAAGTTTGACAATTAGTTGGAAATTTTTGTGAGGACTACAAAAGCCCTTGGTTGTCCCTTATATATAGTAGTAAAGAGTAATGATCGAGAAAGCTCATTAGGCACATAATTCGTTTTCACGCACATTTGTTGAGGCTTTTGTTGCATCCACTAGGCGTTTTTTGAAAGTGTTTCTTGTACTCTTGACCAGCAAGTACTATTGGAGTTGGCAAATGACCCAAAGCTTGTCTACCATTGTGGGTTGACACCAAGCAAGCTGCCAGTATGAATTCTGCAACCCTAAATGTATTGTGAGTGCCTAATACCTAGTGGCTCTGCTTGTTTCTGAAGAATTATGTTTATTTTTCAGGAACTTGTGGAGAACAATCCTGTTATTGCAGTTGAAGTTCTGGTTAAGCTGGTCAATTCACCAGAGATTGCAGAGTATGTCTTTGTTCCTTGTTCGCTTCATTGATTAGCATACCTGATAGCCTTGTGATCACGATTTCAGAGCCCCATATAAATATTAGAATCTAGATGATTAATACTAATTATTCAACAAGTTTGATTGGTTGATACGAGTTGATTTTCTGTTATGGTAAATTGATGAAACAATAGCCAGTCCAATGGCTGCTTCAGCGGCTGCAATAGCTATAACAAAAATTGAGAAAATGTCTCCTTTTAATTGACGATTAAGTTCATAAATTACACGTCAGTTGGGTGGTTTATTTGAACAGTCTTTGTTGGAAGCTGCAGAACTAGCATTTTGTATTTTGTTTGGATGTTGCACCAAATTTCACACATTCTGAGATTCTGCAGTTTATTTGTGGTTGCAGATATTTTACAGTTCTTGTTAATATGGAGATGAGTCTTCATTCTATGGAAGTTGTTAACAGGCTCACTCAAGCAGTTGAATTGCCAACCGAATTCATACATATGTACATCACCAATTGTATATCTTCCTGCGAGAACATCAAGGTCCTCTATCTGCTTAACTTCTTATTGATTGAACTTTCATTTAATCTATTTGACTGGCAATTATTAGGTCATTTAGAATGTGACTTAATCAAACTCTCCACTGACGGTCACCAAGCTATTCTTGAGTTTTTAGTTTCTCACCATATTGCATCTCAATTTCAGATTGGTGTTTTGGTAGATGAAACTTGGTATTTCTGTAGGTTCTTTGATGACTTTCTTTATAATCAAACATGTTTAAGGGGTGAAATATTGCTAATGTGGGTAAACTGTTGCCTGCAACTATCCTGCTTCTGAAGATTATAATGACCTTTGTGTCTCATTCTATTTCGATCATGTAGTTATTTTTGTTATAGCTGGTAAAGAGCAGAAGTCAGTAAACTGATGTTTAATATCATAGCAAAAGGGTGTGTATCTGTTTTACTGTATTCTTCTGTCATATTAGTTGGTGGCAGTGGCTCTAATGTATACATGGGATATGTAACGATGGAAGAGCCGAAGAGACAGACATGATCTCATTGCTTCTGTGCAGATTTCAGTAGAAATACAACAACATACCCAGTGAAATCCCACAATGTGGGGTCTGGGGAGGGTAGAGTGTACGCACACCTTACCTCTACCTTGGTAGGTAGAGCGGCTGTTTCCGAGACCCTCGGCTCAAGACAAAACAAAAGCAAAAGCAAAAGCAAAAGCAAAAGCAAAGCAACAGAAACGGTCAGACTGGTGAAAAAAACAATTTACAGCAGTATGAAAATGCTGGTATCAAAAGCGAAAAAGCCATGATAGCGCATTCTGAAAAAGTAAGCAGTAACGAGCGCATGTAAATAAGCTAAACAAAGGACACTAAATGACACATAGCCGTAAAAATTAAACTACAGGGGGACTGTAAAGCAATAATGCGCCTATTAGTATGATAGGCTAAGCGGGCCTACAATAATAACACTTCAACTATCATTTTGCAAGCGTAAGTAGGACTACATTCCACTACCTACTACCCTTCTACCCTAATCCGTGTCCTCCACAACCCCCTATTTAAGGTCATGTCCTCAGTAAGTTGTACATGCGTCATATCCCGTCTAATCACCTCTCCCCAATGCTTCTTCGGCCTATCTCTACCCCGCTTGAACCCGTCCATAGCCAACCTCTCACACCTCCGCACTGGGGCATTTGTCTCTCCTCTGCACATACCCGAACCATCTCAACCTCGCTTCCCGCATCTTATGAAATTGAGTGTCATAACATACTCATTGATTTCCTTTTACTATTATAATTAGCATTCGTAGAATCTATGATGTTATTCTAATTGGTTGTGTGATTAACATACTTCTTTTCCAAAATTTCAGGATAGATATATGCAAAACCGACTTGTAAGACTTGTCTGTGTTTTCCTACAGAGCTTGATCCGGAATAAGATCATTAATGGTAAGTGTCTATTATCATCACTTTAGTGTTACGGGACTTAACAGATAGCAAAACTACATATATTGCATACTTCTCATAATGAGTAGTTTGAGAATTCAACAAGAAACAAACAACCAACTGGGGCGTGAGTGCCAATCTATCTGTGGGGTTGCAACAGAGGACGAACGAGATAATAATTACAAGAGACTAGTTGCATCAAACCAAGATTAACTCCTTTAATGCTTGGGTTGATGTTTGCGTCTCTCACTGAAATCTGGTACATCAGCTGGCAGTAACTTTCTGAGCCTAGTATTGGCAATTGCTGTTAAGTGCAAAATGTGGACTGTATGGCTTCGCCACACTTTTATCCATTTCGTTGTGCACTCTGCTTTATTTCCTTTCTTTCATCATTATCTGTTTTAGTGCTATGCATTAGTGTACATTTGCATTTTATTGGGGAAAATAGCTGGTTCTTAGTTGTTCTTTGTTCGACTAATTGGAGGACCACGTAAATCTGAGGTACCAGGATGTGACAGAATATACTTGTTGGCTGAGCACTTCATGTGTCTCTTGTTCTTTGCAGTCCATGATCTCTTCATTGAAGTACAAGCATTTTGTATCGAGTTCTCAAGGATTAGAGAGGCAGCGGGGCTGTTTAGGCTTCTGAAGACATTGGAGTAGATGCTGCCTCATTCACCCCATTCCTTCGATAAAGTTTTCTTTGATGTAGCATGTGTACATGTGTTTTGATTTTTCTTTTGTTCTGATTCCGTTCTTCCAAGTAGTTAGCACCCAATTGCGGGTCATTGTATCCTTGGATCAGTAAAGTTATCGTATAAGGTCTACTTCGCAGTTAGCACATTCATTTTTCCAAATTCTAAAATGAAATAGTGGAAGAACGGTTTGATTATTGTCAATCATGGACCATACTTGGATGGTCATTGTGATAAGACGAATTCACATTACAGGCGCGTGAAAATTGCTGGACACGAGAAATACTCATCGTGTACCCAATGCCAACTCAATAAGAAAAGAAAATAGAAATAAAAAACTATTATATATAATAATAGATGTTCCAAGAATGGAAGATTATGCCGAATATTGGTAAAAGATTAACCATTGTGTTACTAGTTATGAGTTCCGGAAATCAAATGGAGGTCAACTTTGAAGTATCCTAATAGCCAAAACTTGTGGAGTTTAAGAAGTTTGTGCGTTACTTTACTTTACTGCTATATATATATATATATAGAAGTGACTACCCGAGGGTGTTTTTTCATTATTTTCATGATTTAAGGGTGTTGTAGCTAGCTGCTTTATACTTGTACGTTTCCTCTGTTGGACAAAAAGCCAGTCCACTTTAGTTTAATTACCCGTGTTTGAAAAAAGTGTATTAGGAAAAAACGCAAGTAGACAATAACATAATAATATTTACATACTCTTAGCAGGTAAATGCTATTAAACATTACATGGCAGGTTAAGTGTTATATTAAATCAAATTGTTATGTGTAAGGAAATTCTTGGACGTGAATAACTCCAAACATGTCAATAACCTAGAAGTTAATTCAAATTTTTTATGGGTTAATTCAAATAAAATTTTGATCTCTAAAACAAAATAAAAGAACAAAAAGAAACTAAAAGAAGAAGAGGAGAAGAAACTAGTTAGAAAATGTTAAAATGCAAATTGGCAGTTCTTCATATAATTATATTGTATCCCATATTTCCAGTAATATTTAACGTGGTTAAAAGTTCTACATGTTTGAAAGCCAGAAAATAACTACTTAGAAAACATGAGACTTATGATCTCCTTAAGAAGCAACAAAATTTATTGAAAAAGTAATAGGCAGACTTTCCATGGTGGTAAGCACCCCCTACCTCCAAATCTAAGGTTGTGGGCGAGTCACCAAATGAGCAAAAAGGTGGGAGCTCCTAGGGAAAAAGGGAAGAAAAAAAGACTTCTCATGGTTTCACAACATTGCATAAGCTGCAGTTTTCAGTTTGTTGGATATTCTATATAGTCATTATTGACTGTCCAGCATTACCAGAGACAGGCCTTGTCCGCTTAGACCTCTCCCACAGATGAAGAAATTTGAAAGAATGGCATGCAATTTTAATTTTAATTGAAAGACGATTCTGAACACAGGCACTCTACAAAATGACAACACTACTACTAGCCCAAGCAAAAAATGATAAGAGCACATTAGTTTACATGATTCTTAGATTGCCTTTTCAACCCCAGAATCGCACTTAGGCAGTCTAGTATTTGGTACATTACACAACCAACCTGATTAAAGTAACTACTGTCAATTGGCCGCGTCTACATAATGACCAGTTTTCCGTCTATGCCGACTATAATCTGATACAAACCTAAAAGTGAGTCCACAACCCTCAACCTTGCACGTATATGGCCGCTCACCAGTATGTACGCGCAAATGTTCAGTTCTTGCCCAGGCCCACTTGAATGTCATGGTGCAGCCCTTCCATGAACATTTGAGGGGCCTATCATTTTCATGAACGCGTTGATGAACCAGAGCATATTTGTGGGAGCTAAATTTCTTCTCACACCCTTCAACGGGGCAGCGGTTATGTTTGTGCAGTTGCAGCTCTACCTTTGTCTGGAAACTCATCCAGCAGCCTTCCAAGTCACACTTCCTTTCTCTGTTGTTTCTTGTCCTTGGGAGTGATGGAACTATGTAAAGACCTCTTCACCTTATTTCCCATGGGTTTCTTCTCAAGAGGTTCCTTAGTATCAACTCTGCTCCCAGGTATATTTTTCCTAGCCCGTGGCCTTAAACCTTCACATGGACTTTTAACAAAGCCACCAACACTACACCCATCATCGGTTAGGAGGTCTAGCTCACGCCTCCCTTTGCCACTACTTTTTCCAGTCGGCCTTGATACTATTGCAGAAGTAGTATCATCATTTGACTCTTTCTTATGCCGCTCAGAGATGTCATCACCACTCTGTGAGTGCTTAGTACTAGATGTCTCTGTCGTCATCATTTTGAGACTTTCTGCTGAGAGGGGAGCTTCTTCTATGGGTGTGACACGGTCAGAGAGAGCTATGTCTTTATCTGAATTATCAATTTGGATTTCTTGCTCCACAGATTTGTGCGATGTTTCACCATCAGATGCCTCGCTACCTGAGCCAAATTGTTCTGAAACATGATCCTCAATCAGCTCCTCACAACTTCTTGAAGGACCATCAGAGCAAGATCCTACTGAATTGACAGGCATGGAAGATCTGGTCATAATTGCTTTATCATCCTCACTATGATGATCTCTTTCAAAATCTGCTTCTGTCGGATGAGCAGACTTATCTCTGGTCACAGATTCCGTCATATCCTGATTCTCCTCCAAATTTTCATTATATGCAGTGCTTTGAACCACATTTATGAATGTACATGCAGGAGTATGCACATGTCTTATCTCAGTTTCTCCACTAGTCTCTGCGGCCGTGGTCCTATTTTCTGTATGGCAACTATTTGAATTTGTATCACAAGTTTTATCCAAGGAAAACTTCTCAGTTGTACAAACTTCAGCCTGGGCTTCATCGAATTCCACCATTAAAGACGTGGTCACAAGTAAATCTGCTTCTTGTGGTGTAAGGAGATTCCAATTTTGATCTCTGTTTACTAAAAGCATCTCATGCTCATGTCGCAATCGAGGTTTCCCATCAGAAGAAGCAACTGACCTTTCTGCTAAAGAAGTGGTGCCTGCATTTTCATCCTTGAGAGTACTTCCCAATGTTTTTGCATCTGCAAGTGAAACATCCTCTTTTGAAACGTTAAAAGGATCCACAAATACCCTGGTGACCTCAGCAGAACTACAAGCCTTGGGCTTGTATTTTTTCCTGGAATACTGGATTGTTATATTCCCCTTTCTGGCATTCTGCATGTCCACCGTAGATCCTGAATCAACTACCTTCTTTATTTGAACATTTGCAAATGGTGTACTTTCTGTTAAATTATTTGACTTTCTCTTTGAGCGCACTTTTCTGGACTGCCACTTCAGACTCAAGGAATCTGAACTGCGAGTTGTATCAGAGAATAATCCACCCAAAATCAATGCATGTTTCAATTTCTTAAGTGGACAATTCCTTTGCACCTTCACACAGTGCCTTAAATTAATATTTAATTTCAATGTCCAATCTTCTGCACATTTGTCTTGTTCTTCATCCCCGATTGCAAGATCAATAAACGAAAGATGTCCTTGAGATGCATTAGCCAGTGGAATCTCATTATACTTGAATGTCGTGCCAATTTCCTCTGCAACAATAGCAGCATGTCCTCTTATTTTTTGGAAGTCTACATGAAATCAAAAGTTGCAACAAACGTTCAATACACCGAGAACTAGCAAAACTGAAAACTTGAGTAGTTTCTTTGGTATTATCATAGTTAAGACAATTCAAACGAGGTTGTACATGAGGAACCTTACCTGAATGGCAGATCACAAGAACATTTGCTCCACCTTTAGTATGCAGCAGTTCTTCAGTCTGAATTGCGTGCTCAAGGCAAAATATCTGTGGTCTTACAAAACCTCTAGAAACACCACATTCCTTCTCATGGTCAACTTTTGAAGTCAGAGCTGCATTATCTGTATGTGACAGATGATGAGACTGTGATGTTTGACCCTCGTGCGGAGAAACTGCAGACTCGCTTGGCTGGGCACACAAAGACACTTCATCATGGTTAACGGAATGCACTCCATTTCTTTCAATTCTGTCAACTGCATGAAGAGGAAATTCAGTATTCCGCAGGCAAGTCCAATCATTCTGATAAATTTGCAGTATCTCCGAGACATGAGAGTAACAATTACTTTGGGTAGACATATGCTCCCAAAATAATGAGGTAAGTGACAATTAACTAGATAAATTGTAGCAGGTAACAACCTGGTCGAATGATATTAAACTTTGGTGTTACATTATACTAGGTGTCCACATTGTTAAAGAAGATGGAGGTTGGGCGTAACTCAAACTCCAAAAGCTAATTCATTAGGTGAGTATTGCCAAGAGCCCAAGACCATATAACAACAACAACATACCCAGTGAAGTCCCACAACGTGGGGTCTGGGGAGGGTCGAGTGTACACAGACCGTACCTCTACCTTGGTAATTAGAGAGGTTGTTTCCGAAAGTCCCCGGCTCAAGACAAAGCATAAGCACAAGAAAAGCAAGAGGAACGGTTAGACACGGACAAGAAATTTAAAGCAGTATGAAAATGAAGGTAACAAAAGCGAATAAGCCATGATAAAACATTCTGAAAAAAAGAAGCAGTAACTAATGCAGGTAAATAAAATAAACAAAGTACACGAAAAAACATACAGCAACAGAAATCATAGGACAGGGGACTATAAAATAATATTGCGCCTACTAGTATGATAGGCTAAGCAGAGCTATAATAATAACACTACAACTACCACTATGTAAGCGTAAGTAGTATACCCTAATCAGTGTCCTCCACAACCCTCTATCTAAGGTCATGTCCTCGGTAAGTTGCACCTGCGCCATATCATGTCTAATCACCTCTCCCCAATACTTCTTCGGCCTACCTCTCCCCCTCCTGAACCCGTCCATAGTCAACCTCTCACACCTCCGCACTAGGGCATTTGTGTCTCTCCTCTACACATGCACGAATCATCTCAACCTCGCTTCCCGCATCTTATCCTCCACCGAAGCCACTCCCACTCCGTCCCGAATATCATCATTTCTAATCATATCCCTCCTTGTATGCCCATACATCCATCTCAGCATCCTCATCTCCATAACTTTCATCTTTTAGATGTGCGAAGTCTTGACTGACCAACACTCCGCCCCATACAACATAATCGGTTTAACCACCACCCTATAGAACTTGCCTTTAAGTTTTGGTGGCACCTTTTTATCGCACAATACTCCAGATGCGAGCCTCCATTTCATCCACCCTGCACCAATATGATGTGTGTCATCGTTATCAATCTCTATGTTCCCTTGGATAATAGACCAGAGATACTTGAAGCTTCCTATCTTTGGAATGACCTGGGTACCAAACCCCATCTCCATACCTGTCTCATGGTCGCTCCCGTTATTGAACTTGCACTCCGAGTATTCTGTCTTGTTGAGTCCTACTCAACCTGAACCCTTTAGACTCAGAGTATGTCTCCAAACCTCCAGCTTAGCGTTCACTACGATGCGAGTCTCATCAATCAGGAGTATGTCATCTGCGAATAACATACACCATGGCACCTCCCCTTGAATTTATCGCGTCAGTCCATCCATCACCAAGACAAATAAGAATGGGCTAAGAGCTGATCCCTGGTGTAGCCCCATCATCACTGGAAAGTGCTCCGAGTCTCCTACTGTCTGTACCCTGGTCTTGGCTCCATCATACATATCCTTGATCGCCCTAGTGTACGCCACAGGTACACCTCTAAGGAGACAAAATCCATTTTCTCATCTAATGCGAAGCCCTTAAACACCCCGTCTATGTTGCTAGGACCCTTCACAATCCCAGCCGCACCCATGTCGATCCAACATTATTTGGGTGTGGGTGTGGGAACCACACCGGAAGTGGTAAACTTACCTTGGGTGCTTTGATTACAACTATGATCAAGAAGTATAGGTTGATTAGGTATTTGATTTGATTTTTGGGTTTATGTCATATACATATAGCTGTATAATGTATGAGAATGCTTTGCTATTACACGAGACATCTTATGACTAAAATATTAGGTGTTTATTAGTTTTAGTTCCATTATTTTAATTAATCAAAATACATACATATTTATGATGTAATATGCATTTATTTGTCCTAGCATCCGCATCCGCATCTGCACTCAGATCAATACCCCCGAATCCTAAAATTTATGTGATGAAGAATTCGACCTCTAGATCTGACACATGAGTTTGAGAAACATAGCCCATTAGATGCCCAGGATAGAACATCTGGAGTGTGGACAACATAACATGGGGCCTAAAATTGAGTAAACCAAGAATATAGATAGGTCTAGCTATGATTCCGTGATAAAAAATGGACCTTGAGCAAGGTCCTAGGTTCAAGTCTCAACCCATTATCGAAAAGAATTTCCACATACTTGGGCTCAAGAAAAAGAATC
Source organism: Anisodus tanguticus (assembly GCA_034509755.1). Classification (NCBI taxonomy): domain Eukaryota; kingdom Viridiplantae; phylum Streptophyta; class Magnoliopsida; order Solanales; family Solanaceae; genus Anisodus; species Anisodus tanguticus. The sequence continues at coordinate 45,057,750 of CM067543.1, read as the reverse complement.
CAACCTGCATGAAGGACGTGGCGAATACACAATTGAGCAAATAAAAACTTTTAGAAGAAATGATCACACATCACAACACCCATATTAACCTATAGGCACATATCATCATCGTCAATCAGTTGGTTAAGTTGACAATTTACTTAAATTATCACAGGCAACAATCTGGTCAAATGATGTTAAGCATTCTGTTGCATAATACCAGGTGCACAGATATATACCTATAGGCACAGGCAACAGAGCATGGTCAATCAGTTAGTTACAAACTATACATTCATCTAAATAAACGTGAAAACAATTACGTCCATCCAGTGATACAACTCTCTTTTCATAGAAACCAGCTCAACTAAGATTTACCTACTTAACAGACTTAAACGGAGAAGGTGAAAATGATAAAACATTTGCCGATTTGCCATGCCAGTGGAGGTGAACTAATAATCCCAGAGACTGTACTCTAACCCTATGTGTGGTCCAGCATATGAAGATGTGTGAAAATATAGAAGAAACTTCTCATTAATGTACAAGAGGTGCTCCTTACATAATAGTATTATGCTATGTACAATATAACAACAACAACAACACAAGTTGAACAAGTATTCTATATAATTAAGTACAGATAGAATATTTTATTCAAGTACTATGAATCTAGATGCATACTGGATATTCTAACATGCTCCCTCAAACTCAAAGTGAGAAACCATCTTGAGTTTGGTTATTCTGAAACATAGAGTTGACGCTGAAATCTCTCTAGAATAGTGCACAATTACCATAAGAAACTTGGTGATAGAATCCTTTCCTCCAAAAAGTCGTGGCTAACTGTATAACAAAGGAAAGTCCCTCTTGCATTACACACGAAAAAAGAATCTATTCTTAATCACCGAAAAGAGACATGGAGTTGCAAATCTCCAGAATATTATCAACGTAATTTAAATTGGTAGAACAAAGAAAGGAAACTCAAAGTTTAGAGGATGCAGGCCGCGTAAAAAGTAGTGTTAGAATAGGAATATGATTTCATATATAGTATCCTACTAGGAAAGGGATTGTAATGGAGTGTATATAAATAGAGCTCAGTGTAATCACGTAGATACAACAATTCAATAATATATTTTTCTCCCATAATTACTCACATGGTATCAGAGCTTCTACGATCTTGATAAAGAATCAAAGAGCTTCCGATGCAGGTGGACGACACTAGAAAAGGTGTGTCGCCCGTCTGGCAAAGATAATGGTAGAGTGAAGATTGTAGAGAACTTTCAGATATTTCTAAATAAAATACTCTCAAAAAAAGTAGGTGTGAACAGTGTCACATGAACAATGTTTTCCCCGACGTGAATAGTAATTTAAGTGTGAACAGTTATCAGATTTTGATTTCGATCATCAAAACTAGGGTTCCAGTGAATCCACGCTGTCTCGGGTCATTCTTTTAAGAATTGTTTTTACTGTCAACATCGCGTAGAGATTCCGAGCTGACTCATACCACCTTCTTCGAGGTTCGACAACTTTTCCAGCATACTTTCTTTTCCCGTAGGGTCGTGCCATCATTTTGATCCTACCCACAAAATACCATCACAATCTTGTGTCTCAATTCCGGCGACTGTTTTGCGTCACGTAGAGTCGTGCCATCATTCCGATCCTACCCACAAAATACGATCACAGTCATGTGCCTCAATTCCGGTGACTGTTTTGCGTCTCGCAGAGTCGTGCCTCATTCCGATCCTACCCACAAAATATGATCACAGTCTCATCGTGCCTCAATTCCAGCCACTATTTTGCGTCCTTCTCTTCCTTTGTATTAGTAAGAAAGTATCCGATGTGCACTATTTCAGCGAAGATTCTAAAAAAAAAAATCACCACCGCGCATGATTTTTTCGGTGGTTACTAGCGTCACATCTCTATCCAGTGGTGTTATGCAGAATCAAACACCACCACAACATAGATCAGGTTCAAGCTAGTGAGGGACTAATTGTTGTGCAAATTTCCAGGAAAACAAATCAGTCACTGTGCAATATTTTCAGGGACAACATAGCTATCTGCGTCAAAATTACTTTCGGGTAGTGTTATGCAAATTCCAACACCACCACGAGGTAGATCAATCTCTTCCGACCAAAACGCAGTCAGCGGCTTCGGCAAATACCCACTCACGCGCCACCACGTGCCGCTCAAAGTGTCAGCTCCGGCTAGCACGTCAGATCCACGCGCCGCGCATGCACCTTTTTCCGGCCAGATCTCGGTGATTTTCTTCTTGGGTTATGTTCGTCAGATTCCATCATTTCGCTATGTCTCGATTTTGATATGTTAAACTCCAAAAATACGGGAATTGGAAGTTCAAGTCCTATGATTAGTTCAAAACCCTTAAGGAGATCATAAAATTACACATCACAATCCATGAAGAAGCGGCAAGGACTAGGTCGTCTTGGAATATCTCGACCTAGGTGTAGTTATTGTAATAGGCTTGGACACATTCGTGAAGTATGTTATTCTCTCCATGGTAACCTTGAGGAGGAAGATTATATGGAGCAACCACTTGGTTTTGTTGCTCATGGGGAGTCTAACCCGATTGTGTCAGTCACTTTATGGTCTGAAACAGTCTTCCAGAGCTTGGTTTGGAAAATTCAGCACAATAATTCAGGTGTTTGGCATGACTCGTACTAAAGGTCTCAGCAAATTGAAGTATTTTTTAGGTATTGAGGTTGCCAATCCAGATCTAATATACTCTCCGATGATATTATTACAAAATTTAGAAAGTCAAGTGATCAGCCTGCAGATATTTTCACCAAGTCCCTCGCTGATCCTCGTATTAATACATCTGTAACAAGCTCGGTACATATGACTTGTATGCACCAGCATGAGGGGGAGTGTTAGAATAGGAATATGATTTCATATATAGTATCTTACTAGGAAAATGATTGTAATGGAGTGTATATAAATAGAGCTCAGTGTAATCATGTAGATACAACAATTCAATAATATACTTTTCTCCCATAATTACTCACAAGTAGCAAGAGAGATGAATGGTTCTTCAATGATATAAAGAGAGGAGTGGCACATGAACGTTTGTTTGTATATAGGGGCACCAAAGCCAAAGAGAAGAGTGTTGTCGGTCACCAAATGAAGAATAAAAGAAGAGAATATTGACCATGCGAGCGACACATATTGGCCTGTAACGCCGGCCCGTAGTGTAAGCTATTTGAGTCTACCAAGATCGTGGAGGCTCTAATACCATGTGAAAATATGAAGAAACTTCCCATTTCTTAATTGGCAATGTACAAGAGGTGCAGTGATCCTTATAAGGAGCTTTAGGCTACATATGGTAGGTAAATAGATTACATACTAATAAGGTGATATATTAAATAATTAAGTAGAAAACATTCCAAGATATTCAATAGAATATTATGTACAATGAGACAATACACGTATGAATCTAGACGCATATATCCAACAATGAATATCTTGTTAGAATAAGAATATGAATAGGATTTGTATATAGTATCCTACATGGAAAAGGATTGGTATGTAGTGACTATAAATAGGGATAAGTGTAATAATGTAAATACATAATTCAATTATAATTTTCTCCCATAATTTCTCACATGGTATCAGAGAGTTGGTAACAAGATCATTGTGCGTCATTCAGGAAGAAAGAACTCAGTCACCGTGCAATTCTCCGGTGACCTGAGTGGCTGTCCGCGCCAATCTTAAGATCTGTCGGTGTTGTGCAAACAAACCAACACCGCTAGCAACACCAACACATATGACGAAGAAAATTCCATCGCTGCGCCTTTTTTCCCGGAGACTTTCACAGTTGTCCGACACTAACTTTGTTTCTATAGGTGTTGTGATAAAACCAACACCACTACGGGAACCATGACCCCTCCGCGACAAAACCCCAACAAGTGCCACCTTGAACAGACCTCCTACGCCGCCTAGAAGTCTGCCAGTTCCAGCAAGATCCACTCACGCGCCGGCACGCGAGCACTGTTCTGGTCACCTTTGGATGAGTTCCTTCTTTCAGCAAGGTTGCCTGGTGATTCCGACCCTACCCATCCAATTTCCACATGATTCCGCTGAGTCTCCGGCAATCAGATTTGATTTTTCCAGCGATTACCCAATTTCACCACTCTCCATCAAAGTTTTATTTTTTAGAAACACGTGCCCCTCTTTCCGACCGGACCCATGCTGGTTGGGTCAAATTCCGACCAGATTCCAACGAGTCAGTCTACTTTCCGGTGAGAGTCAGGTTTTGACGAGGTTTTTCTCTGTTTTCGGCAGATCTGCATTTTATTGGCCAATTTTTCTTGAAGTATTGAGTCATGTTTCTCGGTTTTGATATTTCTAATTCCAAAAATATGAGAGTTGGAAATTCAAGTCTCGTGATTACCTCAGAACCCTTTATAAGAAGACCAGAAAATTGAACATCCCGATTTATGAAGAATCGACCAAGTGGAGGTCATTTTGAAAGATCTCGACCTAAGTGCAACTATTGTAATAGGTTTGGACATACTCATGAAGTATGTTATTCTTTGCATGGTCGGTCATCCAAGAATGCTCATGTTGCTTAGACTAACACTACAAGCAATCGGTGGGTATATTTATCTAAAGAGAAATATAATGAGTACCCTCAATAACGAGCAAGTAAACAGACATCTCCGCAAGTAACCTCAATTGCACAGTTTGATACCCTTGGATCGTGGACTGTGAACTCTGGCGCTTCTAATTATATTTCTGGTGATAAATCACTTTTGTCAAATATTGATTATTCACAGTCTCTTCCCGCTATTACTTTAGCCAATGGGATCTAAACAAACACATAAGGAGTTGGACAAGCTAATCCTATATCCTCTATCACTCTAAATTTTGTTCTGTCCCGGGTCGTCCTTTTAATCTTGCATCAGTCAGTCGTTTGACTCGTGCCCTAAATTGTGTCATAATATTTCTTGATGATTCTTTTGTTATGAAGGATCACAGCACGAGACAGACGATTAACGTAGGACATGAATCACAAGGCCTCTACTATCTTACCTCTCCTAATTCCTCCATAGCATGTCTAATTACAAATCCTCCAAATTTAATTCACAAACATTTAGGACATCCGAGTTTGTTCAAGCTACAAAAGACGGTGCCTAGTTTGTCTAGTCTATCCACATTAGATTGTGAGTCATGTCAACTTGGAAAACACTCGCATTGCCTTTCCACGAAGTTCTGAGAGTCATACAAAGTCTATTTTTAACTTAGCCCATTATGATATTTGGGGTCCTAGTAGAGTCGGTTCAACCTGGAATTTCATTATTTTGTTAGTTTCATTGATGATTATTCAAGATGTACTTGGATATCTTAATGAAAGATCGTTCTAAGTTGTTTTCTAACTTTAAAAGTTTTGTGCTTAAATGCAAAATCAATATGGTGTCTCTATTCGTAGTGATAATGTCTTAGAATATTTGTCCTCCCAGTTTCAGCAGTTTATGACTCACTAATGAATTATTCATCAGACATCTTTTGTGTACACCCCTCAGCAGAATGGGATAGCAAAAAGGAAGAATATACACCTCATTGAGACTGCTTGCATTCTTCTCATTCAATATCATGTTCCGTTGCGTTTTTAGGGCAATGCAGTTCTCACATCTTGCTATTTAATTAAACGGATGCCCTCAGCTTCCATTCAGAATCAAATTCCTTATTCAATATTGTTTCCTCAATTACCTTTATACTCTCAAATGTGTCTTTCTTGGTTATTCTCGTGTTCAAAAGGTTTATCACTGCTACTCACCTGATCTTCGTTTGTAGCTTATGTCAGCTGATGTCACATTCTTTGAGTCTCGACCTTACTTTACATCTTCTTATCACCCTGACATATCTGAGGTCTTACCTATACCGACTTTTGAGGAATCTACGGTTACTTCTACATCACCATCCACAGTGCCACCAGTCATACCGATACTGTCTTTTGAGGAAGCTACAGTTACTTCTGCATCTCCATCCATAGTTCCACCACTTCTGACTTATCATCGTCGACTGCGTCCAGCATCAGGCCGAGATGATTCATTTCATGCGCTGGATCCTGCACCTACTGCAGACTTGTCTCCTCTTGATCAACCGATTGCACTTCAAAAAGGTATACCGTTCACTCGTAATACTAGCCCCCGTTATACCCTTTTAAGTTATCATTTTCTATCATCATTCCATTATGTCTTTGTATCATCTTTGTCCTTTATCTCCATCCCTATGTCTACAGGTGAAGCACTTTCTCATCCAGGATAGTGATAGGCTATGATTGACGAGATGTCTGCTTTACATGCAAGTGGTACTTGGGAGCTTGTTCCTCTTCCTTCAGATAAATCTATTGTTTGTTGTCGTTGGGTTTATCCAGTCAAAGTTGGTTCGGACTGCCAAGTTAATCGGCTTAAGGCTCGCATGTTGCCAAGGGGTATACTCGGATATTTGGGCTTGATTACAGTGATACTTTTTCTTATGTGGCTAAAATAGCATGTCTGTCTTTTTCTTCCGACATTGGCTTCTTTATCCGTTGGACAATAAAAATATTTTTCTCCATGGTGACCTTAAGGAGGAAGTTTATACGGAGCAACCACCCGGTTTTGTTGCTCAAGGGAAGTCTAACTTGGTGTGTCGATTGCGTCGGTTACTTTATGGTCTGAAACAGTCTCCTCGAGCCTAGTTTGGAAATTCAGCTCAGTAATTCAGGAGTTTGGCATGACTCGCAGTGAAGCCGATCACTCTATGTTTTAACGACATTCTGCTCCAATCTGTGTATTTATTTGGTGGTTTATGTTGACGATATCATTATTACCGGCAATAATCAAAATGGTATCATTAATTTAAAGCAAAATCTCTTTCACAATTTTCATACTAAAGATCTCAGCAAACTGGAGTATTTTCTAGGTATTGAGGTTGCTAAATCCAAATCAAGTATTGTTATTTCGCAACGCAAGTATGCCTTAAAACATTCTTGAAGAGACAAGAATGATCATATGTAGACTCATTAACACTCTTATGGATCCGAATGCAAAACTCATGTCATGACAGGGGAGCCACTTAGTGATCCTGGAAGATATAGGCGGCTAGTTGGTAAGTTGAATTAACTCACGGTGACTAGACCTGACATTTCTTTTCCTGTGAGTGTTGTAAGTCAGTTTATGAATTCTTCCTGTGATAATCATTAGGATGCAATTGTCCACATTCTGCGATATATAAAGCGTCTCCATGCAAAGGACTACTCTTCGAGGATAGCGGCCATAAGCATATCGTTGGATATACAGATGTTGATTGGGCAGGATCACCTTCGGATATATGTTCTACATCAAGATATTGTGTTTTAGTGGGAGGTAATTTAGTATCCTGGAAGAGTAAGAAACAGAGTGAGGTTGCTCGATCTAGTGCAGAATTAGATTATCGAGCAATGGTTGAAGCAACTTCTGAGCTAGGTTGGATTAAACAGTTGCTCAGAATACTAAAGTTTGGTTGTCACTTTGTCATCGAAAAGATACTCTCTGGAGATATTGTTACAAAATTTGTGAAGTCGAGTGATCAGCTTGCAGATATTTTCACCAAGTCTCTCACTGGTCCTCGTATTAGTTACATCTGTAACAAGCTCGGTACATATGACTTGTATACAACAACATACCCAGTCAAATCCCACAATGTGGGGTCTGGGAGGGTAGAGTGTACACAGACCTTACCTCTACCTTGGTAGGTAGAGCGGCTTTTTTCGAGAGACCCTCGGCTCAAGACAAAGCACAAGCCTAAGCAAAGTAAGACACACAAAGTGCATAAGTGATGACAGCGAATTCTGAAAAAGAAAGAAGCAAAAGAAGCAATAGCTAATGCAAGTAAATAAGACAAACAAAATACACATAGCAACATCAATCAAACGAGAAGGGACTATATGGCAATATTGTGCCTACTAGTATGATAGGCTAAGCGAGCCTGCAATAACAATACTACAACTACCAATTTGTAAGCGTACGTAGGACTACTCTGGACTACCTACTATCCTTCTACCCTAATACGTGTCCTCCCTAACTCCATATCTAAGGTCATGTACTCAGTGAGTTGCACCTGCGCCATATCCCGTCTAATCACTTCTCCTCAATACTTCATCGGCCTACCTCTACCCCTCATGTACCCGTCCATAGCCAACTTTTCACACCTCTGCACCGGGGCATTTGTTTCTCTCCTCTGCACGTGCCCAAACCATCTCAACCTACCTTCTCGCATCTTATCCTCCACCGAGGCCACTCCCACTCTGTCCTTGGTATCATCATTTCTAATTCTATCCCTCCTTGTATGCCCACACATCCATCTTAGCATCCTCATCTCCGCAACTTTCATCTTTTGGGTGTGCGAAGTCTTGACCAGCCAACACTCCGCCCCATACAACATGGTCAGTCTAACCACCACCATATAGAACTTGCCTTTAAGTTTTTGTGGCACCTTTTTATCGCACAATACTCCAGATGCGAGCCTCCATTTCATCCACCCTGCCCCAATACTATGTGTGACATCGTCATCAATCTCTCTATTCCCTTGGATAATAGACTCGAGGTACTTGAAGCTCCCTTACTTTGGAATGACCTGGGTACCAAGCCTCACCTCCACGCCTGTTTCAAGGTCGCTCCCGTCGCTAAACTTGCACTCCAAGTATTCTGTCTTTGTCCTATTATCATATATGAAAAAGGATTGGGATGTAGTGTCTATAAATAGGGGTAAGTGTAATAATGTAAATACACAATACAATAATATTTTTCTCCAATAATTTCTCACATATCTTTATTACTCCGGTCGGAAATAAATATTATAAATCGGTTGTAGTTCATAAACATACACAAATGGGACTCATTACTACATCAGTACATCTTTAGATCTTTAAACCTGTGAATGCTGCATAATTAATATAATTTGTTCAGCTTAGAAATGAACTGGTAGTTAGTTAGCAACCACTAACAGCAGCGACAAGCTGAAGCAATTCTTTCCTTTGTTCTCTTGTTTTTCTATCAGCGGAAATTATTCTCTTTTCTTTTATAAGTATTCAGCTGAAACACAAGCAACATTTCATTGAAGAAAAAAGGTGTCAAAAGGAGAATAATGATAGAAAGAGTATGGATACATCCTTTGTACAAAAAAAGAGGAAGAAGAACTCAGTACTGCTGTGTTCTCAGAGTTTGGATTATTTCTCACATGTTGATCAGACACAAGAAATTAAATCAATTTGCAGAATCTATTACAATTAATAAAATCAGCACATCTAATAATAACAACAGAGGAAGATATCATCATCAAGAGATTATTTTGGTCATCAAGATAACAGAACAGACAAACTTGACACGGTAGAAAAGTTATAAAGGGCCTCCTACCTCTATTATAGTCCTCAATCATGCCCCTATGATCTGAAAGGGAATCAACCTCCACTTGTTTCAGCACTCCAAATTCTTGTTTATTCTGAAAATCCTCAGGACAAAGGCGTTTTGCAGACTTTTCTGATGGTTGCACCAGAGCCATAAATGGAAAACCAAGAATCCCGCAGGCTATACAGGGTAATGTCCCTGAATCGATTTCAAATTCACAGGACACGTCATCATCCACAGAGAAGTCACTGTAATTTTTCATGTATAAGCTCATCTGGTCTAATGGATCCTGACTATCGTTGTTGTCAGACTGATCGTTCACTCTAGAAGCATTTACACTGACATGCTTGTGCAGTTCAGATTCTTTACCTGAAGATGGCAGCATATCCACATCCCACAACACTGCATTGTCAGAAATGCTTTTCTGAAGTAAAACTTTTACCAGGTTGTTCTCCTTTTCTATATCCTCAACGAATGCTTTCTTTACCAGAAGCTCCCTTTCTTCCTTCTGACGATCTCTCAGACGAGAGCTTCGAACCCCAGGCAGCAGAGATCTTGGCACACTGTCATCCAGAAACATAAAGGTAAAGAAACCAAAAGAAATTTCTAAGCTTATTAAAAGTCAAAGGAAATGTAACCATACAATCCCATAAGCATATGTCCCCCTGGGCTTTGGTTTTTCTTGATTCATTAAGCCTGAATGATGGATGAAAAGCAACAAAATGGAGTAAAATAGAGATTGGATATCCCCGTATCACACATGTTTCCTCATTCAGTTTTTCAACAGTCACCCATTACACAGCCCAACTTTTCCACTAGTGCAGGAACAGTAGCAAACTACAACTTTCACCTTTTAAAGTAACAAAAAAGTATACCTTAACCTCATTACCACTTAACTTTAAACAGATGTATACATTTTCAATTCTGACCTAAATAATGTGTCATAAACATGGAAAAACAGAACAGCTGGACAAAAGGTTCTTAAAAATACGGATCGATAAACGACAAATTAAGATGAAGCCTATAAAGTTTCAATCCGAGAATGCAAAAGAAACACCTAATTCTTTTCTCTAGAAGGGACATGTTGGGCTGATCCACACATGCAACAAGAGCTAATGAGCAGACCTTGAAACAAAAGACATTGTCAACAGATAAAGCAATTGCTGATGAGAGAGCATAGGCAGATAGTTCATGGCAGCTCGACGAACAGCAGCTTCTTTGGCTACTGTAAGCCACTGTGGAGTACCGAAGTTGGCAGCCTCGCCACAATTGAAGCCTGCATTTACAAGTGAATCTTTGAAAACCAGAATAAAATTAAAACAAACTCATTGTGTTGCCAACACATGTTTCACTTCATACCGCACCATGAACGCAAGAATTTGGGAGGGCGCACCGTAAAACAAAAATTGGGCACTCAACTACAGTAAAGGATCCAGACTCACACGCAACTGAAACAGAATATTTTTTATACAAGACGAAATATATTCATTGAATATCTCATCAAGTCAATGGCATCTTTCCATTATTAAGCTCCCAAAACTTCCATCCAACCATCTATAAAAGAACTAATTTTTTCATTCCGCCAAAATACAACTTAAGTGAAAATTCACTTTTAGCCTCCTTATGCATTTATGTATTCCTTTAAAACTTCTACCATTCTTTTCTCACCAAATTGTCCAAAACAAGCAAATAGGAGTTATCGTTCATATCATCTTTTTCTTGGCTTCCATTTTTTCCATCTTCCTTCAAGTTTGTTACGGCTTTTTTTCTTGGAAGATACCCAAATCAACTATGAACTCCAAAGTTCCATTACATACTTCATAATATGATACTCCCTCCGTCCCAAAAAGATTGTCTTACTTTCCCTGTTAGTTTGTCCCAAAAATATTGACATCTTTCTTTATTTAGAAACAATTTAACTTTATGAGATGATTTACAGCCACACAAATATCTAAGGCTTGTTTTTTACTACACATTTCAAAAGTTTTCCTTTATTTCTTAAACTCCGTGCCAAGTCAAACTATACAATCTTTTTGGGATGGAGGGAGTAAAATTTACTGCATCATCTCCATGCAAATATGCAACAACTTACCACCACTCATTTTCTCTTCCTCAAGGTAGTAGGTAGTGTACCACAATGCACACTAACAAAGAGCTTTCGTTTCTTCTTTTTTCTCTACCAATAAATCCTCGAGAATAGTGGTGCACCGTCCAAAACTCGTTGGATAACAGATTCACTCCTCTACCCCACAATGCACACTAACAAAGATTTCTTAGTGCTTTTGTTTCGATATTAGCTTCCCTATGTGCTTCAAATCCCTCCATTGATCAAGCAATTGAAGTATATTCCACCAGGAAAACATTTTGTCCCTATCCCTTTTATGTTATTATGGCATCTTCCCTTAACTGCATACGTTGTATATATCATTCTTTGTCAATCTTGAATGGGTCTTGTCAAAGACATTTTTTAAGGAACTCGTTCCTGTCTCTAAGCATTTCTGCTAATTTGGCGTCCTTATCAATAGTTACAGTGAATGTGCTAGGGAACACTGGAACATTAGGCCTCCCTACAATGCATCTAATCACAAAGGATCTTACATCGCACCCAAGGGTGTGGCCTAGTTGTTAATCAAGTGGGTTGAGATTCATGAGATCTTAGGTTTAATTCCTAGCGGAGACAAAAACACTTGGTGATTTTTGTCCATCTGTCTAAATCTTGGTGGACTAAGTTATCTGGTCTATGCTGGTTGGAAGTAGCAAGTAACCCGTCGAACTAGTCGATGTGCGCGAAAGATGGCCTGACACCACGATAATTAAAAAAGGATCTTGCATCCCATTTCCCACTGTGACTCCTAATTGTGAATCTTAAAAATCTCTTCCTTTCCCCTCATGACTTTCTTCCACACGCTTATACCATATGAGGTTACCAAATTCGCAAAACCGGAAATTACGAGGCAAGTTTCGAAAAGCTTCTTCAATGGCTGCTTTAGTTCACTTCTTCAATGGAGTACTTTTTCAAGTATACTCAATCAAACTTGAGCTTAAGAACCAAATTCCAACAGATTCATGTTCAAATCACCAATAAATCAAATCAAAATTTCAAGATAGGGTAAGATCTGAGGCTACATCAGGGTAATTAAGGACATGTACGAGGGTGCCAAGACCCGGGTTAGGACAGTGGGAGGTGATTCAGAACACTTCCTGGTCGTGATGAGGTTGCACCAGGGATCAACCCTTAGCTCGTTTCTATTTGCCTTAGTGATGGATGAATTAATGCGACATATTCAAGAAGAGGTTTCGTGGTGTATGCTATTTGCAGACAACATAATTTTGATCGACGAGACGCGTAGTGGCGTTAACGATCGGCTGAAAGTTTGGAGGACGACTTTAGAATCTAAAGATTTCAGGTTGAGTAGGACTAAGACAGAGTATATGGAGTGCAAGTTCAGTGACGTGACACACGAGACAGATGTGGAAGTAAAGATAGAGGGACAAGTTGTACCCAAGAGAGGGAGCTTCAAGTATCTTGGGACGATAATACAAGGGACGGTAAGATTGACGAGGATGTCACGCAGTATTGAAGCAAGGCGGATGAAATGGAGACTCGCCTCCAGGGTGCTTTGCGATAAGAAAGTGTCGCCTAGGCTGAAAGGTAAGTTTTACAGAGTTGTAGTTAGACCAACATTGATGTATGTGGAAGAATGTTGGCCAGTTAAGAATGCACACATTCAGAAGATGAAGGTAGCAGAGATGAGGATGCTTAGATGGATGTGTGGTCATACTAGGAGAGATATGATTAGAAATGAAGTGATATGGGATAAGGTTGGAGTTGTCTCCATGGCGAACAAGATGAGAAAAGCGCGACTGAGATGGTTCGGGTATGTGAAGAGGAGGGTGCAGATGTGTAAGTTAGAAGGTGTGAGAGATTGGAGGTCGCAGAGGCTAGGAGAGGTAGAGGTAGACCGAAGAAGAACTGGGAGAGGTGATTAGATAGGACATGGCGCACCTCCATCTGACTGAGGACATGACCGTAGATAGAAAGTTATGGAGATCGAATATTAGGATAGAAGGTTAGTAGGTAGTTGAGTTTTCTATGTGAGGGAGGTGGGGGCTAGCCTTTCCATCTCATCCTTTTCTTAGTAGTAGTATTTAGGTATCGCGAGATCAGTATTTCTATGTGGGTATCGCTTCATTTGTTCTATATCTTGATCTTTTCTGTTGTCTTATTTTCTTGCATTGTTGTATTGACTACGTTTCTTTAGCCGATGGTCTATCAGAAATAGCCTCTCTACCCCATAAAGGTGGAGGTAAGGTCAGCGTACATCCTACCCTCCGTAGACCCCACTTTATGGTATTACACTGGGTATGTTGTTGTTGTTGGGTAAGGTCTGAGTCGAGGGTCAATCGAAAACAGCTTATCTACCTCCCAAGGTAAGAGAGTAAGGTCTGCGTACACTCTACCATCCACAGACCCCACTTGTGTGATTACACTGGGTATGTTGTTGTTGAGCTCAGGATTCATCAATGGATGTCCGAATTTTATAGAGGTTTCATGAGTTTAAACCAATGTTTTCTTCTGTATTCAACTAGATTTAAACTCAAATAAACTTTGTAAAGAATAGATCTTGGGCCTAACTCAACCCCAAAAGCTAGCTCACGAGGGGAGAGTTGCCCAAATTCATATAAAGAGACAAGTCCTCCATCCCTGGCCGATGTGGGAGAACTCCACACCACTCTGCATGCCCACGCCTACCAACTGGAGCATGAACAATATAAGTGGGGGCCCAACATCGGTGAAACAAAGATTTGAGATAGGTCCGACTCTGATACCAAGTAAAGAAATGGATCTTAGGCCTAACTCAATCCCAAAAGCTAGCTCATTAGGGGAGGGTTGCCCAAGTTTATATAAAGAGACTAAGTCCCCCATCACTAGCCGCCGATGTGAGACAACGCAACAAGCTTAATAAACAACCTAGAATCAAATTAAATTTCAAACAACCAAAAAGTTATGAACTTCCCAATTTCGAAGCTACCAAAAATAAGAATAAGATGCTAATTTTATTTTCAAAAGGAGTGAGATTGGCGGGTATGGGCATTTTAATTGGATCCTGGATTATGGGTTCGGATCTAATTAATTAGGGGTTGATTTAAAATAGACTATTAGTAAGATGCCACGTATTAATGAATATATTTCTAATTTTTCCGGATGAGCCATTAGAAATAAGGGCAATGAGGAGCCAAGAACTTAACTTCGGATGCATTTTTTAGCCTGATAGGTGGGCGAGGGCAATTTTGTACCAAATCTAATAATTTAGGGGTATTTTTGCCCCTTTTCGTAGTTTTATCTAAGAGATTTTTGAGTAACTTCTATAACAAAGTGAAAAAGAGTTAAGATAGAAAATCTCCTTGTCTTGCTACTGCACAAAAAATCCAAAAGGAATTCCATTTTTTGTAGCAAATATCTCATGGTAGAAATAGACTCAAATAACAATTTCCTTCTCGTTTCCTCGAAACACATTTTAGATAAAACGCATAGCAAAAGGTGACACCATTTCTCTACGTCCAATTTTTCAATATCCTAGTTTTTGCTTCAAGTCTCAAATCTACAGTCTCATTAGCAATGATCACAAATCATTATATTGTTAATTACTCGTCTCACCCTCCTATATAGATGCATTTTAAGTTGAAAATGAGATTATCCATCAATGTTTTCAACCCATTAAAAATACTTTTACCCTAACCCAAGGGTGTAGCCTAGCGGTCAGTGAAGTGGACTGAGAATCATAAGGTCTCATGTTCAATTTCCAGTGAAGGCAAAAGCACTAGGTGGTTTCTTCCCGCTATCCAAACCTTGGTGGTCAAAGTTAATCGGTACTTGAGCTAGTGTAAGGTATCAAGTACCCTGCATAATTAATCGAGGTGTGCAGAGGTTGACCCCGGTTATAAGAAAGGTACCTTTACTCTAATTTCGTATAGACTTCTCACCAAGCTAATGGACCTCAATGTCTTTAGCTGATGTCCTCCCCCTTTTCATAATTAAAATTATGACAAATAAATTAAGGTTCTTTTTAAGTTGGAATGATTCATTCATTCCATGACCTCTCTGCTCATCACCCCGGAGAAGTGCCGGACCACAAGGGCATACGCAGCCTTACCTTGCATTTATGCAAGAGGCTATTTCCACGGCTTGAACCCATGACCTCCTGGTCACATGGCAGCAATTTTACCAGTTACTCCAAGGCTCCCATTCACTCATCAACTCCCAATATTGTCGAAAAAGCTATAGAGTGAACCAATCTGACTAATAGACTTGGACCACCTCACATCTTCCTAAAAAAATTCTCCCCAAATCCCATCTTTCCAGTACCATACATCTCTTGTTAAGCACTTGTAGCAGCTTTTGCACATGTCATACTTTCTCCTTTTTCATCTTAATGATCGTTTTCTTCTTATTTTCTATAACATATAGATGAGTTGCATGGTAAATATCTTTTCCTTGGCACTCTGAATGTCTTTAAATATCTTGTGACTCTCCGTTAACATCATAACTTTTTTATTCATGCGGGAGAAAGAAGGGGACTTGTTCCGCCTCTCGTCTTCTCCAAATAGCTTTCTTCGGTTTTACTCATTGCTATTTGTGATAGCTCCACCCTCAACTGTGGTTTGAGCACCTTTTGAAGGAATGCTAATATTTTGAGAAGAATGCAATCTCTAATTTTCGTGAAATTGACCCCTTTTGACATTGTCCTTTCTTCTTCCTCATGACACTTTTCGTAAAACAATAAGATCTCATCACGGATTTTAATTCGCATACAAAAGTCACTAATATTTAATGCTAAGCCTCTCTATGAAACCATAACTTCAGTGAGCATTGGCCGTTAATGAAAAGCTTAGCGTGTGTCCCCTTCCATAGCCAACTAATTTGAGACTTTTGCTCCACTCTTGTGCAACCAATACCGATTCAAAATTTCCTTTTATTCCCACTTTTTTTGTTTGTAGTTCTGGTTTTCAGGTGAATTTGCGCACACCTAAATTGATCTAATAGGGACACACCTCTTCTTTATCAAGATCATGCTTATTTTATTCCTTCTGAAATATGTCTAGTTCCTAGAGGAGAGTCGATTTTATTTGTCTCTATTACCAACTACCTTCACTTCTGAATCTTTAGATCGTATTAGCTTCTTCACCGATCTAAAACTCGGATCACCTTTCTACGAATAGCTTATCTCATTGGGCCCTCACCATCACCTTAAGATCTTCATAGAGAACCGCATGTTCTTAAGCCTATGAAGATTTCTGTTTCTAGATCATTTATAGATAGAGAGAGTTGCTAATGGTGAATTGGAGATCTCTGATGTGGAGTACAAGCATAAACTCATATGTCAAAACAGACCAAGAAACATATATATTTTCCATATCAGAGTCAAAAGGGGGGGAAAGAAAAAACTTAGTTAACTTATTACGGAGAAAGATGACAATAAAATAAAAATAAACAGCAGCTATTTCTGCATAAATTGTTGAAGTTTATCACAATAACAACATCTTTAATTTAGAAGATCAGAAGCAATTACCATGGCTGAAACCTACATGGTAGGCCCTCGGAAAAGTGACAATAAATTCACCAGGATTCTGTACCAACCTAAGTAAATTAAAAAGAGTACATACATTAGAATGTTGGCAAAAAAAGATTTAAGTTGGGAATGGCACAGGAAGCCTCCATTTTAATTTCTGGATATAACCAGGAGAAAAAAACAAAGTTAAAATGGGATCAGACAAAAAGAAACCACCTGCAGCAGGGGATGCCTGATGCTACCAGAACTTTAGGCGATAAAAGAGTGGTCTTCTCGCCCAATAGCACAAGAGCAGCTGGAGAAAATTTATTGAATCTGAGAACTATAAATTTTTCAGAGCTAAACTCCAAAATATCTCCATTTAAAAGTCAATACAAGTTGCCAGATGACTGAAGCCAAAGATCTATATTGATAAGTGACACAACTTGAGCATCCCTATGAAAATTGTTTACCTCAACAGAAATTTGAATAAGACTTGAGAAGGTCAAGTTACCAGAATTTCAAGTATAAACACACACAAGACTTAACATCTGTAGCAATTCCAGAATCAGTAGTACAGGAAACATGATCACTTCTGGAGGCACTTCAGAAATAGATTCAATTAAACAGACAAGTCCGAAACCTTTTTTGTTTTTTGTTTTTGGGACATATCTGAAACTTTCATCACCCCATTGATAAAGGGAATCTTTTTTTGAAAAAAAAAAAAAAAAAGATAAGGCGAGACTACATCCAACCCTAACAAAGAACTGCTAACATCTTAACAAGAGGGATAAATACAGAACATACAAGGAGGTCATTATTAACACTTCTGGTTTTTCAATTGGCACCCTAAAGATGTTTTGGTAGACGCATTAAAGTTCAACCGTTCACTTAGAGAAGACAGCTTCCGGAACCACAACAAGAAGCAGATCAGACTTCTTTCCACAGACCACACAAGAAATTCATACCCTTCATTAGAATATTTACTTTCTAACTTATGAAGAGATAGTTAGACCGCAAATACATGTTAAACTTCCTACTGTGGCTCATATATCATAACTGCCAGTATACCACCCATAAACAAATACAAACTGAACATGAATGTCAAAAAGCTATATAAAATGGTTAAACAATAAGTGTGTGATGTAATTGTATACCATCCTTGTTGGAATGGTGACTCCAATTCCCAAAACATGAGGGATTTTCTTAATTGATAAACTCCACCTACCTAGGAGCCCAATAGTAACTTCTTCACACTTAGCTCCCTTGTTCACCCAAACATCCAACCTCGTGAGGTACAGTATCTTACCACAAAGTCTTCCTGCCTTATCGCTAAGATGAGAATATACAGAGACAACAAGCTAGAGGCAAAAAATTGGTGGCATTTGGCCTCCCAGACGGGATAACCAGTAAAAGGAAATATCAAAGAAAAGAAGACCAAGAAGAAAAATTCAATTTTTATGTATTTACAAAAGAGTGGAAGATCGAGCACTGCGACGGCAGCCAAAACGAAAAGCTTATGGCAAGAATCTCTTGAGGCAGCTAAAAGGGAAACCCACAATTGGATTCTTCAGGTGCCCGTTAACTTCTTGCCTCTGCTCAAACAAAACGTTGTGCTTTCAGCTTCCTATTTAGGGCAAGCCTAAATCATTATTTATTTTCCTAGAATAGAATACCTTATCATTAGGTTAGGTTGTCTACATCACACCCCTTGAGGTGTGGCCCTTCTTGGGACCCTGCTAATGCGGGATGTTTGTGCACCGGGCTGCCCGTTTTTTTTAGAATACCTTATCACATACTATTACATGGGCTTTTAGAACAGCTTACAATTCCGCACCTATATTTTTTTCATTCTCATCAACTAGCCTCAATCCCAAACGAGTAGGAGACATCTGCTATATGAATCCTTTGTATCCATTCCACCAAATATTCAGTACTTTGAAGATTTATCATAACTTGACCATTTTTTACCCTGAACATTAAACCACCTCAATCTCCTTCGCCTTTTTTTCAATGAGAACAAACATTATATTGATGCAGTAAGGAAAATTTCACATACAAAATGTACACTATACATAAGTACAACATATCAAATTAAACATCATTCTTTACAAAGATCACTTTGTCGTCTATACTGACTGAATTATCCTACTTGCTCCCAAAGTATAAAAAATAGGAAGTCCCACTAATTCTTACAAGAGTATTTCAACTCTTTAAAAAGCACTCTTCTTTTTCAAATTGTCCACATGAACACCAAAAGTGGTATCTATGTTCCTCTTCTCAGCTCTTACTTTTCCACCTAATAGCATGTCACTGGCAGAATCAAGCATCAACCATTTGACTCCGTTATTCTACACTATACACCATAGCCTACATGTGAACGTCGCCTTTGTCACCTATATTACTAATATTGCTTTGGGAAAAGTCTCATTAAGTGCTAATTGGTTCCTTGATAATTAGTTTGCTAGTTATTTATTTGGATAGGTTAACTTGTTAGGTTTTTCTCGGAATTCAAAGTTTTTCTTCTGTATATTAGTTTAAGTTGTTCACTTTAGGGTCAGCACAACTTTAAAAAGGAATATTTGAAAATCCTTAAAAGAAGGAATGTCCACAAGTCACGTATATAGGCAAGTTGGTCAGTACAACTGGCTTTGACTTTTCCAGTTGGGAATTGAAAAGCTTTATGTCCCAAATTTACTTTTTTAGTAAATTAACAAGTATTTCAAGTAGCAATCAGAATAGCTTTGAGTTAATTACTAGTGTAAGTTTATTTGTAGGATCATATCCTAAACTAAGGTTTATAGTATCACAGTTTCCGAAGAAGGGAGAAAAACAGAATAACATCAAGCTACGAAAGAAAAGAAGGGAAACAACTAAACAAGGTTTTCTCCAATTGCACAAAATAACGGACGATATGGTGGTGATAAACACAACTAGTACACCTAAAATTGACAAGATACTCAACAATTAGGGATGATGTTAAGGAGCTGCTGGCTGCAATTTTCTCAGTCAATGCACCTTGAAGGGAGGGATTCTTGAAGATGGGAGAGACACTCCACTGGATGTCAAACATCATTCAAAACCAAGTTAGGAAGGGGGGAAATGGTTGGAAGAGAATGAAAAGAATGTGACAAAGAGGTTGGATATCTTTGCTTTTTTTTTTTTATCAAGAAGAGGTTGGATATCTTTGCTATGATGAAAGGATAGTCTCTACACTACTTATCCAAAAAAAAAAAAATATGAAGGGAAGAAATATGCAGATCCTAATTATGTATACCTTCCTTTCATTTGTTGTTTCTTCACAATAAACAGGATATAACCCCTTCTGTGGATAATTTAATGAGGTTTGGAAGCTAAATGTAAATTTATTTGTAAATGACACTATCAACCATTTTTTTTAAATAGGAACATCTCGAAAACGTATCCCAGAAAGAAGTGCAATACGGCAGAGTATCAGCTTTCATGGCATAAAAATCCATATCTGAAAGCAATGGACTGTTATACAGTGACTATCAACCATACATTTCAAGATTTCTTTCCATTGGCAATAGAAATAGAGTAATGACCAGGGACAATTATTAGATAAACAAAAGTATCAGCATAATCTAACGATTACCAACTATGAAATAACTGGGAAAATTTCCATCTTTTGTAAGATGATAAGAAACGAGGGTTAGAACATTTCAAGAAGCTAACGAAGATGTCGTGGAAGAAAATAAAAACATGCCTTTCATTCTTTATTTACTTTTGTAAATTCCATCACATTTTCGTTAACAAAATGTATTCATACCTAATCGATCAGTATTTTCCCCATAAGCATGACACCGAATGACTTCTTCAAAACTAAATGCATAATCTCCTGGCACAGCATACCAAGTCTTAGGGGATCCTGTATGAAGATAATTCAAACTGTGAAGCTCGTGATCCTCAACATGCCAAGCAAACCAGCTAAACAACATCCCTATATAGACCATAGGAGAAGTAACACCAGGGATATCATCTGGCATGAAGCGAGTCAGTGAGCCAGGCGACCGTGAAATTACTTGCAAATTCCAAGGACTGTTTGCAAGCTTCCAACCAGAACTACCTTCCATTTCACTACAACCTTTTGGCCTAAAAGGGGATGATTTGTTTGATAAAGAAGTCGCTGGTGTCTCTGCACTATGACACGGACCTTTGTCCAGACTACTACTCGAACTTGCTAGACCATTTCTATCAAGACTTCTTCTCCTCCTGCGAAAATAATTAAAGAGTCCGTCAGGCTCCCCAAACGCAGAACCAGGCACATCATTTGCATACTCCACATAGATAGGAGGCTCCTCAGAAGTGGTTTTCCAAAACATTGCCTCCACAACCAATGGAGAAATCTCCTTAAGCATGCCCAATTGACTCCTGGCAAAACTCTTGGACTTGGTTTCGAACTGCTCTAATGTATAAACTTGTCCACTTTGCCAGACTTGCTTCTGAGCTCCCAATGGCACACCACCTTTCAACTTCTTCTTTTCACTATGTCCCAATTCCTGATGGCGTGTAGTAAAAACTGCCCTATTTCCTTTCTCCTCACAATTGACGTCCTCGGGGCACTTGGATAGTGACTTGTTCAAGTTATGAACGACATACTTCTTTGAAGGTTTAGGCAATGGTGGAATGACCTTACATATACCAAAAGCACTAGCTTCCTGCTCAATTTTCGATATATACGCAATGGGATCAGAAAATTCAGTATCAGTAGGTCGAAATTCAGGTGCCAGGGGTAAGCCATTAAGCCATTCAGGTATATCCATCACCATAACCACAAATAATAATAAACAAACACCACAGGCTATACAACCCTAGATTGAAAGGGGATCTTGAAATGTAACTACATTCCTCCGAGAAAAAAACAAAAAATGTGAAAATACAACCTGAAACTTGAAGTCAAAATTCCCAAATTACTGTCGTGTCAAGGTTGTAAGGGACGGTCTTCACGGTGCGTAATAGAGCATTTTCCTTAACCTACGCCACCGGACCCAAGTTATGGATTGCGGCTCAGACCAGCAAATTGCACGGTTGGTCCCTCAAATGGGTATTTTTTAGTTTTTTGCCCTATATAAAAGGAATTTATGTCTAATGGAGCATACGTTTTTTTAATCAATCCAACAGCCTTAAAAAACTTACGTCCCCCTATGCACAACACAAGTATCATTTGAGGAGACCCGCAAGGATAGCCAAATTGGTGTAGCAGTAGAGCGCGAGACCGCAAGGTCACGAGTTCGATCCCCTGTATAAACTTTCTTGGTTGAGTCTCACACATGGCTTGCCAAGTGTGGTTAATCTACGACGTGGTTTGCGTGCTATTGCTTATCGGGTTTACCTACATGCGCACTCGACAGAATAGCGGCTGCGATTCTTCGTCAAAAAAAAAAGTTATCATTTGAGGAATAAAAATGAAAGACCAACCCAAAATAAGCGTAAAAGTGCAAATGACCCTGATTGATGAGCTTTCTTATACGGGAAAGGGTCAATTTTCCGGCGAATTGCACAATTAACAAATATCATACATTTTTGCTATGGCATGCCAAGGCCAGCTTTAATTTTTTTTTACTGAAGTTATAGACTTTAAAAGGCTTATCGTTGAATATTTTTTTTACTAAAGTTATAATCTTGACAAAAACAAACTCATTACTTACTTCTCTAAATAATGCATGTAAATATTAAACTCCTCGTAGTTATTTCTTTAATATTGCCTTTGAATCTATCTAAGCATGTTACAATCTTATATAATACACTATATAAAGTACAATAAACGTTTTCAATTGACAAACGAGAGCAAAAAAAAATATAGTATTTAACATACTACATTGTGGGGGCAGATTGATTTTTTATAGGGCCCATACCAAGCCTAATTGAAAATAAAAGATAAATTATGACACATCAGTAATAGATGTGGAGCTTATAATGATGTTTTGAAGATTTGACAAATAATGTACCCAATGACAATAAAGGAAAATATAAGGAAGGAATTTGAAGAACCAAATATCCAAATAGATCTCCAAAGGAATCAGTGAAACAGTCATATCAACAAAGGAACTACTCAAAGAAACTAATCATTATCAACGCAACACTAGACACTGCAAAAGTTATTTCGTGTCAACTAGGAGGAACGAAATATTGACTCATTCCTTATTCGATGAAATGTTGAATTTCAAGTTATGAAATATTATCATAAGTTGATCAACATAGAATTAACATTGAAGTACGAGAAGAATAGTTGACGCACAAATAAGGAAAGAAGGAATATCCAAGTCAAACAAGGTTTGATTTTCTGATACAATCAATGAAATCAAAACTTGGTTGGATTCAATAATTCAAGGGTGACAACTACTTCTATACACACACGAACAAGCTTTGGAACTTAACCACAACCACAATCACAACGTTCCAACGAAAAGCAGAGTGAGCAGAGTCAAAACTTACTCTCTAGAAGAGCCAACTACATAATGACGAAGAATGAGAGCTTATCAAGGTTTATCATTAAGTTCTTTAATTATAATAGTTAGGTTATGTGTATTTACCTTTGCAAGTATTGTGTAATAGTTTGTAAAGATTGTAAAGGAATCTCTTTTCTGGATAGAGTCATTTGGAGTTGTTGTATAAGAGGATAGAGGCGGGACTATTAGGAAGAGTTCTTTAGGTATTGTAAGGGAGATTGTAAGTCTTAAACTGCTCGAATTTAGTGAAATTGAGAATAGTCCTATAAGAGATAGGTCGTGGTTTTTGCCTTCATTGAGCAAGGAGTTTTCTACGTAAAAATGTTTGTGTTGATTTTATATTCCACAATTTACCTTTTTTGCATAGTTGCGCAAAGAATCAGATTCTTTGAGCAAGTAGGAGTAGCTCCATCCTAACGAGTGGTATCAGAGCTAAATTTTTCTACAAAGGCTAGCACCTTGCAAGATGGTTGCACCTCCAACCATACAAGAAGGACAGTAGACAACAAGACCACTACGCTTCAACACCAATGAATTTTTGGAGTAATCTTCTATAGCTCAATTTTAAATTGGAGTGGCGCACATGGAGCAATCCCTATGTGGCACACCAAGCCTTATTTTGCAATACGTCATTTTTCATCTCTTTTTGCCAAAACATCGGCTTCCCATCATATCATATTTTAAACACAAAAAACACACATATTAGGTATAAAGTGATCAAAATATACTTAAAACATAATAGAAGAGTAACAAATATGAGGTGTAAAGTATCTAAAACTATGTACTTCTAGACATTGATCACTAATGAATATAAATCGTTTAAACTAAATAGCACTTCAATGCAATATTTTGTCAAAATAATGAGAAGTTTTTATTCAAATATCTTTTCATGCCTTTAGCATCAATGCAAGTCTTGGTAGACTTACGAAATTTCATTTCAAGTATCATATCAATAATTAGCTTCAAGGCTAAACTTTTATGTCAAAGTATTGTTCATAAATCAATAGCACGTCATATACAGTCTAATTATAAATTATATATCGACTCACACTTTCTCTCCCCCATAAGTTTAGACTCACATTTATACATAATTTACCTGAAACATGAAGAGAATATACCTCTACAAGAGTAAGCCTTAGCTTATCTCAACTTCAAGCTCCAAATAATATTACGATGCTCCAATGTTCTTGACACATCCAACGTATGCTCCAATATACACCAATGTAGTCAAACTACATATTACAACATGTATTCGATATTAACAATTCATAACTAGTCCATTCGACTCATTTGGGTATTTAGCACTAAGGTTCAAAGTCACTCAATTCCCAATTATCCTTTTAAGGAGAATTACTGACTTGTCAACTTCAATTTGTTCAAAAATTAAGTTATCAAGTCTATACAGATTCATCTATACCAACCCATTTTCACTCGCCATCTTCTTCTTTCAAGAACATTAACTTCATCAAATTCAATTTATAGGTTTTCTTCAATCTCATGTCAAAATCGTATTTCCAACATCAAACATACTTCGTAAACTATTTTAAACATCCTCCTTGAAGTTGGAGTAATGATATTACCTCTTTTGAAGAAAATTCGAACTTAAGCTCGCTTGAGATTTCTTGAAGGTTTGATGAAAAATCTATTGATTTAGATGTAAAAAGATGTTAGAGTCCATGTATATTGAGCAACATTAACTTAATGCAATATCAATAACTCAACTTGGTTTGATAGGACCCAATTGGAGCTCAAAATCGCCTCTTAGGGCTCAAGAGACCCTCCCTCTTCAAAAATGAAAATTATGTGCGTAACTTCAACTTTTATCGCCAGAAACACACGTTGAAGCTGACGCTTCGCGTGCTGGGAGATAGATCTGCTACCTTTTGGTAAAATGGTCATTTATTTTTTGTACAAAACTCGAATTGAAGAACGATTTGAACAGTTAGAAACTAGACTCGGAGGGCTTAATTTGATATATAGTGCACTCGATAACTCGTTATAGATTGAGAGTTATGATTGTTTAAAGTTAGGACTTATGTGCATTCATTCAAAACTTTAATATCTAGACCCTAAATCATATTCAATACACCTCGTATACTAATCATCAAGTTCATGTGATATCCTTCTTATCATTAGTCCTCATTTGCATGCAAATTAATTTAGTTAGCACGTGTTGAATCTCTTAATATCATTTAATCCTTTCAAATTTTTCTAGGGTGCTATAAAGATCTATTTTAGCCGCATACCCGTATATTAATTTTATACCTGCTATGTCTTGTTTTGCTAATTATGCACTATGAATAGATTTTTAAAGACTTGTCCTTTATGGTAGGATAAGAAGGAGATTCAGTGATCTTGTTGGCTCTTTTAGATTCACCATTGTGCAGGTCCATTGAGGGTGATATAACTGTCGAGTAGTGATTCCATCTAAAACCAGTCTAACCAGCTGTCAGCTAAGTGAGCCACTACTAGTCAATGGAGGTCATTCCTACCTTTTTATCATTTTCTATATAATATTGTATTTTGATATCGAGTTGCGTCTCATATTTTGTACTTAGATATTATTAGCTCATGACCTAGTTTACGATTAGGTTTATGGGATGGTTGTCTTTTCAATTGTTTTCTTTGTTTTCGCATATATATTATATCAGGATGGTTTAATATTACTTCTATCTTATTGTCTTTATAATTGAAAGAACGTTTAGAATAGAGGGATATGCCTAGGGTGGTAGTGACTTGTTGGATGCCTTGTCATTACTTAAGTGTCAGATTTTGATTGTGACAGTATCAACTTGACTTAAAGAATTGTATCACTGTAATTATGTATAGTGTGATATGTGTTGGGTATCGACTCGATCGGATGAGCCTTCTCACCATAACTTTGTATGAGGATGCTTGAAATATGTATAACTCCTACATCGACACGTGTAATTTCTACGCCTATAGCCCTTTCAGTTTACTAATTATACTCCCAAGACATTTAAAACATAATTTGACCTCATAATTAACTCAACTTACTTTTTCAATTACGAAATCATAATACATGTGTTAAACAAAGAGAGAGAAGAAATATTTAGGAAACTTTTTGAACTTAATTTAAGTTAAAACGAATAAAGTGTATCTAAGAAAACTCATTTAAATTCTCAAGTCCTGTAAACTTTGCATTTAAGACATAACTTTAAAGATGGATTACTCGTTCGCTTGTCCCAGCGAACTCGCATTAATATTTTAGATTTTTCAACAAACATGTAGCAAGCATGACATTTGGAAAACTATCTGTATGTAAGGGTAATCTCAACTCACCTTAATTGTGTTTCTCAAACGGCTCAGCGTCCCAACAAGCTAAAAATGTTAAAGTGTAGCCATGGTTGGTGGACAGAGTTGGGTTAACATGGTAACTATGAAAGTACGTATGTCCTAGAGACAATCATTATTATGGACAAATGTACTTGAACACATTCGTATTATTAATAAGATTAATATTTATGACATTTACAATTATTGAATTATTATTTGATTGTTTGTAATTATTCATTAATGTGCATCCCTTGAGCTTACGTTGTCATTAATAAAGTGAGATATTGATGATAGAGCGTAACTCTGAAATAGCATCGACTAATGATCATCGAGAATGAGATATCGATGATATGTTATAAGTCGACATGTGGTCTGCGTCACATTCTTAGAGAATGTAGTATGTCTCACCTGCTACTAGTAATGGTTACTAGTGATGGACACATGGATACTTTTGGAAAGTATTGGTATACCCTGCTGATAAACTATTTGTTATACATGTCTAAAGTGTTATCAGCGTGTGGGAGATGAAAGTCCTTTGACTTGAGGTCAATATGCACCTTATTTACAGAGTAATGTACTTTGACCCTGTCCTAAGCTTAAACTCATTATAGGATAAGATACGGCTTGTGTTGGGTGAATTATGATGTAAATTAAGGTGGTAGTTGAGCCAAGAATAGGATTCATTCCTCGATTGGATATTCGAGAGAGCACTCAACTTCTCAGTGATATTAGGTCGACCAAGTCATTGGCCAATGCAAGAGACATATTTAGAATATGATCTAGTTGTCGACTAATATAGATGAGATAAAGTGATCAAGCCATTTGGATAGACACATGACAAATCCTAAGCTTGATCGAGTGTGTCGCGAATGAATGGAATTTATCATCTCACATAAAGGTTATGTTTGTTGGATTCATGTAAACGTACTTCATATATTGAGTTCGTCGTACGACGCAGTCTAGGAGTTCCGTATGAACCTTAATTGAATTAGTGTCGATATATGAAGGCCAATAGGGTCACACTATGTCGATTGTCTCTTCGATCTAAGGGTGTATTGAGAAAATATTAAATATTCGATTTGGAATCGAGATATTTAAATTGATAATAACTACGGTATAATTTCGATTAGATGGAAATTATTTAATTAAATCAAAATTGGATTTTGGATTTAATGTTCTGAATATTTATGTTAAACGAAAAATGAGAAACATCGTTTGACGTAAGGCACCGCGGTGCCTGCTAGGCTGAGCTGCAGCGCCAACCTGGTTGTGAGCCCAGTCAGACTGGCCCACTGCACCTCGGTTTTGGGCCAGGCTTGGAGCCCAACCCTAATCCGTTTAGTGACCTAAAAATCACTATATATACAATACTAATCTCTAGTTATTAACATACTAAGAATACCAATTCTCATAAACAATTCTAGACTTAGAGTCTAGGATAAAACTCTCTCAAACCTCTGTTAAGATTTCCTGGCTTTCTTGACAGAGGAATACACCGTAGCATTGTGCTTGCAGTCGAAAAGAGAATCGTGTGTCCACCCTTTAGTAAAGACTCCAGATAATACAACCTGTAAGTGTTCATGTTTTATGTTACAGGTTTTGATTGCCATATAACCATACCAAAAGAAATTGTTTCGATGTGCCTTACTTATGTGTTTTGAACCCAACAAAATCCTTCAAGCCATTGGATGAGGCTCCCCCCTATGCTTTACCATTGGATGAGGCTCCCCCCTATTCTTTCTCTCTGGAATGTTTCATGGTTGAACCGAGGGTACCATTGGCGGACATAATTTTGAAACTAGTCTCCCCTTACTTTTTAAGAAAGCATGAACATGGTTGGTCAACTACAACCACAGCTGACCGTCAAGACCTCACATTCCTCTTCTTTCTTGAATGTGCCATGGTTTAACCATGGGTGAGGTGGAGGATACGATCTTAAAATTCCTCCCAACTTCTTTCAAAGTCAAACATCTCCTTAGTTATGTCCTTAGGTATTAACTTGGTTACTCCAAACTGGTGTTCACTTTTGTTGAACATTCTCATGTACTCATTTGCTCAAAGTTAATTATATTATTCCCATAAGCTCGTCATTAGCGTGAATTAGTCATGAAATTTATGAGGCGTTACATTGCAATTCTCTCTTACCCGAATGCTTATCCACACCAGGCAATGTCAAAAGAAAGGGAAAACCCCTTAAACCTAGCTGGAAATTGCGATCTAACCTCTTAATGATTAGAGTTATCCTTCAAATTTGTTAGAAGGTTAAACAGATAAAAATGGTACAATCATATGAAAATGACAAATAGTAGCAACCACAGGGTGTATTTGGTGTGGAGGACAACAATATTTTTACCAACTTTTTCATGTTTAGTTGGTCAAAATATTTTTAAAAATATTTTATCACAGGAAAACAAGTTCCTTAAAAACTAAAAAAATGACTTCTTCAATGAGAGTGAAGAAAACAACTCCCATAAGTAACATTCTACACTAATTGTCTCTTCTCCAACCCGAAGACCTAACCTTTTGCCCCCCACCTACCCCATAGCATTCGTTGAGATTATATATAAATGCTCTTGGACAATTCTCTATGATTACTAAAATAATCATAAAACAAGAAGGAAAATCACTTAATTTTTGAAGAAAATATTTTCCTTCATATCAAACACGCCCACAATTATGAAAGCCAATAAGACATGCTCATAAAGAAAATAACACTTGAGGTACTCAAAATCCCAAATAATCGGCATGCATGGAATTTTTTAAATAAACTACTATTTATTATAAATACATCGTATTGTGGATGTCCAATTAAGTACTCCCGCAGTTTCGTAGATAAGCTTGCAAACAAGCAAGCAACTCATAGAGGCAGCTTGCAAGAAGCTTCCTGAAAAGCCTCGCAATAGCTTCTTTTCTTCTATAAATAAGAAGACTATTCAGTTCATTTGTACATCACTTCAAAGTTGAATAATATATTGGTTTCTAACTATATTTGTCTTTGGTGTATTTACTTTATAGTCTTAATTTTATAACACGTTATCAGCATGAGACTCTACCATGTTGGATAAATATTTTGAATAGATGACGAAAGTAAGAGCTACATCATGTATTACTTTTAGCATCTTTCGTTTCTTTTTATTGTTCCTCTATTATTTTTAATATCGCGAGGGACACAAGTACTCTTTGCTGAGATATCTGAGATTATGAATACGTGATCATGATAGATTACATATAACATATTAACCTAAACTAATTAGATAGACGTAAACCATAAAATAAAAACTTACATGTTCTTCGTGTAGCGGAAGCAGAAGTCTAACCGCGGTTGGAATTACTGAACGATGGTGGTTGTCACGGTATATCAGAGCAACCTCTTAAATCACAGTCTAAACCCTAATTATTTATTATAGAGAAGAGAGCAGAAAAATACTGCAGAAGTATTCTCTTTCTTTATTGTACAGCCTAAGTGTACTTATATAGGAAAATAGTAGGGTTAAACTAATTACCCTAATAGGCCTTAAACACTCTATGGGTGGATCCAAATTTCCTACATCTCCCACTCACACATAATGGGAGTGCTCATCTAATCTGAGAAACATATTCTGATCTCATCTCCGCAACTATTCAAACAGGAAAGTAGACCATGCGACCAGCATACTGTGAGAGCCAAGTGCTATACATCTGTTAGGAGTATATAGCCTCTCATCGAGTGCAAACCTGCAAGTAGATCATAAAGTATGCAATACCCCAGATCATATGAATCACATTTGATATAATCTCAAGATCTCATATATCAGTATCTCTTGTATTCACAATTGTAACTCATAAGTTATAATTGGTGCACCAGTGAATACAAATTAATGAGATTCCAACAATGGTATTCCTCTTCTCATGATCCTCTTAACATTAGGTTAACTGCTTTTCTAGCTATGCTCCGCCAGACCAAATCTATGCTCATGGTCCTTTGAAAGCACACTAAGATAGCTAACATCAAACTAGGTCTCAAGTATCTGATTAGAGTCACTAAGGGTACAAATCTTAAGCCACCATAAAGGCTCTGGGTCTCACACAACAATAAATTGAGAATAGACTTATGTTAACCCAATTGGTCGACATTAGCACACATGGTATGAAACACGTGCTACAATATTTCTCATTTTCCGGAGAGCGTATGTCTTTATCTCGTAAAGAATATTGTACATATGATATTTAGACACCATTAGTATCTAAATTTGAGTTCCTTGATCTACTATATCATTTATTAACTTACATCTGGCTCACTAAGCAGACTAGGTGAACGTTTTTCACCTTAACGACCTTATGTCATTATTTATGCCACATTCATGATTTTAAGCTGATAGCTCTCAAATTATCCATTTGATAATTTTTCTTAAAATTCAGTCTCATCTCCACTCATCACTAAGATAAGGAGGCAGTTACCTGTGTAAGAAGGTCAACCTCTTATATACCCGACATACTAAAAAATAAATGTAAAGTAAATGTACATAACATTCAACTATTAAAATATGTATGTATGTAAATCAACTTTATTGATAATCAAAGAACATCAATCTTGTGAACATGGGAAAATAAAGAACAAAATGAAGAATCTTAGAATCTATGCAAGCCTTGAGACCTAGTGTGTCTCACAAGTGCATCTCTAGACAAAGGCTTGGATAATGGATCTGCTAACATATCTTTTGTAGACACATACTTCACGTTCACTATCTTGCATCTAACCATGTCTTTCGCATACTTATACTTGATATCTACGTGTTTGGTTTTACAATGAAACTTAGGATCTTTGGTAGAGGAAATTGCAGCCTCACTGTCGCAGTAGACTAATACTGGTTCAACATCTTCTGCGATATCCAATAAGTGTTCCAAGAACCTTTTCAACCAAACAAACTCTTATGTTGTTGATTCGAGAGCCACATATTCGGCTTCTATTATAGACAGTGATATACATGATTGTTTCTTAGTACTCAATGATATGGTTACATCACTGAGTAAGAAAACATATCTTGAGGTAGACTTCCTCTCATTTAGATCTCATACATGATAGGCATCACTATATCCAACTAATCGCAGATCTTTGTCGCCTTGGTAACAAAGCGCATAATCAGCAGTTTCCTTCATATATCTCATGATTCTCTTTACTGCTTGCCAATGTGCTAAACTTGGGTCGGTTTGATATCTACTTACCAAGCCAACTGCTTGATAGATATCAGGTCTAGTACACACCATAACATACATTAGACTTCGACTGTTCTCCTATAAGGAACTCAACTCATTTTTTCTATCTCTTCAAGAGACCCAAGGCATGACCTTTACTGATATGAGTGTCAACAGGGCTACTATTTTGCATATTGAACCGTTCAAGAACTTTTCTAATGTAATTCTATTGGGAGAGATACAATAGTTTCTTTGGATGATCTCTTGAAATCTTAACTCCATGAATATATACAGTTTCACCCATATCTTTAATCTCAAATTGGGATGATAACCATGACTTTATCTCAGTTATGAACTCCTTATCATTTTCAGCTATAAGTATGTCATCTACATACAATGTTAAAATCACAAACTTATTTCTTGATATTTGGTATAAACGCAATGGTCTTCATCCATCATGGTAAAACCATTGGATATGACAATATTTTGAAAGCGTATATACCACTGCCTTGAAGATTGTTTGAGGCCATAAATAGACTTCAAAAGTAGACAAATCGTTTGTTCGTGGCCCTTTTCAATGAAACATTCAGGTTGTTCCATATATTTTTTTCATCTAATTCTCCATTAAGAAAGGTTGTCTTTATATCCGTTTGATGCAAATCAAGATCCAAGCTTGTAACTATAGCTAGAGCAAAACGAATAGAGGTAAACCATACAACATGTGAGAAAGTCTCTTTGTAGTCTATTCCTTCTGCTGTGTATACCCTTTTACCACCAGTCGAGCCTTATATCTTTTAATTGTGCCATCATCATTGAGCTTAATTTTGAGAACCCATTTGCTCCCAATAGTTTTGCGACCCTTAGGGAGTTCCCACTTTGTTGACTCTCATAGACTCCAACTCATCTTCCATTGATTTTGTCCATTTTCCTTAGAAGGGCATGAGAGAGCCTCTTTTACATTTTTAGGCTCATTTTCATTTTGCAGGAGCATCATAAATAGTTCACCGCCTTCAATGTCAAATCATTGGTGATGAGTCTTTTTACGAGAACCATGTTTAGTTTGTGATTTATCATTGTTCCCATTTAGATCAATGTTGCT
The DNA here is from genome assembly GCA_034509755.1 of Anisodus tanguticus. Lineage (NCBI taxonomy): Eukaryota > Viridiplantae > Streptophyta > Magnoliopsida > Solanales > Solanaceae > Anisodus > Anisodus tanguticus. Next base: position 45,024,809 of record CM067543.1, on the reverse strand, counting down.
CCTACTCGGATCAAGAACACTCAACCTGCTTCAACTTGGAACAAGATCGCTGACCATCTCGCTCCCATTTGAAATAAGATCCATTTGGTCACTCTAATTAAGTGTAGAAGGATTACTTTCATTCACATCTAATGATGGAAGAAGTTGCTGATGAGAAACTAATTCATCATCTGCTAAAATACTCCCACTCGAATGAAGAGATCCATGTACGTCTTGATCCTTTATCTCAAACAATGATAGGTCTTGACCTATCTCTCCATTCTTAGGAAACTCATTCTCTAAGAATGTGACATCTCGTGATTCAAATTCAGTTACACTCCCACTGTTTTGCTAACCTATAAACACATAACCCTTTGAGGTTTCAGAGTACCTTATAAAGATACTTTTCTTTCCTTTCGGGCCCAAATTTGCCATATATGTGAGATGAATCATGTGTATATGCAGCACAACCCTAAGGTATTAATACACTCAGGTCATGATGTCTTCCAGTCCATAACTCATATAGAGTGGTTGCAACTAATTTTGTAAGCACTTGGTTAAGTACATAGGTGGCAGTTAGCAAAGCATCAACTCAAAAATTAATTGGGAGGTTGACTTGTGCCATCATTGACCTAATCATTTCTAGGAGCATTTTGTTTCTTCTTTCTGCAACACCATTTTGTCGTGGAGTATTTGGGATTGTCAACTGATGAACTATTTCTTTTTCATCACATAACTCATTGAATTGAGTCAATAAGTATTCCTGACCATGATCAGTTCGAAGAGCTTTTATATTCTTGTCTAATTGATTTTCCACCAAGCTCATATAACATTTTAAGCAACTTATTGCTTCAGATTTGTGGAAAATTAAATAGACATAACTGAAACGGGTAAAATCATAAATAAATGTAATGAAATAACTTGATCTTTGCCTAGCCCTAACATTCATGGGCCTATAGATATCCGAATGGACTAATTGCAAAGGATATTCAGCTCTAGTCGTTTTACCGAAAGGTTTTCTTGCAGATTTTCCCGCTAGACAATTTTCGCAAGTGGACAATTCCACATGTTCAATGATGGCAAGCAAATCTTGTTTTGCTAGCCTTTGCATTCTTTGTTGGCCAATATGACCAAGCCTAGCATGTCATATGTTTACATCACTATCATATTTATTTGAAGAAGCAAACATAGAAAAACTAGCATTGTTATTGAATGAACCATAATCCAAATCCATAATAAATAAACCTCAATTCACATGATCAAAACCAAATAATGTTGAATCATAAGTCAACTTGAGATAAGTGTCATGAAAAAATAAGCTAAATCCTAGCCTAAGCAAAATAGAGACTGAAATAACATTCCGATGAATTGTTGGTGCATAGAGGACATCATGTAGAATTAGGTCTCGACCGCCATGCAGGACTAACTTACATGTACCAATCTCTTCAACAATAACTTTATTGTTGTTGCCCACATATAACTATTTTGCTCCACGTTAAATTCGCCAAAATTCAACAAAGGCATTGCGCTCCCAAACTATGTGGTCCGTTGCTCCCGCGTCTACAATCCACAAAGGATTAGATTAAGTTAGTAAAATAGAACTAGAAACACAAATTTCACTAATTGGAATTTTATGAAATACCTTTCTAGGAGGCTTTGAGCAATCCTTAGCATAGTGACCCTTCTTGTCACAGTTATAACACTTCACTTTAGCAACATTAACACGTTTGGGAAGTTTGTTCTTTTCTTTTTCAGTCTTTGCTCGTTTAGCAGGCTGAGCTTGCTGAGTATGAGGTCGAACTCTCTCCCCCCCCCAGTTCTTTCGCTTTGGATCACTTATATTTTTGGAGGTCGTTGCCATGTGCAACTCATCTATTGGATTTGCAGCGTCAAGTCATTTCTCCTCTAACTCAATATGCTTCTGGATATCTTGCAGAGTTGTGATTCTCTCATTATAAGTCAAGTGCATCTTCATATGATCCCACGAACTAGGAAGAGAGCGTATTACTGCTTGAATTTGTTGTTCATCGGTCAACACATGACCAACATCTTTTAACTCCCCGATCATCTTTGTCATTTGCCTCAGATGCGTTTTCATTGAATGCTCTGGGTGTTTCTTGTATGAGTCAAACTTGATGTTCAAGGATCTTAGCTTTGTAGTAGAACATGTACCAAACATGTTCTTCAAAGCAATCCAAAGCTCCATAGCTCTTTGGTGATCCTTGAAATTCCTTAGGATGTTATCATCCAAGGTGCTTAGCAACGTAATGCGAGCGGTGGAGTTCTTTTTCCTCCAAGCATAATACGCTTCACGGTCACGCCTATACTGAACCGTGTTGCCATCCTAAGGCTCATTCATGACATTATTGATAGCCTCCAGAGCCTCTTGCTCTTCCAGCACATATTGAACTTTCAAGATCCAGGTTTCATAATTATCACCATTGAGTTTCAATCCTTTGTTGCGCTCAACAATAATATTTTTCGAAGCAATAGTCATTCTTTAACAAAATAAAAGAATATAATGAGAATCATTTAAAATAATAAAACGCAAGGTACTATGTTCAATACACATACATATTATGACACTAAACATTAATTGACTAATGTAATAAACACATAAATTAATCATGGAGTCGAGAGTTCACTATGTTCCCAATCATCATCCAAAAATTAAAATATTATGAAAATTAACCTAGTCAATTACTTACCTAAGTGTCTTAATCATATTTAAGGTAACATAACTGTCTATCATAATTTTATAATCCCGTATGAATTATCAGTTAAACAAATTAACTCTTATACGCATGCTAATAAAATTAATGTCAAGCTTATTAATATTTATTACATGCTAAATAGATTCACATGAAAATCTTAATGTCAAACTAATTAACATAGCACACATGTTAAACAAATTAACAAGCAAGATTAATGTTAAGCCAATTGACATATATTTCATGATAAATTAACATAAAACGTGTTAAACTAATTAACATATTATACATGCTAAAAATATTAACATAGGCTTTATCATAATGAGGTTAAACTAATTAACATTTAGCACACATTAAACAAATTAACATGAAAAATTAATGTTAAACTAATTAACATTTTAAGCATGCTAAACAAAATAATCAAATAAATCTAATGTTAAACTAATTAAAATTTTAAGCTTGCTATAAACAAATTAGCATATAAATCTCATGTTAAACTAATTAACAGTTTGAACATGTGAAACAAATACATCTAATGTTAAACTAATTAACATTTTTTAAGCAATTGAGATAATAAATTAATTTCATTAAAAATATAAATACTAAATTTATATTCTGAAAATTAGGTTCGTATGACCAAATTTTTTAATCCCGATATTAATTTAAAATCAGAACCTTTTAAATCAAGCCACTAGCCCAAAAAAATATAACATTGGTTAAACTGGCCTTTAGCCCATTTACTAGTTTTGTAGCTTAAGCAAATTATCAGAAAATTTAGAATGACCCAAATTTGCTATTTCAGCAAAAAAAAAAAAAAAAACTGCTTAAGCCCCTTTAATATTAAATGCTAGGGTTGAGAGCATCCTCTTCTTCCCAATTAAAACGTGAAACTGCCGCCATTTTGTATTTTTTTTATATATAAATTTGATTTTAAAAAGAGGAACCTTATTTTTTCATCCCTCCCTTGAGTCTTACGTTGTCACCGTTTTACTGCTGGAGCCCCGCCATCCACCGCATGTGTTTGACGCAACAACAACAGCCATGTCTGTCGTTGCTTCAAGATCAACCACCGTCCTTTTGACAACGGCTGCGGGGGATCCGAGGCAAGATCGAAAAAACCAATCTTTACGTCTTTTTTCTGAACAAATTCGAAAAGGCTCATATATTTTAATTCCAGATTTAAGCTAATTAAATAATGATTCAAAACTTTATTTTAAATCAGTGTCAGAAAATTAATTTACTATACCCAATTACACTGTATTAAAATTACAGAAACGTGGTTCTACATTTGGATCAACTGCAATTCTATTGTTCATATTTGAAAACTTATTTTAAAAAATGCAGTAACAAGGTTAAACATATTAACATATCCCAATTGCAGTATTGTACAGAAAATGTTCACAAAAAATTACTTTCACAGTTATAGGTTCACAGAGAAAATCAAAATAATAACATAATATTTTTTTCGACCAATAAATCAACCTAGGGCTCTTGATACCAATGATGGACTACATCTAACATATTAACCTAAACTAATTACATAGACATAAATAATAAAACGAGAACTTATGTGTTCTTCGTGTAGCGGAAGCAGAATTCGAACTGCGGTTGAAATTACTAGCCGATGGTAGTTGTCACGGTTTATCGGAGCAACCTCTTAAATCACAGTCTAAATCCTAATTCTTTATTGTAGATAGGGATGGTAATTAGGCGGGGCACCCATCACCTACCCGCCACCTGTGGCGTGTATATTTTCAACATCCATACCCGCCTAGGCGGGTATATTCCTAAATCCACACCTGCTCCACCACCCAAGTGGATATCCTCAAAATTTATTATTATTGGGCTTATGGGCTGCTAAAATTATGTGTGCCAAATTATTTGGGCTTTAGATAAAGATAAAGTTGTACAAATAAAATTATAGTTGGCGAGTATAAGGTGGACGAGTGGATTTGGGGCGGGCGGTTGGATGCGAGGAGGGGCAGGCGGGTATGAGGCCGGTATAACTGCAAATTCACCACCTACCCATACCCGCTTACAACCCGCCAAAGTTATACACATACCCGCCCCAACTGGGGTGGGTGCGAATTCGCAAAATTATACTCACCTGCCATCCCTAATTGTAGAGTCTTTATTGTAGAGAAGAGAACAGAAAAATATGTATTCTCTTTATTAATTGTACACCCTAAGTGTACTTATATAAAAAAATATTAGGATTAAACTAATTATCGTAATGGACCTTAAGCACCCCTTATGGGTGGACCCAAATTTCCTATAGATCAGAAGAAAAATGGGTTTCAACCTTAGTTGTTAGTTATGAGTATGACTAAATATTTGGCATTTATTTTGCCATAAACAAAAATGATATTACGGAAAAGACCTAATGAATATATAATAGTGTATTATATATCATCCTCTTTGGGTTTCGGATGTCTTTTATTATTATTTCGTATACTTGAATTCTTTTGATCTCCGGAACTTAAATGGTCCGCCTTGATTATTTATGCTTTGAATTTATTCCCGAAGAATAATATTATTAAGAGGAATTATGATATTAATCACATTCCTTATTGCCTAAGAATGAAAGTTTGCAAGAAATACATGATCACCAGAAGTGATAATATTTCATAAATCTCGTTATGATTAAATTCATCTATACCTATAACCTCCAGAATTAGTAATTTTCATAAGCATAAAGATGTTAGAGAAAAATTCTCTACATTATATGTATGTCTCGATTTGCTTCTGAAGTAGAAATATCTTAAAAGAGGTTCTAAACTATCATTATTTGATATGCTTAAGGCGCACATTCAAATAATTCTATTTCATTACTGGAATGAGAACTTTTGATAAATGTTACAAATACAAATTCATTCCCTAAAGTGAATGTAAAAATATATAGTAAAGCCTATAAATACGAACATGTATTTGGTTGTGAAAATATCACGACTCATCTCTAGAAGAAGTAGAATAATTGAAAAGAAATATTCCATTTTGAAGTAGCAAACTCAGAAATTTGCTTATGAAGTATAAAACTTTTGAACCCTACCCCCGAAGTAGTAAAATCTAAATTCTACTATCAAAGTAGTAGAACTTTGAACTCTACTCCCGAAGTAGTAGAACTTTGAACTCTAATCCCAAAGTAGTAAAATTTTGAACTCTACTCCCGAAGTAGTAAGACTCTGAACTCTAGTCCTGAAGTAGTACGAATCTGAAATCTACTCCCGAAGTAGTGCAACTCTGAAGTTTACTGCTAAAGTAGTAAATTTTTAAAATTTACTCTCGAAGTAGTAAAAACTATAAAATTTACTCTCGAAGTGGTAAAACTTTAAACTTTACTCCTGAACTAGTAAAACTTTAAACTTTACTCCTAAACTGGTAAAACTCTGAAACATTACTCCTGAAGTGGTAAAACTCCAAAATTTTACTCTTAAAGCAGAAAGAATTGATAAAATATCTGAGAAATGTTCTAAAGGAATGTCTTTTTGTGCTTGAGCAAAATTAGATATAGATAAACGTTATATATCAAGCACATTCAAATAATCATGTTTTATTTCCCGAAGCGAATGGAAATATACCATAATCTACCTCCTGGAGAGATAAAATAACAAAGAAAATACATCTGGTATAAAACTCATTGCAACATGTACTTGTCGTACATAGCAACATCGTGAATAGGTTTATTAAGTATCACATAAGGCAAAAGAAAGGAGAGCAGAATGCTTTCTACCGTGACCACATTGATACATTATGGTTAGTTGTTATTGATTTCCTTAAAGGAAACAACAATTAATGTATCTTTTCCTGAAGAATGTGATTACTATGTGGTTGTTGATTTGATACAAAATATTCAGATGTTAATGACTAAACTTCTGGAAGGAGATATTTAAAATATTGAAATTAAGAACTTGACGTTTACTTTTTAAATTTATAATTCAAAATTATCTTTAAATATTCATTTGATTATTGTTTTCTTTCATGACACAAGTAATGTTTAACCAAATGTTCTTTCATGGTACCAGCCGTATCTAAGCGATATTTGGTGATAGAAAACTAATGATCTAGGGCTCCAAAAGAGTTAATTGTTTGTTTACAAAAATCATGACACCAATAGAGTTGAAATAGTATCTCATTATAAAAAATATATTGAAGTCTCTCGAAGAGGTTTTATATAATAGTATCATTCATCCTAGATCATAATTGTTATGATCGTAACACAAATGTCATGATCCAAAATCTTATTTGTGTCGTGAGAACACCTATCATGATCCCATAGGCGAACCCCAAAACATGTAAGATAAAATACATAAATAAAATATGGAAAAGTAAAGAAACACATAAAGTACTGATAAAGTCTTAATAGCTTAATACATATTAGTCTAAGTTAACTCCCAAAACCTGAAAGTTATAAGTACAAGAGCTTTCTAATACATCTTAATCTAAGTCAATTCTCCAAAGTGTTGAAACTACTATCCTCTACTCATGTTTGGATCTGTACCTGCATGTGTGTCACGTCCCGAACTATGGCCTGGATGTAACACGAAAATCGGTGCCTGACTGCATGTGGCCGAACGAACTACATGGCTTGCTGAATCAACATGGGCATCTAATATCGTGAAATAATAATTTAAAAAATGAAAATCTGAATACTGAAAATATGATTGTAGAAATAATCTGAAACATAATAAATCTGAATATCTAACATGGCATGCTAAGCTAGTATATGAAACCTATGTACATGAGTCTGAATGCTAAAAATTATTTACAAGACCAGACCATGTCATACCCTTTTCTATAAAGCATGACATAAAATAAAGAAGGATAACACTCCGAATGAGATGGGGCTCACCAATAACTGAAACACAAAAATCCTAGCGAACAGATCTGTCGTCCTGAAACTCCGTACCTTCATCATGAGATGCAGGTCCCGGGCGAAAGGGAAATAAGTACATTTGAATTGTACTCGTATGTAAAACAATTGAATGAATATGTAAGGCACATGAAATAATAGGAGCTGAAACTAAAACTATAACTCTGAGCATGAGCATGTATAATATCTAACATGAATGTAATAAAAATATGGTAAATTATTTTAAATGAGAGAGCGTTAGTATAACCGACATGTAACCACCACACAAGAACGTGGCGTCTGATCTCGGCCCAATCAACTAAGCCATCTCGTACCTTGTTGAGTTGTGAGACATGAACATAATATGAATGGATCCAATAACCCATAATTGGTAACATGAAGGAATCGTCCTAACTGGGCGGAGTGATCCTTATCCTACGTTGGCATATGTAGCTTAAGGTATTAAACCTTCTCTGTAATCTGTGCAACTCCCAAAACATGAACATGGATGTAGTTGGCTTAAAAGCCAATGAATTTCATAAACATGACTTGTAAACATGATTTTAGATATAATATAACATGTATATAGTTTTCATAAGACATGAAAAATCATGGAGAATTCATGAAGTAAAACAATATAGTTCGTAAACAATTCGTATTTCATACTTGAAACTCATGAAATCTATATTATGAGCATTCATGGATTACAGACAGATTTATGACAACCATACTGACATATCATGAATACAATTAACGAAAACATGATATAAGCATGGTATATAGTTGTACATGTATTTAGGGTCATTATGAACTTGGGCAAAATCCTAAACTTATGGAATTTCATATTTTCATGGATGAACATGGCGTGGGGAAGAACAGTAATACTCCCACACGTGGATAGAATCCCTATATACCTTAATCGCTCCAAAACTCGTATTAAAGTCTGAACCTTGAACAAGAATCCCAAAAGCCTGAACTTCAAAACCCTGAGATGAGTTTACTTGAAAACCCTAGGTTAGAAATCAATAATTTCACTTAGAACCTGAGTATAATTGATTAGAATCGCGTGGAAACACATGGAAATGACTTACTTGAGCTATTAGGATGATGGGATGAGAAGAACTTTGTGCTAGGGCTTGGGGGATTGAAGAATGAAATAAAAAGACTAAAAATGTGGTTTTTATATTGTTAAGTCGTCGGGCTGATTTCACGGTACATTTGACGAACTGTAAAATATTTCACGGTCCATTAAAGTGGCCATGAATTGGTTCCAGTGATTCAATTTTTCCTTATTATTTCTACGCTCCAAAAGAGGGTTTGTAAAACACTCCATGGTACAAATCACGATCCGTGAAACTTATACGAATCGTGAAACCCACCGTGAATTGGAAATAGAGAATTGGGTTTTTGGAGTCTGTTTTATGGTTAAATTGATGGTCTGTAAAACCTTTTACAGTCTGTATAACTTGGCCTACCACTGATTACGACGGATTTTCAATCCCAACATTTCCCAAGTTGGTTTTTATCCCCTAAACCATGAAAAATACTTAGTTCAATGGTGCGAGGTGTTACAATATCTCCTTCTTGGGATCATTCATCCTCGAATGATGGGTCATAGGTAGGAACGTGATTAACTCAAGAACTTATGGACATGTCATAAGTACATGAACGTGAGGAGATATGACGTGGAACATGAGACTAAAATGCTATTATTACATGAAAATATGAACACGGGGACATGAGATATGAGTAATTAATACATGAACGTGAAACATGTGACATGGATATGTATGGGTACATGACATGAATATTGAAGGTATTTACCTTATACGCTTTCTGATTGCTACTCAAACAAGTGAGGGTATTTGGACTTTATGTCCTCTTCGGCTTCCCATGTAGCCACCTCAATTTTTTTTACTATTTCACAACATTTTAACTGAGGCAACTTCCTTGGTCCTCAACTTGTGAATCTAACAATACATAATAGCCCCAAGGACCGCTTCATAGGCTAGGCCATCCTTAACCGTGATGGATTCGGTAGGAACGACCAACGATGGGTCTCCCACACACTTCCTCAATATAGATACATAAAACACTGGGTGCACCGCAACTAAATCTTATGGTAGTTCTAGCTCATAAGCCACTTAGCCAATCCAGAGCACAATCCTGTATGACCCAATATATCTGGGACTGATTTTCCATTTCTTTCCAAATCTCATGACACCCTTCATAGGTGAAACTTTCAGAAACACCCAATCATCAATCTAAAATTCCAAGTCTCTTCGCCTTACATTCGAATAGGACTTTGGCGAATCTAATCCATTTTCAAACGCTCCTGAATCAACTTGACCTTCTCCATATCCTGATGGACTAAGTCTAGCCCTAACAATTCTGCTTCACCAACTTCAAACCAACCAATTAGCGATCTACGCCTTCAGCCATAAAGAGTTTCAAACGATGTCATCTTGATACTAGCATGGTAACTGTTATTATAAGCAAATTTAATGAGAGGCAAATAATTATCCCAATTACCTTTGAAATCAAGTACACATGCCCTTAATATATCCTCAAGGGTCTGATAAATCTTGGTACCTGATCCTTTTTTAAACCACTTCCAAAAGTTCATTGTGAACGAAACACCTCAATCTGAAATAAAGGACATTGGGTCCCATGAAGCCTACAATTTCTTGGATATACAACTTGGCATAATATTCTGCTGAATATGTGGTCTTGACTGACAAGAAGAGTGCTAATTTAGTAAGTCGGTCCACAATCACCCAAATCAAATCATGTCTCTGAGATGAGCGAGGTAGACCTATTATGAAGTCCATAATTATCATCTCCCATTTCCAAACAGGGATATCAATATTCTGAGCCAACCCACCAAGCCTCTAGTTTTCGGCCTTCACCTGCTGATAATTTGGACACTTGGTCACAAAATCTGCTATGTTGCTCTTCATATCGTTCCACCAATATATCTCCTTAAGGTCATGATACATCTTTGTAGAACCTAGGTGAATGGAATACCTGGAATTGTGCGGTTCTGCCATAATTCTCTCCCTAAGTCCATCCACATCCAGAACACATAACCTGGCTTGGTACCTCAAAGTACCATCATCTTCCCCTTGTACAAAAGTCATAGTCTTATTCTTGTGAATCCCTCTTTCAACTGTAACAAATAAGGGTCATTAAACTATTTCTCCATTACCTCAGCTACTAAGGAGGACTCAGACCTATTCTAGACAACCATACTACCATCTTTGGAGTCCAAAAGTCAAACTCCTAAAATGGCTAGTCGGTGAACTTCCCTTGCCATGGTTCTCTTTCCTTCTTAACATGAGTTAAGATTCTCATGGATTGTTGACTAAGAGTATCATCTACCACATTCACTTTCCCTGGATGATAGAGAACATTCACATGATAATTCTTTAGCAATTCGAGTCATCTTCTCTGTCTAAGATTCATCTCTCGTCGCTTTAAAATATACTGAAGGCTCTTATGATCTGTAAAAATATCCACGTGAACTCCATACAAAAAATGGCACCATATCCTAAGTGCAAAAACCACAATTTCCAATTCTAAATGGTGAGTTGGATATGTTACACCTCACAAATTTCATGTTCCGTCGTATCGTTAATTGATACCGATGTCCCGAAAAGAGGTGCGACCTTACGAAAGGGTAATAAAGGTTTATAGCTTGTTTATGGAAGTATCAGTGTGTATGGATGTTTAATGGATCGAAGAAAATACGTTTTGATGAAATCGGAAAGTTTCCAAATTTGACGTCCAGAATTGACGGATTGTACAATTTTGTACCAACCGTCAATTTGGGAATTTGGACCGTCAATTTGTCTAAAAAAATTTAAGTTTCAGTTTTGGTTTTGACGGTCTTGATTGACGGACCGTACAAACTTGTACAGACCGTCAAAATGGACCGTCAAATTGAGGCGGTGGCCGCTTTTTTTTTGCCTTGTATATAAAGCCCCAAATCAATTTGGGAGCTTTATTTCTTCATCCTCCAAACCCTAAGTCACCCCAAGTTCATCTCCAAGGCCCTCCATCCATTTAGGACGTAATTCAAAGGCAAAACACCTGAGATCAATGTAAAGAATCACGGGGCTATCGTTAATTTTGCTTCTTTCGCGTTTTGCTGACTTTGGGAATGATTTTGTGATGGAATAAGCTTCAGACTAGGGAGGTTTCTTGGAGTATTTAAGGTGAGTTTTGTCTCCCCTAATCAAATCTTAAATTGGCATGCTTATTAAATTGTATTTCGGAGAAAATTCTTGAAGAACTTAGTGACTAAGAAATTTGAGGTTGAATTATGTTATATGGGTTGTTTTCATTGAGTTGAGCTATTGAATGGAATTGTACCAGTATGAATATTTTGGTAGATAGAAGTAGGAGCAAAGATGAAAATTGTTGGACCGAGATATATCAAATTTGAGAAATGATCGTATGAAGTACTACACGCAAGTTGTTTGGCGAATTGTCTAAATGAAAACATTGATAACGTATGGGCTTGATATTAACACAAATCCTTTATATGATGTAGATAATCATCCATAACACATACGAGGCTCCGCGGGACGTAGCTAGCTTCTTTGATAAGGTATGTAGGGCTTCCCTTCTTCTTCTTTATGACATGATCCTCCCGATAACAATCGCTATATACATGTTTTTGTAATGACTCTAATCCTAGTCGATTAAGAATGCTCTGGATGCAAATCCGTCCTTGTTAAGATTATATTCTGATTTGATAATTTTCCTTTTTCTTCGGTAAATTCATTTCACAATTGAAAAATTGAATAAAAGAAGAGGTCTTCTTTCTTATGAATTATAACAAAATAAAAGAGTATATGTGTCCACATAAGGAGGGTCGGGTGTATAACGACTTTACATCACTCCGACGAGTTGTTGAGTCATTCATAGACTTGGTATAGTCTTTATATGTATGTATTATGTATTTACACTACCCACAGAGGCCTATGACATTATATACACTGCTATATAGATATGATACTAATGATATTGCTCACATAGGCCTACGACATTACATACGCGATCTATTATATACAGAATATTTTCCACAGAGGCCTATGACGTTATATACGCGACCGGATACTTATACATACCCACAGATGAGTCTAGTGAGACACTCATGAGGTTTCAGGTGATATCTCTGATTTCTTTGATTTATTGTTGCTTCATTTACAGTTGATTATGTGCTACATATTTAGTATATCTTTCGTACTGATGTCCCTTCTGGGACATTGTGTTCATACCCACAGGTACAGATAGACAGAGCGACACTCCTCCTTAGTAAGTTGCCTGTTCAGCTGGGACAATCACACTCCCTTATCTCGGAGTTGCATTACAGGAGTCTTTAGGTACTGTTGTATATGATACTAATTTTTTGGGGTATGGCGGGGCCCTGTCCCGATCTATTGATTTGTATATATCACTCTTATAGGCTTACAAACTTATGTATAGTGGGTGTATGCGTGTTGTGGCCTTGTCGGCCTTTGCTACGTGTATATATATGTTTATATACATATATTCTGCTGGGACTCTTCTACATGTAGGTTGTCATTCAGTCTTGTCTTATATGGTTATATGGAGGCCTTGTCGGCCCAAGTTTCATACTACATGTTTCGGTTACTATAGTGGTATGCTCAGGTCTTCGAGCGATGGGTGCTGGCCACACCCCCAAGATTGGGGTGTGACAAACTTGGTATCAGAGCAGATCTATCCTAAGAAGTCTACAAGTTGTATCTAGTATAGTTTTGTTTATGGGTGTATTGTGCACCACACTTATAAGCAGGAGGCTATAAGATATTTAGGATGGTTACTTTTATTCCTGATCTAGATCGTGCGATAGCGGTAAATCTTAAAGTGTTCACTCCTAATATTCATCTTGTTTATATTCTCAGTTATGCTTCCTACTACTAGACGACAGAAGCCCCACGTAGGTTAGATGATGAGGCGGGTGAAGGTGCTAGTCCGACACCACCCGCTAATCTGGAGAGATAAGAGCACCAAGATGAGGCGGTATCTCAGGACTCCAGGACGCTACTCCCACCACCACCTCCATAGAGACAAAGGGGAGCAGATGTACCTCCAGTTCCTCCTCTGGTTTCCCCTAACCAGGATCTAGATATGCAGAGCGTGGTGCAACTGTTGACTAGACTAGTGGCCTCTCAAGCCCATCGTCAGAATCCTAGTATTACTGATAGGGTTGTGAGTGCGAGAGTTTGGGATTTCGTTAACATGGACCCTCCAATATTTATAGGGACAGATCCCAATATGGACCCACAAAATTTTCTGGATAGGATACAATGAACCTTACAAGTTATGCATGCGACGGATGTTAAGACCGTAAAGTTGGCTTCCTATAGATTGTGGGATGTGGTCACGACCTGGTTTGAGACTTGGAAGCAGACTCAGGGACCCCAAACCCTACATTTGGACTGGAGGGAGTTCTCCAAAGCATTTTACAGCAGTATATGCCGGTTGAGCTATGAAGAGCTAGTCGAGACAAGTTCTTACACTTGGAGAAGGGTAATATGAGCGTTCGAGAATATAGCATGTAGTTCAACTCATTGGCCAAGTACACTCCCACGATTGTTGTTGATATGAGCGATCGGGTATATCAATTTGTTAATGATTTGGGTCCACATTTGGTGAATGAGTGCATGACAACTTCTTTAAATCTGAATATGGATATTTTCGGCATCCAGGCCTATACACAGAACTTGGAAGAATGTAAGAGGCATCAACGGGTTGATCGAGAGTATAATAGGGGCCAGCACAAGAAGGCTGGTCCACAGGTGATACAAAGAGGTTTCGGGGTAGATTTAGGCCTCAATTTCCTAGGCGCCTATCTTATCTAACGACTAGAGTTCACGGGCACCAAGCCCGTATTATAGAGAAGATTCAAGCCAGATCAGGCCAGCTTTACCCCAATGTGCTCAGCATGGCAGGGCCTATGTAGGGCAATGCCATCGAGAGTCAAATGTATGCTATTCTTGTGGTTACCTAGGGCACTTTGCTAGGGATTGCTCTATGAGAGGTAGAGGCAATATGGCACAACCGACAAGATATGTAGCAACTTCTTCGTCATTAGTACGTCCTCTTGGAAAATGCACGTAGACATTGGCTGGTAGGGCAGAGGCAGAGGAGCAACATCTAGTTAGAATGGTCCCCAAAACTGCATCTATGATCTGTCAGGTCGATAGAGCTTTGAGTCATCTCGGATGTGGTTACATGTATAATATTTGTCTTCTCTCTTGTTGTATATGCTTTGATAGATCCTGGTTCCACTTTGTCTTATATTACGCCTTTTGTTGTTAGTAAGTATGGAAAATAGCCTGAATTATTACATAAGTCATTTGAAGTATCTACGCCCATGCGGAACCTGTAATTGTTAGGCGGGTGTATAGGAATTATGACATAAAAATCTATGATCGACATATTATAGCTGACTTAAATGAGTTAGAAATGGTGGAATTTAATGTTATTATGGGCATAGATTGTTGGTTTCTTGCTACACTAATGTCGATTGTTAGATGAAAGTCATTCGATTTAACTTTACAGGCGAGCCCATCATTGAATGGAAGGGCAATGTTGCAGCACCCAAGGGTAGGTTTATTTCCTACCTTAAGACTCAAAATAATCTCGGAAGGATATATCTACTACCTCGTGCGAGTTCAGGACGCAGAGGCAAAGCCTATAACACTTCAATCAGTACCTATCATTGGTGAATTTACTGAAGTATTTAGACAAAGCGAATTCAGAATTGTCTTTCATTCCCAGCTGCCAGAGCCTTCGATAAGAAAGAGGCGTTTGAGTAAACAGAAGTGAGATCTTTCTAGTTCTTGAACTAGCCTTCCCTAGCTTGAAGTCAAGTTAGGAACTCTTTCTCTTATATTATGGTGGTTATAATGCCATAATCTCAAGTCGGCTCATTTATCTATATGTTGATCAGGCCTCTTTCATCTTCTATTTCCCAGGGAATTGAATCAATCCTCATATTCATACTAGAGAGTCAATAAAACCTTACTCGCTATGCTTGGCGCGGTCCCGTGCTACGCTATTTGATCGAGATTCGAAATACCCTTCCTCGCCGCCACCTTCCTTCAGAGGTAGCTCGATTGGAATCTTGTATACTTTCCTTATCTTTCTTTTATTGATCCAACCTCTACCTCATTGATAAACTTCTCGATATTTCTCCCAAAAGGGAAATCGATTTCTCTATTGATGTGCTCATAGATACCCAACCTATATTTATTCCTCCGTACCGCATGGCTCCTGCCGAGATAAAAGAATTAAAAGCTCAGTTGAAAGATCTTCTGGAAAAGAGTTTTATTAGGCCCAATACATCCCCGTGGATGCACATGTGTTGTTCGTTCGTAAGAAGGTCAGTTTCTTAAGAATGTGTATTGACTACCGTCAGCTAAATAAGATGACAATTAAAAACAAGTACCCGCTCCCTAGAATCGACGATTTGTTTGACCAGTTGCAAGGTGCTAAGTATTTCTCAAAGATTTATCTCAGGTCTGGATATCACCAGCTACGGGTTAAGGAGAAAGATATTCCAAAGACCACTTTTCGGACCAGATATGGACACTACGAGTTTCTCGTTATGTATTTTGGTCTCACTAATGCACTGACAACCTTTATGGATCTGATGAAATGAGTATTTAAGCCATTCAATGATATCTTTGTAATAGTGTTTATTGACGACATTCTAGTATACTCTCGATCAGAAGTCGAACATGCGGATCATTTGCGATTGGTGTTACAAACACTCTAGGATCGTGAGTTATATGCTATGTTTTCTAATTGTGAGTTCTAGTTTAACTCAGTGGCTTTTCTGAGTCATGTAGTGTTAGACGAAGGCATCAAAGTGGATGGTTAGAAGATCAAGGTGGTAAATAATTGGTCGAGGCCCACAACTCCTACAGAGGTGCGTAGTTTCTTGGGCTTGGCAAGTTATTATCGAAGGTTCATAGAGAGTTTCTCTTCAATTCCCGCTTCATTAACAAAGTTGACGCATAAGGCAGCCAAGTTTTAGTGGTCAGATGCTTGCGAAAAGAGTTTTCAGGAGTTGAAAAACATATTAATATCGACACCTGTGTTAGCACTACCTGAGGGATCGGGGCTATGTGGTGTACTGTGATGCCTCTAGAGTAGGGTTGTATTGTGTTCTGATGCAGCATGGCAAAGTCATTGCATATGCTTTGAGGCAATTAAGGAAACAAGAGTAAAACTACCTGACTCACAATTTGGAATTAGCGTCTGTGATTTTTTGCTCTGAAGATATGGCATCATTATCTGTAAGGAGTTCATGTTGATATATTTACAGACCATAAAAGCTTGCAGTATATATTCAAGCAGAAATAGTTGAACTTGAGGCAGCGAAGGTGGCTTGAACTGCTAAAGGACTATGATGTGGATATTTTATACCATCCGGGCAAGGCAAACGTTATCGCCGATGCGTTAAGCCGTAAGTCAATGGGTAGCCTGAGACATGTGGAAGGTGACAAGCTAGAGATGACCAGAGATCTATACCGATTGGCCAGTCTAAATGTGTGAATGTTAGATATAGGAGATAGAGGTGCTATAGTTTAGGACACCACTGAGTCTTCTTTAGTGGCAGAAGTAAAGGCACAACAATTTGATGATCCAGCCCTTGTAAGGATTAAAAAGGGTGTTCCCTTTCAAAAGAAACCACTGTTAGAATATGGAGTTCTTAAGTACAAGGACATGCTATGTGTACCCACTGTATAAGGGCTTCAAGGGCGAATCATGACGGAGATTCATCAGTCCAGGTATTTTATTCATCCTGGTTCTACTAAGATGTATCATAATCTTCAAAAGCTATATTGGTGGAACTATATGAAGAAGAATAACGCAAAATTTGTTGCTCAGTGCCCGAATTTCCAATAAGTTAAGGTTGAACATCAGAAACCTGGAGAATTGTTGCAGAAGATAGAGATCCCAACATGGAAATGAGAGGCGGTTAATATGGATTTAATTACAGGACTACGTAATTCTCGTCGGAAGTTCGATTCCATATGGGTTATTGTGGATAGACTCTCAAAATCCGCTCATTTCTACATGTCCGAACCACTTACTCAACTGAAGATTATGCCAGACTTTATATGAAAGAGATAGTCTGACTTTATGAAGTTCCAGTAACTATTATATTTGACAAAGGTGCTCAATTTATAGCTTATTTTTAGAAGTCCTTTCAGAAAGGCATAGGTACTCAATTTAACATGAGTACAACTTTTCATCAGCAGACCGACGGATAAGCTAAACGCATTATTCAGAAGCTCGAAGATATGCTGCAAGCCTATGTTTTAGATTTTAAGGAAAGTTGGGAAGACCATTTGTCACTTATTGAGTTCGTCTATAATAATAGCTACCATTATAGTATCTAGATAGCACCATATGAGGCAATATATGGTGGAAATATAGGTCTCCTATTGGTTAATTCGATGTTGGCGAGACAAAACTACTAGGACCTAATTTGGTACAACAAGCTGTAGAAAAGGTAAAGCTAATTCAGGAATAATTATTGACAGCTCAGAGTCGACAAAATTCCTACTCAGATAATCGACGTCGAGATTTAGAGTTTGCCATGAGAGACTGGGTGTTCTTAAAAGTATTGCCTATGAAGGGCGTAATAAGATTCGGTGAGAAAGACAAGCTTAGCCCAGATATGTCAAGCCGTATTAGATTATTCTGCGAATGGGCCAAGTAGCCTATAAGCTTGAGTTGCTCCCGAAATCAGAAGCAGTTCTGGTGTTCCATGTGTCAATGCTTCATAAATGCTTAGGTGATCCTTCTCTCATAACGCTCACTGATGATGTTCAGGTCACAGAGGACCTGTCATATGAAGAAGTTCCCATCGCTATCTTAGATCGCCAAATCCGTAAGCTACAGACCAAAGAAGTAGCCTCGGTGAAAGTGATTTGGAAGAATAATAATGTGGAAGAGATGACATGGGAGGCCGAGGAAGATATAAAATCCAGATACCTCCATCTGTTTCAAACTTCAGGTGTATATTAGTATTCGTGCAATATGGTTATTTTATTCCTATTCGATATACCGAACATGATTCATATATTATTTAGATGGTGATGTTGAGACAAGTATAGCAGGTGCAGTTAAGTTATTAGCAGGAAAATGTTGAGGTGAGTTATGGCTGACTTTTTCTCATGATTATAAGCGCAAACTGTCAGGTGAAGCCGAATTAATATTATTTTGTTGTTATATTGCCTTGTATGGTGTTGGATATATTCTTGAGCTACTTGACAGGTTTTGATAGTCTAGTTTACAAAGGAAACTTAGCCAAAAATTTTATAACCGTCGAGATTTAAGAATATTCTCAACATTCGCGGACGAATGTTCCTAAGGGGGAAGGGTGTTACATCTCACAAGTTTCATGTTTCATCGTGTCGTTAATGGATACTGATATCCCGAGAAGAGGTGTGGCCTTACGGAAGGGTAATTATGGTTTATGACTTGTTTATGGAAGTATCAGAGTGTATGGAAGTTAAACGGATCGAAGAAAATACGTTTGACGAAATCAGAAAGTTTCCAAATTTGACGGCCAGAATTGACGGACCGTACCATCTTGTACGTATCGTCAATTTGAGACTTTGGACTATTAATTTGTCTGCAAAATTTTAAGTTTCAGTTTTGGTATTGACGCTCCAGATTGACGGACCATACAAAATTGTACGGACCGTCAAAATGGACTATCAAATTGAGGCGGGTGGCAAATTCTTTTTTTCTTGTATATAAAGCCCCAAATCAAGTTGGGAGCTTTATTTCTTCATCCTCCAAACTCTAAATCACCCCACGTTCATCTCCAAGCCCCTCCATCCATTCGGGATGTAATTCAAAGGTAAAACACCTGAGATCAACGTAAAAAATCCCCGGGCTATCGTTAATTTTGATTCTTTCGCTTTGTGCCGACTATGGAACGATTTTGTGATGGAATAAGCTTCAGACCAGGGAGGTTTCTTAGAGTATTTAAGGTGAGTTTCATCTCCCCTAATCAAATCTTAAATTGGTATTCTTATTAAATTGAATTTCGGGGAAAATTCTTGAAGAACTTAGCAACTAAGAAATTTGAGGTTGAATTATGTTATATGGGATGTTTTCATTGAGTTGAGCTATTGAATGGAATTGTACAAGTATGAATATTTTGGTAGATAGAAGTAGGAGCAAATATGAAAATTGTTGGACCGAGATATATTGAATTTGACCTAGAAATGATCGTATGAAGTACTACACGCAAGTTGTTTGGCGAATTGTCTAAATGAAAACCTTGATAAGCTATGGGCTTGATATTTACACAAATCCTTTATATGATGTAGATAATCATCCATAACGCATACAAGGCTCCGTGGGATATAGCTAGCTTCTTTGATAAGGTATGTAGGCCTTTTCTTTTTTTACTTTATGGCATGATCCTCTCGATAACAATCTCTATAGACATGTTTTTGTAACGACTCTACTCCTAGTCGATTAAGAATGCTCTGGATGCAAATCCGTCATTGTTAAGATTATATTCTGATTTGGCGTTCTTCTTTTTTCATCGATAAATTCATTTCACGATTGAAAAACTGAAGAAAAGAATTGGTATTCTTTCTTATGAATTATAACAAAGTAAAAGAGTATATGTGTCCACATAAGGATGGTCGGGGGTATAACAACCTTAGATCACCCTGACAAGTTGTTGAGTCATTCATAGACTTGGTATGGTCCTTATATGTATGCATTATGTATTTACACTGCCCACATAGGCCTATGGCATTATATACGCAGCTATACAGATATAATACTGATGATATTACCCACAGAGGCCTATGAAATTACATACACGATCTATTATATACAGAATATTGCCCACAGAGGCCTATGGTGTTATATACATAATTAAATACTTATACATACCCACAGAGGAGTCTAGTGAGACACTTATGAGGTTTCACGTGGTATCTCTGATTTCTTTGATTTACTGTTACTTCATTTACCGTTGATTATGCCCTACCTATTCAATACATCTTTCGTACTGATGTTCTTTCTGCGGCACTCTGTTCATGTCTGCAGGTACAGATGATAGAGCGGTGCTACTCCTTAGTAGGTTGGTTATTCAGCTGGGACTGCAGCACTCACTTCTCTCGGAGATGCAGTAAAATAGTCTTTAGATACTGTTGTTTATGATACTAGTATTTTGGGGTATGCCGGGGCTCTATCCCGACTTGTTGATGTGTATATATCACTCTTAGAGGCTTACAGCCTTGGGTAAGTGGGTGTATGCGTGTCGTGGTCTTGTCGGCCTTTTTTTTTATTAGTAGTGTACTCATCTAGTGGCCTTGTCGATATATATATATATATATATATATATATATATATATATATATATATATATATATATATATATATATCTGTTGGGACCCTTCTACGTGTAGGTTGTCATTCAGTCTTGTCTTATATGGTTATATGAAGGCCTTGTAGGCCCAAGTTCCATACTATATGTTTTAGATACTACAGTGGTACGCTCAATCCTTCGGGCGCTGGGTGCCACCCACCCACCCAAGGTTGGGGTGTGACGAGGTTTAAGCAGTCTGGATGCGTAAGCTATATCCTTATTTTGAACTCGTTGAAACTGTGCTCACAGGCATCCGACCACTAAAATTTGACTTTTTTTCTAAGTCAACTTAGTCAATGGAGCTGAGATAGAGGAAAAATCCTCTATGAAACGCCTGTAATAGCCCTGTCAAACCCAAGAAACTTGTTATCTCAAAGACTGAAGTGGGTTTGGGCCAATTCTTCACTGTCTCGATGTTCTAAAAATCTACTTTCACACCTTCTCTAGAAATGACATGGCCTATAAACGCCACTGATTTCAGCCAAAATTCACACTTGGAAAATTTCGCATGAAGCTTGCAATCCTGTAGTGTCTGTAATACTATTTTGAGATGTTCTGCATGGTCAGTCTCGCTACGGGAATAAACCAGGATGTCATCGATGATAACATTAACGAAGAGGTCGAGGTAAGGCTTTAAAACCCTGTTCATAAGATCTATGAAAGCAGCTAGTGCATTTGTCAAACCGAATGACATGACACAAAATTTGAAATGACTATAATGAGTTCTGAAAGCTGTTTTTGGAGTATCAACTTCCTTAACCTTAAGCTGATGGTGTCATGATCTGAGGTCAATCTTGGAATAACATTGGGCACCTTGAAGTTGATCAAATAAATCATCGATTTTTGGAAGATGATATTTGTTCATTATAGTGACTTTGTTCAATTGCAGGTAGTGAATGCACATACGCAAAGATCCATCCTTCTTTTGATCAAATAAGACAGGTGCTCCCCAAGGTGCGACACTAGGTCTAATAAATCCCTTATCAAGGAGATCTTTCAACTGGGCTTTTAGTTCTCTTAACTCTGCTGGAGCCATTCTGTATGGCGGAATAGATATCGGCTCAGTGCCAGGAAGTAAATCAATTCTAAAGTCAATCTCCCTATCAGGAGGAACTCCGGGAAGATCTTATGGAAATACTACTGGAAATGCACTGACAACAAGCACAAACTGTAGAGTTAGGTTTGGGTATCTCACATCCCTGACCCGAACTAGATGGTAAATATACCCCTTGGATACCATCTTTCTTGCTTTAAGATAGGAAATAAATCTACCAATGGGTGCTACTACATCACTCTTCCATTCTTGATTGGTTCATCGAAAAATTCAAAACTGACAATCTCAGTTCTACAGCCTACCGTGGCATAACATAAAGACAACTAATTCATGCCCATGATTACATCGAAGTCTACCATTTCCAAATCTACCAAATCAGCCACTGCAATGCAGTGATAGACTTTAATTGGGCAAACCATAAATACTCAGTCTAGCTATAACTGACTCTTCAACTGGAGTGGATACTTCAAAGGGTCCATGCAACCTTTCTGGCTCTATCCCAAAACTCTTAGCAATAAATGAGGTTATTTATGGTAAAGTAGATCCAGGATCCATAAGGGAATAAACATCAAAAGTGAAAATGGTTAGTATACGTGTAACAATATTTGCACAAGTATCTATATCCTGACGACCAGCTAATGCATACGATTGGTTCAGACCTGCGCCTATATTTATATACCTAGCTGCACCACGCCCAGATTGGGCTTGAGAATTGCAACGTGCTGCTGAATTTATGGACTGAGCCACATTACCTCTGGTACCCTATCTCTCTGATGGACTATTTCTCTGAAAGTGACCTTGCTGGCCGCATCCAAAATAGATATCCATGCCCATGCGACACCCCCCGCGTGCTTCTTACCATACTTACTGCAAACCGAGTTATCATATGTCTTCTAACCTACGTTGAGACTGCAAACCTGCTGGCCTGATATTTTGTCTTCTCTGATCATTCTTGAACTTGTGGGTTGGGGAATTGGCTTAGATGGAGTGGGTCTTGATGACATGTTTTAAAAAATTATATGCCTCTACCTCCCCTATGACTAAAGTGACCTGTAGACTTAGCTCTTTTGTTGAACTTTCTATCTTTCTCTTTCTGCAACCGTTCCTCTTCTTTATTCCTATCCTCATTACCCTGAAAAAAAAAGTAACCATCTTGGTAATGATCATCTATTTATTCTGAGCAGCAATATTGACATCATCGAATAAATAGGGGTCAAGACCCAACACAAAGCGTCTAACTCTGGCCCTCAAATTAGTAACCATCTGCGGAGCATACTTAGCCAATGTGACGACTTGAGATAGTATTCATGTACGCTCATATTGTTCTGTTTGAGCCTCTCAAACTCTAAGGCCTTGGCCTCCCTAACTTCTAGTGGTAGGAAGTGATCAATAAAGGCATATGCGAATTGATCGCAACTGCAGGTGGTGCATCTCCCCTCGAGACTGTTCCCACATCTCATACCAAATATTTGCGATGTCCTGCAACTGATAGGCTTTAAACTTTGTCGCCTCTGTTTAGGTGGCATGCATAGTACAAAGGACCTTCTAAATCCCGTCAATAAAATTCTATGGGTCCTCAGTCTTGCTGGACCTTGTAAACATTAGCAGTTTCATGCGAATGAACTCCATGATCATGGAACTGGATGACCCTTCACTAATAACATTATTCGAAGTCGTCCCCTGACGTTGATCCATAGTAGCAACAATTTGAGTGAGCAACTGAATAGTTCCTCTAACATCCATATCCGTGGAGTTAAGGAGCGGATCAACTGTAGCACAGGCCCCTACAAGCCTTTCAGCAGTTGGTGGGGGTGAAGTGTCACAACTTAAACCGCAGGTCATGGTGGCACCATTATCCCCCCGAGTAGGTGCCCATTCCCAAAATTTAGTAGGAACAAGTTAAATAAGCAGAAATTAAATAAGAATAAGTTATCAAGTCTTAAATACTTAGCATAACTAGAAAAATATCCAAACATCCCTAATCTGGTCAAAATAATACAAAAGCTCTAAAATGCCAAATCTGAGATACAAATCTGAAAGTGCCCAAAGGCTACATACTGTCTACCAAATGAAAATACAGAAGTAAATAAATGAGGGGTTTTCAGGGGTCACGGATGACCAAGTAGCTCACCCTGAACGACCGTGAGATATCACCCTTGCGAATCAGCCACGGGACGTAGAACTGGAACATGGGTCGTACTCTGCACTAACAAAAAGTGCAGAAGAGTAGTATCTGTACAACAATAGTACCGGTAAGCATCATAGGCCAACAATGATTAGCTAACACATGAAGAAGTGAAAACTAACAAGTGGCACGTAGGGCAAGCAAATGGTCACGAATCATATACAAGTAAATGTCAAGGAAACATTAATCAGTCAACAACAAATATAGGTTACCAAATGAACACTAATTATATAAATGAATAAGTGGAATGAAATGCAATACAATGGCCATCTCTCTGACTACTCTCTTGTACACACATGCTTAGAGCAATGCCTCAAAGTCATGACCCATGAGGACTCGCAAAATCCATGTACCACCCAAAATAGTCTTCATCGAATGCTTACCAATTTAATATAACATCAGTCCGAAATAATTTCCATCGGGCACTTACCATAACATTCCATCATCTATCCGAAATAGTTTCCATTAGACATACACAATATCCTTATCACCTTTTTTCCTGCCTCGAGGACCATATCGTATCTTAATTTCACAATATGTATAAAACAGAGCATATAATGTGAGTGAATGAGTATGCAAATATCATAAGCCAAGTATCAAGTTCAAGAGGTAAGTAACCATAATGACATTTCTTTAAGCACATCTTTTCTAAGAGTTACCCTTTGTTCATAACTTATTCACATTTCTTTAAGCACATCTTTTCTAAGAGTTACCCTGTGATGAATGGCAGTCCGAATCAAGAATACAAGTCATGCTATTGCTCACAGTTTAATTATCAATATCACCCCTTCTTTTCATGAGATAAGTAGATTATCATGTGACAGAGATACATCCAATTAATAATTATAAGTAAGTACATATATGGCGACAAGCCCACATAACACCTGACGGAACTCACCTCCACGTCATGTCCGAAGTCCTATCATGATATCCCTATCAATTTTTACAACTACATATGATTCTCTAATCGGAGTCTAACAAAAGTAAGACATAACCTACATCAAGGCCGAACGGGAGCCACGGACAATCAAACTTGAGATTTTTCGTTCCGGAATGCTTCCGAACGAACAAAGTCTATCAATTATGAAATCTACGTTAACATACGATTCTAGTGATACCCATATTGATGTACTTTATTCAAAATGTCAACATATCACATACAACAACTAATTGGTTACTACTTCAACAATACACATGAATAAGCACGTAAATGGGTTAAGCTAATTTACCTGCTAGCTAAGTAATTCTTCACTGTGCTAAGTTTGGCCAATTTAAAAAGTAGGATTATTCACTTCTTGTATCCTCAGCTGCTGCCAATCCTCTCCTCTCTCAACAATAGCTAATGAACTAAGACCTCTCTTACTCTTTCTCCTTACCCTAAGTCTTTACAAGTGGGTCAATAAGGAAAAGATATACGGGCCTAGTCCATTTCTACACTATTATACATTATCTATATTACTTCATTTCCCCACAAACATGAGGAAGTGTAAATTAGGCTCATTCACCGCTTAATTAATTCTCCAACTCATACCTTATATGTGTGCAAATTATAATCCTATGAATAAAATATTCACGCATATTAAATAAAATTATTCTAAAAATTATCCATCAATTAAATAACCGTTTCGCCCATCTCCGCAATCTACAAACATCAAAATGAAGGTCACGGAAAGGACAATTTAGGTACTATAAATCGAAAAGGGTAAAACGACCAAACGAGTAGTTACATGAAGTCGGGGGCGCTGAACTCAATGCAACTCCCTGGGCCTGAGAGTTCACTCGGGCAGCATTAGCAGCTACCCTCTTGATGGTAGCTGACTTTCTTTTAGCATTTTTTCCTGAAATACGTAACACACACAAGTTAGAAGAATGTCCTGAAGGCATTGTTCTAATTGCACGTTCTAGAGTATAAAAGAAGTGAGACAATCCTAGATGTCTTGTGGTAAACTATTTACACGTATGGCGTGCACAAACATATAAAAGTGACTCAACTAGACACAATTTTTAGACTCCCTAAGACACTTGAACCTAGGCTATGATAACAAGCTTTGTCACGCCTCAAACCATGACCTGGGTGTAACACGACACTCGGTGCCTGACTACATGCGATCGAGCAAAATACATGGCTTGCAGGATCAACATGTGTATCTAATATCGTGAAATAATAATTTACTAAAAATATAGTCTGAAATATGATTGCGAAAATAATCTGAATATCTGACATGATATGCTAGGCTAGTCTATGAAACTTCCGAAGATGAGTCTGACTGCTAAAAATTGTTTACCAGGACCAGGCCCTGTCATACCTCTTTCTGTAAAGCATGACATAAATAAAAAAAAGATAACACCCGAATGAGATGGGGCTTACCAATAGCTAAAACGCAAGAATCTTAGCGAACATATCTGTCGTACTGAAACTCTGTACCTGCATCGTGAGATGCAGGCTCCGGGTAAAAGGGATGTAAGTACATTTGAATTATATTCGTATGTAAATAAACCAAATGACTAAGTAAGGCACATGAAATAATAGGAACTGAAGTTGTAACCCGAGCATGAGCATGTATAATATCTGATATGAATGTAATAAAATATGGTAAATCATTTTAAATGGGATAGATTTAGTATAATCAACATATAACCACCATGTGAGAACGTGGAATATGATCTCAACCCGATCAGCTAAGCCATCTCGTATCGTGCTGGGGTACGAGATATAAACATGACATGAATGGATCAAATAACCATATTGGGTGAAGTGATCCTTATCCTACATTGGCATATGTAGTTTCAGGTATTAAACCTTCTCGGTAATCCGTGCAACTCCCAAAACATGAATATGGATATAGTTGTCTTAAAAGCCCATGGATTTCATAAACATGACATGTAAATATGGTTTGTAGATATAATATAACATGTATAGAAGAAAAATAACATTCCCACACGTAGGTAGAAACCCCACATATCTTAATCTCTCCTAGTCTTGTATTAAATGTATGAACTTGAAGAAGAAATCCATAAGCTTGAACCTTGCAACCTTGAGATGGGTTTTCTTAAAAATCCTAGGTCAGAAATTAATAATTTCGCTTAGAACATGAGTATAATTGATTAGAATCACGTGAAAACACATGGAAAGGACTTACCTTGAGCTATGATGATGATGGGAGGAGAAGAACTTCGTGCTAAGACTTGGGGGAATAAAGAATGAAATAAAAAGACTTAAAAATGTCGTTTATATATTATTCAGTTGTTGGGACGATTTCACGATATATTTGACAGACCAAAAAATATTTCACGGTCTGTGAAAGTGGTCGTGAATCAGTTCTAGTGAGTCAATTTTCCCTTGCCCTTTCAACGGTCCAAAAGACGGTCCGTAGAATACTCCACAGTATAAATCATGGTCTGAGAAACTTATATGAACCATGAAACCCATTGTGCTTTGGAAACTGAGAGCGGAGTTTCTAGAGTGTGTTTTATAGTGCAATTGACGATCCGTAAAACCTTTTATAGTCCGTATAACCTGACGTAAATTGATGAACGCTGATTTTGACAGATTTTCAACCCCAACATTTCTCAACTTGGTTTTTAACCCCTGAATCATGAAAAATACTCAATTTAATGATGCAAGGTGTTACAACGTGTACCCAGCAGCATTGTTGACCGACCCTAGGGGTGGCGAGGGTTGATACTTTCCGATACTTCTCTATTTGCTTAATTAGTCAAAATATAAGTAGTTCAAAAGATTTTAACATTATAAATAAAATTCCATGACTAAGTCAACCACAAAGTTCATTACTATTATCGAGAACCATCATAAAGTTCCAATCTTGAGTCAAGAGAGCAAAGTATAGTCATGAAGATCCAACCTATGCCCAATTAGGGCATCTAAACCCACAATAGTTCCATCTTTTCGTAGTTTAGATTAAGAAACCGCAAAATATTCCATCATTCTTCCATTTTAAGTAGGTAAAACAATAAAGATTACATCTTTATATCAATCGAGCACATATGGCATAAAATTCATATCACCAAGTATAAATGATATGCAATGTAAGTGATATGTATGTTGTGCAATGGACATATGTACCCAGTATACACACGCTCATGCAGTAGGTTTCACTTGGCCATGAGGGACTTATGAGGTGCATATACCCACCCAGAATTATTTCATATAGGGCCACAACTCTATGACTGTAATAGCATCATCATCATCATTACTCTTTCCATGTACCATATCCAAATACTCGGCCTTCAAGGCCCCTTTTCTATACCTCATCAATCCAATTCCAATAATGTCATGAATATATGAAATGGACATACGTACACCATGCAGATGCATAATATCAGTTCAGTTATCAATATAAGTTCATTTCCAAGATTTATAGTAGATGTAGAGTGATGAATGCATAACATGTCATAATACAAGAAATTATCAACTATGGCTAAAATTGCGCAAGTAAACAGTAGTCATACTAACCTAAGTGGATTTACACACCACTCTTCGAGGCCCGAAGGCTAAACACATAGTCTCCGTCACAAATATACTACTTTACATTTTAGTTACCCTCTATATATAAATCGGTACCCGCACAAGGCCTCCTCACCTCACGAGTATGGGACCCTCAAATTCCCCATTACACCCCATAATTACTTAACAAACACACAAATACTACAAAAGGGTCTAGTAAGTCTCCACTTTCCTAAATCAAAAGTCGAAGAGTCACTCCACAACTTTGCCCTTCCGCTGAGCTTCTAAATGAGCCCAATATGTTAATTTATGGATTCTACATAAGGATAAGAGTCTAACGATGCCTATAAGGCTAAAGAAAGGAATTCGGGTCTGAACAGTTAATCCAAACCCCATTCCCAAACCCCGAAGGTTAAAATGGTAATTTATCATGAAAATGAGTTCATCATAGTCAAAACTGTATTCTACAAGGTCACATGAATCCAACAATAATCATATTGCTATACATTAATTCGAATCCAAAAAATCAACCAAAAAAGTTAACCCCAGGCCACAAGGGGAAAACGGGAAATTAAGCATAAAATCATCTTACCCATAGTCTAGATAGTCCATATCCTAAAAATTATCAAGTTCTAATGCCAATTGATCCTTCAATTTCACTCATTAGAACTAAACACTAAAGTTCATAAAAAAATCCTAAGGTTCTACAACCTAAATCACATGGGGAATCACTAATTAGAGGGTAGAATCATGAAATAATACTTAGATTAGGAGTAGGA
Source organism: Anisodus tanguticus (assembly GCA_034509755.1). Taxonomy (NCBI): domain Eukaryota; kingdom Viridiplantae; phylum Streptophyta; class Magnoliopsida; order Solanales; family Solanaceae; genus Anisodus; species Anisodus tanguticus. The sequence continues at coordinate 44,995,334 of CM067543.1, read as the reverse complement.
TCTTACCCAAGGTTGAATCCTTAAAAACCCTTTTGAAATCTCTAAATATTGTGCTCCCAAGCTCCCAAATGATTTAGAATAAAGTGCGTTCGAATTGGGAAATCCTCAATTAAATCTGCCAGGCTCATCGTAGGTGCGAGAGGCCTAGTGCAGGTGGTATTTCGCATCGGTGATCCAAAGCTCCCAGGTGCTACTTCACATTTGCGCATCCTCTATCACAGGTGCGATCAAAGCTTGCCTTGCCTAACCTCGTACCTATGGACCATCCAATGCAGGTGCGGGCTTGCAGGTGTGACCCTTTACACGCAAGTGCAACCACATCAGTAACCAACTGAACCGGTCCTATTTCCAAGTTTCCCTACTTTGATCCAACACCTGAGACTCATCCGAAACTCCCCAAGAAACAAACCAAACATGCATTTCAATCATAAAACACACTCCAAACTTGCTCACGCACTTGGAATTCCCAGAAAATGTCTCTTTAACCCTAGTTTGACCAAAGTCAACTCTTAAGTTATAAAACTCCTACTCCTTAACCAACTACCCAAAATGCACCTGATTTCCTCAGGACCCGAACCGAAGGCTCGACTAAGTCATAAGTGACATTTCGAATCTAATGGAATCAACAAAACTTCAAAATGGCGTGTTTATCCAAAAGTCAATTATGAGTCAAACCTCTCTATTTCTTTAATTTGGAAATATCTAAACTTTCTAAAATGAATCTAAAACTCGTCTGATAGCCTAGGGAACTGTCACACCCCAACTTTGAGGGGTGTGGCTGGCACCCAACACCCGAAAGTCAAGCGAACCAACCATGACATCTATAACATGTGACATAATATTAGGCCGGCAAGGCCACTAAACAACAATAATAATAACCAGACATGATCACCTGCAAGCAGAAGAATCCCAACAACCTAGATTTACATATACAAGGCCGACAAGGCAAAAACATAGTGACATCGACTATCCAGAAGGCCGACAAGGCCAGACAAAACACATACATACACTAACTACAAGTCTACAAACCTCTAAGAGTATTGTACAATGTCTACTAGTCGGGATAGAGCCCCACCATACCCAAAACCATATATATATATATGCATTTGTACCTAACCATTAGGATACTGAGATAAACAGTTGTGTGTCGCACTCTACTTAATAGGCTAGCCATAACTTACCTCATTAGCTGAAGTCTGCAACATATAGGCCATATCTGTCTCAACAACAACATTTAAGAAGATGCATGGATCATATTCGATAAATAAGATAGAGAAGAGAGTTTCATATCGCACGAGTGTCAATATAAATCTGATGTTTGGATATTGTGTTATCTCTTGTGTTATTTCTCCCACATTACTATGCCATTAGAATACTTTCACTAAAGGCTACTTCTTATCCTATGGTTTATGAACTTGTTTATTAAGGATAACAATGGGGGGGGTCTCTTCTTATGATAGGTCTTCCATGACTCAAATATTCTTGATAGGGTTAATGCAAGAAGGATCGTCTAAGTGCTTATGATGTATGACTGCGTGGAATATCGAATGAACTATATCAAATTTCAAGTTTATGAACTATTTAGCTAGTTCTTTACACAATCTGCTATGGTTTGACATATCTGTGACTAAGCTTGCCTTTCTTGTCGAGTCTCGTTATGCTTTCCATGGGCGATACTTTCAAAAAAACATCAAACCTTCGCACAATTCCTAAGTCATGATACCGGTTATCCGAATAGGATTCCTGTCGATTATGATTATCAATAGTCTTTCCTGAGTTAGCTTCACTTTTTCTATCATTTATTGTATCAATTCAAACTCAAATAATTTGTCTTGTCGACTTTGAACTATCGATAAGGGGTTTGCATTTCCGCTTATTTAAAGCTTCATATGGTGTTGTCTAAACATTTGAATGATAACTATTATTATAGATGAACCTAGTGATATCTCATTTGAAGTCTAAAACACAAGTTCACAATATATCCTCGGGCGTTTGAATGATATGTTTGACATTTTCGTCTGTCTGAGGATAGAAAATTGGGCTGAGCTTAATATAGGTACCCAAGTCCTTTTGGAATAATCTTCAAAACTACGCACCCGAGTCAGGAAAATTGGGAAATGAAGCTCCGTGATGTCGAGTTATTTTATTAATACATAATCTGGTATAGTCTTTAGTTGCATATGTAATTCGAATGGGTAAGAGCTGAGCTAACCTTGTAGGTCTATCAATGACTACTTAAATGGAGTTGGACTTCCAACAGATGCTAAATAACCTTTGTAGTGAAAATCTATACTTGTAGCTTCCAATTTTCAGGTCAAGAACGAGTGTAGTGATCTCTTTCCTTAACAACTTTCAGTTTACCTTTGCCCCGTACTTCCTGAATTCCTTGTATAAATAGGTTACTTTATTGTCTTTACCCTTCAGCATGTAACAAGTTGTCAAAATTTTAATCTTTGTCGTTGTCATATTGTTCTTTCATATGGTCGTATAGTTATTCTTCGTATTGTACCATCCATGCCCCTTTTCTGTATGATGTTGTGGATTACTCTTCCTCTTCTTTCTCTACTCCTCTTATTACTAAGCCCTTTTATCATCCCCAGATAACTTGAACTCTCTTAAAGACTTATCACTATCCCTTTTCATATTATTCCTTATGTTCTCTGGTTAGAGTCGCCATTCCCCCATTTCAGTCTTATCCAATGAATATATATCGCATCTCGAAGTCGAATTACATATTTGGTTTGTTTCCCTGTTGATACTTTTCATAACTTGTTGCCATATCCATCTTTACTTTGTGTTACTTCCCTTTTTTATTCCCTTAGTCCATTCTTCTCCCATCTTATTATTGGTGATATCACATATCTCCTTTTTCTTAACATAGTTGCCTCAATGTCCTTAGCTTGTATGATGAATTCATCGCATATGTACTTTTCTTGTTAACTTAGTTGTTTTCTTCCTGTGTCAGTTCCTTTCCCAATGACTGTCTTATTTATATTTGTGTCTACTTTTGTTGATGTCGCAAGCTTGTCGAATAAATTAAACTCATGTTAACTTCCCCCTTTATAGGGGCACCGTCACTTGACATCTTTTCCGAGAACTTCACTCTACTACAGATCTGCTCCCTATCATCTTACTCTTTCATGATTTTCTCTTTCAGGCAACCTAATTTTTCTTCACCCAGCTCATTCTTACCAAAGTAATTCCTTATTTATCTTCTCATGTCGGAGTATTATTTATGTCCCCTAGCCTCTCGTTCTTTGATAAATGTCTTCCATAGTATAAATTTCCCTTACGAAGGCTCTTGTTGTGACTTAGTTATCACGACTTATTCTTATTCCTCCATTGCTTTTATTCCCCATATCTACCTATACAGACATGTTTCGTCTCGCAATCGCCTGATGTTTCAATTATCTTGCGGAATTCCTCAAGTTTCTAATTCTTCTCAAGATGCCTTATCAATATTGATTTTCCTTAAACTTTTCTATAAAGCTCATCTTCCATATCTTTGTCCGAGCATTAGTGCCAATATTTACATTTGCACCAAGGGCATTCCTTTTCTAACTTCATCTTATTAGACTCCATATTCTTTCGATTAGGATCGTGTATCTTGCCATCATGCTATTCCAATTCTCACCATTGTCATCCTTTTTCTCTAGCTCTTTATCGCTACAACTTATCGCATCTTGCTTGTTCCCCTTCCATCTTTCTATCAACCTTTATTCTTTGTCTACTCCAGGGATCTTGTTCTTTGTTATCGCCCATTCGTCTATGTTCATAATCTCTTTATGTCATGGTACGATTCTATTATGACATCTTCTCCTGCTAGTCATGTTTCTCTTTCTCACCACTCCTATTGAAATCATCGTCTATTAATTCTACACGCGTACTAACATAGGTCTCCGAGTATAACTTAGGTGATCGTCATTAAAGAAATATAACTATTCCAACTTATGGACATTTGTTGTGGTGATAGCATTATCCCATACTCATAGAGTCATCAACTTATTCTGTCTCACTCCTCTTTTACTTACTTTCATCGTAATATCCTCTCGTCATTTGCAAACATCCTATAGCCTTATTAGAGGTTTTGGATTCACATATCCTTATATCTTTCATATTTTGATATTGTGCACACCATATGATCCATATCGGGAGGTAGAAAATGACTAGTACCTTCTCTGGTGTTCATGTTCAACTCTCTACTAGTTGTACCCTTATTCCATATCGACATCACTAAAAAGGAAAACAAAGTGAGAAACAGAATTTCAAATGCTTACGACTCCGCTTTAACCGCACGATCTAGATTTCAAAGAAAGGTAATAACCTAAATGTCATGTAGCCTCCTGATTATAAATGTGGCATGCTACACATCCATAATCAAGACTCTACTAGACATGACTTACAGACATCCATTGGACAGACCTGCTCTGCTACCAAGTTTGTCACAGCCCAACCTATGGGGGAGGGGGGTGGCCGACACCCAGCACCCGAAGGCCTGAGTGAACCAACCATGGCATCTACAACCTATGACATAATATTGGGCCAGCAAGGCTACTAAACGATAATAATAATAACCAGACATGATCACCTACAAGTATATGAAGCCCAACAACCTAGATATACATATCCAAGGCCGAAAAGGCAAAACAAAAGTGACATCGACTATCCAGAAGGCCGACAAGGCCAGAAAAAACACATATATACACTAACTGCGAGTCTGCAAGCCTCTAAGAGTATTGTACATTGTCTACTGGTTGGGATAGGGCCCCACTATACCCCTAAATATATATATATATATATATATATATGCATATGTACCTATAGACTCAGAACCAGCAACTCTAGAGAAGTGGAGTGCGACACACAACTGTTAATGTCGGTATCCTCCTGGGGAGGCGCGCCGACCTATCTATCTGCACTTGTGGGCATGAACACAATGCACAAAAAGGGCATCAGTACGAAATATGTACCAATTATATAAGGCAATAAGCATAAAGAATGTAATAACATGAGAAATAGGTACAAATACAACCTGAAACTCAAAATAATGCCATTGCGGGTATCCAGAGAACACAATATGACTATGAATGTATGAACATAAAATCATTCATCACTATGGAGGCAAACGTCATAGCATATAATAATAAAGACCTCTGTGGGGTGAGCTCATCATAATTGCCCGGCCATATAGGACGCGGTAAATATCTGTCCAACTAATTAGTGGTATGCATAACTGCGTGCCTGCCCGGCCGTCTATGATATGGTTCGATAATGAAAGAAATACATCTAGGTGGACATCTACGTGCCTGCTCGATTGACTATAGCGAGACGCGGTAATGAAAATATATATATATATATATATATATATATATATATATATACAAGTGCAATCCAAGACCAACCTCAAAGAGGACATCATAGAAAGAGATGGAGTGACTTATCGTCATTATCCTCCGCCTTTCGTTATTGTCGCTATGTTCATCATCTTTCATTTGGTAGCCAAAAGAGATAACCGATATAGAAAACATGAAAGAAACTTGATATAAATTACACATAATGTAAGGTTCAGCTCAATCGGGTAAACCACTAGCAACTCAAGTTTATTGGGGTCGTTCCAATTGATAACTAAAGGGACTATGAAAACAGAGAAAGTACTTGACACAAGTCATATATGAAATAAAGATTAGTCAATCACAAGGAAGCATATTCATCTCATTTTTATCGAAAAGTATATCAACGGAGGGTCTATCATCTGAGTAATGGACAAGAGAGGTAAGGATGCGAGAGTATACTTTGATACATGCCATTCATGAGAAGAGGTAGGCATAACCATTTTAGAATATTGTCGACTCAAGTTTAACAAAAATGTTTCAATCAATAACCAAAGAAACATGGCATTATGGTCAGTACTTTAGTATAAATCAAATATGAAGTAGAGGGCAACTCAAGCATAAGAATATGATCGACATATGTTTTCATGGATTGAATGTATCAATGAAATGTTCATCGAGTTCTAGTCATGCCATAAAGAGAAGAGAAAGTCCTACATACCTCATCGATGGAGTTATATACGTTTCCCGAGTCCTCGAATGACTTACGACTGATTTCCTACATAACACGAGCAATTTGAGATCAAGTTCAAGCTTATAGCTTATAGAAACCTTCATTTAGGCATTTAATCGAGCAAATCGCGGGTGCGAGTTTATGTGCTCTTTTGTAGCATAATTTCCAAGTAAAACGCTACCATATTTTACTTTCTTCAAAGTGAAGTTTTATATCGAGAAGCAAGGTAACGAGGAGATCACAATCCTATGATTAACACTTTGTTCCTTGCGTTAGAGTTGATTGATTTGCACTTGGATTTGTTTTGATTCATGGAGGATTTGCTTGGAGAGTATATTAGGGTTTTCCTGGTCTTTGAAGATGAAGAAATAGAGAGAAAATCGTGAAAAAGGTGATATATATACAAGGGCAAAAATTAAGCCACCGACCAGGTTCGCTGTCCCGCGGAAGTTTGTATCCTTGGACGGAAATGCAAATATATCTCTACTCCGATGTCGTATCGACAAACGGTTAAATGCGCTGGAAACTAGAATCGTAGACCTTAAATTTGGTGGATAGATCACCATATAATTCCAATTATATTGAGATAAAACTCCACGACATCTGACCCAAAGTTCAGTAAAATTATGAATGTAACTTGCGATGACCTTTGTCGATTTTCATTCTTACAACTCGCTTGACTTCCAAACTTAACAAGCGACTATTATACGATTCAAATACTTCATATCATTATTTTCTTAGCATGTGAATCACTCCTAATATCACTCCAAAAGTATGAGTTATTGTATTCCCAACTTGTAGACTTTTGACGAAACTCATTCTTCTTCGATTCATTCACCCTCCAAACCTTTTGCTACTTACTAATCATATTTATAGATCCTTATAACCATTTATATTAATAAGCTCAATCTCCTTTAACCTCAAGATAATTTCTTTAGTACTTGCGTCGACTAACTCACAATGTGACTTTAACGTATGAAAATCCGAGGTGTAACAGGAACCGTGCCACCCATCCCCACAAGTTGCAAAATGCATAAGTAAAGGCTTAGAAAGGGTATCTTAGGGATTTCTAGGTAAAATTCTCTATACGACAATGTGAGTAGTTACATCAGATGCCACTTAAATAAATATTCGTCCTTGAACGGTAAAGAAAAGGAAATACCTGGACTCTAAAAAAGATGGGGATATCTAACCCGCATATCAGACTTGATCTCCCAGATAGCTTCCTCTACGAGATGATTCCTCCATTGCACTTTCATCGAAGCTATCTCATTCGACCTCAACTTTCAAACCTGTCTATCCAAAATAGCTATAGGCTCCTCCTCAAAGGCCAAATTCTAATCTAGCATCACCGAATCCCAGTGAATCACATGAGAACCATCCAAATGGTACTTTATCAACATCGAAACATGAAACACTGAATTAACACTCGATAGCCCAAGAGGTCAGGTCAACTCATGAGCCAACTCCTCAACTCACTGAATGATCTTAAAGGGCCCAATATACCTTGGGCTCAACTTTTCCTTCTTTCCAAATTGCATCACACCCTTCATGGGCGACACTTTCAGCAGAACTCACTCCCCAACCATAAACTCTAAATCATGGACCTTTCGATCCACATAACTCTCTTGTCTACTCTGAGCCATGAGAACCCATTCTTGAATCAACTTGACCTTGTCCAAGGAATCTCTCAATAAATTGGTACCCCGTGTCCTAACTTCAAAGGCATCAAACCAACCAATCAGAGAACGAAACCTCTTACCATACAAAGCCTCAAATGATGCCATCTCAATACTCGAGTGATAACTATTCTTGTAAGCAAACTCCGCCAAGGGTAGAAATTGGTCCCAATGACCACCAAAGTCAATCACACGGGCTCACAACATATCCTCGAGAACATGAATAGTCCACTTGAACTAACCGTTGGTTTGAGGGTGGAAAACACTAAGCTCCATAAAACACCTCGTACCTCTAAACTAATCCATGTTTATGATTTAGGGATATATCAACCCAAAATAGGGAGTTTAAAGTTGAAAACCAATTTCAGTTCTGTCGAATAAATTTGACACCAGGATTGACGGACCATAAAATATTTTACAGATTATCAAAATGAGCCTTCAATTTCATTTTGACATTTGATGGAACCCAATGGACTTTTACGGATTGTATAATAATTGACGGTTCATCCTTTTTGATCGTCTGAAGCCTCTCAAGTTTTGAAGTCATTGGAAAATTGTAAATTAATTAAATTAATTTGACGGTCCATGGGTAGACCGTAAAAAATTTAACGGGCCATCGAATACGGCTGTCAAATCCCTCCGACAGCAAATAGTATAAATACGTAATCTTTGTTCCAAAATCAGTTTTCTTATTTTCCCAAGCCCTAGAACAAAGTTCTATTCTCACATCATCCCCATAAATCAAGGTAAGTCCTTTTCAAGTATTTTCATGCGATTCTAAACAAGCATAATCAATTCCTAAGCGAAATTCACTACTTTTAACCTAGGGTTATCAAGTTAAACTCATTCTAAGGTTTCAAGGTTCAAGCTTTGGGATTATGCTTCTAAGTTCAGATTTTAAGACATGTTTTAGAGAAAAAAGGTATGTGGAGCTTCTATCAATATGGGGACACCATTGTTCTTCCCCACGCCACATGTACTATATGAAACAAGAATTCTTTAAACCTAAGATTTTATTGAAGTTCATAATAACTCTATAATCGGGTATATATATATATATATATATATATATATATATATATATATATATATATATATATATCATGTTGTCATTTAGTATATTTATGATATTTCAATTATGACATGAACATGTCCGTAATCCATGAACATATGCCTTGATTCTCATGAGTTCTTAAATACAAGTTATGATCATTATTACTCAGTTCTATGAAGTCATTTATGTTTCTCATGATTTATACAAGTTATATTATGTATATCCTCACATGCTAAATTATAAATTTACAAGTTATTTCATGAAATTCATGGGCTTTCAAGCCACTATTTTCAAATACATATTTTGGGAGTTGCAAAGATTCTCGAGAAGGCTCAGACAACCTGAAACTAGGTATGGCAACATAGGATAAGGTTTGCTCCACCAGAGGATGATACCCTCCTATTACCCCTTGTGGGATTATTGGATCCATCATATTCATGTTAATGTCTCGTACCCCGGCAAGATACGAGATGGCTTAGTTGATCGGGTAGAGATCAGATTTTACGTTCACGCATGGTGCTTCATGTCGGTTTTGTTAATGCTATCCCACAGATGTACATATATATATATATATATATATTTCATATTTTGCACATGTTATGATATTCATGTTCATGTTTCAGTTTCATATTCCTATTATATCATGTGGCTGCTTATTCTTTCAGTTGATTTACATACAGTACAATTCAAATGTAATGACGTCCCTTTGTATGGGGCCTACACTTCACGGTGCAAGTGCTAAGTTTCAGGGATACAGACCTGCTCAGTAGGATCGCTTCGGTATCAGCTATTTGATGAGCCCCATTTCATTCGGGTGTCAATCTATTATTTTACATGTCATGATTATTAGTAGAGGTATGTCAGGGCCTTGTCCTGGTAAACAGTTTTGCAGACTCTTGACTTAGAGATTTCATAGATTAGACTAGTTTAGCATGTCAGTATCAATATTATTTTTAGATATTTCCGCTATTATATTTCGTACTATGTTTTCAACATATGTTTTCATATGTTTTGATGCCCATGTCAACAAGCAAGTCATGTGGTTTGCTCGGTCACATGCAGTCAAGCACCGAGTGTCATATTTTGCACTGGTCATGGTTTGGGACATGATAAAACTTGGTATCTGAGCATCCGAATGTATATGCTAAGTTGAATAACTGAGAAATTATCAGGCTTTATGGGACCCTAGTGTCCATCATTTCAGATTATGGTGCTCAGTTTACGTCACACTATTGGAAGTATTTCAATAAAGGATTGGGTACCACGGTAAATCTCAGCACAATTTTGCATCCTCATATAGATGGCCAGGTAGAACGTACTATTCAGACTCTTGAGGATATGTTTAGGGCATGTGTTCTAGATGTTAAAGGTATTGGGATAATTATTTACCTCTCATTAAGTTTTCTTATAACAACAATTATCATTCTAGCATCCAAATAGCACCCTTTAAAGCTCTGTATGGGCAAAGTTGTAGGTCACTAATTGGTCGGTTCGAAGTTGGTGAAGCAGAATTATTAGGACCAAACCTAGTCCATCAGGCCATGGAAAAAGTCAAGTTAATTCACGAGCATTTGAAAACATCTCAGAGTCGCCAAAAGTCCTATTCATGTGTGAGGCGTAGAGACTTAGAGTTTCAAGTTGATGATTGGGTATTTCTGAAAGTCTCACCTATGAAGGGTGTTATGAGGTTTGAAAAGAAATGGAAGCTCGGTCCCAGATATATTAGACCATACAGGATTTTGAGAAGAATTGGCCAAGTGGCTTATGAACTTGAATTACCACAAGATTTAGTGGTTGTACATCCAGTGTTTCACGTATCCATATTGAGGAAGTGTTTGGGAGACCAATCGTTGGTTGTCCTTACCGATTCCATTACAGTTGAAGATGGTATGACCTATGAGGAGGTCTCTGTGGCTATTTTGGATTGTCAGATTCGAAAGTTGAGAACTAAGGAAGTTTCCTCAGTGAAGGTATTGTGGAGAAGTCAGAATGTTGAAGAGGCTACATAGGAAGCCGAAGAATACATGAAGTCCAGATATCCGTACTTATTTGAGGAGCAAGCAGAAAACGAACAAGGTAAATACCTTCGTTACTCATGTCATGTCCCTTACGTATCCATGTCTCATGTTTTACGTTCATGTATTCAGTACACATGCTCCATGTCCTCATATTCATGCTTTCATGTAATCATGTCAGTTTAGTTCTCATGTTTCATGTTATGTTTCTTCCCGTTCATATACTCATACTATGTCCAGTCTAATTCCTAACCATTATCATTCGAGGATAAATGATCCCAGATGGAGATATTGTAATACCTCGTACCTCTAAACTAAGCCATATTTATGATTCAGGGATGTAGAAAACCAAAACGGGGAGTTTAAAGTTGAAAACTAGTTTCAGTTCTGCAGAACAAATTTGACGTTTGGATTGATGGACCGTAAAATAATTTACGGACCATCAAAATGAGCAGTTTCATTTGAAAATTGACGGAACCCAATGGACTTTTACGGACCGTATAATAATTGGCGGTCCATCTTTTTTGACCATCTGAAGCCTCTCAGGTTTTAAAGTCACTGAAAAGTTATAAATTAATTAAACTAATTTGACGGTCCGATTGTACGGACCATATAAAATTTGATGGTCCATGGGTAGACCGTAGAAAATTCGACAGACCATCGAATACAGCCGTCAAATTCCTCCGACAGCAAATAGTATAAATACGCAGACTTAGTTCCAAAAATCAGTTTTCTTATTTCCCCAAGCCCTAGAATGAAGTTCTTCTCCCATCATCCCCATAACTCAAGGTAAGTCCTTTCCATGTGATTCCAACCAAGAATAATCAATTCCTAAGTGAAATTCACTATTTTTAACCTAGGGTTTTCAAGATAAACTCATTCTAAGGTTTCAAGGTTCATGCTTTGGGATTATCATTCAAAGTTCAGATTTTTAAGACATGTTTTGGAGCAAAGAATGTATGTAGAGCTTCTATCCACGTGGGGACATCATTGTTCTTCCCCATGCCATATGTAATCTATGAATCAAGAATTCTTAAAACCTAGGGTTTTGTTCAAGTTCATAATAACCCTATATTCAGGTTCAGGATATATATATATATATATATATATATATATATATGTATATATATATATATATATAATATATATATATATATATATATATATATATATATATATATGTATGTATATATATATAAGATGTTGTTGTTTATTATATTCATGATATTTCAATTGTGATTGTCATGAACGTGTCCGTAATCCATGAACTCATGCATTGATTCCCATGAGTTCTTAAATACAAGTTATGATCATTATCACTCAGTTCCATGAAGTCATATATATTTCTCATTTTTTATACAAGTTATATTATGTATATCGTCACATGCTAAATTATAAATTTACAAGTTATGTTTACAAGGCATTTCAAGAAATTCATGGGCTTTCAAGCCACTATTTTCAAGTACATGCTTTGGGAGTTACACATAATACCGAAAAGGTTCAGACAGACTGAAACTACGTATGTCAACGTATGATAAGGGTCACTCCGCTAGAGGATGATACCTTCTTATTACCCCTTGTGGATATACAGATATATACAAATATACAAATTTTAGATTTTACACGTGTTATTATATTCATGTTTCAGTTTCAGTTTCAGTTTCAGTTTCAGTTTCAGTTTCATGTTTCTATTATATCATGTGCCTGCTGATTCTTTCAATTGCTTTACATACAATACAATTCAAATATACTAACATCCCTTTGCATGGGGCCTTCACTTCACGGTGCAGGTGCTGAGTTTCAGGGAGACGGATCTGCTCAGTATGATCGCTTCGGTATCCGTTGTTTGGTGAGCCCCATTTCATTCGGGGTGTTAATCTATTATTTTACATATCATTATTATTAGTAGATGTATGACAGGGCCTTGCCTTGGTAAACAATTTTGCATACTCTTGACTCAGAGGTTTCAAAGACTATACTAGTGTAGCATGCCAGTCATGTCAGTATTATTATTTTCAGAATTATCATGTTATTTTCATATATTTCCGCTATTATATTTCAGACTATGTTTTTAAATCATTACTATAGTATGTTTTGATGCCCATGTCGAGAAGCAATTCATGTGGTTCGCTCGGTCACATACAGTCTGGCATTGAGTGTCGTATTTCGCTCAAGTCATGGTTCGGAGTGTGACACTACACTTTAGTACCCAACTCCTTTTGCATAGACTGCCAAAAATGAGAAGTAAATTGCATATCCCCATCTGAAATAGTATAAATGGGCACTCTATGCAATCGAACTATCTTCTGGATGTAAATCTTGGACAACCTCTCTGAATTGTAGGTAGTCTGATCCGGAATGAAATGTGTGGATTTAGTCAATCTATCCAAAATAACCCAAATGGCATCAAACATGCCCAAAGTATGTGGAAATCCTACCACGAAGTCCGTAGCAATCCGCTCTCACTTCCACTTTGGTATGGGCATTATCTGAATCACATCACCAGGCTTTTGGTGCTCATACTTCACTTGTTAGCAATTCAAACATCGAGAGACAAACTCCCTATGTGTCTCTTTATCCTACACCATCAATAATGTTGTTTCAAGTCACGATACATCTTTGTAGCCCCTGTGTAAATAGAATACTTTGAAATATGAGCCTCCTTCATGATCAATATATTCAAATCACCAACCCTAGGAACACAAACTCGACCCTTGATCCTCAAAACACCATCACCATCAAGAATAGCTTCCTTCACCTCTCCCCGCAGGCTGCAACACCTTGTCACGAATCCTATGATATTCGACCAAAAATGCATATATTTATCCATTATTTGCCTTACATTTTAATATTTTAATCATCTTTCGAGTATTGATTATATAAGTTTGTGCTTAATATTATATTTTAATGTGTAGAAATAAAGCGGTGTGAAGATGAATAGATGTGGACCAAAACTATTAAATAAAATGTGAAACAAAAATAAAGGAGAAAGATGAATGAGACAAATGGGGGGACACTATTTGGTGCCCCCCCCCCCCCCCCCCCCAAGAGAGTACATGAAAAAGAAGATTAAAGTTGGAATAATTGAAGATCAAAATCACATTGTGGTTACAACACCTTGCTGGGTGAAGCCCATAGCGAGGTACTGCTTTGCTTTGTGGCTCGCTCAGCCGGGCCACAATATTCGAAATTAAAAATTCTTCTAATTCATTTTGGACTCAGTTATTTCGTCTGGGCTTTTTCCTACACCTGTAAATAGTCCATAAGACATGTTTTTACAGAACTTTAGGGATAGCTTGTGACCCTGAGTTCAGAACCTTTGACCTAGAGAGAGCTCGAAGTTATTTGGTTTTACCTTTTCTTCTCCTTACTACTAGTTTTTAAGTTTCTTTGTATGAGTTGTGTTTTTCTTCCATGTCTATGTGGAGCTAAACTTCACGTTCTAGGGTTGTGGTGAACCATTAATATTGATGTTTGAGGATTATTTCTTATCCTATTATGAGTTATTTAATTTGATTGTTTGTTTAATTCTGTGCATAATTGCTTGATTGTTTGGCCAACAGTTTGGTTTTATCGACTATCTGATATACATACTTGGGAAAGTTGTTGTTAAATTAGAGAAGAAGCGAAGAGGGGTGATCTGCTTATCCCTATAGTTGGGCTAGGATTTGTGTCTAGGATAGGAATATACCTAGGCACTGCATTATATTAAATGTTGTAAATGAAATGCGTTCTAAATAGGTCAATTCCATAGGAATATAGGTGGCAAATTGTTTTGAATAGGCAAGTAGTAGTTCAGGAGAATACTAAGAAAGTTAATAATCTAGTTAATTAGCAATCGTCGATAATTCAGATTAAGGAAAAAATAGTTTGAAGAACTCAATAGGATTGGTAAACCAACTGCAACCCTGGAACATTCATATCATTGATAACATAAAATCCCGATATTTCTTGGTTGAACTTCATTACTTGTTTTCTTTTATTTTTAGATAGTTTATACTTATAACCCTCAAAATTTATCTCTTAGTTAGATAGTTAGAATTAGTTTAATTTAGTAATAGTTAATCACAAGTCCCTGTAGGTTCGACATTTGATTTCTAAGATCACTATATTACTTCTACGACCACGTTTACTTGCGTGTGCGTTTGGGAGCAACAAGTTTTTGGCGCCTTTGGAGAAACACCTTTTCCCGAATCCTACACAACTTCACATCATCAAACTGTTCAGACCTAATCTGATCCAATAATGAATACCGTGCCTCCACACAAGCTAGAACTCTACCGGGCTCTGAAATATCAAGTATCACAAACCGGTTAGCCAAGGACTGAATATCAATCGCCAAATGACGCTCTCCCAGATGCAACATAGCTAGACTGCACATACTCACCCCTTTCTGACTCAAGGCATCCGCCACTACATTGGCCTTGCATGAGTGATACATGATAGTCATGTCATAATCCTTAAGCAACTCCAACCACCTATGCTGCCTCAAATTAAGATCATTCTGGTTGAATATGTATTGGAGACTGCGATGATCCGTGAACACCTCAAAATGCACCCCATAGAGATAATGCCACCAAATCTTCAAAATAAACACAATCACCGCAAACTTCAAGTCGTGAGTGTGGTAGTTCTTCTTAAGTACCTTCAAATGCCCTTAAAGCATAGGTTATCACCTTCTCTTTCTGTATCAACACAGACCAAGACCTATCCCAGAAGCATCACAATAAACCGCAAAGCTCTCTCTCTCTCAACTAGTAAGGTCAAAATCTGAGTGGTAGTCCACAAAGTCATGAGCTTTTGGAAGCTCGCATCACACTCTTCGGACCTCTAAAATACTACCTCTTTTTTAGTCAATCTATTCAATGGGGTTGCAATATATAAAAACCCCTCTACAAAATGTTGATAATAACCCGTAAGACCAATAAAACTCTGAACCTCAGGGACCAAAGCAGGCCTAATCCACTCCTGAATTGCCTCAATCTTCTTGGGGTCTACCATGATACCATCCTTAGTCACTATATGCCCCACGAACGCCACTAAACTAAGCCAGAACTCACACTTTGAGAATTTTCCATAAAGTTGTTTCTCCTTCAAAATATCAAACACGATCCTCAAATGTTATTCATGTTTCTCCTTACTCAGAGAGTAGATAAAAATATCATCAATGAAGACAATCACGAATGAATTCAAATAAGGTCTAAATACTCATTCATCAACTCTATAAAGGTTGCAGGCACATTAGTCAACCTAAATGACATCACTAGAAACTCATAATGCTCATAGTGAGTCCGGAAAGTCATCTAAGGAACATCTTCCACCCAAATATTCAACTGGTGATAACCGGACCTCAAATAAATCTTGGAAAAATAAGCTCCATGAAGCTGGTCCAACAAGTCATCAATGTGAGGTATCAGATACTTGTTCTTGATAGTCACCTTGTTAAATTGTCGATAATAAAATACGTATCCGTATAGACCCATCATTCTTTTTCACAAATAACATAGGAGCACTGCATGGAGAAACACTAGGTTGAATAAACCCCTTACTCAATAGATCCTGCAATTTCTCCTTCAACTCTCTCAACTCGGCGAGTGCCAACTGATATGGCAAAATAGAAATAGGTTAAGTGCCCGGCTCCAAATCAATACAAAAGTCAATGTTACGGTCGGGCGGAACACTGAGAATATCAGTAGGGAACACCTCTAGAAACTCTCTCACTACTATAACTGACTCTAATGGATGAGTCTCCGCACTTGTATCCCGAATATAAGCCAAATAAGAGATACACCCCTTCTCTACCATATGTTGAGCCTTAAGAAATGACATTACTTTCTTCGGATACTGACTAAGATCACCCTTCCATTCTAATCAAGGAATACCCGACATGGCTAAAGTAATTGTCTTGGCATGATAGTCCAAGATCGCATGATATGGGGATAACCAATACATCCCGAGAATAGCATCGAATCTACCATATCCAATACATTCAAGTCTACCTGGGTATCATAACCCATCAAAGTAACAAAACAATGAATCCCCAACAGGAATAGAAACATGAATATACATGGCTAGGGAATCATACATCAAATCCAAACACAAATCAAATTAGGGAAACACATAAGATAGGTAGATCCTAGATCAAACAAAGCCATAGTAGGACGAGGCAAATTGAAAGAATACTTGTGATGACTGCATCGGAGGCCTTTGCCTTAGGTCTTCCTAGAAAAGCATAAAAAAGCATGATTACCTAAAGCATGAGTATCTCTACGACCACCACCTCGGCCAGACTAAGAACCACCTCTACTTGCCTGAGGGACACCCCTGCCACCACGAGAACCTCATCTAGCACCTTAGGATCCACCTCTAGTTGGTGATCCAACTATCCTAGGTCCAGAAGTTTAAGAACTCTGATGCTGCCCACAACACTTATGTCTAATACAATCTCTCTTGAAATGCCTAAGATCACCATACTCATAACACCCCCTAGGAACTGTGGATGGATGAGAAGAAGAACTGTCACCAGAATGCCCACCACGACCAGATAGTCTATAAGAACTCGCAATCAACTGCCTCAAACTATAAGAAGTACACCCCAACTGTTCTCCCTCAGATACCGGAATAGCTGCAACAACTAGCCTACTACTTTGACGATGATGACCTCTACCAAAATGACCCCTACATCTAAATGAGAAAACCACATGAGTGCTGAAATGAAGCCTCTTAACCACTCACTTCACATAATCCTCCCGCCTAATGAACTCAGCCTCTCTAACTGTATCGACAATCTGCTTGAAGGAAGAACTTGTGGTAGCCATCTATGTTGTAATCAAACAAAGAGGAAAAATCAACCCATTGGTGAATCTCCTCACTCTATCAGTCTCATCAGGGAGAATCAACAAAGCATGGCGAGACAATGCATAGAACAATGTCTCAAACTCCGTCACATTCATATGCATCTGGCGTAACCCCTCAAACTGAGCTCTCCTCCTCTCTCTAACACTGTGAGGCATGAACTTCTCTAAGAAGGCCTGAGTGAACAAAGCCCAAGTAAGAAGAGGAGACCCTACTGGTCTGGTCTCAACATATGACATTCATCACTACTTGGCAAGTCCAATCATTTGAAAAATGGTGTAGTTTACTCTATGAGACTCCACTAACCCGAGGTTGTGCAACCTCTCATAAAATCTAATCAAGAAATCATTAACATCATCATCTTGGTCTCCATCATATCTAGGAGGATCTAACTTCCTGAACATCTCAAATATCTTCTTCTCCTCTACGGACATCATGGGCTGAATAGCTGGGGTGAAACAAGACCAGACATTGTCACAGTTAAGAAGCGAGGAACCCTAACAAGTGCTGGTTGAACCTTTGGTGTCCAAAATCCTGGCATAGCCATATGATCAGGAGTTTGTCCTCCAACCTTAGTTTGTGATCCATCAAAAGTGACCGGTAGAACACCATGAGCTATAGTGTCAAGAAAGCTCATCATACGATCCAAAGTGTCCTAAAGCACTAGTGTAGCAATAAAACTTGAGGACGCTTGAGCTGGCTCTGCCCCATCAGCCTAACCCTGTTCATCCTCATCAATCGAAATCTGATCACCTCTAAAATAACCTCCGACTTTAGAGACTCTACCTTAACACGGGCCTGAGCAATTGTTGGTGCTCTATCTCAAGTTGGTACTGTAACTCAAGGTCTACCTCTACCTCGCCTTCTACTTATGTCCTTAAGAAATGAATGCCTCTTTCACAGCTAACATATTCCCCATACACCACCTCTAAAGACGAGTGCGGGCGACTGATCTCCCTCTGCGACTGAATGAGTCCTTACCATCGATGAGAAAGAGTGAAATAAAAGAGATTTATAATTCAGAAAAGTTGAGAATGCACGAAAAGAATGAAAGAAGTAAACTTTCCTAAATGTCCTATAGCCTCTCGAAGATACCGATCCGCAAGACTGTGTTAGATATTGCCTTTGTACTCATGAGACAAATGAACCTAGTGCTCTAATACCAAATTTTCATGACCCAAAATCATATTCGCGTTGTAGGGCACCTACCATGATCTTGTAGGCGAACCCCAAAACATGTAAGACAAAATACATGAATAAAATGTGGAAAATAAAGAAGCACCCCAATAATGACAAGGTCTTAATAGCTTAATACATATGAGTCTAAGTCAACACCCCAAAACCTGGAAATCATAAGTACAAGAGCTTTTTAAATACGATTATAAGTCTGAAAACTTACTACAATACTATCTGAAGTAAAAGAAGACAGAAAATAAAATAATAGGGAGGAATCGAAGGCATTGTCAGCTCATACTATACTCCAAATCAGCTCTCCAAAGCGGTCAAACTACTATGCTCCACTCATTCTCAGATATGTACTTGCACACAGAAGGTGCAGCAGGTGTAGAGTGAGTACGGGAAGCACGCGTACCTAGCAACATCATTGATCGAACCTAACTATAGCATTGGCTAGGGTTGATACTTTTCGATACTTTTCTATTTGCTTAATTAGTCAAAGTATAAGTAGTTCAAAAGCTTTTAACCTTGTAAATAAGATTCTACGACTACGTCAACCACAAAGATCGTTACTATTATCGAGAATCATCATAAAGTTTCAATCTTTACTCAAGAGAGCCAAGTTTAGTCACAAAGATTCAACATATGCCCAATTTAAGCAACTAAGCCCACAAAAGTGCCATATTTTTATAGTATGGATTAAGATGTCGTAAAGGTTCCATATTTCTTCCATTTTAAGCAAGTAAAACCATAAAGATTACATATTTATATTAATTGAGCACATATGGCATAAAGTTCACATCAACAAGTATAAATAATGTGCAATGCAAGTGATATGTATGCTATGCAATGGCCATATACACCCGGTATACACATGCTCCTGTAGTAGGTTTCATGTGACCCATGGGGGACTCACGAGGTCTATATTCCCACCCGGAATCATTTCCCATCGGGCCCAGCTCTGTGGCTGTAATATCATCATCATCATCACTCTTTCCATGTACCATATCCAAATACTAGGCCTTCAAGGCCCCTTTTCTGTACTTCATCAATCCAATAACGATAATGTCATGAATGTATAAAATAGATATGTGTACACCATGAAGATGCATAATATCAGTTCAGTTATAAATATAAGTTCATTTCCAAGATTTAGACGAGATGTAGAGTGATGAATGCATGACAAGTCATCAAAGAAACTATCAATCATGGCTAACATAGCCTAAGTAAACAGTAGTTACCAACCTAAGTGGATTTACAAACCACTCTTCGAGGCCCGAAGGCTAAACACATAGTCTCCATCATAAATATACTACTTTACATTTTAGTTACATTTTATATGTACACCGGTACTCGCATAAGTGATTTTCACCGCATGAGTATAGGACCCCCGAATTCCCCATTACATCCTATAATTACTTAACCAACATACAAATACTACAAAAAGGTCTAGTAAGTCTCAACTTGCTTGAATCCAAAGCCGAAGAGTCACTCCACAACTTTGCCCATCCGCAGAGCTTCTGAATGAACCCAATTTGTTAATTTACGGATTCTACATAAGGATTCGAGTCTAACAATGCCCATAAGGATAAAGAATGGAACTTGAATCCGAATAGTCAATCCAAAATCCATTCCCAACTCTAAAGGTCAAAACCGTACTTTATTGCGAAAATGAGTTCATCATGATCAAAATGGAATTCTATAAGGTCACACGAATCCATAGTCTAGATAGTCCATATCCTAAATATCATCAAGTCCTAATTCCAATTAATCCTTCAATTTCACTAATTAGAACTAAACCCCAAAGTTCATAAAAACCCTAAGGTTCTACAACCAAAATCACATGGGGGAATCACTAATTAGAGGGTAGAATCAAGAAATAATGCTTAGATTAGGAGTAAGATCTTACCCCAAGGTTGAATCTTGAAAACCCCCTTTAAAATCTCCAAAAATCGTGCTCTCAAGGTCCCAAAATGATTTACAATGAAGTGGGTTCGAATTGGGAAATACCCAATTAAATCTACCAGGCCCATCGTAGGTACGATCTCGCGCCGGCGATCCAAAGTTAGCAGGTGCAGGGCCTATTCCACAGGCCCAACTTCGCAAGTGCTAGAGTCCGCCCGCAGGTGCGACTTTGCATTTGCGCACCCTCTATCGCATGTGTGATCCAAGCCTGCCCTTCCCAACCTCGCACTTACGGACCACCCACACGCAGGTGCAGGCTCGCAGGTGCGACCCTTTGCACGTAGGTGTGACCACATCAGTAACCAGCTAAACCAGTCCTATTTCTATGTTTCCAAACTTTTATCCAACACCCAAGACTCATCCGGGACCCCCCGGACATAAACAAAACATGTAATTCAATCATAAAACACATCGCTCCGGACTTGCTAGCGCCCTTGGAATTCTCGGAAAAGGTCTCTTTGACCCGAGTTTGACCAAAGTCAACTCTTAAGTTATAAAACTTCTACTTCTCAACCAACTACCCAAAACACACCTAATTGCCTCGGGACCCAAGCCAAAGGCTCTATTAAGTCATAAGTGATATTATGGACCTAATGAAATCGATAAAACCCTAAAAATGATGCGTTTACCTGCAAAAGAATTTATATAAGGTGAATGTGGGCCCGTGCACCTGCAATGTGATGTCTTAAATAGATGCATTTATGAGACAGTCATATGTGCATTTATTTCCAACCTGCAGTTCAACAGTTATGAGTTGCTTGCTCAAAATAATTGAGTTAAGAGCACTATTTCCATATGTAATCAAGATAATTCATCTTGATAATGTTGGTTTATATTCAAGTTGGTTTGGTGTTGAATAGATCCAATAAATAGCTAAATGATTGCTTATGAGAACAAAGCTTCATGTGTTGGTATGAGATATGATATTACATACAACAACACTTGTATGCTTCAAACCAACAAATTATGGAAAATTTTCCCCTCACAATTGGTTCAAGGTCAGGAATCAGATATTTCCATCTTATAGCTTTTGATGTGCAATATATAATTAATGGATCTACCACGATACACACAGATGAATTCCCTAAAGGTGGGGATATATGTTAGTTATCTAACATAATGGAGAGAGAATAACCAACTAAGAATTATGTTGTGAATTATTATCAATATGATTCTCGTTCAAAATATAATTCAAATGTTAGAAGCATTTGTTGACCCGACCATTTTATATTTCAGCTGCAAGATGCTCCTAAATATCCTTGAAGGACAGTCTACAGCATGCGTGAAGCATGGTAGACCAATCGATTTCAAATGCAATAATCCTTGAGAAAAAGGAGAGGAGCAAATGATCATAATAAAGAGGCAAGTGTTCTTGAAGAACTTATGACATAACACTTCATGAAACCTCATAGAAGTTCAAGTACCTGATGAAATGATGAAATCTCAGTAAGTAATGTCGAATTGCGAACCGATATAGAATGATATCTCGTCGATAATATTTTTGATACAATATAGCGCACAATATTGTATAAGATTATGAGGATATGAATTCTACATCTCTTAAAGCACGCTGACATAGAAATTATTACCAAGTGAAATGGTGAATCTTGGTAAAGGAAAATTTTATTGGACATGCAGTCCTGCCATCAGAAGATGTCACGTTATTTAAATACTAAATGGAAGTTGTATCAGCCTATATGACTTACTTGACAAAATTTATATGAAAATTTCAGAAGAATTCAAAATGGCTGAAGCATATACAAGTTTTTGGAAAACTTATTTATAATCCTTAAATGGATTAAATGAATCACGACTGATATATTGTAATCGCCTTAATGAATACTCATTGACGAATGATACAAAGATGACTCTGTTTACCATTGTATCTTTATGATAATCAAAATCTTTCTATTATTGTACAAGTTGATGACTTGAATATTATTGAAACTCTTGAAGAGTTTCCAGGAGCAGAAGATTATCTACTGAAAGAAGTTGAAATAAGAAAGTTAAATTGGTCCTGAAGTACCATATATTTGTGCAATTGATGCATTTATCTATCTTGTTATAACTATGAGCATGATATAATTTCTATCATACATGGAGATCTTGAAATATGATAAATTGCATATTGCGAATGAAAGTTCTGACATGAATGTGTTTCTCCTAACAAATATTGTCAAGTTTCTTCTGATATACAGGGCATTCATTTGATCGACAAAAGAATTCGATCTAGATATGTTGTCTATTTTCATAAAGGGTTAATGTCATACCATGTTGTTCTGCATGACATTCAAATCTTAGAAAGATAACAACAATTTATAAAGAAAGCCAAGAATGTACTTGGCGTGATTCCAACAATAATATATGGCGATGATGCAATTTTATCTAAGGAATAACGATGCAGATGATCATTTGACAAATTGGATCACAAATGCATTGCCAACCTTAAGCTATGATAAGTTGGTATACAAGATCAGAGTACATCATCTTCAAGAATTATGTGATGTTTTAATCAGGGGGAGTAAAATACGCATGCATTGTACTATTTTTCCCTTAACTAAGGTTTTATCCTATTTGCATTTTCATGATAAGGTTTTAATGAGGTAGCTACTAATGCGTATTACTGGAATGTGTACTCTTTTTCCTTCTAGGATTTTTTCCACTGAGTTTCTCCTAGTAAGGTTTTAACGAGGCATATTATCTATTAATGAATATAAAAGGGGGGAGTGTTATAAATACATTGTATTGTGGATGTTCATTTAAGTACTCTCGCAGTTTCCTTGATAAGCTTGCAATCAAGCAAGGAGCTTGCAAGTAGCTCATGTAGGCAGCTTGCAAGCAGCTCCCCGAAAAGCCTTGCAGCAACTTCCTCAGGCTTGCAATCAAGCTGGCAACTTGCGAGTAGCTCAAACAGGTAGGTTGCAAGTAGCTCAAGCAGGCAATTTGCCAACAGTTCCTGAAAAGCCTCGCAACAGTTTCTTTTATTTTATAAATAGGAAGACCATTCAGTTCATTTGTATATAAGTTCAAAGTTGAATAATATATCAATCTCTCTATATATGGCTCTGATATATTTACTTTATAGTCTTTATTTTATAACACTATTATAAAAGCATGAAACTCGAAAGCGGAATGTTGTTAACCCTTTGAAAATGCATCTCATGCTGGACAAATTTGTAATTACAATAAATATCCTTTTATTTGCATTGAGAATTATTAGGAATGTCTTTATACTTTGAGGACAATCTCATTCCTTCTTGAATAGGTATTTTCCCTTTTCTTTTTTTTAAGGTATGCTTTTTGGATTGAAATAATGTGATTCCTTCTTGAAAATATACTTCTTTTATTTACATTGTAAATTTTTATGAACGGAAGATAATTTGATTTCTTCTTGAAAAGTCGTACCTTTTTTTATTTACAATGAGGAATTGTTGGAACGTTTCCTTTTATCTTTTTTTGTTTACATTTTTTTTAAGTTAATAGGCTAATAGGCAGGTTGCATATCAGCTGATTTTACTAATAATATCTAAATCCAAATTGAAAGCTACATCATGTTGAAAGTTTGAACTGGCTAAAATAAGAAAAGTAATAACTAGACAGACATAAAATTCTTGTACTAACAAATGAAAATTCTGTAAAAGCTGCTTCATATTCATGTAGCTTCTCATCTTCCTTGAGTGATCACGGAACCATATTCTCCGTATAATAATAATCACAATGATGTACATCATCAAAAACACTTGATTCTCAGCTTTGGACACTGATGTTTATCCAAATTGAGTATTCTTTTTTCTTGTACTGGTAAATCAACAAAGTTGTTGAATTCTGATCTACCTGCCCTCTCAAAAGCAAGATTTGCCATGTAATCAGCTAATGCATTGCCAACCCTGTAAGTATGAGACAGTTAAACCTGATAGTGCTCCATCATATGTTTTGTATCTTCCACAACGATCCTGATTTACCAACGTATGCTCCATCTATCCTCCAGAATATTTTTCATGATCATTGAATCTATTTCCACGATGATTTGGTTAATTCCATTAATCACACAGTGGGCTAGTGCTTCCCTGATTGCAGTTGCCTCAACTTCCATATTTGTAGTATTCAGGATTGCTTCTGCTTGTGCATAGATTAGATCTCCTTCAAATTTTGTCAAACAGATTCCATATGAACTTTTACATGGATTGTCCCTACTAAGTCCATCAGTTTTGCATTTTATCCAATGATTTGGTGGAGTCCAAAATACCTTCTTGTAGTAGAGCTTTGGCTTATAACTCTCCAGGAAAATGATCAGTTCTTACCAATTTGGTGGAATCTGCCTCGGTGTAGGAATAGTATTCTTGATTCGTTGTCATATTGTGGACATTATTATCTGGTGAATCAATCTGTTGAAAGATACAGTTTTTCCTCTCCTCTTCCACAATTCCCAAAGAATTATAACTGGAGTAGCTACTGTAATTGGCTTCAGTTTTGTTTTGCAAGGAGCTGTCCACCATCTCACAATTAACTGTGATAATTGCACACTATCACTGGATGTTTCTGCACATGAAGAGAAAAGTATCCAGAACTTAACAGATATAGAAGAGGTTATGAAAATTGGAGAGATTGGTTCACTATTTTGTTTACATAAGGAACTTTGCAGAGTTTTTTTTTTCATTTTCTTTTTGACATCGGACACAATTTTTTTCCTTCTTAGAATATGGCTAACTTAATTTAATACTACAATGTAGGAAAGAACTCTTTGCTTCTTTAAAAGAAACTTCTGCCGGGAATTTGCATCTAAATTTCAAAATTAATCGTTGTTCTATATTATTTAAACTTCAATATTACAAGATGATTGCATTTGTTAAAAAAGAGGAACAGAAGGATCCTGGGGAAATTATGATGTCTCATTATTTTACTGTACTTTGTTTTTGTAATAATTAACAGATACACGTAAACTCTCTACGCGCAGAAAGACTAGTACACATATAAACACAGCTGCTGTGTCTCATCTATCAAGGTTAAAAGTTAAAACAACACAATACGAAAATAATTGCAGCTACATCCAGCAACAATATAGAAAGAACAACAACGTCAAACCTTTTTAAGAGGAAAATAATGATGGATGACACTAAAATAGCTTTACATAATTTCCATCCAGAAGAAGGTTTTGTACATCCTCCCACATTTTACTTCAGTTCCTATGTACAGAAACCAAGAAAATCAAGAAATAATAAGAACTTTTTCCTTGGGAGACTCATCAACTACCGAATTCTCTACAACTTATACATATCTGTCTAGGCAATGACAGCCTCCTCCACTCAGTCCTTAGCCTCATTTCACCATTCTCATGGATAAATAGTTTTTTCCAATACTTTTCTTTTGTGCACTACACACCTTAGGTTGCCATCTGCATCTATTCAGGATTTTGGGTGGCATGAGTTTCTTGTCCAGGTGGCCCTGTAAGAACTTGACCATGGTCTCGTACATCTCGAAATATAGAGAGAAAGGAGTTTAGACCTTCAGAAGAAGCACCCCCTAATATCCACAGCAACAAGGAGCTGAATGAATTCATGGACCCCGGGTTAGCTCCAGTTTCAGACTGGCGGGTATCAGGTTGCCCTCCAAGTTGAAGAGGATTACCAAACTCATCTTGGTTTCCATTCTCTTGTCGATCTGGAACTGACGGATCAATTCTAGGCCCAGGACCAGGAGGCATTTCAACATTAATTGGAGCAGGGCTCCTTGCATTCAATCTTGTGATGTGCAAAGTTGATGCGAGAATCGTAGAGGTGATATGAAAGTCAGGATGCTGCTGAAAATGAGAGCGTCTGCTTTGCATAAATCTCTGCAGAGCTGGAACCTGAATGACAAGCATACAGGTGACAAATCCCAAAATATATTAGGTTGCGATAAAAAGTGATTTTAAAATATACACTGACACAGATAAACTCACATCTAATTTGAAATAAAGCCAGGAATTAGAACAGAGATCAAGTTTAAGCAAAGACCGTTCAGGATCAATTAGTAAACCTAGTTCAAGGAGTGTTAGATTTGTTAGGATAGCCATCTAGTCAGGAAAAGATAGATCGAGCATGGAATACTAAAAGAAAATATATTCAAGCATGAGGTTATCATTATCAATCTGAAGATCATAGGCAGTTTGAGAACACTGTCAGACAGTTATTATGTGTTTAAGTCGAGCAGAACTGTAGGGTAATCGTCTTACTTCAACTAGTTATTCCTCTTGCGTTTCTATCAGTGGAATTCATTCCTAAAGACATAACATTTTCTCTCCATGGGGAGAAAAACAAAGGTAGGGGTAAGGTCTGCATACATCCTACTCTCCCCAGACCTTAGTTGTGGGATTACACTGGGTATGTTGTTGTTGTTGTTGGGGAGAAAAACAAAGATGTGTTCAAAATGTTTAAGAAATCATTATTCTTTTTCCCCTCTGTTTTCTAGCACACCTGGAACACATGGAAATGACTGTACAGGATCAAAGGAGTATAATAGACATCCTCGAGCATTCCAACACAGGTAGCGTATCTTTCAGATGAACTGTACTGTAAAGTAAGGGAAGATATATTCACACCCACCAAACAGATATAAGTAAACATAAGGTTTTCTAGGTCTAAACTCGTTTAATTTCGCAAAGCCCCTAAAACAAAGATAATCTCTAACTACTAAAAATATCAAAAGTTGCATCGTACCTCAAAACGGTTCCAGAAATATAAAATAAGGTGTTGCATAAATGCAGCCGTTGTTGAGAGTGCTAGATAAGAAAAACCTGAGAAGATAATACCATGTTGTCAGATAAGGAAGAGTAAGAAAAATCCGAACCTCAAGAAACCTCAAGTAATTTGGACATACCATAACTATAGGAAAAGAAGTAGATGTGGAAAACCAGAAAGTAAAGCAAAAAGAAGCGTGGAAAGTACTTCATGGATATTGGTGTGCGTACGCTGCAAGAGATAACCAACATGGTTATATTAGAGAAAGAATGGTACATGAGAAAAAAAATTCTTCAGAATAAGTCACTATTTTTTAACTAAACCTCTTTATGCTAGCAAAATAATTGTACTCCTAATTTTCCTGGGAAGGGGCAGAGGTAGACCTAGAATTTAACGGTTGTGGGTGCACTATTACATTCAACATAAATATGTTGCTAGTATAGTGACCGATATAGGGGGTATATTTGGTTGGTTGAGTTGGTTCTGGGTTCATTTTAACTCAATATAATTTATTCTTTTTGGAGAAGGGCTCAATATAAAAAAAAAGGGCAGCCCGGTGCACTAAGCTCCCGCTATGCGTGGGGTCCAGAGAAGGGCCGGACCACAAGGGTAATATTTTTTTAATAGCCAACTTGATCAATGAACCCAAACAGTCCAGTTCATCATGATCAATGAACCCAAATAGTCCAGTTCATCAACCTTTTTCTCCTTAAATTTGATTCTACTGAATAAAATTACAAGAAAAATGAGGAAGCAAACATTAAAAAAATAAATTGTGCCTTGTCAATAAGATAAGCTGGTGAAGAAATAGCCCAATTTCAATATATATTTTATTAGACTAAATAGTTTACATTTATATTATTTTAACTTTTATGCTTAATCTCTTTAATCTTTATATTAAAATTAAGGAATAATACAATCAATAACAAATATTCAAAGGCACAATTGAATGCCATACAGGTTTAAATCTGCAAATAAACAAGAAACAAATTATGTACATTAACTAATTAAAATTAATTATTAACAACTATCAAAAAGTTCAACTAAAATCATCAACTGTTACTCTAAACTAAAGGCAGAAGAAGAGTTGATAGCATAAAATAATACAAGAACAAAACTAAAGAGAAGAAAATAGAAAAAGGCTAAAAAAAAGAGGCTGTACGGCACAAACCAGCGTAAATATATAGGGACCAAATGTAAAGAAAACAACAAGGAAAAATAAATGGAGAACAAGGAGGGAAATGGGTTATTGCATGAAAACTGTTGCCTCTAAGGATATTAGAACCCGCGTATCAGGTATGCAAGACCTAAAGACGATCTTCTTCTGCCAAGTGCACCAGAATTCTATTTTTCTTTCAGGTGCCTTTGTTTCTATATAATTAATTTATTAAGATATTTACCTATACAAATCAAGTTTCTATCGAAGTTTCCTGGTGCCCGGTGCCCCCTCAACCTATTATGCAGGCCCGCCTCTGGATAGGGGTGAGGGGAGTAAGGTAGTATGCTCTTAGGCACCTTTCCCGAGGTTTGCACTTTCTAACCTTTCTTTTCAGTGGTACCACATTTTCAAAGGGGTTTTCCGGCAGCCTTGGCCGGAATTAATCAGTTCCTACCTTTCAAAGTAGACTAACTAGCTTGTTGAGATGGAAGACAACACAATTTATTTTGCTGTGGGTTTTAAATCCTATGACATAACCAAAGTGAATAGCGAGCTGAGGTGTGGTATGACTGTGCAGAACGAGGTTGAAATATGAAGTACTACGTTTAGCCAGAAGACAATGAAAGGGCTGTGTTATGCTCTAAAGGAGGCTTCAAAAGTGAAGGGGGATTATGTAAGAAGATGGAAGTTTCGTGACCACTTCTCAGTGTTCTTTTGTTCGAGGAACTACAACAAACATGAACGGTATACAAGTATCATGTGCATGCAAGGTAAGAGGAGGTCAGTTATTATCATCCCTAAAAATGGCATTTAATATGGGGTGGAAGGATATCACGGCTAAAATAGAAAGTTTCATTAATATCAAAGACCAGAAGGAAGTTACAATTGCTCATAGGAATAGAGAGGAAGGCCTTCTCTACTCAGATACTTTCAGAAGAAATGAATGGACAAAAAGAAAAATGAATGAAGCTACGGTTCAGGAAAAAGGTGGTACTAGTTGCATTTCTGGAGGAATTTAGCACATCCCATAGATTTGCCGTTGGGCCAGCAGAGCACTAAAAGCAGACACGGTCAACATCTATGAAATGGGTCAAAATTAATTTTTCTTCTGAGTTTTATTTGAACACAACTGCAAAGCATGTCATAAATGGAGAACACCAATCAAGTGTGGATTAGGCATGTAGGTCTTCCACTCCACTTATCGTCATAGAACAACAACATACCCAGTGTAGTTCCACAAGTGGGGTCTAAGGAGGGTAAGATGTACGCAGACCTTACCCATACCTTTGTGAGGTAGAGAGGTTGTTTCCGGTAGACCCTCGGCTCGAAAGAAAACACAGGAGAGTAACAACAAATAGCATGACAAAAGACATTGTATCAAGAAAAAAATATAACAAAATAGCAAGATAAAAAGCAAATGCGGCAACGTATAGTAAAACACCTTGAAGAAAAGAAACTACGCGATTCCTACCTAACACTACTAATACAGAAAATCATTCAACTACCTACTAACCTTCTATCCTAATCCTTGACATCCACACCTTTCTATCAAGGGTCATGTCCTCAGTAGTTGTCATGACCTGTCTAATCACCTCCCCCAGTTCTTTTTCGGCATACATGACCTGTCTAATCACCTCCCCCAGTTCTTTTTCGGCATACCCTTGCCTCTCCTAACTCCTATTATAGCCAACCTCTCACACCTCCTTACAGGTGCATCCACACACCTCTTTACATGCCCGAACCATCTTAATCGTGCTTCCCTCAAAGTTGGAGATCACTGTGGAGGATGGATACAGATTGATGAGGAGCTGGAGCATAGAAATGATCTAAAATTGGTGAGGTTGAAGGTTAGAGGAGATGGAGATTCAGTGCCGAAAGTTGTAAGGTGGAGTTTGAAGACTATATAAATTAAATACTTGAATAGCATTTATCGTTATGCTAAGTTTATTAATAGCCATTAGACAGTTAGAACAAGGTTCACTCGACGGGTAGTACAGGTTGGGTGCCAATCATGTCCCACGCTAATTTGGGGGCGTGAACTACTATGCTTATTCTCCACAGAACGTCTGTCTTGGCAAATAAACATTAGAAAAGACAAAAAGGCAGTAAGTGTAAAACTATGCTCACAAATAATGATAGATACAAGATTACAGGTTTATTCTTCTGATCAATATATAATATTGGCAGAAGCTGCTGAAGAAGAAACTAGCCATTAAGTGCCCCCGGTGAAAGTAGAGTAGACTAACCAAATGCTGATAGAGGTCTTCCAAAAGGGAGATGTGTGGCCGTTATTAAGGGAGCACCAGATCATTTTCAATTATTAGGCAAAATCTCAGGCAGTATAAATAGGGACTTCAAACAGCTTTAAAGAGGTGGTGAAATTGTGTTCCTTCAATCAACTAGATATATGGCCAACTATCATCACCCAAAACTGTATAGGACCCATCAGGATGTACACCACTAGAGATGTTTTCTTATGAAAGAGGGATGGAAGACCAATATCTAGGTTTTTCCATACAAGGATCAGCTTTTTCACTGAGCATGTGTTGCATAGGACAGTCAAACAGTATTAGCGCTTTAGATTATTAGGAAGTTATATGACTTGGGTCGCTACCAAGTACAATCTGAATTTGTCATTTTTTAAGTAATAGAGAGTAGTAATCCATGTCTATGTGCATGAGAGCGTGTGTGACACACACACAGAGGGTGAGAGAGAGACCTGATTAATGTGAACAGTTCGCACAGCCAAACAAATATTAACACCATGAAAGCCAGCAGCTGATCATCATAGAACTCGAACAGAAAAAATAGGATGCCTATCATGATCTGCAAATCGAACTCTAAGTTATATCTGAATGCCCTTGAATATATAACCAACATTCACTGACTACACAACAGACATACATGGAATCAACTGAGAAATTAGCAGTCCGCTTACCGGTACAAAAACAAGGGACTCAATTACGTGCACAAAGATCAATTGAAATGTTGGAAGCCTATGTCGAGCATGGTGCTGTAGCTGCACTGCACATATTTTTACAGTAGAAATGTCTAAAAATTAGGAAGGCTACATCAAAAAAATATAGAGAGCAAGTAGTGGATGCTCAATGAATCAATAATTAAAGAGCTTGTTTAGAATACAAGATTAACAGGATATTCGTATATGAAAGTTGAGTGCTTTATACTATGACAGCAGCATGACCATATCCTTCTTCTTCGTTTTCATGTTGAATGTTAAAGCATTAGAATATTATTGTAAAGTATTCAGATGCCAAAATATAAGGCATTATAATTTCACGATATAAAAAAATGCCGCTGCAATTTGTAGCATCAAATATACAAAAAAGAACCTACCCGTGAACTTCAGCATGCGAGTTTGGGTCTCTCTTAATGTAAATGAAACCGACATTGTTGTTGTAAAGAAAACAAAGAGTGACATCATGAGTACACCACACTTTGTGACAAGGTAGTCTGCAAGAAATATGAAGCAAATGTTCACATGGGATCTAATAATATGTTTGAAAGTGCTAAGAACAAATCTAACATGTATTTGAGGTGCTCATTACACAGCTACATATGATCAACATACATGCAAGTGCAAGTACCAGTATGTCAGGTAGAATTTATAACAGTTTGACAAATTTAAATTCCGACAAAGGTAAAAAAGCAACATCTAACTTTCAAGAAACAGTTCCGTTCATCTGTGAATTAACTAGCTAAGATCTAAACACCTACACCCGCCATTACATTCTATCCTAGACAGAATGGAATTGTTACACTTCATCAGCTAACAAACTACAGAAAACTACATTGTTCGACGTCACTAGGTGCCGTACCCTGACGTGGTTCAGGGTTAAACAACCTTGAGATGAGTATAAGGAAAAGGAACTTCCAATTTTCACACTACAGTTCAATCAAACTCAGAACAGGATGCAGTAACCCGCAACATAAACACATAATGTTACTTGAAAGAGAATAGAAAAGAATGATAAACCTCCAAATCTCGCAGAACTTTCAGGTTGCTCATGTGCATAAGTAAGATTATAGAACTCCTTTGTTTGGTGATTATAAAGATAACCTGCACAAAATTCCATGAAGCATCAGTACAATAAAAGACAACAAATGAAAGTAAGCTTTGCTAAAGAGACTTGAATACTAGAACCTTCATCAATCAAGAGGTTACAGGATTCTCCCAACCCAAAAATAGAGGCACTTTAAAAGAATGCAAAAGTGAAAACTAATAGATTCAGTTACATGCTTTAGCTCTGCTACACAATTAAGGGGGGTAACCAGCTGCAGAAGAGCACTAAGAAACGATTATCGGGATTTCGAATGAAGGTATCATAAGAAGATGCCTGAATAACACAAAAATATTTTAAGTATCAGGATAGAGAGAGTTTATTGGACCTTATAATTATCAGTGTTATCAAAAGCGAAAAGCGAAAAGCGCAATAAAGCTAGTCAGTTGGGGCTTTAAGCGCAAAGGGAAAATAAAGTGTGGGCTTTAATGAAGAGAACTACAATGGTGCAAAAGTACAAATATTATATATATATATATATATATATATATATATGTTTAAGACTAATAATAATAAGCATGAATAACAAATATATGGACAGAAATTGTAAAAACATTACGATAAAGTGAAATATCAATTATCTAATGTCACTTCTTCAAGAGAGGCCCTTGATGTTGAGCGCTTCACCTCGCTTCAGGGCTTAAGCGCGCCTTTGACAACACTGATAATTATTCGAACAAATACAAGAATTAACAGTAAACAAAACAGAAGCTGTTGTCAAGTAAATTAACCATGCCCACAGTTCTACAGATTTCTCCATTATGTTAGGTGAGATATGGTTTTTAATTTTGGAAAACCGTCTAAAATTTGTTTTTGCCTATTTGAGACCCACAAAAACAAAACCAACAGAAAACACAGATGCCCATATATATTCACATAATGATGTAGGTTGAATAAATTATACACTTCTATCTAACTCCACGAAGGGGAGCCTTGGAGTAACTAGTAAAGTTGTTGCCATGTGTCCAGGAGGTCATGGGTTCAAGCCGTGGAAACAGCCTCTTGCAGAAATGTGAGGTAAGGCTGCGTACAATACTCTTGTGGTCTGGCTCTACCCCGGACCCCGCGCATAGCGGGAGCTTAGTGCACCGGGCTGCACTTTTTTTTTATCTAACTCCACCATAGAATATCTCCTGACCCTGTGTACTACATGAACTTCTAGATCATGCTACTCTACGGAATTTGCTAATTTACAGGCTTCAGTTTTTAAGATTGGCTTTCTTATTTGTCAGCTGGCAGAAGCTAAACCCTCATGGCCAGTTTGCCTTTTACTTTTATCTACGTAAAATACATGGAATTACTTCCTTAGATACTTGGACTCTAACATTGTTATTTTCCATCATGTCCTCTTTTCCATGTTAACTTATATAACAGTAACAACTCCTCAATCCCAAACTACTTGGGATCAAAACCACGTTAACTTATCAAAAGAGAAAAAGTTCCATACAAATAGATATTTTATTTACAATTATGTAGAGTTTGGAAAACAACTTTTCCTATGTGACTTTCGCATACTGATTCCAAGCCCGGATAAGAGACGGGAGTTGTTATAGGTCGACGATCACATAAAATAACGAGTTTTTAATGCAAATCCACTTTGCAAATTGTTATTATGGGAAGTTCCTGCCAAGGATCGGACTAATGACGTATACAATACTTGAATTCTTGATATAGATGCTACATAGTTGGTTCTCATCCGAAGTTCTAGTAGGTTGAGCCCCTTTTCTTAAGGAATTAATCGTTGTTGTTTCAAGGTCAATATATTCACTCGTCTTGATAATGTTTTCCTTGTTCACTAATAAGTCGACTAATTAAACTCAAATGTTTCTATAATCAATTCGATCTCCTGATTGAATCGAGGACAAACATCTACAAAAAGATCGCTTGAATTTAAGAAAAGGTCGCTTTGATCTATCCTGAAAAAAACTTGTCTTTTCCGAGTGATGAGAAGAAAGAAAAATTGGGTCAAAAGAAAATGTCATTTTGGACTTACCATTCAAAGTCCCAGGACATTCACAAAATGGGGATTACCGGATAAATTCATTATAATAGGCGGCTGTTGGCATTCTAGACTTCCTTCTCGTTTCAGGGCCAATCTAAAAGAGAATTTGGTACTTCTTAATCGTGAATATTGTTGTTTGCTATTTAAGAATTCCTGTTTAGGCAGTTGGTAGGGGCAAAGGGAATTTCTACCTGAGCGGTGAAATGCATAGAGATCAGAAAGAGCACCATCAACGAAAGTACTCTGTTGAGCGAACATAGTAAATGGTCCCAAAGGTTGCGGGTAGGTCTACTATTGTCCCTAAAATATAAGCTTGAGCTATTAATTTTAAATGTTTGACAAACTTGAGTACCTTTCGTCTCTTTTTAATTTAATAACAAATTTTGTTTGTTGGAAGAATACTCGTATCTAAAGACACACTAGTGAGTGTCATAGCTGACTGTGTCTTCTCTTTAGTAGTGGTAAGTGTGTCGTATTATGGTGAGATGTGTGTATGTTTTCTCGACTGAGCTCAATAAGGGTGTGGGTATGTATATCAATGTGCTCTTCTATGATCTCTCTACT
The DNA here is from genome assembly GCA_034509755.1 of Anisodus tanguticus. Classification (NCBI taxonomy): domain Eukaryota; kingdom Viridiplantae; phylum Streptophyta; class Magnoliopsida; order Solanales; family Solanaceae; genus Anisodus; species Anisodus tanguticus. Next base: position 44,960,007 of record CM067543.1, on the reverse strand, counting down.
TGAGAGTGACAAATAAACTCTTAAATTAGAGAGAAAGTGGGAACCAATTGTCACTCTGGTAGCTATTGCAAGTCTCTATTATGATGCTATGGAGAAAAAGAGTGAGGGAATGTGAAATGTATCTGTCATTTTTTCAGGATGAGAGTGAATTTGTGTGTATTTGGCTAGTGTCTTTCCCGGTTGTGATAAGAATATGAGCTGGGTGTATGTGATTTGTGAAGCTCTTTCTACTTGGTGTATACATTTCTAGTTATGTTACTCCGTATGTGTAAAAATTGTCTATGTCATGGATTTATATAGAGAAAGACGGAATGTAAAGATGACTAAAAATAGGAGTCAGGTGTAAGATTCTCTGGGTGAGGTTGTTAGAGCTGGTGAGGTGGAAGAGGTGCATGGTGTTTTCATGTGAACGAAGGATTGTGTGACATTTCGTTTTACAATGATGAAGAAGAAAGGGGTGGTTTTTTTGATAGGTAAAGAAGCAAGGGGTTTTTGATTCTTTTCTTCAAGAAGAGCAGAGTTGAGGTTATAAAAGTGACTTTTCTATCAGTTTTAACAAACATACTTTGACACCTTTTTTTTAAAACAAAAGTGCTGGAAACCAAAATTTACATCCAAAAGAGTGAAACCAGAAGACAAACACTAAATCCAATCTCATCTTACAATGATCCTAGGATGTCTACAATAGAAACTGGGTCATCTATATACTTTGAACTGCACCAATAACAAAATCTTAGAATGCAGTTCATTTTTATCCTTTGCAAAGAACTACTATTTCCATCAAAGCACCTAGAGTTTCTCTCTTTCCAAATAGTCCACTACTGGGACAATTTTCCATCTGTCTGTTAGTGCTACTAACACCCTCAGTATTCCAGCTTGCTAGTGCCTCTCTTGCTCTTCCTGACATAATCCATCTAATACCTCTAAAGGTGGTGAACAGATTCCAAAGCTGGCTAACCATTTTATAATGAAGAAACAGATGATTAATTGTCTTTGCATTTTGTTCACAAAAATAGCATTTGGAGCACATGCGTATGCCCCTCTTCATGAGATTCTTTTGGGTTAGAACTGCTTCTTTCACAACTAACCAAGTTAAAATAGTAACTTTGTATGGAATTTTGACTTTCCAAATAAGCTTCCAAGGTAATAAAAAAAAAATTGAGATCTCATCTGACTCATCCTTGTAGGTTGAGCTTACAGTAAATATGCCTTTACTGTGGCATTTCCATCTTAAGGTGTCTTCTCCTTCCTATAACCCCTTACACTGATCTAGAGTTCCATAAAATTCAGTCAATCTCTCCATCTCCCAATCTTGCATCAATCTTCTATAAATCTAATTCCATCTCTGATTAGACCACTTTATTCAAATCAAAGTAGCTTCCTGTTGCTGATTTAGAATGTAAATGTCAGGAAACAGTTGTTTGAGAAAGTCATTCCCTAACCAGTTATCTTCTCAGAACATAATTCTCCTGCCATCTTTCATATTAAAAGTTGTTCTTTCAAAAAAAAAAAAAAACATGCCACAGATTTCTAATTGATCTCCATAAGCTGGTGCAATATGTGGTGGTTACTTCTTTTGTTCTCCAAGATCCCTCCTTTTCATACTTTGCTTGAATCACTTTGCCCATTGCTCCTCCTTAGGAAGACTCCATAACCATTTCATCAGGAGACTTCTATTCTGCTTCCTCAAATTGCTAATACTCAAACCTCCTTGCTTCTTGGCCAACAATAAGGTTTCCCAATTGACTAAATGATAACCTTTTTTAAAATTCCTCCTAAGAGTATCATTTTTGCATCTAGAACAGAGTTAATAAGGACCAACCTACCACCCAAAGACAAATATTGTGGCTTTCATCTAGTCAATCTTTTTTTACATCTTTCCACGACTCCATTCCATATATCTTTAGATTTGTTTTTGGCTCCTAAAGGCGTTCCTAGATAAACCGTTGGAATCTTTCCTCTCTCCCTCCAAAATTCCATCTAGGTGATGGATCCTTGCCACCTCATTAATTGGGAAAATCTGGCTTTTTCTCCGGTTAATGTGGAGGCCTGAAGTTGCTTCAAATTGGATAAGAATAATCCTCCGCTATTTCAATTGGTTCTCCTCAGCATCACAGAAAATAAGAGTATCATCTGCATACTGCAAGTGAACTCTTCCACTCTTTCATTTTGTTCCTTTGCCACATTGAAACCCTATCCAGCCATTGTTGTGAGCGGTCTTCACCATATTGTTGAGTCCTTCCATCACAAAGGGGTCGTTTGGTAGAGTGTATTAAAGAAGATGATGCATGTATTAACTCTGTGTATTACTAATACCTTGTTTGGTATACTTTTTCATCCTATGTATAACTGAAAATAATGCATGTACCGCTTTAAAATCGTCCGCCCTGCACCCACCCTATCAATTAATTTTCAATCGTGGATATATATGTATTAACTTTGTGTATTACTAATACCTTGTTTGGTATACTTTTTCATCCTATGTATAACTAATGCAAGCATTAATTATACACCCTATGTGTATTATCATATCCCTATGTGTATTATCATATGCATACCTAATACATAGCAAACCATGGTATTAGTAATGCAAGGGTTTTTAATACATACATTAACATGGTTAAAGACACAATTACCCCTAATTTAACTAATCTTTTGATTAATCATTATATTAAAAAAATGTTGTATATCATGCTTTGGTGATTATTATGGATGACGTTGAATATTTTTTTTGATTTTTTTTGTTTCTGAATTTCTCTAAATTTCATTTCGATTTTTATTGGTGTATTATTCCAGTGATAAGACGAACTTAACTAGAGGATACTGGACCAAATTGAAACAACCATCTTATCACCAACTATAAGACGAACTTTAGTTTAATTAATGCTTCTAACACAAAGTTAATTGTACACCACAATGTACAGGGGCATGTGCCAGTTTAGACTAGTGAAGGGAAGACTAGCTCTTGCATCACTGGCTAAAATGTTGTGTTTTTGCCTGAAGGGAATTCCCAACTCCCATAGTCCGTATTATATGTTTTATATCAGATAACAAATAAAAATAGTGTATGAAACTAAAAAATGTGAAGGGTATTTTTGTAAAGAAATAATTCTTTTAAAAGTGATGTAATGCTTTAATACATCAAACCAAACATTGGATAAAAAATAATCCCAGCATAACTAATGTCAGCATTACTAATACAGCCTATTTAGCACTATTCTTATACACTCTACCAAACGACCCCAAAATGAACAGAAAAGGTGATAAAGAATCACCTTGTCTCAATCCTCTTTGAGAGGCGAAGAAACATTCATGTGATCCATTTATCAATACAGAGAACCTGACAGTGCTAATGCAAAATTTCATCCACCTAATCCATTTCTCTCCAAGCCCCATCTTCTGCAAACGCCAAGCATGAAACTCCAATTCACATGATCATATGCCTTCTCAATATCCAGTTTGCACATGATGGCCGGTGTCAATTCTCTCATTCTAGAGTCTATACACCCATTTGCCATGAGAACTGCACCAATAATTTGTCTTCCTTTCAAAAAGGCCATCTGATGAGTATCTACAAGTTTATGAAATCACAATCTTCAGTCTCTCTGTGAGAATTTTGGAAATCAGTTTATACACGTTTCCTATTAAACTAATAGGTATGAAATCTCTCAATTCCTTAGCTCTATTCTTTTTAGAAATAAGAGCTATGTAAGTTGCATTAAAACTCTTCTCAAAAAATTCCTGAGAGTGGAAATTCTGCATAGTGCATAACATCAGTCTTCAAAATCTCCCAACACTGGACAAAAAACCCCATAGTGTAACCATCTGGACTTGGTGCTTTATGTACTGCGCATGCCTTGAAACCATCCAACACCTCTTTCTCCTCAAAAGGTTTTTGCAATTCCTGCTGCTCTTATGTGTTGATTGTACGACATTGATTCATGTTGTAATAAGGTCTCCAATTCTCGCTTCAGGGTATAGCTTTTGATAAAAAGAAATGATCTCCCTTTTAATGTTCTCTGCCTCCTTAATTTCTACTCCTTACACAACAAGATGATCAATGTGATTATTCCTCTTGTGAGCATTAGCGATTCTCTGAAAAAACTGTGTTTTTATCTCCCTGTTTAATCCACAAAGTTCTTGATCTAGGCCTCCATGTTATCTCTTCTTTTTGGCATAATCTTCAAAGTCCATGAAAAGATTAGCTTTTTGAATGGCATGTTCCTCTGTTAAAGCTCTATTATGTTGAATATTGTCAAATTCTGCAATTTTGCTCAGAATGAACCCTTTATTCTTCTCCTAATTCCCATCGGTACTAAAGGTCCAATCTTTCAATTTGGTCTTCAAAGCTTTTAGCTTGGCTGCTAAGATGCAATCAGGCCCTCCTACAATATCAAAGGAATCCCACCAATCTTTGACTTTCTCATTAAAGCCTTCAGTTTCCAGCCACAATCCTTCAAATTTGAAATAAGATTTTTTGTGTTCCCAGTTGCCACTCTGAAGTACAATTGGAGTGTGCTCAGAACAGATTCCAGGAAAAATTCCTTGCTTGACATTATTGAACTTTTCTCCCCACTTAGTAGAATATAGGAACCTGTCAATTCTAGAAGAGGTTTCCAAATTGTTCCCTCTAGTCCAAGTATAAATACCCCCTTCAAGATTCGGATCAATCAACTCCATATCATCAATAAAGTCAGAAAATTCACTCATATAAATAGAAGTTCTGAAGCAGTTCTTCTCAGAAGCATATCTGACTATGTTGAAATCACCCCCTATCACCCATGGCCCTGTGAACAACCCTCTAACAGCCCTTGTTTCCAACCACTTGTTGTCTTTCCTGATTGCAATTTGGTGCATACACCCCTGTCATGTGCCAGCTGAATTCGTTGATTCTTGACTTGAAGCTACAATTCAAAGTATAAGAACCAATCACCACTACTTCCCCTTCCCAAATCTTGTTATCCCACAACATCAAGATGCCTCCCCTAGTTCCACTTGCCTCCAATTGATCATATCTGACTCCCCTATACCCCCCACACCTGCTTGATTAAATCCCCACTATCACCTACCAGTTTAGTTTCCTGCAGACAAAGAACATATGCCTTCCATTCTTGAACCAAACTATTAATCATCCTTCTTTTGTCTCTACAATTCAATCCCCTCACATCCACGATATTAATTTGACATTCATCATAGCATCATAGAATTTCCTTTCCCCCTAGTTCTTGCTCCTGTGCTTCGAAAATTCATGTCAATGGCCAGCCTTTTTAGCTCTTGTACACCTTTAATTTTTGGAGTTTCCATGACCTTTGTTCTGGTTCTGTGATTACTAAAGGAGATTAAAAGTACTTAGTTTTAGAAAACTTTAATGACTAACTATGTTCCATTGTGATATTGTAGGGACAAAATGGACTTATAAGGGACGTTGTGTAAAAAACTACATTGTGTAAAAACTCATAAGTTAGCCATAATGTGATTAATCCTTTAAAGGACTTCATAGTCTGGTTAGCATACATGTGAATGTAGGGATAGGAGTGTCAATACCTAATTACAATAGGAGCAAATTAAGCTACCTACTATATTTACATATATTCTAGAATATTCAAAAGGATTGTAACACTCTGATTCTAGAGAACACCTACTATGCCTTGAAGGAGAAATATTTAGTATTCTAATAAAATTAGCCCAAATAGAAGATGTTTTGAAGATTCTGCGAGCTCCACCAACAAGATAAAGTCTAATTGTATATTTTGATTTGCTTATGGTGTAGGATGGAACACGTATGTGAAGCTGAAGTGGCACTTTTGTTGTTTGTTCTTTGCTAATGGTACAGTTCCACTAATTTATAAAATTACTTTACCTTCTCAAAAAAATTAGCCCAAATAGAGCACACTTGAAATAGAGGATATTTTCATGGATATAGAAGATTCATATAGTACAAGTTTGAGGCATAGTGATTAATTGATTGTAGTGTTTGGAAATCATTGATCTTCCATATGATGTATCTGTACAAATTTGACTTTTCAATGTTAAAAATGTAGGCGACAAATATGAGGCAACATAAATTTTCACTCTACATATTGTGCACACATCTTTTCTTTGAGCTGCCTAACCCACCCACAGTACGTTTTAAGCTGTTCAGACGGAGTATATGTGCAGGTAGTTCCGGTTCTGTTTCTGCACAATGTCAAATATGATTTGGTTTTCCATTTATAACAAAACTGTTACCTACTTATTTTGGTTCGAGCTTTAAGTATGTAGAAAAGGAGCCACCTGGTTTATCATACAGTAATATGGTGAATATAATAGAATATAACAACGAAACACAGAACCTCAGGATATGCTCACTCAAGTGAGAGCAGATACATAGACAAAAGGTTGATGAGATCTAGAATACTTAATACCTTCACCAGGAGAATTCAACAAACTATTCATCAAAATAGTGTCATATCCCACAAGTCTGTTTATAAGAAGCTGCTGCCACCTGGATAAAAAAAAAAAGCTTTCCATTTAAATACGAAGTTTTACCTAAATAAGTTATCAAAACTCAAGTGTATTAAAATCTTTTACTATAAAATGAAATCAATAAGAGTATCCAACTTTGACCAATCAAGTCATAAGCACAAATAAGAGGGCATAAGAAAGAAAAGGAAGTTTTTTGGTAAAGGAATCCTTGCAGTTATAATTTACTGATGAATGATCAGTGATACAGTATAAGTGTACTCATAGGAGTGAAAGATTTGCTAATCAAGCAAGAAGTTAAAAGATAAATAAGGGAATGCAAGATTATTTGCATTGTAAGTCCATGATCATGTCCCATGTTTTTCCACCACGTCGGCGCTAAGTGGAAAACAAAACAAGCTCAGAAACATTAAACGGGAAACAAAATGGAAAAAAAAAAAAGAAAAACATAAGAACAACAATGAGAACTACTTCAACATATGACAACCTTGATTCAAATTCTAGCACCCCAAATTTTATAAATTTATTATATGCATTTAAATGATCTTGTTTTTATTTTTTATTACTTTTCTTGAATTTAAATTTTTAACATTGTTTGATGAAACAGATGAGTAGAAAAAGGAAAAAAGGACTTGTTAAATGCTAATGGATCCTTGAAATCCATTTTTTGACTCATTTGTTAAAAAGAATACCAACTTTCTACCCATTTAAGATAAAGCCCTTTATTAGCAAAACCCCTTTTTTCTTATAAGACACTTTCTTCCTCTTCCTTCTAACCCTTATTAGAGAGCTCTCAATCCGCACAAGAGTCATTCTTCCACTACCATCAAGACCAAATCTTTTTATTGCATAAAATTATTGGTCTCTATCTTTTGAATATATGCTGGAATGTTGCCTTCAAGAATCAAGATGGGTTAAGCTTATTTTGAAACCCTAGATTTTAAACTTGGGAATGAACTCCCTCAAACTTGTGATAAGCTTCTTATTCAACATATTTTGGTGAAATGGTTAAGCTTTTGTGTTAGAAAATTTGAGATCTTGACAATAAGGGATATAATCTCATTTTCTTATTTGGACATCAGTTAGTATTTTGAGTATAACTCTTTACCTATAACTCGGATTGAAGTGGTTCAAAATTTTGTGGAAAGATAAGAGAATTACCCACAACTTTCATTAAGAACGAAAAATCTAATTCGTAGTTTATTGCCTCAAAAATCTGCTGCAAAGGTGCTGTCCAGATTTTCCTCTTAAACAATTATGAATAGCTTGACCAATTTGGACCCTCTTGATACTCACCAAGATTTATTTTAAATACTTTTGAATTATACAGTTTAAGTGAGTGTTTGATTATGTGTCTAAGGTGCAAGAGACAATTTGTTCAAGTTAAGGAGAACACTTCGGAAAATTGCTCGGTTCTTGGATTAGAAGACCTTTACATCCTTGATGTTTGTTTGAGCTTTAGATTTGCACATGAACTTAAATTTCTATTCACCTTATTTTGTAAGAATAGCTTGAGGCTTGGTAAAATTTGTTCTTTAATTTGTTGTCTTATTGGATTGTGCTAGTATGAAGGGGAGTTGGTAAAGTTGCTGCCATGTGACCAGGAGGGCATGGGTTCAAGCCGTGGAAACAGTCTCTTGCAGAAATGTGAGGTAAGGTTGCGTTCAATAGACCCTTGTGGTCCGGCCCTTCCCCGGACCCCGCGCATAGCGGGAGCTTAGTGCATCGGGCTGCCCTTTATTGGATTGTGCTAGTTAGGCCTCATTTGTTTGTACTTAATGGAGGTTTGAATCTGAATGATTCTTAGGCCATTAAGTGCATTTGTTTTAAGATTTAAGCACTTAATTCGTCTGAAATTTGAATAGGTCTTAATCATTAAGATCTTGAACAATGTCTTATTATCATTAAGAGGTATTTTTGTGTGGATAATATTTACCACCACTCCATCCACAATCACCAGTTACCACTAATAATCACAACCACCACCGTTGTCAACCACTACTATCAATCGCTACTACACCTACCACCTCTGTCATTATTGTTGAGTTGCTTGGATCTGAAACTTAATTCAAGATTTTGTGAAGTTTTGATGATTGACAAACAATGTACAAGTATCAATCAGTGTTCAAGAAGGATGGACAAATATGTACAAGAATAGAGTCCATAGCAGATGTCAAAAAGGAACTGGTGAAGCTGGCAACAAGGATGCAAAACTGCTGGAAGAACCGGAGACTGTTTGATCTACGCGGAAGTTGTTCCCCACGCATAAAAGAAAACCTTGGAGAATCGGGATTAAGGCTTAATCCAATTCTACAAGGAACACAAGTTCAAGACATGAAAACATTACCATAATTGAACACATGGAATTAGCTTGAAAAATGGAGAAGGCCGACCCAGTTAGAAACCAAGTTTGGTTTCAAACTTGATTTAGGTTCTTGACCTTTTTGAAGGATTTCTTGAACCTATTCTAGTAGAATTTGGAAAACAACAAACAGATCCTACTCATATATAAAGCATTGCATTGATGCTTTGAAGATCACCACAACCACAAATGAGAGACTGCAGAGATAAAGAGAGATCTATACGAGAGTCTTGAAGAGGAAGAAGAATCAACTACAACAACAAAGAAGAACATGTTCCTATCAAGATTTATTCATATTGTTCTTGAGTTGTAACAGTTACATTCTTGTGGTCTTTAATTGTACACTTCCTTGGAGGTCTCCAGCATTAAGGATAATGATGAGGAATACAACATTACCAGTTTCAAAAAAAAAATTGTACACTTCTTACATTCTTAGTGATTTGTATTAGGTGATTGTTTTGTGTTATAAAAGGGCTTCTTAGACTAGGCAAAGTCTTTAAAGAAGTTAGGCTACAATCGAAGTGTATTGTAGAGAGGCAGATAGGTGTTGTAGGGGGTCAGTTCCTTAGGTGTACAAAGAGTTGAACCTTAATTGTTCGAGTTATAGTGGAGAGTTTGGGGAAATCCTATTGGAGATAGGACGTGGTTTTTGCCTTGCTCAATCCCTAGAGCAAGGATTTTCCACGTAAAATTTCTTGTGTTGATTTACTATTCCGCAATTTCTTTCTTGCATAGTTACTGAAGAACCTGGTTCTACAATGTATAGGTGGCAGCATAAAATAACAATTGGTATCATAACAGATTCTTTTAAAAGAGGTTAACACCTTGAAAGACTAGAGATGGTTGCACCTCCAGGAGTTCAAGAAGGACAATCAACAACAAGGCTGTCATGCTTCAATAGCAAATATTATAGTTGGTGGAAAGCAAAGATGCAAGATTTCACATTGGAGAGGACCTAGAACTATAGGATATTATCCAAGAAGTCCAAAAATCCCATGCCCACCGATGATAAAGGCAAAAAGATTGTTCCATGTTAAGAGAAAAGTATGATGATAAAGACATCAACGCAGTCCAAAAGAATGCCAAAGAAAATAAGTTGCTTATTTGTGACATTGGACCTGATGGATATAGTAAAATCTCTTCATGTAAAACAACCAAGAAGTGTGGGACACCTTATGATTGTATTTGTATCAAGTGAAGCACTGTTGTAAGACAAACTAACTCGCCCACATATATGGATTGCATGAGCATTTTTTCATTCTTGTTGGGACTTTGTCCTTCTTGTGACAGTGACATTGTCAGTTATATTGCCATGCCTCTTGATATCATTTGGATCTTGACCCATCTTGACTATGGATTTCATCTTAACTATGGACCTTCATCCAGTTTAAGTATGAATGGAACAACCAACTTCCACATGGTTCTTGATTCTTGAATTTTGACCCTACTTGATTTAAGGCATTGGTCCCTCTTGTTAATTGATTATGCTTGATATGATTAAATGATATATATATATATATATATATATATATATTGGGAGAAATTAACTAATTGATGGACTTTCTTGAATTAACGTTGGGAAGCTTTCTTGACATTTGAGATATGAATTTTAGTATCTTAGACCTAAGTTGCTCAGACTCGGTGCGGGTGTTCGATACTGGTGCGTATCAAGAGGTTGAATCCTTCATGATCTAAATTATAAGATTCGGGGTACGGATACGGGTGCAGGAATTCGGCTAAAAATAATTAGAATATTTAAAAATAGCGTTATACATCTAAATTATGAGACATTTTACAAGGTATTCCTAGGAGCAAATATTGATCAAGAGGAGAATTCCAGAAGGAGAAAAGGAAAAGGACAAAATAAAAATTTCTATATGCAAGTTATTCCATTTTCTTCAATTTTACCTTAGCTCTTGTTTTGATCACAGAAATCATTGTATCTGTCCCAATTTCTTTGTCGTTTTGGTCAAAGTACCAAAAATCGGTTGACCAAATCTGGTATAGATCCCACACCCACACCAATGTCGTGTTGACATGGGTGTAGCGCCGAAAGTGAGGAGTCCAAGAAACTTAGTCTTGAACTGATTCTTGGTTTGACATTTATTTTCTTCAAACACTGTATCGTCATTATGTACTTAATGATGATTTGATTTACTTTCACTATGAATTTCTTTCTCGTACTCTTGTTGATACAAAACTAACTTGTTATCATGAAGGATTTGCTAAATTTGTATTTCTAAGTTTCATATGATCTATTTGTATTTTAGTTGGAAATTGGAGAATATAATGGCTCCAAGCCCAATGTTCATGTGGCCACTAAGCTTTATGCTTAGCGATAGTTTGTTGCTATCATAGGTGATGCTGCATAAGAGAATTGAAGATGGTCATTTGAAGTACACTTTTGGAAGCTTTGGTGAAGATCATTTTGCATTTCTTGATAGTATGTTAAGATTTGCGACTTGTACATGATCCATATTGTCACTTACATTTATACTTTTGAATGATTGTTTGGTCAGGATACTACTATTTTTGTAACTTTATTTTGGTCGATGACTTGACTATTTTGGGGTTATACATGCCCAAGTCTTTTCATGTATTTGTCAAGTGTCCCACATCGGTCACCCAAGGGATGGGTGGTCTCTTTATAATGTTTGGGCAATGCTCCTCCTTTTGAGCTAGGAGCTAGCTTTTGGGGTGTAAGTTAGGCCCAAGATCCATTATTTATATAATATTAGAACAGGACCCATCCCAATTTTTATTCACGATGTTTGGCCCCCATATATTAAAAATTGCCCACGCACCAGATGTCCAGCCCTGGGCGTGAAGGGGTGTCAAGTGTCCCACATCGGTCACCCAAGGGATGGGTGGTCTCTTTTTATGGCGGGGGCAATCCTCCTCCCTTTGAGCTAGCTTTTGGGGTGAGTTAGGCACAAGATTCATTCTTTCAACAACAACAACAACATACCCAGTAAAATCCCACAATGTGGGATCTGGGGGTAGAGTGTACGCAGACCTTACCTCTACCTTGGTAGGTAGCCAAGATCCATTCTTTACAGTATTAAATTTAGTACTTGAATTGAACTTGGGATGATTTGAGACTTGACTATTTTGTATTTAGATCGAGAGTTGGATTTTATGCTTAATATGAGTCTTGAATGGTCATAACATACCCAGTGGAATCCCACAACGTGATTGTATGAAAAATATTATTCTCCTATGTATTTAATATAATCATTATGGTGATTATTTCAATAGGTGCTGCCCAGTTTTATATAGTTGTATACTTGTATTTTTAAGGGATTTTATGAGATTTTATTATGGTGAAAATATTGCCTTTTGATCCATTGCTACATGGACCTATTTACGCTAACAAATAGTGTTGATAGGTGTAAATTAGTTTCTTAAATATTTGTTAGTACACTTGAATTATTTTTCAAATCTAATGAAAGGATTGTTAAATAGTTAATTTTTTAGCTAGTTAGTCTATTTTACAAAAGAGTTTTTACAAAAAAATAAAAAATAAAACTTACTTTCAAAGTATTAGATAAGTTTTGCTAAGTGGCGTCCTCCCTTGGGATTGTGCTACACAAATGCTACATACATCATAGTATTGCCCATATGACCGTAAGTTCACATCGAAAGGGCAGCCCGGTGCACGAAGCATCCCGCGTTCACGCAAGGTCCGGGGAAGGACCGAAGTTCACATCATGAAATGAAAATTATACAACACAAAGTTATGTATTTAAGTGATACCTTTAGTGAAGGGGTATGAACTGACCTGTTACCAAAGCAGGAATGCCGAGCAGAGATGCTTATGTTTATTGTGTGAATGTTATGGCGCAATTTAGCTTCCTCAGGCAGTAACAAGTAACCCTAAAAATAAATGGTAGCACTCAAAAATTTACTAACCAGACAAACTTTAGCACTTCAGCAACAGCTTAGGAAAAGATGCATCAATGAACAACAGTAAGGACCAAAAAGCAACAGTAGTACCTTCTCTTTGGTGTATAAATAAGTAGGTTCAAATGCCTGGCTTCTTGTCTCAAGCCACTGCACTACAAGTCAAATGAAGATCATAACCATCGGATGATTGGAAGATAATTCAACAAAACCATCAACAACTGTTAAACAACTAGCTCATGAATTTGATCCATCAAAAACTATAGCAGCTGAATGAATTCGATCCCTCAAAAACTATAGCAGCTTCATTCAGCTCAAGCAACGAAAGTAGTCTTACCAGCATGCCTTTGGCTTATATAGAGATACATAAAAATCAAGGAATCCAAAGTCGTACATTAAGATTACAGGTACTTAACGACGAATATAACAGGCAATGTTCTTTAAAATGTAGGTCAGCCCGTGAACATAGTCCAATTAATATATGTCCTCCCTGAGTGTTTGCGCATTCCTCCCCCCCCCCCCCCCCCCCTTTTTTCCCCTTTTCCTACTCTTTTATATTCATGATGGATGGAGTGGAAACACCTACCTTTGTATTGACGTGAACAAAAGCACAAGGAAACAGAGATACAAGTATATCAAGCGCCATACAATTTTTTGCAGAAAACATGTAGTGCATACTATCGTTAGAAAACATTCACTCCCTCCATTTCAATTTGTTTGTTACTTTCCTTTTTAGTCCGTTTCAAAAAGAAGGCCTCTTTCCTATTTGGCAACTCTTTAATTTCAACTTTCCACATGGCATGTTTAAGAACACCAAGATTAAAGGGCATTTTGGACTATACTTTCTTAAACTCTGTACCAAGTAAAAACAGACAAACAAATTGAAACGGAGGGAGTAATATTTAATCAACCCTTTGGTGTTAGCATATAAGAATGTTAAAACACCAAACAATTGTTTACAACCTTAATAGGACTAATCAGAAATGCACCAAACACATCAATCCAAAATGAATTCAGACCATCAAATCTGTTACCATTTTCAGAAGGAAAATAAAGACCATCCATCCAAATAATCTACACACTTTCTTGCACATTAAGAACTTGCAACTTCAAATCAATTAAGGGTATCTTGAAAGAATACATCCTATATTTATTTTTTCCTTAGGACGTGCTTGCCATATAGTTTTATCATACACCACCTACAACGAATGCTTTAAAAGCTGGGAACTTCAAGAACCTACTAAAAGAAAAGGAAAAAATTGGGGGGAGGGGATGTTTCACAAGCCATTAACTGCACCTAACGCTGGATCCTATGTACCTGAACAGCCGATTGGCCAGCACAGTGACATCGGATGAACTGGCAGGGGCATGTTTATCTGATCCAAGCTGAATTTCATTATTACATATCATGTTTTATGACTCTATACATCACTAACAAACCACTAGACGGGAGCCAGAGGAAAAGAAGGGGTGATAAGAGTAGAATCAGAAGATGAAAATTTGTTTAGGCTAAAAATGTATAAAAAAAGAAAAGACATGCTCTTACAATGTCAAAAACATTTTAACCTTATACATGTATGTCAAATTTAGGGCCTATCAGTTGTGACATAGTCTACCTCTATATAGTTGCAGAATAAGCATCTTCTAAGTAAGTAGGAAACCTAGAATGATAGCTACAATTCATCAAAACTATAAATGATAGAATGGAGGGTAGCAGAGCCGGAAGATAATGGTTCAGTACTTAGAAACAAACATATCAACCAACAACAGCAAGAAGGTTAAGAAAATAATTTTTTCCAACAAAATTATGCTCAAAAGAAGCATTTTTGGTCGAAAAATATTTCACAGCTAGCTAAAAAGTGCCTTCATGGAGTTGTATATAAAGGTAGGAATAGAATATTTTCATTTGTTGCACTTGATTGTCTTTCCTTAAATAAATACCCCTTCTCGTGGGATGTATAGACATACCTAAATTCAAAGAAGTCTTTTCCTCTTTCTCAAATGCTACATGGTATCAGAGCAATTGTTGCCTTTTGAGGTGAATTTTTCTCCCTCCCAGCATTAAAATTCCCTTTATTTTCAAAAAGAGGTCAAGTTTTCTCCATCCTTGAAGCTTTCCGGTGCTGTTTTCCTATTTTTTTCTTCTTCTCTGAGGGACTGATTTGAAGATAAGTTCTTTCTAAGTTCTAGGAAAGTCAATTTTTTTATATCGGTCCTATATAGCTTATTTAATATATACTAAAAAGAAAGATGCAATTGGATTTTAGTTGACTTAGATTTTGAAAGTCAAAGTTCATGAATAGGGATAGAGATGCTCTTTTTTCTTCTGTCGGATAGAGATGCTATATATTACTAGCTCAAAATTGGTTAAATGATTTCATTTGAAAAACAAAGTAAACAGAACAGTACATTATCGAGCATCTCCACTTATTTCTGTCTTTGTTTCACGCTCCTATCAGTGTTACAGGAAAATTGGAAAGGCTCCAAAGAAACTTTCTTTGGGATTCTGCAGGTGGGGCAAGAAAGTATCATTTGGTCAGATGGGAGACCGTGACAACTCCTAAAAGTTTGGGGAGGGCTGGGAATCTAGTTGCTCGGACTCGGGTGTCCGATACGGGTGCGGATCTAGAGGTCGGATCCTTTATGATCTAAATTTTAAGATTCGGGGGTATGGATATGGGTGCCGGAATTCGACTAAAAATAGAGTTATGTGTCCAAATTATGAGACATTATGTGGAAAACTTAAAAGGTATTCTAAGGAGAAAAAATTGATTAAGAGGAGAACTGACATAGAAATTTCTATATACAAGGTATCCCATTCTCTTCAATTTCACTTTAGTTTTTGTGTTGATTACAAAAATCATTGTATTTGTCCCGAATTTCTCCGTCAATTTTTGTCAAAGTACCCAAAATCGGTTGACCATAGCCGGTACGGATCCCACACCAACACCCACGTCATGTCAACACAGGGGCGGCACCCAAAAGGAAGAGTCCTAGCCACTTAGCTGGGAAATAAAGATTTGAGGGTCTTTTTTTTATGACAAGGGAACCCGCAGTCGCTACCCTTTGGGTGTGCATAGGGTAAACCTCATGCCTACGTTAGCAGGGGATTTGCCTTCTGGGTCGAGCTCGTCGCACAAGGTTTGCCTAGTGTGGGTTAACAAAGCTTTGTTGGGAAAATGATTGGGGAGATACGAGGTGGAGGTCCAACCCTTATGAAAATGGGTGATAGTAGATAAATATGAGGTGATGAAGGGGGTTGGAGAACTAATGATATCACGTTGGCTTTTGGGTATGAAGTGTAGATGAATATCATGAAGGGATGGATAGACTTTTATGAGAACATCTCTCTTAGGCCAGGGGACAGGAGAAAGAGTTAGTTTCTGGGAAATAAATGGTGTGGGAAAATGTTGCTAAAAGATGAGTTTCCGACCATGAATAGGGTATCTTGTCAAAGGGAGTCGGTAGTCCAGCATATAAGGGGGACACCAGGGGAAGAAACATTTTAGGATTTGAGGTCCATGAGGGATTTCCAAGATTAGGAGGTGATTGAGTTTCAAACGTTGCTAGCTCTACTCTATCAGCATTGTGAGCCAGTTGCACCCAATAGGTTGAGATGGAAAGTAGGGAAGAATTATGTATTCTTTGTCAAGTCCATTTATGAGAAGCTTTTGAAGAGGGCGGAAATGGCTTATCCTGTAAACTCAATTTGGATTCTGAAGGTGTCGAGGAAGGTGTGTTTTTCACATGGTTAGCTGCTAAAGGGGTGATCTTGATGGCGGAAACCTTCGGAGAAGAAAGGTTGTGTGCATCAACTGGCGTTACGTACGCAAGGAGGCGGGTGAAGATGTAGATCATCTTCTACTACATTGCAATCTGGCCACGAGACTGTGATGGGATTGCAAGAATATCAATTGCATACTTCCGCTGTGAAACGACAATTTCAGATTTGGATTGAGCACCTTAAATCCCAAGAAGTTTCTTGGTCGACCAAGACTTTCTTTAGTCTGAACGTGCTGAAATAGGTGATGTTTCAACTTGATAATTCCCTCTTCAACATTACTGTAATGACAATGTCATCAGCGTAAATAACCAAATACATGCACAAACCTGGAGAAGAGTAACGATAAAACACAAGAATGATCAACTTCACTTTGAACCATGGCAAATTCTTGAATAACCATGCTAATTTTTTTGAATCATGCTCGAGGAAACTGCTTCAGGACATAAAGTGGTCGTTGTAGTCTGCACACCATCTTACTAGACTCCTAAACAACAAAACCTGGTGGTTTCTCCATATATACCTCATCTTTGAGATCATCACGAAGAAAAGCATTTTTAATATCTAACGTAGAGAGGCCAATGGAGAATAGTAGACATAGATAAAAAGAGACGGACTGAAACTATCTTAGCCACAGGAGAGAAGGCATCACCATAGTCAAGATAAGAATTTGTGCATAACCCTTGGCAACTAGTCGTGCCTTAAGGCTATTAATCTGTCCATCAGGGTCAACCTTCCGTATATACCCAACAACCAACTATAGAGTATAGACTTACCTAGAGATAGAGGAACAAGCTCTTAAGTACCACTAGAGTATAAGGCAGACATCTCTCAATTATAGCTTGTTTCCGTCCGGAAGAGAAAGAAATTCATTGTAGTCTTAGAAATAGAAACAAATAATAGTGATGATACAAAGGCCGAATGAGCTGGTGACAAGCGATGATAACTCAAACAAGTATGAATAGGATGAGAGTTACGAATTTAAAAGAATACCTTTCCGAGTGGCAACGGGAGAACTCTGTGTAGGAAAGTTCGTAGCAAGCAAAGACTCTAGTCATCTAGACCGATAAGGAGTGTGGACGATGATAATAAACCAAAAATGATGGAGGTTAAGCTGAGAAAGGCGGAGTTGTAGCCCGCGCAAGGACAGACAATGGCGAAATCCATAAAAGATGAAACTGGTAAGCCTCAAATATGGCTAGTTGTTGACAAAGAGGATTTAATAGGGCTGACCTTCAAAGAAAGTAACATCAACGGTCCTAAGGTATCGCTGGAGTTGTAGCCAGCACAAGGATAGACGATGGCGGAATCCATAAAAGATGAAACTGGTAAGCCTCAAATATGGCTAGTTGTTGACAAAGGATTTAATAGGGTTGGCCTTCAAAGGAAGTAACACCAACTATAGAGTATAGACTTACCTAGAGGTAGAGGAACAAGCTTTTAAGTACCACTAGAGTGTAAGGAAGACATCTCTCAATTATAGCTTGTTGTCAGCACTGTAATCTTGGGAATAGAAACAAATGATAATGATGATACAAAGGCCGAATGAGCTGGTGACAAACGATGATAACTCAAACAAGTATAGATAGGATGAGAGTTACGAAATTTAAAGGAATACCTTTCTGGGTGGCAACGGGAGAACTCTGTGTAGACAAGTTCGCAGCAAGCAAAGACTCTAGTCATCTAGACCGATGAGGAGTGTGGGCGACGATAATAAATCAAAAATGATGGAGATTAAGTTGAGAAAGGCGGAGTTGTAGCCAGCACAAGGATAGACGATGGCGAAATCCAAAAAAGATGAAACTGGTAAGAATATGGCTAGTTGTTGACAAAGAGGATTTAATAGGGCTGACCTTCAAAGAAAGTAACATCAACAATCCTAAGGTATCGTTGGAGTTTAGGTGAGTAGCATCGATATCCCTTATGTACCCTCGAATAACTAAGAAAGACACATTTAAAAGCACGAGGAGATAATTTGTTTTTTCTTGGAGCGAGGATATGGAAAAAACAGGTGCTCCTAAAAGACACATGGTGTAAGAGAGAACAAGTCGATTGGAAAAAAAATAGTGTGGAACCTAATTTTGAATGGCAGAGAAGGCATATGGTTAATCAAATAACAAGATGAGATTACTGCATCACCCTAAAAAAGCAAAGGACATGTTCTTGTAGGGTGCAAGTGGCCTCAATAATATACCTATGTTTCATATCTAAGACCCCCCCCCCCCCCCATTTTGTTATGCAACGTAAGGACAAAATGTTCGGTGGATAATTCCATGGGAAGACATAAATTGTTGAAATTGAGATGATAAGTATTTACATGTATTACCAATAAGGAAAGCGCAAATAGAAACACGAAACTGATTTTGTATTTTCGCACAAAAGGTTTGAAATATAGAAAACAATTCAGAACTATCTTTCATTAAGAAATCAAAGTACACATTGAGTAATCATCAGTAGAACTAACAAAATACTTAAAATCCTTTGTGGAACTAACTCTACTAAGATCCCAAATATCATAATGAACTGAATGAAAAAAAGACTTTGTCCGATTATATAGACTACCTGGAAAAGTAGTTCAGGTGTGCTTCCCCAATTGACACGACTCACAGTCTAAGACAATTTTGACAAGCTAGGTAGCATTTTTGAGGTTTGGATAAACTAGGGTGTCCCATCGTATGTGGATTAAATCTGGAGAGTCAAAGGCTGCACAGACTATAGTGGAGCTGGGAGAATTGAGATATTAAGTCCATTCGAATCTGACTCGCGCCTTTTGCCAATCATCCTTCCCGTACTGAGGTCTTGTATAACAAAGAAAGTCACTAAGAATGATATGAAACAACTTAAAGCTCTAACCACACGACTAATTGATAAAAGGTTAATGAGACAACCAAGGACAAAAAGACAATTATTCAGAATTAAGGAAGGTAAAGGATTGGCTTAACTGACTCCAGTTGTCATGGTCTGAGAACCATTAGCTAAGGCGATAATGGGAAGGGACTGAGATTAAGTAATATAACATAATAGAGAATTGTTACCAGCTATGTGGTCGAAAATGCCTGAATCAATAACCTAGGGATCAAGTGTGGTGGACTGTGAGATATAAGCAGTAGGATTACCGGTCTGGGCAATAGAAGCAACTTGTGGAGATGTATACTTACTCGCATATTATTGAACAAAGTCATTGTACTTTATCTCAGATAAAGAGAAACATCTGATTGGTTGGTACTACTGAATTTAGTCTAAAAAATTAAACATTTCTTGATTTATCATGTAAGGAATAACAATATAACAAATATCACAAGTATGGCCCAACTTGTTACAATAGTTATAACTTACCCGAGGTTTCACAAAGCGGCATCCATGTCGCTTTCAAGACTTAAATGTAATCTGAGATGCTAAATCAAAAGAGTTTATGCACTATATGACTAGAAGACATAGGTGGTGCAGCCAGTAATAATCGAGAGAACATGTCATCCACAAAAGGAACAGTAGGGCTAGCCAAGATTTAGTCATGCACCAAGTCAAGATCACATGAAAGTCTAGCAAGTGTAACAACTAAAAGCATCTTCTGGCATTGCTCCATTTGTTTTTCAAACTCGTAGTAGCGGGCATCAACTCATTAAAATCTTCCATAACCGCCTAAACTTGTCCAAGATAGGCAGACGTATCCAAATCATGCTTTTTAAAGTTAGTCAACTGAAAAATCACATTATAAAAGCGGGAGATGTCATTTGTCTATAGCCCACGATCCTTTTCCCAACCTAAAAACAAGTCAAGAATAGATAAAACAATGGCATCAACTTTGAATTCGTAGATTTAAGCAGCATACTACATAGTAGAGCATCAATCTTCTCATATTCTCTCCTATCATTTTCATTAATATCCTTAGCCTATTTACCTTGCACCATAATTGAATTGAAGAAGACCAAGATAACTAATTTGCACAACCTAATAAGGTTTCAATAGTGATAGAATGATTTGAATTGTTGGAAACCATGGTCTTAGCATCAAAAATATCTGATCTGAGAGACAATGATGGGTCAAAGAAAGATTTAACCAAATATCAAGTATATGATGATGTAGATGTTACCGAAGTAAAATCGCCTAAGTTAGAACTATGTAAGTCGGAAACACTGGAAGCAGCGACCAAAAAATTGAAAAAATTGAAAAAATTGAAAAAAAAAACTAGAAGCACTAACCGTAAAGTCAAATCTGGTCACCGAAAAGTGGTCAGAATATAGCCTCAGCATGAACAGGCGACTCTACCGGAAGAAAAAACATTGTTGGAAAATGGTAGCGCGTGAAGCAAACGAGCTCACAGGAGCAAGAATTTTGATGGCGCGTGTCAGGTCTGCTGCTGGAACGACTGACTGGGGTTCGCTCGCCAAAGGATGGGGAACTCTGTCATGGTGATGGTTTTCACACAACACAAAGGAAAAGGTTGTGACGCAAAGTAGCTCTAGAAAGTCGTTGGAGAATGGCATGAAGACTGAATTTTTCTCTTCCAATGTGTTGTTGCCATTAACCACGCTCTGCTACCATATGAAGCGGGCGAGGAAATAAGAGAGAATTCGGCTTGATTATGCCCTCAAGCTACAACAACATACCCAGTGAAATCCCACAATGTGGGGTCTGGGGAGGGTATAGTGTACGCAGATATTACCTCCACCAAGGTAGAGCAGTTGTTTCCGAAATACCCTCGACTCAAGAATTATGCCCTTAAGCTATTGGGGTTTAAATAACTATTTTTACATGCCCAACAAAGGAAGAGAAATCACTACCTAATTACAATAGGGGTAAATTAAGACACCTACATTTCTTCACGGTGACTTAGAAGAAGAGATGTCTATGGAGTTCCTTCCTGGATTTGATACTGAACAAAGTCAGGTAAAGGTGTGCAAACTGAAGAAAGCCTTGTACAAATTGAAGCAATCCCCTAGAGCTTAGTTTGATAGATTCTCCAAAGCTTGCTCTCTTCGATTACAACAAAGCATAGTCGATCACACCCTCTTCCTAAGATATCAAAAAGGTAAAACTCACTCTTCTTATTGTTAATATGTTGATGACATAGTAATGACAGGAGATGACAAAGAGGAAATGGCCCGATTGAAGAAGTTGTTAGCGAGAAAATTCGAGATCAACAATCTAGGGAAGTTGCATCATTTCTTGGGGATTGAGGTTGCTAGATCAAAAATAAGAATCTTTATTTCTCAAAGAAAGTATATTCTAAATCTCTTGAAAGAAATTGGTATGATAGGTTGCAAGCCAACAGAATTGCCTACGAAAGCAATCACAAGTTACAAACAGGGGTTGGAGGGTCATTTGATAAGGAGAGAAACCAGTGGTTGGTTGGAAGACTCATTAAACACTAGACCAAACATATAGCCTATTCAGTCAGCTTGGTGAGTCAGTTCATGTATGATCCCCAAGATCCTCATATGTAAGTTCTCTTTCACGTTTTGCGATACCTGAAGTCGACTCCAGGAAAAGGTTGCTTTTCTCTGAACATGATCACCTCCAGTTTAAAGCTTTTACTAATGTTGATGAGGATTGCGCTAGATCTTTAGATTAATAGAAGATCTATATCTAGTTATTGTACACTTGTAGGAGAGAACCTAGTTACTTGAAGAAGTAAGAAGCAAAGCGTAGTTGCAATATCAAGTGAGGAAACAGAATATACAGTTATTGCCCATGATGTTTGTGAGCTTCTTTGGCTACAAAAGTTAGTGGAAGAATTGAGATTGTCTGAAAAAGGGAAGTCTTGTACTGCGACAACAAAGCTACAATCAGAGTAGCTCAGAATCCTATTCAACATCACCGAACAAAACATATTGAAACTGATAAGCACTTCATTAAAGAAAAAGTTACTAGTGATACCTGAGTCTGTTTCATGTACCATCAAAAGAACAATTAGAGGATGTGTTTATAAATAGCCTCAGCAAAAGGACTTTTCATACTTCGATTTCCAAGTTGGACATGTGCGACATATTTGCTCCGACTTAACAACTTGAGAGGGAGTGTTGATTGTGTTAACTAATTAGCATGATTTTAGAAAACTTTATTTTTCCTTTTCCTAGAGTAATTATAGGTTCCAGTCGTGGAAGCAGCCACTAATGTTTGCATTAGGGTAGGTTGGCTACATCACACCCCTTGGAGCAACCCTTCCCTGGATCCGGATAACGCGGGATGCTTTGTGTATAGGGCTACCCGTTTTGTCCCCGCGCAAAGATGACACTCACAGATCTAGAAATGGTCCAATTTTTTTAAAGGGGAGCCTTAGAAAAACGGTAAAGTTATCTCCGTGTGACCTATAGGTCACGGGTTCGAGTCGTGGAAGCAGCCACTAATGCTTGCATCTGGGTAGGATATCTACATCAAACCCCTTTAGGTGGGACCCCAACCTGCTAATGCAAGATGCTTCTGCACCGGGCTGCCTTTTTAGAATGCGATCATACCAAAATCCCATTACAACTCCAAAGTTAAGTGTTCTTGGGCGACAGTAGTACTAGGATGGGTGACCCAGGGAAGTCCTCGTGTTGCATCCCTCCTCGAAAGGGAGCCTTAAAGTAACAGTAAAGTTGTCTCTGTGTGACCTACAGGTCACGAGTACGAGTCGTGGAAGCAGTCACTAATGCTTGTTATTGGATAGGTTGTCTACATCACACCCCTTGAGGTGCGGCCCTTCCCGGACCCAGCTAAAGCGGGATGCTTTGTACACCGGCTGGCCTTTTTTTTATTGTAATTGATTGTTTTTCCTTAATTAGTTAGGATTCACTTGTATAAATACCTCTTCTCATAGAATGTAAAGACATACAGAATTACAAACAAGTCTTTTCTTCTTTCTCAATTTCTACGCAACATCCAAAAAAAAGGAGAAGTTAAATACCAACTCCTTTTTGGCCATCCAATATTGGGAAGAAATTACATAAAAAGAAACTCATATTTTTCTTTACTATGATTAGCTCATTATGCAGTTGTGGGTACTGCATAGAATTATTCAAAGTTAGATAGATACCAGCATAAGAGTTTAGCCTGTCCAAGTGAAGTGTCTTGAGCAACTTAGGAATGTCAATATGTAGATGTATACCAGCAATATCCTGCACATGGAACGTTAATCTGAGAACCACGTTAAAGCAGCAACAGAATGTGCTTCTCTCTTAAATTTACAAGGAAAACTGAGGAAAAGAAACGAAAAATGCATTCACTTATTAAATCTGACCAAAAATCTAACAACAAATTATTAGATATGGGTAGAAGTAAACTTGATATGAAAGCATTCAAGTTGGATGCCACCTATATATAAGAGTTACATTTCTTCTGAAAACATATCAGGTATTTTAAATCTAGCTCCACAATGTACCAAGCCCAAACGCTACCATAAAGATGATCAGCAAAGTAAACCCTAAGTTAGACGTTCTTATCCGACAGTAATCATCGAACTCAAACAAAACTTCCGGAAAAACAGAATTAGGTGTTTGTAACACTAAACATTTTCCTAAGTACAACATAGGGCAAACATTGCCACTAGCCAGCAATTCAGTCAATGACCTGCCACAATCCAGAACCCAAAATGTGCAGAAGAGATAAACTGAAAGATGAAACAAAATTCATATCTTTATAATGTGAAATTCTATAATATATTCAAACTTCAAAATCTTTTATTCAAATGCATATCTCATAACAAATTCAATTTATGTTGTGGGTAAATTTTTGTGATTGAAGGGACACATAACACCTGATATCCTCAGTTCTTTAAGTATAACTAACAAACACAATAAACCTTCCATGTAGAATGTTAATAAAGTGGGAAAGACACAACAGCTATCACCTTCTTCCCTACGTTCTATAACCCTTCCAAAAGATAAGCACAGAGATGCATAAAACTGCATTATTATAACGCAATGAGAAACATCATTAAGCATCTGGGTAACAGAAGTGGGCAGGTATGTGATGTTCAGATTCTTTTTCTTACTTAACTCCGTTCATAAGAGGTAACTATGCCTAGTCTACCAAGTACCAACTCAACAGTGCTTCCTCGTAATCTAGGCCTTGAACAAAATATCCTGTGGTAGAAATAGCAAGTTCAATGGCAAAAAGTTGCACATGAAGCAATAAGTACATGGGAAATCCACAAGTAAGCTAGTCTTCCTAAGTGTATTTCTAGTCTGTCAAACTGGGAAATATCACAATCTAGGGCTAAGACCACCCAATTTGACCTAGGATCTTCATTTGCACCAAAAACAATAATAAAAGATGGCATAATGCGAAGCACAACAAGATGTTAATACTTTATAGTACAATTCACTTTGCTAGCTTTGTTGTTGCCCAGATAAAGGAATCACATAATTTGTCAAAATAAAGTATCAGAGAAGATGCACAAATTTCTTCCGAGCTAGTTTACACTTGTCCAAACTTACCCATAATCCTCCAAGGACTCGCTTGGAAACTCTCCAAATGAAAGACAAACGCCCATGCCATTTTTGGGCAATTCGAATTATAGCTGCTTTTAGTGATTCCTTCAGCGAGATGAAAAATCGTGCACGTGAAACTTCCTTACTGATTTTAGGGACCGCGTCATCACCCACTGACTCGCTGTTCATTGAACTTCCCAATGAAGACTCAGAGGACTCACTGTTTGAATATAATAGAGATTTACCACTCTTAGCTCCATCACTTAACCAGTCCAACCATGGTTTTGTAGCTGCAGTAACTGAACTATCTTCATTCGCATGCTTCAGGTTCTCACTAATAGGTTCTTCATTGGCAACATTTACTAAATCATAGTTGGTTTGATTCTGTGACCACAAGCCAGCACTGGTAATCTGTAGGAGAAAACAGAATCAGCTGAATTTTACAATATAATTTAACTGGCACATGTAAGTCATCAGAAATTTACTAAAATCCATAACAGCTACAATAATGCAGGTGATGTACTAAATACAGATATAATAGATTCATGAAAATGCTAGATGTTCTACGAGGACCCATCCTTCAATATTAGTCAACTCAGTTTACCATCTATATTAGCTTTGAGCAACACCATTTTTTCATTATTCATATTTCAATTAATTTTCTTTTAAGCTATTTGTCAAACTTTTTTTTGGAGTAGGCACGAATTATGTGCCACCATTTGACTAGGCACGAAGTTTAAGAAAGAAAGGAAGACTTTTCACTTTGTGGTCTAAAATAAGCCTTAGAGATTTGTGTGGCTATAAATCATCTCATAAAGTTAAATTGTTTCTAAATATAGAAAGGTGACATTCTTTTTGGGACAGACTAAAAAGGAAATGGTGCCACATAAATTTGGACAGACGGAGTATTATATATCAGTTGTACAAAGAATTTGCACAGCATATCTACATTCCAAAAGAAAGCAAAAGGATCTCCATGCCCTTCTTACAATTTGTTGAACTTTATTAGCACACAATTTCTTTTGCTAAGAAATGATGTGAACCATCTCCAATGAGGCAAGAATGCAAAAGGAAAAATAACCAAAAAACAATAGCTTCTTAAGATTCTTATGCAAATTATTCAGCTGTAAAAGATCTAACGTCTTTTTTTCCTTTTTTGGATAACAGTGGCATCTTGGCCGGCTAGGCGCACCTCGACTAATCCACCGATACATGTTACCTTCCATCAACACATGTACTGGATAACACTATCCACCAAGGTTTGGACAGATGAAAAGCAATGACCTAGTGTTGTCTCTGCCCTCTGCAAGGATTTGAACCTTGGTTCCTTATGTTGTTACTCATAAGCAATAGATTGTTTTTACACATGTTCTTGAGTCGTCAAATGAGTCACCTTAAAAGTGCAAGCTTATACATAATGGTCCATAGAGTGTCCAAATAGAGCTCAATTTGAAGATGCGAGCCTACATGACATAACCATCAAAATCCTACAGGTGAAGACAAGGCCGTAAGTTTTAAAAAAAGAAATTCCAAAATGACACACTATCTAGGTAGCGTTTTTGTCACCTTGCTGCTACACTTCAGCTGCTACGGATGAAGATGCTTCAAAAATAAAATCTGCATCCACTACTTATATTCACCTTTATAGGCTAACCCGAACTTACCGCGGCCTTAAAGTCACACGGCATGGCTATGATTTCAACTTTGAGTTCAGATCTTTTCTTTGGTTCACTTTGTCTTGGGCTTGGTTGCCGTTTTTACCAATTGTTGTAAATGAAATTGGGATTTCCAGTATGACTTTCACTCCTTTTGGGGGCCTTATTAATAGGATATTATTAAAGCTCCATTGATCTTCTTTTCCTCAAACATAGATATATTTCCTACAACTAATTCTTTATTTTGAAGTTACCATGAGACCAATTTGGTTTGGATGTGCAAATCAAAACTTTGCAACTCAAGACTAGACATCACACTGTTATTTACTAATAGAGAACGATTAGAAGAAGCCTAAAAACTAAACCTTTAGCCTAATGCACACTCGCACTCCTACGATCAATTGCTTGGACTCGGGTGCGGGTATCCGATCCGGATGCAGACCTAAAGGTCGGATTCTTCATCACATAATTTTAGGATTCGGGGGTATGGATCCGAGTGTGGATACGGGTGCTGGGATATGGCCAATAAATGTATATTACAACATATAGAGCAAATATTTTGATTAGTTAAAGTTATATTGAACTGAAATTAATAAAACTTCACTCCTTATAAACATCAATATTTTATTCTTATCTCGGGTAATAGAAAAGCATTCTCATATTTTACACACACACACACACACACAAATATATATATATATGACATAAACCCAAAAATCAAATCAATCTATACTTCTCGGTCTAGAATGTGGTCAAAGTACCCAAGATAAGTTGACCAAATTCGGTATGGATCCCACACCACACCCATATGCGGTAGGGATTTTGATGAGTCCGCGCAACATAGACAAGGACCATACATTTAATAAGTTGTCAACATTTCTAGATGCAGATACTTCTAATATGATCCTACCGGGGGCTAAAAACTTTTCAACTTAAGCTATTACTTCCAAAACC
The DNA here is from genome assembly GCA_034509755.1 of Anisodus tanguticus. Taxonomy (NCBI): domain Eukaryota; kingdom Viridiplantae; phylum Streptophyta; class Magnoliopsida; order Solanales; family Solanaceae; genus Anisodus; species Anisodus tanguticus. The sequence goes on along the minus strand of CM067543.1, from coordinate 44,932,479 downwards.
CGAAATCTAAACACTGAAGACATTTTTACCCAAAACCTAAAGGCATACAAAATTATTATTGAGAAAATAAAAAGGGACAAGTTTTAGAGTAAGAGCAAATGAGATGAGTCACCTTGATTTGAATAAGCTGTGCATCTGAGATGTTTACTCTAGACAGCTCACTTGAACAGCCAGGCTACACACAACAAATTGTAGTTAGATGAAAAGGAAAGAAACAACCCCACCATATGTCCATATACAGAAAGAAGAAAGAAATTGTAACCTGTTGAACGTAATTGGCGTGCATAACAACGAGAACACAGAAGAGAGTAACGGCCATGAAGAGATAGAAATACTCGAGAGTAGCTCTGATCCTGGGCCTCAGCATCTGAGCAAATCGTTCTTGAACCCGTATAAACGTCTGCTCTGGATCCATCTATACATACATACAACTAATAAGGCCTTTCCCTCCGATCTTCTTGCTTTTTTCCCTAATTTTGAATTGGGATTCTCGAATACAAATACTCCTACGTGGAGACCCTCGTCAATGTTTGAGACAGAGAGAAAGAGAGAGGACGATGTCAAATATGGCGACCACAATATTTTATTTGTTTCTGTGAACAACGATATATTTATACTTGCTGGATTAACTCCTGCAAAAAGTTGCGTATTTATAAAACTAGTGGGCCATGTTGCCCGTGGGGCCCAAACACAATGTAAAAAGTTATTAATATAGTGATGTTTTTCTTCTTTCAATAGAAAATTTATGAAAAGTTACAACTTTTACTATGGATTAGTATTGTGTGTACAGTAAGCCCCAGGGTCACAGGCGAGTTGTTAAGTAGCAAGGTGATTGAGTATAACCATTCCGACGTCGCAGGTTCGAATCCGTGTGGTGACAGTCTTTGCTGAAATATTGCAAGGGTTGTTGCTGGGTTCGTGTCCCGTTCGTCTCCTCTCCGCTTGGTGTCACTCGCGCATATCCCTCAATTTACATCCCACTGGCCAAGGTATTTACATCCCACCTGGCCAAGGTACCTCTGGTACAGGTGGGGGGTTTCGCCTTCGGGACTTTCCCCTTCACAAAGTATTGTGTGTACAGTAAAATCGAGTGTAACACGTGATAAATATAGGTATGCTGCTCGAAGCAAGATGTGACGTTTGTGAGTGGGTCATAAAGTAAGTCTGGAGTGAGTGACTTAAGAAACGAAACCGGATAAGTTGTTGTGGACATAATCAGTAGAAATGGTGAGCATTGATCATTGTTGATCCGATCTGGATATGGCACCAGACGTTACTTTTTTAGCGTTTAAAGTTTTTAATGTCCTAGTCATTGCACTTTGTTTCAGAGGGATTCATGGGCATAAAGACTCATTTCACCCTTATAAAAGGAGCTCAACCTTCATATTGGAAAGGCATCAAATTTACTCTAAACAATCGCAATACACATAACTGAGCAATATACAATCAATTTAAGTCTTTTAGTTTCAATTATGTCTAAGCCCGGCCTCATTTTGGAGACATCTTCATCAGGATATTCATCCGAGTCTAGAATAAACAGGTTATTTCTGATCAATTATTTATTTAGCACTTTTTCATTACACACATTACTATTGCGTTACTAATTTCATTATCTTATACTTTGTTTAAGCTAATCCACGCTTCTTTTAAACCACTAAATAAATTCAACTGTACTTTTTTGGGGTAAACAGTTTGGCACCCACCGTGTGGCAAAGGATAATTGTGGTGTTGTTTAAGCTAGCTAAATTTCCTTTTTACGGATAACGGTTCTGATTTCAGGTCACACAATGTCTGGAAACGGAGTAGACGACTTGAACAATAACAACAACAAGGAGGACTTAAACAACAATGGTCAAGAGATTGATCCGGCAACTGGTCAGCCAAGAGATAAGAATGAGCAGGGGACTTCTCCTCATGTGTCATGACGCACCGAAAGGGATCCCACCCTAAACGACATAGAAGATGATGCTCAAAATGGGATCATAGTCACTCGGCCAGACCTAGAAAGATCATTTGAAATATTGGAGAAGCAACAGCTATAACGGAGTTATATAAAAGAAGGTTATTCTCACAAAAACCCCGCGTGGCGGTATTATCAATAACACCGTGGTGGTTGGAACCGAGGAAGGTAGCGGTTCAAGGAACAACAATACATCTGATGTGCTGAAATGCATACAAGCCTTGACTACCCAGTTGGAGCAGTCCAAAAATGAGTTCAACCCTCAAATAGATTAGACTCTGGGTACGCCACTAGTACTAAGAGGGTCGAATTTGAGAAGATATGTCAGCTGCCTTTTCCACCGAGTGTAGCGCCAAAATTGATACCAAAGAGGTTTAAGATGCCGGATATCTCTACGCATGATGGAACGACAGACCCAACAAGAGCACGTGATGGCGTATACATGTGCGGTGAAAGGCAACCATATGGGACCGGATGAGATAAAGTCTTTCCTACTAAATAAATTTGGCAAAACTTTGTCCAATGGATCTATGACATGGTTTCTCTTCTAACTTAACATTCAATTAATTTGTTCGAAATGCTTGCAGGCACTTTTGTTAAAGTACATGCCGGAGCAAGGAAAGTGCAAGCCATGAATGCAGACATCTTTAAAATTGATCAGGGTGAAGTTACTGCGATAGTTTGTCATCCGGTTCCAGAGTGAAAGGATGTTACTACTTGCGGTACTGGATGAGTGGCCAACTGAAGCCTTCACTAAGGGTCTAAATCCTAAGAGCTCGAGCGCTTCGCTTAAGTTAAAACCAAATTTGTTGGAACTCCCGATAATGACGTGGTCGAATGTCTACAATAGGTATGAGTCCAAAATTAGAGCTGAGGATGACCAGTTGGGACCTCCGGAGTCTTCAGGGTCGATCAGTCGGAACCATTACCAAGATACTCAAAGTGTGATGTTGAATCCGAGTTGAGGTAATTCAGAGATAGGTATCAACCATATAATCCGTCAGAGAGGTTACGATCGGAGTGGGGTCATGGAAATCATTATTCTTCGGTTCCCTGAAAGGTTGGGATTTGATAAACGGAGCAACAGAGGACTGTAGAGCAAAGGTGTAGCGGATCCATCATCTATTAATGAGATTGAGGCACCGAGGTTGTCCGAGTATAACTTCAACGTTGATATACGGCACTTGGTGGCAGTGATCGGATGAATAAATGAGACAAAATGGTCGAACCAATGAGAATAGATTCAAATAAGAAGGACCTAAACTTGATATGTGAGTTCAATGGTACTCATGGCCATAAAACTAGGGATTGTCGGCATCTTCGGGAAGAAATTGCTAGGCTTTTAAAGAATGGTCACTTTAAGGAGTTCCTAAGTGATCGGGCGCAAGATAATTATGGAAAAGGCAGCGAAATAGATGAGTCGAACAAACCAGTTACACCACGTCATGTAATCTATATAATAATTGGAGGATCTGAGATGGCCGGAAAAACTTTCACAAAGGCTAAAAATGAAGGTGTCCATAACGCAGGAGAAAAGAACTCAGGAGATACCCTCGAGGATGCAATAATATACACCGATGAGGATGCAGAAGGCATCTTGTTCCCACACAATGACACATTGGTAATTTATGTTAGTATCGATTTATTTTAAATTAAGTGTATTCTGATTGATCCAAGTAGCTGAGCAAACATCATCCGGTGGAAAGTCATCCAGCAAATGGGCATGCTTAACAAAGTCATCCCAACAACGAGGGTCTTATCCGGATTCAACATGGCTAGTGAAATAACCAAGGGTGAAATCGTGTTGCCAATCAACGCTGGGGGAATGACGAAGGAAATAAAATTTTATGTAATAGATAGAGACAACAACAACATACTCAATGTATCCCACATAGAAAGGTCGTAAAAGTTTCTGACTCCATATGGGATTAAATAGATTCGAGGGGAACAACTAGTGGCAAAGGAAACGTTCACTATTGACAAGCCGGAATCAGAGCCAAATAATGAGGAGAAAGAGAAATTGTAATTACATGAGCCGGAATTATCCTCTGGATCTGACAGAAAGTCAACAGACATCAAAGGAAGTGATAAAAATGAGCAGAATACGGCTCTAGAATGTAAAGAAAAGCATTCGAAAGAGAAGGTCGAAGAAGAGTTCGGGGTTTCGAGGTCTTGTGGTACTAGGGGACTCATATGCCACAGAGTCAATTGTTGAAGAGCTAGAGCAAGTAATCTTGTTCGTGCAATGGCCGGAAAGAAAGGTGTACCTAGGCACCAAGCTTAAATTAATTGATTTCCTTAAATTAATACAGATTATTTCGCGTGGTACCATTTAGTTATGGAAGGAATTCCATCGGAGATCACAACTCACAAATTGAGCTTGGATCCCATATACTCGCCGATAAAGCAAAAAAGAAGGCTTATCACAGAATACAAGAACAAGTTTATGAAGGAATAGGTAACTAAATTTCTTAACATTAGGATCCATTCGAGAAGTATATTGCCCAGAATGGTTAGCAAACTTAGTCGTAGTTCCAGGGAAATAACTTAATAATGTGTGTCGACTATAAAGATTTGAACAAGACTTGTCCAAAAGGCTCATTCCCGATGTCGCACATTCATCGGATGATCGATGTGACGGCTGGACATGAGATATTAAGTTTTCTTTATACCTATTTCAGATATAATCAAATCAGGATGAACTCGGATGACCAAGAGAAAACTTCTTTTATAACTAAGTATGAAACTTATTGTTATAACGTAATTCCATTTGGTTAAAAAAATGTTGGCGCAACCTACCAGATGTTGGCCAATTGCATATTTGAAAATCAAGTAGGTAAAATTATGGAAGTGTATATAGATGACATGTTGGTCAGGTCTCCAATTTTGGAGTAGCATTTGAAGTATTTGCAGGAAACATTTGATGTGCTAAGGAAGTTTAACATGAAGCTGAATCCGGAGAAATGTGCCTTCGATGTTGGATTCGGTAAGTACCTAGGATTTTTCACGTGAAACAGGGCAATCGAGTTCAACCCGAATAAGATCAAGGCGATTAAAGATATCTTGAAGGTCCTTGAGGAAGTAAAGGCAGTCCAAAGACTCACAAGAAGATTGGAGGCCTGTAGCCATCTCATTTCTTGCTCGTCCGAAAAGAGTCATCAAATATTTTTGTTGTTGAAGAAAAAGAATGACTACGAGTGGACCTCGGAGCCTCAACAAGCTTTATGAGATTTGAAAAAATATCTTTCAAGCCCGCCGTTGTTGGCAAAGCTCAAGGATAATAACCAGTTGCTCCTTTACTTGATTATGTCTGAAGTTGCGGTAAGTGTTGTTTTGGTTCGTGAAGAAAAAGGTACGCAATTTATGATTTACTATGTTAGCATAACTCTAGCAAATGCAGAAACTAGGTATCCTCACCTAGGAAAAATAGTTTTGGCTTCGATAACAACCTCGAGAAAACTACGGCCTTATTTTCAATGGCATCTTATGTGTAGTCACTACCTACCCCTTGAGAAATATAATGCATAAGCCTGAACTCTCCAGAAGGTTGGACAAATGGGTAATTGAAATTAGTGGTTATGATATTAAATTTAAACCTCACACCAATATTAAGTCACAAGTTCTGGCGAACTTCGTGGCAGATTTTAGCCCCTGGTTGCTTCCAGAGGTCGAAAAGAAATTCATAAATGCCTCCGGAGCCATCCCCAAAATCTGGACCCTGCTTATGGATGGATCTTCCATCGTGAAAGAGTCTAGGCTGGGAATAGTGTTAAAACCCCTTCTACAGAGATAATTAGGTAGTCGATTAAAATTGTTCCTATGAGGCTTTGATTGTAGGCTTAGAATTGGCTCGAAATCGGGAGGCTGAAATCATCGAAGTAAAATGTGATTCTCTCCTAGTTGTCAATCAAGTGAATGGAGTGTTTGAGGTGAAAGATGACATGATGCAAAAATATCTCGACAAAGTGCTTATGACGTTATGTCACTTTAACGAATGGATTGTTTAACATGTTTCTCATGAGCATAACATAGAAGCGGGCTCATTGGCAAACTTGGGTTCTTCAACCGATGTCAGTGGGCTGAGTTTTGGGAAAATTGTATGTTAGCTTAATTCAGCTTTGGATGTTAGCCATGATGAAATAATCCAGCTTTAGATGTTAGCCATGATGAAATAAATTGCATCAAATTAACCTGGGACTAAAGGAACAAGTACATAGAATAGTAGAAGAACGAAAAATTGTCGAAGGATGCTAAAGAATCTAGGGCACTTCGAATGAAAGTTGCCCGTGTTGCTTACACAATGGGAAATTGTGCAAGAGATTATTTTACAGACGATTGGATCAATGTCTCGGCCCTTGAGAAATTGATTACGTCATGAGAGAAGTTCATGAGGGTGTCTTTAACAACCATTCTGGAACGGAGCTATTAGTTAGGAAGTTGAGATGAATATTTTTGGTCAAATATGGAGGAAGACTAAGGCATTTATGCGGAAGTGTGACAAGTGTCAGCGGCACACTCTAATGATCCACCAATCGACTGAACTTCTTCATCTGGTGGTAGCCCCATAGCCATTCATGAAATAGGGAATGGATATCATCGGCTCTCTTCCGGCAGCTACATGTCAAGTTAAATTTCTTTTAATTTATATTGACTATTTTTCTAAGTGGATTGAGGCGGGAGCCTTCAAGAAAATATGAGAAAAATAAGTCATTAACTTCATTTAGGACCACGTCATTTGTCGATTTGGGATGTCGAAGGAGATAACTTGTGGCAGCAGGGACAATTCGTTGGAAAGCAAGTGACAAAAAAATTCGAGGGATTGAAGATTAAATGGATCACATCAACTCCATACCATCATAGCGCTAACGGACAAGTTGAATCAACTAATAAAACAATGATCCAAAATTTGAAGAAAGGTTGGAAGGAGCTAAGAGGAGATGGAGAGACTTGTTGTCGGAAATCTCGTGGGCATATAAGATAACAGAAAATTCGAGCACCGGAGAAACTCCATTCTTACTGGTGTATAGGGCGGAAACATTCATACCAGTGGAAAAAGGTTAACCAAGCTTGCATTATAACAATTCAAACGAGGAGGATAACAACTAGGCCATGGTAGTTAAACTAGATTTGACCGAGGAACATCGAGAGAGAACTTTGATTCAGATGATGGCTCAAAAGCAGAGAATAGAGAAGTATTACAAACGGAGGACAAATATTAGACACTTTCAGGTGGGAGATTTAGTTCTCCAAAAAGTAACTTTAAATACCAGGGATCTGAATGAGGGAAATGTGGGTCTGAATTGGGAAGGACCATATCGAGTGGCGAATATCATCGGTAAAGGGTTGTATCAGTTGACCAAAGAGGATGGGACTATGATGCCAAGCAACTACAATATCAATTATTTGAAGCGGTGTTAATGCTAAGGAGCAATTTGATTTTCTATTTAGCTTTAACTATGTTTTTTCGTATGCACTTATGATGTTCAAAGGAAAAGCTACATAAATTCAACAGCTAAAGCTCCACGAGAACCGTTCAAAAGTAAACTGGAAATAGTGTTGCACTCGTTTTTCCTTAGACTGGTTTTTGTCCTAAATGAGTTTTTTTCGGTGAGGTTTTTAATAAGACAACAATGTTAAATGTGTTAAGATAACGAACAATGATATTTGAGCTTCATACTGGGGATTGCCCTGTATACAGATTCATAAGGTAAAAACCAGTGTCCGAGTCTTTATACTTCACACTCAAATAATGGGGGGAGGGGGGAATATAGGAATATACCACTGGTAGAAAAGAGCACAATAATTCTGCAAAAATTAGAGTAGAATTTTCAAGCAAGGGTCAAAGAAATTGAGTCCAAAGATTCAGACTTAAAACGTTGGCGACAAGTCGCAAGATCGGATGAGAAGCATAGATGTTATTGGTTAGTCAGTAGAATGACAACCTTAATGTAAAATGGCCTGCCATATAAAGGCAGAACAATCTTCATTTGTTTTGAATGTAAATGTAACTTGAGAAAGTTATGAAATAAGAAATTTTCATCTCCTTTATCTATTTTTTGCCAACTGACAAGTCTTTTTAACAGTTAAGTATTTCTGGTAGTTCAAACACACCAAGAATCTGGGAGTTGAGAAGGAACAAGTTCTAATAATTGTGACAAAAATGAATAAGAGACCTTTTGTTCATAAGCACGGAAAAAATAAGGCCTTGTTATTTGAGTCACCGGAAGAATTTAGCCTGGTCAAAATTAATTTAATATTGTCCGGATTATTCATCCGAATTGTAGAATCACTTCTCCAAAATTGATAAAAGATTATGTTGACCTAGCAAAGGTTTTTTACCGGCATAAAGCTAACTTTTATCTTTTGAAGGAAGAAAGAGTCAGATATCTTCCTTGGTTAAGCTATTATCGAAGTTTGATTAACTTGGAATAATAAAAGAAGAATTCAAGTATGATATTCATACTTGGAAAAAGATCCATTGATAATGGGTCGGAAAAGACCAGCAGTATTTACAAGCAAACAGGGGCAAAATTTCCCCTGAACAAAAAGTCAACAAAAGGCAAGAAAGTTGAGGGGTCAGTCATAGGCTCCGGAACCAGCATCAAACTCTTCTTTTGAGATCTTTTTATTAGAGCTATATGTAGTAGATCGATGAGAAGAGGGCAAATTTTTGAAGGTCTCGAGTTCTAACTTGCGAGCCTCGGTAATTCTAGCATCAAGGTCATCGATGCCTTCCTTGGCCTACTCCAAAGTATACCGCCTTACATTCCAAGTGGTATACTCGGCCTTAAGGAATATCCAAGCTTCTTGGGCCCAAGGTCATCGAGGGATTTGTCCCTTTAGGCTGTGAGCTTATCATTCTTCCTGGACAAGGCAACCAGTTCTGCCCTTAGCCTTTCGGTCATCAAGACGTACCGATGAGTCTGGTCTCTTGCAGCTGCCAACTCTTGCTCGAACTTGAGTTACATGGCCTCTCTTTCCCTATCGACAGAATAAAGTTCGGCACTGAGCCGATCAACTTTAGAGAAAAGATAAGCTTCATTTTGAATGCTAAAATGTAGGGCGTCTTTCTACGAAATACACTAAAACTTGTGATTCGTGAGTTCGGTATTAAGATGCTCCGCTTGTTGACGGAAAGCCTCTCTCTCCTTATTTTCCATCTCGAGGTCGCATGGCCTGGGCAAAGTCCTTGTTTTGTCAAGCCAGCTTTTATAATTGGGAGGTCTCCAACCAATTGAGGTTCCCACCCAGAAATTTCACCCCATAGGAACTGGATTTCCCTCTCTTGAGCGTTAAGTTGAGCTTTTAGATCTTCATTTTCCTCGATACAGAGGCGAATACCTTTTCCAATTAGAATCGCAGACTAAAAAAAACATAAGATAGTCAAGAAGGAGCTAAATTAGGAATGACAAAAAGAGAGGTGAAAATTTATCTAAGGTTAGAACAAAAAGCGAACCCGAGTGGCAGCATGCATGCCTTCGTTGAACAAGCATTTCCAGGAGACTCCCCTCATTTTCTCATTCTCTAATTTTGAGGTTAACAGTTTCAAATAATGAGCGATTCCAACTAGCAGTGAGAGGAAGTTGGTATCCGCATGGAATGATGGTATGGTCATCCTGACCTGAGTTGAGTCTTCACTTGAGGTCGAGCAATTGTTGACAAGTTTTACTCGGGAGGAGGCATGATTCCTCGGGGGCCTTGATAAGGTCGAGTGGGATGAAAGTCTTGTTAGGATTTGGGGGTAAGTAGTAACGGAGGGCCCTATAAAATGAATGGAGCTATCGGCGACGTCCAATGCATCGAAGAATCGGTCCAACTTATCAGAATCGAAATCTTGTGGTTTTCCAGCTTGATGGCCAAAGGCAATTTATGTTTTTTTCCATTTGTGGGGCATGTCGTCATCCTCCGTTTCGTTTTTATCTTTAATAATGACATCTTTGGTTTTGACGGTGGGATTCTGATCGAAATGGGGAGAGAATTATTGATGTGAAGTTGTTTTAGTGGCTATAGTGGTGATTTTTTCTCCGGAGGAAGTTCCCTCTCTAGAAACCCTCTTCTGTTGAGAAGGGGTGCTGAAGGTGATACCGGGATGACCGACAATTTTGTTGCTTTTTTCCGTGTCGCTTAACTAATCTGGCAAGCAAAGGCCGTCGGATCAATGACGGGTTCAGTCATCAACGCCCTAGGGCGGGAAGTGCCTTTTGGCAGACCTGTCAGAATAAGCAATATGAGACTAAAGATGAATGAAAAATTGAGCAAGGAAGTCTGATTTTTTTATTTCTGTGGTTTTTGGCTTATCAATTATGGGAGATTTATTTCCGCATCCGAGTTTCATAACTCGAGATGCTTAAATTCCTTGAACCCAATCAGGAGGTTCATGAGGGTTTTAGTATCTGGGTGGATGCTGAAATAGACTAAATAAGGTAAATATAAAATCACAAAGGAAGAGAAAAGAAATTATTAAGGTAAATACTTACGAGACATGTTCCATGTCTCCGGAAATGACATCTCATTCTCCAAAATAATATCGACGGTAGGTACTACTATAAATTTTCTATCCATCCTCTATCATGGTCTTTATCTAAGCTCGTGATTATAGGGTTCTTCCCTCGCTTGGAAAGCATGATGATTCTGCCCAGAAAATTTCGGGATGTAAAGTCGAATAAGATGATCCAAAAAGAAGGCCAAATTAGCCTAAGTGGCCAAAAAACGAAGGCATGATATTGTCATTCTTACTGAAGGACCGACCTGATCAAGGCAGACATTGTAGTTCATGCTTAAATCATTGGATCGATAGACGGAGTGAATCCAAGCGCGAACGGATAAGTACACACGTTGGAAAAACCCGGACTAGGCGTGATGATGTCATCATTAGGCCTATGGATGATAATTTAGGAAATTTTCTTGCAATGGCAGTCCTTTCAAACTATCTCCAGGTCGGAGAATTGTATCGAAGATGGATAGTTTTTTACCATCTCACCTTATACTTCTGCATACCTAGTTGTTTAACCTATGCGACACCTGATTTTTGCCTATAGAATGAAACATTTTACTCTATATGTTCTATGTGTGGCGTACGCGGAATAGTAAAAACGGTAAAGCAAGGACACAATACTTTTACGTGAAAACTACGACTCACAAGGGCAATAAAACCACGACCTACACCTATGTAGGATTTATCTCCAACTCCACTACAAAGTGAGCCTCTACAAATTCAAGTTACAATATAGGTAACCTAGGAACTATAAACTCTAATTCCTATCTCACTAATCTGCCCAGACGAGTAAGCAACCTTCAAGTTGAATTTCATTCACTTATATACCCATGCAATATGCTTCTATAAAAGCAGATAAATGTATAACTCGATAAACAATTCCTAATACATAAATCTAGACTTAAGAACTGTAAAACATAAACTCTGTTTCACAAGATCTTCAATCTTCTTCTTGTTGTATTAGGCGACACTTCTTGAATCAGAACTCTCAATATAACAGAGAAAGTTTTCGCTCAATATTCTGATTTCTCTTTTTGTGAGTGCTTAAAGTTCTTCATGGTAAGGCTTGATATTTATAGCTCTCGGTCTTCATCAGTATGGCTGACCTAAATCCTGCTTTATACGGCCCATCAAGATGGAATAGGGTTTGAGGTGGTTTAAGATTCTTACACTTTCTCGCATATTTAGTTTTCTTGTATGACTCTAAAATATTTTGCTAAGTATGGTGCGAGATCCTGATAAGTATAGCAATGAATCCTGCCGCCTTGTACGCCAATTCTTTAACATAAAGAACACAAATCCTAGTACTGCAGGATTTGTTTGGAACATGTTCTTAGACATGGTACTCCAGCCTCTAAATCTTCTAACTGTTTGAGCTAGAACATGTTCAGATACTTGTTTCATCCATCACCTCACGTATATTCTATATCTCACTTAGAACTGCTTCTGATATGTCGGATGAAACATGTTGACAAACCTGTTTCATTCATCATGTGTTGCTCTATGTCTGTTTCACTTCACCCAATCTCTTCACTCCTAGTTCATTCGTCTACTACCCCTGCTGACTCTTTTCGCTTTGAGAAATAACATATTTGCATGCTTATTCTGTTCTATATTGAGATGCTCTTTTAGCTAAGTCATCTCTTCTTCATTTGTAATCTGGACCATATTCTCATGATAGATATATTCCATGGATCTGATTCATTCACTTTGTCACCAGTTCTGATGTGGAAACCTTTTACAAATATGATTTATCCATGAACTCTTGTTTTGTATTGGTGATCATAATCATTAATATCTCTGACTGCTACTTGTTCACTTGAATGAGATGGAGTATGTCTTTTTAAGATAGAACATACATGTCTAGCTGGTTTATTCTCCTTGTGTGTTGGTTAACTATTCATTTAACTTGCTCAGGTTAATCACTTTGTTTCATAAACCAGACATACTGGACATGTTCAATTATTTTGTCATTCATCAAAACCACACACTAAGTTTCTTATGATGCCAACATCCTCCAACTAAGTCTTGGAGGTAGCAGCTCAGACAACGAATTCATGGTCGAAGTTGTAGAAGAGAACAAGTATGTTGTAAGGCTAGTGTTGGGAAGGATAATTTTTAGTTCATTTATCGGCATCAATGGTTGTCGGTGGTGGCGCAAAAAAATGCAGGTGCATCATGAACGGTGGAAGAGGATGCGTGAGAAGAAGTTTTGCCATAATTTTGTTGTGATGAAAGAAAGTATGGGAAAGATTGTTAACAGTTGGTGGAGCTTGTTGAGAGGTTGGAGTGAGATAGGGTTTTTTTACAGAAAAGATCGGAAGAAGAGATTATAAGAAGAAGAAGAAAAGTGAAGAGTTTGAGGATTTTATACATGGATTCATCATCATTGCGGGATCGGATCGAGACCCGCACCAATCGCATTGACCAGTCACAGAGTGACACGTACTTGTAGTGACAGAGATGAAGAGATGTATGTCACATAGAGGAGTGAAGACGTTTCCTTTCCCGCCATTAAGAGCGGCGGTATAGCTTTTGAATTGTATCGAAATTGGAGGGAATGCCATTTCTACTTACCGGTCAAGCAGTAACTTTAGATCGGAAAGCGTAGAGACTATGTATATACAGTAAAATCAAGCGTAATACATGACAAATATAGGTGTGCGGCTAGAAGCACGATGTGATGTTCATGAGTTGGTCATAAAGTAAGCCAGGAGTGAGTGACTTAAGAAACAAAATCGGACAAGATGTTGCGGACATAATAGATGGAAAATGAGTGATCGGTGATCGGGATATCCTGGTTTGGATGGATTGAGAAGGAAAAATACATCAAAAGAAATTATAACATGAGAAGGAAAAATACATCAAGTATTTGTGAAATTACAAGGACAAATCGACCTTTTTCAAAAATTAAATATTCTTTCAACTTTGAACAATATACATCCATCTTATGCAATATCTATTTTACCCTTCATATTTCAATCTTCCTTCTATATAATACCTTTTGTATGTTTTATATAATACTTTAGTTTTCAACCTAGCTAGGTATTTATACCTTTTTATTTAAGTTCATTAATATTGTAAATAAAATAATCTTTTTATGGATTTGACACAAAATTTAATACTATATTTTTATGATTGTATTATTTTAATATTATATGTATTAAATATATGACGTATTAAGATGAATCGAGATACAACCCGATTAATTTTATGACTTATTTACTATACTCGCATAGATACCAAATAACTTTTTCTACTAAAATTTGGACACATAGGAAAGTAGAAAAATATTTTTTTATGAATTTGACACAAAATTTAATCCTTATTTTTTAAAAACTAAGAAAGTAGAAAAATATTATTAAAAAAATTTAACTAACCAAACATTTAAAAAAGTAAAGAACATTTCTTCATACCAAGCAGGGACACGTCCAGCGGTGGTGGGTTTCATAAACTTTTTCTTTCACTCAAATAGAGTAGCAGTTAAGTCCACACTCACTTGTAAGTAACTCTTTCTACCCTCGGCCTCGGCTATTGGTAGGTTTCTTGAATTTCTCCTCTTTGATTTTGTTTCCAAAACCCTAAACCCCTTTTACTGATTGGGATTTTCCTTTTAATTCATGGTTATGTGATGATAGAAACCCTTATGATATTAATGCCCCCTTTCACTTTCTTTATAAAAAAAAACCCTAAACATGGAGTTGGTGTCTTATAAATGGGAATGTTGTTGTTGGGATTTGGTTTTCATTGCCCTTTGTGGCTCATGATTAGTGTGCAATAGTCTATCTAGGTTACAAATTTACCTGACTCAGTTCCCTAGACAACAAACTTTGATTTCTAGATTTCCTATAAGATGTTCATTTCATGTAGAAAATGCTGGTATTATATCTTAGTTGCGCCCATGATTGGACCATAAAAAGAACAGTAGGATGGTACAAGTTTCTTTTTGCTGAATGTCTATGGAGGGGAGTTGCTGTTTATGTTTGAGGGATTCTGATTTAGATTTGCTAATTGGGGGCCTTACTATTTTCTCTGCTGTGTTTAATTTATATAGGCTGGTATCTATGTGTAGTGGAAATGATTTAGAATATATAACCTTTCACCCACCAAGTGTATATTTGTTCTAGGCATGCATGTTATGTTGGTGAACTACCTATGTTTTAGTTTTCACAGTTACTGAATGTTGTTCACCATCCTTATGTTTTTGTATCTCCAGCTAACAGCTTGATCCAAAGATGAGTTCCAGCAATTCAGCAGCAAAACAGAAAGGTATCTCTACAGTTGACGATATAAATGAAGGTGTTAGAGATATGGGGTTGAACGTTGAACAAAATGATGGATGGGAAGTGTGTGCTAGGAAGCCCAAGAACAAGGTTGCTGGGAAGCAATGGGTTCCTCAGAATCCAAATCCAAAAGCAGCTTGGGGAAACACCCAGAATAGGGGTCATCCAGATGCTGTTCAGAAGCGTAACAATGGACCAGGTTCTAGGAATAATAACTGGAATGATCCTCGAAAACCTGCAAACTCGAGGCCGCAGCTGTATGATGGAGGTGTCCCATCACCTGCTGCTGCTGTTCCTCCTGCTCTGAAGAATGGTTGGGATTGGTCTGCTAGAGCTGCTTCCAAAGCTCATCATCCCCAGGAAAACCAAGCCCCTGTTTCTGCTGCTGCTGATGATGATAAGGCCAGTGAGGAACATGATGATGATGAATTGGATTTTCTTGATGAAAGTGATGATGACCTTCAGAGTGATGACTTTGATGATTCTGATGTGGGTGAAATGAGTTATGAAATGCGCAAGAAAAATCCTTGGTTCAAACAACTTTTTGAATCTCTTGACAAGTTGACTGTTACTGACATTAATGATCCTGAACGACAATGGCACTGCCCTGCATGCAAAGGTGGTCCAGGTGAAATTGACTGGTTTACAGGGATGCAATCATTGATGACCCATGCAAAAACCAAAGGCATAAGGGTTAAAATACACAGAGAACTTGCTCAACTTTTGGAAGAAGAGCTCCGTCAGAGAGGTACTTCTGTTGTACCTGCAGGTGAAGTTTTTGGAAAATGGGATGGCATCGAATTTAAAGATAAAGAAATAGTGTGGCCACCAATGGTGATTATCACGAACACGAGGCTTGATAAAGATGAAAATGACAAGGTAAGCGTGATTGATTATTTGTCTTCTATTTGATTGATATACTTCTTCTATTTACCACTTTATTGGATGGATGTCTAATACTATTATTCTCAGTGGATTGGCATGGGAAATCAGGAGCTGCTTGAATGTTTCAACTCTTATGCTGCTGTCAAGGCTCGGCATTCGTACGGTCCACAAGGCCATCGTGGCATGAGCGTGTTGATTTTTGAGGCCTCTGCCGTGGGATACTTTGAGGCTGACCGTCTCAGTGATCATTTTGTTGAAAATGGAAGAGATAAAGATGCATGGGAACACCGTCGCTTGTATCCTGGGGGGAACCGTTTGCTTTATGGTTACATGGCAGATAAACAAGACATAGATAACTTTAACCAGCATTCAGCTGGTATTTATTTGTTATTATTTTCTCTCTGAACAAACTCCCTCTATTTAACAAATAGTATTAAAGTTGGTGTGATTTTGTAGGGAAATCGAGGTTGAAGTTTGAGATGATGTCTTATAAAGAAGCTGTTTTGAATCCAGCGAAGCAGATGAGGGAAGATAATCAACAACTAGTATGGTTCAAGAACAAAGCCGCTAAACACCAAATGCAGGCTAAAGCTCTTGAAGAATCTCTCAGTCTGGTGAGTGAAAAGCACCGCCAGACATTGGAAGAGAACAAGATTGTGAGATTGAAAACAAAGATGCACCATGAACAGATCAAGGAAGAGGTATGCAAGAAAATGACTACTTGATCAAATTCTGAAACCTTGACATGTTAAATTGTTAATGACTAAACTGTGTCTTGTGTCTCCCAGTAGCTGCATATGACCTTCTAAAGTTGACACTAGGACAACTTTGTCTTGCTTGACATTCAATTATTCATACAAGTCAATCGTATAACTTTTCTTTGTTTTTTTCATGTCATTTTGTGTTCTCTATTCTGGGGCAAGCCTTTCCTTGTGCTTTTAGAATGTTCTCCTCTTCTCTACATACAATCTGATTCATGTGGTTATACTATCTGTAGATGGAATTTCAAGAACAGTTTTTCAAGGATCAGGTCAAGATAATTCATGATGCCAGGACTGCTGAGGGGGACAAGTTTGAAAAGAAACAACAGGAGCAGCGTGAGATGGTCAAACAATCTAGTGCAAATACTTCCTCGGTTGAGGATCATCGAGTCAGGTAAAAAATTTGTTTCGGTAACTGTAGCTTGGTAGGTATTGCCTTTGCTTTATTACATCTGCAACTAAATCAGACAAATTAATTCTTGTTAATCTCCTGCTCACTGTTACGGAGAAGAAATTCGTTGTGATCCATTTGGTTTTTGGAGCATGAAAAATTAGTGGCAGGTAGAACAAAAGCTTTTTTTTGGGCCCCATTTTAACTTTTGGCAGTTACAATTTTTCGTCTAGATTTTTTCCTCTGGGAATTCCTTGAGTTCTTTTTTATTTTTATTCTGAGTAAATTCTTTTGCTATTCGTAAATACTGCTTCTGTTCTTAGTTGGTTTTAATCTATCACTTTACCCTTATGAAAGCCACCACTTTACCTGTTCAGAAAATAATTTACCCTATAAATATTGTTGTAGGGCTTTAGTGTAACTTTTCCGGAAGACAAACCCAAAGATCTCCCAAAACCAAATCCAAACACTCCCCATTTGTTTTGCGAAGAAACAAACTAGAGTATTTTCTTCTAATCCAGACACGACTTCAGCTTTATTATAGTTGCTTAGTTTCTTTGAACTATCTACGTGTGTTGCAAGGGAAATCTATAACGCCTTCTGACATAATTTATCTATGAAATTGATGCTTTGGGGTACGTCCATGCCACCTGTATCCCCATTCTCTTTGGGAAGACCGCAGGTTTACTACACTAATTATTGTTGATGGATATGCTTTGATAATTTTCTAAAGATCCAGATTTCCCTTTTTTTTTTTTTTTTTTTTTTGGTAACTGAAAGATTTTCATTAACCAAAAGTGAAACATTACAAAACAGAGCAGGCCTCACCCACTGCTACCTCTCTAGCAACATGCTGCTAGGTACATCAAGATAATCAAAAGAAAAAAAAAACATAGCAACAGGGTAAACAGTACAAATCAAAAGACTATCCTATACAAAATCTGTGGGAAAGAATTAAGACTAAGCAGGACACTTTTCCATGCCAAGATTCTGCCTCCTCTGATGTGGATATGGATAGCAATCTCTCTACAAATCTTATCAGCATCAAATCTAGCTTGTTTAAACCTCAAGCTGTTGCGTTCCCGCCAGATGATATACAGATACATAGTAAAGCAGTAGGCAGAGATAGAGCATCTACCATTCCTAATCTTAGCCATCCGACAAGCCCAATCCAGCTCTACATTCCAGGCACCAGCAACTGTAGGATAACCCAGCCATACTAGCAACCTTTCCCAAACAGTTTTTGTAACACAACAATCAAAGGAAAGTTGATCAAATGTTTCTCTACTTGTTGCACAAAATGTACAATCTGGTGGAACTGCTATTCCAATCTTCAAAAGTCTCTCAACAGTTGCTAATCTCCTCTGAGCAGCCAGCCAAAGGATAAATTTTGAAACGAGGATGCAACTGTTTATTCAGCACCACACTCCTCCCGGCCACTCTTGGATATTGAGGCAGTAGCATCAAATAGGCCTTGTGTATTGCAAACTTTCCCTTACTCTGCAAACTAGCTATCCCGGTGTTAAGATCTCCAGAGAGTTGACCATTTTGCATTAGCAAGGCTCTAGTGTTCAATATTTTCCTCACTACCCAAGCAGCTTGCTTGGGGATAGGCATTGAATCCAGTGGTTGGGTCTTGATATAGTAGCTATTGACCCATCTAATCCACAAGCAGTCTTTCTTTAGTGCAATAACCCAAAGATGTTTTAGGATTGCAGCCTTTTTCCATAGGGCCATATTTCATTTGTCATTTGCATTTCATTCTCTTTGAGAAGACGCAGGTTTACTACACTAATTATTGTTGACGGATATGCTTTGATAATTTTCTAAAGATCCAGATTTCCCTTATATTTCATATGTCATATGCATTTCATTCTCTTTGAGAAGACCGCAGGTTTACTACACTAATTATTGTTGATGGATATGCTTTGATAATTTTTTAAAGATCCAGATTTCCCTTATATTGCATCTGTCATTTGCATTTCGTTCTCTTTGAGAAGACCGCAGGTTTACTACACTAATTATTGTTGATGGATATGCTTTGATAATTTTCTAAAGATCCAGATTTCCCTTATACAATAGACCTTTGTGGTCCAGCCCTACCCCGGACCCCGCGCATAGCGGGAGCTTAGTGCACCGGGCTGCCCTTTATCCAGATTTCCCTTATATTTCATCTGTCATTTGCATTTCATTCTCTTTGAGAAGGCCACATGTTTACTACACTAATTATTGTTGATGTATATGCTTTGATAATTTTCTAAAGATCCAGATTTCCCTTATATTTCATTTGTCATTTGCATTTCAGGGCAGAAAAAGTTGCAAGATTTATCAAACTTCAAGACAAGGAAATGGGAGAGTTTGTTGTAGAGAGGGAGAATCTGATGCGAACTCATGAAGATAGGATAGTTGCATTAAGACGCAAATACTGGGAACAGGAGGTTGAACTTGAGAAAAAGTTCGACCTTGAACTGGCTAAGCTGATGGATAAGTACTCCCCGAAGCAATGATGTGATCCAAATTCTTATAGAATTCAAATACCTTAGTAGCTTTAAATTGCTGATGAAGTTAAGAAAAATAGCTGCAAGAAAACTGTTTAGTCTAATTGATGTTGCACAACAGATACATTCAGGGGTTTTATTTGTTTTCGGGTTGTGAAACCTGTCTAGCCCTTATGTTCTATCATTTAAATGGTGGTTTATCTTGAAGGATTCTACAGTGTTTCTACTAATTCTGATCTGATTATTACTTGTCTACCGAAATTGGTACCTTCTACCGGTAGTGCTTCTTTGTGATTTTATTTCATTCTTTTTCCTGGTTAATTTTTATTGATCTTTTTATGCTTTAATATTTGGATTTAAGATTGAATTTTATTTTGGTAGATTAGTCAAGTCTTGCTTCAACATGAATTTGCATGTCCGACCTATTATTTTGTTCTTTCTACTTACTGTTTTATGTATGGGAATGAGTATCCTTTGATTTAACGCTCCAAGTTGATAACCTTATCCATCCTAATTCCTAATATTAGAGCATAATTAAGGCTCCAAGTTGATGACCAAAAAGATATTCCTAATTAATGTAGCTCATTCTCCATTCATTAATATAGGAAATATTAATTAATAATCCTACAATATATATATATATATATATATATATATATATATATATATATATATATATATAAAGATTGTAAAAATTATATCGTAAATGTCTGTAATACACTAGTGGGTGATACGGCATATTGGCTAATTAAAAGAATACATGTGGCCTTTAGTGTAAAACAATAATTTTAAAATAAATAATAAGAAAAAAATGATTTACTATAAAAAATAAATTTTGAGTAAAGACTAATATTTTAAAAAAGATTTTTTTCTAAACCATTCACATTATTAACACAAGAAAATGACATTTACTAACAAAATCATGTTCTTGGTGACTCAGGTGTGTTTTTGTTTCAATCATGATTTCAATCTAAAATTTCAAGAAAAGCTCCTCCAATTTTGTTATAACCTCATCTAAAGACTCCCTACGAAAACTCGAAGACAACCAATATTAATTTCTCAAAATTTTCATCAAATAAAGTAACTCATTTTAAATCTTTAAGTTTTCTAAAGAATCAATTAATGGTGTTTTGATGAACTCCTTTGATATATAAAGCAAAACAAACCAAATCTGAATTCTGAATAAAATGAACTCCGACCGATAACCAGATCTGAAAACACATGTTTCTTAAAAAAATCAAATCCTGAATCCGACAAGAAATGGGGCACGAGTGTTGTTGGCATCGTCGAAGAGGTGGTCAATGTCGTCAAGGAGTTCTTCATTGTCGTGCTGGTGATGTCGTCTGGAAATGCATCGACGAAGAGGATGATTGAAGAATTTGTGATTTTGTTCACGTTTAACATTTGAATTTGGTTAAATGTATTATATTTTGAGATTTAAAAAGAAAACATAAAGGAAGAAAATAAAATAAATTTAAAAGTATTAAAAGATTGCAAAATTACACGTGACATTGCATTTATTTCTCTGCCTAAAAAGAATTTGGTTCCTATGCAATATTAGCATTTAAGGTGATATTTATTCTATTTTTATAAGATTTAGAGGGTAATATGATCCCAAAAAAGAAAGGTATATCCCTGAAACTTTAATTATAGATTCGGGGGTACTTGTGCTTTTTCCTTATACAACATATAGTGACATACAAATAATATATATTGTGTAGTGCCACTTTTTCCTTATACAACATATAGTGACATACAAATAATATATATTGTGTAGTGCCACACACAGATATATATAGAGAGAAGAAATTGAGGAAGCCATGAAGAACTCCAGCAAAGAAGCACTAATAACAAATGGTGTCAAAACTCTAGTGAAGCACCAGTAATGAATAAAATGCGATGATTTTCCGGCGAAATAGCGAAGAACTCCGGTGGAGAGTGACAGACTATGGAAAATGGGCAAAACACTGACGAGGACGGTTGGGATGGATACAACTACAACTAGGATTTGTGGGAAAGAAAAGATAGGAAGAAGATCTCCAATCCCTAAATTTGTGAGATTTGTTGGAGGTTTTATATGTTTTATAAAGATTTTGTTTCTATATTTTGATTATGTTACTGTAAATATGGGGTTTATTTCATATATATATATATATATATATATATATATATATATCATGTATTTCTTGTTTGTCAAGCCTGCATAAGTTTTGACTGTAAATTCGAGCTTATTAAAATTTCAACGACATATTGAAGGTGATCCGATGGTCAACCTGTAACAATCCAATCAATCGTTTTGATTTCTAGAACACCTTTTTTTCTATTTGAGATTTTTCGTAGGTTAATTTGATGTGTTATGACTTGCAAGTATGGGTGACACGGGTCCCATGGGACTCGAAAGCGTTTTGAAGCATTTGAACTTGTAGTGGCATTAAATTAATAGAGTTGATCAAAGTTAACAATTTATTTAATCGAGCTTGCATTCATTATTTAAAGATTTCGGTAGGTTAGTATGATGAATTTGAGCTTGTCTATAAAGTTTCGTTGGAAACCGACATCGTTTGGTCGGGTTTATACAACAGTTTGCGATGCAGTTGTTTTCGGGCATCATCCGTCTTATTTCCGGCATGTGAGGTCCAAATGAGAATCTAACTTGGAAGAAGTCTGCAATGATGTTTAAATGTGAACTATAATTTTGGTTTAATTCTATTGAGTTTCGGACGGGCATTGAATGTGTTTGGTGTTTTGGCGTTGTTTTGAGCATAAAAGTGTAACAATCTAAACGATTGTTTTATTTCTAGAGTTTGGATTTCGATTTTGAGACTTTGGGAAGTTCGAGAATGATTTATAGGATTGATCTAGAAAGTTTTGTGTATTTTTGATAAGTCTCACTTGAATTTTTAACGCAAATGTGAAAGTGATTTTGAAGGTTATCACGATAAAAAATGTGTCTAGATGACCTCATAATGGTGATTTGAGAGTTCCCACAAGTTTGTAGGGTGACACTGGAGTGGTTCGCATCCTAAGGGACTCGAGTGAGTTTTGCCCCGTTTGGAGAAAGTTTTAAGATATTTGAAGTGCTGAAATTTGGTTTTTTTGTGCTTGACCTGACTTCACAAGCGAACTGCTTTTGGAGATAATTTAAAATGAAAATTGTATCCCTTTGAGTCTAGTTTCCAGCAGTTCAATCCATTCATCATTTCGACGTTTCTACAAAAGGTTATGTCCATTTGTGCACTAGAGAAGCTCATGATCGTGTCTGATTAGTTGTTGGTATTAGAGATTTCATGGTGAGTTGCTTGGTTGATCTGCAACACCGAACCCCTTCTATTTTATTCATTTTGTCTTTCCTTGTTTAAGACAATTGTATTGACTATTTCAGATTTATATAATTTACTATTAGTCTGGGGTTATACTTATAATTTCCTCTATGACTATTGAGACGTCTTTATAACTTATAATTGCTTCTTATATTGTACTTCATGCGTCAAATTAATAGAACTAGAATAAAAACTAGAATTGATTCGTCTATCGGGTTGGAGTGTAGGTGCTATCAAGACTTAGAGAATTTTGGGTCGTAACATTAGAGCACTAGGTTTACCGATTTTATGAGTACAAGATTAATGTCTAGTATAGTCTTGTGGATCGATACAAAAACGTATTTAATTTTCTTCGAGAGGCTATGAGATACTTAGAAAAAATAATTTCCTTTCATTCTTTATCATGCGTGCTTAATTCAACTTGACTTATAAATTTTCTTATTTCATTTCTCACCGATGATGAGGACACGTTCTCAGTTTGGACATGAGCGACGTAGGTGCGAGTTTAATTGTGATTAGGGAGTATACAAGTCTGAAGGACATGTGTGTAAGACCTCGTACCATCGGATTAAGTAATTTCCATGATTCAGGGACTTAAGACCTAGTGGGAAGCATTAGAATTAGAAATTTGACGAAAACAACATTCTTTAGTTTTACGTCCAGAAGTATAGACCGTAAAATGAATTATGAACCGTCAAACTGACCTCAGAAATCCAAGTCACTGTTAAGGATTACGGTAGGTGTGACAAGTCGTAAAAGTTTTACGGGCCGTAAAGCCCACCGTAATTATTTTATGGATTGTAAAAAGGCCCCGACAACTGAACAATATATATACCCGATTTTCAATATTTTTATTTCATTCTTCATTCCTTCATCCCTAGCACGAAGTTCTTCTCCTTCTGCCATCCTCCTACACCAAGGTAAGCCTTTTTCACGTGATTCTATGCAATTCTAACGCAATCCTAATGAATTGTAAGTAGAATTCAATGTTCTTAACCTAGGATTTTTCAGGATAAACCCAACTTAAGGTTCAAAGTTCAAGTTTTGGATTTCTACTCCAAAGTTCAGATTTTTAAGACACGTATTGGAGCGATTAAAGTATGTAGAGCTTCTACCTATGTGTGGGAACATCTTTAATCATCCTCACACCTCATTTATTGAGACTTCTGCAAATGACATTAGTGTTTGAAAATTTTGTCCTAGTTCATGAAAAGACTAGCATGTCTATCCTCTAGATCATAAATTCATAGTTGTTCATAACTATTACTTTTATTGTTGTGAACTCAATGCATAATCAATATGGACTCGTGTTTGATATCAATGAGTCTCAATTTAGAATATTCAGCATGTTAAAGCTCCATAATCAGTTCAGTATTATATATCCAATATTTCATGTTCAGTAATTCATGTTCAGTATTTCATATCAGTATAGTTCAGTAATTCAGTATCATGTTGAACACGTGTATTTTAGGCCTAAGGCCACAAATTATTATGGGCCCAAGGCCACAATTATTGCATACGTATTGCTTGCGCCCGAGGCCACAGATTTGTGCACACACATTGGGCCTAAGGCCACAATTATTTATTATTTCAGTTAAACATGTGACTCTCCATTTCAGTACAATGAGTATTCTTATTATTTTCTTCCTTGTTCAGTTATCAATTTTAGGTTCAGATTTAGTATAGTATCTGTTTATTGATTTGGGTTGCCCTTTTTACCGAGCACCCACAACTATGTTATTTCTTTCAGTTGCTTTACATACAATATAATTCAAATGTACTAACGTCCCTTTGCACGAGGCATGCACTTCACAGTGCAGGTGCTGAGTTTCAGGACGATGGATCAGCTCAGTAGGATTGCCCCAATATCAGCTGCTTGGTGAGCCCTATCTCATTTGGGATGTCAGTCTATTATTTTAGTATTATATTTTGAGATAGAGGTATGACATGGTCTTGTCCTGGTAGACAGTTTACAGTTAGATTCATGTTTAGAGGTTTCATAGACTAGCCTAGTTCAGTATGTCAGACATGTCAGTATTACTATTTTCAGACCTATGATATTTTCAGACTATTTTTGCTATGTACTTTTAGATTATAAACTCAGCAATTTGAATAACTTTTTTCAGTTATTGTTTTAGTATGTTTTGATGCCCATGTTGATTCAGCAGCCATGTGGTTCGCTCGGTCATATGCAACCAGGCATCGAGTGTCGTATTTTGTCCAGGACATGGTTCGGGGCGTGACAAAGCTTGGTATCAGAGCCTAGGTTCAAGTGTCTTAGAGAGTCTATGAAACCATGTCTAGTGGAGTCACTTTTATGTGTGTAAGGGCCCCACATATGTAAATAGTTGATCACCAAGACATTTAGAATTGTCTTACTTCTTTCATACTCTAGATTGTGCAGATAGAGCTATACCTTCAAGACATCCTTCTAACTCGTGTGCATTACGCATTTCAGAAAATTCCTGCTAAAAGGAAATCAACTACCAGCAAGAGCGCTACTGCTAATGATGCACGCAAGGATGATGTTCAGGCTCATGGAGACAATTCGGGTACAACACCACTCTATACCACATGGCCTGTAGCGATCCCAGTTCCACCGCCCAGTTACACTGATTAGGTTTTTAGAGGGAGCTATTTAGCTGCTCACTCAACTTGTGGCTACTCAAGCCCAACGTTAGGGAATGGTTCAAAGTACGGGGACTTTCGTGCTATGCATGTTACTGAGATAGAGGAAACGAAGTTGGGAGCTTACCAGTTGCAAAATGTTGTCACTATCTGGTATGAGTCATGAGAGCAGTCCCGCGGGGAAGATGCACCTTCAGCAACTTGGGATGAGTTTGATGATGCTTTTATTGAGCTCTTTATTTTGAGGTCAAAGAGGGAAAGGTCGTTGAATTCGAAAAGCTTAAGCAGAACGGCAAGAGTGTGTAGGATTACTATTTTCAATTTGTCTCCTTGGCAAAATATGCTCCACATATGGTTCCAGACATGAGGGCTAGAGTTAGGCATTTCGTGTATGGTGTTGATCCACATTTGTACGGTGCAACTAATATTACAGCTCAAAATAAGGAGATGACTATTATGAATAAGGTTGTTTTCGTACAGGGGTAATGAGAACATGTTGAAAGAAGAGAAAGCCTTAAAGAAAATGATAGTGAGTTTAACAAAAGAGCTAAGACCTCAGGTCACTTCATCCATGGGGAAGTGGAGGCAGACATTTCTTAAAAAATAGGTCATCAGGACGTACTCCATCTTCAGACAGCTTAAGCCTCATAAAAAGAACTACATGACTCATGATTTAGAATTAGCAGCAGTGATCTTTGTGCTTAATATATGGCATCACTATTTTTATGGAGTTCACGAGGATATTTTCACAGATCACAAGAGCATTCAGTATATCTTTAAACATCGAGAGTTGAATCTTAGAAATAGGAGATGACTCGAACTGATAAAGGATTATGATATGGATGTTCTCTACCATCCCGGGGAAAGAAAATATGGCAGTCGATGCTCTTAGTCAGAAATCCATGAGAAGTTTAGCTCACGTTGAGGAAGGTAAGAGAACTATGACAAAGGAAATTCATTGACTAGCCAGTCTAGGAGTTTGACTTTTGGACTCCGAAGATGGTGGTGTGGTGATTCTTATGATGTAAAAATCCCCGTGAGCGTAAAGCTCCAATTTGATCCTCAAGGTGATAAGCTCATAGTTCCAAAGATGGTTGATCATCCAATGATAATATGCTTAAAATGACATGGAATATGGAGCGGGATTGAAGATTGAACTTGAAGATTTGAGATGAAGTCATTTATTTTCCAGTCTTCTTGTTGGTCTTGGCCAAGACCATATTTTTCCTTTAACTTATCTATAATTCCTAGCTTAGCTTTTAGTTCTTATTAGGACCTCATTAATAAGTCATGTAATAGGAAGGGATGACTAGGCCATGTAATAAGGGGACTAGGCCGAAAAGCCTTCCAAGAAAGTGACTAGACCGAGGGAAAGAGGAGAAGATGGCAAGGACAAGAATCATCTAGAAGATGAGGCTTCCAAGAGGAGAATTCATGAACTAACTAGTTCATGTATTTGAGACATCAAGAACGGCCTAGGGGAGATGAAGAGTTGGCCGAAAACAACTCACTAAGGCACATATGCAGGGAATGGAAGCTTCCAAACATATTCCAAGAAGATGAGATTTTTTGGGAGCCAAGTTCATGCATTCTTCTACATGGGAAGCACAAAGGGGTGTGAAAGAGATTGAGTTCATCCCTGTCCCTAAAACTTTCCCATTGATGGAGTTGAAGCCGAGAACTTCCTTGCAAACCGAGACCCTTCCCACTTGTCCATACTTGGCTGAGAAGTTCAAATAGTTTGTGTCCTTTTGTTATCCTTCTAGAATAGTCTATGTACTATAAATAGGACCCTTAGGATGTTGTAAAAATGAGAGTTGATGAATAGAAAAACTTCAGTTTTACTCAATTGCTAAGTATTCAACTTGTGTGTTGTCTACGTTAGTTGGTCCTTGTGTGGGCCTTTGGTCTTTTGTGAACCAACCCCTTAGTGTAAGTTGAAGCTAGGACTTGTGTGACCTAGTTAAACCCAATCTAAGCTCCCTTCGGTGCAAGTTTGGTTAGGACTTGTGTGACCTAGCTAAGCCCAAGCTTAAGGAACCCCCTTGGTGCAAGTGGACGTTGGAACTTGTGTGATCCAACCAAACCCAAGCCTAGGGTCTATCATAAGGTTACTAGACACCCTCACTTGGCTTGTTCACGAGCTTGTACTTAGCAACCTCGGTCAAGACCCTGTCAAATTGGCCAAACTCATCTTGGTGTCGACTCGAGCATTAAAACCCTCGTGTCATTATCCTTGCTATATCGACCGTTCTACACTTGGATTTCACTCGGATTTGAACCTAGCATCTCGCGTTCATTCCTTGACCAAACCACGTCATTCTTTCCATCACCACATCCCACAATACGTCCAAAACATCCCCACTAAAGGATACTAACCGAAACCATCCACAACTTCCCGTCCAAACCCAACAACCACAAATAGTCCACAATACAACCCTTACCGAGACCTCACTGTTTCATTCAACTTCCATCACATTTCCACTATCAAACCACCATACCCCAATCATCAAGGAAACCCTCAACACACCCGAAACACTTCCATAAAACACCCAAGTCCGACTCTACTCTAAATTACCCGAAACATCCCCACAACACCACACTGTCCAGCACAAACACCTCACCCGAGAACCCCACTTTGAGTCCCATTTTTGGGTCAACCCGATTACAACCAAACTCCGACCCATTTACCCACTTACACCCCTCCTTACTTACATCAGATTGGTATCATAGTGAGGCCATCCCGTCCCACGCCTTGACGTTATGGCTCACATAAACAAAGAAGAACTTCGAAGGGTCATAAGTGATATCTTTGCGGAACATGCACCAATCTTGAGGAAAGAATTTGTAAGGCATGCCATGAGTAAAAATGCCAAGTCAAGGGTTGTATAAAATAGCCCAAGACATGACAGGAAAGGTACCTCAAGGCCCTATGCAAAGCCCACTAAGGTTAAAGCGAAGGGTGGTACCTCTTTTACCAACCCCTTGTATCGCCAAGAACTTGAAGAGAAAAATAAAAAGGTAGAAAGGGGTAGTACCTCCTTTACTAACCCTTTGTATAACCAAGAAAGTATTGAAGTTACAAAAGGGATAGATAAAAGGAGAAATAAGTGCTTACAATGTCAATAATTAGGATACTTTGCAAGTGAATGTCCTAATTCCCGCGACATTATTAGAGAAGAGCATCGAGAGTGTGGCTTTTCCTTGGCTATTAAGGAACCTGTACCATTTAAAGATCAAGAGGAAATCAAGACCCCATTACTTGATGTACAAAAGATAGAGGAATAATTCAAGAAGGGAAGTTCTATAGATGGTGATTCGGAGAAACTCTTGGAGGAATCAGAAGACGTATGTACGAACGATCTTGCATCCAGAACACTATCGATGGAAGATGGTGAACTTGCTCTTGATTTATTTTGAAGAAGTTCATTGTCTACTCACCAAGACTATGGATGCCATTTGAAAGAAACTAAGGGATTACAAGGCCAAGAACAAAAATTGTTAGGTGAAGGCTATTACCGAAAAGGCCTTAGGCCCTACACAACACATGCCTTGTTGATGCCGAAAGAGAATGGGACTTGGAACGTATGCATTGGTCACCGAGAGGTGGATCACCTTACCATGGAGTGCACATTCCCTATGTCGCGATTGAAAGATCTCTTGGGTAAAGTGAATGGAACGAAGTTGTTCACCGCGAAAGACTTGAGGAATGGCCACATCAAATGAGGAGCCAAGAAAGAGGTGAAGGAAAGTTGGATTCCAACGCCAAACATGATTTGTCGGAATGGCTTGCGATGTCATTTGAAGTATGTATCACTCCAAGCTCTCCCATGAGTTTCATGCACAAGATAGTACAATAATTGAGGATTTACATGGCATTATCCGATGACATGCTTGAAAATCCATCTACGGTAGGAGTGTCCGAATGAATATCCTCAAACATCGGTATTGATCATGCCCTTTAAATGGTTTCCAGAGGTTCACTACCCAATTACGGTAACGATTCGAATGAGGCTTCCGAGTTGCTTGTCCAAGAGGATCTTTGTTCATGTACGGTACATATTTTGGTGCCGAAGGGGAATGAAATTTGGTTCGTGTGCATAGATGGACGAACGGTTTACAACTTCACCTTGAAGTACAATTACCTAATGCCGAGAATGGATGTCTATTTGGACAACTTGAGTGGAACTAGTTTTCTTCCCAAGATGGAGTTGAGGAACGACTCTCAACTGATGAAGACCCAAAAGGGAATTGAACGTAAGTTGGTCTCCAAAATCCAACGTGGACGGTACGAGTGGTTTGTGGTGCCACTTGGATCGCGGTTGTCTCCAAACTCATTCATAAAAACTATACACAAGGTCATACGACCTTTCATGAGAGACATATCATCCAGGGGTGCTCTTATGGACAAATTCGAGGTCGTAACTTTTCGAAGTTGTTCTAAGCCTACGGGATAATTGCGATAAATGGTTACCCTGGTCTAGCCTTTTTCTTTCATCATTTCATCCGGGGTTATTGTACCATGGCTACCCCTATCAATGAGCTAATGAGAAATGATGAGTATGAATGGTCTCGAGTAACATCGGACACCACAGAAGGAAGGATATGTGAAGAACCGACTCTAGTTATGCCAAGCCGGGGAAGGCCATTTGAAGTTGAACATGAAACTAGCGGAATTGGTGTTGGTGTCATATTTTTATCTAGCACAAGATTGAGTGGGGCACGACATCATTATCCTATTTATAACGAGGATGTTCATGTTAATCCACCAAAGATGGAGACTGTCCAGAGTTGGACCGAGCATACAAGTGTAAGTCGGATAAGAGGCTCATATTATTCAGCTTATTTGTATCATTGTTTCATTCAAGGTTGTAACACCCTTGTTGTGCCCATTCCATACCTTGAGATACCAATAGACATTGAATGTGATATTAGAAGAGTTGGTACTGGATTAATCCAAAACAAATAGCCCATCGCTTTCTCTAGCAAGAAATTGAGTAGTCCTCAACGTAATTCTTCCACCTATGACTCCTTGATCGGAAAAATTATCTGGAGTGTGATCCTTTCAAGCTATTTGTTAGGTTCCGAGAAGGCACCTACAAGAAGGAACCCCCGGTTGATTGTGGAGGTTCAATGTTTTATGGTAAAAACTTATCCTCATATTTAGATGACGATAATTCGAGTATGAATTCTTTTGAAGAAGGGGAGTATGATGTAAAAATCTCCGTGAGCTTAAAGTTCCAATTTGATCCTCAAGGTGATAAGCTCAGAGTTTCAAAGATGGTTGATCATCCAATGATAATATGCTTAAAATGACATGGAATATAGAGCGGTATTGAAGATTGGACTTGAAGATTTGAGAAGAAGTCATTTATTTTTCGGTCTTCTTGTTGGTCTTGGCCGAGACCATGTTTTTCCTTTAGCTTATCTTTAATTCCTAGCTTAGCTTATAGTTCTTATTAGGACCTCATTAATAAGTCATGTAATAGGAAGGGATGACTAGGCCATATAATAAGGGGACTAGGCCGAAAAGTCTTCTAAGAAAGTGACTAGGCCGAGGGCAAGAGGACAAGATGGCAAGGACAAGAATCATCTAGAAGATGAGGCTTCCAAGAGGAAAATACATGAACTTAGTTCATGTATTTTGAGACATCAAGCTTGTCCTAGGAGAGATGAAGAATTGGCCGAAAATAACTCACGAAGACACATATGCAAGGAATGGAAGCTTCCAAACATATTAGTTAAAATGCTCGTTATACCCATGAGATTAGTATTTCAAAAGATTCAATATTTGTAACTAAAGTACCAAAAAAGAGAGAACACTTGCCATAACATCATCAATGTCAATGTAAGAGTCTAGGAAGATAAAGCGTTGGCGAGTGAAATGAAAAATCAAAAACTGATTATATAAGAAAGAACATTGATGATATAAGCAAAAGCGGTAAATTGGCCAAAGGATCAAAAATTTTATACGGCAACTGCAGTACAGTAGTTTCTTGACCAATAGCATTGCATCATTTTAGTACATTTACAAAACTAACCTCCTAGGCCCATAGTATAAAAGACAGGACAAGCTTGGCATTTAAGCGGAAGATGTTTGGTTTTTTCAACATTTGTGGGCTACAAGAAAATACTAAAGCCTGAAGAACGAGCAAGTAATGCACAAAAGTAAGACAAAATAACCAAAATGCGCTCAAAATAAATTTTCTGAACATAAACTGACATGTAGGAGAGCTGCTTAACTCTCTCTTATAAGACTAGAGGTAGTAGCCTGTGCCAGCACGGGCCCAAGTCCATCATAAAGCTTCATTTTTTTTATATCCACGTAGAGTTTTGTTGGATTTAAAACACATAATTAAGACACATCGAAAATTTAAAATTTTGTTTTTTACTTTACCCCAACAACATTTCTGGTATGGTTATACAACAATTAAACTTGTAACATAAAGCATAAACTTACAAGTTATAGTATCTGAAATCTTTATCTACTATAAGGTGCACACGTGGTTGCCCTTCCGATTGCAAGCTCCAAGCTTCAATGTATTTCTCTTTCGGAAAGCTAGGAAATCCGGCAGAGGTTCGAGAGAGTATTTGATTCTAAGTCTCTAAGGCTTAGAATGATTTTTCAGAAAATTGGTATTTAAACAATGAAATGAATGCCACTATTTATAGTTGAAAAATATGTCAAAATCGGATTAGAGCTTGAACTTGGGCCTGACCCAAAATTCGAGGTAGAGGCGTCGCGGCGCTCGACGTGCTCCTGCACTGTCTCGTTTTATTTTCCGTGCATTCTTAATTAAATCCAAAATCCAATTTTGACTTAATTAAAATAATCATTATTCATTTAAATATCTCGATTCCAAATCGAACATTTAATTACTCTTTCAATACATCCTTAGATCGAAACGGACAATCGACAGAGTGTGACCCTACATGCCTTCTCATATCGACATTAACCAAATTAAGGTCTACACGGAACTCCTAGACGGCGCCGGAAGACGAACTCAATATGTGAAGTACGTTTACTTGAATCCAGTAAACTTAACATTTATGTGGTAAGATAAAATCCTTTCATTCACGACACACCCGATCAAACTTAGAATTTGTTAAGTGTATATCCAAATGGCTTAATCATTATATCTCATCTATATTAGTTGACAACTAGACCATAATCTAAATATGTCTATTGCGTTGGCCAACGACTTAGTCAACCTAATATCACTGAGAATCCGAGTGTTCTCTTGAATATACATTCGAGGAATGAATCATAATCTTGGCTCAACTACTACCTTTAATCCACATCGTAATGTACCAAATACAAGATGTATCTCAACCTATAAGGCATTTGAGCTTAGGACGGGATCAAAGTACATTACTTTGTAGACAAGACGCGTATTGACCTCAACTCTAAGGACTTCTATCTCCCACACGCTGATCATACTTTAGACAAGTATAACAAACAGTATATCAGCAAGGTATACCAATACTTCCAAAGTATCCATATGTCCATCACGAGTAACCATTACTCGTAGTAGGTGAGACATACTACATCCTCCAAGGATGTGATGCAGACCACATGTCGACTTATCACATATCATCGATATCTCATTCTCGATAATCATTAGTCGAGGCTATTTTAAGAGTCACGTTCTATCATCAATATCTCACTCTATTAATAACAACGTAAGCTCAAGGAACGCACATTAATGAATAATTATAAACAATCAAATAATAATTCAATAATCGCAAATGCCATAAATATTAATCTTATTAATAATACGAATGTGTTCAAGTACATTTGTCCTAATACAGATTGTCTCTAGGACATAAATATACTTTCAATCTCACACTTGGCCTAGAGCCAATCTCCAACATATCTAATGCCCATATTCTCAAAATGACCATTATGCTTGACTAAGCTTAATGGTTTAGTGAATGAGTCAGCTAGATTATCGTCTGTGGGAAAACTATATTTGTTTTTTAAAAAGTGTGTCTTAAGAAATTCAGATTTCATGATTTCATTTTTTTTTGAAAAAAAAAAAGATTTTGTAAAAAAATTCTGGAAAACTATTTTTATTTAAATCTGCAAAATTGGATTTTTTTAAATCTAGAAAAAAACCCAGTTTTCCACTCTTTTTTTTAAATAATCATTGTTCCAGAGTTAAAACAAATCCAGATTTTAAAAATAAAAATTCAGTTTTCCAGATTTATTTTTTTAAATAACGGGTTTTCCACATTTTAAAACAAAATCCAATTTTTATTAAAAATAGTTTGTTAGATTTAAAAAAAAAAATGTCACATAGACATAAGTAAATTAAGGTGGAAATGAGGATTTAATGTAGGGGTAAATATGATATTTTCTTAGAGAATAAGGGCAAATATGACTCAAAAATTGGATGAGAAGGAAAAATACATCAAGAAATTATAACGAAGGGTATTTGTGAAATTACAAGGACAAATCTGACCTTTTTCAAAAATTAAATATTCTTTCAACTTTGAACAATAGACATCCATCTTATGCAATATCTATTTTACCCTTCATATTTCAATCTTCCTTCTATATAATACCTTTTGTATGTTTTATATAATACTTTAGTTTTCAACCTAGCTAGGTATTTATACCTTTTTATTTAAGTTCATTAATATTGTAAATAAAATAATCTTTTTATGGATTTGACACAAAATTTAATACTATATTTTTATGATTGTATTATTTTAATATTATATGTATTAAATATATGACGTATTAAGATGAATCGAGATACAACCCGATTAATTTTATGACTTATTTACTATACTCGCATAGATACCAAATAACTTTTTCTACTAAAATTTGGACACATAGGAAAGTAGAAAAATATTTTTTTATGAATTTGACACAAAATTTAATCCTTATTTTTAAAAACTAAGAAAGTAGAAAAATATTATTAAAAAAATTTAACTAACCAAACATTTAAAAAAGTAAAGAACATTTCTTCATTACCAAGCAGGGACACGTCCAGCGGTGGTGGGTTTCATAAACTTTTTCTTTCACTCAAATAGAGTAGCAGTTAAGTCCACACTCACTTGTAAGTAACTCTTTCTACCCTCGGCCTCGGCTATTGGTAGGTTTCTTGAATTTCTCCTCTTTGATTTTGTTTCCAAAACCCTAAACCCCTTTTACTGATTGGGATTTTCCTTTTAATTCATGGTTATGTGATGATAGAAACCCTTATGATATTAATGCCCCCTTTCACTTTCTTTATAAAAAAAAACCCTAAACATGGAGTTGGTGTCTTATAAATGGGAATGTTGTTGTTGGGATTTGGTTTTCATTGCCCTTTGTGGCTCATGATTAGTGTGCAATAGTCTATCTAGGTTACAAATTTACCTGACTCAGTTCCCTAGACAACAAACTTTGATTTCTAGATTTCCTATAAGATGTTCATTTCATGTAGAAAATGCTGGTATTATATCTTAGTTGCGCCCATGATTGGACCATAAAAAGAACAGTAGGATGGTACAAGTTTCTTTTTGCTGAATGTCTATGGAGGGGAGTTGCTGTTTATGTTTGAGGGATTCTGATTTAGATTTGCTAATTGGGGGCCTTACTATTTTCTCTGCTGTGTTTAATTTATATAGGCTGGTATCTATGTGTAGTGGAAATGATTTAGAATATATATAACCTTTCACCCACCAAGTGTATATTTGTTCTATTCATCAGGCATGCATGTTATGTTGGTGAACTACCTATGTTTTAGTTTTCACAGTTACTGAATGTTGTTCACCATCCTTATGTTTTTGTATCTCCAGCTAACAGCTTGATCCAAAGATGAGTTCCAGCAATTCAGCAGCAAAACAGAAAGGTATCTCTACAGTTGACGATATAAATGAAGGTGTTAGAGATATGGGGTTGAACGTTGAACAAAATGATGGATGGGAAGTGTGTGCTAGGAAGCCCAAGAACAAGGTTGCTGGGAAGCAATGGGTTCCTCAGAATCCAAATCCAAAAGCAGCTTGGGGAAACACCCAGAATAGGGGTCATCCAGATGCTGTTCAGAAGCGTAACAATGGACCAGGTTCTAGGAATAATAACTGGAATGATCCTCGAAAACCTGCAAACTCGAGGCCGCAGCTGTATGATGGAGGTGTCCCATCACCTGCTGCTGCTGTTCCTCCTGCTCTGAAGAATGGTTGGGATTGGTCTGCTAGAGCTGCTTCCAAAGCTCATCATCCCCAGGAAAACCAAGCCCCTGTTTCTGCTGCTGCTGATGATGATAAGGCCAGTGAGGAACATGAGGATGATGAATTGGATTTTCTTGATGAAAGTGATGATGACCTTCAGAGTGATGACTTTGATGATTCTGATGTGGGTGAAATGAGTTATGAAATGCGCAAGAAAAATCCTTGGTTCAAACAACTTTTTGAATCTCTTGACAAGTTGACTGTTACTGACATTAATGATCCTGAACGACAATGGCACTGCCCTGCATGCAAAGGTGGTCCAGGTGAAATTGACTGGTTTACAGGGATGCAATCATTGATGACCCATGCAAAAACCAAAGGCATAAGGGTTAAAATACACAGAGAACTTGCTCAACTTTTGGAAGAAGAGCTCCGTCAGAGAGGTACTTCTGTTGTACCTGCAGGTGAAGTTTTTGGAAAATGGGATGGCATCGAATTTAAAGATAAAGAAATAGTGTGGCCACCAATGGTGATTATCACGAACACGAGGCTTGATAAAGATGAAAATGACAAGGTAAGCGTGATTGATTATTTGTCTTCTATTTGATTGATATACTTCTTCTATTTACCACTTTATTGGATGGATGTCTAATACTATTATTCTCAGTGGATTGGCATGGGAAATCAGGAGCTGCTTGAATGTTTCAACTCTTATGCTGCTGTCAAGGCTCGGCATTCGTACGGTCCACAAGGCCATCGTGGCATGAGCGTGTTGATTTTTGAGGCCTCTGCCGTGGGATACTTTGAGGCTGACCGTCTCAGTGATCATTTTGTTGAAAATGGAAGAGATAAAGATGCATGGGAACACCGTCGCTTGTATCCTGGGGGGAACCGTTTGCTTTATGGTTACATGGCAGATAAACAAGACATAGATAACTTTAACCAGCATTCAGCTGGTATTTATTTGTTATTATTTTCTCTCTGAACAAACTCCCTCTATTTAACAAATAGTATTAAAGTTGGTGTGATTTTGTAGGGAAATCGAGGTTGAAGTTTGAGATGATGTCTTATAAAGAAGCTGTTTTGAATCCAGCGAAGCAGATGAGGGAAGATAATCAACAACTAGTATGGTTCAAGAACAAAGCCGCTAAACACCAAATGCAGGCTAAAGCTCTTGAAGAATCTCTCAGTCTGGTGAGTGAAAAGCACCGCCAGACATTGGAAGAGAACAAGATTGTGAGATTGAAAACAAAGATGCACCATGAACAGATCAAGGAAGAGGTATGCAAGAAAATGACTACTTGATCAAATTCTGAAACCTTGACATGTTAAATTGTTAATGACTAAACTGTGTCTTGTGTCTCCCAGTAGCTGCATATGACCTTCTAAAGTTGACACTAGGACAACTTTGTCTTGCTTGACATTCAATTATTCATACAAGTCAATCGTATAACTTTTCTTTGTTTTTTTCATGTCATTTTGTGTTCTCTATTCTGGGGCAAGCCTTTCCTTGTGCTTTTAGAATGTTCTCCTCTTCTCTACATACAATCTGATTCATGTGGTTATACTATCTGTAGATGGAATTTCAAGAACAGTTTTTCAAGGATCAGGTCAAGATAATTCATGATGCCAGGACTGCTGAGGGGGACAAGTTTGAAAAGAAACAACAGGAGCAGCGTGAGATGGTCAAACAATCTAGTGCAAATACTTCCTCGGTTGAGGATCATCGAGTCAGGTAAAAAATTTGTTTCGGTAACTGTAGCTTGGTAGGTATTGCCTTTGCTTTATTACATCTGCAACTAAATCAGACAAATTAATTCTTGTTAATCTCCTGCTCACTGTTACGGAGAAGAAATTCGTTGTGATCCATTTGGTTTTTGGAGCATGAAAAATTAGTGGCAGGTAGAACAAAAGCTTTTTTATGGGCCCCATTTTAACTTTTGGCAGTTACAATTTTTCGTCTAGATTTTTTCATCTGGGAATTCCTTGAGTTCTTTTTTATTTTTATTCTGAGTAAATTCTTTTGCTATTCGTAAATACTGCTTCTGTTCCTAGTTGGTTTTAATCTATCACTTTACCCTTATGAAAGCCACCACTTTACCTGTTCAGAAAATAATTTACCCTATAAATATTGTTGTAGGGCTTTAGTGTAACTTTTCCGGAAGACAAACCCAAAGATCTCCCAAAACCAAATCCAAACACTCCCCATTTGTTTTGCGAAGAAACAAACTAGAGTATTTTCTTCTAATCCAGACACGACTTCAGCTTTATTATAGTTGCTTAGTTTCTTTGAACTATCTATGTGTGTTGCAAGGGAAATCTATAACGCCTTCTGACATAATTTATCTATGAAATTGATGCTTTGGGGTACGTCCATGCCACCTGTATCCCCATTCTCTTTGGGAAGACCGCAGGTTTACTACACTAATTATTGTTGATGGATATGCTTTGATAATTTTCTAAAGATCCAGATTTCCCTTTTTTTTTTTTTTTTTGGTAACTGAAAGATTTTCATTAACCAAAAGTGAAACATTACAAAACAGAGCAGGGCTCACCCACTGCTACCTCTCTAGCAACATGCTGCTAGGTACATCAAGATAATCAAAAGAAAAAAAAAACATAGCAACAGGGTAAACAGTACAAATCAAAAGACTATCCTATACAAAATCTGTGGGAAAGAATTAAGACTAAGCAGGACACTTTTCCATGCCAAGATTCTGCCTCCTCTGATGTGGATATGAATAGCAATCTCTCTACAAATCTTATCAGCATCAAATCTAGCTTGTTTAAACCTCAAGCTGTTGCGTTCCCGCCAGATGATATACAGATACATAGTAAAGCAGTAGGCAGAGATAGAGCATCTACCATTCCTAATCTTAGCCATCCGACAAGCCCAATCCAGCTCTACATTCCAGGCACCAGCAACTGTAGGATAACCCAGCCATACTAGCAACCTTTCCCAAACAGTTTTTGTAACACAACAATCAAAGGAAAGTTGATCAAATGTTTCTCTACTTGTTGCACAAAATGTACAATCTGGTGGAACTGCTATTCCAATCTTCAAAAGTCTCTCAACAGTTGCTAATCTCCTCTGAGCAGCCAGCCAAAGGATAAATTTGAAACGAGGATGCAACTGTTTATTCAGCACCACACTCCTCCCGGCCACTCTTGGATATTGAGGCAGTAGCATCAAATAGGCCTTGTGTATTGCAAACTTTCCCTTACTCTGCAAACTAGCTATCCCGGTGTTAAGATCTCCAGAGAGTTGACCATTTTGCATTAGCAAGGCTCTAGTGTTCAATATTTTCCTCACTACCCAAGCAGCTTGCTTGGGGATAGGCATTGAATCCAGTGGTTGGGTCTTGATATAGTAGCTATTGACCCATCTAATCCACAAGCAGTCTTTCTTTAGTGCAATAACCCAAAGATGTTTTAGGATTGCAGCCTTTTTCCATAGGGCCATATTTCATTTGTCATTTGCATTTCATTCTCTTTGAGAAGACGCAAGTTTACTACACTAATTATTGTTGACGGATATGCTTTGATAATTTTCTAAAGATCCAGATTTCCCTTATATTTCATATGTCATATGCATTTCATTCTCTTTGAGAAGACCGCAGGTTTACTACACTAATTATTGTTGATGGATATGCTTTGATAATTTTTTAAAGATCCAGATTTCCCTTATATTGCATCTGTCATTTGCATTTCGTTCTCTTTGAGAAGACCGCAGGTTTACTACACTAATTATTGTTGATGGATATGCTTTGATAATTTTCTGAAGATCCAGATTTCCCTTGTACAATAGACCTTTGTGGTCCAGCCCTACCCCGGACCCCGCGCATAGCGGGAGCTTAGTGCACCGGGCTGCCCTTTATCCAGATTTCCCTTATATTTCATCTGTCATTTGCATTTCATTCTCTTTGAGAAGGCCACATGTTTACTACACTAATTATTGTTGATGTATATGCTTTGATAATTTTCTAAAGATCCAGATTTCCCTTATATTTCATTTGTCATTTGCATTTCAGGGCAGAAAAAGTTGCAAGATTTATCAAACTTCAAGACAAGGAAATGGGAGAGTTTGTTGTAGAGAGGGAGAATCTGATGCGAACTCATGAAGATAGGATAGTTGCATTAAGACGCAAATACTGGGAACAGGAGGTTGAACTTGAGAAAAAGTTCGACCTTGAACTGGCTAAGCTGATGGATAAGTACTCCCCGAAGCAATGATGTGATCCAAATTCTTATAGAATTCAAATACCTTAGTAGCTTTAAATTGCTGATGAAGTTAAGAAAAATAGCTGCAAGAAAACTGTTTAGTCTAATTGATGTTGCACAACAGATACATTCAGGGGTTTTATTTGTTTTCGGGTTGTGAAACCTGTCTAGCCCTTATGTTCGATCTGGTACACATACTGTCTTTGCTCGTTTTGGTGTAGAAATCACGGGAAGCAACATCACTTTTTTGGCAGAGCCATCTCCTTTTGTGTCAAGACGACGGGGGTGACATCTTTAAGAATGTTACTAGACGGGGGTTGTGAAACCTGTCTAGCCCTTACCGTATGTTACTACTAGCACTTCATGCTCGGCCTTACAGGGGCCAAAGAACATGTAGTACTACTACTTATAATGTCAGACGACAATTTCCTGTATTTCGTTAATTTTTTAATAGAAAGTAATCGTGTTCACAAAAAAAAAAAAACGTTTTCGTTAGCAATAATGGAGCAGTGGCGGATTTTGAAATCCTTTATGTTCTTCCATTTTTATGTAATAGTTTTGAGAAAGTTATGTAAGTAAGCAATATTAAAATTGACTGCTAATTATTAGCATAAGATATTGATTATATTAATTATAGCCAAATAATATCTATTATATTAACATAACTTTTATTAAAGACCTAAAATCGTGCACAATATTAGCAGTTAGCATAACCCCCTATTAATGACCAAAAAGATATTCCTAATTAATGTAGCTCATTCTCCATTCATTAATATAGGAAATAATGATTAATAATCCTACAATATATATATGGGAAAATATTATATGTATATTTGATATATATAAAAAGATTGTAAAAATTATATCGTGAAAAGGAACCCAGGAAGAAAAAAGTCATGCTTATTATTCTTAGGACTAGAAATAAATTTTGTATTATACCATTTATATCAAATATGAAACGGTAAGGATTGGAGATCGGCGGCTATAGGGTTAAACGAAGAGATGTAGAAATCATATTAAAGAGGGAGAGAAAAAAGGGATTAATTCTTAAATTTTATATTTAAGAGGGAAGAGAAAGAAGAGATTAATTCACAAATTATAGAAATTTTATATATTTTTTTTAGAAAAATGTAATACGTGTTATTACAACTGCTACTTCTGAAAGATATTAAAAGTTATGTTGGTGTTTAAATACCATCGGGGGGCCGTTATGGTCGGCATTATATTTCACTTGAACACCTCAACTAAGCCTTGTACTTATTGAGCACTCGGACTACATTGAATTTGTTCCGATTAGATATTTTTTTGATAATCAGCTAAAATTACAAAGTGTCGGTAATACACTAGCGAGTGATATGGCATAATGGCTAATTAAAAGAGTACATGTGACATTTAGTGTAAAACAATAATTTTAAAATAAATTATAAGAAAAAAGTGATTTACTATAAAAAATAAATTTTGAGTAAAGACTAATATTTCAAAAAAGAAACTTTTCTAAACCATGCACATTATTAACACAAGAAAATGACATTTACTAACAAAATCATGTTCTTGGTGACTCATGTGTGTTTTTGTTTCAACCATGATTTCAATCTAAAATTTCAAGAAAAGCTCCTCCAATTTTGTTATAACTTCCATCTAAAGACTCTCTACGAAAACTCGAAGACAACCCCAATATTAATTTTCTCAAAATTTTCATCAAATAAAGTAACTCATTTTAAATCTTCAAGCTTTCTAAAGATTGGATTTCGATTTTGAGACTTTGGGAAATTCGA
Organism: Anisodus tanguticus; assembly: GCA_034509755.1. Lineage (NCBI taxonomy): Eukaryota > Viridiplantae > Streptophyta > Magnoliopsida > Solanales > Solanaceae > Anisodus > Anisodus tanguticus. The sequence continues at coordinate 44,891,099 of CM067543.1, read as the reverse complement.
GAATGATTTATAGGATTGATCTAGAAAGTTTTGTGTATTTTTGATAAGCCTCGCTCGAATTTTTAACACAAATGTGAAAGTGATTTTAATGGTTATCACGATAAAAAATGTGTCTAGACGACCTCATAATGGTGATTTGAGAGTTCCCACAAGTTTGTAGGGTGACACTGGAGTGGTTCACATCCTAAGGAACTCGAGTGAGTTTTGACCCGTTTGGAGAAAGTTTTAAGATATTTGAAGTGCTGAAATCTGTTTTTTTTTGTGCTTGACCTGACTTTACAAGCAAACTGCTTTTGGAGATAATTTAAAATGAAAATTGTATCCCTTTGAGTCTAGTTTCCAGCAGTTCAATCCATTCATCATTTCGACGTTTCTACAAAAGGTTATGTCCATTTGTGCACTAGAGAAGCTCATGATCGTGTCTGATTAGTTGTTGGTATTAGAGATTTCATGGTGAGTTGCTTGGTTGATCTGCAACACCGAACCCCTTCTATTTTATTCATTTTGTCTTTCCTTGTTTAAGACAATTGTATTGACTATTTCAGATTTATATAATTTACTATTAGTCTGGGGTTATACTTATAATTTCCTCTATGACTATTGAGACGTCTTTATAACTTATAATTGCTTCTTATATTGTACTTCATGCGTCAAATTAATAGAACTAGAATAAAAACTAGAATTGATTCGTCTATCGGGTTGGAGTGTAGGTGCTATCAAGACTTAGAGAATTTTGGGTCGTAACATTAGAGCACTAGGTTTACCGATTTTATGAGTACAAGATTAATGTCTAGTATAGTCTTGTGGATCGATACAAAAACGTATTTAATTTTCTTCGAGAGGCTATGAGATACTTAGAAAAAATAATTTCCTTTCATTCTTTATCGCGAGTGCTTAATTCAACTTGACTTATAAATTTTCTTATTTCATTTCTCACCAATGATGAGGACACGTTCTCAGTTTGGACATGAGCGACGTAGGTGCGAGTTTAACTGTGATTAGGGAGTTTACCAGTCTAAAGGACATGTGTGTAAGACCTCGTACCATCGGACTAAGTAATTTTCATGATTCAGGGACTTAAGACCTAGTGGGAAGCATTAGAATTAGAAATTTGACGAAAACAACGTTCTTTAGTTTTACGTCCAGAAATATAGACCGTAAAATGAATTATGGATCGTCAATTACACCATCAAACAGACCTCAGAAATCCATGTCACTGTTAAGGATTACGGTAGGTGTGACGGGTCGTAAACGTTTTACGGGCCGTAAAGCCCACTGTAATTATTTTATGGATCGTAAAAGTCATCGTAAAAAGGCCCCGACAACTGAACAATATATATACCCGATTTTCAATATTTTTATTTCATTCTTCATTCCTTCATCCCTAGCACGAAGTTCTTCTCCTTCTGCCATCCTCCTACACCAAGGTAAGCCTTTTTTCACGTGATTCTATGCAATTCTAACGCAATCCTAATGAATTGTAAGTAGAATTCGATGTTCTTAACCTAGGATTTTTCAGGATAAACCCGACTTAAGGTTCAAAGTTCAAGTTTTGGATTTCTACTCCAAAGTTCAGATTTTTAAGACACGTATTGGAGCGATTAAGGTATGTAGAGCTTCTACCTATGTGTGGGAACGTCTTTAATCATCCTCACGCCTCTTTTATTGAGACTTCTGTGAATTACATTAGTGTTTGAGAATTTTGTCCTAGTTCATGAAAAGACTAGCATGTATATCCTCAAGATCATAAATTCATAGTTGTTCATAACTATTACTTTTATTGTTGTGAACTCAATGCATAATCAATATGGACTCGTGTTTGATATCAATGAGTCTCAATTTAGAATATTCAGCATGTTAAAGCTCCATAATCAGTTCAATATTATATATCCAATATTTAATGTTCAGTAATTCATGTTGAGTATTTCATATCAGTATAGTTCAGTAATCCAATATCATGTTGAACACCTATATTTTAGGCCCAAGGCCACATATTATTTTGGGCCCAAGGCCACAATTATTGCATACGTATTGCTTGGGCCCGAGGCCACAAATTTGTGCACACACATTGGGTCTAAGGCCACAAATATTTATTATTTCAGTTAAACATGTGACTCTCCATTTCAGTACAATGAGTATTCTTATTATTTTCTTCCTTGTTCAGTTATCAATTTTAGGTTCAAATTTAGTATAGTATCTGTTATTGATTTGGGTTGCCTTTTTACCGAGCACCCACAATTATGTTATTTCTTTCAGTTGCTTTACATACAGTATAATTCAAATGTACTAACGTCCCTTTGCACGAGGCATGCACTTCACAGTGCTGGTGCTGAGTTTCAAGACGATGGATCAGCTCAGTAGGATTGCCCCAATATCAGCTGCTTGGTGAGCCTTATCTCATTTGGGGTGTCAGTCTATTATTTTAGTTTTATATTTTGAGATAGAGGTGTGACATGGCCTTGTCATGGTAGACAGTTTACAGTCATATTCATGTTTAGAGGTTTTATAAACTCAGCAATTTGAATAACTTGTTTCAGTTATTGTTTTAGTATGTTTTGATGCCCATGGTGATTCAGCAGCCATGTGGTTCGCTAAGTCACATGCAGCCAGGCATCGAGTGTCGTGTTTAACCCATGACATGGTTCGGGGCATGACAAAGCTTGGTATCAGAGCCTAGGTTCAAGTGTCTTAGAGAGTCTATGAAACCATGTCTAGTGGAGTCATTTTTATATGTGTGAGGGCCCTGCATATGTAAATAGTTGATCACCAAGACATCTAGGATTGTCTTACTTCTTTCATACTCTAGATTGTGCATATAGAGCTATACCTTCAGGACATCCTTCTAACTCGTGTGCATTACGTATTTCAGAAAATTCTTGCGAAAAGGAAATCAACTACCAGTAAGAGCGCTACTGCTAATGATGCAAGCGAGGATGATGTTCAGGCCCATGGAGACAATTCGGGTACAACACCACTCTATACCACATGGCCTGTAGAGATCCCAGTTCCGCCGCCCAGTTCCACTGACTCGGTTTTTAGAGGGAGCTATTCAGCTGCTCACTCAACTTGTGGCTGCTCAAGCCCAACGTTAGGGAATGGTTCCAAGTACGGGGACTTTCGTGCTATGTATGTTACTGAGATAGAGGCAATGAAGTTGGGAGCTTACCAGTTGCAAAATGTTGTCACTATCTGGTATGAGTCATGAGAGCAGTCCCGCGGGGAAGATGCACCTTCAGCAACTTGGGATGAGTTTGCTGATGCTTTTATTGAGCACTTTCTTTTAAGGTCAAAGAGGGAAAGGTCGTTGAATTCGAAAAGCTTAAGCAGAACGACAAAAGTGTGTAGGATTACTATCTTCAGTTTGTCTCCTTGGCAAAATATGCTCCACATATGGTTCCAGACATGAGGGCTAGAGTTAGGAATTTCGTGTATGGTCTTGATCCCCATTTGTAATGCAACTAATATTACAACTCAAAATAAGGAGATGACTATTATGAAGAAGGTTGATTTCGTACAGGGGTAATGAGAACATGTTGAAAGAAGAGAAAGCCTTAAAGAAAAGGACAGTGAGTTTAACAAAAGAGCTAAGACCTCAGGTCACTTCATCCATGGGGGAAGTGGAGGCAGACAGTTTTTCAAAAATAGGTCATCAGGACCTACTCTATCTTCAGCCAGTGCCCCAGCCCCAAAGTTCAGGAATGACAATAAGAGGCAAACTTCAGAGCAGTAGGTTCACAATCGTAGGTCAGCGATGGCCACAAGGGTTAACAACATCATACTTGCAACATTTGTGGTAAGAGTCACTCAAGGGTGTGTCATTCATGCATGGATAATTGCTTTAGGTGTGGACAACATGGTCACTTTCTGAGGGATTGCCCATCGACAAGGCAAGGTACTGGTGTAACATAGCACAGTCCACCAATTCAGTAGTCAATCGCAATTCTCAGGCCCAACAAGGGCGTGGTGCGGCTAAGTTTGGTAACACAGGCAAAGGTCCAAACTGGCTTTATGCTTTAGCCGGCCGCCAGGATACAAAGGCTCGTACAGATGTCGTCACAAGTATATTAACAGTCTTCACTTTTGACGTTTACGCTCTTATGGATCCTGTATTCACTCTATCATATGTAACCTCTTTTGTTGCTAAGAAGTTTGGGATAGAACCAGAAAAGTTACACAAACCTTTTGAGGTATCCACTCCAGTTGGTGAATCATTTATAGCTAGGTGAATTTATAGGGGTTGTCCAGTTAAAGACTATCACCGCATTACCATAGCCGATCTGGTAGAATTAGAAATGATAGACTCCGATGTAATCATGGGCCTAAATTAATTGTCCTCATGTTATGCCGCAGTAGGTTGTAGAACCAAAATTGTAAAATTCGAATTTCTCGGTGAACCAGTCATAGAATGGAAGGGTGATGCAGTAGCACCCATATGGAGGTTTATTTCTTATATTAAAGGCAGAAATATGATATCCAAGGAGTATATTTACCATCTAGTTCGAGTTAGGGATGTAGATACCCAAAACCCGACTCTTCCGTCCGTACAAGTTGTCATTGAGTTTCCAGAAGTCTTCCCTGAAAATCTTTCCGAAGTTCCTCCAAATAGGGAAATTGAATTTAAAATTGATCTACTTCCCGACACTAAGTCGATATCCATCTCGCCATGCAGAATGGATCCAACATAGTTAAGAGAACTAAAACCACATTTAAAAGATCTCCTTAATAAGGGATTTGATTAGACCAAGTGTCTCACCATGGGGTGCACCAGTTTGGTTTATTCAAAAGAAAGATGGGTCTTTGCGTATGTGGATTGATTACTGACAATTGAACAAAGTCACCATTAAGAACAAATATCCTCTTCCCAGAATCGATGATTTATTCGATCAACTTCAAGGTGCTCAGTGTTATTCCAAAATTGACCTCAGATCAGGATACCATCGGTTTAAGGTTAAGGAAGTTGATATTCCGAAAATCACATTCAGAACTTGCTATGGTCATTTAGAATTTTGTGTTATGTCATTCGGATTGACAAATGCCTCAGCTGCCTTCATGGATCTTATGAACATGGTCTTCAAGCCCTATCTTGATCTTTTCGTCATTGAACACATTGATGATATTCTAGTATATTCCCGTAGTGAGGTTGATTATGCAGAACATCTCAGAGTTGTGTTGCGGACACTTTGAGACTGCGAGCTTTATGCTAAGTTTTCCAAGTGTGAATTTTGGCTTAAGTCAGTGGCATTCTTATGCCATGTGATTTCAGGTGAAGGTGTCCATGTTGATTTTCATAAAATAAACACTGTTAAGAATTGGTCCATACCCACTTCTGCTTCTGATATTCAGAGTTTCTTGGGTATGGTAGGCTATTACAGGCACTTCGCAGAAGGTTTCTCTTCTATCTCAGCTCCATTGACCAGATAGACTCAGAAGAAAGTCAAATTTCAGTGGTCAGATGCCTGTCAGCGTAGTTTCAAAGAATTTAAAATGAGACTGACTTCTGCTCCAGTGTTAACTATGCTAGAAGGAACTGAAGGATTCATTGTATATTATGATGCTTCAGGAGTTAGACTTGGAAGTGTTCTAATACAACATGGTAAGGTTATAGATTATGTCTTCAGACAGCTTAAGCCTCATGAAAAGAACTTCATGACTCATGATCTAGAATTAGCAGCAGTGATCTTTGTGCTCAATATATGGCATCACTATTTGTATGGAGTTCACGAGGATATTTTCACAGATCACAAGAGCATTCAGTATATCTTCAAACGTCGAGAGTTGAATCTTAGAAAGAGGAGATGACTCGTACTGATAAAGTATTATGATATGGATATTCTCTACCATCCAGGGAAAGCAAATATGGTAGTCGATGCTCTTAGTCAGAAATCCATGAGAAGTTTAGCTCACGTTGAGGAAGGTAAGAGAACCATGACAAAGGAAATTCATTGACTAGCCAGTCTAGGAGTTCGACTTTTGGACTCCGAAGATGGCGGTGTGGTTGTTCAGAACAAGTCCGAATCCTCCTTCGTAGATGAAGTGGAGGAGAAACAATTTAGTGATCCCTACTTGTTGCAGCTTAAAGAGAGGATTCACAAACATAAGACTATGACTTTTGAACAAGGGTAGAGATGGCAGTGGATCCTGGACCCGGACCGAATCCGGTGGATCCAGATCCATTTTATAGGATATGGATCTTTAAAATTTGGACCCGACGGATCTGGATCGGACCCGGATCCATTTCTGACGAATCAGATATGGATATGGATCTTGTATTTGAGATCCGTATCCGATCCAGATCCGACCCGTGGATCTATTTTTTATTAAATATATTCATAACATAGAATGTAATTGTATAAGTATTTTCTTAAAATTGCTAAGCACATACTTGCAAGTTTTTTTCTCAAAACAAGTTTAATTATTCTCGCGTTAACTCAAAAACCAAAAAATAAAGAGGTAACTTCGATAATAAAATCAATGTTATATTAGTGAATGACTAACATCTCCATAGACAAGTAGTTAAATAAATATTCACTTCATTTGTGAAGATTCCAAGCACATGCAAGTTCTGCATTGTGGAAATACTAGTCAGCATTTTCCACAACTATTGTCATTGTCCAACATTTTCAATTAGTAGCTCACAATCAAAACGAGACAACGAACAAAATATCTCATATGAACATTTGAAAATTAAAACACAGTAAACTGTTAGCTAAGTAAAAATCGTTTGTCAGTTCAAAAAAAAATTCTTAGCAAGGCAAATTTTTTTACATGTGGATCCAGATCCGATCTGTGGACCCGGTGGATCCGGATTTGGATCTGATTTTTATGGACCCGACGGATCTGGATTCATGTATGAAAAATGATATGGATCTGGATCTAGTAGGATCCGGTCCAGATCCGATCCGTTGCCATCCCTAAATAAGGGGGAGATGAAGGTACCTTGAGGTACCGAGGCCGATTATGCATACCAGATGTAGACAGACTCAGAGAGAGAATCATGGCAGAAGCGCACAATTCCAGGTATTCTATATACCTAGGTTCTACAAAGATGTATCATGATTTCAAGGAGATTATTGGTGGAACGATATGAAAAGAAACATAGCACATTATGTAGCCAAGTGTCCGAATTGTCATCATGTGAAAGCCGAGCACCAGAGGCCTGGTGGGTTGGCTCAAAATATTGATATTCTGATTTGGAAATGGGAGATGATAAACATGGACTTCATAATATGTCTACCTCACTCAGCCCGAAGGCATGATTCAATTTGGGTAATTGTGGACCGATTTACTAAATCAACCTACTTCTTGTAAGTCAAAACCACAGATTCAGCAGAGGATTATGCTAAGTTGTATATCCGAAAAATTGTCAAGCTTCATGAGACCTAATGTCTATTATTTCAGATCGTGGTGCTTAGTTCACAGCGCACTTTTGGAAGTCTTTCCAGAAAGGATTGGGTACCAAGATAAATCTTATCATAGCTTTTCATCCTCAAACAGATGGCCAGGAAGAACATACTATTCAGACTTTTGAGGATATGTTGAGGGCATGTGTTCTCAATTTTAATGGTAATTGGGATGATCATTTGCCTTTCATTGAATTTACTTAGAATAACAGTTACCATGATAGTATCCAGATGATACTGTTCAAAGATCTGTATGGGCGAAGGTGTAGATCGTCAATTGGTTGGTTCAAAGTTGGTGAGGCAAAATTGTTAGGACCAAACTTGGTCTATCAGACTTTGGAGAAAGTCAAGTTGATTCAGGAGCATTTAAAAATAGATCAAAGTTGTCATAAGTCATATTCAGATGTAAGGCGTAGAGATTTGGAGTTTCAAGTTGATGATTGAGTATTTCTAAAAATTTCGCCTATAAAAGGTGTCATGAGGTTTGGAAATAAAAGGAAGCTCAATCTCAGATATATCAAACCACACAGGATTTTGAGAAGAGTTGGCCAAGTGGCTTATAAACTTGAATTGCCACAAGATTTGATTGTTGTGCATCCAGTGTTTCATGTATCCATGTTGAGAAAGTGTGTGGGAGACCCATCGATGGTTGTCCCTACCGACTGCATTACAGTTAAGGATGGTTTGACCTATGATGAGATCCCAGTGGCTATTTCGGATCGTCAGATTCAAAAATTGAGAACTAAGGAAGTTGCCTTAGTGAAGGGGTTGTGGAGAAGTCAGAATGTTAAGAAGGATACATGGGAAGCCGAGGAAGATATGACGTCCAGATATCCGCACTTATTTGAAGAACATGCAGAAAATGTTGAAGGCAACTAGCATTTACATATGTACCTCTTATTCAATTCAGTATTCAATTCAATAATTCAGTTTAGTATTTAGTCAAGTAATTCAGTCAAGTATTCAATTTAGCATTCAACTCATTATTAGTGTGCTCATGACAAGTTCAGTGTCCTCATGGTTCCATCAATCACGTTTAAGGTCCAGTCCTATTCTTAACCATGACCCATCATTCGAGGACGAATGACCCCAAGGCAGAGAAATTATAAACCTTGTACCATTGGACTAAGTAATTTTTATGATTCTAGGACTTAAGACCCAGTGATAAGCATCAGAATTAGAAATTTGATGAAAATAGCGTTCTTCAATTTTACGCCAAGAAATACGGACTATAAAATGAATTACGGACCGTCAATTGCACTGTCAAATAGACCTAAGAAATCCAAGTCACTATTAAGGATTACGGTAGGTGTGACGGGTCGTAAACGTTTTACGGGACGTAAAGCCCACCATAATTATTTTATGGACTATAAAAGTCATCGTAAAAAGGCCCCGACAACTGGACAATAAATATACTCGATTTTCAGTCTTTTTATTTCATTCTTCATTCCCTCAAGCCCTAGCACAAAGTTCTTCTCCTTCTGCTATCCTCCTACACCAAGGTAAGACTTTTTCACGTGATTCTATGCAATTCTAACGCAATCCTAATGAATTGTAAGTAGAATTCAATGTTCTTAACCTAGGATTTTTCAGGATAAACCCAACTTAAGGTTAAAGGTTCAAACTTTGGATTTCTACTCCAAAGTTCAGATTTTTAAGACATGTATTGGAGTGATTAAGGTATGTAGAGCTTCTACCTATGTGTGGGAATGTCTTTAATCACCCCACGCCTCGTTTATTGAGATTTCTGCGAATTACATTAGTGTTTGAGAATTTTGTCCTAGTTCATGAAAAGAATAACATCTCTATCCTCAAGATCATAAATTCATAGTTGTTAATAATTATTACTTTTATTGTTGTGAACTCAATGCATAATTAATATGGACTCGTGTTTGATATCCACGAGTCTCAGTTTAGAATATTCAGCATATTAAAGCTCCATAATCAGTTCAGTATTACATGCCGAGTATTTCATGTCTAGTATTTCATGTTCAGTAATTCATGTTTAATATTTCATATCAGTATAGTTCAGTAACCCAGTATCATGTTGAACACCTGTATTTTAGGCCCAGGGCCACATATTATTTTGGCCCCAAGGCCACAATTATTTCATATGTATTGCTTGGGCCTGAGGCCACATATATGTGCATACACATTGGGCCTAAGGCCACAATTATTTATTATTTGAGTTAAACATGTGACTCTCCATTTCAGTACATGGGTTATTCTTATTATTTTCTTCCTTGTTCAGTTATCAGTTATTAGTTTCAAGTTCAGATTTAGTATAATAAATGTTTATTGATTTGTGTTGCCCTTTTTCCCGAGCACCCATAGCTATGTTATTTCTTTCAGTTGCTTTACAGATAATATAATTCAAATGTACTAATGTCCCTTTGCACGAGGCCTGCACTTTACAGTGCGGGTGCTTTGTTATAGGACGACGGATCAACTCAGTAGGATTACTCCAATATCAACTACTTGGTGAGCCCTATCTCATTCGGGGTGTGAGTCTATTATTTCAGTATTATATTTTGAGATAGATGTATGACATGACCTTGTCCTGGTAGAAAGTTTACAGTCAGACTCATGTTTAGAGGTTTCATAGACTAGCCTAGTTCAGTATGTCAGACATGTCAGTATTACTATTTTCAGACCTATGATATTTTCATACTATTTCCGCTATGTACTTTCAGATTATAAACTCAGCAATTTGAGTCACTTTTTCAATTATTATTTTAGTATGTTTTGATGCCCATGTTGATTCAGTAGCCATGTGGTTCGCTCGGTCACATGCAGCCAGACACCGAGTGTCGTGTTTTGCCCAGGCCATGATTCGGGGCGTGACAAAGCTTAGTATCAGAGCCTAGGATCAAGTGTCTTAGAGAGTCTATGAAACCGTGTCCAGTGGAGTTACTTTTATGTATGTGAGGGCCCCACCCATGTAAACAGTTGATCACCAAGACATCTAAGATTGTCTCACTTCTTTCATACTCTAGATTGTGTAGATACGGTTATACCTTCAGGACATCCTTCTAACTCATGCGTATTACGTATTTCAGAAAATTCATGCTAATAGGAAATCAAATACCAGCAAGAGAGCTGCTGCTAATGCTGCATGCGAGGATGATGTTCAGGCTTAGGGGGACAATTCGGGTACAACACCACCCGATACCACAGGGCCTGCAGAGATCCCAGTTCCGCCGCCCAGTTCCATTGACTCAGATTTTAGGGGGAGTTATTCAGCTACAAACTCAACTTATGGATGCTCAATCCCAATGTTAGGGAACGGTTCCAAGTACGAGGACTAATGGGGAGTCATCCAGTTCTAGGACTCGTGAGTTTTTTCGTATGGACCCTCTGATGTTCACAGAGTCAAGTAGACAGAGGATCCATAAAATTTTATTAATGTGCTGCAGAAAATCTTTCCTGTTATGCATGTTACTGAGATAGAGGCACCGGAGTTGGGAGCTGGGAGCTTACCAGTTACAAGATGTTGTCAATATCTGGTATGAGTCATGAGAGCAGTCCCCCGGGGAAGAAACACCTTCAGCAACTTGGGATAAGTTTGCTGATGCTTTTATTGAGCACGTTTTGCCAATTGAGGTCAGAGAGGCAAATGTCGTTGAATTCGAAAAGCTTAAGCAGAACAGCAAGAGTGTGTAGGAGTACTATTTTCTGTTTGTCTCCTTGGCAAAATATGCTCCGCATATGGTTCCAAACATGAGGACCAGAGTTAGGCATTTCGTGTATGGTCTTGATCCCCATTTGTATGATGCAACTAATATTACATCTCAAAATAAGGAGATGACTATTACGAAGAAGGTTGCTTTCGTACATGGGTAATGAGAACATGTTGAAAGAAGAGGAAGCCTTAAAGAAAGAAAAGGACACGGAGTTTAAAAAAAGAGCTAAGTCCTTAGGTCACTTCATCTATGGGGGAAGTGGAGGCAGACAATTCTTCAAAAATAGGTCATCAGGACCTACTCCATCTTCAGCCAGTTCCCCAGCCCCAAAGTTTAGGAACGACAACGAGAATGCTTCAACATCGTCTCAGTTTACTACTATAGTCATATGACACGAGCGTATTAATAGCATTTCAATAATTCATTAGTGGTATAAGTACTAATATCTTGAAGACATAATAATGGATGAAGCAGGACCCTAACTCACACGTAGATATTGTTTGCTATATCCTACACCTACAAAGTGACAACATCAAATAAAGCTTGAGTACTTGATAAATACGTAGTATACATCATACTCAAACCACCTTATAGTGAGCAAGAGTTATAGAAACAAATTGTGCATTGGTGAAATCATTTAACCACTTCATATATTAAAATTTTCAAATCAATCAAATAAATACAAACAACAACATACAACAACAACATACCCAGTGAAATCCCACAACATGGGGTCTGGGGAGGGTAGAGTGTACGCAGACCTTACCTCTACCTTGGTAGGTAGAGCGGCTATTTCTGAAACACACTCGGCTCAAGACACAACATAAACACAAGCAAAGCAAGAGAATCGGTCAGACCCGGACGAGAAATTTAAAACAGTATGACTATGATAAATCATTCTGAAAAAAAGAAGAAATAACTAACGCATGTAGATAAGATAAGAAAAGTACATGAAAGAGCACACATTAGTAGGAATCAAACGACATGGGACTATACAGCAATACTGCGCCTACTAGTACGATAAGCTAAGCAGGTTTACAATAATACCAATACAACTACCAGTATGTAAGGGTAAGTAGGACTACACTCAACTTCCTACTACCCTAATACGTGTACTCCACAATCCCCCATCTAAGGTCATGTCCTCAGTAAGTTGCACCTGCGTCATATCCTGTCTAATCACCTCTCCCCAATACTTTTTTGGCCTACCTCTACCCCTCATGAACCCGTCCATAGCCAATCTCTCATACCTCAGCATTGGGGCATTTGTGTCTCTCATCTGCACATGCCCGAACCATCTCAACCTCACTTCTCGCATCTTATCCTCCACCGAGGCCACTCTCACTGTCTCGGATATCATCATTTCTAATCATATACCTCATTGTATGCCCACACATCCATCTCAACATTCTCATCTCCGCAACTTTCATCTTTTGGATGTGTGAAGTCTTGACTGAACAACACTCCACCACATACAACATAGTCGGTATAACCATCACCCTATAGAACTTGCCTTTAAGTTTTTGTGGCACCTTTTTATTGCACAATAATCTAGAAGCAAACATCTATTTCATCCACCATGCACCAATGCGTTGTGTGATATCATCATCAATTTCTATCATCCCTTGGATAATGGACCCGAGATACTTGAAACTTCATTTTATTAGAATGACCTGAGTACCAAGCCTCACCTCCACGCTTGTATCAAGGTCGCTCCCGTTACTGAACTTGCACTCTAAGTATTCTGCCTTGGTCCTACTCAGTCTGAACCATTTAGACTCCAAAATCTATTTCCAAACCTCCAGCTTAGAGTTCACTCCGCTGTGGGTCTCATCAATCAGAACTATGTCATCTGCGAATAACATACACCATGGCACATCTCCTTGAATTTATCGCGTTAGTCCATCCATCACCAAAGAAAATAGGAATGGGCTTAGAGTTAATCCCTGATGCAACCCCATCATCACTGGAAAGTGCTCCGAGTCTCCTCCTACTGTCCGTACCTTGGTCTTGGCTCCATCATACATATCCTTGATCACCCTAGTGTACGCCACATGTACACCTCTAACCTCCAAACATCTCCATAGAACCTCCCTAGGGACTTTTTCGTATGCCTTCTCGAGGTCGATGAAAACCATATGTAGGTCCATCTTTCTCTCCCTATACTACTCCACCAACCTCCTAATAAGATGAATGGCTTCTGTAGTCAAACGCCCTGGCTTGAATCCAAACTGGTTCTAAGAAATAGACACGTCTCTTCTCATCCTCATCTCCATGACCATTTTCCAAACTTTCATAGTGTGGCTTAACAACTTGATACCCCTATAGTTGTTGCAAATCTGGATGTCAGCTTTGTTCTTGTACAAAGGAATCATCGTACTCCACCTCCATTCTTCAGGCATTCTTGACGTCTTAAAAATGACATTAAACAACTTAGTCAGCCACTCCAAACCTGCCCTGCCTGTGCTCTTCCAAAATTCAACTGGGATCTCATCAGGCCCGGTCGCTCGTCCTCTACGCATCCTGCGAACATCTCCCTTAACCTCATCAATCTTAATACTTCTACAATATCCAAAATCCTGATACCTTCCGGATTGCTCCAGGTCTCCCAACACAATGTCTTTATCTCCTTCTTTGTTCAAGAATTTATGGAAGTAAGACTGCCACCTCAGTCTAATAAGCACGTCCTCCACCAGTACTTTGTCGTCCTCGTCCTTGATTCACTTAACGAGATCCAAGTCACGGGTCCTCATCTCCCTCGCCTTGGCTAGTTTGTACAACTTTTTATCCCGCATTTTTTCTTTAATTCCACATACATGCGTTCAAAAGCAGTCGTCTTCGTCGACGTAACCGCTAGCTTTGTCTCCTTCCTCGCTATCTTATATAATTATCTATTCGTCCATTTCTCTCTCTCATTTTTGCTTTCTACCAATTTCGCATACGCCACTTTCTTTGCTTCCACCTTCTCTTGAACTTCCACCTTCTCTTGAACTTTACCATTCCACCACCAGTCTCCTCGATGCCCACCACGGCTATCCAGCGAGATCCCTAGTACTTCTCTAGCTACCTATCGAATGCAACTGGCCGCCATATCCCACATACCGATCGCATCCCCACTATTCCCCCAAGCCTCTGGCCATCAACCTCTCCCCCATCTCATATGCACTAGCCGAGGTCAAACTCCCCCATTTGATTCTTTGCCTGTCACCCACAACCCTCCTCTCTTCTTCTCTATCTTAATCTCCAAATCCATCACCAACAACTTATGTCGGGTTGTCAGACACTCCTTCGGAATAACCTTGCAGTCTTCACAAAGACCGTTATCACCCTTCCTAAGGAGCAAAAAGTCTATCTGAGTCTTAGCCATCGAACTACGGAAAGCCACCAAATGCTCCTCCTTCTTCAGGAACCTCGAATTGGATATCACCATCCCAAAAGCTTTAGTGAACTCCAAAAGTGATACGTCTCCCCCGTTCCTGTCCCCGAGGCCAAAGTCTCCATGCACGTCGTCATAGTCCCCCGGAAGTGACCTGATATGTCCATTGAAATCCCCTCCTATAAATAACTTCTCAGTAGGAGGTATACCTCCCACCACCTCGTCCAAATCCTCCCAAAATCACCTCTTCTCCTCCTCGTTCAAGCCTATCTGCGGCGCGTAAGCACTAATAATGTTCATAGTAGCTCCTTCAACTACCAACTTAATCGCCATCATCCTGTCATTGACCCTCCTCACCTCTACCACCAGATCCCTTAGCTCGCTATCTATTAAAATGCCTACCCCATTCCTATACCTCGACCTACCCGAGAACCATAACTTATACCCGTCCACATACTTAGCCTTAGGTCCTACCCATTTGGTCTCCTAGACACATGCTATATTAATCCTCCTCTTCTTAAGAATCTTAACTAACTCTATGGACTTCCCCGTTAAAGTCACAATATTCCAAGACCCTATTCTCAGCCTAACATCTCTCTTACCCCACCTACCCCCTAATCCTTGCCCCTGTCCCCGATTGAGAACATGACCCTAGTCTACCATCATTCACCAAAGCCACTAGAGTAAAAAAATAATCAAAGGTTAACGCTAACACACATGGGAACCAATACTAACACACAAGTTAGCAAAAATCTAGAGGTAAGTCGGGCTACTACAGACCGGATAGATAAAATAAAGGACAAGAATATAATGTGAAAATTTAATACAACGAAGCAAGCAAAATTTAACTCCAAGGACAAAGAATGAATACGAGTACCTGGAGGTACTAATTCCAAGTGAATCGAGCTTGTTCGCCGCCGAAATCCACTGTTCAACAACGGAAGAAATGTTCCCTGCTGGAAATATTGTTCACTACTGGAATTCATGTTCACTGTCGGAGTTACTGTTCACCGCCTGACCTTGCCGAAAAACTTTAGTCATGTGCAGACCCAACTAGAAACTACTCTATGTGGTTGTAACCTGATGGGTTGCCGAAAAAGGTGTCGGAAAAATCGTCGGAGCTTTGAAGCAGTGGTTGTAGGTGCAAAAATCACGGGTAGGGTAGGATCGGAGTGGCCTAGCAATACTCGAGAAAGAACAGATCTGGAAAAATACCGCTGGAAACTCGCCTGAACAGATCTGTTACGCCGGAAAAATCGCTTTCCGGTGCTCAAATAGTTACAAAAAAGTTGGGGTAGCCTCGGAAAAGGCCTGCGACTCCCGCATATTTTTTTTTTGAAAACGGTCTACTCGCCGGCGCGTCGGACCTGTTATTGGCGCATGATGGCGCATTCGGTGGTCTCCGTCAATGGGTTTTCTGGGGTGGGGTCGCACGAGTGAGATCTATCTCCCCGTGGTGTTGTTTTGTGTATAGGATTAGCGTAAGATGGTGATCTAATTCCGGGCAGAAACTTTGCCGGAAAATACCAATTCCACTGATATTTCAGACGGGAAGCAATGTTCTTCTAGTTCAAGCTTGCGCTTCTAAATATTCTCTGGCCGCATCTTGATGATGGCTGATCGTTGTAAACTGATGTCCAGCAATAATAATTGGAGGTACACAATCTTTGTGTTTGACACGCATATGGTTCAAGAACTTTCTAGATTTTGGATAACGATTATCTAGTCTGTGTATGATCATCCATAATTAAACAGACAAGTTTGAACAATTCTAAATAAAAACTTTTTTTTTTGCTTATTTTACGCTCTATTGGAGAGTGAAGACTACTCTCAGATCCATTCTAAATAAGAATAAAGGGTACTAGGACCTTCACAAATTTGAAGTGTCTTTTTGAAAAAAAAAGTTATAGTTGAAAGGGATAATTATGTATTATCTCTTAAAATAATAGTTGAACTTTCATAAATTATACCAACAAATACATTTGGCACAAATAGGGTAGTTAACTCATAAAACCTTTTACTCTTAGATTAAAAGGATAACTCTTCCACTCTGCAACTCCTTTAGCAAATCAAAAAGTAATTTTCTTAATTATATCTTTTATTTTGAAATTTAATATTTAGTTAGTGTTCTCGTCAATCATCATGCATAATTTATAAGACGATTTTTCGGGTCAAAGAATCGCACCTAATTGATGTTTATATTGCACAAAAAAAAAAAAACTACACGAATACATAATACATATACGAAGAACACAGAAAGAATGTATGTATGATGAAAATGCTTTACTGGAGCATCATGTGCAATAATTTTCTCTTATTTATATATTTACGATGGCTCTTTTTAATTGATATTAATTCAATATAATATTCTTCATTTGCTCACACATTTGATTTATTTGAACTAAAGTATGGTAATTGGTCAAAAATTAGAATACTTATTAAGAACATTCAAGACCCTTTGGATATTTTTATAAATAATTAAGGTTAACAAAAATTAATTTCAAAAGGCAAAAGTTTTCAGGAGTGTAAATATGTATTTTTTTGTCATTGCAGTTTTAGTTTAAATATGTACATCTTTTACAAATAAACATGATTCAATAGTGATTTTTTACTACTTTATTATTTTCTTTTCACTCACTTGTTCTACTTAATTCGCCATGAAAAATTAGGCGATTTTAGTTTCATTCTCCCTTATGTTTATTTGTTTAATATTATTGGTGGATAAAAAACAAATTATCTCTTCATAAATCAATACTAATTTATTAGTTCACGAGACTATCATAAAACTACATTGAATGGTTACATATAATACTCTCTCCGTTTTAATTTTACATGATTTTTTTCTCTTTTTAATTGTTTAAAATACTGTCACTTGTTATATTTAGTAATTATTTAAATTCAATATTCTATATGATAAATTTAAATCCACAAAATCTAAAGAGCATTTTGATACATTACGCATATTTAATTAAAGACTATAAAATTTATTTTTCTTAAACTTCGTGTCTAATAGAGAGAATAATAGTTTTTAATAAAATAAACAAAAAAATTGTGTCCTTTCAGTAAAATAACCATCCCTTTAAAAAGTGTTATCCTAACAGCCAAACTAATTTTCTTTTAAAAATTAGTTTCCAATATGAAAAAGACAACTATTTAGAGAGGACATAATATAGTAAATAAGTATATATATAAGTTTTTTTTATCTAATTACTATTATTAAAAATTATGATATTTTAACTTTTAATTTTTATCTTCTCTCTACTTTGTTTTATTGTTAGAACTTCATTTTAAAAATTTCCTTGCAAACATGTAAGAACAAGTAGAATTTCCGGGTCTACTCTATCTATAAATATTTTTGATTCATCAACCTCAAAGTTCCTCTATTTTTTAATTTAATTGTTGGGATTTGACGAATTTGGGTTAATTTTTTTTTTTCATCCCGGCAAGAGTAGCCTCTCTTAGTACTTGATTAATTCTCTGGAAAAAAAATTAAGAGTCGTGAAAGAAATAATCCCTTGATTATTTTTATTAATGAAAGAGTATATATACAATTTACCATAATAGAAAATCTATTCCTATTCGAAAACCAAACCCCTATTCTAGTAGTACAAGACTCCTATAATTAAGGTAAGTGTACAATATAAATATTCACACTACATATTGTCCTAAATTCGTCCAATAACCCGTGATATATACTTTGTATGAAAAGTGTATATCATGGGTATATACCGTGATATTTAACACACACCCACACTCATAGCGAGCGGTCTTCGTACGTTGAGACTGTCCCTAAAATCTTCAAAAAGGACTGAGGGAAGACCCCTTGTAAAGATGTCTGCAATTTGATACCTGGAAGGGACATGACAGACGCGTACTTGTCCACGAGCTACCTTTTCGCGAACAAAGTGAATGTCCATCTCGATATGTTTAGTGCGCTAGTACTGAACCGAATTACCAGAAAGGTAGATGGCACTAACATTATCACAATAAACCAAGGTAGCTTTCTGAATAGGACAATGCAACTCTAAAAAAAGATTCTGTAACTAACATGATTCAGAGACCACATTGGCTACCCTCGATACTCGACCTCTACACTAGAGCGTGATAAAGTCGACTGACGCTTTGCAGACCAGGAGACCAAGTTATTACCAAGAAACACACAATAGCCAGACGTAGACCGTCTGGTGTCTGGACATCCACCCCAATCAATATCTATATACAAGACAAGTATAGACGTTGATGAATGATACAAATGCAAGTCATAGTCAAGTGTCCACTGAATGTATCGAAGAATGCGTTTGAGTGCATTCATGTGCTCAATCTAGGGATCATGCATAAACAAACACACATGCTGTATTGCATACGTAATATCAGGTCTCGTGAAGGTAAGATACAGAAGGGCCCCTGCAAGACTGCGATAGCGGGTCGGATCCTCATATGGTGAGCCAGCCGCAGCAGATAGCACCCAACTTGGGTTTAGTATCAACCGGAGTGGAAGTGGACTTACAGGATGACATCTCAACCCTCTCAATGATCTCAGTTGCATACTTCCTCTTAGATAAAAACAACTCACCTGCATGACGAGTGACGACAATCCCCAAAAAGTAACTCAAGGCCCCCAAGTCTTTCATAGCAAACTCAGAACTGAGCATTGTCATGATAGACTGGCGTAATACATCAGAAGTGGCAGTCAAGATAATATCATCTACATATAAAAGTATATACGCCAAGGAGGAACCACGATGATAGATGAACAATGAATTATCAGACTTGCTGTGAGAGAAACCAATAGTCGAAACATAGTCTGCAAACCTCTTATACCTAGCTCGTGGGGACTGCTTAAGCCCATACAAGGACTTCTTCAAAAAACAGACATGATAAGGATATCTGGGGTCCCTAAACCCCAAGGGCTGATGCATATAGACTGTCTCCTTGAGATCACCATGTAAGAAATCATTCTTCTAATCAAACTGATGAATGGGCCATGCTTTCGAAAGAGCCAAGCTGAGCACAATGCAAATGGTAGCCGACTTGACCCTCGGACTAAATGTCTCACCACAATCCACCCCAATATGATGAGTCTTACCATCACATACAAGAACCGTTAGAATTGTCTTTATAAGCAAAAATCCGCATAGACCTAATAATATTAACACTAGATGGACGGGGCACCAACTCCCACGTCTTATTATCCATAAGTGCATTATATTCGTCGGTCATGAAAATTTTCCAATTCGGGTCATTTAAAGCAGACACAGGATTATGGGGTAGCGGTGATTTAAGAACATTAGAATTTAAATTAAAATATCTTTTTGGTTTAAAAATACCCCGTTGACTTCGAGTGACTGGTCTATGAGTCGGGGAGAATTGAGTGAATTTTGGGAATTTTCGGGACACGGGACGGGATGGCCAGCAGGCAGTGGGCCTGCTGGCCCAGAACTGTGAATAGTGGCAAGTACCGTAGCTGGAACTGGACCAGTTTCAGTATGGGGCTGGACTGGCCCAATTGCTGAAACTGGCCCAGTGGCGAAACCGGGAGCAGTGGGTATCGGTGATGTAGTGGGGCCAGCGGGCAGTGGACCCGCTGGTGAATTTGGGGTGCGGGACACGTCTGAAAAATGGTGAATAATAAACAGGGATATATCATCATCCAAAAAATTATACAAACTAGCCACATGATAACTAACCTTAGTAAACGGAAATTGGGATTCATAAAAAATTACATGGCGACTAATGATGATTTTATTAGATGATAAATTAAAACATTTGTAACCACAGTGATTTGACGGAAAACCCAAAAACACACAAGGGGTAGATCGAGCCTGAAGTTTGTTAATTGTGGTGGACGAAAATAGTGGATAACACAAGCATCCAAAGACCCTAAGATGGGAATACGAAGGAGTCTTATTATATAAAATTTGAAGAGAGGACGAATATGTCAAACCTTTGGAAGGAAGAATGTTAAGAAGATATGTAGCCATTTGTAGAGCATGATGCCAAAAGGACGGGGGTACGGAAGTATGAATCAATAAAGTTCGGACAATGTTATTAATGGTACGAATTTTGCGTTTGGCTTTCCCATTTTGTGAAGATGTATGAGGACAGAAAAAATGAAAATTGATCCAATTATTTGCACAAAACTCCCGAAACACCCATTATCATATTCTTTGTCATTATCACATTGAATATTTTTGATTTTTCGTTCGAATTGAGTTTTAATAAATGCTCTAAATTTTAGGAAAGTGGAAAACACTTGAGAATTTTTCGCTATCCGAAAAGTCCATAAAAATTAGAATAATCATAAAAAAATAGAACATAATACCGATGACCCAAAGAACTGAGAACATGAGATGTCCATAAATCGCTATGAATAATATCGAATGACATTAAAGTATGAGAATTAGAGTCTACAAATGGCAAGTTAACGATTTTTCCTAAAGAACAAGATTGACAATTCGGAGTACTACGCGTACCCTTACAAGAAATAAAATTATTTCTATCTAAGGAAGACAAAATTGACGATCCCGGATGACGTAGACGAGCATGCCACAAGGAAGGAGCAAGGGCTGTAAAAGTGGACGGCAAGGCTTGACTTGAGATACCGGAACTTGGCGTGATAGGATAAAAATCTCCCCTACTATCACACCTTATGAGAGTAATGCTCGTCTTGAAACCTTCACAGAAAACCCAAAAGGATCAAATTCAACATACAGGGAATTATCAGTAGTGAATTTACGGACATACACCAAATTTTAAATCAATTTTGGGGCATAAAGGGTATTTTTCAAGATAAGGTCTGGATGGGGGGGGGGGGGGAGACAAAATTTTATGACCATAACCACGAATCGAAATAAAATTATCATTACCAATAATTATACCACGAGGGTTGCTCAAAATAGAATAAGATGAGAGAGTACCTTGATCGGATGTCATGTGGGTAGTGGCGCCGGTGTCCATGTACCAATTCGGGTCCGGTTGAGTTAATCCAAGTGTGTGCATCGCGGCTTCAATGTCGGTTTGAGTGGGTGTGGGGCCCACTGCTGAGAATGCATGTGTGGGTCGAGGCCCAAGCAGTCCGCATTGCTGCCCTAACCCAATGCCGAATCTGGAATGAGGGGCCTGAAAGTTGGGCTCGAATCGCTGGGCTGTCCGGCCCCCACCGCTGGATGAAGGACCTCGAAAATAAGGGTTGTTGGGCCACGACCCATTGCCTCAGCCCCATTGCCAAAGGTCCCACGGCTGGGACCAGTGGGGCGGTGGCCCACTGTTGACTGGAGGGGGCCCACTGCCGATATATTGTCCACCGGAACCGCCGCGTTTGCCCCCGCGGTTTTTGCTGATATATAAACAACAAAGATTACAACAATAAGTTGTCAATATCTTGATCTTGAATTGGAACTTCAAATATGGATCTTGTATTCGGAAATACAAGAACATGAACCTGCGACACTTGTGGCTTGTAGATCCGCTGAGAATCCGAACGGTTAGAGTCTTTTGAGATTCTAGTTCACACCTGAAACACTTAGCAACCAATTAGATAATCACAACACCACCGGCTGAGTCGAGAGATGACTCTCTGTCTTTAAGACAAGATTTCTCCCGTATATAGGCTTTACGGAAGTGTGGACAATAGTCTCCCATGATAAAACATCAAACTATCAAATGTGCAAAGCCTACACAAATGACCTTAGCGAAGAACACGAACAATGAAGATTGCTAAGAGAAGGATTCTTATCAGGAAAATCTGATCTCTTTGTGGTGTTGTATTTCTGTTTTTTTGTTCATATACAGAATTAAGCCAAGGGCCTCAATTTATAGGTGTGCAAGATGACCTCTCAAATGCCTCATAATGACATTCAATTGCCATGTAATGGATGACATTTAACCCCCAAATAATGCAACAACATAATGGTCCAAGTAATGACCATTATTGGGTGGATTTAATGCCATTACAACCACCTCAACAGCCAAACCTTTGGGATTCCGTCGAGCAAATACCGTCTGGAAGCGCAGCGACGCTGCAACATTTAGCGCTGCGGCTCCAGAAGCCAAACATGGAATTAGCGCCGCGGCGCTGCAAGGGGGGCGACGCGGCCCTTTCTGACCCGTTTCATCTTACACTTCGCACAATCCTTCCTTCGTTTACCAACGTGAAACACTTGTTATTTATCCAATAACCAACTATCATTCTATGTCTCAAACATTTCTCTTACGTACCAATATCTCTTTCATTAACGAAATTTACGATACTTGGCACTAAGATTGCACGTGTGTGGAAACGACATTTCCGACATGCGGGGCCCCAATTGTTCGAGTCATAAATAATGTGATAAACTTAATTTCACGTTAGTAAATTTCCAACAAGAACACCATCCAATACTCGAATCATGGATTCGGATTATTGATTTAATCGGTAATATGCAAAACCCTACCACGAACAGACGAAAATAGAAAAGAGAAAAAGGGGAGGGAAATGCAAAATGGAGGGAGCAATAGGATTTTAAAAAGACGCCCCATGCTGAGCTGTTGTGTACAAGAGAGGCAGGCGTGCCATTTCACCATTCGCCGATCACTTTTCCCCAATACAGTACATACATATTGTTGGGTCCATCTCCATCCAACAAAATCCCTCTGAGAAACACAAAAGGGCAGGGTAAACGCTTACAATGGTGAAGGCGAGAGGTGCAGCCAAAGATGATGGAGCAGCAGTAGTGTATGAGAAACAAAGAACGGAGAGAATCAAAGAAAACAAGGAGAGACTGCAGAAACTTGGGATTCTGGAACTCACAAAGAAGCTCAACACAGCAAATGCCCCTTCCAAGAAACTTAACACTCCCCGCCACACCACCTTATCAACTGACCCACCTCGCCGCTCTTTTAGGTACTTGTTTTCCATTTTCCTCTCTCTCTATATCCATCTGTCCTTTTTCCTTTCACATACACATATATCTTTTGATTTTCCAAAAATATGTGTTGGTTTGGTTCCTATGAAATGTTTAGTCATAGATATTTTGGTATTTGACTGTCCGGAAATTAAAAACAACTCTTAATTACAGATGTGGTATATATGAGCAGGGGATGTCAGTGACAGTTTTGAGTACCAAAGGTTGGCCACATTCTTTATGAGTACCAATGAGGCCTGATTAAGATGTCACAAGGATATACACTCCTATCTAAATACAATACATATATTTGACTCATCCAGAGAAAGGAAAAGAAAAAATTGCAAAGATCTGTAACTTTGTGTTTATATTTCATGAAACTAAACAGATGCTTGGTTATGTTCAGTCTGTGTATGGGTTTTTCCTATGGTCACCTTTTCATGGTGTGAGAAATTATGGGAGAAAAATATTATTGAATTGTGTATCTACGTGATTACACTGAGCCCTATTTATAGACACTACATTACAATCCTTTTCCACGAGGATACTATATATGAAATCCTATTCCTATTCTAACACTCTCCCTCAAGTTGGTGCATACAAGTCATATGTACCAAACTTGTTACAGATGTAATTAATACGAGGACCAGTGAGAGACTTGGTGAAAATATTTGCAAGCTGATCGCTCGACTTCACAAATTGTGTAACAATATCTTCGGAGATAATCTTTTCTCTGACAAAGTGACAGTCAATCTCAATGTGCTTAGTCCTCTCATGAAATACCATATTTGATGCGATATAAAGGGCTGCTTTGTTATCACACACAAGTTTCATTTGACTGATTTTTTTAAATTTTAGTTCTCTGAGCAACTGCTTAATCCAAAGTAGCTCACAAGTTGCTACAACCATTGCTCGATATTCTGATTCAGCACTAGATCGAGCAACGAAACTCTGTTTCTTACTATTCCAGAACACTAAATTACCTCTTATTAGCACACAATATTCGAATGTAGAACATCTATCAGAGGGTAATCTTGCATAATCAGTGTCTGTATATCCAACGATCTGCTCATGGCCTCGATCTTCGAAAAGCAATTCTTTATCTGGAGTTGACTTAATATATCACAGAATGCGGACAATTGCATCTCAATGACTATCACAAGGAGAATTCATAAACTGACTTACAACACTCACATAAAATGAAATGTCAGGTCTAGTCACTGTGAGATAATTCAACTTACCAACCAGCCGCCTATATCTTCCAGGATCACTGAGTGGCTTTCCCTGACCTGGCAGGAGTTTAGCATTCGGATCCATAGGAGTGTCAATGGGTTTACATCCCATCATTCCTGTCTCCTCAAGAATGTCTAAGGCATACTTGCGTTGCGAAATAACAATACATGATGTGGATTGGGCAACCTCAATACCTAGAAAATACTTCAGTTT
Organism: Anisodus tanguticus; assembly: GCA_034509755.1. NCBI lineage: Eukaryota > Viridiplantae > Streptophyta > Magnoliopsida > Solanales > Solanaceae > Anisodus > Anisodus tanguticus. The sequence continues at coordinate 44,866,312 of CM067543.1, read as the reverse complement.
GTCGAGATCTTTAGTCTGGAAATACTGAAAGAGATGTTGCTTTAAATTAGTGATACCATCTTGATCATTGCCAGTTATAACGATATCATCAACATAAACCACCAAATAAATAATCATATCTGGAGCACAATGTCGATAAAACACAGAATGATCTGCTTTACTGCAAGTCATACCAAACTCATGAATTACTGTGCTGAATTTATCAAATCAGGCTCGAGGAGACTGTTTCAGACCATAAAGTGACCGATGCAATCAACACACACGAGTGGACCTTTTACCTTTCTGAAGTGTAATCGGTTGATCAGGAGGAGACGAGTCCACAGTAGATGCAGGGTACGACGCCGGACAAATCATCTGAGCCTGATGTTGGGTCTGATGCTGGACGCGGTCGACGATGATAAGTTAGAAGTGGTGGCTTTGTGACTGGAGATGTAGAAGTAACTGTAGATTCCTCAAAGGTCGGTGTAGGTAAAACCTGAGGTATATGTAAGACCTCAGAGATATCAGGATGATCAGAAGGAGACCTAAAGTAAGATTGAGACTAAAAAAAATATGACATCGGCAGACATAAGATATCGACGGAGATAAGGTGAGAAACAACCATACCCCTTTTGAACTCGAGAATAACCAAGAAAGACACATTTAAGAGAGCGAGGGGCTAATTTATCTTTCCCCGGAGCTAGGTTATGCACAAAACATGTGCTCTCAAAAACTCGAGGAGGAAGAGAATATAGAGATGACTGAGGATATACTATGAACTATGAAATCTGATTCTGAATAGAAGATGAGGTCATTTGATTAATTAAATGACAAGCTGTGAGGACCGCATCACCCTAAAATTGCAACGGAATATGGGATTCAATGAGAAGAGTGCGAGCAGTCTCAATGAGATGCCTATTCTTCCTTTCTGCTACCCCGTTCTGCTGCTGAGGGGTGTATGGACAAGATGTTTGATGAATAATTTCTTGGTGAGTCATAAACTGTTGAAACTGGGAGGATTTGTATTCTAAGGCATTATCACTACGGAAAGTATGAATAAAAACACCTAATTGATTTTGTATTTTAGCACAAAAACTTTTGAATATAGAGAATAACTCAGAACGATATTTCATTAAGCATAACCAAGTGCATCTGGAAAATCGTCAATGAAACTAACAAAATAACGAAATCCTAAAGGTGAACTGACTCTACTAGGACCTCAAATATCAGAATGAACTATTGAAAAAATAGACTTTGCACGACTCTCAGCACTACATGGAAAGGTAGTGCGAGTGTGTTTTCCAAATTGACACGACTCACAATCTAATTTCGATAGACTAGACAAACTAGACACCATCTTTTGTAGTTTAAACAGACTCAGATGTCCCAATCGTTTATGGATTAGGTCTGGAGGATCTGTAATTAGACATGTTATGGAGGATTTAGGAGTAGATGTAAGGTAGTAGAGGCCTTGTGATTCATATCCTACACCAATCGTCTGTCTTGTACTACGGTCTTGCATAATAAAAGAATCGTCAAGAAATAGTATGACAGAATTTAAGGCACGAGTCAAATGACTGACCGATGCAAGATTAAAAGAACAATCAGGGACATAAAGAACATAATTTAGAGTGACCGAAGATATGTGTTTAGCTTGTCCAACTCCTTTTGCTTTTGTTTGGATCCCATTGGCTAAAGTATTAGCGGGAAGAGAATGTGAATAATTAATATTCGACAAAAGTGATTTATCACCTGAAATATGATCAGAAGCGCCAGAGTATACAACCCACGATCCAGCGGTATTAGATTGTGCGATTGAGGCTATTTCCTTGAGATAAATCTAACGGCGCCGGATTAGGGTTCTGGCAGCCGAAAATTTCTAAAAAGTGGAGGGATAGGCTCGGAATCCCTGGGCGACCACAACCCAAAATAAAATTATCAAAAAATTGGTCGGAATCTTCCTCATGCGCCGGCGAGTGTGTCTGACGCGCCGCCGGCGTCGAAGCTCTGGGAGGCGCGTGAGAAATATTCTTCCGGAGCAATTTGCTGGGGTTTGGTCGCGGGATGATGCTGAATCTGATATTGTTATCAGATTTTGCACAACACTTGTAGAAACCTTCTGGTCGTCTGACAGTGTCGGAAATAATATTCAATCACCGGAAAAATGCACGGTGATAATATTCTACAATGGCTCTGATACCATGTGAGAAATTATGGGAGAAAAATATTATTGAATTGTGTATCTACATGATTACACTGAGCCCTATTTATAGACACTACATTACAATCATTTTTCTAGTAGGATACTATATATGAAATCCTATTCCTATTCTAACACATGGAATGTCAGTCTTTCATTCTAGTAAAACCCCTTTTTCTATGTTTATCAAATGATGTTTACATGTTTTTAGGTTGAAGGATAAACCTCCAGTTAGTTACAAGGAACGTAAGATTCCCAAGACGGAGAAGATATCAACAGAGGATGTGGAGATTAATATAGGAGAAGGTGAAAACCCTGAATTCTACACAGAGGAACATGAAAAGCTTTTAGGTGATTGCAAGAATGCTTGGGTTCTCTATGCTGACGGTTATGATAAAGATGGCCAGCGCATTTATGATCCTGAAAATGGCAAGTCATGCCATCAGTGCAGGTCTAAACATTTCTCTTTTCTCTTCTTTTATTGTGCTTCACGGGAAAAAAGAATACTTAGTATCTTATTGCCTATATGTAGATTATTTAGCATTCCTGGTCTTTGTTCTTGCAAAAGAATCCAAAGAGAAAACTACGGATAATATAATGTCTTTCACTCCCTAAATTGAAATTTTGAAGCAAGTTAAATTTGAATATTGAACTTAAAGTCTTGATCTGAAGAATCACCATTCTTATGGAAGGATGAGAATTCATTTTAATATCACTAGGAAGAAGCCTTATGTGTTCACCTGGGGTGATAAGCTAAGTCAGCAGTGTTCACCCTTTCGGTGATATTCTTGTTTAAGAGCATTTTGTAGCATGTAATTTCTAGCCCAACAGTAAGAAGTTATGCATGTTAACTTTAAAAAAGTAATTGACAATTTGTGGTTTTTTTTCCTTGTATGTCACAATGAGTTAGTCATGAAAAAATTGCATCTAATGGGGCATCTTTGAAGTAGTTTTATAAGTTGTTCTCCTGTGCTTCCAAAATAAATAATTGTCCGTGGACACTCATACGGTCAACATTATATGAGAAACTGAATACTTTTAGGCTGGAGAAATTATTCAACTAACAGTAAGTTCATGAAAGCTTTCCAGGTAAAAATGGAATCACTGGGTAATTTTGGATATGAATCTAAATTCATATTCATTGGCTTATGTTTTGATTGATTTACAAATGCAAAAGCTCCCGAAGTTGAAAGTTCTCAGGAAATACACAGCATATATAGACAGATTCTGCTGCTTAAGATAACTAAGGTGAATAGCATTTAGATTCCCTGAGTACAGTCTCTTAGGAGGATATACATGACTAGTTTAGACCTCCTTTCATGGGATAATAAAGACGACCAAACCTATGTTGTCTCATCAAAATATCTCCTCCGTTTAGTATGAATAACTGAAGCTTTTGTTGCCATTGTGGAAGCTAGCTTAAAGCATGTGGTTTTTTAAGGTTGAATATAATATCATTTTTGAACTTCTGCCATGAATATTGTTAAAGAAATCCATACAGCTGCGCAATCTGAAGTCCACAAGCATGCATATCAACTTAAATTTTTTGATACTCAGTTGTGTTGTATTCATCGACATGTTCATGATATTTGTCTTAAAGAGATAGCTAAATAGGTTTCATTTTTGTTGTGTCACCCTAATTCTGCAATTACTTTTACTATCAGCACTTAGAATTTTGTAAAACAATAAGTTCTGCTTCCAAGTTCATCCTTCTTATTCAATCAACTGGCACTCTATCTTATTTTGACTTATTACTTGATATTAATTTGTGAATTCCTAGAAATATTTATTACAATTGCAGGCAGAAAACTCTTGGTCAACACACTGAGTGCAGGAATTGCAAGCTGGTTCAAGGACAATTCTGTGGAGATTGTCTGTACATGAGGTGTTAACTCTATGGAGATCCTCTTAGCCTTTTTGCTGTAGTATTCCCTTTTAGTAGCTAATTTTCTATCCTGAATTCATGAGCATAGTGGTTACGTCAAAACTACAGTTTCCGATGCCTACAATATAAGAAGGTTTTCAGCATAATCTTGTTTACTATCATTGTCAAAAATAAAATGGAATTCCCTTCCGGAAGCATACAAATTTGCAGGTGCTGAAAATACACTGCCAGGATATAAGAGAACAGCTATCTTTGACAAAGTTGATAATTTGTCCTTTGTTTTCTGCAACTTTTGGGTTAATAAAGGGAACACACTTTGCTTTGCTCAGAAAGAAATTGAAATGCCCTGCGGATCTAATCATTTGAGCTTGCACAATATGCAGGTATGGAGAAAATGTCGTTGAAGCAAATGAAAATGCAAACTGGATTTGCCCTGTCTGCCGAGGAATATGTAATTGCAGTCGATGCAGGCGTGAAAAGGGGTATGCACCAACTGGTGCAGTTTATAGAAAGGTGAACTTCTTTGGCCTTTTATTCTTGATTCATTCCACCAGGAAAGGCTAGATCTCTTGCCTGATAGGATTCTTTCATCTCTTGCCTGATAGGATTCTTTCTTTATGTATATAATTTGGGTTGACGGATAGAGGTTTTCGAGGTTGAAGCATTCAATCCTAAGGAAGTTAACATGTTTCCAGGTACTGCGTCTTGGTTACAAATCTGTGGCACATTACCTTGTCAAAACTCGACTGTGTAGTGACCAGGAAGACCTAAGCTCTGCACATTCACCTTTAGCAAAGAGTATAGTGCCAATTGCTGAGTTCGCGAATGCTCTCTCAACTTCGCAGGGGGGAGAACGTACACACTTTGACCATGATGATGAATATTGTGATCAAGAAGATGTCAACGGGTGAAACAATGATAAAAAATAAGAATGATCTATGCTTGACAAAGACTGAAAATGGAAAAGACCCCTATATGTAAGCTTGAGTATGATACTCGAAATATAAGCTTCAGAAAACACAATTGAACAAAATGCAATCTTTTGATCTACATTGTCTAGTAGTATGTAGGTATGCTCAGTTTTAATATCTCAAACGTACTAAATCAGCTCGGTCAAAAGGAGTAAGCAATCTTTTTTGCTTGGATATAAACATTTTGTAAGCATTCCAAGGGTGGGAAAATCCTGTATTTTCCCCGTGGTTACTTTACATCTTTGTTTGATTGATTATTATAAACTGAGCACTAACTTAATGGTCTCATTTTTGCCTCAAGAATCCTTCAAAAGAAAAAATAGGCCAGGTGTTTGCTTGCTTTTAAAAATCATCTGTCGTATTACAATACTAATTCCACGTGATTCTTGGATGTTCATTTTTCATGAGAATTTTATTACATATCTTGCATGTTGAGGTATATAAGACGGATATGAGTCAAATATACTCTTCCACTTTGTTTTATTAGTCAACTTTATCATTTGTTAGTGATAATGAACAGATATATCCTTGTTGTCTCTAAAGTTTACATTCATAGCCTTACATGGATGGAAACCCCCAAATTCCACAAAATTACCCGATTTTAAAAAATAACCCGCTCCAACCTATTAATTTAACCCGTACCAATAACACCCAAAATTCCATAGATGGGTGACTGCTCTTCATCTACTCACTCATGACGCTGGAGTCCGGCGAAACCCCACCGTGAAGAAAGCCCCTCTCCCCCGTCGCTGCTTCTCTTTCCCCACTGTTATCAAAACAATCTTTCTTTGACATAGTTTTGACGTCTCATGTTTTGGGAAGTGTTCAAAAAATAGCATTTTTTTTTCTTATGTGGGTCGAGAATAGTTAACTGGGTAACTTTACCCCGTGTTTGGATGGTGGTTTCCCGTGATTCATTATTGTATTGTTTTCTATGAAATCATGTTTGTTTCCATTGTTCATAAAATTATGTTGTATGATATTGTAAACCCGTTGTAATTCCGTGGTTAAATAATCATGAAAAAGCTCAGTTTTTATAACCACGAATTTGGTGATTTTTGCATGGTTATGTATTTCATTTTTCCATTATACCCCAACCCACCTCTGTCACACCCAAATCCACCCACCCCTCCCACCCCTCCCGCCACCCACCCCACCACCAACTCACCCCTCCATCATACCAAACCCACCAACCCCCACCCTCTACCACCCATCCACACACTACCACTCACCACCCCACCAACCAACCACCGCCCCACTCCACCACCACCCATGAGCCCTCATCCACCCCAACCTCACCAACCACCCACCCCCATACCACCCACCACCTACTTCTTTTTTGAAGTTCTCATTTTATCATTTATCTTAATTTTATTAATATATAAAAATTAGTTTGTAATTAAGGGTTAAGGATATTTAGTAAACTTACATGTTATTATACAGTAACATACAGTAAAACCAAATAATAAAAATATCATTAAACCACAACAAACGATACAGTCTATCCAAACATTATGTTCATTAATACAGTACAATACAATACAATACAATACAACATCATACTATACCATACCATACCGTACATTAATGAACCACGGGAAACAACCATCCAAATAGAGGGTTAATAAAAGATGTCGTAAATGTAATATTTACGAATTTTATAAAACACAGTTTTTGAAGTCATCAAATCTGGAAATAAACTCACAAGTATATATATATATATATATAGCCACACTTTTTAGAAGAGTTTGTTAAAAAAAAAGGAATACTATGAATATTGCAATTAGAGTCCGTTTAAATAATTTGTAGCTCTCGTTTGAAGCAGTGTAGAAGTAGGATTTGAAACCAAATAGACTTTTAATTAGAGTAGGGAAGTAGACAAGCAAACAAACGAAAAAGCATAGTAGCATAGTACTTTTTACTAGGAGTGGCTAGTGGGTCGGGGCGGGTCCCGACGGGACGGGGAAGGGTCGGGACCGGGCTCTGGCGGGATTAGCGGGCCGGGATTGATGTCCCGTCCCGTCCCACATCCCGTTGGAAAAGGGGTGTTGGGGGACGGGGCGGGGCGGCGTCGGGTGGGGCTAGGTTTTTTTTAGACACTTAATTTAAAAATATAATATATATAAACACTTCAATAATTGAACAAGATAGTGTAATAAAAATATACCAAAGCTGTTTTTGTGCCTCTTATATTATTTAATAGAAATATGATTTTTTTGTAATACAATTTCAGTTCAAAAGTTGCAAATCACATAGTAAAATTACAATTAATAAAATTACATAGTTAACCATACTTTTTCTAATTTCCTCACAATGTCTTGAGGATCTTCGGTTGGAATTGAAAGTTGTTGGTCAAATTGTTCGACGTCGCTTCCTGTTCCCTCAGACAAGATTTCATTGTAGTTGTAGTCTTCTTCTTCGTTGATCTCGGTTGACCGCACCTTCTACGCTCCGCTCGAATCCAATCTCTGAATAGAACTGTAATCTCCAATGTGTCTCCCTCCAATGAATGTTTGTGCTCTCCTATTTAAAATCTTCCCGCAGAAAAAGTGCTTTCAGACACTGTTGATGACGCTTGAATGTTTAACACATCTCGGGCCATCTTTGTTAGTGTCGGAAATGTCTTCTCATTGTCCCTGCAGTATTTCAGCAAGTCTTCATGTCCTTCATCATTGACAATTAATTCGTAAGGTACAAGTATTCAAGGCCTTAGAAATAAAATGTTTAGTGGTTCGTGAGTTGGTTCTTCAGTTGGGTCTGTTGGAAGTACTTCTATACAATCATAAATCATTTCAACAAGTGTTTTACAACTGTCTACTTTAATAGTCGGATTTAATACATCACCAATAATATAAATAGTGGGAATAGAAAAAAATATTTTAATTTTTTTTTAAATAGATGCCTTATAAGTTTGTTTTTGCATATATTCATTAAGTAACAAAAATATTAGAGCTATATAAAATAACATAGTTGAAATAGTAGGATAATAAATACCAGAAATTTTTTTAGTAGTTTGAAAAAGTTCTCTAAAAATCCAATAAGTTCTAAAAAAAAATTTCAATCATTATCTACAAGCATATCCCTTGGATTTTTATTATGGACGTTAAATAATAAAGTTATAGATCTTCTATAATCGTAAGCAACAAGTAGTTGTTCATATAGAATGTAATGAATAAAATCAGGAGAGGAAGGAAATGAAAAAGGCAAACCCTCTACTACAACTAATTTTGCCATATTTTTCATATCTTTGTGTTTATCATATTTAGAAACAAAAATCCCCCGTCGTCGGGTTAATTTGACCATGTACTTGGTCGGGGACACTATGTGATATTGTCCCAACTCAGCTGGCACACCAGATTTTTAGCCTGGTATTGATTCCACCTAGCTGTGTGCTCGCCTTGTACATGTCTCAATAAACCTCCCGTCCCACCTTGACCTTTTCCGATTTTTAATTTATAAATTTTGTTACAAATTTACATCTAACTACTTGATTCTCTTGTTCCCTATCAAAAAAAATCTCATGCAACTAATTTTAATTTTCATTGTATGGGGCCTTGACTCATATTAGGGGGAATATGAGGCATTCTAGTTTCAGTTTGAGGCTGAGACTCAGTCTGAGGTTGAGGTGCACTAGTTGGTGTGTCATCTACATTATCATCAAAATTAAAGTCTAGTTCAGATGCATAATATACCTCATCATCTAATGGTATATCATTAAAAAAAGCAATTTAATCTATATGAGTGAAATTAATTAAATCATCGGGATTAGGAATAAGATTACTAGAAGAAGTACCCTTACCCTTGTTACACCTACTAGAAGAAGCACCCTTACACTTACCCTTAATCATACGTTCAAGACGTTCCATTCTAATTATGTAAATAAATAATTAAAGTAAATGAAATTAAGTGCGATAATTAAAATTAAGTAACAATAATAATTTAAAGAAGGAACGAAGGTACCAAATGTCGACGTGTAATCGAGGTTGAAAATTGAAACTTTGCTCGATGGATGATCCTCAAGCTCGTTGCCAACTTCACTCCCAATTTTTGAACTTTGATATAAATGAGCAAAAAAATAATAATATTTAGTAGGAAATATAAAATTGTAGAGAGATGAATTGAGATGATAAGAAGATTTGTGTGAAAAATGAAGAGAAAAATGATGTATTTATAGTTGAGAAATAAGGTAAAATTGTAAATATTTTAACTTAGAGATTAAAAATAAATATTAAGGGGGTAGGGGGTAAAAAATGACCGTTATAGCCGTTGCACAACGGCCAAATTTCAAATTTGGCCGTTGTTGCAACCGTTTTTTTTTTGCAAAAGGGGAGGGGGCAGGCGGGACAGGACGGGGTCGAGTTGGAGCGGGTCGTGATCGGGACGATCCCAGGTCCCATCCTGAGTTCGAATCTCGACACCAATTTTTTTGGGGGATCGGGGCGGGGCAAGGTGGGTATCGGGCCGGCAGGGTCGGGATCGGACCGATCCGACCCACTGACCAGCATTACTTTTTACGGAATGACTTGAGAGTTAAAGAGTTTGAATATCGTGACCAAACAGCATAGTACATACATATGTAAATAAATAGTTGGCTTACACTTTTTTACTTTGCATTGGTCTCCGTTGTCAAATAAACCAAAGATTATATACGGTAAAAGTTGGAGAATTGTCAAAAGAGTATAGAATTAAGGAAAATTACAAGTGATATGAGGTCATGGAACGAAGAAGAAGAAGAAAGGGAGGGCATGAAGTGCATCTAGGAATAATAGCAGCGACGGGGGAGAGGGGCTTTCGTCACGTTGGAGTTTTGCCGGACTCCGTCGTGGTAAGTTTGCCGGAGAAGATGAAGAGCAGTCACCCTTCTATGGAATTTTGGGTGTAATTGGTATGGGTTAAATTAATAGGTGGGTCGGAGCGGGTTGTTTTTTTAATAGGGTAATTTTATGGAATTTTGGGGTTTCCAACCAATGAAGGGTATGAGTCTAAATTTTATAGACAGTAGGGTATATTTGTTCACTATCATTAACGGAGTAGAAAATTGACTAATAAAATAAAGTAAATGGGTATATTTGACCCTTTTCTATATATAATATTCTTTGCTGAAAAATGTGAAATTAAGAGCAAGAACTGCAAAATCACTTTCTTAATGAAATATTTCTCAAACATGTAATAATTAATGCAAGTCATTCCATAACAAATCTAATGCAAAAAATAGGCTTTGGATTTGGAGTTTGAGGTTCACGTAGCATATCAAATATTAAGAAAGAGTGAGTGAGAAACAAGAAAAGCTACAACATAAGTGATTGATGTAGTAGTAAACTAAGTAGTTTGTAGCTGAAGAAACAAAATCACTCAACTCAACTCATTGTTTCATGAAGTTAAAGGAAACAAGGTGAGTAACTCTGGTTCTGCAGCATTTCCATGTTTAGACCTAGGGGATGGATGCAATTAAACCTTCGTTCTTTGATGACTTTTTTTCTTCCACTTTATTTATCACCTCAGAAGCTCGTTTATTCGGACGAGTTAAAGGACTGCTCAACTCATGGGGGGCTTAATGGTTGTAAACCGAAAGGAGATAAGCTTGAGGGGCTTGAACTATAGATTGAGTGGTTGGGCACTAGAGATTGCAATTCATAGGGAGTTGGGATGATGATGGGCTGAAATTGGGAATTAGTGATCTCTATGTCTGGCGTTTGGCATTGTCTACGTTTTGATATAGACTGCTTTTGTGCTATTGAAGTCTTTGTTGGTACACTTTTGCGATTTTCGTCACTACATTAAGATGTACCTGTTAATCGTTGGACAACTTCTCGAAAGCAAGCGGAGTCTTCCTGTACGAATGTGCTCATGTTATACTTTGATTCCCTATGGATCTTGCCATCTGATTTTTGACCCGCATACATTTTTCCTAATTAGTTAGTGAATGTACCTGATAGAATAGGAAAATTATATTTATTCATAATTATCTATATTCTGTATATGATATATGTATTTTAGTTATTACTTACCGTAATTGTAGCCTAGGATTATGCTTGTACTTTTAGTATATGTACTATGACTTTGGAAGGAAATAAAGAAAGAAAGAATATTTCTTACATGGTATCAGCAGTCTAGGGAAAGTTCCTGAAACCCTAACACTAATTCCTTGTGCAGTCCCCCCCCCCCCCCCTTTTCCTTTTGCCACCCACCATCCTTCTCCCGTCAGCCATGTCTGACTCAATTTCTCTTTTCATCCAGCCCTCACAGTTTCAAACATTAAATATCATGCTTCTATCACTCTTGAGATGGAAAACGTCCATTATGCAATGTTGGCGGAGCTCTTCAAGATTCACTGCCGTTCCCACCGGGTTATTCATCACATAATTCCGCCATTATAAGGCAATGAGAAGGTGCCGAAAACGGATGATGAAATAGAATCATGGTTAACCCTCGATGCGGCAATTCTTCAGTGGATTTATGCCATTATTTCTAGCGATTTGCTGCATACAATTATTAAACTTGACTCTACGGTGATGGAGGCTTGGGATCGCTTACGCGACATATTCCAAGACAACAAAATTTTTTTGGGTCGTTACCCTTGAGCAGGAATTCTCCACCACCGACATGACAAATTTTCCCAATGCATCCGCATATTGTCAAAGACTCAAGGTTTTGACGAACCAACTCAAGAACGTCGGCGCGCCGGTAACTAACAATCGGCTTGTTTTACAACTGGTTGCCGGCCTTATCGACGCATATAGTGGAGTGAGTACACTCATCCGCCAAAGCAATCCTCTTCCACCTTTTTACCAAGCCCGCTCTATGCTCATTCTCGAAGAAACGGGGTTTGCCAAAAAGTCAGCCACCATGTCGAATTCCGCCATGGTTGCCGCTCCGTCCGAGGATACTTCTATACAATTTGAAAATTTGCCAAACCGTGGCCAAAAGGGACGAAATAGCGGTAATGGAGGCAAAAACCGCGGCGGTGGAACGGCCGACGTCCAGCAACAACCGCCAGCCCAGTGGCAACCGAGAGAACAGTGGGGAAGTGGGCTGACACCATGGGCGTGGCAGCGGCCTTGGGCCGTGCCTCTCTGCCCCTATCCAGCCGGTAACTGGGCCAGACCTAAGTCTCAGCCAACGACCTAGCAGCAACCAGGAATTCTTAGGCCACTGCCGAGCTAGTAGCAGCAGGCCCACTCGGCAGTGGCGACCCCGACAGATATTGAGGCCGCAATGCATAATCTTGGGCTTAATCCGCCCAACGTAAATTGGTAAATGGACACCGGTGCAATGTCTCATATGACGTCCTCCCAAGGTAATCTCTCGTCCTATTTTAATTTGAGCAATAATCGTTGTATAATTGTCGGAAATGGTCATGCAATTCCTATTCGAGGTTATGGTACTACAAATTTGTCTCCCCCGAACCACCGTTAACTTTAAAAAATGTCCTTCACGCTCCTCAATTAATTAAAAAACTTGATTTCAGTTAAAAAATTTACTACTGATAATTGGGTTTCTGTTGAATTTGATCCTTTTGGATTTTTCGTGAAGGATTTTCAGACGAGGATACATCTAATGAGATGTGATAGTCGGGGAAAGCTTTGTCCAATCACCACAACCACACATCAAGCCACATTACCATCCACTTTTGCAGCTTTGACTCCTTCTTTATGGCCTGAACGTTTGGGTCATCCGGGAGCACCTGTTTTTGCATCCAGAATACAAAAACAATCCAGAATACTCCCTTAACGTTCACTATAAACTCCATTAACCGAAACCTCTCACAAATAACAATCCAAGCCCGATGACACACAAACAGTCCACAACAATCACCAATCGAGACCTCACTGCCTCAGTTCAGTCCCGAGCCTTTCCACCACCAAACCACTAAGTCCCGAGCATATTCCTGACCCTAAACATCCCCTGAACACCTCTAAAAAAATCCTAAGTCAGAAACTACTCACAACGCCCCCCGCCCAACCCCGACAACACCAAACCATCCGTATAACACTTCTTACCGAGAACCTCACTGGTTCAGTTATATTACATCGACCTGCCACCACTAAACCACCGAACCCCAACCATAAATATCACTCTCAACGTGTCCACAACCACTCCATAAAACTCCTTGAATGTATTCCCTCTATACCCACCCGAAATCACCACCCAACACCCCATTGTTCCGATAATCCAAGAACCAATAACACCCCTACTTGTGCCTCAATTCCGGGTCAACCCGATTGTATCCAACACCCGACCCACTTACCCAACATCACCGTTCCTTATATCCATCAGCGGACCAATAAAATATGACACACATACATAGGTATGATGTCACACCATATTTTATCTTCATACTTTCCGATCCGAAAGCTAACAAGAGTTTATTTTACTACTTTTTGCCCTTCGTTTGGTTCACCCATTGGAGATCATATGGCTTCGGATGATTGCCGGTGAGTAGTTTTAACTTGTCCACCATTTCCTTGGAGGACAAGTTGACACCACTTCTTCCGTCAATAATCGCATTGCACACTTTATCATTTACTTTGCAACGCGTGTGAAATAGTTGCTCCCCTTGTGTATCCTCATGTACTTCAAGTGGAACACTCAACATATGTTGGGGTACTAAATTTTCACGCTTTCTTGCAAGAGTAACATCTTCTTCCAAGAACTCCTCAATTACGGATTTCTCCATAAAAAAGGGGTCCCTACATTCGTGACTATACAATGGATTATTAAAGATGGCACTGTACTCTTATTCAACATCATATAGTGGATTAGCGAAATAGGTACATCCTTTATCATACCTTGGGCTGATTTGCACAACCCCGGATTTAGCATTATTTATAATGGCATGCTCCGCAAGTTCCTTTATCAAGGCTTGTGCACGTTCCGCAAGAATGTCACTTACAATCCTCCTTAATTTTTCTTTTTTTATGTGAGCAATAGCGTCAAAGTGTCGGACGGGATGGCCTCGCTCTAACACCAATATGATGCAAGTACGGAGGGGGTGATGTTTGGTAAGTGGGTTGGGTGTTGGTGATATTCGGGTCGACCCAAAATTGGACACCAAAGATGGGGTTCTCGGTTTGGCCGGATAGGGTGGTGTTTGGTGGATGTTTCGGGTAGTTGTGCTTGGAACGGACTTAGGAGTTTTGTGGGGTTGTCATGGGTAATTTTAGGGTCAGGGTGATGTTCGGGACTTGGTGTTTTGATGGTGTCAAGGCCGCAGAAATAAACCGAAACAGTGAGGTCTTGGTAAGGTTGGCTTTATCGGACTGTTTGTGGTTGTTGGATGTGGATGGGTGGATACGTGTGGTTTCGGGCAATGACCTTTATAGTGGATGTTAGGGATGTGTTTTAGGATGTGGTAGTGGAAGGATTGGAGTGATTTGGATGAGGGATGAACACGGAATGCGAGGTGCAAGTCCGAGTACACACCAAGTGTTGGTTGGTTCGATTTTGGCTTAGTGTTTGGTTGTTATGGTTTTAGTGGGGTGCGGATGATATGTCAAGAATATGGACATGGGGGTTTTACTTCCCGGGTAGACACCAAGATGAAGGTGACCAATTCAACAAGGTCTAGTCCGAGGTTTCTAAGTACAAGCCCGTGAACAAGCCAAGTAAGGGTTGTCGGAAAACCTTAGAGAGAGACCCAAGGCTTAGGCTAGGTTGGATCACACAAGTTCCAACGTTCGCTTGCAACAAAGGGGGTTCATTAAGCTTGGGTTTTGATTAGGTCACACAAGTCCTAACCAAGACTTACACCGAAGGGAGGGTGGCTCACACAAGAACCGTGGCCCACATAAGGACCGATGAATGTAATCAACACACAAGTTTATATTTCACTTAATATTCAACATGTATATTTACATCATCCTAAAGGTCCTATTTATAGTAGCATAGGGACCTTTCTAGAAGATAAACCAAAGGACACAAAATACACAAAGGCCATCTCGGCTGAATGGGAACAAGTGGGGACGGGTTCAGACTTTCTTGTTGCCCAAGGAGGTTCTCGGCCATGGTGAGAACAATGGGAAATGGTTTGGATTTTCTTGGAGACAAGGATGAACTCAAACTCCTCCATACCCTTGTTGAGGCACCCAAGTAGAAGAGTGCATGAATTTGGCTTCTCATCTTCTTGGAACTACTTTGGAAGCTTCCATTCCTTGAATATGTCTTTGACCGAATGGAGATGGAAGAGTATTTAGACCACCTCTTCATATTCTTGGTGTCTTCCATGTAGTCAAATACATGAATGAATCATCTCATTGGAAGCCTCATCTTCTAGATGATTCTTGTCCTTGCCACCTTGTCCTTCTTACACTTTTCTCGGCCTAATTATCTTGTGGGAAGAAGCTCTCGGTCTTGTCACCTTATTACATGGCCTAGTCATCCTTCCTTATTACATGGCCTAGTCATCATTCCTTATTACATGGCTTATTAATTGTGTCCTAATGAGAGCTAAAATCTAAGCTAGGAAATAAAGATAAAAGAAACAAAATGGCCTCAACCAAGACCTACATACAAAG
The DNA here is from genome assembly GCA_034509755.1 of Anisodus tanguticus. Taxonomy (NCBI): domain Eukaryota; kingdom Viridiplantae; phylum Streptophyta; class Magnoliopsida; order Solanales; family Solanaceae; genus Anisodus; species Anisodus tanguticus. Next base: position 44,850,763 of record CM067543.1, on the reverse strand, counting down.
CCGAAAAATAAACATGCTTCTCGGATCTTCATGTGACTACTCCAACTCCACTCCATTTTCCATGTCACATTAGGCATGTTACCATAGGTCGATCGATAATCTTTGGAACTCCGAGCATATTACCTTGAGGTTAAAATTGGAACTTAGAGCTCACAGTCTTTTTTACATCAAGGTAAGCCTATCAACATACCTGCAAAAATCTTTAAAACAAGCCATCTTATGGTGATAACCTACTAGTTATATTAAAGGCCTAATTTTTGTTAAACGCATAAGTCTTTACCAATCTTTATAGCTAGGTTTCGTCTGACACCAGGGGAGGTCATAGGTTAGGTAAAGGTACCATCAACAACACTTTATCCCAAACGTGACGTCGTAACACTCATATACTTTGTCTGGATCCTATGTTACTCTACCATTTCCCTTTTACTGATTACTTCAGACTTACCTACATTACAACCTTTATGCAATCAAATTGCACATGCCATCATCTGATACTGCCACAACCCTTCTTCCGTATAGAACAAATTGACATATGCACCTTAGGGCTCTAAGGTAGTAATTACATATCTGGGGTACATATTACCTAATAAAGACCTCGTATATGCTTGTCGCACACATGAATTGAAATAGAGTTCTTATGACTCAACTCTACTGTACGATCTAGGATATTAAAGTACAAGAGCAATGTCTAGTAGATTCTCATGGAATGATACGTAGACGCCCGTACCTATACACGAGAGGCTATAATACATTTAGGAAATTTCCCTTCTTTCCTTCTTATCGTGCCACTTCGGTAAATTGGTATCTAGATGTGTCCAATTGGTATCTAGCGATGCCACCATTATGGTGTGGTATGAGTTCGTCTCGTGCATGATGAATGATGTGACTAGTCCTAGTGTTGTGTAAGTTTAAATGACATCAGAAATTTCCTCAGATGCAATAATTTCCTCTATTTCATCAACCCTCGCTGTAGCGAGTAAGGCTTGCGCCTGCGGTTCCGCTCCCTGCAATGTAAGGGCCACTGAGGTAAGAAAACAATGTTGTGTCGAAGCAACGCCTGCAGATTCCTGTCCATAGGAGTGATACCGCCGTTGAGGAATACTAACCGCTGGAGCGAACCTCAACCATCTCCTTTTTGTCCGATGTTGCGGATAGTCCCTCTCCATAGCACGTCTTCCACAGTGGAAACTACGTCAGCTGTAGCAGAAGCACTGGACAGAACCAGTGAGACACTATCCAAATGTTCCAAACTCAAAAATTTCAGAAAAGTAGCATCCCAAATCATAAAATTCAAATACAACAATCCAAAGCCCGACAAGGGCACAATTCATTTACCAAATAAGCAATCATCTAACAAGTCAAACAACAAGAACCAAAAATAAGAATACCAAATTGTTCCAATGTCACCCAAAATAAACCAAAGAAATATCATAATAACAGGCCCTACAAGGGCTAAAATCATGGCATAAAAAAGGGAAAAGGGGAAACAACTACTTCTGCGTCGCAGTAGATGCCTCATAACCTCCCTTATCTGAGCTACTGGCATTACCACCAACATCAGGCTCGGTCAGGGAAGAGTATCGCTCCTGGTCGTTTTGGTCCTTAATTGAAAGTCTCTCATACGGGTACATCTTCTTGAACATCCATTTGAAAACCCTCCAGACCTTTAACAACAGCTTACCCTAGGAACTATTCTTCTTTTTCTCCACGTCAAAGTCAACACGGATCTGGCCCTGAGCCTTAGCCACAGTATTGTAGGTAGTCTGCAGTGAAGTAACTGAAGTCTTCATTTCCTCTCGAATGAAGTAGCTAGTAGAAGTGACTGATGGGCCGACCTCGGTGGAAGGTCTAGGAAGCCAAAGGATCAACCCTCTTATCTCCTCCATTTGAGAACCCAACATATCAAAAGTTTCCTGAGGCCGTGAGGGTGCAGTACCATCGCCACCCTCCCCAAGACTCACGTCTACTCTGCTACACGCATCGATCTTTCTCTTCTTGGTCTGGACCGCAGTACCATGCCCCTTCACTTTCAGAGGGTTGAAGTTAGTATCAGAATTAACCCACTCATCCGTACCCCTACGTGGAACTCTTGCCTTCTTCCATAAGGCAGTGATGATAGAGGGAAACATCAAGCTCAGACCCGACAATGCCACAAACTCCGCACACGCCTGAACTATGTGATGACCTACGTTAATTGGGATATCATCCAGAATTCAAACAATCATGAGAGCCCGAGTGTAGGTGACATTTGTAGTGTTGTTCGAAGGGCATACCCGTCGGGTGATGATATGCATCCACCTCATTGCCTCCGCAAAGAAGTAAGTACTCTTGATCCCTGACCTACATGTTTACCCAATCAATGGAACCCCTGTCCTCTTTTATAACCAATTTTGAGACTAGCCAAGCCCCATTACCACAACGATCTTTATCAGTCATAACACTCACTGGATGGTTCTCTAAGCCATAATAGGCATTGATCACATCCGCCCTGATCTTCACCACAGTACCATGAAGTATGATTTCTAGGTCCAGAATGGATAGGTCCACTTTCTAAAGGTTAGCATAGAAATCCCTAACCCAACCATCGTTTGCCTTTCCTAGATCCTCGATGAAGCAATTCCACCCTATGTTGTTCAAGCGCCTAAAGAACTTCGGAGCACGTTGTTATACCTTCCTCATTTTGATTCCCCGTTCTAACAACAACCCATTCTCCATATACTCCAAGTAACGACGCTGGCACTCATGGGATAGGAATCAGACGTAGTCCTAATTGCTTTCTCCTTCATTCTGAGACATGTTTCCAAGAAATTGTACCTGGAAGGATCGCATAAGTTAGTTCCAACAAATTTTGCCAAGTCTTGTAATTAACTACATGCCCTTAAACCAAAGAAACTCATGAAAATAACCCCATCCCCACCAGTGCGAAGCAACTAGTTTTCACAACTATGCAGGTCCCACTGCATTAGAAGAAGAGTTGCTGGAGCGAGACCGCTGTTGCGGACAATTTCCCGCTAAGGGCGTATAGGACCCATAATAGTGAGACGTGGTACTTCGCTCCCGTGCCACATCCCCATACCCAAAAGTGTGCACGCCAGCGCACCCATTCTCACCACAACGGAGCCGCGCTATTGGGATAATCCTGCATGGGTGGGTCCGTCTTCTTCACCAAAGCAGTCCAAAGAATGTCGAAAATTTTCCTCTATTTTTGACTCAAAATCAATATATTTCTCACTGGTCGCTTAATATTCTAGCATTCATGAACCCTAAACTTCATTAAACACAATTTCAAGCAATAAATACCCCAAAATTTTCAGGAAATCCAAACCCACCACCATGAACAACCTACCGCTACACTTCGATTTTCTACCCCAAATCCGAGAGTTTCTAAGGTATTAGTCATTGATAAATCTATTTTAACATTTTAATACTATAAAATGTTCGATTTCTCCCCACCACCCACCCAAAACCCCAATAACCAATTTTAATAGTTTACTCCATATTAATAGAAATTTAGACATAAAAGGCCCAGATTCATGACCATAAGACCATTCTAGAGTTGATACGAGAAGCTACATACCTTGATTTTATGATCAAGAGAAGATAGTGCGGTGTGCAGAAGCCCTCTTCACTTATGAGTTTTCCCTCTTGTATGGAGAGTTTGGGGGGGGGGGGTTATTAATAGTAGGTTGATCTGAATGGGATGGGTGGTCAATTTATGAGTAGTGGAGGAGAGTTTGAAGGTGGTGTAGTTGGGGGAAGTGAAAGGGTTTTTCGGGTAGTGCAAGTGTTGGAGTAGGGTGTGGAAGATAAGGGATTGCCCTTTTAATTTTATGATTTCTCAAACAATCGATGCATCGGATGTTTTACGCCCCAGGGAGTCTGCTATAGCAGATAGAGATACCACCCTAGCGGATCTTGCCCTTCCCTTAAGAGTCATCATAGAGACTTAGTTTCTGTGCTAGCGCTATATGTCCCCGCGGATAATCTTTCACAAAGGCAGAAACAAATAGTACAAGTGCCTGTCAAAATTAATTATCCACCCTGATGTAATTTGACCCTATTCCCCATTATGATGCGACCCTAGTAAGCCTCGCAAGTCCTTAAAGGTGGTATATTACTGTTACATTAATTTGGTAAAACCTTCTTTTATTTGTATCCTCGCAGGGAGTACTATTTTATTGTATTTGAAAACGAAGAGTTCCTCTCATTTCGAAAGTAGTATTTGATTCGTAAATAAAGGTTAGTGTCGTTAAGTTCTCGTACGAATGAGATGTCGACCCTAGACATCTTAAGCCTTGTGTTGTATTAGCTCCGATTACCTTTGATGAAAGTAAGGAGGGGTGTTGGTGGCTAAGTGGGTCGGGTCTTGATTATAATCAGGTTGACCCAAAATTAGATGCCAAAGTAGGGGGTCTCAGGTTCTCGGCTTGGCCGGGCAGTGTGGTGCTTGGTGGCTATTTCGGGTAGTTGTGTTAGGAATCGGGCTTAGGCATTTTATGGAGTTGTCACGGGTGTGTTGAGGGTAATAGTGATGATCGGGACTTGGTGGTAGCAAGGCCACGGAAATGAACCGAAAAGTGAGGTCTCGGCATGGTTGGTTTTGGTGGACTGTTTGTTGTTGCCGGGCTTGGACGGTTGGATACGTATGGTCTCGGGTAGTGACCTTTATAGTGGATGTTAGGGAGGTTTTTTGGGACGTGGTGATGAAAGGATTGAAGTGTTTTGGATGAGGGATAAACACGGAATGTGAGGTGCAAGTCCGAGTACACACCAAGTGTTGGAGGTTTGATTTGGTTAAGTGTTTGGTTCGGTTGTTATGGTTTAAGTGAGGTACGGTTGATATGTCAAGGATATGGAGGTTTTAATGTCCGAGTCACCAAGATGAATATGACCAATTTCACAAGGACTTGATCGGGGTTACTAAGTACAAACCCTAATACAAACCAAGTAAGAGTGGTCGAAAACCTTAAGATAGACCGGAAACCAAGTCATCACTTGTCCTTACCATTGTGTACTTTTGGCCAAGTCACCTTTTCCTCTTACTCATTCCCTTACAAGGCATTGATTGTGTCCTAAGGGAAGCTAAGGGTTATTACATAGTTTTAATATGTCCTAAGACAACTAGTAACTAGTCTAGAATTTAAAGATAATAAAATAAAGGCATGGTCTCGGCCAAGACTAACACAAAGGCCGAATAAAAGATTATCTCCTAAGATAATTAAGTAATGGTTCCTAATCCTCCCCAAAGTCCATGCCATTCTCGGCCCTTAACTATGGATCGATGACCAGCCTTTGACACCTTCGTTAATTCATTTAATAACTTGCATCGAGAAGCTAAGTTCAGACCATTTTCTTGCATCATTCTCCCCTTCTTTGAAAGAATCTGTCCTCAAATTCGTGTGGTTTAAGTATGAGGATCTTTCATTAACATAATATGTTGGACCTAGTCCATTGTCCGGAAGCTCTTTCATACTATCTTGGAACTTGGTCAACAATTTGAAGGGACCATATTTCAAATAATCCTCCCATTCTATCAAGGAATCACATGTCCATGGTTTGTGGCACGCATCTTCCAACTTTTCATCATATGGAGTCACGACTTCTCCTAACTCATGTTCAAGTTGCACCATCATGACCGTTATAGGTGTAGCATAGGGATCACAACTTTGGATGTCACAACTTCTGAGTGATACTATAAGACATCCGCATTCTTATTGTTCGATCTCCTCTAGGGTCGCCATTAGTGGGGAGCTTCTTTTCAAGTCGATATTTGATGGCATTCTAGCTCCACACAACTCATTCAAATGGACACTCATCCTTGGCCACGGAGACTCGTTCCTCAAGGTGAGATTGTAGACCAATTGGTGACCAATGTGCACCTCCTAACCCCATTTTGCTTTGGCACCAACAAGAGAGGTACCATGTCGGAGCTAAGGCACTCTTGGTCATCCTCATTGCCTAATTTTTTTTGTTCTTCACATCCATAGGCTCGATGAATAGACAACGAACTTCTTGAAAATAAATCAAGAGTAAGTTCATTATCTCCATTTGGTAGGATTTCAGATGTGTTGTTCTTTGGGAATTCAGTATCGACCTTTTCCTCCATATGGGTTTGCTCGTACAATGGATTGACAAAGAAGGTATTGCCATTTTCTTCTGCATGGTACAAAGGATTAGTAAAAAGGGTCCAACCTTGTTTGGTTTCTTCATTGTCATGGATAGGAGTCGGACATGGATAAGACCTTCTTGAGAAAATGATTCGGGTGTTTCCTTCGGATCATTAGATGGAGAGAGTGATCCCCCGGGAACTACCTCACAAGTATGATCAACGTTGTCATTGAATGGTACTCTGGTGGTTGGATCATTCGACATTGCATCTCCCAAAACCTCTAAGGTTTCCTTTGCCCCGACTTTGTCAAGGATCCATTCCTCTCTATATGCCAAGACATTCACAACACTTCCCTTCTTGGACTCGTCTTCTTTCTTCCTCCCTTCACGTGAGAGAGTTTCAGATTCGGCTTGGCATTTTTGGGCTTGTTGCTTCATCTCCTTTATCTTTGTGACAAATGTATTAACCGGAAGTATTTACCATCCTTGTGAAAGGAGTAGGTGTTGTCTTCTCCATCGTGTAGTGTTTCTGGTCATATTGCCACGGACGTCCCAATAGATGTGACACACATCCATAGGAAGGACGTCGCACCAAAGCTCATCCACTTATCCTCCGATCCGAAAGTTGATGAGGGCTTGAGTAGCTACCTTAAGTCCATTCTCCTTGTTCACCCACCAAAGAGTGTAAGGCTTAGGGTGCTTACGGATTAGTAGTTGCAATTTGCCTACCATCCCGATGGACACCATGTTATCACAACTTCCTCCATCGATGATCACACTACACACCTTATCTTTTACCTTGCAACGTGTGTAGAATATTTGTTCCCGCTGCGTCTTCTCAAGTTCTCCTAGTTTTGCACTTAGCACTTGTTGAAGAACTAAACTTACTCCATCTTCCGCAAGAGCCTCATCTTCTTTTTGGCTCTCTTCCATTTCGGGTTCTTCTAAGACAAAGGCGTCTCCACTCTCCTTATATTCTTCAAGGGTAATGACTCTCGGGTTAGGACACTCTTTGATAAAATGTCCGAGTCCTTGACATTTGAAACATCTCTTACCGCCTCTATCATTTCCTTTAGCAACCTCCATATTTCCTTTGTCCTTGTTTTTATCTTCTTGTTTATACAAAGGATTGGAATAGGAAGTACTAACTTTCTTCTTAGTACTTGCGGGCTTGGTGTAGGGTCTTGTGACACCCTTCTTTTGTTGCAGCTCAAATCTAAGTGCCAAGTGGTACACATCTTCAAAGGTAGTGTAATTGGACACCTCCACTTTCTCTTGTATTGCCGCATTTAGTCCGCCGATGAATCAGGCAATATGTTGTGGCTCCTTTTCTTCTAAGTCACATAGCATCGTGACTTTCTCAAATTCTCACATGTATTCTTCAACCTTAAGAACACCTTGTCGAAGCTTGGTGAGTTTAAGGTATAAATCTTGCTCATATTCTCTCGGTAAGAACTTTATTTTTAAGTGCTTCTTCAATTTCTCCCAAGAATCAATCTTGGGTTTGCCATGTCTCTTTCGGCTCATATTTAGATTCTCGTACCACATGGAAGAAAAGGTCTTGAGCTTCAACGTGGCAACTTTGAAACATTGGTGGTCGTCATATTTTTTGAACTCAAAGAGTCTTTCTATGGCTCTTAGCCATTCCAGAAACTCTTCCGAGTCCAAATTACCTTCAAATGTTGGAAGGTCAAACCGTAAGGTTCGGTCACTCCCTCTTTCAAGTCTCGGTTCCTCTTATGCATCATCTTCAACATATAGGTGGTTGTTTTGGGCAACTTCCTCCCCGGATTCAACATCATTGATGATGACATGATCCGCGAATTCTCTTCGTAATAGTTGCATTTGTTCCGCAACTATTTCGGATAAGGCTCTCCTAAGTTCATCGCTTACAAGTGCCATAGCATCAAAGCGTGGGACGGGATGACCTCGCTCTGATACCAATTTGATGCAAGTAAGGAGGGGTGTTGGTGGGTAAGTGGGTCGGGTCTTGGTTATATCCGGGTTGACCCAAAATTGGATGCCAAAGTAGAGGGGTCTCGGTTCTCAGCTGGCCAGTCTTCAACAACGACCAGAAGCATCAAACAAAGCCTATCTGACGGAAAAAGTCGAATGCGTACACTTTGAACTTTCTTCACTATTATAAACACTTGGTCATTCATGTTGACTACTTTAACGACTCTACTTTAATTTTTTTTGCAGGAGTCAATATCAAGTCGGCGACGACCTTCCTTGATCACAAGATGGGACAACTCGAGAGTCATAAACTATGTCAAACACATAGTTCTCATTTAAGCATGCAAAGAATATGATAAACACTGCTAAGACGGACATTGGAGACAACTTCCAGGCCCAAGAGCTACCAACAAAGCTAAGACGCGATGCCGAAAAATGCCATAAGTGGCGTGAGGTAAAAATACAACCTAACCTTAAGGGTCAAGAGTCAAATGATATAATTTCGGACTAAGGACTGCAATCTTCATTTGTAATGCCCGAACCATGGCCTAGGCCAAACACAATACTCAGTTCTGACCGAGCTAACCACATGAGCTGCTGAATCAATATGGGCATCGAAAGCTTGAAATAATGATGATAGTAACTTATGTAAAACATGGTACCAAAATATAGTCTGAAAATATATTGCGGAAATATCTGAAAATATAACAAGTCTGAAAATAATGCTGACATGACTGACATGCTAAACTAGTTTAGTCTATAAAACCTCTGACACATGAGTCCGACGGCAAAACTGTTCACCTGGATAAGGCCCTGACACACCATTAATAATAACCATGACATGTACAATAACTGACTAACACCCCGAAGAAAATGGGGCTCACCAATAGCTTATACTGAGACAAATCCTAACAAGCAGATCAGTTGTCCTGTAACTTAGTACTAGCACCATGAAGTGCAGGCCCCATGCAAAGGGACGTTAGTACATTTGAATTGTACTGTATGTAAAGAAAATGAAGCAATAAGCAGACACATGGAATAATAGGACATGAAACTGTAACTGTAACATAAACATGAGCATGATCTGTCATGAGTATAAAACATGTGTAAAATATGTAAAGTTGTGTATATGTATATATGTATATTTGTATATATGTGGAAGAGCATTAAAAAAACTGACATGAACCACCATGCGTGAATGTGGAGTCTAATCTCTGCCCGATCATCTAAGCCATCTCGTACCTTGTCGGAGTATGAAACATGAACATGAATATAATGGATCTAATAATCCCACAAGGAGTAATAAGAATGTATCATCCTATGGTAGAGAGACCCTTATCCTACATTGGAATACGTAGTTTCAGGCTATCTAAGCCTTCTTGATAATTTGTGCAACTCCAAAAACATGTACTTGAAAAGAGTTGGCTTGAAAGTCCACGAATTTCATGAAATAGCTTGTAAAATTAACTTGTAAATTTATAATTTAGCATGTAAATAAATACATAATATAACTTGTATAAATCATGAGAAACATATATGACTTCATGGAACTGAGTGATAATGATCATAACTTGTATTTAAGAACTCATGAAAATCAAAGCATGCATTCATAGATTACGGACAGGTTCATGAAAGTCACAATAACATATCATGAATGTAAGTAACAATGTCAGGATATAACATGGAATATAATTGTACATGTATATAGGGTTATTATGAACTTGAGTAAAAACCCTAGGTTATGAAAATTCACGGTTTCATTGATAAATGTGGCGTGGGGAAGAACAATGATGTTCCCACACATAGATAGAAACTATACATACCTTAGTCGCCACAAAACTTGAAGAAAAGGTCTGAACCTTTGAAGAAGAAACCCAAAGCTTTAAACTTGAAACCTTGAGAAGAGTTTTCACCATTTTTCATAGCTACTATTCATAGCTCAAACCACACTGTTCCGGACCTCCACATATGATCTTCACCATTAAAATTTAAGTCCTATATGTTTTGACCACTCACTTAAAATTTCGTTTCGATCCAACGGTTATATTATCAGAAAATTCCCAAGGAAGCTGGATGGTCAGAGGGAAAATCTACAACAAATTACTAGGGTTTTGCGTTTGATAGAGTGCATCTAAATCAATCTTATTTCATGATTCTACCAACCATTAAATGTATAAAACATAATAATAACTTCATATAATTCATTAATGATTGAGGGGCTTATCTTTTTGAAGAAATCCCAAAGCTTCATTCTAAATTCGACCTTGAATGGATTTTCCGAAATCTAGCGATTCCAAATAATGATTCGATGTTATTCTAGTGTTAACTTAATATAATTGACATAGGGATTTAATAATAACCCACCTTAGGTTTTTGGTAGCAAATCTGGTCGAAAATCCTTACATAAAATATTTTAAGGTTGTATTTATAGGTTATCATAAAGGCTTGGGCTTTAAAACCTAATCCTACAAGAATCGGGATTTCCATTTTATACGTACTCAGTAAATCGGCCATAACATATTTTACCGAACTCCGTTTGACGTGTACCTTATATGGATGGAAAGATATTTCAAATGTCTACAATTTCATGAAGGAAGTTTTCCCAAAATACCTATATATTTATCCGTATACTCGATTTAGTAAGGCCTGCTGCAAACTCACATTAAAACATGCTCTGTAGAGTAGCTTCCGACTCTAATTTTTCCTACAACTCTTATTATACCTTGATTAGTTTTCAAAACAATTCCTACACTCCTCATATTGGTTCCATCATTTTTACATCATACGGTTCAAACCATAGCCCTAAGTTACGAGGTGTTACAATATCTTCTCATTGGGATCATTCGTCCTCGAATGATGCTTCATGGTTAGGAGTTAACTAACTCTGAAATTTTATAAAACTTTTGGTAGGGTTTCCTCTGTTAATAGGACTATCCAAACATCTTTCAAATACCTGCCAACTAACCAAGGTACAACACAAGCCTAACAGGTCATCTTGATACGCATGACAAAACATAACATGGTTATTGAAGCATGAACGTGACTAACATGAATACTGAACTGGCTTGAATACATGAATACTAACTATCATGAATACCGGTATGGCATGAACTTATGGATATTGAACTGAATGAATACATGGATACTATACATGGGATATGAAAAAGAATTTGTACGCACGAATGACATGAGTATTGGAACATAGGCATGAACATGACATGATTTTATGGACGTGAAGAGCATGACATGAGACATGAATGCATGAATACTGGCTGACTTAGATACATGAATACTAAAATGACATGAGATATGAATTACGTGTAAACATGGATATCATAACATGATATTTGATTGTTGAAAAGATGAATGTTACAACATGAGATTTAAATATTGAGTGGAGATGGGACCTGAAAACTGAACTGACATGAGGTCTGAATTCTTGAGGTTGTTACCCTAGACATTTTCTGCTTGTCCATCAATGAGTGCGGATATTTGGGCTTCATATCCTCTTTGGATTCCCATGTAGCCTACTTCATGTTTTGGTTCCTTTACAACACTTTCACTGGAGCGACTTCTTTAATCCTCAACTTGCGAACTTGATGATCTTTCGTAGGATCCTATATGGTCTAATACATTTGAGACTAACTTTTTCTTCTTCTCAAATCATATGATGCCTTCATTGATAAAACTTTCTAGAAATACCCAATCATTAACATAAAATTCTGAATCTCTGCGCCGCACATTCGCATAGAACTCTTGCGCCTCTTAGTCATTTTAAAATGCTCCTGAATTAATTTAACTTTTTCAATAGCCTAATGGACCAAGTATAGCCCTAGTAATTTTGTTTTTCCAACTTCATTACAACCAATAAGTGATCTACACCTTCGCCCATAAAAGGTTTCAAATGGTACCATCCTGATACTAGCATGATATCTATATTTAGAAATAACTCAATGAGAGAAAAATGATCATCTCAATTACATTTTAAAGTTTAGCACATATGCGCTCTATATTTCTTCGCGTGTCTGGATAGTGAGCTATGCTTGATGTGTCGATCTGATCTAATGGACATTGGAGATCCATGGAGCCTGAAACTTTCCCAAACATATATAACTTGGCAAATCTTCTACCGAATTGGTTTGCACTTGCTACCAATTGGAAGCCTAGCCACGAAATTGGCTACATTCTTTTTCATGTCATTCCACCAATAAACCTTATTCGAGGTCATGATAGATTTTTGTGGAGCTTGGGTAGGTAGAATATCTGAAATTGTTCCTCTGCTATAATCTTCTTTTTGCGTTTATCTACAACCGGGATGCAAAAAATTTCCTTCGTACTTTAGAGTACTATCATCTCCCTCTTGTTTGGAAGCCATGAGTTTATGTCTGCGAATTCCCTCCTTTAGCTGCGATAGATAGTGATCATGAAACTGTTCTCCTCTTTTACTCAACTACTAAGGAGGATTTGGCTCTGTTCCGTACAACAACTCTACCATATTTGAGGTCCAAAAGTCGCACTCCTAGGTTGTCTAAACAATGAACTTATCATATGATGATTCTCTTAACTTCCTCAACATGAGCTAAACTACATATACTTGATATCTTCTTGAGATGCTTCTTGAAATACTCATACTACTGTTGTGCGCTAAGTATTTGACCAACACCCTAAAAATGGAGTCTCATGCGATGACACTACCTTTGGAGACTATCTCATTATGCCCTTATTACTGAACTGAGGTTCTTCATATCTCATGCTAACCCTTTGGGTTTTCAATATTCTACTGCACTTATTGACAATTTACACATCTCTCTCTTAGACCAAAGCTTAATATCTTATATTTGAGGATCTTTCTCTATCGTTGGGATCCAACCAACTTCCATATATTCTACAATTCTTTGCACTTTATGTCACCGATGGCTCATCTTTTGACTCGCTTCTGAGCGATCTGCTTTATTAGGAAAAACTGAATTACTTACATTGGCTGAAATACTGGTATAATCTGTCTCAACAACTTAACTTTGCTCACACTGTTAGTCTTATAGAGACCTTTTTTTGATAACTCTAAAAGACCATTCTTCGGTAATTTTATCTCTTACTGCCTAGCTGATTTTCTTCTCCCACTGTCACTGTACTTCATACTTATCTTGAACTCTTTAGGTTCTAACACGCATTCGGTGTATTCAAACTGCTACTCACTCACTCATGTCAACCTGATTAAGAAAATCAAATCTAACCTCTAATGGCTCTGCTGAAATTGCAAATTCACTATATCTACTCAAAACTTACTTACTATTCTCTATTAAACACTTGCTAGCATCATGTTCCTTAGTTCTATCCTAATACTAAAGTGAAGAGTAGCTTATTTCTAACTTCCCTCATCATCCGACCCTATTCTGCGGTCGTATACTAATTTTTTTGTACTATAGACATGGATCACACTTAGGGGAAAGTTTCGTCAGTCTTAAATGACAAAAATTGAAATACCTAATCCCAATCTTTCTATACACTTTAAAATCATATCATACTATACACATCCAGGGATAAACACTTAATCACATAACCTTAGAGGAAATTGTCACATCTTATCCTCTAATAGTAATATCTACTTCTTGTAGTAACTTACTAACGTCATACTCTCTGGTTATGACCTGAATAAACTTAAATAATTTAAAACTATTCCATGAAAATTCAATATCGTCTGCTCATGGTTCTCATATGGTGTACAATCTCTTCCTAATCGTGTGCATGGGTCATATGGAAAATATATATCTTTGAAAAAAATTGAAATATTCTAGAATCACAAGTGGTTTGTTCATAGGATATTTCCTGCTCAAAACTATCATGGGCAGTTTATGCCTGCTGCGGCTAACTTCATAACATGTTACCATGTAGGGTGTTAAATCTGAACTATCATTCTCATATTGGTAGCTCCATGGTCCAAAAATCAAAATAAGGGCTATGTTTATTTCTTTCTGGCATGAATCCATAATATGTCCCTTTTTATTAGAAGTCGAAGAGGGCTACTTTGCCTCTATATCCTTATTAGGACCGTCGAAGATTTAAGAAGTTGGCTTGAGTAGAGGGCGAATGAGGTTATACTAGCTAAAAAATCAAGTTGTAATAGCCTAGCAAGATGAGCATGTATGCATCTTTGAGGATCCATTTAAACTAGTTTCTCAACCAAGAGTCCCTAACACACCCAAACCCCTCAGGATCCATCACAACTCCCAACCATCCAACTAAGTCAATTCTGGACCTAACGGAACTATCCAAATTAGCACACGGGTTCATTAACGATAGATGGTGACTTGGTCAACCACTCCCATTTTTAACATAAGAATTTCCAAAATTTACTTTTTCTTCTCCGATACTCACTCGATTGCCTCGGGAATTGTGCCACATCCATGTACTATTTTAAAGATACGGGAATGGTCATTTAGGAAAAACTCAAAACGACCTAACAGGTCGTCGTTACACAAGTAATGAAAATGAGAAATCCAAGGGGACTTGAGATCCTAAGGTTATGGTTGCTAACAATTATGTTGAACTATCTACGAAAATTTAATAATTATGAATCTAGTTTACTAATCCCAGGGTTGATATTACGTCGCAAAGGGACGACCATAAGACACCGCCTACCTAAGTTACCGAATGTTGGACCCAAGAACGTATCTAATACTAAGGATGCATTTATAGCTCCTGTAATGGACTAAGCAAGGCGAATAAAGTAAAGGTCTACAATTAATATGTCACTTGCTAATTGTAAGATCCTAGATACTATTCAATTGGTGATCAAATAATTAAGTGCAGGATTACGTAAGTAAACTATTTAAACCAATTAACAGTGATAAATAATATAATCAAAACGGAGGGTATATTTAAACCATTTCGAATAGTATATGGGTACATTTGACCCTTTTCCGTTTTTTCTCGTGTGCAATAGTATGGGTCAACGTTGTTAAGCTGAATAGAAGGACTAAATAATGTCATTGCAAAATATGAGCAATTATATATATTTACACAGGAAATGAGGATAGAATCTTGATAACTACAAAGAAAACTCACATGAATAATCAATTTTTACTTCTTCTGGAAGCTTAGCATGCCAATGAAGGCAATGATACGACTACCTAAACCTATGAGGAGGAGAACGCACAAACAAAGACCCCAATCATGAAGACTGTATCCCCAGTTCATAAGTGCACCACAACGTGTTATGAGCCACACACCATAATACCTGAAATCACACAGCATAATGATTTATTACTTGCATTCGAATTTGAAATTATGTACAATAATGTAATTTAAGATTGCTATATACACCGACATTACTTGGGTGCATTTTCAATTTGATACATTGTTTGTGGAAAATCATTCAAATAGGGATCTATATTATAAAGTAAATAGTGCATCTTCTATTTCTTGCGTTCTGATCTAACTTCTCTTCTTTCAGCTCTACCAGTCGAGCAAAGTAATTTTGAAAAATGAAAATTTTCCGAGATCTTATTCATCTAGAATGAACCATCACATGATGATTACACTGAGGTGAAATTAAAAGAAGAGCATTTATTTTTGCTACCGGAAAAATTCAAAGTTACCAAGTTACATGTGTGGACAATTGGAGGATCTGAAGCCTTAATCTCCATACTAGAAGTAGGTTCCAGTATAAATTCGTGATAATTTTTTGGACAATTTCTCAGTTCGTGTGTCTCATCCTTAGCCAAGGGCAACGTTAATCTTCTCCATATCATTCCAATTTTATTGAATTTCGCCAAAGGGACATTCATGATAATAAATGATGCCACAATTTCAGGGGTCACTCGTAGTAGTTGCTAACTAGAACTACGGAAATAATACAGGTGCAAAAGAACAAGAAAGTATAGAAGAAATTGCAGGATTTTCCCTTCAAATGGGCTGGTCTTTTAATTTTTGCCCTTTAGCGCTTGAACTTATGGCTAGCGGGTCATCCGTTCTTTTAAGGGCAAAAGTCATGGGGGCATAACTTGTGGAATATTATGATGAAAAAAAAATAAACTTATATCCCGGGAAAAAATTGTTTGTTATGAGGGTCAAAAATTAAAGACCAACACAAAATAGGGCGTAAGTGCCAATGATCCGAGAGTATAGCCTCAATTACTACAGGAAAAGAGAATATACTAAGGGTATGTTCGACATGGAGGAAAACGATGTTTTCTAATTTTTTTCATGTTTGGTTAGTCAAAATTGATGGAAAACATTCTCTAAAAAAAACAAGTTCCTTAAAAATGACAAAAA
The DNA here is from genome assembly GCA_034509755.1 of Anisodus tanguticus. Classification (NCBI taxonomy): domain Eukaryota; kingdom Viridiplantae; phylum Streptophyta; class Magnoliopsida; order Solanales; family Solanaceae; genus Anisodus; species Anisodus tanguticus. The sequence goes on along the minus strand of CM067543.1, from coordinate 44,834,425 downwards.
TGACTTCGCTAGTGGAAGGAAAAGAAGTTAAACAAGTTGGCATTCCACATTGATTGTGTCCTCCCCACCCTCCAACACCCCTCATCTTCACCCCCACACCCCTACCCCTACCCCCACCCCACCCCCACCTCCCATAGTTTTTGTTTAGATTATATACAAATGTTTGTAGGACTATTTTTTGCTCACATACCAAATACAAGAAAATAAGTATTCATGGAAACACTTTCTTTCCTACCGAACACACCCTAAGAATCTAAGCCAGAGAATGATGAAACAATTCCACAAGCCATTAAAATGAGAATGGCATTAAATAAAACTTCTGAATGCCACTGGACACAGAATAGATATGCAAAGCACGTGATCTAGTCAAAGAGATGACTTTAAATTCTCGACGTCGTCAACGTCTACCAAATGTCTAGTCTATGAAACAATTTCAACTCTTAGGTTGTTACCTACTGAAAAAATCCCCTGTTTTATTTATTATTAAAGCTCGCAGCTATGACTTCTTTTCTTTAATATAGGTAGACTCTGAGAACGACTCTACTTCCCGACGTGAAGAATAAGAAGAGTACCTAAGATTGTCTAGTGGCACGTGATGCATGGACATAGTATCAAGTCAAGCTATTAGCCCTACTGAATTACATGTATATATGCCCTTGCATTTAAAGCTGACATCTATAATTCCTACGGAATTCTGGTGCATTGGCAAAGAAGAAGTATGAGAAGCAGCATCGCTCAAGAAACCTAACTGCTCATTTTCGACTTGGTCATGTAAATTCCCCGGAGTCATGCACAAAAATGAATAGTTCGGGAAATATGTTGTCAATTATTTCATCAGTGGATATCTGATTGCAGAAGTGGTCATCAAGAATTTTGTGGTCTTGAATATGCCATATAGGATGTTTTCTTACACAACATCCTATATGGCATATTCAAGACCACGAAATTCAAAAGACATTTTGGTACATTACACAACTTTAGTTTAAGACCACAAGATTCGAAAGTTTTTTTTATTTTCTTAAACTTTGTGCCGAGTCAAACTAAGAAACATAAAATGAAATAGAGAGAGTATATCTTTTTTGGTATATTTCTTTTTGTTGTGTTAGTCCAAGGTTTACTTTGTTAGCTTCTGCATTATACCCAATTATTTCATCCTAACACACACCTCATGTCCAGCTCTCCCCTCCCCCTCCCTCCCTCTCTCTATATATGTATGTGTGTGTGTGTGTGTGTGAGTGAGAGAGAGAGAGAGTGATAATATAGACTTATATATACTCTAATTCAAACATTTGAATGGTCTTCGGTCAGGGGGAAGCCACGATTTGCACAACTAAAACCATTAAAGTAAAAGTGCTGAACCATACATAGCTCAATCACTATAGGAACTGTCAAAACAAACCTTTCGGCATTTGCGATGACAAATGCCTCCAGCGCCCACTTTGGATAGCATAAATCTGCCAAGATCTTGAGGAATTTACCACCATCAGTGCGAGACGCGATGAGCGTCAAAACCACAGGAACAAGTACCGAGCACTATGTATAAGTGAAGCATGTTAGAGGTATGAAAAGAAACCAACATTGTAGCAATATGACATGTTTCACAGGGAATTCATGCTTACCAACTGGGAGGGACCTGGTGCAAGGAAGATGGCGAATGCGTAACCCATTCCAGTCACACAATACACAAGGCATAGTAACACAATGTAATTATCTGCGAAAGAAGATCTTGGATTGCAGAAAAAGTAGAACATTGATAGATATACAGCAGGCTTAATCACGGTGTTGAAATGATCTATTGTATCTTTGGCAACAAAATGAGCAATGCCACTAATTCCAGAAGCACTTTCTCTCCAATATTGTAACTTGTCCAATGCAAATGTCCTCAAAGCCGCAATTTTGCATAACAAAGCTGAAGAAGAATTATAAGAAACAAAAACTGAATCAGAAATTCAGGAAAATAAATTGTACTCTGAACTAGTATTGACTTTACAGCCTTGGATAATGGTTATTCAACTTACAGACAGCAATTATTGTGTGTGTATAGCCAGGTGCGCCAAAGCTTTCATCCTTCACCTTGGTTAGTGATCCTAAGCAAGCTCCAGCAACTAACAGAATGAGATAATCTATTGCTTGCATTTTTGCTTCTCGTAATCTTTGCTTACTTACCCTGGGATAATTTCAAAAAGAAAAACATTATATGAGAATTCAACTGCAGCGTCAAAAAAGTTGATTTTGAAGCTTATTCAATTAAATTTGCCCATGCATCCAGCAGTGGAGTGTAAGTAAATACATGCTTACAACAAATAACATTTTCCAACAATTAAGTCAAACCAGACCTGCTCTGATGCTATAACCTAATAATGACCTGATTTTCTACAAAATTGTCAGGAAAAGTTACAAAATTAGCTGACTTGCCAAATCTCCAAGTTCGATATCAACTACACTACAACAACTTAGCCTCGATCCCGAGCAAGTTGAGATCAGCTCTATGAATCCTTATTGATCATGCCTCTCCATTTAAGCTCATATGATCCATGCTATACAAAAATAATAATAATAATAATTATTATAAGTCCAACTATGCCCTTAAAGTTAAAGTAGTCGAAATTGAGCAGATATGTCCTTCGTTGATAGTTTAGCTCACATATGCCCTCACCACTCAATAGTTGGTCCAAATATGCCCTTAATTTAACTAGAGCCCTCACTAACCTAACTAGCTGATTAATAAGCCACAAAGGGTCCAATATGCCCTTAAAGTATGTATACGAAATTGAGCAGATATGCCGTTTGTTAATAATAACCATGAATGATACTCAAATCAAATACGATTTTCTCAGATTTGACCAAGTTAAAAAATTAATTTTTTGGCTGACAACCCCACTGGTTTTGTATAACAGTGTTTCTCCATGTTTCTCCGCTGAGAAAACCGACTCTTGAGGATTGCTGTTATTCCGGAAAATTATTGATTTAGACAATATAATTAAACTTTTAACAAGATCCACTTTTTTTATAATAACATGATGGAAAGTATCTCATCCTTAATTTAGGACACAAGTGTAGTGTAGAGAATATGAGAATCGACTGTGAAAAAACTCGGAAAACTGAAGAGCAAAAATATATTTATAATTTGCAATTTTTATCACTGAAGATATGAACGTTTGTTACATCGATATATTATTTACATCGTTAGTATGTAAAAGAAATAACAATATTAACTTAAGCTAAACTATTTACATTCACATTTAGAAATTAGTGGTTGCCTCTGGTTGTTACATAAACACGAGTAGAAAAGAAACGTTAAATTTGTACATGTTAAAGAAATGTTAAACTATTAATGAAGGGCATATCTGCTCAATTTCGCATACTGTAAGTGACCCTTTTTCGCTTATTAATCACCTACTTAGGTTAATTGGAGGCTCCAGTTAAATTAAGGGCATATTCGGACCAACTATTGAATGGTAAGGGCATATGTCAACTAAACTCTTAACGATGGGCATATCTGTTCAATTTCGAATACTTTAAGGTCATATTTGACCCTTTTCCGTAATAATAATGATAATAAGTACTAGAAGTTTTGTTTATTTTCTACTAGCGTATAAATCTCAAATAGGACTAAAAGACTACTAGAAAACATAAAACCTAAAGAAAACGTACTAACGTAACTAAAACTTAGTCCCAACTAATAGGTATGAAATACATCAAAAAGACAACAGACAACACAATGCCTCTTTAAAATGCCTGAACATGAATGATCAACTTTCTGAAATGCTAGCTGTGTGCAGGCACTATGTCTTATACATAGGTCTTGAGATGAGAACTTAACACAAGGGGCCAAATAAGTAGACAAATGAAGAAGAAGAGGGATGCACTTCTTTTTTTATTTCTTTATTTTGCACGTATTTCTAATACTGCTTTGATCTACTTCTCTGTATCCAAGTCTGTCCAGCGGGCCGGGACGGCCCAATCCCGCCCCGACACGCCCAGACCCGCAAAAAAGAATTCGGGATGTACAATGTCGGCAGCGGGGTTTGAACTCGGGACGGGACTAGGGCTCGTCCCGATCCCACCCCATCCCGCCAACGACCCGGCCCCCCCCCCCCCCCCCCCCCTTTGCAGAACTAACCATTGCACAACGGGCCACTTTCGATTTTAGCCGTTGGCAACGGCTAGTAACGGCCATTTTGCCCCCCCCCCTCCCCCCCTCCCCCCCCCCCACACCCCATAAACCCCCCTACCTCCTTAATATCTATTTTTAACTCCTAAGTTAGTATATTTACACATTAACCCTATTTCTCAACTATAAATACCTCATTTTTCTCACAAATATTCCTACCATCTATCTAATCTCTCTCTCTACAAGTCTAAATTGCACACTAAATATTATATTTCATTTGCTAATTTCTATCAAAGTTCAAAAATTGGGAGTGAAGTTGGCAACTAGCTTGAGGATCGAGCAAAGTTTCAATTTTCATCCTCGATTACACGTCGACGTTACGTCGGCGTTTGGTGCCTTCGTTCCTTCTTTTATTTAAATTATTATTGTTACTTAATTTTAATTATCGTACTTAATTTCATTAACTTTAATTATTTATTTGCATAATTATAATGGAACGAGGTGGACATTTTTCTGGTAGAGTTATTAGGGGTAACAGGGGTAAGGGTGCATCTTCTAGTAATCCTAATTATGATGATTTCACTCATGTAGATGAAACTGATCTTTTTAATGTTAATATTAATATACCATTAGATCATGAGGTGTATTCTGCATCTGAACCAGACTTTGATTTAGAAAATGAATTAGAAGATAATTTAGAGAACACACCCACTAGTGCAACTACACCTCAAGCTCAGACCGAGTCTCAGGCTTAAACTGAAACTGGAATCCCTCATATTCCCCCTAGTATGAGTAGAGGCCAAAAACAACGAAAATTAAAATCACCTACACGAGATTTTTTTGATAGGGACATTCCTAATCAACTAGCTATTTGTAAAATTTATCGCGAAGTTAATAAATTTGAAACTGAAAAAGGTCAAGGTGGGACATGAGGTTTAATGAGACATGTAGAAAACTCTCACAAAGAAAGGTATAACCAATATTTGGCTGAAAAAGCGAGTGTGCAAATGCCTTCTGAGTCGGGACAAGGTTCACACAGTGTCCCCGACCAAGTACAGAGTCGAATTAACCCGATAACGGGGGAGTTATAGGTCCTAAATATGATAAACACAAAGATCGGGAAAATTTAGCAAAATTAGTTGTTGTGGAGGGTTTGCCTTTTTCATTTCCTTCCTCCTGGTTTTATTCATTACATTCGAGAAACATATAATCCTGCTTTTAACTATTTTTCTAGATCAACTATTAGAAGAGATGTTTTTAAATTTGCGCATGAATATCAATAATATTTACGTTATGCATTGTATCATTTTAAGGGCAAAGTGACTATCACTTCTGACATAGGTCGTACTACTAATGGTAATGATTATTTAACTGTTACATGTCATTGTATAGATCACACTTGGTCTATGCAAAAATGTATATTAGCATATAGATATATTGATGAAAGGCACACCAGAGTTTTTATTTCACAAAAATATTCATGAAATTAGTGAATATTATGGAATTACTGATAAAATTATGACTATTACATTAAATAATGTTTCTTCTAATGATTATACTGTAAACATTTTAAAAACTCAATTTACTGCATCTTTTCCCCATATTTTTCGTGTTAGATGTGCATGTCATATTTATAACTTAGTTGTAAAGGATGGCCTAAAACTTTTTAAAAACATCCTTGATAAAGCACAATTTGCTATCAACTTTATTTTAAAAGGTAATAAAATACAAAGACGCAAAGAGTATAAAAAAATTTGTCATGATTGTGGATTACCTTATAGGAAAATTTCAGAAGAAGTTGCGACTAGGTGGAATTCTTTGTATGAACAATTACTTGTTGCTCACGAGTATAGAAGACCTATAACTTTATTATTTAACGCCCATAATCAAAATTCAACGGATATGCTTGTAGATGATTGGGATAAAATTTTGGAACTTATTGTATTTTTAGAGAATTTTTTTCTAGCTACTAAGGAATTTTCTGGTATTTATTATCCTACTATTTCATCTATGTTATTTATATAACTAATATTTTTGTTATTTAATAAATATATGAAAAACCCAACTTACGCTCCAGCTATTGCAAAAATGTTTGTAAATTAAAAAAAAAATTATATTCCCACTATTTATTTTATTGGTGTTGTATTAAATCCTACTATTAAAGTAGACGGTTGTAATGCCCTTATTGAAACGATTTATGAATGCTTAGAAATACTTCCAATACACCCAACTGAAGAACCAACTTACGAACCAACTAAAGAAGAAGTTATGTCTAGCATACAAACAGCAAACAGAATGTAAAAATATGTATATGTATTACCAACAGCAAAGTGCTAATAATCAACCGGCTTCTGTACCATCTTCTTCTACTTCAATGCAACCTTATAAAAAAGGTGTGGTTTCTGCTTTAAGTATTCAATGCCTTAGAAATAGAATGTATAGTGGTTCAAGTTCTTCACAAATTAGCGAATTTGATGTTTATGTTTTGCAGGGTGTTGTACCGTTCAAATCAATTGCCAATGAAAATGGACGTGAAGACTTGCTGAAATACTGGAGGGATAATGAGAAGACATTTCCGACACTATCAAAGATGGTCCGAGATGTGTTGAATATTCAAGCATCATCAACAGCTTCTGAAAGCATTTTTTCTGCTGGAAAGTTTCAAATAGGAGAGCACAGACACTCATTGGCGGGAGACAGCTTGGAGATTGTAGTTTTATTCAGAGATTGGATTAGAGCGAAGCGTAGAAGGTGCGGTCAATCAGAGATCAACGAAGAAGACGACTACAACTACAACGAAATCTTATCCGAGGGAGCGGAAAGCGACGTCGAACAATTTGACCAACAACTTTCAATTCCAACAGAAGATCCTCAAGAGATTGTGAGAAAATTAGAAAAAGTATGGTTGAATATGTAATTTTTTTAATGGCAATTTTACTATGTGATTTGCAACTTTTGAACTATGAAACAAAGTTGCAATTTTGAAATTGTATTACAAAAAAAATTATATTTCTATTAAATAATATAAGAGGCAACACCTTGGGATATTTTTTTCACTATCTTGTTCAATTATTTAAGTGTTCAAATATTTTTTTTTTTAAATTAAGTCTTGAATAAAAAATTAAAGTCCCCCAAAATCCCCCGACCCGTCCCGTCCCCCCAAATCCCGTCCCCTCTGCCAGCGGGATGTGGGACGGGACGGGACCTCTTCCCGTCCCCCCAAATCCCGTCCCGTCCCGTCCCACCGGCCACCCTTATATGTATCTGGCCTCTTTTGTCTAGCGTTCTCATAAGCCGAGGGTCTTTTGGAAACAACCTCTCTACCATGGTAGAGGTAAGGTCTGCATACACTTTATCCTCCTCCCCAGACCCCACATTGTGGGATTTCACTGGGTATGTTGTTGTTGCTGCACGTATTTCCTTTTTTCTATTTCTTTACTTTTACTTTTAGCGGTCAGAAAGAATTGTTGAGGAAATAAAAGATGAGTTTTTCATAATTTTCAGAAGTTGATTCAATGCCAATGGCTGGAAAAGTTTCATCAAGATAGATTCAGTTGACGACATATAATCCTAGGAACAACGGAATTTCCTTTGATTGATATCAAATCAGAACACTGGAATTACTATGAGGAGCTGTGTTTGAGAGGAAGTAGTGGATATTATAAAAATTGACCGGCTTTCTTCATTTTGATGGAAAAAACCTTGATCTCTGAAAGCGTTCATAGCTATTCTTTTTTGGGTCGACTTTTAGCCACAACTCACAAGCGGGGGATATGCATGTGTCCCAAAGTGTAAGGGTATGTTAACAACCATCATCTTTTCTTTGTTTGTATCAACAAATGACTTCAGTTGTGAAGCTGATGCTCAAGACAATAGACCACTGTAGGAGATTCAAAATATTTCTCATTCTGCAGGCAGCTTTAGCTATATTTCTCCTCTTCAATGGCTTAAGATTCTATAGTGGGGCATTGCTCACACTGGATAAATTGCTTGCCTTTCGATACTGATGTAACTCAATTAAAACTAGATACTGGTTGCGAAAAGAAGCAACAGATTATATTATTAATTATCGAGAAATTTCAAGAATTTATTAGGTCACATAAATATGCAGGCAACTTCATTTAACTTGTGGTCAGTGTCAAAATTAGTGAAAGTGAGCTGGGTAATGGGTATAGAGATGATTTGGGACCCTGATTCCCAGACCAATGGTTCAATACTTAAGATATTCTTGAACTTACCATTTTGTAAAGCTTTTTCTATATTATTAATTCGTAATAAAACACATAGAACTCTCCAATGAAAAGAAATTGATTTTGTGAATATGTACCTTCCAATGAAGTACTTATATTGCAGAAGAACATTTGGAGTTCTCCGGTTGGAGAGGTCCTTTGACCTCATAAAGTTGTGCAGTATAATATCACGTTGGCGCTCCACGTTAGTCTTCATGTCTTGCCACATTTCGCCAGCAAAGGAATTTTCCTCTGTTACATGATCAAAAATTGCTTGATTGCCAATGTTTAATTCCACTGGTGAAGATGCAAGCACAGCAGCACTCTGTTGCATTTCTGGGGGCACAGAATAACCATTGTGAAGCATCCACAACACAGGAAGCTCCTTGTAGTTCACATTTGAACTGCTGCTTGGTTTCACCAGCCCTTCCAAAATATCTATGAAGTAATCTGGAGGATTAACTCGTTCCGGGACATCGATACCAAGGCCTGCAAAGTAGTCTTCAACTTTCTTTACAGGACCATGGTAGACTACAAGACCACCTTTTGCTAAGAGTATCAAATCATCGAACATCTTGAATAAGGTGTAGCTGAAACAGCAAATTGGAAAAAAGGTGATTAAGAGAAAAGGAAAGAATTAGCAGCTTAAAAAGTCAACGACACTGTATTTGCAGTTCCAAAATTGATTTTTTTTTTGGACTTCTGGGTTGATTTTCAATAAATGATGAAAGCTAACTGCCTATTGTTGGAGGACTAAGAAAAGATTTCAATGACAAGACAACAGGAAGCATATTTATCAATCAGAAGGGAACTCTACTAGCTAGAAGAAGATTTCTTCTGTTCTAAAAGTTGTTGAATTATTTATAGCTGCCTGACATTACAATTCGAGACTGCATGCTTTTGCAATTGTGTGCTGCAAGACTAGTACCTATAAACAGAAGGATGAATGTAAATATAGTATTAGAATCCAAGTCAACAAATTCCGGAGGTTACCTTGGCTGGTGGACAACCATGCAGATATTGACTCCTTCAAGGGCTTCACGTCGAAGTGCTCTAAGAAGTAATTGAGAAGATGAACTGTCCAGTCCAGATGTAGGTTCATCCAGAAATAAAAGTGATGGTTCCATTACCAACTCTAGCCCCACATTCACTCGTTTCCGTTGGCCTCCAGAGATACCTCGCTTCTCCACTGTTCCAACCAAGGAACCCCGCACACTCTGTAAGCCCAAGAAATCAATGACTCTCTCAACAATAAGAACCTTGTCTTGCTTTTGCAAATCTGCTGACAACCTTAAAATACAAAAAGTTAACAAGTTTATCTTTTGAATTATCAGCTACATGGATCAGATCAACTGGAGACACAAGCCAGCAGTAGTCAATAGAACAATGTGTTTGCTTCTTGTTGTGGTCATTTAGAACTGACAATTTTCAAATGTACCCTGTGCTGAATATTATAACATGAGTTCCAGGACCTTTTTTTAATGATAAGATAATGGAGAGTCCCAAGGACAAAATATATAACAGAACCAACCATTACATACCTGCACCTTGCACTGAACCAAAGATTCTCCTCAACAGTCAAGTTGCCGTGCACAATATCATCCTGTGGCACAAAACCGACGATTTTTCTGTACGCATGGATTGGTTCTGATTTTCCATTTATAAGGATGGAACCAGAAGTTGTACATCCAACAGTTTTTCCTGCCAGGGCTGAAAGGAGAGTAGTTTTCCCTGCTCCTGATGGACCCATGACAGCAGTAATATGACCAGGCATGATTTTTCCATTAACAGATCGTAACAGATGCTTCTTTTTTCCTTTCAAAGTAACAGCTAAATCTGTAAAACCTATCTCAATTACAGGTCTTTTCTTGTAATCAGTATTTGTGGCCATTGAGATTACACCAGAGAAAGTAAGGTTCTTATCCTGCTGTTGCTGAGCTTTTTCTCTCTCAAGTTGTGCATATGCATACTTAAAAATTTGGCTATGAGTATGAATATCTTTCCCTTTGGGCTTTTTGGTTTTCAAATTTTTTTCTTTGATCTCCAAACTGAAAGATTCTGAACTATCAAAAGTTTGTTCTTCAAATTCATTAATCATCTTCATCAAGGGACTGGATCCTATTTCCTCCATTTCAGATGTGCTTTGCGATTTCTTGGACACTGAAGAAGTACTGTGCTCGTTTGATGGATATGAATTACCATCAGTATCCGTATATTCCTCATTCAGTACTGTGACCTTGTCACTGATTGTGACATTTCGCTTGCGAGAAAATTTGCGAGAAAATTGGCCTTGCAATTCAACAGCATGCTTTTTTGCAGCCTCTTTTGCGGCTTTCCACCTTGCACGTGCCTGTATCTTTTCTTTCACAACTTTTGCAGCTGCTTCCCTGGATCTAGCAAGTCTCCTTTCTCGTATAGTGATGATTTGGTCCGAACAGTTGTAAATTATAAGTAGAAGTGTGGCTAAAGCTGCCTGCAAGGATGAACAAGACTTCAATCTCCTATGGTGGTATAATGTCTTGAACATCAAACAATGAAGAAATTCAAATACTAAAGAGTGGGACCAATTTCAGCTTCAGCACAATAATATCTGAGATTTGTTATCATCACCAGAAGGGTTATGACAAGAGAATAGTCAAACTCTAATTGAAACCACAGTTGTTTTGTTGCATTACTGAATCCAGTTCTCACTTCATATAAACCTAGAAACAACTAAAAACTATGAAGGGATATCAGGCAGGCAGTAACTTGGTAATAATCAAAACTTACTATGAGCATCGCCCCATATGCATGAATATTCTGACTTGCGGTGTTTGGATTACATGAAGTCAACTTGAAGCATTCTGCAAGTAATCAAGAGGTGAATGTTACATGAAGCAGCGCCATTGGAGAAAGAATCTAAATTCATGCAACTGAAATATGCTTAATGGAAATACCAAATGCATTTATTATTTATTTTGCATGCAAAAACTTCTATTTTAACAATGTATCGCAAATAATTGGTCACTCTCAACCTGGAACTTACGTTTCTCAGCTGTAGAACCAGTGGGGCAGTAATTCCTGTAATTACAAGGTAAAGATTAGCCTTGAAAGGACATAAGAGGAGTAAAATTGATGACATATCACCAAAGTGTGTTGTGCAAGTACAACTAAGTGATTTCTGTAATCAGATATCAGCCTGATTTCAAAAAAATTACAGCTAGAAGATGACCGGACTTTTATCAGGTGTTTTGAGAGAAAATCTACCCACTGCTGCAAGGATTCTTCTCTGTATTTGTTGGACAATATGATCCTGCGGAACAGAATACCTCTGAGCTTCTGCGAACATCAGACCAAATGTTTGCCCCACCACAAGTATGATTTGGCTTCCCGGGAGGTAATTGATAACTATATCTACAGACATACCAATAAACATGTTATACAAACAAAAAGCGGGTAGTAGGTAGTAAAAAAATCAGAGAGGCCTTGTATCAAGAATCTGAACTCACGGTTCGCATATTCCAGTATTCACATTGAGTGTGGCAAGTGGGCAGTAAGAACCTAAAGGGCAGGCTAGAAAAATGAAAAAGCTATCAGATATCTTGATTTGTTAAGAAACAGCATGTGAGGTACTTATCAGACAAAAATAGAAACTTAAGTTGTATACATGTAACCAAAATAACTTTAAAATAGCGTAACACTTAACCATTCCATGTAATGCATACATATATTGAAGGCATTGTAGTAAAACATCAAATTACTGGACGTGGCACTATATATGCTGAGTCAACAGCAATCCCTTTTACGAAACTTGTTCAAGAAGGATGTCAATGTATAAGTTAATTATATATATCTGAAAAAAAAACTTGAACTAAAATATCATCATCTAGAGACAGATTCAGTACATCATATCAGAACCTTAGCACAAGCAATATCTGAGAGCCTAACCAGCTATTTTACCTCAGGATTCAGGAAAGGGAGTAAAAAGTAGGAACAACTGTTAGGTTGCTAGTCCTATGTACAATCAAATAATGAGACAATCTTGTTTATTTTCCAACAAAACAACAATAGAAGCCTCCTTGTTCAACTGTAACTGCAGTATGCTAGTTATCTCTAATATTATTTTACCATAAGGCTACTGCAGTCTGCAGGCATGCTTATATACAAGAATTTTACTGACCACTCACAGGAATCCAGAAGATAGTAATAAATTACTTCCTTGATACTAGAGCATAAATGAAAAACAAGTCCTTGTGATAACAGAAGAATTAACTTCTAAATTGTAGTTTTTCCTCACAAATGGTTGAAGAAGAAGCTATTGATAATACTGTTTTTGTTTTTGAAAAGCTGATAATATTGGTAATATACTTACGTATCATACAAGTAAGTCCGCTAGGACAGAAGAAACCCTCACAGCAAGGCTGACAAGCAACAGTTCTTGCTGGTATTTCTCTAGAATTTCTTAAGACAGGATTCTGATCTGAGTTAGTGCTACATGCCCATCCTGGTTCACAGCCTGGAACCCAAGAGGTCAAATTACAGTTTCTGTTGGGCGTTAAATAATTGGACCCTGATGTTATGGTGTTACTGAAGTAGAAACTAATTTCTGCAGCAGTACACAACCTTCTTTGAATATCCCCTGTTCAATATATAATTTCATCAGATCTTCGAACTGTACTGTAGCCTGAAGAGAGTGATTAATGGTATGAAATGTTTAGCAATAGGAAATAAAAAGACGTCAGATCCAGTAAAGACGTCAGATCCTGTCTGTTTCAGCATCATTTTCACTTCCATATAACAAACATCAACAAGAAGACGAGAAACAATAATATAAAACTCAGAGCAAAAGGAAAAACAAAAGGAAAGGGAAAAAGTGTTTCAGTTCAATGAGCATACCATCTGTTGAGAAAAATTGGCAAACAAAATAAATGGACTACCTGACATGAAAATATATATAAGATTAATCAGGTCAATCTAAACCTAACTAAATGAAAAATCTATGATTTTTAAAGAAATATGTTAAGCATATGTTAGTAGTTGGTGGTGTCAGTCGAAAGATATGACGGAGAAAGATTCCAGCATGCATTTGGTGGACAGTTGGGAAGGAAAGGAACTCCAGATGTTTTGAGGACACAAGTAATTTCATCCAGAGGATAAAATTGATTTGTATATTACTCTTTCCTTTTTTGGTGTGTATATATATATATATATATATATATATATATATGAAACATGTTACCAATTCCAAAAAAACAATGGGGCATATAGTTAGCTAGTGATGAGATACAATATTAACTATCAGGACGCCTTTATCCTTCAGCATAGTTTACTACTATACTGCAAAAGCTCCATTAATACATCAAAAAAAAAAGTGGATTATAATCGGCTTCAAATAGTTGCTGTATAAAATGGAAAGAAGACGAACTCTTTTTTTTCAGTATTTCTTTCTAAAAGATCCCTCAACACCTGGTATCTGGAAGCTTATATTTGTGACTTTGACAATTAGACAAGTTTTAGGAGAATTATAACTTCTTTGTATCCATTTGCTTTGATTGGAATAGCATGACAACATGCAGTGTATTTTCAATCAGAGGCTCTTTTTAAAGACTTCCATCATCCAACAATCCAACCTAAAAGGGAGCTAGGAAGCTTCTTTCAAGTTATGTGCTGATTTTCCCTTATGTAAATGAATCTTTCTCTCCTCTCCATATCCTTTTCCATGAATAGAAAAGGTTTTGGTTATTTCCAGGGGAAGAAATGAACCGGAAAAGAATGAAAAAGACAAAAAACAAGGGAAAAGGCAAAAAGAAAAAAGAAAAAAAGAAAGAAAGGGAATAATGCAAGGCTGATTTAGTCTGGGATGAAAAGAGATTAAGAGCTCACACCTGTTATATTTTGTGGAACTCTGCCACAATAATGAGTTTCATATTTGCAGCCTGTCCGTAGCTTGGTGTACCACCATGAATGCATCCCAAGGATGAAGTTAGACAAACAGAAAAAGCTTGCTGGAATGCTCTGTATCACCCTCAGTCATAGATTCTAGTGTCAGCTGATATTTAGATTTTGTAGCAACTTTTTATACTGATTGGACAGACCATCTCTTGTGCCTAAGCGTTCAAAAGTTTTGGTAAGAGAACTCAGAATGAGAAGGAGCTTAAGTAGTCTACTATACCAGAACAGGAATAAAGAAAAGGAGTGGACCTTAGCTAGTTAGTCGTCCTGTCTCACTCCTCTCAAGCTATCAAAGAAACCACATGGATTGCCATTCACCAGGACAGACTACCTAACAGTTGAGATACAAAACTTGATCCATTTCCTCCATCTATCACCAAAACCCATCTTCATCATAATAAAATAGAAGAACTCCAGATTTTGCATGATCATAAGCCTTCACAAGATCCAATTTGCACAAAATACCTGGTTCCCCTTGCTTTCTTCTAGAATCACCTACTTCATTTGCAACCAATTGCATCTAGAACTTATCTGCCTCCCACACAAATATTCGTCGAAGTCCCAGTCTCTCATTGAAAACCTCTTAGTCTATTGGAAAGCACCTATAATCTTAGCTTATAGATGTTTCCCACAAGACTAATAGATCTATAAACTCTTATACTCAAAGCTCCCTCTCTTTTTGGAAAAATGACAAATGAAAGAAATGTTGAGGCTTTTTTTTCAAAATCCCCCGTAGTCTGGGAAGCCTCTATGGTCTCCATCACTTCATCCTTTACCATGCTCCAATGTTGCTGGAAAATGCGAAAGTGAAACTGTCTGATCCTGGAGCTTTATCCATTGGACAACTGGCAACCGCCTCCTTTCCCCCTCTTCCCCATGGCCCTCTCTAGCCAAACCCTTCTATCATCCCTATTTGATTAAACTCTAAACTTCCTGCCCCAATTAGGCCTACATTCTGCCTCCTTCCTAAACAACTACTCATAGAAACCACAATTGCCCTTCCTACCTCCTTTTCCCCCCGCATGCACTACCCCACTCACCTCTTACTGATTCAATGAAATTCCTTCTCCTATTGTCACTGTTATCCTGTGAAAAATATTGTATTTGAATCTCTCTCCTCAAACCATAAGACCCTCAATTTTGGCCTCCAACTAATCTCTTGAGCTAATGTCAAAGAAGCTAGCTCACGCTTCAACTCCGCCTTCCTTTCTCTTTCCCTTTCCTCCAACTCCCTCACGCCCTCAATTCTCTCTAACCCCTCCAACCTCACTTGTGATCTCTTTCATCTTCACCTCTATCTTCCCGAACACCTTTTTGTTCCACACTCTAATATCTCTTTTAGCCCAGGTGAGTTTGGCACCTGTTAAAGGAAGGTCAATAAGAAGCTGGTTATCAATAAACTTTAAGAACTCCTACATAGCCCTTGAAATCACCCTACATCCCTCCCTCTCATCCGGGTACCGAATTGTATTAAAACCCTCCTACCCATGCTCACACCCCATAACATTCGTCATTTCTTCCCAGAAAAATGCTTTTGACCGCTCCTCCACTAGGCCATCCACTTAACTATAACCCTACTCCACCCCGTTCCACAATTGCGGAATGTAACCGCTAACAAGAACTTTCATTTCTTTTCTTTCACCGCCTCTATTTTTCTCTCACCCCATTATAATAGTATCCCTGGCATTCCCCTGAGCTAGAAGAAACCCATATCTCACCCATGTACCTCCCCAAAAACTTCTTACATTGCTATCCAGTACCTCTTCCATCTTAGTTTCATTTAGACAAGCAATAATGAGGCCCATTCCTTTAAACCCACCTTGATAATTGTCCTTTTATTAGTAGGGTCATTCAAACCCCTCACCTTCTCGCTAATGATTTTACTATCCATAAACAACAAACTTTACCCTTACCCTCATTCAATTCCTCTACCTCTCCCAAACTTCTCCCCCTCGCCTCTTTTCCCATCTCCCTCACTCTCTCCCTGATCTCCTCTTATACACAAGTTTACTTACTTCCAGTTGCACTTCCCCAAACTTTCTTAAATTTCCTCCCCTAGTAATCCTCTTCTCAAGCTTGTATAGTTTGCCTCTCTTTCAATATCAATTTACAACTCTAAAATTATCTCCTCCTTCCATTCAAAGGAAACACCCAAAAACACTAAGTCTGCCTCGCTGGGATAGCCTAGCCGAACCCTAGCTCCAGTAGTAAGAAAAAACGTTGAAGCTGACTGGGTATGCTCGGAATAGGCCTACGAACACACAAGGAGAAAAAACTGGCCGAAAAAATTACCATAAGGGACCTCACATGCCGGTGCGTGGAGCGCGTGAAGCCAGAGGCCAGACCTTACTAGAGACATGTGGATGCGCATGAGGGGATTTCGGCAGTGGATTTTCTGGGGATAAATCGCACGACATAGACATACCTCTCAGTGGTGTCGGTTGTGTATAGGACCAACAGAGAGTGGAAAAACTGCTCTTGAAAGAGACTTTCGCCGAAAAGTTAAAGGAAAAAAGAAGGAAAGTTGATGTAGGAAATCATAGTGCTGCAGAGGGAGGAAACTCACCTCAAAAAGGCAGCAATGGCTCTAATACCATGTAGAATTTGAGAAGTGGAAAAGGTTTCTTTCGTATTTCAGTATGTCTTTACATCTCATGATAATGGATATTTATACAATGAATCTTATAACTACAGAAAGATAATCAATGACAATAAAAGGAAATATTCTATTCTTATAATTACGCTAGGAAAAGGAACAATAAAGGCTCCTAAAATCATGCTAATTAATTAACACAATGAACAATGATCATGTTCCCTCGCATTATTCATTCGTTCGGTCATAGAGGCTCATAGAGGGGTAGTGGTCGGTTTGTATATTTTTACATGGGCACATACATGGCAAAATGACTCTTCCACTTGTATATTTTGATATATTTATGATAGTGCAAATATTTAACATATTTCAATTGGAAAATGATTTAAAGCTAAAGGATTCACATGAATATGGGCAGTATCAATGTTCACATGTGGTTCGCTCGATTAAAGTTAAGGTATAAAGTGTTGGTCGATCCCCCAGATTTGGGGTGTGACAGGGAGGGGTATGAGTATTGTAAAACCCATCTTATAAGTTATAACCTCATTAAAAGAAACATCCTCAACCGCCGACTACCTAAGTTGCATGAACTCTTCATTCTTTATGCTGAACCAGTCTCGACACGAGACTGGGATGGTGCGGGTGTAGGATACGTCTCGAATTCGGTCAACCAACTTCATATACTTTGACCGGAATCCATGGACAAATTTGGGGGGCAATCTGAGATTTTGATTTCTCAAAATAAAAGATAAAACATATTTAAGACATGAAAAATGACATACCTTCAATATTATAGTTCTTTTGTCTCATATTCGTTGCTCCATGTTTCAGACCAGACAGAGAGAAACCAAGAATTCAATAGGTTCGCACCCCCTAAACTTAAAATTTATAATTTAAGATTCAATGAATAGGGCCAAGTCTAGAATAATGAATGATTCAAGGGGTTAGCTCTATTTTTATAATTTTGAATTTTCTTAGCCGAATCCCCGCACCCGTATCTATACCGGGATTCGCACCCCCGAATCTTAACATTTAGATTTTTCCGAATCCAACACTCGGATCCGTACCCATATCGGATACCCACAGACAAGTCCGAGCAACTTAGGAGCTGTGATATTCTTTGCATTTTTTTGGTTCTTCATATATGGAAAATTGATGCCACTATAGATGCTCGAGAGCACAGCCAATTGAGAATCCAGGAGTGCAGGTAAACAGGACAGCTTGCTGGTAATAGTCGAAGGCATTTGAGAGTGGATCCTAGTTGTGGAATAAATACAAGAGCCTATGAGAGACATAAGTGCTTCGGTTAAAGTCTATAAACGTGACAATTTGACAGGAGCAACAAGCAAGGATACATGAAACAGAGAGAAGGAAACTTTAGCCACTTTGTAATAAAAAAAGGATTTTGGGCTAATATTAGTAGCATTTTATGAGTTGGGATAATATTGGTAGTTTTTTGCTCTGGGCTGTCAAACTGGATAGTTTTCTCAAAATAAAATAGGACAAACAAGAAGAGATTGGCATGCTGTATTTTAAAAGCCTAATGTAATCCTATACAAGATTGAAATATCTTGAACGGTTATATGTGAGGGAAGTGACGGTCCAGGGAGAAGTCTAAAGCCTGAAAATTCACTCTGCAATCTCCAATATCAAATAAATTTCCCTTGAATATGCCACCAAATTTATCTAATTGGTCCGTTGTGAACTAAACTTGGTATGCCCATCGAAAGAGTAAATGCTACCGTTGTAAATCACAGCTTTATGAGTTGATTAGCTAATCCAATCTTATATAGCATCAATTACGAACAAGAGTGACTATCTGAAAATCTAACAAGGTCAAAGTAAATGCGACCACCACAAACTTATCAGCAAAAGAAGTTACTATAAAAGCTGACTTTATTTTAAAAGGATATCAAGAACACCACCAAGTGATCTACATGAACATAATAAACTTTGATGATAATTGCCTCCACTTTTTGTTGGTAATTTATGCCAGTAGTCTCATTTATCTCTTAATCATCTCTGCTACTTCAAAATCACAATCGCAAACTCATGAAAGAAAAAAGAAAAAAGAAAAAAGAAAATGAAAAAAGTGACACGTAGTCATTTAATTATCTTCCAAACATTTCTCTAGCACTTCATTTCGTCAAAATAGAAGTTGAAAATGCGAAGTACCTTCTGTTCTGGTAACACAAGCACTGAGAAAAGCGAGATTGGATGAGTAATTGAAGGCATGGTTCCATTCTTCATCTCTGCAACACATCATATCATTAAAAATAAGCTACATGTTATGGAATCAAAGAAACGGGAGAGAAAATCCAAGAGAGAATGAACAAAACCTCATTGCATTGTTCTATAGAGAACTAAAGGGAATAAAATAAAAAGAAATATACTATTTTTCTTATAAATACTAAATTAAAAGAAAATTAAATACTATGTAATTAATAGAAGGAATGTAAATTTTAACACTACATATCCGACAACATAATGAATAAACAACGATTGTACTTTTTTACTAGTATAAATTATTTCACTTTCCCTGTCGGATTCACACACAAAAAAAAAAATTAAGGAAATATTTACCGATTTAAAATGCAGAATTTGAATTCTTGAGCAAATTGGTTGTCGAAAAGGTTTTGCGTGAGATTGTGTATACGGTTATATACAGTTCTAGTAACTAAATCAAGCACCGCCGGATTATCGAGTCCTTTGTCTATGGATTGACTCCCAACAAACTTGACTGATAATAAAATGACGGCCAGTTGGAATGTGGACCACGTCCGCCGGTGAATCGCCGCCATAGCACGGTATATGAAAAAAGGAGAAGCGTTTGAAGAAGAAAAGGAAAATGGTGAACAAGTCATGGCGCAGGTGAATGATTAAATAAGAAGAGAAAGTGGGTCCCATTTTCTGCAAGTTGAAGAAGACCACGTCTTCGTTATACAACTTGCCGGCTCTCCATTTTGCCAACTTTTTACAGGATTTTACTTTACTACTCCTTCCTGGAACAAAAAAAAACAAAATTAGGAAGAAGAATTGAGACAAATACTCCTTATTTGTACAGTTACTTTTAGTTTTTAACCAGATTGCTATTGAATGGAGGGACAAAAAAACACACTATTATATGTGCTTATCTCTATCTCGTTACCCTATCAAAACTTCCTCTCCATTTTTGTTTTTCATTTGACGTGTTACTCCGACATATTTAATGTTTTTTTTATATTCAAAGTTCGAATTCAAAATTTTTAGTTAAGGATGAAGATCATATATATCTCACGTCAACTCTTGTTAATCAAAATTTTCTCATTCCAATTGATCGTTTACTTCATATATCAAAAGTCTAATGGTATAATTGTTTTAGTTAAAAAAAAATGACGATAAGTTAGAAATTATACAATAGATTTTTTTAGCAAGTTATCGCATTCCAAAATGATGAACATGTATGCTTTTTCTTACTAATTCAATAGTCAATTTTTGACACCACATGTTAACAACAAAAAGTCAAGAATATTAAGTACTCATTCAGCATTTAATTGGGAAACGTTTGGTTCAATTGGGATATCCTTTTGGACAGAGGGTAAACATTTACACCTATTAGTTAGAGATTGTTTGTTTGTCGAAAAGATAAGGGTCTATTCTGTTTGAATTGTTCAACCAAATTATAATTGCTGACAAAAATAATTAATTATATAATCGATTGAAAATTACTTAGTTTTACTAAAACGATACAATTATTTAATTTCTAACAATGATTTCCCCCGCCCCAAAGATAGTCTTGTTAAAATGCTAAGTTTGTATTCCGATAAATTAAGAGCCTGTTTGGATTGATTATTTTAAGTGTATTTTAGCCAAAATAGCTTTAAAACACTTTTATAGTGTTTGGTTAATAAAAAAGTGATTTTAAGCACTTATTTTTAAGCCAAAATTCATAAACTAGAATTCCTAGCTTATGACTTTTGGCTTATAAGTCAAAAGTCATAAGTCCATCCAAACGGACTTTAATTCAAATCAAACAACATTTTCAAAGGAAGAAAATTGAGCCGGTCCTATTCGAACTGGGTCTATGAAGAATTTACAGAACAATGACGTAATTGCGGAAGCGACGTATGTAAATATCCAATTTTTATAGTAAAAAAAGGACAGCTCGGTGCATTAAGCTCCCGCTATGTGCGGGGTCCGGAGAAGGGCCGAACTACAAGGGTCTATTAAACGCAATTTTACATTGCATTTTTGCAAGAGACTGTTTCCACGGCTTCAACCCGTGACCGCCTGGTCACATGACAACAATTTTACAAATTACTCCAAGGCTCCCCTTCTCAATTTTTATAGTGCAAAAAACAAATAACAAATAGATATGTAAGACATACGGTAGACAATAAAGTTTACATATATCATGATATACGACACTGAACATCTGACATGACATACTAGACCAGTCTATGAACCTCTGAACATGAGTCTGACTGCTAAAACTATTTACTAGGAAAAGGCCCTGGCATAACTTTACTGTAAAGGATGACATGTAAATGAATAAACTAACAGCACCCCGAATGAGATGGGGCTCACCAATAGCTGATATATGAGAATCCTAGCGAACAGATCCGTTGTCCTGAAACTCCGTACATGCATCGTGAGATGCAGGCCTCGGGAAAAGGCATGTGTGTACATTTGAATTATACTCGTATGTAAAATAATTGAATGAATAAACAAGGCACATGAAATAATAGGAACTGAAACTAAAATTGTATCCCGAGAATGAGCATGTGTAATAACTTATATGAATATAATAAAACATCATAACTCATTTTAAATGGGAGAGCTTTAGTATAACCGACATGAAGCCACCACGCGAGAATGTGGCGTGTGATCTGCCCGATCAGCTATGTCATCTCGTACCTTGTTGCGATATGAGACATGAATATGACATGAATGGATCCAATAACCCGCAATAGGTAACATGAAGGAATCACCCTAACTAGGCGGAGCAATCCTTATCCTATGTTGGCATACGTAGTTTCAGATATTAAACCTTCTCGGTAATCTGTGCAACTCTCAAAATATGAATATGAATATATTTGGCTTGTAAGCCTATGAATTTCATAAACATGATTTGTAAATATAATTATACATGAATATAGATACATAATATAACTTGTATGAAACATGTAAGATTCATGGAGTAGAGTAATATTAGTTCATGACTTGTAATTAAGAGCCCATGGAATTCAATTTATGGGTGTTCACGGATTAAGGGAGGATTCATGATAGTCATAATGAAATATCACGAATACAATAACAAATTAGTAATACATACATGGTATATCATGATATATGTAATTTAGGGTCATCATGAATTAGAATAAACCCTAAGCCTGAGGAATTTCATGTTTTTATTCATAAACGTTGTGTGGGGAAGAACAATGATGTTCTCACACATGGATAGAAGTTATACGTACCTTAATCACTTCTAGTCTTGTAATAAAGTTTGAGTTTTGATGAAGAATTCCAAAAAGCCTGAAATTAAACCCTCGAGTTGGGGTTTTCTTGAAAACCCTCGAGTTGGGTTTTCTTGAAAACCCTCGAGTTGGGTTTTCTTGAAAACCCTAGGTTTGTAGGATGGAATTCAACTTAGAATCCATGTATGAACGTTAGAAACACTTGGAATTACTTGAAGTATGCTTACCTTGATGTGGGAGGATGAGGAGAGTTGAAGAACTTTGTGCTAGGGCTTGGGAGAATAAAGAATGAAATAAAAAAACTGGAAACCGCATCATTTATAATATTCAGTCGTCGGGCCGATTTAACGGTATGACTGACGGACCATAAAATATTTCACGGTCCGTGAAATTGGTCGTGAATCGGTTCTAGTGAGTGATTTTCTCTTGCCCCTTTCTACGGTCCAAAAGACAGTGTGGAAAATTCCACGGTGGGATATACGACCATGAAACTTTAATGGTCCGTAAAACTCACCGTGAAACTTTAATAGTCCGTAAAACCCACCGTGAATCAGAAACAGTGAGCTGAATTTCATGGGTCTATCTCACGGTGCATTTGACGGTCCGTAAAACTTTTTACAATCCGTATAATCTAGTGTCAAAAGTGAAGGACGTTGGTTTTATCGAATTTCAAATCCCAACATTTCCCACTTGGTTTTTAACCACTCGATCACGAAAAATACTTAGTCCAATGATACAAGGTGTTATAGTAACACGACACTCGGTACCTGCACCTCTCCTGCATTTCCATATTCAATGCCTGGGAGCTAGGCTCTACTTGCCATAAAACCTCGGGGATAAAAGAGCCAATCAATCCAATGATCCCTATCTTCTTGGAAGAAAAAAAATGCAACTCCCACCTTCTCTTTAGCCCTCTGAACCTAGTAGCTAATGAGCTACTTCTGATCTGATTCGTAGTTTGCATGTGATCGAGCGAACCACGTGGCTTGCTGGATCAACACGGACATCTAATATCATGAAATAATAATTTAAAACATAAAAAATCTGAATACTAAAAATATAGTCAGAAAATATGATTGCAAAAATAATCTGAAAAGATAATATGTTTGATCAACTGACATGACATGCTAGACTAGTCTATGAAAATCCTCTGAACATGTGTCTGACTGCTAAAAACGGTTTACCATGACAGGGCCGACATACCTTTACTGTAAAGCATAACATGTCATAAAGTAAATAAACCAACACCCTGAATGAAATCGGGCTCACCAATAACTGATGTCGTAAGAATCCTAGCGAACTGATATGTCGTCCTGTAACTTTGTTCTTGCATCATGAGATGCAGGCCCGGGTAAAAGGGACGTAAGTACATTTTAATTGTACTCGTATGTAAACAAATTGAATGAATAAGTAATGCATATGAAATAATAGGAACTGAAACTAAAATTGTAACCTGAGCATGAGCATGTATAATATCTGACATGAATATAATAAAACATGATTAATCATTTTAAATGTGGAGAACTTTATTATAACCGATATGAAACCACCACGCTAGAACGTGACGTCTGATCTCTACCCGATCAGCTAAGTCATCTCGTACCTTACTGGGGTACGAGACATGAACATGACATGAATGTATCCAATAACCCGTTGTGGGTAACATGAAGGAATCGTCCTAACTGGGCGGAGCGATCCTTATCCTATGTTGGCATACATAGTTTCAGGTATTAAACCTTCTTGATAATATGTGCGACTCCTAAAACATGAACATGGATATCGTTGGCTTAGAAGCCCACATATTTCATAAACATTACTTGTAACATTGTTTGTAGATATAATATAACGTGTATATAGTTTTCACAAGAGATGGAAAATTATGGAGAATTCATAAAGTAAAACAATAGTAGTTTGTAAACAATTCTTATTTCATGCTTGAAACTCATGGAATCGATATTATGAGCATTCATGGATTAAGGACAGATTCATGACAACCATAACAACATATCACGAATACAATTAACAAAAATGTGATATAAGCATGGTATATAGTTGTACATGTATTTAGGGTCATCATGAACTTGAGCAAAATTCTAAACTTATGAAATTTTACATTTTCATGGATGAACGTGGCGTGGGGAAGAACAATAACATTCCACACATGGATAGAATTCCTATATACTTTAATCGCTCCAAAACTCAAATTAAAGTCTGAACCTTGAAAAAGAATCCAAAAGCCCGAACTTTAAATCCTTGAGATGGTTTTTCTTGAAAATTCTAGGTTAGAAATCAATGATTTCACTTAGAACATGAGTATAATTGATAAGAATTGTGTGGGAACACATGGAAATGACTTACCTTGAGATATGAGGATGATGGGAGGAAGAGAACTTTGTGCTAGGGCTTGGGAGAATGAAGCATGAAATAAAAAGACTGAAAATGCGGTATTTATACTGTTCAGTCATCGGGCCAATTTCACGGTCCGTGAAAGTTATCATAAATCGGTTCCAGTGAGTCAATTCTACTTGGCCTTTTCCACGTTCATGATTACTATGAATTCACATAAGAAATAGAGTTATGTCCTAGTTTTATGAAAAGCCTTAAAGCTTCTAGACTTTAAATAATATAGCTTCGTAGTTGTTCATGTATGTCATTCCGAACATCGTGAAGTCAATATGTAATCTATGTATTCTTATGATTGATATTCCATGAGTCCCAGTCATGAATTATGAAATGCTTATGAACATTTAATACTCTAAATTTCATGATTCCACGTCTCATGATAGTAATGATCAATATCCAGGTTACAACTATAGTATGATTCTCATGCTCGTGATATGAAATATGTAAATGATGAACACGTGTAATTGGGCCCGAGGCCACAGTTTATGTATACATATACTTAGGCCGAGGCCACAGAATTATGCACTTATAATTGGGTCAGAGGCCACAGTTTATGAACTCAGATAAACATGTTATTTTGCCATATCATTCAGGGGTACCTATGATTAAGATTTTCATGTTAAATTTAGTTATCCTTATGTTTCTATTTCAGTCCAGCTTTCCGTATTCAAATATATATATTATAGTTATGATTTGGGTTGCCTATTCCCTCAAGCACCCCATAACTATTTATTCTTTCAGTTGATTTTACATATTAGTGTTATTCCATGTACTATGTCTCTTTTGCCGGGGGAGCTGCATTTCATGATGCAGGTGTAGAGACTCAGGACGACATGACTTCTTGTTAGGACTTGCTCGTATCAGCTAGTTGGTGAACCCCACTTTAATCGAGACATTATCTTTACTTTCAGTCAGTGTTAGACAGTTAAGGTATGCCGGGGCCTTGTCTTAGTAAACAATTAACTTTCCTATTCACATCAGATGCTTCATAGACTAAATTAGTAGTTTAGATAGTGTTGTTCAGATATTGTTTTAGCCATGGTGGCTACATATTATATTTTCAGGCTATTTCAATATTTAAACATGATCATGATTTTATATTCCACACATGTTTATGCTTCACGTTAATTCAAGTCCATCACGTGGTTCGCTCGGTCCAGCAGCTCAGGCACTGGGTGACGGTTCGTCCAAACCCATGTTCAGGGTGTGACAAACTCAGTATCAGAGCACTAGGTTCAAGTGTCCTATGGAGTCTATGAAGTTGTCTACTAGACTCCTATTTATGGGTGTGAAGTGCGCCACACTTATAATTAGAAGGCTACAGGGCATTTAGGAAATGTTATCATTCTTTCTACTCTAGATTGTGCCATAAATCTTAGAGCAATAAATAACCTTCTCTTCATATCGAATTCCAGACGTATCGAATGCGCAAGCGACGAGCAGGAAATTCAAGGTCCAAGTGATGATGATTGCTCATTGGGGTATAATTGTGAACTGCATGTTGGTAACAAATGAGACTTGAGATGATATTGAAAGTGGAATAAAATGCATAGTTACTACAGACTAGAACATAACCCTTATCAGAAAGTACAAAAGCAGTTATCATGTTTTACTGTTATGTCTATCTCAGTTACTAGTACAGTCTTTCAGTTAGCAGAGTTATGGTTATTCAGTTCGCCAGTATTCATCTATTTAGTTACCAATTTTACAGTTTTCAGTGTATTCACACTCTTGTGACTTGTAAGTATACATTGATGCCTATGGGTGAAAATAATCAACGCATAAAGCAAAAAGGATTAGTACCACAAAAAATACTAAGACACAAGATGGTTAGTGCATGTCATCCGCGATGGGAAGTTGTATAATGGATTGGTAAGTCGGATAACAACGACGTACTTAAGAAAGGAGATGTGACGACCTCGTGAATGATGAGATTGAAGGAATATGAGTGCTAAAAGAAAATATAAGTAACGATGATTATAGTGAAATTTTCGCATGTTTTAAGTCAAGGTTAAGATTCAAGACTCGCCGAATGGTGCAGAAGAAATTTATCAGGTGATGGTACACTTTGAAGGACATGTTTGTGCATAGTAGTATGTACGTATGTGTTATACCTTACAGAATAATTTTATTTTAATTTTTGGCCATTGAGCCACAAGTATAATGATGCTAGCTCTAATGTAAGACCCCCCCTAGGTAACATGATATGAATTTAGTCGCAGAGGAAAAATATCGATCACTATGATTTTGATAAGAAAAGAGCCTAAGGGAAAAATACATGTACATAAAAAAAACGTTCGGTATTACAAAAATAATCAATAGAGATGTAATAGAATTAGACTACAAGGGTATATAAGTAGACCAATAGTTAAGGAATATTTTGTCGTTTAATATAGATATAGATATATAGATAGATTAATAAATTTGTCAAGCACATCGAACAAATATCTGAATCGCATCCAACTATACAAATAGAAGAAAAAAAATTCAAACTTAAATAGTTTAGATCTGGATCAACTTGAAAGTAAATTACTAAACTGTGATCAGATCAGATCAAATCGTGATCTCAGATCCCACATTTGTTGAGCCAGAGTTAACTTTTTTCAATCAACACCTATTCACCGTCTAATGCTGCTCCATTTTCTCAAATCTTCACCTTTAATAAGGTAGTTTCATAGAAAGAACAGCCATATATGAGCAAGATCTACAAGATAAGTTGCATTCAAAACAAGGTTGGATAATTGGAAAGTTAAGATTTTTCAATATGAACTTCCCAGGGGAGCACGAACGAATAGATATCCGCGAATGTCATTGTTCTGAGACACATTTCAAAAATCACTCACGCTGGCCAAGCTTTGGCACTCAGCTTTCAAATATAATTAATAGCGTCAGAGATACAAATGCACTTCTTATGCCTAACGCCTTAGTGTTATGCGATACAGCTACAATAAGAGAAAATTACAACAAGAGGAGCACAATAAACCCAAATGCTATCTGTCTCCATAGTGGAAAATGTAGTATATGGTCTTAACACCAAATTAAAGTTCATCCTGCAAAATAAGAAGAGCAACTGATGTCACCGAAGGTGCAAGCCACAACATGCCAAGCAAAACAAGAAATTCATCTACCAAACCTTAATTCTGTTGATCATTATGCTTTCCACTTTCCATCTTTTCTAGTATTAAAACAATTTACTTGCCTTGTTACAATTTCAGTAATCTCTGTTTTCAAGTTAACTATATAACATTACAAGTTGTACTGGATATTACTGCAAATTCTATAATGTTGTTAATTATTGGGTAATTACGTTAACTTCTACTTAGTCCATATTGAAACATATGCATTGCAGGAAAAAAATGTTAACTACAACATATACTCAGAGATATAAGAAGAGAAAATAATACAATATAAAGGATGAAATAGTTTTAAGGATGTCTTTATTAGATTATTAATCACGGAAACAAAGAAAAGCCAAATGAAGGATTTAACAGAAATTCTTTTGCCGACGTATGGTTCAAAAACCAGTTAAAAGTTTCAGTTGCAATCTGTAAATGTTCCATTTGCACTTGCGACATAACTAACCAAGGATATATCTATCCGTTTGACAGAATCAGCCTTTCAGACTGAAGCCATAAATAGAGTGGTGATATTCTTCAAAGTTTAGAACCACATTTCACATTAAGAATTTTAACTCCATAACAATTTCAAAATCATATCTTTTTAAATGAATTAACCAAAATAATTTCCTCATAGGCCAATGGACAAGTAGTACACATCTATCGAGACTGCCAATTGGCCAACGCGAATGTCACAATCATGTAAAGACAATTAGATATCTAGAGAATAAGCCAGCTTATCTTGGATTAGGAGAAGCAAGGGTGGAAGTGGAAGAGGAGAAAAAGAAATCTGAGCTTACATGATAGTCATCCATATAATCGTGGTGATACCGCTGAAGAAAAGTGTTAAATCAATAATTAGATATTACAATTCAAAACAATGTAAAGCAAAACAAGAGACATGTATGTCAAAACAAATCACCTAGTTAAATTATAAAGAAAACTGAATTGGTATTTAGTATCATTATATGTATCCTATAGAAAAAAAAAACGAACTTAGCAAAAAGCCAGAAGCTTCACGTATTTCTGGTGGAATTAATGAACAAAATTTGGTTTCAGAAGCATGAGGAAGTAAATATCAAATTGCCAAGAAGAATTTAGTATAAAAAACTACGGATAAATAAATTGTAAAGTTTTAAGCACTGAAAGAATCAGCAACAGAAACAAGTGATCATGGAATATCAGATTTTAATTGAACTATTGTAATTCGTATCCTTAACAGGGGAGGCTTAAGGGAAAAACAAAAGGAGATATGAAAAAATGAATCAAATATTGGGAGGAAACCGACTGTAAAACGCATAAAATCTGAATATACGAGATACTAACCCTCTTGTATCTGTCCCGGTGTCTGTCCCTACCCCTTTCCCGTCTCCTGTTTTCACCTTCCTCTCTTGCTCTTTGAGCTTCCTGATAATTTCCAACCATTTTAGAACGTATGCATCAGCAAAAGAAGGTTAGGTAGAATGTTAGTGATAAGCAAGAACTGTTACCTCTTCCTCTTTTGCTTTTCTCACTTTCTCCGCCTCTTCAAAAGCCTCCTTTTCAGCCTAACAAAATGTTTGAAGAAATTCTTAGTACTACAAGAGAAATCAATCTACAAATTAGCAGTAAAGGATAGAGGATCAAGTACAGACCTCCCTATTGGAAAACACTTCCTGAATTACTTGTTTTGCATAATCTGGCTCATCGCCTATCAGAATGTTATCAAAAACAGAACCTGCCTTTACCTGCACTCCAACATATTGCATTCCAGTTGTTACAAAAATGCTGAATTAGCTGTCAGAAAAGACGGTGTTTCCCAAGAAAAAGATGGTCTGCATTACCTGCCAAACTTCGATACCAACATATTTGATTGGCTTCAGCACGTAGAGTTCAGGATCATCTTCAAATTCTGGAAACAAAGAGAAATATTAGGGTTTGTTTCCTAAAACTTCATAAAACAGTGTCACGTGCATTAAACTTCAATATGATATGATTGCAAACATTCATTACCTGGATTATCAATCCAAGGGATCTTCCATTTCCCTTTATAGTTGGGATTCTTAATTTTCTGCATCGTAAACATAAATTCAGTAGATATTCCAGTTCTAACTCAAACCCTTCATGCTTCATAACTAACCGTTTTCGCATCATACCTTCCTTTTCCATGCACCCCGGTACGCTGGATTAGGTACTTTGGGTGGCTTCCACATACCATCCTCCTCGTCATCCCAGTTATTAGGCTGATCAAAGAACACAAATTTTTGATATATAGGTTAATAAACTTTGAAGATGTAGTCACGTCAGTCTAATCATATGACAACTTTACGCTGTGATAGCATATCAACCAGAAAACACTCTGTCCAGTGTCCTCTCCGTCACTAAAAAGAAGCTTTAGCCTCTTCTATGGGGGTGTGATTGAGATGGAAAGAATCCAACTAAAACAGAGATGCAAACAAGAAAATCATGTGGTATTGGACCACATAGGACTTCATTGTCTGTTTGAATCTGCTCGTTCCTACCTCAATTGCTAACCAAAAAATATTGGTAGCGTAATGCAGGTGTGGCACAAGGATGAAAGAGAGAGAGAGAGATTCACTACAACGACTATCATACCTCATTTAAACTAGTTTATTAGTCAAATAAATTTTGTGCTAACCGTCAATCTACCACGACCATATCCAGCTTGGGACCAACGATACAAAAACTTTCATAGGATGGAAGCTCACATAGGCAGAGCTAGAGAGAGAGAGATTCATTGCAAAAACACAAATAGAAACTTATGAAGGTAGATGAAAAAGCCTTTTTAGAATGACCATATCACAGAAAAGGAACTCATAGAACCTCATCAACAATGCAGGTGATAAATAAGGTTTCTGTCAATTATGTTCCCGTTGCAAACTAACCTTTTTAGCTTTCCTGTCTGGAATCTCTCTCGGAATAGAATCATATCCCTGGAGTAAACAGTTTCAAATAAGTCGGCAATCAAGGCAAATTGATAAAACCTACAGAAACCTAACGCATACATTAAAAATTACCTCAGGTTTGACATCATCTGGATCTTCTATATATTCTCTGTCATCCCAGTCAGCAGGCTATAAAGTAAGGAAACAAGTGAGGGGTAAAACACCATAGAAGTACCAAAAACTTCACAAAGTAGTAAAGGGATGGAAGGCAGTTTAACAAAACAATAGTTGTCCAATCTTTCAATTTGATAATAAAGGGAGAATCAGCTTACAATGAGAATCTCTTTCTCAGCCAAATTGATGACCAATATGTAAATTCAATAAATAAAGTTAGGACTCGGCAGGTATTCCTGAGTTTTCCAAATCCACCTAACCTCAAGTTGGAATACCTTTTTTGCATTTACATGCTTGATTTTGCGGGGAGGAAGTATGTCCCAGTCTGTGTACATACTTCCAGAATCTCTTTCTCGACCATCAATCCAGATGCTGTATGATGCATCAGGTCTAAGTATGAACGTGTAGAAATGTGTTAATTTGTCTGTTTCACATTCTAATTCCTTCTTGATGGGGTAATTCTGGCCTTGGTAGGAAAGTATAACATGAAGTTTCTTCGTCTGTGTACCACAGATATCTGGTCCAAACATAAAACTGCAGCAACAAGAACGATTAGCAAATTTATATTAGGAAAGGGATGTTACCAGGTCATAAAGTATGACAACACAAATAATAAACTAGGGGATTTGCAAAATAGAGGAGCAGCTGTCCCTTCGACATATAAGGAATTTCATTCTTCAACCTCGCACTACTTTTCGTCTTTAATTCTTTTGAGTAACTTATCAGTAACTCTTAGAACTAAGATATTCAGTTTACGAATTCCACTAATGCATATAGTGATGAACAAGACCCAACTGGCAATTCAAAACTAATCAGGGCCATAGGTAACACACCCAGAAAAAGGAAAGTGGTTGTGCTACTAAGGGATATTGGATCAGGGAGATCACTGGCATGTCTCAAAATAACATGTAAATTTTGCATTAGGAATTCATGCATATTTTAAAAGTGGTAAAACCAAATCACAAAATCCTTCACAGGAAAGGAAAAAGAAAAGATGTTGCTAAAAGACATGCTTATGCCAATCACAAAATCTCCACATTATGGGATGTCTTAAAAGGAGAAAGAGGAAGTTGACATTCAAGAAATGACCTGTATGGGGTGTCTCCCCCAAATTTCTTCTGATTGACATATCCAGAGAGAAGCTTTATGTAACCCCCTCCACATTCAATATCTTGCTCAAACTTTATAGAATACTGTACAACCAGTGTTTTGTTTTTATTGCTAAATTCCGGTATCTTTGCAGAGAGGGCAAAATGTTTAGCATCACTTGTTGTCTGAAGACCTGCAAAATCAGTATCATCTTAAATCTGTGACTGAACTCTTCATCAGCCAACGGAAGAACATGACTTGTGGTTGAGTACGACAGATCATAAAATAGGGACAAAACTTGATTATTTTAGTAATATAATAAATTATTACTTTATCAAAAAATGATATATGACTCTAAGCTTCTGAAGAGTTTTGAAACTGCAATAGAAAGTTTTTGAATAAAATTAGAAAGCATTTGGAGAAGAATAAGTGTGTTGCAGTGATAAAAACTCTACTTGCTGTCATCTTATGTTAAGTTAATATAGTGTTTACAGTACAAAGTGAACATAAGTAGATAAGAAAAGTGAAGATTATAAACCTCTGTCATCAGGATCAGCAGCCCATTTGCCGGCGGTGTGCTTAAATGTGCCTGCTTTTCCTTCACTGCTTTTCCAGTCAGACTTCACCCATCTGCTCCGCCAACCATCTTTTCACAACAAACAAACAAAAATTCGCATTACAATTCTCAACAAAATATGTAGAGTTCACGTTGAAGAATATAAAACTTCAAGAAATGGTTACCATCGAAGCGTTCTTCAAAGAAGATTTCACATACTGAACAAGTAATTAGTGTAAAGAATAGCAAAACTAGTAGATAACCCGAAAGAGCCATTTGCTCCTTTAACAAAATTATTTGCGCTATTTATGCAATGTTGCTTCCCAATTAAGACCTTGACTTTTATATAATTACGTTAATACCCATCTCATTATTTTTACATGTCCTCCAATTAAAAATGCCTTTGCACGTCCCTTTGTCCAATGGAATTGCTTCTAGTGTAACTCTCTTTTTTCTTTTGAATTTGATGTGGAATTTGGAACACTAAAATAATTCTGTTCCCGTTCGTTTAGTGGCCCTAATTCCTTAAAAAGTACCCCCAACCACCACCCGACTCTCAGCTATTTGCGCATTCCTTAAAAAATATTAATTTAATTAAAATATATTTAATAAATATTAAAATTTAATCATCTAACATTTAATAAGAATAAATTTAAAAAGTAAAATTAATAACACTTTTTTTTTATCAAGTAGTAGTGTACTACATTGGATAACTTTTTCTTATTGCAGATAAATTTAGAGCAATGAATTAAAAACAGAATTTAATAGTGCGGATCTATTGGTTTATATAATTTGCGCACTTGTGCTTATTATTTATAGGCAGCCTTATTTATATAATTATTATATTTGAAGTGATCCATTTCTAATTATGCTAATTTAAAAATAGCTTTCATTCCTTAAAATTCGGTAATAGAGTCAACTCCTTCTATTGATTCATGTGCTTTGAAACACTAGCTCTACTCTTGGTAGCCATCGAAAATTGTTTAATTTTCCAACTCGTATAAATTAACTGATAACATGATTTATTTACTTTAAAAAGCCATTTGTGTGCATGCCCTAAAGGGCAATACTAGTGCTCATTGAAATGTTTTATATTCTAACAAAACTAATCCAAAATTGGCAATACACATATATACATGAGGGACATTCGACTTTAATATTTTCACAAAAGAAATAAAATATGATTGGACTTAAGTATATTAGTATCATCCCTCAAATTTACAATGATCATAGATAATATACAAAATCGTATAAGTATCATTAACTTTGACTTTTTTTATTTTATTGAAATTCTATTGAAGTTGTTCGAACGAGGGAATTTGAAATTTATACTCACTAAAGATGCAATACATATAAAAATAATTTAACAACAGTGTTTCTGATGAAAGAACAAAGTCTTATGAGTTTTTAGAGTGATTGATAAATCTATTATTTTCCTTTTAGAAAATCTCAAATTCAATAAAAATAAATAAATAGGAGACTGAAAATGAGAGAAGACTCATCGTTTTTAGCCCGATTCAGGTGTGTATTTATTATATATTGTGGATTAAGTCATTCAAAATCTATGAAATTATTTTATATTTTGCTTAGTGATAACAAAACTAAAATTACTAAATTTGAGAAAAAAATAACTCAAACCTTGAATATTTCTTAAAACTTATATAAATATTGATGAGTAAAGATATTTAATACCTTTGTTCAAAGTGAATCGTCATACACAGAAAATTTAAATATCACAATTATAAAAAGATTTCAAATAAAAAATATTCATTTTTTATTTAAATCATATTTAATTAAAATTTAACTTTAAAACTCTAATTTCATCGAGTGATCTATCTTCACGAATAATCTAATGATATTATGTCCAAAAGATGTGAGCAAACTTCACGGTTGGGTCAAGAGGATAGTAATGTACTCTCTGTCTTACAAATAGATTGTTGTGTATTTTATTTACACGCTTTTAAAAAAAGTATTAATAAGAAAAATATTTTAATTATTTTATTCTCTTAAAAAATTACATCATGTTATATTTTCTCAATAAATATTTTTTATATATAATATATATCAATTTTATAAATGATGCATTTCCTCTTAAATACTACAATAATTATACAAAGAGTAAAATGGAAAGAAGCTATTTAATTTTAAATGACAAATATCTTGTTCTTGAGATGAATAATTTAGTAAAGGCAATAAGTATTTTGAGATGGAGAGTTTTTGATAAACATAGGGAGAAAAGGTCGGTCTTTTTCGCCTGCGTTGACTTGACTAGAGCTATTGTGCATTAATGATATGGTAGACTGGAGCATTAATATTCAGTCTTCCCCATGTCTCCTCCCAAAAGAAAGAGAAAAAAAAGCCTCCTCCGAAAGCAAAGAGCCAAAGACCAACTGCCGATTCCACTCTTTTTTCTAGGGGTGAGCACGGGTACAGGGTATTCAGATATTCGATCGGAATGGATACTAACGGGTAGGTTTTGGGTAGATATATTATAATAATGGATAGGTTCCGGATAGTAAAATTAAGAACCGATTAATGTCGGGTCCGGTTCCGGTTCTAGCAAATAGAGACAGGATATCCGAATCCAGAACTGATACCCGGAACCTATGAAATATTAAATATTTTTACTTTTTTAATTCCACTTGCAATCTCTTGCCCTCTTCATTTTCACATTTATCTTTCACTCTGCACTCTCTTCCTATCCAATTAAAGCAGCAAATTCAATCTCTCCTCCATCGACACACACCACAGCATGTACTATTTTCCCAACTTCCCTAACCTCTGCGAATTGAAAGTATTTGCCATTAATCGAGTTGTTGCTACCTGCGAATTGGAAGTGTTTGCCAACTTCCCTAACCCCTGCGATTGTGGTTTAACTTTTCATATTCGAGTTGCTACCTGCACTATCATTTCAATGTAATTTGAGAGGGTGAAATACTGGTTAGGTCACACACACACTACACTCCAGTGCCCAACATGTGTTCGATAATTTGCCACACCGAATTTGAGCCTAATACAACAAATTCAATTAGGTATTTTGATAAAACCTAATACAGCTACAACTTAGGAAGCACTCTACAGGGTACCCGGGAACCTACCCGGAACCACAGGGTCCGGGTAGGTTCCGGATAATGATTGCTACGGGTAAGTTTCGGGTAGTAAATTTAGGAATTGATATTTTACTAGGTAGGGTCCGAATAGTTCAAAAAAGTTAGGGTATCCAGACCCGCTCACCCCTACTTTTTTCATGTTGTTTTGTCTTTATTTAGATAGGTGATATATATCCCATTTTAGTATCAACAGTTTATATTTAATTAACAAGAAAAGGATTTTATTCATGGTAAATATATATCCCATTTTAGTATCAATAGTTTTTATATTTAATTAACAAGAAAATTATGGTTTCATATATTTGCTTCCAGAAAGTTTAGCAATCTCACAATTCTAACAACAGATTTCCAAATAGTTCGTTCATTAACTTTTCATTAATAACAAAACATTAGCAATCCTACAAATATTTAACCCTTCCTTAATGAATTTTATTTAAAAATTTTGCATTATATATCTGCACACCAAAATAATAGCAGGTAAAAGTATTCTTTTGTATATTAATGATAATATACATATTTTATACATAATTTGTATATGTTTTTTATATATTAACTAGCGAGTGTAATAAAATAAAAGCTTAATGCAATTGGTTTTCACTAATTCAGAAGTTGGATTCTTCACGACAATGACTTAGCTTGTACATTGTTTTATATTTCTTTTATGTTAGAAGAACATTGAATTCATTGACAGATGCAGCCAATTAAATGTTACTGGGAATGACTAGAATGCACCAGTAAAAACTAAAGAGATTTTTACGTTTTGTATCACTTTGTCCAAGCTTATTACTAAAATTAACTTATATTTTCAAATCTTTTTCTATTTAGCCATTTTGTATATAATTTGAAATATTTAGGGAAAAGACAATAATTCTTTAATTTGTGGTTATGCTTTTCATTTTTTGATACACAGAAACTGTTTCAAAGTGATATTCATGTTTATCATCACATATTTAAATATTATTGGGTGAATTAAAGTAAAAAACTTAAAACTATTTTTGGGGTATTTAAAATCTTGAAAACGCACAAATAAGTGTTGTGATTTATTGGAATTTTTGACAACTTGATGATTGAGGTTCGTTGGAGATGTCAATTTGAAGTTGTAGTTAAAATTTGAAGTTATTCGATAAAGATTTGACTCATTTCGCATGGAGTTTCGTGATTGAAGTTAGTATGTTGTTTTTCTCAAACGCACGTTCAAATATACGTGGATGTCAAGTAAAACAGTGATGAAATAGAGTGGCGTACCCACATAGACTTATGATTAACAATTATCAGACTTAACAACTATTAATTAACTTAATCAAGTATTTTCCTCCAAAGGTAATTGTTGTAAATTAACTAAGACAAAATTGTAAAACTAAGTAATTTAAGTTAATGATTGATCAAGGACGAGAGTGCAAAGCTTTTAGGCTTAAAAACAATGAGAGGAATAATTTAGGGCTATGATATCGCCAACAATCCTGTTGGGCATTCACTTAAATTGACGTTCTAATTTATCGAGTTTACGGATTAAAATAGTTAATATTATGACTAAAAATCTTTCGAGTCCTTAATCGCCTATTCATATTACTTTCACACCTATATGTTTATGGTCATGAACCTTAACACAAATGCATTTAAAACTCCTATATATTAACCAAGCAAATTAATCTAGGTATATGTCTATCCTAACTGCAAATCCGCTCACCGATGCCCAGAGTTGAGATCTTGCTCTACTTAATCCTATTGCAATCTTAAATTTCCACTTTCGAGTTCAATTCAAGATTCATAGATGTATTTCACTGTTCGCGAAGCTGTAAAATAATTACGCTCAGGACTAAATAAGTAAACTCATAAGATAAATCATATAAACATCACTTCAAATTCATACAACAACATTTATGTAGCTACCATAACCCCATAACTAGAACGTTTAACTATTTATGATTCGAGTGAGACATTATGAGTTCATGAATAATACAACCGTAAATGATGAAATAAAAGAGAAAAAACATGAACCCTATGAAGAAATACTCTAAATCTTGCTTTGCGCCAAAATATATCCAAGATACATTTTCCCGTCAAAATAACTTATTTATAGAGTATGAAAATGTCTAGGGCGTTTAAAACTAAATTTCGAGTGAAGTGAGAAACTTGGTCAACATGCGACACCCTTGATGCGCAAGAGGTGGCGCAAAAGCACACTTGAACTTAAGAGAGCAGCACCTTCTCGCGCCACCCGCGTTGTGTCATAACCATGGCAATTGTTGTGTCTCGTGCCATTCTTGCATAAAGGGTGTCGCACCTATTTACTGCAATTTGATTTTTCATGTTTCATGTGCAACACTTCCACAACTTCGGTGAAACGACAAAAAGTCCTTCAATCTTTTGAAATGTACCTAGACATCACAAACAAAGCAACATAAACTCAAATATAACAATTTCGAATCAAAGGTGCGATTAAAGTACTAAGAATTTAAAGGAAAATGATACAAAATATAGATACTTGTGCTAAATATTACAACCACACACTTACACTTTAGTCGCCCTCGAGCAAATCAACTATCAACAACTCATCTCTATAAAATCACAGAGCTTATGCAAATTCGAACACGTCAACTCGTGCTATGACTAATACAACAACAACAACAACATACCCAGTGAAATCCACAACGTGGGATCTAGGAAGGGTAGAGTGTACACAGACCTTACCTCCACCTTGATAGGTAGGACATCTATTTCCGGAATACCATCAGCTCAAGACAAAGCATAATCATAAGCAAAGCAAGTAAGGCAAGGCAAGACAAAGCAAGAGAAATGGTCAGACTCGGACATGAAATTAAATCAGTATAGACAATATGAACATGCTGATAACAAAATCAAATACGTCATGGTAATGCATTCTAACAATAAGAAGCAGTAGATAACACATCTAAATAAGATAAATAAAGTACACTAAAGAACACATAGCAACATAAATCAAATTACATGGGACTATAAAGTAATATTGCGCCTATAAGTGTGATAGGCTAATCGGGCCTATAGTAATAATACTACGACTATCACTTTGTAAGCGTAAGTAAAACTACGCTCGACTACCTACTACCCGTCTACCCTAATCTGTGTCCTCCACAACCCCCTATCTAAGGTCATGTCCTCAGTAAATTGCACATGCGCCATATCCCATCTAATCACCTCTCCCCAATACTTCTTCGGTCTACCTCTACCCCTCATGAACCCGTCCATAGCCAACCTCTCACACCTCCGCACTGGGCATCCGTGGCTCTCCTCTACACATGTCTGAACCATCTCAACCTCGCTTCCCGCATCTTATCCTCTACCAAGGCCGCTCCCACTTTATCCCAGATATCATCATTTCTAATCCTATCTCTCCTTATATCCCCACACATCCATCTCATCATCCTCATCTCCGTAACTTTCATCTTGTGTATGTGCGAAGTCTTGACTAGCCAACACTCCGCCCCATACAACATAGTCGGTCTAACCACCACCCTGTAGAACTTACCTTTAAGTTTTGGTGGCACCTTTTTGTTGCACAAGACTCCAAATGCGAGCCTCAATTTCATCCACCCTGCCCCAATACAATGTGTGACATCATCATCAATCTCTCCATTCCCTTGGTTAATAGATCCTAGGTACTTGAAGCTTTCTTTCTTTGGAATGTCTTGAGTACTAAGCCTCACCTCCACGCTTGTCTTAGGGTCACTCACATTGCTGAACTTGCACTCCAAATACTCTGTCTTTTTCCTACTCAATCTAAACCCTTTAGACTCTAGAGTCTGTCTCCAAACCTCCAGCTTGGCGTTTACTTCGCTGCGAGTCTCATCAATCAGGACTATGTCGTCTGCGAATAACATACACCATGATACCTCCCATTGGATTTGTCGCGTCAGTCCACCTATCACCAGGGCAAATAGGAATGGGCTAAGAGCTGATCCCTGGTGCATCCCCATCATCACTGAGAAGTGCTTCGAGAGGCCACTTTGCGTTGGATGCTCTTTAACCTCCCTATAATTATGACTCTATTGCTCTTCCTACTGTCGGTACCCTAGTCTTGGCTCCATCATACATATCCTTGATCGCCCTAGTGTCGCCACAGGTACACCTCTAACCTCCAAACATCTCCATAGAATCTCCCTAGTGATTTTGTCATATGCCTTCTCTAGGTCGATGAAAACCATAGGTAAATCTTTCTTCCTCTCCCTATACTGCTCCACTAACCTCCTAAATATGATCATTTAAAGATATGCAAAAAATTAAAACACAAGCAAAATCTCACTTTTATCATGCAAAAATATTAAGTCAATTTAAAACTCACAAACAACCTCTTCAAAATGACTTAGCCTAAAAATCGACTCAAGGATATTAAACTAGGAAAAAATGGCCATATCACCACTGAGAAATCAAATACTTCACCTATCTTTCATCAACCATATTCCCTCACCCAAAATAAGAGAGTCGCCCAACATTCACTCATAAAAATATAATAAAATCACATATATGGACATAAAAACAAGAGAATCTTGCTCACTCTCACAAAGAACTTCACATGTGACATACGACGAATCATATGCTTGTCCTTAGTATAGTACTCTAATAATATAAGAACATTGAGTCTAAAATCAAGTAGGACTAGAAAGATTTGTAACGTAAACTAAGAGACGGATAAAAATTATTTGGGTAAAATAGTGACTATCCTCCCTAAACACTTTAATGCACTACACTTTTTCACTTAAGCGCAACTCTTCAACGCAACTATCAACCTCCTTTTGCCCCCCACTACTTCCATTTATTTCTCCTATCTCGTTAAGCATATTTTTGTACATCACTAGAAAGGAGCGTTCATTTATTTCATTTTTCTTTTTCTTCAATTTTTTTCTTCTTTTTCTTTTATTTTCGCTCCCAACTAAAACATATATTTTCCTTTTTCAACGAGCACCCTTAATTTTTTTTCTTGAGTTTTCGTCCTCAACTATCCCCCTTTTTAACTTCCCAAACTTCTTTCAAGCACCCATTTTTCAATTAAAGTGCTCCAAGTGTTATGAGATCAAATTCTTAGGCTAATCAGAACAAAGAGAATAAACTCAAGATGTAAAACTAAAGTTGAGGATAACTCTTTTTTATCTATATTCCTGATTACGAATTAAAAGCCTCAAACAAAGTAACTAAGCATGTCGACATAAGGGTAGGTAAAGAGACAGCTAAAAATATGTCTACTCAAAGAAACATCTAGATCATCTACTAAACTTACCACACTTCATTTTGCTTTGCTTTTTCCGGAAAAGTACTAGACATTAATATAAAAACATGGAATATAACAAAATTTCTCGCAAACACGTGGCACATGATTGACTTAAGATGGACCAGTATCGACCTTCAAATTAAGCAAACAATAGCAAAAATTCATTGAAAATATTATTAAGCCAATAGGATCACTTGAGAGTCAAGTAGACAAGTCTAGGTGTCTTAAGAGAGGTTATTCACTTTTTCTAGGCATGTTCTTTAAATTTAAAAATTCGAGAATTGCTCATTTTGTAAAATTCGCACATAATTCGAGCACCTAACATTCAAATGGCTCTAAGGGATAGAGTCTCCTAATCACTACCTAATGACTAAGTTCCCTCAATATGACTATCAACCATCTATCATCGGAAACGTCCTCCTTAATCCTAATTTGATCATCTAAAGAGCCAAAAATAAAAACTACTCCTAAAAATTAAAAATTGTCTGGTTAAAAGTCCCCTCCCCCTCGAAAATAATCAAGGCCATAAGAAAAACTAAGGGGTGGATGATTAATGCTGCTAATGAGTGCAAAGAAGCTACAAAAGGAATAAAAGAAAGAGCAAAGGAAAATTCTGAATTTTTCTTAGTTTTCTAATTTTTTTATAAGACTAAGAATAAAAAATCCTATGCATAAGCATCCTTGACCTCAAAAAGTAAAATTACAAGAGACGTATCCTCACCCCCACACTTAACCAATGCATGCCCTCAATGCATATATCAAAATCTCGACAAAAACTAAATAAGATGAGAAATACTCCCTAAAGCCAACTAGGGCCTACTCGTCATCACTGATGGAGTCATCATCGCCACATTCACCATCAAATGGCTCAGGTAACTCCTCCCCCTCATCATTATCAGCATTAGTCATCAAAAACATTAGAGTAACTTTATCATTTATCCTCCATCCTTCTCTTTGTCAGTTGCATGAAGATCAATTGTGTTGACATCCTCATTCTCCAGTAGTTCCACATAACCAACCAAAATCTGCTATAAGATAGTGGTAAGTGGAAACTCAACATTCACTCCTGAGAGGTCTATGTTTGCTGCTCAGCTTTGCAGCTCATGCATCATGTGGTTTATCAGCCTCAACCACACTCGTGCGGGCTTCTAAAACTTTTTCATAACCATGATCTTATGTGTTTTGTAATTGTCTGTCCATCTGGTCCACTGGTGGGTAGAACCCCGCCCGCACATTAAATCTCGTATGGCCTTGTAGTCTAGTTTGTTGATGAAGTCATTCAAGGGTTCAATAGGGCAGTGAGGGAATCCAAGTTCTGAGCCACCTCTTTCTGTCATGGATGGCTTAACTGCTAAGGCCAGTGTGTTATTTTGCATTGCCAATCCTTCTCGAGTCCAGAAAAAATAAAAATACACTATAATATTACAAAAAAGAATAATGCAAGAATAATAAAAAAAATGAATTGCCTCCCAACAAACACCTTAGTTAAGATCATGGCATGACTTTTTTGTATTTTTTTCTTTTTTCTTTTTATTTTATTTTTGTTTTATTTATATTTATCGTACAACCTCGGGTTGCCTCCCAGGTGGTGCCTAATTTAACATTGTGGCACGATGCATGCTTGTGTTACCTCCTGAAAAGTGTCGTACTTAGCATCATGGCATGCTACCTCCAATTAGGCATCAAACATGTCTACTAAGGTCTTGTGCCTTTCAACCTCATCACCCCAATAGTGTTTCACTCTTTGGCCGTTCACCAAAAATGTTACTTCTGATGCCGGCACTCGCAACTCAACAACTCCATGTAATTTGACAAGAACAACCTATAATGGGCCGTCCACATTGACTTTAACTTCTTAGAGAATAACTTTAGTCTAGA
This sequence comes from Anisodus tanguticus, assembly GCA_034509755.1. Lineage (NCBI taxonomy): Eukaryota > Viridiplantae > Streptophyta > Magnoliopsida > Solanales > Solanaceae > Anisodus > Anisodus tanguticus. The sequence continues at coordinate 44,791,649 of CM067543.1, read as the reverse complement.
ATTGAATAAGAGAATCAGTTGGCCATGTGTAAACTCATGATGTTGAATATGCATGTCGAGCTATTTCTTGCTCTTTTATTTATAAAGCTTACCATTTTCATAGGCATGGAGCCAAAATTCATCCAACTCATGCAATTGCAATAACTTCTCCTTAACTCTCGTAATTAGACCTCCTGGTACCTGGAAACCATAAGCTGGAAGATATGCTACTAATAGTACCACTATCATGATACTGAATCATGGCGCTTTTGGCCCTACCTAAAGTCTGAAATATTCACAACCTTATGTACTTAGGTATCTCATACCTCATTTACCTTTACCTTTCTTACATCTAAATCTCGCACTTTATCTTCTAACACTTGCATAACCTTCACACCACATAGGTGGGATTGACATCCATACCTTAAGGCTCTAATATAATACTTACACCTCCGATGCATACATAGTCTAGTATAAACTTCATACTGACTCATCACAAGCACGAGTCAAAATCAAGTTCTTATGATGCAGCTCTATTGCACGATCTGGAATATCAAAGAAGGGTAACTAATCCTAAATGCCCTGTAGCCTCATGATATAATTGTGGTGCAAAATACATCCATAAACAAGACTCTATGATACATGGCTTTGTAGACTCCATAGGACCGACCTGTTCTGATACCAAGTTTGTCATGCCCCAAACCTGGGGAGGCGTGGCCGGCACCCGGTGCCATACTTGACCCCAAGCGTACCACTCTGTAACTCACAAATTCTGCATATAACCAATAATCAAGGCCGACAAGGCCATGCTCTCTATAATATGTGGATAACTGTCTAAGCTGAAAGGGGAATCACCCTAACATAAATACATCTATGCAAGCCAACAAGCTCACCATGAGTGTCTACAATAGCAAAACCCAAAATAGTTACATACAAGGGACGACAAGGCCATCATGTTGACATATTAAACATATAGTACATGTCTACAAGCCTCTAGAGATAATACAATTGAAATGTGGTCGGGATAGGGCCTCGACCTACCCATCGTGTTTATATATATTGCATAACTCTAAGACTTTAAACCTGGTAATACGGATAAAATGGAGCTTACCAATCCAGTTGGAACTCGACAACATCTAATGAGAAGGCATGTGTACCTATCTGTCAGGACCTGCATGCATGAAATGCAACATCCCTCGACAAAAGAGATGTCAGTACAGAATAATGTATTGAGTATGTAAGACAGCTGAATAACTGAAATTGAGCTGAACTGAGATACAATATATACTGAATGTAAACTGAGGGGTCAATGATAATCTGGGTGTATACTTATCTGTCTCTGACTCTTATCAATAGAATAACACCGAATTAACTATACGACCTCTTATTAGGCTTGGTGTATTTGTTAATACCTCCAAAGGCAAGTGTATGTATATCCCCGTAAGCAAGTATATGTATAACTCTTAAGGCAAGTATATGTATAGCTCCCGAAGGAAAGTATATGCATAGCCCCAAAAGCAAATGCGCATTTATATAGCCCCGAAGGTAACTATTTGAATAGATAGCCCCGTAGGCAAGTATGTAACTCTATAAATAATAGTAGCACTGTGTATATAAACTCTCTACTCTTTCTATTAACGTAAAATAAGTAAAAATTGAATGCAGCTTACCGAAAGGGAATAGCTCACACAACCTCAATCACAACATACAAAGGCTAACTAACAATTATCAAGCTAAAGAATCGTGCCCCTTCATAATGAGATCATTGACCTCTTATTATCTTCTTTTCTCCACTTCTCATCTTTCTAGATTAAGATATCATTAGCCCTTTCTAATATAGGCTAGATATTAGGGACAATCATCGTAAGTCCAATCTAATACTCGTAAGCTTAATCATTCTACATACTCTACTATATTTCTGGTTTGATATGTTATTCATGGGGACGTCATGAATCCCCGTCTAGCACTTATAGGCTTATCCAGTTATGTGCTATGCGTTACTTCTTAAACTCTTTCATTAATTATATAAATAGATAGCCTGTAATCCTACCTTTCTATATCTTAAGGAGTAGATGTTCTTAAGGGACACTCTACATATTCTTAAGATCAATGACTTACTTATATAACTATAGCACTCTTGACTCTTATACTGTATAAGACTTGTTCTTTTAGTCTCGTACGACATTTGATTGACTATATGAATATGTACTTTCAACTCTTTCTATGTTAGGAGGAATGAGATATGAGACAAGCTCAAAGATTAGCCAACAAGTCAATACAAGAATAGAAAAGGTCCACAACATGAAAGTACTCCCAACAAGGGACAAACAATAGCAAGAATATGATGTTTCTTTTGGAAACTGATTCATACGAAATCATGCTTAAAAAAAAGAAAGCATAGTCATACCTTTAATACCGACCCTTCAATAGCTATTACAAAACCATCTTGTGCAGCACACGTTAATCTACAAGAGACGATCACCATACTAATATCAAATAACATGAAGGCATAACGACTAAACAACGAGAGGCTAGCTCGTTGTATAACAATTATATGGTGTTCCTCCACACCCTTACTCATTCAAAACTTCATAAATATAACAAAACAGCAATGCAACCTAATAAAAGTACAAGCATCTCACAACAAGTTCAGCGACTCTGACTCATGGTTTTCGATCACCGTCTCGCGAGTCCTATGCTATAAACACATTAACAACAATCTCTTATATGAAGTTAGGAAAGTGATACTTATCTTAAATAAGCTAGAACCAGTCCGCTCTATCCCAAACTTTCAAGAAACAAAAGATTACGATAACTATGAGAGAGAGAATCAAAGATAGAATTCAGCTACAACTTACGTTGAGATGAAGTAGAAGATTGTTGCCTAAATTGCTACTAAATAAATAGAATATGTTGCTGTTAGGGATGAAAGAACGTTGCTGCATCTTCATAAAAGAATTTGCTAGCTTTCACAAGATAATTATATGAACTCCCTTTTCCTTTTAAGCAAATTTTCACTTCCCACCTTTATGCAAGTTTGTATCCCACAAAAAATGCTAAGTTATTACACCATAAGATAGTAATATATTCAGCCACCTAATGGACCATAGGGACCAATACATCTCTCACTTTAATAATTAATGTACTTTAAATATGCCACCTAGCACTTATAGATGTTTAGTCACTTCTTGCTTTTTCTCCCATGGTTTCATGTGGAAGTCACTTACTTCCACTAATCCAATACTTAACTACTTAATTTATTTATTATATTTAATTAATTACACCCATAATTAATTTCTTTCTCTCCATTTATTTTAAATAATAATTATTCTTAACACACTTCATATACTCATTATCATGATCATGTGATATAATACTAGTCCGTAGTGTAATACCTCGTACCATTGGATTAAGTAATTTTCATTCAGGGACTTAAGACCAAGTGGGAAGTGTTAGAATTAAAAATTTGACGACAACAACATTCTTCAGTTTTATGCCTAGAAATACGGACCGTAAAATAATTTACGGACCGTTAATTGTACTGTAAAGCAGACTCCAGAAATGCAAGTCACTGTTAAGGATTATAGTAGGAGTTACGGGCCGTAAAAGTTTCACGGACCGTAAAAGTAATTGTAAAAATCTCCGATGACTGAACAGTATATAATTTCAATTTTTAGTCTTTTTATTTCATCCTTCATTCCCCCAAGCCCTAGCACAAAATTCTTCTCCTCCTATCATTTTCCTACATCAAGGTAAGCCTATTTCAAGTGATTCCACGCGTTTCTAACATCAATCTCACGTATTCTAAGCGAAATACATTGTTCTTAACCTAGGGTTTTCAAAAAAACTCAACTAAAGGAATTAGAGTTCAAGCTTTGGGTTCCTTCTTCCAAGTTTAGATTTTAAGACAAGTTTTGAAGCGATTAAGGTATGTAGAACTTCTATCCACGTGTGGTAACATCCATGTTCTTTCCCACACCACGTTTTCCATGAAATCTATGAAATTCCATAACTTAGGGTTTTACTCCAATTTCACGATAGCCCTGAATTACCGATATCATGATATATCATTGTTGACACCTAATTCTTAGCCTCTAATAATTTTATTCAATTATTAGAATTCCTGAGTCACAAACGGAGTGAAATATAGTTTTTAATTATGATTTCACAAATTTTTAACCGACAATTATAAATGTAATTGTCATAAAGAATTTTCAAAATTAAAGAATTAATTATTCCGCTCTGTCAAATTCGGGAAATTATTTAATTAAATACGATAATGGAACACGTCAATTTCAAATCATATTTTAAATCAAAAAGAGACTTCACGTGATTTAAATTTCTACAATCCTAATTAGTGTCAAATTTAGACTTAAAACGAAGCTTTTATTCTAATTAGGTCATTTGAGAAATAATTTGGTTATTTTCTAATTTAAAGTGTGACCACATTTGCAAAATGTGGTCACAATAGATTAATTAGTTTTTAAAAGATTTTGGACCTCATATCTCATGTTAAATGACTGTGCCCAAGGCCAAAAGGCGAAAGGCTAAGCCCAAGCCCACTAGATGAAGCGTAAAGGGGAAACAATCATTCACCCTTCAATGTTATGATTGGGAACCCTAGCTGCCGCTATGTTGCCTTTTGCCATTTTTGGCGAGGCACAGAGCTTGTACAGTGCTCCTATTTGTTGGTTGCTTCGTAGAAAGAGGTAAGGTTATTAAATGTCTGCCCTTTCTCACACCAATATGCCACCAGAACCCCATACCAGGTGAGGTCGCCCCTTTATTGTACTATGCTTTTGCTACTAGCATTTATTACTTTTATCCGATTTGATTTTTGAATTCCTCATTTATATTGGTTGAGAACTAATTAGAGGGAATCCCCCCCCCCCCCCCCAAATTTAGTTCTCCCACACTAATTGAGAGATGTATGTTAGGATTTCATATCTCCCTATAAATATAGACATATTCCCACAGTTCTAACGGCCCGAAACTCGATTCTTGGATTTTACATTAATTAAGAGCTGAATCTTGTTAAATTTCAAGCAATTAGGCTTAAGTTGGGATCCAAGCCCTTTGGCGGAACCCAAAGCTAGTTTAATTGGTCGTTCATTGTTGAAACTTTTTTTTCTTTTTGTGTATTTGCGAGTTTGAGATCGTTGGTGGTGAAGAACAAGCTCAACTTCGACCCTTAGGCTGTCTCCACACAAGGTAATTCCTCCCCCTTTTAAATTTCCTATTTAATTAGTCTAGTATAACTAGTATTGTATGTTTATATGTTTGTCAAGCATGCTTAATTACTGTTTGAGCTTGTTTGATTGAAATATGAGCATGTCTAGTCAAATTAGGTGTTGTTACATTCATTAGGATAGTTATGTAAGCATGTTAAGCATTGTTATGTTAAATAAGTATGATTATCTAGATTATGATTATTTAAAACAATTAGATTAGCTATTAACATGTGTTAGCCTAAGCCAGTTGCTATTTGAACTTCGTAGATCAATATTCAATATGTTTTAGGTTAAATTATGTGTTGTTTGTGTTCATTAGATCAGGAATTAGTAAGTTTTGTTAGGTAGGATAACTGTTGGTATTTATCATCATGGTTGTTGTGTTTCTTAAGTTGATTTCCATCATGTTTGATTAGTTACAACCATTGTTTAAATGTATTTGGATGATTATTCGTGTGTTGAGTGTTCTTTATACTAGATCAAAGTAGTTTAATCATGTGTACATCTCTGAAGTCATAAAACCTGTGATCAAGTTAATCATAATCTGGTATAACATGTTTAGTTAGCTTCATTCTCTGTTTATTGGTTTCTTATGTGTGTTTAGGCAAATAGAAGCCAAACCTGTTAGTTTAGGGATGGTTCTGTGCACATACAAGCCATCTGGTTAGTATAATATCAAGTTTGAGGTTTACTTAATCATGTGTAATCAGTTTTAGGTGGTCAACATGTTGGTATGGTTTGATTCTAATCAAATATGAGTTGATTAAGTTAAATGGAGTTCAAAACAATGTCAATCTAAAATTGGTTTTAATAGATAGGCTTAATGTATAATTATGTGTTCCATTTCAATTAGTATGCATGCTTCTTAGGTCCATATAAGGTCTATGATGGAATTGTTAACATGATTAGGTCATACTGTCTTATAAGAGTCTAAAAGATGAAGATAAGTATAAATGACACTGTGTTCATGTCCTGTATGATGTATTACATTCTTAGTATGCCAATTTGAGTTCTTTTTCTAGAAAACATGCATTTGTTTAAGCTAGTTCCATGGTAAAAAAATGATAGTCTAAAAGTTGTTTAGTAATATATGGTACATCTAGCTTATTGGTATGTCATTCATCCCATCTGGAGTTTGTTTAAGTTAAGGATGAGTTGTTTAAGGTTATTCTATGATTGCATAATGTGAGTGTTGGTTACTGAATGTCATGTCTAGTTTAGATATATAGTGAATACTCATGATGTGTCAATTCAGTCTCTGTCTAGGTTTAAAATAACTTGACATGTTGAGAGTTTAGTTCAGTTTGTGTGTTTTAGCCTAAGGAAGCCAAGACTACATCATGTTTTACCTAAACAGATCCTGATTGCATAGCTTAAGTGTACTAATTGTTTCTCCCTACCCTCTACATGTCCCCAGTAGCCTTTTAAGAAGTCCAGTGTGCATGTGTTCATATCTTCTCCTTTCTTCATGCACATGACTCTGCATCTGGTTTGGTTTGGGATAACTTGCTTTTCTGGCTTCTATTTGGGTTGGTTGCCTAATCTGGTATGGTTAAAATCTCATTCAAGATATGTTAGCACTGAATTGTGGTTTTTTCTGGGATGAATTTGGTTAGTAAATAGGGATATATAGCTATGACATATAGCTATGACTGATCCTGTTTTTAAATTCCTTTCTTGTGTGCTTGTCTTAAAGGAAAATGCTATGGTATACCTCTGATATACAAGTTATTTACAGTCCCAAATATGTTAATATTTCTAGTATATAAGTACGAATATTTGTATATCACCCATTTCTCTCACACACATGATCTGTCTGGGCTTGGCCCATTTCTGTGTCTATCTGTTTTTTTCTTCATACTTCTATGTCTTTGATCATGGCCCACTGCTCACTTCTTCCCTTCTCTATTTGCCAACTAATTGTTTGAGCCCATCTAGTCTATATTGTTTTATTTATTCTAAATTATAGGTTGATTAGTATAATTAATCTTTAATGGAATTAGATAATTGTAGATACTCTCTAACTTGCACCTTTGTTTCTCCCTTTGCTTGTTTTCAGTTGCATCACCACGAGATGGGCCTTTACTAGGTCCATCACTTCTATTCAGATGAGTCATGCATCTTACATTCATGCCAATTGGGTTGAGACCCAATCACACCTGTTCTGGCTAAGATAAAAAGTGCAAGGGAAGCTAATATTTGTGTGAAGGCCCAACTATAGGTGAAAATAGTCGACTGGTGAGCTTAGGTATGCCCACCATATATATATATATATATATATATATATATATATATATATATATATATATATTATATATTATGGTTGGGATCTAGAATAGGTAAACGATGCGTATATCATTTAGTATAGGTCGCCTAAGTAATTTGTAGTGTTGTTTAAACCTAAAAGACGGGAATAAAAGGACTAGTTGGTTAACATAATGAGATGTTTTGGGTTACTTAAAATCAGGAAATGGAAAACTAATTTTTGACTAAGTTTCAAACTGATTTTGGACTAAAAAGGATTTGTACTTTAGATTTTAAATTCTGAATTTGAAATGGACTGGTATTAAAAGGACCCAGAATTGGGCCTGAATAATTTTAAAATAAAAATGGGATGTTAAACTGAATTTGGATATGAAGATAAGTATATTTTAAGTCATAGTCCGGGATGAGCCCAATAGGATAAATGATTTGGACAAAGAAAAACTTATCTTGGACGTGAGTTAAATTAAGGATTTTGGAGTATAGATATGGTTGACTTGGGCAATATAGCATACTAAGAACAAAAGAAAACCACTTTGTTATCCTTTTTCAAAGCTCATACTTATCTTTTTAAATGGAATTAAACTTTTTGAAACCCGAAAAGATTTTAGATAAAAGATGCAAGTGTAAAATAATCAAAATAGTTGGACTAAATGTGGAGTTCTACTCAAATTCACATTTGAGTATTTTTAGTCCGAAAACTAAATTGATTAAACATGTCATGCATACTATTTTTGGCGGAGGATTTAAACTTTTTGTTTAAATAAAACCTTGAGTTTTTTTTAATACATGAAATGACAAATTATTTGTGGATTTCAAACCTTAAGCAATTTTATCATTTTTGAAAGTATGCTTTAGAGCCCGTAGGTCAACCATATTCTATTGATCCTTAATACCGGGGTGCTAATACCTTTTCCGAGGGATCACCAAGAACCCTTACCTTGACTCTGGTTTAGATAGGATTTTCAAAGAAATTTGAATAAACCCTTTCACACTGGTTTTCCTAATTTATAGGCGACTCTAAAAATACATTATCTAATTTAGAGCACCATCCAAATTCTTAGTAGCTCTTTATGCGCTAACCTGTATAAAAAGTGAACCGTAGCAACAATGTTGTATTATTAATTCGTTATTGTGTTCTTGATTTTCCATTATGGTTATTAGGAATCCTTACGTAATCCATGAATGCCCATAATCTTGAATTCAATTTGTTATAGAATTACAAGTCATGAACCATTACTATTAGATTTCATGAGCTTATATAAGTATGCTTTCATGAATTTACACAAGTTATATGTTATATTTGTTCATATGATAAATTATGATTTCAAACCATGTTTTACAAGTTATTTTCATAAAACTCGTGGGCTCACAAGCCACTATTTTCAAGTACATGTTAGGGAGTTGCATAATTTACCGATAAGGTTCAGATAGCCTGAAACTACGTATGCCACCATAGGATCAGGATCGCTCTGCCCAAAGGATGATACCTTCAGATTTGCAGATTGGATCATTTCTTGCAATGTTTATGTCTCATACCCCGGCAAGTTATGGGAAAGCTATGCTGGTCGGGCCAGGTACCAAACTCTACGTACTCACGTGGTGATTCATGTTGTCAATTATGTTACTACTCTCTCCACATATATACAGATATACAAGTTTATAAGTTTATAGATATACATATTTTATACATGTTTTATAGTCATGTAAGATCATGTTCAGTTTCAGTTCATGTCCTTATTTCATGTGCCTACATATTCCTTTAGTTGCTTTACATACGGTACAATTTAAATGTACTAACATCCCTTTGCATGAGGCCTGCACTTCACGGTGTAGTTGCTGAGTTTTAGGGAGACGAATCTGCTCAATAGAATTGCCTCAGTATCAGCTTTTGGTGAGCCCCTCTCATTCGGGGTGCTAGTAATTTATTTTCACATGTCATGATTATTAGTAGAGGTATGGCAGGGCCTTGTCGTGGTAAATATTTTTGCAGACTCATGTTGTCAGAGGTTTCATATATTAGTCTAGTATCATGTCATGTCAGTTTTTCAGTTATTCATAATTATGATATTTTCAGACTATTTTCGCAATATATTTTCAGACCATTTTTTCAGTATATATTTTACATGTTTTAAAAGTCATTACTTTAGTATGTTTTGATGCCCATATTGACAAGCAAGCCATGTGGTTTGCTCGGTCATATGCAGTTAGGCACCGAGTGTTGTGTTTAACTCATGCTATGGTTTGGGGCATCACAAAGCTTGATATCAGATCCCTAGGTTCAAGTGTCTTAAGGAGTCTATGAAATCGTGTCCAGTGAGGTCACTTTATGTGTGTGAGGGCCCCACACATGTAAAAAGTTAAAACACAAGACATCTAAGATTGTCTCACTTCTTTCATACTCTAGATCGTGTAGTTAGAGTTATACCTTCAGGACATCCTTCTAACTCGTGTGTATTACGTATTTCATAAAATGCATGCAAAAAAGAAATCAGCTACAAATGCTTCCCGTGAGGAAGATGCCTAGGCTTAATGAGCCAATTTAGGTATAACACCCCCACCCGATACCACATGGCGTGCGGAGATTTTAGTTTCGCCGCCCATTTCCACTAACTCGGATGTTAGGGGAGCTATTTAGGTACTCACCCAGCTTATGGCTGCTCAAGCCCAACAACAAGGAATGACTCCGAGCACGGGAGCCAATGGAGAGTCATCCAGTTTCAGGACTTGGGAGTTTCTATGTATGGACTCTCTAGTGTTCACAGGATCTAGCAAGATAGAGGATCTACATAATTTTATTGATGGGCTTTAGAAAATCTTCTGTGTTATGCATGTTACTAAATTAAAGGCAACAAAATTGGGAGATTACCAGGATGTTCCAAATACCTGGTATGAGTCATGGGAGCAGTCCCAATGGGAGGATGTGTCCGTTGCAACTTGGGATGAGTTTGCAGATGCTTTTATTAAACATTTTTTTTGCCAATAGAGGTCAGGGAGGAAAATACTATAGAGTTTGAGAAGCTTAAGCAGAATGACAGGAGTGTTCAGGAATACTATCTTCACTTTGTTTCTCTGGCAAAGTATGCTTCACATATGATTCCAAACACGAGGGACAAAGTTAGGCATTTCGTGTATGGTCTTGATCCCCATTTGTACGATGCAGCTAATATTACAGCTTAGAATAAAGAGATGACTATTACAAAGATGGTTGCCTTTATACAGGGTAATGAGAGAATGATGAATGAATAGGAAGCCTTGCAGAAAGAGAAAGACATGGAGTTTAATAAGAGGTCCAAGTATTTAGATCACTTCAGTCATGGGGGAGGTGGAGGCATATAGTACTTCAAGAATAGGTCATCCGGACCTGCTCCATCTTTAGCTAGTGCCCCAGTCCCTAAATTCAGGAAAGATAACAAAAGACAGAACTTTAGAGCATCAAGTGCTTAGTCACATGCCAGCATGGGTCAAGGTACCTTCAGTAATCCAGTTTGTGGTAAGTGTGGTAGGAGACACCCAGGGGTAGGTTTATTTACTATCTTAAAGCAGAAAGATGATATCTAAGGGGTACATCTACCATATAGTTCGGGTTAGGGATGCAGATACCCAGACCCCAACTCTTCAGTCTGTACCAGTTGTCAATGAGTTTCCAGAAGTCTTTCTAGAAGATCTTCATAGAGTTCCTCCCGATAAGGAGATTGAATTCAGAATTGATCTAATTCTGGGCACTAATCGATATCTATTCCTCCATACAAAATGGCTTCAGCAGAGTTAAGAGAATTTAAAGCTCAGTTGAAAGATCTACTTGATAAGGGATTTATTAGACCAAGTGTTTCATCATGGGGTGCACCGGTCTTATTTGTTCGGAAGAAGGATGAGTCTTTTCGTATGTGCATTAACTACCGGCAGTTGAACAAGGTCACCATAAAGAATAAGTATCCTCTTCCCAGAATTGATGAATTATTTGATCAACTTTAGGATGCCAATGTTATTCCAAGATTGACCTCAGATCAGGGTACCATCAACTTAAGGTTAAGGAAGTTGATATTCTGAAGACCGCCTTCAGATTCCATTATGATCACTTTGAGTTTTGTGTCATGTCGTCCGAATTGACAAATGCCCCAGCTGCTTTCATGGATCTTATGAACAGGGTTTTTCAAGCCTTATCTTGATCTTTTAATCATTGTCTTCATTAATGATATCCTAGTCTATTTCCGTAGCGAGGTTAATCACGCAGAACATCTCAGAAAAGTGTTGCGGACACTCCAAGACCGCGAGGTTTATGCGAAATTTTCCAAGTGTGAATTCTAGCTTAAGTAAGTGGCATTCTTAGGCCATGTGATTTCAGGCGAAGGCGTTCAAGTCAATTTTTAGAAGATTGAGACAGTAAAGAATTGGCCCAGGCCCACTTTTGCTTCAGACATAAGGAGTTTCTTGGGTCTAGCGGGCTATTACAAACGATTCGTAGAAGATTTTTCTTCCATTTCAGCTCCATTGACCAGATTGACTTAGAAGAAAGTCAAATTCCAGTGGTCATATGCTTGTGAGTGTAGTTTCAAGGAATTGAAAATGAGGCTGACTTCTGCTACATTATTAGCCTTGCTAGAAGGAACCGAAGGGTTCTTTGTTTATTGTGATGCTTCAGGAGTTGGGCTCGAATATTTTCTAATGCAGCATGGTAAGGTTATATCTTATGCATCCAAACATCTTAAGCCTCATGAAAAGAATTATCTAACTCATGACTTAGAATTGGCAGCTGTAATTTTTGTGCTCAAGATATCGTGTTATTACTTTTATGGAGTTCATGTTGATATTTTCACATATCACAAGAGCCTTCGGTATATTTTCAAGCAACAAGAGTTGAATCTTAGATAGAGGAGATGGTTCGAATTGATAAAATATTATGATGTAGATGTTCTCTACCATCTAAGAAAAGCGAATGTGGTAGCCGATGCTCTTAGTCAGTGATCCATGAGAAGTTTAGCTCATGTTGAAGAAGATAAGAGAACCATGACGAAGGAGAATCACCGACTAGCCAGTCTAGGAGTTTGACTCATAGAGTCCTAAGATGGCGGTGTTGTTGTTCAGAACAAGTTTGAATCTTCCTTAGTAGCCGAGGTGAAGGAGAAATAATTTAATGATCCCTACTTACTACAGCTGAAAGATGGTATTTACAAGCATAATACTACAACTTTTGAACAAGGGGGAGATGCTGATACTTTGAGGTACCGAGGCAGGTTATGTGTTCCAGATGTGAACGGACTCAAAGAGCGAATCATGGCAGAATCACATAATTCCAGGTATTCTATTCACCCAGGTTCTATGAAGATGTATCATGATTTTAAAGATATTTATTGGTGGAACGATTCGAAGAGGAATGTAGCATATTTTGTAGCCAAGTGTCCGAATTATCAGCAGGTGAAAGTCGAGCACCAGAGGCCTGGTCGGTTGGCTTAGAATATTGATATTCATGTCTGGAAATAGGAGATGATAAATATGGACTTCATAACAGGTCTACCCCATTCAACCCAAAGGCATGATTCAATTTGAGTGATTGTGGACCGACTTACTAAATTAACCCACTTCTTGCCAGTATAGACCACAGATTCAACAGAGGATTATGCTAAGTTTTATAGCCAAAAAATTGTCATGCTTCATGGGACCCCAATGTCCATTATTTCAAATCATGGTGTTCAGTTCACAACACATTTTTAGAAGTCATTTCAGAAAGGATTGGGTACCAAGGTAAATCTCAGCACAACTTTTCACCCTCAGATAGATGGTCAGGTAAAACAGACTATCTAGACTCTTGAGAATATGTTGAGGGAATGTTTTCTAGATTTTAAAGGTAATTCGGATGATCATTTGCCTCTCATTGAATTTTCTTATAATAATAGTTATCATGCTAACATCTAGATGGAACCATTCAAAGAGCTATATGAGCGACAATGTAGATCGTTAATTAGTTGGTTCGAAATTGGTAAAGCAGAGTTGTTGGACCAGACTTGATCCATTAGGCTATGGAGAAAGTTAAGTTGATTTAGGTGGGTTTAAAAACATCTCAGAGTCTCCAGAAGTCCTATTCAGATGTGAGGCGTAGAGATTTGGAGTTTCAAGTTGATGATTGAGTTTTTCTGAAAGCTTCACCTATGAAATGTGTCATGAGGTTTGAAAAGAAAGGGAAGCTCAATCCCAAATATATCGGACCATACATAATTTTGAGGAGGGTTGCTCTATAGGCTTATGAACTTGAATTGCCGCAATATTTAGTTGTTGTTCATCTAGTGCTTCATGTATCCATAAAGTGTGTAGGAGACCCATCACTGATTTTCCCTACCGACTCTATTATAGTTTAGGATGGTTTCACCTATGAGGAGATCCAAGTGGCTATTTTGGATTGTCATATTCGAAAGTTGAGAACTAAAGAAGTTACCTCAGTGAAAGTGTTATGGAGGAGTCAGAGTGTCAAGGACGCTACATGGGAAACCGAAGAGGACATGAAGTCCAGATATCCACACTTATTTGAAGAACAAGCAGAAAATGTTGAAGGTAACTAACCTTTACATACATACCTCTTATTCAGTTCAGTAATTCAGTTCAATATTCAGTTCAGTAATTCAGTCCAGTATTCAGTTCAATGTTTAGTTCATTATTCAACTCAATATTAGTGTGTTCATGATAGTTCATTATTTTCATGTTTTCGTTAGTCATATTTAAGGTCCAGTCTCATTCTTAATCATGATCCATCATTCGAGGATGAATGATCCCAATGGGGAGATATTGTAACACCTCGTACCTCTAAACTTAGACATCTTCATGATTCAGGGGTTTAGGAAACCAAAATGAGGAGTTTAAGTTGAAAAATCAGTTTCAGTTCTACATATTAAATTTGACGCCAGTATTGACAGACTATAAAAGATTTTATGGACCGTCAAATTAAACCGTCGATTCGGTTCTTGAAATTGATGGAACCTAGTGAATTTTTATGAACCGTATAAATATCGACAGTATATCCTTTTTGACCGTCTGAAGCCTCTCAAGTTTTGAAGTCACTGGAAATTTGTATTTTAATTCTTTTAAAAATATGGTCTGATTTTACGGACCGTACAATTATTGATGGCCTAGACCCCGACCGTAAAAATATTGACGGTCCATCAATATTGACCGTCAATTTCATCCGAAAGCGAATAGTATAAATATGCAGCTTAGTTTTAAAAATCACTTTTTCATATTCTCAAACCCTAGAATGAAAGCTCTCTCTTCCCAATCATCTCCTACACCAAGGTAAGTCCTTTCCATATATTTTCATGCGATTTTAGTCAAGTATAATCAACTCCTAAGCGAAATTCACTACTTTTAACCTAGGGTTCTCAAGATAAACACATTCTAAGGTTTCAAGGTTCAAGCTTTGAGATTATTCTTCCAAGTTCAGATTTTTAAGACACGTATTAGAACGATTAAGGTATGTATATCTTCTATCTACGTGTGGGAGCATCTTTAATCATCCTTATGCCTTGTTCATCGAATTAGTGTGAATTATATTGGAATTTGGGATTTTTACCTTAGTTCATGAAAAGACAACTTGTGATTATAACTTCGTAGTTATTCATAATTATCACTTTGATAATTATTGACTCAATACATAATTAACATAGACTTGTAATTGATATCCATGAATCTCAGTTTAAAATACTCAATATGCTTATAAACTAATTAAAGCTCGAGTACTCATAATCAGTTTATGAATTCATGTTCAGTATTTCATATTAGTATATTTTAGTAATCTAGTATTTGTTGAGCACCTATATTTTGGGCCCAAAGCCACAGTTATTGTATACGTTTTTTTGGGTCGAGGCCACAAATTTATGCACACATATTGGGCCTAAGGCCACAATTATTATTAGTAGTAAGGCCACACTTATTATTATTAGTTAAACACATGACTCTTCATTTTAGTACATGGAGTATTCTTCTAATTTGCTTCCTTATTCAGTTGTCAGTTTTAGTTTTAGATTCAGTACAATATCTGTTTATTGATTTGGGTTGCCCTTTCCCGAGCACCCCACTATTTATTCTTTCATTTGATTTACATACAATACAATTCAAATGTACTAACGCCCCTTTGCATGGGGCCTGCACTTCACGATGCAGGTGCCAAGTTTCAGGATGAAGAATCTGCTTAGTGGGATTGCTTCAGTATCAACTGCTTCGTGAGCCTCATCTCATTCGGGGTGTCAGTCTGTTATTCAATTATTATATTTTATTAGTAGAGGTATGCCAGAGACTTATCATGGTACACATATTTCAGTCAGGCTTATCTTTTAGAGGTTTCATAGACTAGACTAGTTCAGTATGTTAGACATGTCAGTATTTACTACGTTCAGACTTATGATATGTTTAGACTACTTCTACTATGATGTTTCAGACTATCTTCATTACACAGTTTACATGCTTCATTATCATTGCATGTTTTTATGCCTATGTTGATTAAGAAACCATGTGGTTCGCAGGGTCATATGCAGCCAAACATCGAGTACCGTGTTTCCCCTAGCCATGGTCTGGGGCGTGACTGCTTAATCCATTTCTCTTGAGTCACTCCTTCATGAGCATGTTTTAGGCATTCCTAAATCTCTTTGGCGCTGGAGTGTCCTAAGACTCTACTGCACTTCTTTCTTCCAAGACTACAATATAGAATATTTGTTGTTGCAGAGTTTTGTTCAATTATTCTGAAATCTTCAACAACAAATTCCTCATTGGTGTTTGGACCTCTTGTGCCATTGTGTCTGATTTTTGTGGGGATTATTGGTCCTTCTATTGTGATCACCCAGAGTTCATAGTCCAACTCCTTCATATAGATTTCTATGTGTTCTATCCACAGGGTAAGGAACTTACCAATGAACAATGATGGCTTGCAGACAAATGGTCCTCTACTGTGTTCACTTCTCTGTGCAGGATTTATAATGATCTTCTCTTTAGGTGTTAGCCTTTTAAAGAGAACATGCTCTAATGCCAATTGATATTCTACTCACCTAGTTGTTTAACCTATGTGACACCTAATTTGCGCCTATAGGATGAAACATGTTATTATACATGTTCTATGTGTGGAGTATGCAGAATATTAAAGAACAGTAAAGCAATGATACAACATTTTTACATGGAAACCACCCGGCTCACAAGGGCAATAAAAATCACGACCTACATCTCTATAGGATTTATCCCCAACTCCACTAAAAAGTGAGCCTCTGCAAATTCAAGTTACAAACTCTGTAACCTACGAACTATAAACTCTAATTTCTATCTCACTAATCTACCTAGACTAGTAAGCAACCTTCAAGTTAAAGTCCAACTTGAAGTTGAGTTTGGCTGACTTGTATACCTATACAATATGCTTCTATGAAAGCGGATAAAGGTACAACTCGATAATCAATCCTAGTACAAAATTCTAGACTTAAGAACTATAAAACATAAACTCTATTTCACAGAATCTTCAATCTTCTTCTTGTTGTATTAGGCGACACTTCTTGAATCAGAACTCTCAATATAACATAGAAAGTTTTCGCTCAATATTCTGATTTCTCTCTTTGTGAGTGCTCGGTGTTCTTCATGGTAAGACTTGATATTTATAGCTCTTGGTCTTCATCAATGCGTCTGACCTATTTTTTTAATTAATTTTCGCTCGACTGGGTTTTTTTATTTATGAAGCAAATAATGCAAATGGTCCAATAAATCCAGGCCCAAACAGACCTGGCCTAAAAAACAAAAACAAAATAGGCCAACAAAGGCCCGATCGAAAAACAAAAACAAAAATCAAAAAATCAAAAAAGGAAAGTAGAGTTTGTCAATTCATTTGGGATTTGTTGCCCTAGCTTCTTCTCTCTCATATCTTAGATCTCTCTAGCAACAATGACGACCATGGCGCAAAAATGTTGAATATTTGCTATATCTTCTGATTTATGCCATTCAATATCTCCATTTTCCTTTGCTTGAGCTTCAAGTACTGTTGAACTGGTCCTTTTCTTCAATCCTTGCTTGTTCTTCATGTTCTTTATACATAATCCATTTCTTTCATCTTGCATGTGTTTCTGAGCTTCTTATTTTTCCTTATCCGTGTCTATGGATGGAGCTATTAGATCCTCTTGTTCTTTAGATTTGAGCATCAACAACTCTGAGGTATCTTCCTTGCCACAATATGTTGCATTTCTCACTATCTGCATCTCTTTATGTGTGTATCTCTGTCAATCTGTGCTTTGATCTCCATCTGCTGCTTTATGCCTTGATTATTGTTGTGACAAATTGATGTGTTAGTTAATCGAACCTGTGCATGTATTTCTACAAAACCCTTAATCATCTTCAATGTTGCACTCGAATACTTAGATATGGTATTTAGCTCTTATCACTGTTTAAGATTCTTCTCAAGTCAATTTCCAGTTCATGGAAATGATGACATTGAAAGGAACCCTTATCCAAGCTTGATTAGCCAAACCATCCGCAATTTTGTTATGATATGCGGCTGACCTAAACTCTGTTTGATACGACCCATCAAGGTAGAATAGAGTTGAGGTAGTTTAGGATTCTTACACCTTCTCACATATTTAGTCTCCTTGTAGGACTCTGAAATATATTGATAAGTATGGTGCAAAATCCTGATAAGTATAGAATGGAATCCTGCAACTTTGTATGCCAAGTTTTTGCCATAAAAATACAAATCCTACTCGCAGTAGGATTTTGGGAACGAACACGTACCAGACCTGTTCCTTGCATATGTTCCTATTGACTTTGTCTCGCTGCTCTGTTTGAGAAGGAACATGTTCTCCGACCTGCTTCATTCACCTTGTGCTTCTCTTTGTTAATCATCAAAACTAGCACTTGTCATTCTTGATACTGCCGACAATAAAGAAAGTGCCCATCTTTTGATTTGTGCAACCTTGTAATCGTTCCTAGATTTGAGTGCTCCAAAATATACAAGTACCTCAGCACCTCCCTATAAGAATCACGTGAGTTTCCTCTTATCATTTTTGTTGCTTTTTCTTTAGCTCTCCACACTTTCATATAGCTCAAATCAACCCCGTATTGCTTTTGTATGTCGGTTATAATATCATTCAGGGTGTAAATTATTTTCAGATCAACACATTTGTCCATGATTATACAAGCAACTACATTAGAAGTAGCTTGACGTTGTGTTAAGTATCTTTCACTGAAAAACATGTATGAACATTATTGAAACTTCTCACCTTGAATATTTTCCCTTGTATACATCAGAAGATTTTAAAAAACAAACAAAATTTTCATCCACACAGAAAAGGTGATACCTATTACTAAAAAAATATTCAATTACTATATAAGAATTTATACAAAACACAAAATTCATAAAACACATTTTGTTATGCGCAACTATTCAAACAACATACATTGATATACACGGTTATACACATATCCAGATAACTAAAAACATATATACTCAATAGATGAGCCACTCAGTCAATATGCACGTAGTTTATGCGTATTTGTACAAAGATATAATAAAATATCCATTTATTACTTTTCCTTGATTTACTTAATCTCTTCTTTTTAAATTGGAAATTAATCTGCACAATGTAGTATGCATCACACTAACAACAGTCTCCTTGTTCTTATAAACCTGATCCCCCTCAACCTTTTTTTGTAACATGCCATCTATTATACCGAAATAATTATTTTAAATAGATTCACTATCACCTTCATACTCAACCATATCTATTGTATCAACCTCTTGTATAACTTTTCCTCTATTTGCACAGCTCGAGCTTGTAGCAATCACTATCAATCTCCTTCACAATTACATATAGTGCGTACATAGTCAGTGAACTTCAGATTTTTCTTTTTCAGTTCAATATAGACCTGAACACCAATACCATTGTAGATTAGGATAGACATCAAACCATCATTTGAAAGAAACTTAATTTCTGATGCATTCAACTAACTATCAATTCTGATCAACTTTAAAATTGCTTCAACTAAAATTTCAAAGTTGAAGGTAGACCCAATAACAATACAGTTGACAACAAAATTGACAAATTTTTTGGTATTATCCCATTGACAACTATGAAAAAGGTATACATGATGAATCTCCACTGAAAGAAAAGTTGAAATCATGAATTGCAATAGAAAAAAATTAAAACCATGAATTGCTGAATTGGGATGTATATGAGGTTCTGAAACCACGAATTGTAGAAAAAACTGAAAAGAATTACTACAATTCGTGATTTAACAAGATAAAACACATATGTATATGAAGTTTCGATCTACATTGGATTTGATTTTCCGTGATTAGCGATATATATATATATATATATATATATATATATATATATATATATATATATATATATATATATGAAATTTCGGAAGAGAGAATAGCACGGAGATTGAGTGAATTTTGCAGAATCTTAAATAACGAAAAATAGTATTCTTAAGATGTACCTATTATTTTTGAGCCAAAACTTTGCGATGTAAGTCAACGAATTGTATTTTTCTTAAATTTCCTAAAAAAAAAAGGGAAAAAGCGATGATATCTATGTTACACGTAGTGGTGTGGGTAAATAATTGAAACAAACGTTTGGTAAGTGATGTTGAAACCAACATGTCTAATATATAGAAATACGAACAAGAAAATAAAAAATAAAAAGTAAAAAAAGTGACGAATTTTACTAGAAATAACAAAAAGAAAGTAAAAAAATAACAAAAAGGAAAGAAATAAAAAAATAGAAAATAAAAATGTAAGTAATTTTACGGGAAAAAAGTTGAACACTTTGCAGAGGAACGAAGCTTCTTATTAACTTTTCCTCAAATCCCAATCCGATCTCACTCGCCGTTACCAATCGAGTCTTGATTGATTTTCTTTCTTTTAG
This sequence comes from Anisodus tanguticus, assembly GCA_034509755.1. Lineage (NCBI taxonomy): Eukaryota > Viridiplantae > Streptophyta > Magnoliopsida > Solanales > Solanaceae > Anisodus > Anisodus tanguticus. The sequence goes on along the minus strand of CM067543.1, from coordinate 44,771,293 downwards.
GTATTAATATTATTAAGATGTTTCAATTTGTCAAATTTGAAAAGTACTATAAAAATTTAAAATAAAAAAAATATAAAAAGTGATAAAAATATTTGTATGTAAAGAATAGAATTAGAAAATGATTAAACAATAGGAAAGAAATAAAGAAAATAAGAAAGAGTATTTTGGTGTGTTGAGTGTTAGCATCAAGAGTAAAAGAACAGTGTGAGGTGAAGAGAAATACGATGATGATCATCTTGTCTTTGCTTTTCCTTGTTAGCTTCATAGCCTTCTTCATCAAGTTTCTCACTGCTGATGGTAACTAATCCATATGGATACATCATCTTCAACTTGAATCTCAACTGAGCACTGAAATTTCAATACTGTATTTTATTATCAGGGGATTTCACATTATTGTCAAAAGGGAAAGTCAAACGCGAAGAAATCGAAGATAAGGTTACTTAATTTTGTCAAAAACCACTGTGTTGATGTGTCTCTCTAGTTTACTTTACAATTTTAAGTCCGTTGTTTTTTCTTTATTTATTACCTTAATTTTGAAATTGGGTGCAGGTTATTTGGATTACCGGAGCTAGTCGCGGAATAGGTATTTGGTTTTACGAAGTTTTTATTTCAGATATGATGATTTAAACAACTTTATGTTATTTATTTATATGGAACTTTATGTTATGTGATTCTCATTTTGGATATTGGTGATAAGGGGAAATTCTTGCGAAACAACTTGCAAGTTTAGGGGCAAAACTCATCTTATCTGCTCGAAATGAAGCTGACCTACAGCTTGTCAAGCAACAACTTACAGGTAATTCTTACTTTGCTGCTTACTATTCTATTCTTTATAGACTGGCATTATTGTATCTGTTAAAATCAGGTAAATATGCACCAAGAGATGTGATGATTTTACCATTGGACTTGACATCCGGGGAGGAAACTCTGAGAGTCGCTGTAGAGAAAGCTGAATCATTTTTTGGTGCAGCTGGAGTCGATTATATGATTCACAATGCAGCCTATGAGCGTCCAGTAAGTAGACGATATTTTTTTATCACAGTTTCATTATTCGCCAAATATCCTCTTGCATGTAACTCAGGTTCTATTCAATTATATTAGTTTGTTTGTGCTTTCATTTGGATTCATTTTTTTGTATAAGAGAAAACTTCAAATTTGTGGAATTCTTTGAAGGTTGAGGGTTGACACTTGCTGAGTATGCAAATTAAAACTTCAAGTATTGTTCATTCTTCCTGGTTTTTATGTAAACTAGTAGTTTTTGACTTTGTTCTTTTTTAAAAAACAAATGGTGCTAAATCCTTTTTAACTATCACTGGAGTACATGCAGGTGGGTGGGGAGAGGAGTGAGAGAAATCACTATAAAGGACCATTTGAAATTTGCATCTTTATCTTTATAGCTTGCAGAACTTTAACATCTGAGTTTTCACCGAGTTTCTCTTTGAATCGATTCGAGATGATTGTTAATGTTATGAAGATGTAGTTAGATCATCTAATTTTCTTTATTGCAGAAATCTACAGCACTGGATGTGACAGAAGAAACTCTCAAGGTATCATGTCTTTGTAAACCATGTTGTACAGATTGGGTCCATATCCATGACTAGCCTAGTCTTCATGGATTCTTTTCTTAATCATTTCAATCAGAACTAGCAGACTCTCAATTCAGTAGAATACACCCACAACCACAAATAATTCATTTTACAAAAGATGTTAAAACACAAGACAGTGTTTGTCAACTGGGATACTATGTCCACATGAAGGATACCGTTAGCTGTTATTGTTTATTTGTTGGTTTTCAAAGATAGTTTTGGCTAGGAATATTTTCTTATGCTAATGGACTTGGTTAATGAAATGGAGAACATGCCAAAAATCGGAGACTACACAGCAGAGTGAACTTAGGAGGCATGAGCACAAACTCAACTACTACTGTATTATCGTATTAAATCACCAAAAAAACTACTACTATATAGCAGGAAGATGGAGAGCCAAATAATTTAAGCAACAACAGGAAAAGTTTTAACTCATGCATGCTCATTTTGATTTCGAAGTAGGCGTTTGGACAATATTTTGTTGAAGTTGAAAAAAAAGAGTATTTGAAAATAGAAATTATATTTGGACGTTTTTCACATGGATGAAGGGGAGCCTTGGAATAACTGGTAAAGTTCCTGCCATGTGATCAGGAGGTCATGTGTTCAAGCCGTGGAAATAACCTCTTGTAGAAATGCAAGGTAAGACTGCGTACAATAGACCACAAGGCCCTTCCCTGGACCCCCGTGCTTAGAGCACAGAGCTGCCCTTTTTTTTCCACATGGACAAAAAGTTGTGAGTGAAAACCATTATTTCACTTGTAATACTTCTCAAACCAGTTTTTCAACTCTAAATTCTCTATTTCAAGTTAAAACTGAAATAATGGACCAAATTGCAAGCAAACATTGATTTTTAAAGGGAAAAGGGTAATATTATTTTTTAAATAACAAGATAAATTATTTTTTATTTTGGTAATAGGCCTCTGTTAACGGAAAGGGCTAATATGCACCATTTGTGTAACAAGGAGGGTATATATGAGCCGCATTTTTAACAAGGGGTATATCGGCTCTAAATCGCAAAGTTGAGGGGCATATTTGCCCCTTTCCCCTATATATATTGGCTCATGGAGTTCGTGTAGGTTTTTTAAACATCTAGCTTGTAAGAAATGTCAATTTGGGGTGTAATTAGCTGGATTCATAACTGATGTTTTTTCAAATTTTACGACAACCCCTTCTTACTGCATAGCTTTTGATATACTGACATATTCCTGTAAGAAAAGAACTGTTTCCCTGTGGTGGCTCATCGTTGAAACATGTAAATATCTTTTGTTGTCATGTTGTCCTTATGGAGGGAATGAGTAATTTTAAGGAGTATTTCATTTCAAAAGAGGGAGCTAACATTTCTCATGCATGCTGAGAAAATATGGCTACAACGGCTTGGTTAAAGAAATGAAAGGAAGAGGTGAAATGACTGGGATCTCAAGAATTTCTGAATTTTATAAGGTGTTGGATCAGTTCAAGGGTTTAGAGCCGGAGGTTTGACATGATATGGTGATAGGGGCACAACAAAGGAATATTTACAGTTAGTTCTACATATGGGATCCTGAACAAATCACCTGAAAAGGTTGGTTTTGGGTTTAGTCAACAATGTCATGCCAATTGGAAGGGTTGGTGTGAAAAGAAAGAAAAAGACAAGTGGAAAAGTGGTGTGGCTGCTAGGATGTTTTCCTCCTTTGATGTCACTCATGACATCAAGAGGAGGTAGAAGCAAAATTGATGCTTGCTTCCTTTGATGTCACCAATAACATCAAGAGGAGGTAGTTTGATGTCACCAATGACATAAAGAGGAGGTTTTATCCCTATAAATAGATGCACTCCTCTTGTAGAAATCATCCCCAAAATCATACAATACATTGTAGTGAGTAGAGAGTTGAGAGGGCATTTCTCTTAGGTGCAATTGGGAAATCTCCCCTTCTTTTGTTAATAATATAAAGGCAACTTTTCCCTGGTGGACGCCTATCATTTTGATCCGAACCACGTTAAACCTTGTGTTCTTTCTTTTACATTTCCGCTAACAATTGGTATCAGAGCATTAGGAATCTTTGAAGATCCTAGGTGGAAGGACAAGCAAAGATGAGTTCTATGAAGTTTGAAATCGATAGATTTAGTGGGCGCAACAACTTTAATATCTGGAAGATCCAGATGATGGCGTTACTGCGGAGGGAAGGTTCAATCCATGCTATTGAAGGAAAGTATCCCGATGGTACATCAACTTCCGACAAGGAGAAGATTGAAGAGGATGCATCGAGTATAATCCAATTGTCCCTTGCACCTAACATACTTTGTGAAGTGAGTACAAGTACCGAAGAGACGGCCAAACAGTTATGGGACAAGCTACAAGGGCTATACCAGGACCGATCGGTGAACGAATTCTAAATTGTAACCAAGCATCGCCCATTGGTTCTATACCCGACTCATACCCTTTGCTAATCGGGGCTAACACTCCGGAAATGAAAAATGCCAAAATAGGAACAAGGATTGATATTATTAGAAATGCCCAAAAAAAATCATATTCGTAAAGCAGAAACATAAAGGCACATCTTTACACATTTAAGATGGGGTCAGGTACTTCGTTACAAGATCATTTAGACGCGTTCAATGAACTTGTCATGGACTTACAGGTTGCAGGAATTAAAAAGGACGAGGAAACGCTTGCATGTGCTCTGCTATTTTCATTGACTTCAGGATATCATCAAGAATTTAATGATGTATAGCAATGAGCCTATCAATCTTGAGCAAGTGCGCTAGACACTTAACTCTAGCGATGTGCATAGGCATTTTGAAGGAGACAGAGATGATCAAGCTAGTGGGCTCTTTGTGAGAGGCCGGACTAGCCAACTGGGAAGGAGCAAATCAAAGCACAGATCAAAGTCTCGTGTGAACAAGAAGAATGCAGATTGTTGGGGCTGCGGCAAGAAGGGGCACTTTGAACGAGATTGCCCAACGTCAAAGTCCAAGGAAAAGGCGAGTGCATCCACAATTGAACAAGTACATGATTCTGATAATGATTATGTACTTACAACATCGTGCAATAATGGAAGTTACGAAAATGAATGGGTGTTAGACTATGCTTGTACTTTGCATATGACGTTTTGAAGAGACTGGTTTAGCAACTATGAGAAAAGTGGAGGAACTATAGTAATGGGCAATAATGCAACTTGTGCAATAGTTGGAATTGGCTCAGTTCGAGTTCGCTGCCATGATGGAGCTGTGAAGACTATTACACAAGTCCGTCATGTTCCTGATCTGAAGAAGAATTTGATCTCCCTAGATACTCTGGATGAACAAGGCTACAAGTACATGAGCGAAGAAGGAACTATGAAGGTGACTAAAGGTTCTTTAGTCATGCTGAACGGCAAGCTGGAGGATGACCTTTACACATTGGCAGGAAACACCATTGTTGGCTCTGCAAATGCATTTATAGTGCAGTTATCTAATGATGATGTCACGCCCCGAACTATGGCCTGGGCGGAACACGACACTCGGTGCCTGATTGCATGTGACCGAGAGAACCTCATGGCTTGCTTGTCAACATGGGCATCAAAACATACTAAAGTAATGATTTAAAACATGTAAAAGTAATATTAAAATAATAGTCTGAAAATATAATAGCGGAATCATCTGAGTAAAACATGGTGAGTCTGAAAATATCATAAGTATGACTAACTGACATAACATGATACTAGACTAGTCTATGAAACCTCTGACACGAGTTTGAAAATTGTCTACCAGAACAAGGCCCTGTCGTACCTCTATCATAAAATAAATATAATCATGAAATAGCAGACTAACACTCCTAAGGAGATGAGGCTCGCCAAATGGCTGATATGGTCAAGTCCTAGCGTGTAGCTCCGTCGTCCTGAAACTCAGCTCCTGCACCGTGAAGTGCAGGCCCCATGTAAAGGGACGTTAGTACATTTGAATTGTACTGTATGTAAAGCCACTGAAAGAATAAGCAGGCACATGAAATCACAGGACATGAGTTGAAACTCAACATGAGCATGAACATGATCTGACATGATTATAAAACATGTATAAAATTTGTATATCTGTATATCTGTGGGGAGTGCAGTAGCATAACTGACAACATGAATCACCACGTGGGTACGTGGAGTCTGGTACCTGGCCCGACCAGCAGAGCTTTCCCATACCTTGCCGGGGTATGAGACATGAACATGGCAAGAAAGGATCCAATCTGCAAATCTGAAGGTATCGTCCTCTGGGCGGAGCGACCTTTATCCTACGGTGACATACTTAGTTTCAAGCTACTAGGGCCTTCTCGGTAAACTATGCAACTCCCAAAAACATGTACTTGAAAATAGTGGCTTGTAAGTCTATGGATTTCATGAAATAACTTGTAAACATGATTCATGAATTTAATTTAACATATAAATACATTTAGAATATAACTTGCATAATACTAATTATAACTTGTATTTAGGAACCCATGAAAATCAAGGCATGGGTTCATGAATTACGGATAGGTTCATGACTATCACAATTGACCAATCATGAATACAATTGATGAATAATAATAATAATAATATAAACATGACATAATATTCATACATCATGATATTAGAACAAAAACCCTAAGTTATGAAATTTTGTTGATTTCATAGAAACATGGCATGGGGGAGGAACATGAATATCCCCACACGTAGATAGAAGCTCTACATACCTTAGTCGCTCCAAAACTTGAAGAAAAGATCTGAACTTTTGAAGAAGAAACCCAAAGCTTTGAACCTTAATTCCATGAGTTGGGTTTTCTTGAAAACCCTAGGTTAGAATTACACTTAGGAATTGATTATACTATGTTAGAATCGCATGGAATTACGCAAAAAGGACTTACCTTGGTGTAGGAGATGATTGAGAAGAGAGCCTTCGTTCTAGGGCTTGGGAAAAGTGAAAAATCTGATTTTTGAGACTAAGGTTGCGTATTTATACTGTTCAGTTGTCGGGGCCTTTTACGATAACTTTTACTATTCGTAAAATAATCATAGTGGGCTTTGCGGCCCGTAAAACTTTCACGGCCTGTGATTCTTACCGTAATCCTTAACAATGACTTGGATTTTTGGGGTCCATTTTACGATGTGATTTGATGGTCCGTAAAACATTTTACGGTCCGTATTTCAGGGCGTAAAACTGAAGAACGCTGTTTTCGTCAAATTTCTAATTCTAACACTTCCCACTGGATCTTAAGTCCTTGAATCATGAAAATTACTTAGCCCAATGGTACGAGGTGTTACAGATGACAAGGCAAGATTATGACACATGAGATTGGGTCATATGAGAGCGCACGTGGACTGGAGATGTTGAGCAACCGTAATCTTTTGAAAGATGAGAAGATCAACACACTTGAATTTTGTGAGCAGGGCGTTCTAGGGAAGCAGAAGAAGGTCAGCTTCAGCACTGGCTCATTCTAGGGAAGCAGAAGAAGGTCAGCTTCAGCACTGGCAAACACAAGACATGAGGGGTGCTAGACTATATCCATTCAGATTTATGGGGTCCCTCTAAACTTCCATCGAAGGGCGGAAAGGGGTATCTTTTCACTTTTATTGATGATTTCTCACGAAAGGTTTGGGTTCGTTTTTTGAAAAAGTGATGCTTTTGAAACATTTAAAGAGTGGAAGATTTTGGTTGAGAATCAAATGGAGAGAAAAATCAAATATCTTCGCACAGACAATGTCTTGGAGTTTTATAGTGAAGATTTTAATGAATTCTGCAGGCACACCCCACAACAAAATGGAGTTGCCGAGAGGATGAACATAATTCTTCTTGAAAAGGCTCGTTGTATGCTTCTACAAACCAAAATGTCCAAAGTATTTTGGGCTGAAGCAGTTCACATTGCTGCTCATATTGTCAATCGATCTCCAGCATTGGCGATTGACTTTAAGACTCCGACTGAGGTATGGTCAGGTGAACCCTCTAACTATTCATACTTACGAGTATTTGGATGTCCAGCTTATTATCATATTAATGAAGGAAAACTTGAACCAAGGGCTAGGAAGGCCATATTCGTAGGGTATGTGGATAGAGTAAAAGGGTACAAACTTTGGTGTTTGTCTTTACTCAAATTTATAGTTAGTAGAGATGTTACCTTTGATGAGTTCTCTATACTTGATCCCCGTAAAGTTTCTGTGGAGTTTTTTAGGAAACGAGAACAACGAGCAGGTGGAGCTTACCAAGAAAAAGGATCAAGAGACTTAAGTTAAAGATGAGTCAAAAGATGTAGATCTTGAAGAATTTGCTGTCAATAAACCATACACAATTGCGAAGGGAAGGGAGAAGAGGAAAATACGAAGATCGGAACGCCTTATAGATCAAGCAAACCTGATTGCATATGCGTTCGTAGTTGCAGAAGAAGAGATTAAGGATATGGAGCCCTCCTCATATGTTGAAGCAACTTTTTGCAAGGATGCTGCACAATGGCAGTTAGCCATGACTGAAAAGATGGAGTCTCTTCACAAGAATCGGACATGGGTCTTAGTGAAAAGGCGAAAGGAGACGAGGACAATTGGATGCAAATGGGTCTACAGAAAGAAAGAAGGAATTCTTGAAGTGGAAGATACTAGGTTCAAGGCGAGATTGGTTGCAAAGGGTTTCAGTCAGAAGGAGGGAATTGACTACAATGAGATTTTCTCTCCAGTCGTGAAGCATAGCTCAATTCGTGTGCTACTAGAATTGGTTGCACAATTTGACTTGGAGCTTCAACAGCTTGATGTCTAAACTGCTTTCTTACATAGTGATCTAGAAAAGACCTTTTATATGGATCAGACTGAAGGTTTCCTGGCTGTGGGAAAAGAAGATCATGTATGTCAATCGAAGAAGTCTTTGTATGGTTTGAAGCAATCCCCTAGACAGTGGTACATGAGGTTTGATGCATTCATGACTACATATGAATTCTCAAGGAGTGCATTTGATAGTTGTGTGTATCACAAGAAGATGTCTGGTAACTCAATGATTTATTTACTGTTGTATGTTGATGATATGCTTATTGCTGCTAACAACATTACAGGGATAAATGCTTTGAAGAAACTGTTGAGTAAGGAATTTGACATGAAGGATTTGGGAGCTGCAAAGAAAATCCTTGGTATGGAGATTTTAAGAGAAGACGGTGTTGTACATCTTTCTCGGAAGAGGTACATTGAAAGGGTTCTCGAGAGATTCAATATGCATACATGCAAGCCTGTACGTACAACGTTAGCTCTTCATTTTAAACTTTCAGAGTTATAAATGCCGTAGTCCGAGGATGAGGTGGAGCATATGTCAAAGGTTCCTTATGCCAGCACAGTTGGTAGCATTATGTATGCTATGGTATGTACACGTCCAGATAGTGCTCAATCTGTAAGTGTGGTAAGTAGATACATGTCCAACCCAAGAAAGAGACATTGGGAAGCTGTCAAGGGGATATTGAGATATCTGAAGGGAGCTTCTGATGTTGATCTGACCTTTCGAAAATGTGGTAGAGGTATTTCAATTCTCGGTTATGTGGATTTTGACTATGCAGGGGATTTTGACAGAAGGAAGGAGGTCCACAACCGGATACATCTTTACTCTTGTTGGCAGTGCCGTTAGTTGGAAATCGACTCTGCAGTCGATTGTCGCTTTGTCTACGATAAAAGTAGAATACATGGCAGCAGCGGAGGCGGTGAAAGAAGCTGAAAGAAGCTACCTGGTTGAAAGGTTTAGTGACATAATTGAGTTTGGTTCAACAAGAATCAACCCTTAGATATGATAGTCAGAGTGCTATTCATCTGATTCAAAATCAGAGATTTCATGAGCGCACTAAACACATTGATGTCAGATTTCATTTTATTCGAGATGTTGTTGAAAAGGGAACTATCAAGGTCACGAAGGTTATCATAGATGACAACGTTGCAGACATGTTGACCAAGATAGTTCCGCTCGCTAAGTTTGCACACTGCAAGAGAGCCAGACGGGAAAGACATAGATGGCACCAATCTAATCTCAAAAACCTCTGATTCAACCATTTCTGTATCGCTGATTGGGGTCTCTCCCCCTCTGGGGAATCCATAGAAAGTAAAACAATTCCATAAAGTGACAATTTCAGCTATTGCTATCCGTCTCGATTCATTCTTTTTTTAGTCTGATTATGGCATGTGTCACGCTCATCTATTCTATAGTCAAAGCTGGAGCCTATCCTTAGCAACGTGCCGTGCCCCGGTTGTCATCTTTGTCTTTGTGTGTGTCTGAGTGGGACCTTTCCTCGTGAATTGCCTTCTTCGAGGCATGATCAGGGGCGGGATTTCCCTCTTCAAAGACAGATGCCGCCGCTGCGAGGCGAGGGAGCAACTTGTCTGGTCTTGCGATGCACTCATTCCCGTTACGAGAATGAAATGACGCCCCAGCTTGACTTGAGACCAAGACTCCTTACAACTCGCACCAATAGCGACCGAGCGGCCGAAGATTGATTGAAAAGGCGAGCCCAACCGACCCTCTCCCCCTAACCGCCTATCTACTCGTGTTCGTAGCTCGATCGGAGGTCAAGACTGTGGTCTGGCGGAAAAACAGAAGTCGTCTGTATCAAGTGATACATGAATTGCTCAGTAGTAATTGCTCAGTAGTGCTTCGCCACTACCCTAGCTGGCGGAAATAACTTAATGGTAGAGCATAGCCTTGCCAAGGCTGAGGTAAGGACTTGGCGGGAGTACACATCAATTGATGCAACTCTGAAGAGAACAGTTGTTAGGTGGAGGTGGTATGTTCAACAATGGTTTGATTCTTCTTGTTTCTTACAACGGGTTGCCCAGTAAGCTTGAAGTTTTGGCCAGAGTTGTTCACACGCACGTTCGAAACACAAACCAAGGTGGAGATTGTAAAGGTTGGTTTTGTGTTTAGTCAACAATGTCATGCCAATTGGAAGAGTTGGTGTGAAAAGAAAGAAAAAGACGAGGAAAAATGGTGTGGTTGCTAGGATGTTTTCCTCCTTTGATGTCACCCATGACATCAAAAGGAGGTAGAAGCGAAATTGATGCTTCCTTCCTTTGATGTCACCAATGACATCAAGAAGAGGTAGTTTGATGTCACCAATGACATAAAGAGGAGGTTTTATCCCTATAAATAGATGCACTCATTCTCTTGTAGAAATCATTCCAAAAATCATACGATACATTGTAGTGAGTAGAGAGTTGAGAGGGCATTTCTCTTAGGTTTAATTGAGAAATCTCCCCTTCCTTTGTTAATAGTATAAAGACAACTGTTCTCGGGTGGACGTAGGATCATTTTGATCCGAACCACGTTAAGTCTTGTGTTCTTTCTTTTACATTTCCGCTAACATCGCCCAATCAGCTAGAGTTGTGGCCATGGAAGCACAATGGGAAGTTAGAATTCCATACGAAGCTTTATGTGGTTGGTAGTGAATCAAGCATATGTTTAATAGATGAAAATTTAAAGAAGAGATGCATACAACTATCTTCACGATGCTATCTTTGTGGTTAGGAAGCTAAAATTAACTGTCATCTTTTTTACATTGTGGGGTGTTTTCTCAAAACTGGAACATCTTTTTATGCATGAGAGGTATCAAATGGGCAATGCCAAAAAGCTCTTTAGAGTTGTTGAAAGGTTGGAATCGGGTAGGAGGTTTACCCTGACAGAAGAACAGATGGAAGATGATTCCCCCGTGTATTTGGTGGACTGTTTAATTTGAGATGCTTTGGAGGCATGGGTAATCGAATCAGAAGATGACGATGAACTCCCTTTTGTTATTTCATTTTTGGTGTAAAGAAGAACCCCTAGTGGATACTTTAGCTAGCGTAGAAATTTTAGAATCTTTGTAAATAGCTAAGGAGGTCCGGGTTCAAGCCGTGGAAACAACCTCTTGCAGAAATGCAGGGTAAGGCTGTGTCCCTTGTGGTCCGGCCTTTCCCCCGACCCCGCGCATAGCGGGAGCTTAGTGCACCGGGCTGCCCTTTCTTTTTGTAAATAGCTAAGGATAGCTTTTTTGGTTTTAGCTTCACATCTGTACGCATGGTTTTGGCACTGGTTTTGTACACTGATATATATAAATTGTTACCATTCCCCCTCCCCCTTCCAAAAAAAAAGGGAAGAGGTTAAACTCGGAGACCATGAAACAAAAAGAGTCGAGGGGGCTTGATCACAGAGTGAACTACTGCAAAAACAGGAGGATGGACGGAAAAAGAATTCAAGCAACACGAAGGAAATTATAAGTATCACTTGAATTTCATTTGGTCTTCAAATGTACGTCATATGGACCGTGTAGGTTTTCTAGGTGTCTAGCTTGTTAGAGATGTCAGTTTGGGTGTAATTAGCTAGGCAAAAAAGAGTTTTTTTTTTTGGATGCAGGCCCTTCCTGGTGTAATATATTGGAGTAACTTTTTTCTTAAAAAGGGAAGCTCCTTTTTTTTGGTGGGGACTTTTGTCATCTAAAGCATAAGCATGGTTTTATGGGTTTGCTATCTCTACAGTGGAATTGTCAGAAAAAGAGTCCTGAGGCGCTTATGACTCTACTTTTAGTTTCTTTGAACAGGCTGGCATTGGTTCAGTTTCGTGTTTGAACTATTGTTATACTAATGTTTTCTGTGCTGAATTGCCTCTGTTCTTGTGGATATCCATCTACCCATGGCGACTTGATAATATCTGACATTTGATTATGAATTTAGGTTTCAATTGTGTTACTTCAAATACTTATATCGTATCTGATCTGTTAGTAGGCAACGTTAAATGTGAATGCCGTGGGCCCCATATCAGTGACACGGATGCTTGTACCTTACATGCTGAAGCGGGGAAGAGGACATCTTGTTGTGGTAAGTAGAATCATCAGAGGTGCCGCTAATTTGGTGATTACAGTTATCTTGATGCCTTAACCTGATAGCAAAACTTCTTCCGGCCAAAATTCTGCTAAATTATCAATTAGGCAAATATAAAACTTTCCAATCCCATACGAAATGCAGGCTGCCGGTTTACCAAGGTTGTTGCAGTATAATCTACAAAAGTTATCTTGCTTTAGTATAATCTTTTAGGATTAGAGGATTCCTACAGAAGGAATCCTTTCTGGTTCTTCTCCTGTACAATTCTGATTTTCGGAGTTAACATCGTTCCTTTCTCTGCAAATTTTTTATGGCTAGACATGCAGGTGAAACTCAAATGCGTCCGTAATCTAAAAGGAATATACCTAACACAATACTTCTCTGGGAAAACTGTATTTATCATGTCGTTATGTGGATCAGGTGGTTGCTTTTTAGTATGCCCTCATAGCAGGACTATGGAAAGTTTCTCCACTTTGTAATCGTTCTGTTCCGTTATAATTATGTGCAAAAAATTTAGTTCTCTTTACTTTATGTACTCCTGGATGAGGGGAGGGTAGAAAAATTCATTTGATTTATTTTATGTCCAGATGAGCAGTGCAGCTGGAAAGACTCCTGCACCAGGTCAGGCGGTATACTCTGCTTCCAAATTTGCACTAAATGGGTATTTCCACACCTTGCGTTCTGAGGTATACATCATAGATCATCTGAGGATGCCCTTTTATTAATACAAAATCTTTTAATGTTTTTCTTCAAGGCTGTGAGATCTATTTGGATAATGACTACAACAACAACAACAACATACCCAGTGTAATCCCACAAGTGGGGTCTGAGGAGGGTAAGATGTACGCAGACCTTACCTTTGCGAGGTAGAGAGGCTGTTTCCGATAGACCCTCGGCTAAAAAGAAACGTAATCAATGCAGGGTTGCATGTAAAATAAGACAACGAAATAACAAGATACAAAACAAATGGTACAACATAGTAATACCACATAAAGATAATGATCGACGCGGTGCCAAAATACTACAACTAAGAAAAGGAGAAGCCCTCCACCTCTCTCAAATATCTACTATCCTTCTATCCTAATCCTCGACCTCTAAATCTCCTATCAAAGGTCATGTCCTCAGTCAACTGGAGTAGAACCATATCATGTCTAATCACCTCCCCCAGTTCTTCTTCGGCCTACCTCTACCTCTCCTAACTCCTACGACCGTCAATCTCTCACACCTCCTAACTGGCACATCTTCACACCTCCTCTTCACATGCCCAAACCATCTCAACCTCGCTTCTCTCATCTTGTCCTCCACGGAGGCCACTCCAACCTTGTCCCGCATATCTTCATTCCTAATCATATCCCTCTTAGTATGACCACACATCCATCTGAGCATCCGCATCTCCGCTACTTTCATCTTCTGAACATGGACGTTTTTGACTGGCCATCACTCTGCCCCATACAACAGTGTTGGTCGAACCACAACTCTGTAGAACTTACCTATAATAGGGTTTATAGAATTTGTTAATAGGGTTGAGATGTTTATAATGAAAAAATTGTGTGCTTTAGCTATAGGGGTGAACCAATAGGGCAGTCTAAGAATGTGGAATATTGTGTTCTTGGAAAAAGATAAACATGAAAATAATACTTTCTCCATGGCCTAATTGTTTTTTGGTCTTTAATTACATTCCATGACCTAGTTGTCTTCACCAAGTCCAAAGGAACTGAATTTGAAAAAGAAGGATTAAGAAACATGCTGGGTTACAGCCACATTACTTCAGCTACAGTATGTTGAGCACAAAGGGTTGCATCCTTTTGCATCTATGCACCCTTGTGGGTACTCAAACTAGTTAAAGATGACTGCTGTCCTCGTCTCACTGATTGTCTTTGTGTCCAGCAAATACTCTGTTCTTAGAGAAAAGAGGAAGGGTGTTTCCGTGCTATGCATTCTCCACATATAAACATTTCTTCAATCTTATGTGGACAATGTCTTTCTTGGATTGCTGAAGGATTCAAATTTTTGTTGACACCATCATTCTGCTTACTGAATAAGAACTTCACAAAAGAATGCGTCTCTCTTTAGAGTTTCTAAAGTAGTTTCTGCTTCTCTGGTTTATATTTCATTGTAGTTCTTTTTTGACGGATCATGTCATTACCTTCTCTGCTGGAGATTCTTTCTAACCTCTTTGCCTGCAATATAAAAGAAGATTTTTTTTCTTTGGACTTCTATTGGCAACATCTTTAATTAAAGATAAGTGTGAGCTGAGTGGTGAAAATATCTGCAATGCATGTCCTTCTAGACATATATTGCCCACTTTCAATTCCCTAAAGCTTTTATTTATCTCATTTATCTGGAAGGAAAAAGTTCCTTCAAATTAAAATCTTTTATGTGGCAATTAGTTGTGGTAGATTCATTGTTAATCATCTAGGACACCAGGAGAGTCTAACGAGGTTTTCTGCTCATTGGTGCAGTCCTATGTGAGGAAACATCATTATTACTAATAACATGACACAAGACTATTTCTAGATCAAAGAGCTGTATGAGTTCCCACTTGCTAACATTCATGACATGCTTTGCAGACTGATAGATAGGAGGGCAGGAGCTTCTCAAGAAGTGTCCGGTTTAGAGTTTGATGGTTTATATAATTGGGATGGAACTCTAGTGTCTTTGAGGACATCTTGTTTCTATAGCTTATCTCAGGATAGAGTTGTTTTGGGATGGCTTCTTTATGGGATGAAGCAGAAGGGATCTTTTACGGAGTTCCATTTTCTGTTATGGTTGTAGAATAGGCATCTCTGCCACGTATGCTTCTTGTAGTTGAGATTGTCCTTTGTTGGTTTTACTTTCTTCGAGTTGTGACATCTTCTTTTCTTATTCAAACAATGAATATGAAGTGGAAAGTAGGTGCAAAGTCCTTATCGAAAAAGGAAGTAGGTGAAATAGTTACTTTACTAGTTGCTTATTTCTGTGAATAAGGGGGTGATAGTATTACAATCTTTTGCCATCATTCACTTGAATTTGAGATGAACATTATTTTGGCGTATTATGGTTACAGAATTTATTTGCCTAGCAATAGACCCAGTAAATAAGCTGGCAAAGCTTTTCTCTCCGGGATCTGCTTCATTAACATAGCTTGGTTTAGTCATCTGAAAGAGTCCTAGGAAGAAATAATTATGAGATCTATTCGAACAGCTTGTTTAACAGTTGATAGAAGTCAGATATCCCATTATATGTGGTAGACACTATTTTTGATATGTAAGGTTTTATATTTGGTAGACACTATGATCTACAATCAGGTTCAATTCTTTATGGGCTCGAGGTGGGGGGGGGGGGGGTGCTTCTCATTACCACTTTTCTTCTCTCTTTTCTTAATCAATGAGTTTATTCAAGTATGAAAATTTCATATATACATAACAGAAGATGTCCTCTTAAGCTGGTAGCTGAATTTGGGTCAGTATGGTGTTTGATTCCAACATCCATAGTATTATCATTATTATTCTAGCTTCCTCAATACCCTCATAAATGATCCAGAGCGTTGTTATTATTATCTTATTGCTTTTACTTATCTTAGCATTCATCTAATTCTTTTCCCTTTGCATCTCTGTCGTGAAGGAATCAAGATCATCTAATTCTTTCCTCTTTGCAGCTCTGTTGTAAAGGAATCAAGGTCACTGTAGTTTGCCCAGGGCCTGTAGAAACTCCCAATCCAAGAACTGGTTCAACCGAGGTGATTATCTTTCTCTTTATTCTGATTAGATGTGTTTTTTGCTGAATGTCTACAATAATAGGCTGAGCACTGCTCGAATTCCATCTTCTGGAACTTACCTGACACTTACTGTCTGATGAGAGAACCCCGTATTTAGCTGACTGATAAATAATCTAACTAAGTTGTCTGAATTACCTGGAAGGGCCAACATAATTAACATAACTGAAACATTTGAGTTGTATAACAAAATGCTAAACTTGTACTGTAAAACTGACTAGCACCCAGTAGGATAAGTTATGAGCCTCCAAGAATACTGACAACATAATGTCTTCGGGCATACCCCGGAATACTGAAATGTCTACCATAACATAATAAAACACGACCTCCCTCCGAAGAAGATGGCGGAGTTAAGCTGAGCTAGAGTCTGAACTTATTAGGTCGCACCTGAAACGTGGTCAGCAGTATCTGCATCTAAGAAAATGGAAGTAGGGTCTCTCCGGCTAAGTATCACCGACAGACTACCCAGTAAGTCTGATTGACTACCTCGTAGAAACGCGGAGTTAGACTTTCTAGGGTAAGAACATAATAAACAAGGAAACATGTTTCACAAGTAAACATGAAAATCATATAAAGTATGAAAACTGATGTAAGCTGATAACTGTGTTATTTTTAAAGAATTAACTTTTCTGAGTAAAATGGGGTTTTCACTCGTGCGTGAGATCTGGAAACACACTCAGTAAGTGAGTCAACACTTCCAATAAACATGTAATTCTGGCCCTGCGTACGCAAGATCTGATAACATGCACGAGGAGTGTTGGCATATCTCTTTTTTTGAGATTGGTAACATATGTATATATATAATCAGCACTAAGCTAGTGCAGCACCATACTTACGAATAAGCCAAGATCCGTACTGTGCAAAAAGGAATTTACAGGGATCCTATCAAGTCTGAGGGAATCCGTCTCCTCTAATCTACTTTCTTTATACCAAAAATAGAACAACTGAATACAACTCATCTTGAGTTTGTGTGTTGAATTCTGCTTGCCTTAAAAAATTCTAGCATTTCTTTCTTTCCGAACTGACCACCATATACAGGCTGGCACCATTCTCCACCATCCCTTCTGTTTCACTACTCCTCCATTGGAATTCCAAGAGCTCAGGACATCAGCAGTGGTAGCTGGCATCACCCAATTAAAACCCACCATACTAATGAAGAGCTGCCACAACTGGACAGTAATAGGGCAGTGAAGGAATAAATGGCTATTGGATTCCACTGCTGCATTACACAAGGAACATCTAGAGCATAGCTGGACACCTCTTCTTCTGAGATTTTCTTTTCTCCTCAGCAAACAATCACCCCTATGAGTGTGGGTAAGCTAATCCTGGCCCTTGTGGAACTCACGCAAGGGGAGGTCGGCTAGCTCTCCTGTCTGAATGTGATCACAATAATGCAGTGAACTGAATGCTGGAATTGAATACAAATATCACAACAATGAAACATAGCAAGCAGTGATACACGTAAGCATATGATTTGCTAAAGACTCTGCAAAATATCAGACAAGTCATACTGAGCAACAAATATTGCAAATAATACCGTCACATTTTCATATAAGACTGTACTGAGTAGGAGTGGATTGAACTGGGTACTAGATCATAACAAAACCCCGCTTATGCATTTCATCGAACATATGGAGTACACAAGTTCTACCAGAATGCCCTATTAGGAGGGCACGTCTTAACTTATCTCAAGCTATACACTTAACTTCAACTTCTCGTGTCCTTCAAGCCAATCCATATTACGATTCACACTTCACCTGATAATCGGGTTCGATATAAGTCAATACATATTTAAAGATTTCAACTTTGTTCACTTTAACTTAGGAACATCGGCTCAAGTCCTCTAATTTGTCAGTTTTTCCCTCTACTACATGGAATCATGCTTACCCGCATTATTCGTAATATTCAAATGGTTTAGAATCATGTTTAGTAATATTCCCAATCATAAAAGTCATCACCCATAATAAAGATTCCAACCTTTTCCCCAATTGGGAGAAGACCCAATGCTCAAAACTTTCAAATAAAAATCCGAAATCTGAAATTTTGTACCTACATGTGACCTCGTGGTGGTTGCGTTATGAAGGACAATTAAGTTTCTACACTTGGGCCAAATTCTAGATTGTGTGGCGGTTGCGTATTGGAGCATAAATGAGTTGTTTCCTACACTTGGCATCCAACACGTTTCTTCCATTTCTTATACGTTTAACAATTGTACTCACATAGCTTAATATCATATCATCCTTTAACATCTATATAAGCACTATTTGAGCCGAGGGTCTTTCGGAAACAACCTCCCTACCTCCCAATGTAGGGGTAAGGTCTGCGTACACTCTACCCTCCCCAGACCCCACTTGTGAGATTTCATTGGGTATGTTGTTGTTGTTGTTGTAGGACTTAGAAATCATCTTACCATGTATTTTTCTTTGTGGGAGTGTTGACTCAATACTTTAGGAATCGTTAACATAGTCGGGGCTTCACAGAGATGAACCATATACTTTTATTTGGAGCTTTTCCCATGAATCTTTTTTCCTCGTAATTCTTCACTGTGATTTGTGACAATATCTTGAAGTATAATGTGAGGAAACAAAGGGTAGGAGTTTGTCCTTGCCTCTTGGACTATTCATATTAGGTTTATGATCCTGTGATTTTAAAGGACAGTCCGATGCACTAAGCTCCCGCTATGCGTGGAGTCAAAACTCAAAAATGTATCTTTTTCCTTTAGCATTCTACAAAGTGGTTATTTTATGTTTAGTTGTGTAAATCCATTTCAAAGTAGCTATATTGTTGGCTTTTGGCTGTTTCATAATGGTTGTTTTCTGTAAAGATGTAACTGGAGGACAATCGTTAACAAATTTATTTACTTCGAGAATCCTCTGTTTTCATTCTCTCTCCCCCTCTCATCCAATATTCTTCAGTTCTCTAATCTCTTTTTTCCCCTCTCAATCCCGTCTTGTCGCTACAACAAATCATCTCATTTGGTACTAAAGCAATCCTTCATAGGAGAAAAACACAAACCTTATATTGATATTAGTATTTGTGTGATGATTGTAGTTCTGGCTATATATGCTTTCGAAGCTTTGAATATATTTATAAGGGAGCACATGGCATTAACCCTTTCATCAGTCTCCTATGAAACCTCTGCAACAATTAATTGCTACTATGGTACTTCTTTGACTACATAGAGAATAATTCATCTGATTTAGACTCTATATAAATCTCTTCCCTGCTCTCAGTAACAAGTTTAATTTTCCTTCTTTCTGATACATTTGGAGCATGTGAATAATTTTCGGAAATTGTCCTGTTAACTCTTTATCTTAAATTTATATATAGCGGCGTGTATCATCAGAAAGGTGTGCGGAGCTGACAATTGTTGCTGCCAGCCACGGTATCAAGGAAGCTTGGATATCTTATCAGGTTTGATCAAGACATTTAATTAGCATTCGTGTTTGCAGAATTTCATTAATCATTGAGGTTCTGGCACATTTACTGTAATTTTAAATCTGCAAGGGTATATATGCTGGACGATGCTATAAAGTTTTTCATGACGTGTAACTAATTTTTCTTGTGAAGAGAATGTCCCAACCATATCATTTATATTTCCTTATCTTGTATTTCCATTAATCTCCTTTTGGTGATAGGGATAGTTATAGATGGGGATACTGTCACGACCTAATTTTTATGGGTGCGCGACTGGCACCTAGTAGACTAACCCTACCAAGTGAACCCTCTATCTCAAACTAGCAAAACCACAAACATCTATTCCATGGGACATAAAGTACTAACATAAGCTTAACATAGACAAGTCTTAGGGTTCACAACAGAACTACACCCACTAATGATATACATGAAGCTTTGACTCTAGATTTCAGTATTATTATACAACTGACAAAACTGAAAAAACGAAATAACAACTCTAGCATCAACGAAGGAAGAGTGAGGCTCACTCTGGTAGAAGAAGGTGGCTCTCAAACTGCGTTCTCTGGAACCTAGTAGACTAACCCTACCAAGTGAACCCCGTATCTCAAACTAGCAAAACCACAAACATCTATTCCATGGGACATAAAGTACTAACATAAGCTTAACATAGACAAGTCTTAGGGTTCACAACCGAACTACACCCACTAATGATATACATGGAGCTTTGACTCTAGATTTCAGTATTATTATACAACTGATAGAACTGAAAAAACGAAATAACAACTCTAGCATCAACGAAGGAAGAGTGAGGTTCACTACTGGTAGAAGAAGGTGGCTCTCAAACTGCGTTCTCTGGCTGAACTTTGGGACCTGGAATCAAGTAGTTCAATAAGCTTCATAGACCTCCCTTTAAAAGGTGGAAAAAGTATTTAAGAAAGCATGCACTTTAATGTCCAAATCATATTTCTCAAACGTATAGATAAAATCTCAAATAATAATATACACATTGTAAATCATTTAGAAGTCGTTTTCTTCCCAAATCAAATATTGCTTATAGGTCCTAAACATATCTTACCTTGGGGAGGTTCCATCTAGACACTGACATAATACACCATATGTACATCTTGGCGACCGACCCAATTTCCCCGATCAGTTAGGAACTACACCTACTCATGCTGTCGTACAAGTAGGATAGGGTAAGCTAGCAAGACCTGAAATGAATCCAAGTACACCACTAGTGTCATGTAGTGGATTAACATAATCCCACACCGGCATGTGTGGTTCAGGGGCATTGAACCCGTACGTCCAAGTACCCACTCAGTTATCTAAAAGGTTCCTCCCAAAACATCACCAATACAGCCCTTTGGCTTGTTACAAAACATAATCATCATATGTGAAAATTAAATCATTTGCATCTCCTTTATTTCGTTTGTATCTCTCATAGATCGTAGTTGATAAACATATGAAATAAGTACAAGCATCATCTGAATTATATAGTGGTCATGAAATTCATAAATATGGTGACACTCGCACACGCTAGTCCCCACATGCACGAGAACACAAAATAAAAATTATATATATATTTTTTTAATGCATTTGAAATCCTTTGAGGGAAAGCACTTCTAAAGGGTTGAGTCTCCACCTACTTTGAATCTGAGCTTAAAGACCTTTTGAATACTTTGAATCTGAGCTTAAAGACTTTTTGCTATAGTTTCAGTATCCCACAATTATGGTCAATCTACACAAATATTACGTATAATTGAGAGTAAGGCATTCTTAAAGACGGGGGACTTTCAAGTCGATACTCTACTTAATGGTTATTTTCCTATAATTGATTGTCAAGTAAAAACAAAATGTTTCTGATATAGCTAACAATTAAGCTATGTAGATGTACTAGTTATGTTATAACACAGTGATGTATAGGTGGGAAAATATATTTTGTATTATGTCAGCTGGAGTTAAAATTAGAATCGAATTCCATGTAATATGATATTAAAATAAATATACGATGTAAGCAGTGGTTGGAAATTACTTCTTTCATCATAAAGAAAACAGTAGAGGTAAAATCCGTGTCACGAGGATATACATCCTTGGTAACGGTAAGAAGAAAAAGATATGGTGAAAGATTAAAAATTCATGTGGCAGATGTATTTAGCATAAGGAACGCTAGCTTGGTATCTATTTTGTTAAACTACTAATTTTAGAGCTCAAAATGCATTAGTGATGCAGTAGAACACTCAAACCCCAATAAAGCTTTCTAGTATATAGATAAAGGAAATGGTGGATGAACTTACAGGTTGGAGTTTGGTTGCTGGAGGAGTCTCAATTTATGGACTTAATTCCTGCATTAGCTACTATAAACAGGGGTTGTTTGGCAGTTTGGGTAGCTAGGTCTGCTAGATGTGTATGAGGTGTTTAGATACATATATAATGTTGGCTAAGTATAGTATATTATAATAATCTTATTACTTAGTAACCAAGTTAATTAACTTTCTAGAATTATTTATTTATTTTTAAGTGATTCATGCATGTTACCTATTATTAGTGGCTGTTAGTCTTGTAAATTATATTTTTGATCATATATACATTTATAAAATACAAATCTCTCTTGCTAAAATAACCCTTTAATCTTTATAAACAGTGTATGCTGTATAAGGTTAATCCTTGTACCCTATTACCCTTCACTAATTATTGAGAAAGTAAGATGTTCACGATGAGGGCAGCCCAGTGCACAAAGCATCCCGCGTAAGCAGGGTCCGGGAAAGGGCCTCACCTCAAGGGGTCTGTTGTAGATAGCCTAACCTAATGCAAGCCACTTGCATTAGTGGCTGCTTCCAATTATAAGAGCACGTGTATCGTGTCTTGATATTGTGGAAATGTTCCTTGTGAGAATATTTTTCTCGTGGTACTTAAACTCTTATCTTTAGAGTTCACGCGATACTTCGATAATATGTAAAGCATGCTCGGTAGGGGTATTACAGATACCGTCTATTAATGAATGTTGAAATCTTGTTCTTCCTCATATATCACCTAGTTTATTTATGTCCTATTGTGTTTAAATACTTCTGTGATCATTTTCAAGTGAGCTGACTACACCAACATCAGCTCTTTATTTGGTTTAGTTGAAGTTTTGTCCTGTTGCAATGTCTTTTAGCAATATATAATACAGAATATCTAAGAACCAGTTTTAAAATTCTTATCTGCTAAACTGTTCGAGTGTCTGATTGTCCCATCCAATTCATCGAAGTAGGACTCCTACTTTCAGTACATACTATTAAAACTTTCGTAATCAGTGCTGTAGTCTTTTTTTTGCTTTCGTAATAATTTCTCTTGCACTCGTGCAAATGGCTATTAGTACACTAATATTTTGGCTACTGATGCAGCCTGTACTTGCTGTTATGTACTTGGTGCAGTATATGCCATCGGTTGGCTATTGGCTTATGGACAAGGTATTATATGGTTATTTGTGCAAAACTTTGGTTTTTTCCTTTGGAACTGTTTCAAGACTAATAGATTATGGACTTAAGTTATATATACTAAGTGCTCGTTTGGTGCGAGGGATAAGAGATATTTAATCCCGGGATTAAATTTGAGATGAGTTTATCCCATGTTTGGTTGGGATAAAATCGAGGTATAACTAATCCCGAAATTAGTTATTATGGGATTGTGGTATTATTTTTATCTCTGTGGAAGCGTGGAATAACTAATTCCGGGATAAGTTATCCCAGGATAATTAATCCCGGGATAACTTGTTCCCAATCAAACGACCCCTAATAGTATTAAAGAATCTACATAGGAGTTAAGTTATCTGCAATGATAGTGAAAGAACTTTTACACTGCCTATGTACTTTGGTCTGTTATAGCAGAGCACTTAACAGTTTTTTTCTTGCAAATAAATGCTTCTTATATAGAGTTACCTACAATTTATTTACGTCATTTGATTTATCAATGCATAAAACTTAAAACTCAGATTATTAAATCTTTAGTAGATTATGGCTGAGATGTGGATACATCCAGCTCATCAGGCACATGAGCCTCACACTATTGATTCTTCTTATACAGATTGGTGGAAAACGGGTGGAAGCTGCTGCACAGAAAGGAAACACATACTCCCTCAACTTGCTCTTTGACAGAAAGAAGGAAAGCTAAAAGTCATGTTGGCACAGCTTTACCCATAGGAGGCAGAGAACCATGTTTTCAAGATGAATATACAACCCCCCCCCCCCCCCCCCCCCCGCTCCACGCCCACATATGTTCCTCTAATAATGCGCAGCATTCTACTTGCTTTCTTTTATTCGCATTGTACTTGCTTTCTTTTATTCGTTAAAAGTCTCTAAAAGCTTTGCTTCATCACCCTCAAGCTACGCAAATGTGCCAACGAGGAGTGTATCTTATGCTTAATTTGTCATATGACATACTCATCAAGTCCGATCATTATGAGATGTGACTCCTGTTTCACTTGATTGTGCATGGGAATTATAACAATTTGGTTCTCTCCATTTGTGTACTTGTTGATTTATCTTCTTCTTCAATTAGAGTTGCATCAACATTTTTAAATTAATGTATTTCTTGAACAACTAAACTATATTATTTTTTGGAATTTTCACTTTTCTTATCAATCTTGAAAACTGATTGCGGAGACAAGAAAACTGATTTTTTTACCTTGTCTCCGCACCAATTGCAATAGTACTTAGATTCTAACTACTGCAACATTAGAAAATAATTCATACGTAGGAAGCAAAATGGAGTGGCAAATAAACTGGCACAATATGGATGCACCTCATTCAGCACCAAATCCATCGTCATGCTTGACGATCACTGCTTTTTGTTCACATCTTATGCATGACATCAACGGGAAACACCACATACACCGACCGTATACAGGTTGAAATGCCCCTAGTTTCCCCTTTTTGTAGCGACTGCTCGAGTGTCCCCCCTCTCCCCGCAACCCGCTTTCTCTTTAGACTTTTCTGTGAGCCTTTTTTGTAAACTGTGATGATTTCTATACTTTTGTCATTTAATTAATATAGCTTAATTGTTTGAACCAAAAAAATAAATTCATGTCAGAAATGATTTTTTTAAAAAAAGAAAAAAATTTAGTCAACTTCTCTTCTTTTGATTAAAAATACTTTCAAATTATTAATATACTAAAAGTTAAAATAAATAATGTTCCAACTTTCTAAGAGGTTTTCTGAATGTAGTGTTTAACATGGCAACCTAATATATATTTTTGTTGTACATCAAAATGTATAATATCGATACATTGTTTTCATCACAAGCTTCAAGCCTTAATCAGTATTTAAAGCATTGCAGCCTGCTAGTAAACAAATTAATAACTCTTTCTCATGAAATAGGAAACGACTTTTAAAATATTGTATAGCGTCAAATATTTTAATTAGAGTATTGTCCGTACGAAGAATATTATGGTTCATCTTTATTTTTAATATCTCTAATCTTTTCGTTGAACCTATAATTTGAAACGTACACATAAATATTAACCAATTTATATCATCTAAAAAAACTTTTATATTGTGGAAATATTTGTAAAAAGTTCACTTCTTTGGCCTTTTCATTACTTACATATAAAATAAAATAGAACTCCATTTGATCCTTTTTATTTGTCATATTTGACTTTTGCACGTTTAAAAAATATTAATTAAAAGGATAATATGATTAAATTATCCTTATTTATTCTTTGCTATAAATTTATTGTTTCCGCTGTTTCAATTTATATGATACTCTTACCTTTTTAGTCAGTTCAAAAAAGAATGACACATTTCTATATTAGTAACAATATAACTTTAAATTTCTCATTTTTTCCTTAGTGAAATGATTTGTAGCCACACATTTCTCAATGTCTTGTTTTAGACCACAAGTTTTAAAAGTCTTCATTTCTTTCTTAAACTTCGTGCCGAGCCGACCACCTTCATATAAAATGGGATGGAGGGAGTACTACTCTTACTACTATATTAATCTCTCCACATTTATTAGATGAAGTGTAAAGTTGCAAATAATTAATTTATATTTTCTTTATTTTCTAAAATGACAAGTATTGTACAGGGGGACGGCGAGGAGGCCGGCTCCATGACCCCGGTTGGTTGTCGAAGATGACCCCTCGCCTTGGTCGGAGAGGAGTGGACCATTAAAAGTCTCAATGGAGCAGTTATTTTTAGTAACTATGACAACTAAATGAGATAGGAGGGAAGCGCTAAACCAAAAATATATATTTCATACTCAGTCCTCAAATCCAAAACCTTTAAATTAAAAATAAAGAAATCCTTCTATCCTATCACAACACTTGATGGTAAATAATAATTGACTCACATAAACAGAGGGTATATTTAAATTCAAAATATTACACGTTTATTGATTATTTTCTGTTTTAAAAATATATTATTGGTAATTCAAATAAAATTACCTATAAAGCTTTCCAATATGGCTAATAATTTAGATAAAGTGTTAACTACTCTAGAACTTTTGACATATACGCTAGTAAATATTTTAATGAGAAAAATAAATTTTAAACTTTAAAGTCAACAAGCTCTTCACCCATTGATGTAAGTAAAAACAAAAGTAATAAGTTAGCATTTGTAAATCAGGATAGAGCGATTTGTATTTTTATCAAAGAGAATTACTTAAATCACGTTGACGCACCAAATGATGTATAGGCTATCGAACCTTGAAAGTTGAATACAACAAGTGACTTTTGCTTGTTGATTTTGGCTAGTCTAACCAATTTTACTAATTTAAAAGTATGGCACTTATAATTTCGTCCAGTGTTTACATATCATATAAAAATAGTGTTGATGTTGTGTATCTTGAGGACATGTGAAAAATAATAAAATTAGAGACATAAAAAAGATCATTACCTTCTTGAAATTGTGTCAACTGGTTGAATGTTTTGAAAAAAGTTAAAGAGGGAAAAAACTGAATCTACCACCCAATGAAAGCATAATTTTGAAGTAGGATTTTCCTGTTGCCTAAGAATCCACTTAACGATGTCATGATGAACCAATATGTACGTATATAACGATTGTGAAAAATTGAGAAGAATAATAAAAAGAATTGTTTAAAATGGGTAAGAAAATTTCATAATGTTGAAAAAAAGTTAATCTTCTATATCTTCTTCTTCTATATAGTGTAGGAGAGGCAAAACAAGCATATGATGACTAAACTTCCCAAATGGTCCAACAAATCAAGCTGAGCACAAATTTACTCTTCGAATCACAAACAATAATAGAATGAAACTGTTCAAAAGGGGTACGATATCAGGCCTTGCGGGGTAAGGTCAGCTGACAGGACAATCGGTTATATGACGGCTCTCGTCGACTGGGCTGGCATGCGGAAAGCAAGAGCGTGCTTCTTCGCTCATCACTAGAAAAATCTCAAAAAATTTTAAAAATAAATAATGAAACACTTAGTAAAATTATTAATAAATAAAAAATTACAAGGAGCAAATAGTTATAAATTAATTAATAAAAAACTGCAAGGGGCAAAACAGTTATCAAATTAAGTAATGCAAAAATGCAAGGAGTAAATCAGTTAGCAAAATTCATTAAACAAAATGCAAGGTAAAATACATGCAACCAGCGTATTCTCAGCAAAATAAAAACAAAAAGAGAAAAGGGTCAAATATATCCCTCTTATTTTATTTTATTGGTCAACTTTATTATGTAAACCTATTCGGATGGAAAACCTCTGATCAAATTAAATTATTCGAGTTTAAAAAAATTACCCAATTCCTTCCACAGACCCGCCCACCCTGACCCAGCCCCGATTTCATCTTCTCTCCAAGAAGAATGCTAAAAAAAATTGATCCAATCTCCTTCAATTCTCAATCAAATGAGCTCAACCTGTGCAAAAAAATCTTCCTTTATAATGCTTCTAAAATAACTTGAGTTAAATATGGTTCTACCATGGTTCCTTGATTTTGAGCTTTTTCGGAATGGGATAAGAAACTCCTCTACACTCACTCATAACAGGCTCAAGACATAACAAAACCTATGTTGCAAGAAACAGTCTGTTGGAAATTTGCCTTTGGCGGGAGTTGCGTCCAACCATCTTTAATGACTTAAACACTAGGGTTCCGCATGTTGGAGACTTTGATTCTTCACACGTGCATAATCTACTAAGTATGTAGATGACCGTAGGGCCAAGGATCGTCAAATTTCGTTGAGAAATGAAAGAGATATTGGTCCACGAAGTGAGGTGTTTGAAGCATGGAAAAAAGGTAGTAAAGACCAATCCTCCCTCATCGGTGGGGGAAGAAAGATTTCTTTAGTTTATAAGTCTCAAAATTGGTTTGGGGTTTGGGACCCCATGGGGTATCCCATGTGTTTAAAGGAGGGAGGACCTAGATGTGCTTTGGTTCGAGGCTAAGCCCACACGCGCGCCGTCGCCCGCCCATCCGGTCCGGGCTCGGGTATGATGTTTTCTTTTTAGACCCAAATTGCTTCATATTTATAGTTTGGTCCCTGAAGTTTCAGGTAAGTTAAATTGGGCAGAGAACTTGTGCTTTTGGTGTTGGTTTTGGAACGTTAACCTCCATTAATAAGCACATCAATTTAGTCATTATTTGGCTGAATAACTCTCCCTAATGACTCTAATCCGTTGCACATCAATTCACTATTTATTTTGGCTGAATTACTACCTCCATAATTGTCATTACTTGGTCAGTAACACAATTATGTGGGCACTTGGTAAGTCCTCTCCTTACAACTATATAATGAAGCCTTTGCTCAATTGTTGAGACTACACAGAACACACAAACGAAATCAGATTCTTCCTACTACTTTTCAGCATCATTTCTTAATTAAAGTTCTTCAAAGTAACACTTGAGTTTTCTTTGCTCATTTGTTGAGTTGCTGTTTTATCTTGGGAGAATATTGTCCAGAACATAGAAAGGCTATATACGGGGCAATCTTGTCTTAAAGACAGAGTGCCATCACTCGACCCAACAGTTTCTTGTTCCAGTTTATTGAAATTTCAGATAGTTGTAATTTCATTTTGTTGTAATACTTAGCAGTTACTTATTTCCGTTTCCTGCACCATTGTAATCAAGACAGTCTTCTTTTTTAGTTTAGCTTTTCAGAGTTTTCTTGAAGGTGACAGTACCATCAATTCATTAAGACTTAAGTCAATCTGGTGCCAGAAGATAGATTCTTAGGTTTTACTTACTATGACCTACATATTGGCTAAGTGGGATGAGTAGTTCTAAATTTTAGCTTTAGATAGGCATCTGAAGGGAAAAATAGAGTTGATGGTTAATGGGAAAAGAATCTTTTGTACGATAGCAATTCCAGTAAGCTATAAAATAAATGTTCATTCCACTATTCTGGTGGATTTTGAAATCACTTGGGGAGTATCCTGGTCATCGAGCCTGTGTCAGTTTAGTAACTTACTTTGTTTTGGTTCAAGAATGAAAACTAGAATGACCACTTGTATGGTGATCTGTTCTATTGAATTATTCTGGAATGTATGATTTTCTTCATGTAATTAAGCTTCGTGTAACACTTTCATGGTCGGTATCACCTTGGTGATCTATCATAGTGATTTTGGCTATACTATCATGAACGATCACTGAATTTTGAGCAAGCTGCATCTCAAATTTGAGCTTATTTGATTGAGAATTGAAGGAGGTTGGATCAATTTTATTGAACATTCTGGGCTGGGGCAGGTCGTGGAAAGAATCGGGTAACTTTTCTAAAATCAAATAATTTAATTTGATTTGGGACTTTCCATCCAAATAGGTTTACACTGTCCTCAAACTGTTATCGCTTAATTTGTTTCCACTGCCCTCAAACTGTTTTTGGAAAAGTGTAGTTTTGGACGAAATATACTAAGCATTAATTCAAGAGAGAAATTAGAAAAATTAACACTTAAAAATCCTATTTTATATAGATTTTTCAAGGAAAGGTTATGCAGCAGTGACTTACATGTGTTCACTGTGTATTCCAGTGCTGAATACTTTAGAGTTCTATTATCAGTCCTCTTTTTGCAACTTAGATGTGTTCACTATCTATTCCAGATCTCTGTTTTTAAAAATGAAACGATTCAGCCGTTTCTTTGCAGTATCGGAGTTATGTTTAACTTTTTTCACACTTCGGCATTGATATGAGATTTGTAGGGTTTTGTTGGGTTCAAAACATATAAGTAAGACACATAGGAAGTTTAAAATTTTGTTTTTACTTACCCCAACAATTACTTCTGGTATGGTTATAGTTCCGATGTGTTGGGGATGCATATTATAGAATATTACAAACAATCAATTAATAATTCAATAATTGCAAATGTCAAAATATTAATCCCCATTAATAATAATACGAATGTGTATAAAGTATATTTTTCCTAATATAGATTGTCTCTAGGACATAAATATACTTTCAATCTCCCACTTGGCCTAGAGCCAATCTCCAACATATCTAATGCCCATATTCTCAAAATGACCATTATGCTTGACTAAGCTTAATGGTTTAGTGAGTGGGTCAGCTAGATTATCATATGTGGGAACATAGTCTAATCTAATCTCTTCAGTCTCCACCATCTCCCTGAGTATGTGGCACTTCCTTGGTACATGCTTGTTTCTGTTTGTTGATCTTGGTTCCTTAGCTTGCGCAATAGCACCAGTGTTGTCACAATAAATCGTTATTGGACAAGTGACACTTGGAACAACCCCTAGTTCCTTCAGGAACTCAGAAATCGCGACAATTTCTTTACCATCTTCCGATCCAGCAATGTACTCAACTTCTGTTGTCGAATCAGCAGTTGTAGCTTGTTTGAAACTTTTCCAGCTTACTGCTCCACCATGAGTCATGCATTTCATATTACGTAGTGTGTGTATATGATTGATGTCCTTTGCATTGCATTTGTATATCATATCATATCATTTCATTGAATTCTTGATGTTGGATTTACTTGAATGTTTGATTGAAACGTACTTAACTCATTCGATTGATCTCTTGAATGTTTGTTGAATGAAGCGATTTTCCTATCTTTACTTGTTGGATTGCAAATATGCCTTATGAACTAATAGTGGACAACTGTGGGAGTAAGCATTCAGAAGACCAACCCTCATCATCGTTTTAGTTTAGGTTCGATCGACAAAGTTGCTGAGTACACATTGATTTTCCATACTCATTCTACACTTGATGCACCTTTTTGTGTGCAGGTTCTGACCTGAGTACTAGTAGTGGCCAAGTTATCGCCGATTGTTGAGGAGTGTGAAGTTGTCAGGGTGAGCTGCTGACTATTTCGCGACACTGGACTCCATCTCTATTTTACTTTCTATTAATTAAGGTAACAATACTATCAAAATTAACCCACAATTTTAAATCTTACAAAAACTGACCTACAGCTCACCAGAATTACTCCCTCCTCCTCCTTCTCTCGCTCCCTCTGCTGCAACGGCTTCTCTTCCTCGCCAGAAGTTTTCTCCGACGCCGACTTTGTCTCAGCAAAAATCATGTCTAACTCGCCGTACTCACTTTTTTGACGCCGCCTCCTCCGTCGTGGTGGCTCAGATCTGGCCAGAAAAGTCTGTCGCTGGCAGCGAAGCTCACCAGAATTACTCCCTCCTCATCCTCCTCTCTCCCTCTCTCTGTTGAAGCGGCTTCTCTTCCTCACCGGAATTTTCTCCGACGACGACGACTTTGTCTCACCAGATATATGTTTATACCCACTTATGATATTATATAATTGTGTGTAAGTGCGTATTTTCGTGTATAATATTATATAATTATAGTTTTAGTGTATATATCTAGACATTATACATTTTTATATACATAATATACATGTCTTTGTATATAAGTGTACAATATTGTATAAAAATATTTTTAGGTTAAAACTTTACAATGTAAGTTATGGGCTATATTTTTACAATGTAAGTCAGCGAAGTGTACTTTTCTGAATTTTTTTCTTTTTGTTAATTGTCTTGTTTGGTTCTTTCTTCAGATGCACGGCTTGTTTAATCAAGTTTTGTGACTGCTCAGTTGGTTAATATAGTTAATGTAAAGAGTTGTCTTTGTGATAAAAGTCTTGAGTCAATTTTGAGTAGGAGTGGATTTAGATCCATTGTCGGTTTACCAGCATTTTAGAGTAAATATCTCAAAAGGTCACTCAAGTACGTATAATTATCTAGTAAAGTCACTTAACTTAATTTTGTATCAATAAAGTCATACTTTTAGATTTTTTCTTATAAAGTCACTCAAGTTAAATTAGTTTTAAAGAGATAATTACATAAACCTCTCTTCAAGTTTGGTATGTAATACTTACTTTCTTTATAATTTATAATATTATACGTATTATTTTGCTTGATTAACTTTGTCAACATTTTTTCAGGTCATCAAAATAATTTTGACTTGACAAATAAGCTAATCTTTTATGTTAGGTAGACATAAAACCCCCACTAAATAATAGTATCATATTAAAAAGGGTCATTAACAAATAGAGGAGTAGTTTAGCACCCTTAAGGTATACTCTTCTCTGTAACTTGCACCCTATCCTAATTTTTGTAACAATAAATACCTTAATCTCAACTTTTTCTTACAAAAATCATAAAAGACACCTTATTTTATTTTATTATTTACAAGGATAAAAATGGCAAAACCCAATAAAAAAGAAGAAAATGTTACTATGTAAATTGAAAGAAAGAAACTGAATAACATGGAAGTCATCTCTATCGCTATGGCAATGGCTTCAATTTTAAATCAATTCTAATAAAATGCAAATGGGTCATAGCACTCCCATTGAACCTCATATAATGGGACTCAATTGATATTTATTTAGAGAAAACTTCTTTACGTTCCCATTTCTCTTTCACCCTTTGACTTCTCCTTCTATGTAGTTGTACTCAACATTGTTTTTATCCAAAGATGTTGAAATGTTTCTATCAAAATTGATATGCGGGCAGCAATGTTTAGAATGAATTGAACTTCACCTAATTTACGCACAGAGAAGGTGGGAAAGATTACTCACTCATATAGTACCAATTAATTTAGGTGTGATGATGAAAAACATTAGTCTAGGAAGATTTTAATTGTGTTTTCTCATTTTTACTCTTGTAAATAATAAAACAAAATAAGACCTTTACAATTTTGTAAGAAAATATAGAGATGAGGGTGCACATCGTTAAAAAAAAAAAGGATACGGCGCAAATCACAAAAGAAAGTATATGTAAAGGATGCAAAATGCAAAGGACCCCATTTTAATTTGTAGGTCGGGTATTTGATATGTGTTTTGTAACATGATATTATTATTTAGTATAAATTTCATGTTTAACTGGTATAAAATATTAGTCTGGTTTGTCAAGTCAGATTTTTTTGATGACCTAAAAGAAAAGAATGTTACAAATTTTACTCTAGAAAATATGAGCAAAGTGCACAGGGAGTACTACAAGTGGCTACTCTACTTTGGATACCACAGGGTTAAATCCAAACAGACGAATGAATCCAAATATATCATTACTCATACACAATAATATAAGGTATAACAACATTAAAGATGTTCTGGTGATTCATTTACAGAAACTTTAGAATCAAGTGAGTCCAGTAGGCTTTGCTGCCAAAGTGTACTTGTGCTTAAGGTAGGCCTTGATAAAAGGATCTAACTCACCATCCATGACAGAAGTGATATCAGAAGTTTCATAAGCAGTCCTTACATCTTTTACCAGCTTGTAAGGATGGAATACATAGTTTCTTATTTGCTGGCCCCATTCAGCCTTCACTGCATCTCCTCTTATTTGCTTTATTTCAGATGCCCTTTGCTCCTCAGCAATCACCAATAATTTAGCCTTCAATCTACTTAGAGCTTTGATCTTATTTGCTAGCTGTGACCTCTCCTCTGCAATTGTTACATATAAATCAGTATAAGCTATACAACTACTACTATTAGATTCCACATAAGCTGGATCAACTATATAAAGACAATGTCGCTCCATTTAAGCACACCTTAGGCCAGTAGTATAAGCTATACATCTAGGGGGGGGGGGGGGGGGGGAGAAGAAGAAGCTGATCTTTGGTCTATTCTGTCAATTAGTTCTTGTTTGTTTGAATTGTTCTTCCACGAAGATCCCATCAGTAGCAGCTGGAATATTATAATAGAGTTTTGCAATTAATAGTACATCAGAAATTACTTGACGGCAAGAATTTCAGACAAGAAAAATGATGCCTTTAACCATAGTTCAAAATCTTACAAGGGAAAGAGGCAAAGGATTGGAAGTGAACAAAAACATAACAAGCTAAGATCAAAGGTATGATAGTTTATTGGGCTTATCACAATTTTACAAGTCTAATCTCTGAGTCCATATGTCAATCTAAGCCAGAAAGATCACAAACACTTCCACCAGAGCCTACTGTCTCAAAGTCAGAACAAACTTCTTCGCTACAGATGTGCACATAACATAATAGAGAGAAAAAGGACCTGTACAGCGAACAGCTACGCCAGTAGGAATATGAGTGATGCGAACTGCAGTCTCAACCTTGTTAACATTTTGACCTCCCTTTCCACCTGCTCTTGTAAAGCTGATATCCAAGTCTTCTTCAGGAATTTCAACATCTAATGAGTCTTCAGGAAGAAGAGGCATAACCTCAACGCCTGAGAAGCTTGTCTGCACAGTGGCCACTTCAAAGATTTACATATTGTCCATGTATCAAAATGAGAAGAAGTTTTTGCACAGATAGATCATGCTAAGATGCATGGTATCAGAATAAAGTGGTCAGCTTAACAATGATACATTGCTCATTTTTCACTGGTGTTATTAAAGGCTCGTTTAAAGTGTGCTTAAACCCTGAAACTTGGTGAAAACCAGGTTGTGCGCTTCATCTCTTAATTGGCGCTTTAGTGTAGGCATCAAGGTGCTAAGGAGTCTGCACCTTCAAAGATGGGTTTTGTTTTTAAGGGTAAAATGAGATTTTCTAAAGTTAACTTGTTTCTAACTATAGAGGTAAGAAAAAATTTGGGACAGACTAAAAAGAGAGTTTTCAAAAGCGGGAAGCACAAAAGTGCCAAAATCTGTTGAAGTTTTTAGCACAAAATGCAATTAAAGCGTGAGCTTTATCAAAGAAAAGCGCCAACGAAGAAAAAAAAAATAGAAATGTAAAAATGTTTGACACCACTCACTAATAAAACCATTCGATGCAACTTTCACAACTTTCAAGAATTCAAATTTCCTGGACTATTCATATTTTATTCTTAAAATCCATGTCCATTTTGTCCAAACTGGGAGGAGGGAATATATTGTTAAAATCAAAATGAGCCTATTTTGAATAAAATCAAAGCTCATTTTATTGAACTCCATCAGGAAAAATGTGCATCATTATGTGACCATTTAAGGTAAAGACATGATATTTCTACTTTTGGACACAACTGCCACTTTTAGCAATGAACCTCACCAGCGAGGGAAGGGGGAAGATGATGCATAAAGAAAATAAAAGAATAGAAACTGGAAAATATTCTTGAAACAAATCGATCAACTACCAATACTTTCTATTTTGCACTTTAGATCAATCAACACAATAAGCCCATACACGTGCTTGCTCTTTGGACTATAAAGGAGCAAACAAAATCTTTGCTCCCACTCCAGATGTATTGGAGATCGCCTTTTTTCCCCTCCCAATAACATATTCTTTCTCTTTGGACCATAATGAAGCAAACAAAACCATTTTCGCCCTAGATTGCTTTTTTCGTTTATCATACTTTGATTTTCTCAAGTGTATGTACATAACTTCATTCTTATTATACAATCAGGTAACTTGTACCATAAAGGAAGCATAACCATTTTGAGCCTGTTTGGATGGGCTTATAAGTCAAAAGTCATTAGCTGGAATTCTAACTTCCGGCTTTTGACTTATTTTTGTTATTTTGGCTTAAAATTATGTACTTAAACAATTTTTTATTTTACCCAAAACTACAGAAGTGCTAAAACACTATTTTGGCTTAAAAACACCTAAAATAAGCCAATCCAAACAGGCTCTAGGCTTCCTAATTTTCATATGCAGCAACTTTGCTCAAGCTTATGCAAATAATTTACTCTTAATATACTCCTATTCTATTTACATGACCAGCTTCTTCTTTTTTTAATTTTGGGACTTCCCAAAATGTTTGGCATCATTCTATTATCGTACAACTTTGAATAATTCATTTTTTTATCAAGTAAAAGTATTTTCATTCATAAACATGACCATGATCATAACAGCCGTATACAAGGGGTATACCAAAAGGTAAAGAATCTACAAAATTCACCTAATAGTTTATACAAGAGGGAACTTTCTGTGTACACAAAAATTAAATAAAGGAACGGAGACTACTCAAACGAGAGAAGCTCGACTCTACTCCTTCAAAAGCTCTCCTATTTCTCTCCCAAACAACCCACATTAAAGCAAGTTGGACCACGTTCTAAGCCTTTTGTCTTCTTCTCCTTCTCCCGCTCTTTCAGCTAAACATCAACTCCTTGACAGTTCTTGGCATTACCTAAGGAGTGTCAAACCACCTAAACATATCCCACCATCACCTCATAGTCCACCCGCAGTGTAGAAGAAGATGATCCACGTCCTCGCCCGCCTCCTTGCATATGTAACACCAACTAACGCAGACAACCTTCCGCTTTCTAAGATTTTTCGATGTCAAAATCATCCCTCTAGCAACTAGCCAAGTGAAGAAACACACTTGCCTCTGCACCTTTGGGATCCATATTGCATTACATCAAAAAACATGCTCCTCCCTAACCAAAAGTTTCTCATAGAAAAACTTCACAGAGAACACTCTGTTATTCCCCGAACCCCACCGCCAAACATCGGGTATATCAGTCAGATTGACTTGCCTATGAAATAAGGCTAGCAATTTGTGCAACTCAGCCACTTTACAATTGTGGAATTCCGTTCTACATCTCAAATCCCAAAAAGTCTCTCCACCTTATGTCCCCTTAATTTGTTGAATTGCCAAGTCATCTTTTCAAATTAAATCCCCACACCATCTATGTCCCCAATACTTTCCTCTCGTCTCCGACCTTGAATGAGATGTTTTCCCAAAATTCATCCTACCAATTCAAGATATTCCTCCACAAACCACAAGTGAAAGGCAAAGTAATACCTCTAGTTCGCTATTTCTACGTGAATAGGGATCTACGTGATACATAGATAATACTACTAAGAAAAGGAGAAGAGGATTGAAGAGGCTAGCCCCCTATTTCTCCCACACAATGCGATAAAAACTTCACTACCCACTAACCTTCTCTCCAAATTCTCGACATCCAAATCTTCCTATCTGGGGTCATGTCCTCAATCAGCTGAAGGTTGTGCTATGTCATGTCTAATCACCTCCCCCAGTTCTTCTTCGGCCTACTCTACCTCTCTTAACTCCTGCTATCACAAATCTCTCACACCTCCAGACTAGCGCATACTCACATCTCCTTTTCACATGCCCGAACCATCTCAGTCTCACTTCCCTCATCTTGTGGACAGAGGCCACTCCGACTTTGTTCACTTCCTCAACAGGAATAATTTCACATTTCCTCCATTTAATCTTAAGACCTGACACCTCCTGAAATGACTTGGCCTAAGTAATCCAGCTGAGCCTCATCTGCATCACAAAACACCAGAGCATCACCAGCAAACAAGAAATGAGACACCGAGACTGTCCCAACACCCTCAACCGCAACATGAAACCCTTCGAGAATCCCCCAATACATCTCTATATATCATCCTACTCAAAGCTTCCATAACTAGAATAAACACCGGAGATAGAGGGTCTCTTTATCTCAAACTCCCAAAGAAACCACATGAATTACCATTCACCAACACAGAAAATCTCACCGAAGAGATACAAAAGTAAAATCATTTCCTCCACTTTTCCCCAAATCCCATTTGTAGCATAATGAAATCTAGGAACCTCCTGTTCACATGATTATAGGTCTTTTCAATATCACGCTTGCACAACACACCGGACACTCCTTGCTTTTTCCTAGAATCAACCACTTCTTTAGCCACCAACGCTACCCTCCCCAATAGCATTCTGCGAAGTGGAAACAGTCTCGTCCAACACCTTAAGTCTACCGAAAAGCACCTTAGAAATGATTTTATAAATGCTTCCCACTAGACTAATAGGTCTATAGTCCTTCATGCTCGTAGCTCCCTCCCATTTAGGAATGATAACACTGAACGAGGCATTCATACTTTTCTTGAAGGAGTTAAGTGTTGATGTGGCAGTGTATGGTCTTATTTTTCTATTTTCTTAGGCGTGACAGTGTCTAGTCCTACTTCACCCCTAGCTACTCAGCCCACAATGTCCGTGAAGGAGTAGGAAATGTTTGAGCGGTTCAGGAAGTTGGATCCTCCTAGATATGATGGAGACCCAGAGGATGATGCTTATGAGTTCTTGATTAGCTGTCATGAGAGGTTGCACAACCTCGGGTTGGTGGAGTCTCGTGGAGTAGACCACCACTTTTCAGATGATTGGACCTGGACCTGCCAAACAATGGTGGAGGTCATAAGTTGAGACCAGACCAGCAGGGTCCCCTCCTCTTACTTGGGATTCATTTACCCAAACCTTCTTGGAGAAGTTTGTGCCTTGCAATGTTAGAGAGAGGAGGAGATCTCAATTCGAGGGGTTACGCCAGGGGCGTATGACTATGACAGAGTACGAGACACGATTCCATACATTGTCTCTCCATGCTTTGATGATTCTTCATGATGGGACTGAGAGGGTGAGGAGATTCACCAATGGGTTAATTTGTCCTCTTTGTTTGCTGGCAACACAGATGATTGCCACAGGTTCTACCTTCCAGCAGATTGTTGATGTGACAGAACTAACCACTTTACTCATACCCACCACTGATGCGGGAAGCCTAGCTCATACTCCGTCACATCCAAGAGGCAATGTGACAGAACCACCAGCTTATTTTTCATCACATCAAGGTGGCGATGTAACGCGTGCCTTTGATGAGTATGTCCCAATGATACTATTGTGAGGATTCATCATGAACTGGCTTTTTACGCTAGCTCTCAGCCTATAACAACCCTCTATTCGGACTTGGGACTGACAATGTAAGCAAGCTCACACACTACGATTATCATGCTCACATACTTCTGCACTGAAGTAGCACACTCAAACTCATAGGAAGTCTTTCATATCTGTGTGAGTATCTAGAAAGTAGAGAATATAAGGAGGCACAAAACAGTGTTATCAAACATAGAGATTTATAACCTGACGAAGGCCTTTAGAGTTGAAAGGAGACTGTCGAACAATCCTGTGGGTTCCTTTCTCCCCAGACAGGTAACCATATGCATACCGGCCTTCAATTTCAATAGTGGCTGACTTGATCCCAGCTTCTTCTCCCACAGACTTCTCAACAACTTTTGTTTTATAGCGCTGCTTTTCTCCCCATCTCACATACATCCTGAGAAGCATATCAGCCCAATCCTGCACTGGAATTAATCAAAAATATTCTATGTAAAAGAGGTAATGAAAATTGTGACAGACTGATAAGTTTTAAAGACTTGAAAACTTTCTGATA
The DNA here is from genome assembly GCA_034509755.1 of Anisodus tanguticus. NCBI lineage: Eukaryota > Viridiplantae > Streptophyta > Magnoliopsida > Solanales > Solanaceae > Anisodus > Anisodus tanguticus. The sequence goes on along the minus strand of CM067543.1, from coordinate 44,732,245 downwards.
AAACAGGACTAGTAGAAAATAGATGGACCAACCTGTAATGAGAAAAGGCAGGATAAGGTTTCAAAGCAAAAAATACAAACTGTTTGCTTCAATCATGTCTACACCACATCATATCAAATTGTTATTCTTCTTTTTTTTATAAGCGATGAAAAATAAATAATAATATAAGTCATATCATGTTTTAATTGAGAACCTCCCTCATGATCAAACTGCAGCTCTAAAACATTTAAAATCATATGTTCGACCATATAAAAAGGATTTTAAACTGAAAAGACATATTGAGTTGAAACTATATGGACAGTGATAGTTAATGCTCACAGCAAAGAATGAATTTCTACAGCATTATCATGATCAGCCAAGATGAAATAACACTACCACTTCGCAGAAAGTATGGAAAACTGTCTCACTTCCTCAGGTGAAAAACCGTGATGATATTCATGTAATCATCCGGGTCAATATGCACAAACATTCACACTTGCCTGTCCTGAAATCAATAGCCCTAGCCCCTAGCTACAGATCTAGCATTACCTGTGCATCAGTGCCGCCCGCACCGGCTGTGATAGTAATCACAGCAGCTTCTTTATCATAGGGGCCTGAAAGAAGTTGAGTCAACTCAAAACGATCCAGTGCCTTGTTCAATTCCTTTATGATACCAGAGGCCTCTTGAAGAAGCGCTGAATCAATTGAGTCCATCTCCTCAGTGAGCTTAATAATTGTTTCTGCATCATCAGCCTGTGGAAGAGTGAATTGCTGAATTGTCATACTGACACTGTGATGAATAAATATGCAAACAAGTGTTGAGATACCTCAGATGTTTTTGAGGTGTAAATAATGGATCTTGGGCCTAACTCAACCCCAAAAGCTAGATTGTAAGGTGAGGATTGCTCAAGTCCATATAAGGAGTCTATGTTCCCATTCCATTAGCGATGTGTGACTCTTAACACTCCCCGCACACCCAGACCTCGTTAACTGGAGCGTGGACAATATAATTTGCGGACCCAACATTGATGAACAAAAGAATTGGAATGGGTCTGGCTCTGATACCATGTAAAGAATGAATCTTGGGCCTAACTCAACCCCAAAAGCTAGCTTGTAGGGTGAGGATTGCTTAAGTTCATATAAGGAGTCCATTTCCCATTACATTTCTGATGTGGGACTCTTAACACGTGCAATAGGAGAAAATTCTAAAAGAGCCACAAACACATAAAAGCTTTGCAAATTTTTGATTTGCGCATCTAAGAGAACCAAAAAAAACTGTTTTGATTTTTTTTATCTTTTAAATGGACATTTGTCCACTATATTATCTTCCTCTTTAATTTTTAATTTACATTCCAAACTTTGGACAGAAACAAGGAGGTATTAACGGGAAATGAAGGAGATTCCAGAAGAATAAGATTGGTAACCACTGAATTCTTAAATGTCCTTGAACCATTCATTAACCATTTACTTTTTTTTTTTATCAAGACCATCCATTAATCATCTACTGCCAAGACAAATCAAAGTTAAAGTTGACATGTGTCTCGTAAGATAAAGTAGCACATAGATGCTTCAGCAAAAACGGAAAATGAGTTTTAATGTAAACAAAAAACAACTCAGAACCAGTGTTTTCTGCTCTCCATCTCTCTTTGGGGGAAAGTGTAGGTACCTGTGCCTTGAAGTCATGGAGAAGCATTAATTTGTCTTTGCAATCAGTTAAAGCCTGAAGTGTTTCCTGAGCTTTAGCACGATTATCCCAGAGAGAGCTATCAGCTGCTGCTGCTTCTAAAGCAGCAAGATCTTCCTGTAATTGCTTTAGACCAGCACCACCTCTGATCTCCTCAACACGCTCTACGACAGTCTCTACATCCTTCCTTAAAGTATAGAAATCTGTGGACAAATAAAACAGTAACAATTTTAAGTGCTACTCAGAAAATTGTGACTGTAGAAGCTACTTTGCATCCACAACTTTGAACTTCGACTTTCTAGAAAAGTGACTTTCATTCAAAGATGACTAAAAAGAGTCCCTTCCCTACACGTGATTTCAGAAGCACTGCTTTTAAAATTGAAAAGCGCAACGAAGTGATAAAGGTCCATGCAGCTTGAAGACAAATGTTAGAAACTAAAAAAATACAAAACATATATAAATTTAGTACTACAATAATCAAATTACAATCAAAATAATTTATTTTAACATCCAATATACAATAATGTCATTTAATCCAACCCTCGAAGTTGAGATTCAAAGAACCAATTGCTCTTCGTTTCGATCACTATGAAAGTCATTGTTTGAAGTGCACACTTCGTTGAAGCGCATGGTTTCACCTATGAAACGATAACCCCTCACTTTGCATCGTTTCATCTCTTTAACTGAGGAAGTAATGACATTTAATAACTCTGTTCAGAAGGAAAGTTCCCTTGGAATTTTTTTGTTTTCTGAGAAAGGTCACTTCATTTATAAAATAAAAGACCAAGGTTTCTACAAAATAAAATAACCTAGTGGTATAACTACTTATGGTTCACTTGGAATTTATAAAAAAAACTACAATAAAACCAGTAAGGTACATCCATATGCCAAACTACAGATATCCGACCTATCAAAAACAAGGAAATCACAGATTTGACCCTCCATTATTCATCTCCATCTCCTCAAATGTGGTTCTATCAGCATCAACAGCTCCACCCGGACACATATCCATTTTTCCATCCTCGCCAATCGTGCCCCCCCCCCCCCCACAAACAACCTTGATAATATTAATGTCTGACATCTTCTCTGTTATAAAGGAGCCCCAGCATCTTAGCTTTAACACCCCCTAAGCCACCACCTTCATATTAATTTCTTAAGGTCCCGTGCGTTCCATTTCTTTCAAATAGTTGGCAATTCCCTTTATTCCTACGAAGGTTGCCAGGGATTATGGCAATGGTTGCAAAGTAATACTGCACTTGCAAGGATTTTAGCTATCACTCCACTAAATCTTGGTACATATAATCTGAAAAAAAACGTAAAATTGATTACAAAGTTGACAATAGAAATGTCCATTTCCTTAAAGTTGATCTTTCTGTACAGGTTTCATGCGCTTACAGCGTGCCTCATACTCCGTAAAACATTCAACTAGTTGCTGAAAGTTGAACAAAGACTTCTGGATGTGCAACCTTCTAAAAGGTGCGGGTGTGGAATGGTAGGATGGAGAACTACATGTACGGCCTTTTAGCCCCTTATTCACTTTTGTTAGTAAGTAGTTATAAGATTATTATGGGGGTGGGGTTGGGGGGGTTGGGGGGGGGGGGATGACACAGCCTTCAGAACTAAAGAAACAAAACGTCAGAATATACTTCACTGGTTGGCATTACTGAAAATTCAGGTAACTCTGAAGGATTTTTGGCTACATACAACTCGAGGAGAGCGTATTAATCATATCTCAGTGATGCTTGTTAAGTTCAGTAACAACTGTCACGATGAAAAGCAGAGCCACACAACCACTACAAATGCAGAACATACATGAAAATACTGCAGAAGTAAACAACTAGATGCAGCTAAGCGTAAATACTTCACCATAACACATATCGTTTTGTTTTCATAGTCCAAACATACATCTCAACTTAAAAGCTCTGTCAAATTCCAGACAAGACACATAAGACGAAAAAGCAGGTATCGCGATGGAATTAGTCGAGGTGCACTCAAGCTAGGCCGGACACCACGGTTGTAAGAAGAACGCATAAGGCAAAATGCAAACAAAGTTCAGAATGCACCTACATCGTTAAATGACCACAACGATCCAATATAACCAGAATTTCTTATCAACATTATGGAAAGAAAAAGTGAAGCCTTGATTATAGTATTTCTTGAAGGCTCAAAAGACAACATTTTGGTATCATGGAATAAATTTACCTTGCATGGCCCATTCACGCGTTTCAGTATTGCTAACTCCCACCTCAGGTGTTGCAAAAGGAACTGTGCCACCTTCAATTGAATTAATGAAACACCCACATAGTAAGCTAAATTTATAATAATTCAAGACTCAGAATTAAATAGCGAGGAAAAAAGAAAGAAAGAAAGAAGGCCAACCTTTTTGCAGTAACATAGAAGAAGGAAGTGGAGAAGAAATGGAAGGTAGAAAAGAATGAGAAGTTAGTTGTGGAATTCTCCTATGCGTTGCTTTTATTCTTGGGATTGGAACTGATGTTGGGTTTCTGGGTAAGCTGTGGAAGGGCTTGGAATATTGAGGGACTGAACTTTGAACCATACCCTCCATGGCTCTGGCTGGACCAAGAGAGAAGCTGTGTCTCTGCCTTGCAAAGGGATAAAGGACTGTAAGGAAGAATTTCGCCTCACATGGGACTAATCTGTAATTTCTCAAACTTCTTGGTCTTTTTTACCTTAATATATTTCTTCCTCTTCTTAATCAAAACTAGTTACTAAAGGCCCATTCTAAGCCCGGGCCCAAACTCAAAATATAAAAAAAAAAAAAATTATTACATAGGGAGTAGGGGAAATGGAGGGCACCAATAAAGTGAAAGTTTAGGCAGCCACAAAAGAAAATTGAGAGGAAATTATAACATGGAAATTTGAACCCTGACCAACAAAGTGAAAGTTTATGTAGCAAATTAATTTTCTACTTTTTTTAAAAAATATGCTTTTTACCTCCCAGGAGCTTACCTTTTTGCTTCCTTGATGATTTTTTTTATTAAATAAGTATAACGTGTCACATTTTTCTAATGCATAATTAATTTAAAGTATTTGCATATTAATGATATCTTATTGATAAGTTTTATAATTGTTAAAGTTTTTTCATCACACAATTAGATTATTTTTAACGACAAATTTATTTATGTGGAAGAAAATGAAGTAGCAAGATTAGCAAATCTCAAAGGGACATAAGTGATCCGATATCCTAACATGATAAAGTATGATAATTATAACTTACGAAAATTATTATTTAAAAATATTTTCGTATTTTTATGAAATTGTGAGTGTGTGATTTTTATTTATAGATAAAAATCATTTTCTTTTGATATTTATAAAATTTTCACTCATTATTTTGTCTCAAGAGTTTAATTATGCTAGTTAAACATGATTTTTAACCTTAGTTTTAGACGAAATTCAAAAAATAAACTATATTTATTAAATGAACCTCAAGAATCAATAAAATTTAATTCTTCATATATACTTTAATACTTAAAAAGATTAATTTTGGTTAACCAAACAAGAAATTTTAAAGATAACCCGATCTTGACTGATAACATTGTATTCATTTTCAACATTATATGGCATCATTTAATAAGTTTTACTTTCTGTATTTATAATCACAAATATTTCAAAGGCGACCTATAAAATTATCCATAATCGTTCTTTTTATTCAGTTAAAATTACATTCTTGAAATTTTAACTGAAAGGATAATTTAACTAAATTACCTTATATATATATATATATATATATATATATATATCAGGTAGGAAAAATAAACAATTGATAGTTGAGGTATTTTCAATATAAAGATGATGATAGTTCCGATAGAAAAAGAGAACATCTGATAGTTGGGGTGTGAAACTCGTGAAAAATGATAGTTGGGGTGTTTTTTTTTATCATTAACTCAAAAAATAATTAATTCTATCTCGAGTTTCCGAAATAACAAATATTTTAGATAAAATAGACCAGAGAAAGCTAAATAATTTTTAAGACTATACCTGAAAATAATTTTACTACAAATCTATTTAAACACATATAAGCTCATTAATGTATAAATATAAAGTAAAATAAATGCCTGCATGTAAGTACATGAATTTTAAAAAATTCTCAAATTTCATAAAATAAATATGAAGTAAAAGAAATGTCTACATGTAAGAATCTATAACAAACGAATAAATAACAGAAGAAAAAACAAAGTCAGAGAATAATAAGCAATAAGTGAAAAATGAAACAAACGAGAGAGCAACAAGAAGCAAGAATATCTAGCCAAAAAATGATTGTTTTTTAAGTTAATAGATAAGGTCAATAAAAGAAAGTAACAAAGTAATAAAAAGTGAATAACAACAAAAGGTAAATTTGACTTTAAAAAATAACATTAGGACCTAGATGTAATTAATTGAAAAATTTGACAACAAATTGAAAAGTTTTGTGAGGACTACAAAAGCCCCTTAGTTGACCCTTATATATAGTAGTAATATTCCCATGTTATCCAAAGGGGGTCAGCTTGCTGGCAGGGAGTCAAGTTTGCGGCCTTAGGGTCGCAAGTTCGATTCCCCCCTAAGGATATCGTCCTCCGGGCACACACGTGTGGTAAAGCACAGGCGCTAAAAGCCGCGCGGGCATGTTGCAGTGTGGGTTCGGTCTCCGCCAAGCTTTAGGGATGGGGCTTGTGGGGGGGTCAACCTTGTAGCATTGATCCGTTGGACGCAAGCAGACACTGACCATGTGTGCATATCCCGCGATTTACCTGGTGGTGGGGTTGAAGGACCGGTCCCATCACCTCCAGGAGCCTAGTACCAGTACTTGTGCAGGTACTAGCGATATGGGGGTACTAAGGCCACCCCGAGACCTGGATTATCAAAAAAAAAAAAAAAAAAAAAAAAAAAAAAAATATTCCCATGTTTGACTGGATAAAGATTTTCTCGAGAAAACAACTTTCTTAAATGGCTTTTAAGTGAGAAAAATAAGTTCCATAAGCATTCCACTTTAATTGTCGAGAAAAATACATCATTATCTTCTTGAATTTAGAATATATTTTTACAAAATCACTCAAACTTTGCAGGATTCTATTACCCTCGGGAATTGTTCGAACTATAATAAATGCACCTTTTTGACTCATTTTCACAACAAGTGTTATTGCACGCAGGAAAAGCACGTGATGGCTTTGAAAAACAGCCCCTTACCAATCTCAAAATGCCACGTGGCTTTCCAAATTACCCAGTCGCCCTTAAACCCTTCTTCCCCAAATTAAATTGACCCGCCATTAAAGTGTTGCTATTGCACAAAATCCGATTCAAAAGGTATGAAATTTTCCTTCTTTTATTAGCTTTCCTAACTTCTAATCTTTGTTATTTTGCTCAAAAGCTAAAAAATCAAATTCTCCATCATGGTTAGGATTTGTGAAAACGTATTGTTATCGTGTCAAGGGCAAGCTTGAATCGCATTTGTAACGATGAGAATGACCCAATGCTGCGTGCTACATTTCGATGCAACACATGGAGATTTGCTTGCAATTCAGACTCTGTGATCGAAGGATAATCCAGCAAGGAGATTTTGGTCTTGCCCACGATATAAAGTATGTTTGATACCTATTTCTTTAGTATTTTTTTCAGTTCTTTTTTTTTAGTTAAATTGGCTTTTTTATGATCCAATTTAGGAAAACTCATGCAAGTTCTTTAGGTGGAGGGATCGTGATGACATTGATGTGCAATCCAAGTTTGTTATTCCAAGATTGGCGAATAGAGTTAAGGAGTTGAAAAATACATTAGTATATTATGAAAGTAAGGAAAAAAAGATGAAATTGGTGGAGAAAGAGAGTCATGAGATGTGATTTCGGAGGAGAGTTCTTGTCAAGTGATCACGGAGGAGAAATATGTTCATGAGCCGATGATCAAAGAGGAGATTCATGTTCATGATCCGGTGATCAAAGAGGACAAAGATGTTCATGATGAGGTGGTCATTGAGAAGAAGAACAAGAAGGAGGAGGTCAATTGTTGTATCTTCAATTGGAAGCTCATCATCGTCTTTGTCGTTGTGATTTTTCTACTATTAGGCTTTAACAACCAAGTGAAAGAATTGCCATAGTTGTGTTAAGTTGCGATAACATTAGTTGTTTCTGTAACACCTCGTACCTTCAAACTAAGCTTTGTTCACGATTCAGCAGTTTAGAGAACTGATACAGGGAGTGTGAAGTTAAAATCAATTTCGGTTCAGTGATTCATGTTTTATCCCAGAGATTATACGGACCGTACAAAATTATACGACTCGTACTTTCCACCGTAGAAATTATACGGGCCATCCTTTTGGACCATTGAACAACCTCCAACTTTTGATGCTCACTGGAAAATGACTATCGGTTACGACCACTTTATATAGATCATACAATTATGTACGAACCGAACTTCTCGCTGTAAAAGTTGTACGAACCGTACAATCCAACCGTAAAAAAGGTTTGACGACTAAATATATTTATACGCGAAATTAGTTCTAAAATTCAGTTTTTCAATTCTTCCAAGCCCTAGCACGAAGTTCCTCTCCTCCTGACATTCTCCTACATCAAGGTAAGCCTATTTCATGCAATTTCAAGTGGTTCTAACATCATTCTCATACATTCTAAGCAAAATTATTGATTCTTAACCTAGGGTTTCAAGAAAATCCAACTTAAGGGATTAAAGTTCAGGCTTTGGGAATTCTTTATCAAGTTCAGATTTTTATTACAAGATTAGGAGCAAATAAGATATGTAGAGCTTCTATCCACGTGTTGGAACATCGTTGTTCTTCCCCACGCCACGTTCATCCATGAAACACGAAATTCCACAAGCTTAGAGTTTTTATTCTAATTCATGATGACCCTAAAATACATGTATTATGATATACTATATTTGTATTACTAATTCGTTATTGTATTCTTGATATTTCACTATGACTATCATGAATCCGTTTGTAATCCATGAATGCTTATAACTTGAATTCCATGGGTTCCTAAATGCATGCTATGAACCAATATCATTCATTATATGAACTTTACATATTTTTCAGACTTATTGCAAGTTATATTACAACTGTACATGTTAACTATATTTACAAATCATGTTTATAAGTTATATTTATGAAATTCATGAGCTTACAAGCCAAATATATTCATATTCATGTTTTAGGAGTTGCATAGATTATCGAGAAGGTTTAATACCCTAAATTACGTATACCAGCGTAGGATAAGGATCGCTCTGCCCAGTTAGGACGATTCCTTCATATTTTCCCATTGCGGAATATTTTATGGATCCATCATGTCATGTTCATATCTCGTACCCCTACAATGTGCGAGATGACTCAGCTGGTCGGGCAAAGATCAGATGCCACATGTTCATGTGGTGGTTACATGTCGGTTTTACTAATGCTCTCCCATAGAAATACATATTTTATAAATGTTAATATATTCATTTCAGATCATATTCATGTTCATTGTTTAGTTTCAGTTTCATGTCTCTATTATTTTATGTGCCTGCTTATTCATTTAGTTGTTTTACATACAGTACAATTCAAATGTACTTACATTCCTTTTTGCTTGAAGCCTTCACTTCACGGTGCAGGTACGAAGTTTCAGGATGACATATCAATTCGTTAGGATTTCTACCATCTCAACTATTGGTGAGCCCCATCTCATTCGGGGTGTTAGTTTATTTATTTTACATATCATGTTATGCAGTAAATGTATACAAGGGTCTTGTCCTGGTAAATAATTTTAGCAGTCAGATTCATGTTCAAAGGTTTCATAGACTAGTTTAGCATGCCATATCAGTCACTCAGACTTATTATATTTTCAGTTGTTTCCACTATTATATTTCAGACTATATTTACAGTATTCAGTTTTGCATGTTTTAAATCATTGTTACTGCATGTTTTTATGCTCATGTTGACTCAGCAAGCCATGTGATTTGCTCAATCACATGCAGTCAGACACCGAGTGTCGTATTTCGCTCAAGCCATGGTTCAGGGCATTAAAACTTGGTATCAAATCACTAGGTTCAAGTGTCTTAGTTAGTCTATGAAACCGTGTCCAATGGGGTCTCTTTTATGTGTGTGTGTGTTCCACACATGTAAATAATTGACCACCAAGACATTTAAGATTGTCTCAATCTTTCATACTCAAGATCGTGCAGTTAGAGTAGTACTTTCAGGAATTCTTCAAACTCGTGCGTATTACGTATTTCAGAAAATGCATGCGAGAAGAAAGTACACCAAGAGGACTTCAACTACTAGACATGGAGTTGTTGATAATGCTGCTCAGGAGGAGGACACTCAGGCTTAGAGAGCCCCCCACCTGACACTAGATGGCCTGCGAAGGTTCGTACTCCAGTTCCGTCGCTCAGTTCCACTGACTCAGATGTTAGGGGAGCTATTCAGATGCTCACCCAAATTATTGTTGCACAAGTTCAACATCAGGGATCGACCCTAAGTGTAGGTGCTAGTGGAGAGTCATCCAGTTCTAGGACTAGGGAATTTTTGCGTATACAACCTCCAGTATTTACAGGTCTAGTAAGTTAGAAGATCCACAAATTTTCATTGAGGGACTTCAGAAGATATTTCATGTTATGCATGCTACTGAGATAAATGTAGCATAGTTGGGAGCTTATCAGTTGCAGGATGGTGCTAATATTTGGTATGAGTCATGAGAACAGTCCCGAGGGGAAGGTGCGTCTCCTGCGACTTAGGATAAATTTGCAAATGCTTTCATTGAACACTTCCAGTAGTTAGAGGTTAGAGAGGCAAAGGCATTCGAATTCAAGAAGCTCAAGAAGAATGGTAGGAGTGTGAATGATTACTACCTCCACTTTGTTTTTTGGATAAGTATGCTCCACACATGGTTCCGGATATGAGGGCCAGAGTTAGGCGCTTCGTGTGAGGTCTTGAGCCCCATTTTTTAGGTGTTGCTAACACTGCTGCTCAGAACAAATAAATGACTATTACCAAGATGGTTGCTTTAACAAGAGCAGAATGAAGGAAGAAAAGGCGCTACAGAAGGAGAAGGACAAGAAATATAATAAGAGGGTTAAGTCTTCAGGTCACTTCAGTCATGGGGGAGGTGAAGGCAAATAGTTTTTTAAAAACAGGTCATCAAGACCCGCTCCATCTTCAGCCAGTGCCCTAGTCCCAAAATTCAGGAATGATCAGAAAAGACAAAACTTTAGAGCATCAGGTTCTCAGTCGCAAGCCAGCATGGGTTTGAGGACCTTTGATAATCCAGTTTGCGGTAAGTATGGTAATAGATACCCAGGGGGTGTCGCATGGGTATGTATATCTGTTATGAGTGCATTAACGAGGTCACTTTCAGAGAGACTATCCATTAGCGAGGCAGGGTATAGGAGGTAATGTGGCCCATTCCACAAATTCAGTAGTTTCTCATAATTCTCAAGCCCAATCAGGGAGTGGTACAACTAAGACTGGGAACACATGCGGAGGTCCAAACCACTTGTATGCGTTAGCTAGTCGTTCGGATACAGAGGCCCATGCAGAAGTTGTTACAAGTATACTAGCTATCTTCACCTTTGACGTTTATGCCCTTATGAATCCTGGATCCACTCTATCATATGCAACCCCATTTGTTGCTAAGAAATTTGGGATAGAGCCAGAAAAGTTGCATGATCCCTTTAAAAGTATCCACTCCAGTTGGAGAGTCAGTTATAACCTAACGAGTGTATATGGGTTATCCAGTTAAAGTTTCTCCCACATTACAATAGACGACTTGATATAGTTGAAAATAGTAGACTTCGATGTAATAATGGGCATGGATTGGTTGTCTTCATGTTATGCTACAGTAGGCTATAAAACCAAAATTGTGAGTTTTGAATTTTTTGGTGAACCAGTCATAGAATGGAAGAGTGATGTAGTAGCACCCATAGGTAGGTTTATTTCCTATCTTAAAGCTAGAAAGATGATATACAAGGGGTACATTTACCATCTAGTTCGAGTTAGGTATGCAGATACCCAGACCGCGATTCTTCAGTTCGTGCCAATTGTCAATGAGTTTCTATAAGTCTTTCTCAAAGATCTTCATGGAGTTCCTCCCGATAGAGAGATTGACTTTGGAATTGATTTACTTCCCAGCACTAAGCCGATATCTATTCCATCATACAGAATGGCTCCAACAGAGTTAAGAGAATTAAAGACCCAGTTGAAAGATCTTTTGGATAAGGGATTCATTATGCCAAGTGTCTCATATTGGGGTGCACCAGTCTTGTTTGTTTGAAAGAAGGATGGATCTTTGCATATGTGCATTGGCTATCGATAGTTGAACAAGGTCACCATTAAGAACAAATATCTTCTCAGAATTGATGACTTATTCATCAACTTCAGGGTACCCAATGTTATTCCAAGATTGACCTCAGATCAGGGTACCATCAACTTAAGGTTAAGGAAGTTAACATTCAAAAACCGCATTCAGAACTCGTTATGGTCATTTCGAATTTTATATCATATCGTTTAGATTGACGAATGCACCAACTGATTTCATGGATCTTATTAACAGAGTCTTCAAGCTTTACCTTGACCTTTTCGTCATCATCTTTATTTATGATATTATAGTATATTCCCGTAGTGAGGCTGATCATGCAGAAAATCTCATTATAGTGTTGCGGACACTCCAAGATCACAAGCTTTATGCGAATTTTTCCAAGTGTGAATTTTGACTGAAATTATTGGCGTTTCTAGGCCATGTCATTTCTGGAGAAGGCGTGAAGGTAGATTTGCAGAAAATTGATACAGTAAATAATTGGCCTAGACCCACCTCAGTCTTAGAGATAAGAAGTTTCTTGGGAATGGCAGGCTATTACAGGCACCTTGTAGAGGATTTTTCTTCCATCTCAGCTCCATTGACTAGATTAACTCAGAAGAAAGTCAAATTTTAGTGGTCAGATGCCGGTGACATAGGTTCGAAGAATTAAAAATGAGACTGTTTTCTGCTCCAATGTTAACATTGCCAGAAGGAACTGAAGGGTTCGTAGTGTATTGTGATGCATCATGAATTGGTCTCGGATGTATTTTAATGCAGCATGGTAAGTGTAATGCCCTGAACCATGGCTTGGGAAAAACATGACACTCGGTGCCATACTGTGTGTGACCGAGCAAACCACATGATTTGATGAATCAACACAGGCATCAAAATATGCAATAGTAATGATTTAAAACATGCAAACTAAATACTGAATATAATCTGAAATATCATAGCAAAAATATCTAAAAACATGATAAGTCTGAAAATAATATTGTCATACCATCTAACTAGACTAGTCTATGAAACATCTGAAATATGAGTCTGACTGCAAAACTATTTACCAGGATAAGGTTGTGACATACCTCTACTATAAAACATAATTATGAAAATAACCAACTGACACCCTGAATGAAATAGGTCTCACTAATAGCTGATACATGTGAAGTCCTAGCGTGCATATCCTTCATCCTGAAACTCAGTACATGCACCGTGAAGTGCAGGTCCCGTGCAAAAGGGATGTAAGTACATTTTAATTGTATCATATGTAAAGCAATTGGAAGAATAAGCAGACACACAAAATAATAGGAACATGAAACTGAAACTGAACAATAAGCATGAACATGATCTGACATGAATATAATAATATGTATAAAATCTGTAAAACTGTATATCTGAATATCTGTGGGATAACATTAACAAAACTGATATGTAACTACCATGTGGGAACGTGACATCTGATCTCTGTTCGATCAGCTAAGTCATCTCGTACCTTGTCAGGGTACGAGACATGAACATGACATAAATAGATTCAATAATCCCACAAATGGGTAACATGATGGTATCATCCTAACTGGGTGGAGCGATCCTTATCCTACGCTAGCAAATATAGTTTCATATTGTCTAAGCCTTCTCGGTAATCTGTGCAACTCCCAAAATATGAATATGCAATATAATTGGCTAGAAAGCCCATGGTTTATAGAATCATGACTTGTAAACATGGTTGATAAGTATAAGATATAACATGAACATAAATACATAATATACTTTGCATAAAATATGGAAAACATGTAGATTTCAGGGAATTGAATAATTTGGGTTCATGACTTGGGTTTAAAAACCCATGGAATGCAGGACATGGGTATTCATGGATTACGAACTAACTCATTATAATTAAAGCGATATTCTTGAATACAATAATGGAAATATGATTGGTTTTAATTAACAATGCATACATGAACATATAACTTGTTTTCAAGGGTTTATCATGAACTGAGACATAACCTTCAATTTCTAGGGTTTTCATAGATTAACGTGGCGTGGGGAAGAACAATGATGTTCCCACACATGGATAGAAATTCTACATACCTTAATCGCTCCAAAACTTGGAATAAAAATCTAAACTTTGAAGATGAAACCTAAAGCTTGAACTTTAATCTCTTGGCTTGGGTTTTCTTGAAAACCCTAGGTTAGAAATAATAAATTTTACTTAGGAATTGAGTATACTTGATTAGAATCACGTGGAAATATATGGAAAAGGCTTACCTTGAGTTATGAGGATGATGGATGGAGAGAACTTCGTTCTAAGGCTTGGAAAAATAAGAAAACTGATTTTCAGAACTAAGTTTGCGTATTTATATTGTTCCTGTCGTTGGGGTTTTTATGGACGTATTGTATGGTCCGTATAAATGGACCGTTATCCAAGTTCAACTTTCCAGTGAACATTAAAATTCTGGGGTTGATCGATGACGTAAAAGTACGGTCCATATAATTTTATATGAACGGTATAAGTCTACCGTATCGTTGATTTTTTATGGTGATTTGTACGGTGAAATTCTATGGGTCGTATAACTTTCTGCGGTCCGTATAAACCTGGCGTAAAACTGGGATTGCAGAACTAAAACTGTTTTTCAACTTTAACTCCCCGTATTGGTTTCCTACACTCCTTAATCAGGAACATGACTTAGTTTGAAGGTACGATGTGTTACAATATCTCCCCCTTGGGATTATTTGTCCTCGAATGATGGGTCATGGTTAAGAATAAGACTAGACATGGCATGAGTACATGAACGTGAAGAAATATGACATGAAACATAGGGACTGGACTGACATGATTACATGAAAGCATGAACATGGGGACATGAGACATGAGTATTGATTACATGAACGTGAAACATGAGACATGGATACACAAGAAACATAACATGGATATTGAAAGTATTTACCTTGTTCGCTTTCTGTTTGTTCCTAAAATAAGTGCGGATATTTGGACTTTATGTCCTCTTTAGCTTACCATGTTGCCTTCTCAACTTTCTGACTTTTCCACCACACTTTCACTGAGGCAGTTTCCTTAGTCCTCAACTTGCGAATCTGACGATCTAGAATAGCCACAAGGACCTTTTCATAGGTCGATCATCCTTAACTGTAATGGATTTTGTAGGGATAACCAACAACGAGTCTCCCACACACTTCCTCAATATGGATACATGAAACACTGGGTGTAAAACAATCAAATCTTGTGGCAATTCAAGCTCATAAGCCACTTAACCAATTCTTCGCAGAATCTTATACAGTCCGATATATATGAGACTGAGCTTCCGCTTCTTTCCGAACCTCATGACACCTTTCATAGGTGAAACTTTCAGAAACACCCAATCATCAACTTGAAACTCCAAGTCTCTCCACCTCACATCCGAATAGGACTTCTGGCGACTCTTAGCTGTTTTAAAATGATCATGAATCAACTTGACTTTCTCCATGGCCTGATGGACCAAGTATGGTCCGAACAATTCTACTTCACCAACTTTGAACCAACTAATTGGCGATATACACCTTCGCCCATACAAGATTCAAACAGTGCCATCTTGATACTATCATGATAACTGTTATTATAAGCAAATTCAATGAGAGGTAAATGATTATCTCAATTACCTTTAAAATTGAGAACACATGCCCTCAACGTATCCTCAATGGTCCGAATAGTCCATTTTTCCTGACCATCTACCTGGGGATGAAAAGTTGTACTGAGATTTATGTAACGTCTCGTACTTTCGGATTACAGTTTAAATTGCTAAGCGTATATAAAATCGCTAGGCGTGTGTAAATAGGTCCGAGCGTTGGAAAATTTATGTTATATTTACTTATGCTAATAAAGAGATTAGTATATAAAAGGATTAAACCCCGAAATAATTTTGGACGTAACAAGTGTGACAACGGAAGCCGGAAATAAATTTGGTACGTGCATAAAGAGGTTATGGGCTAGTGTCATAACACAAATTATGACATTAAATATATGACGGTCTTATGAGTTATTAAGATTTAAGTGAATTGGGATCACATAATTAATTATGTGTGTGATTGATAAATTATTCGGAGGCATGTCACTTAATTAAATTAAGTGACCGTGCATATTAAAGTAAGGTGGCATTAAGTGGCCATGATGACCAAGCACATAAGTTGCCATTGATCGACACATGGCAAGAGAAAATGTGTCAAAAGAATTAGACTTTGATATTCATTCTCTACATTATCATTATTCCAAAACAGAAAACATATGAGGCCTTCTCTTTTATCAACAACATCCAAGAACTGAAACGTGCAAGAATAAGCAACTAATACTTTATTTTCTTTTAAAGTAACCAGTACTTCATTTTCAATTAGGAAAAGGAACTTTGCTTTCACTTCGTGTATTGTAAGAAATTGTGTACGAAACAGTAACAAATTAAGTAGGAAAAGTCGTGCAAGTGCAGCAACAATATTTTCCTTCCAGTTTAGCAAACCGAAGGTATGTTAAGGCAAATTATTTCTTTCTTTTGGCATGTTCCATGTAACAAAATATAACCGTGATATTGCTCCATAATTTGTTCTACTCCTAGTAGTTAAGAATATTCATGTTATTGATTCCTATGCTAAAAATATGTCTAAATATGTTTCTAAGTCCTTATTGAGGCATACGGAAAAAAGTGTTGATATTCACAGTGTTAGCCAAAGGGGCAAGGATATTATTGTCATCCGACAAATTCAGGAAGTGTTTTATTGTTATTCATGCATTTTCATTTGCATTATATTCATATATTACCCTGGACCAACTTATGTTATGGACACTACTATATGGTAAATATTTTATATATGTAAGGGATATGGGGAAAGGGAAAGGTGTTATATATGCACACCACCTGCAGCTGGTACAGACTATCACAAAAGAGCCCGAAGAGGCCAATATGATGTGATGATGTGATGTGATGCCTATAAGGCTTATTGAGACGGGTTGCACGATCCGCAACACTAACATATATTGGGACGGGTTGCACGATCCGCAACACTAACATATATATACTGCATTTGCATCATGCATACATCGTTAACCATTACATGGTATGATGCCCACAGAGGCTGTCATGGTAAGGAAATTTCCCGATGAGGCCAATGAGTATGGACACTGCATTGTGCATAACATGTAGGCAAGGGTATTAGGGCCCTCAGAGGCAGTTACTATTGGTCAGTTGTTTCTGTTTCAATTATTGGTATATTCCTGTTATGCTGATATTTATGCATGACATACCCAGTACATCAGTCGTACTAACGTTCATTTTGTCGGGGGATGCTGCATTTCATGCCTGCAGGTTCGCGTAAGCAAGGAAACGGCTCACGTGAATAGGTTGTAGATTTCAGCAGATTTTTAGAAGCACTCCTCTCTTTCCGGAGTGTCGGTCTAATTTTGGTGTGATACATTTTTGCGTGTCTATATGGGTATGGCGGGGCCTTGTCCCGGCCTGTTGATGTTGTGTACTCTCTTAGAGGCTTGTAGACATGTGTCCTGTGTGTAGTAGTCTTGTATGGCCTTGTCGGCCTTGGTATATGTATATATATAAGTTGGATTTCTGGGTTACTATTTCCATAATCCTTTTTCTCCTTAGTCGGTAATTAATTATGAATAGGTATTAATAGTGTGATTAGCGGTACCCGGCGGGTGGGGACCGGGTATCCGTTGTAGCCCTCCGGTTTGGATCGTGACAAACTTGGTATCAGAGCATGTCTATCCTAGGGAGTCTACAAGCCGTGTCTAATAGAGTCTTGTTTATGGGTATGTTGTGCACCATACTTATAAGCAAGAGGCTGCCTGACATTTAGGGATGGTTTCCGTTCTTTTATTTTATAAATCGTGTTATATAACGAAGTTATAAGCATTTCACTCCTAATCTATTTCGTATTTACGATTCCAGCAATGCCTACCGCAAGAAAGAAGTCCAAGAGTATAAGGGAGTTGAATACGGCTGCGGGCGAAGGTACCAGCCGATTGCCACCCGTTAGCGAGGGCCAGAGTAAGACACTCGGTACGACTCCTTCGTATGGTTCTCCCAGTACATCACCATCGGAGGAGATTAATGGAACTGCAACACCCCTAGTTCATCCACATGATACTCCATACGTGGATCTTGATATACGGAGTGCGGTTCAGTTATTTATACGATTGGTGGCCGCGCAGTCCCAACGTCAGGTTTCCAGTCCTTCTGATAGAGCTGGTAGCGCAAGAGCTCGGGATTTCATCAATCTAGACCCTCCGATATTCACAGGAACAGACTTGAACGCGGACCAGCAGAATTTTCTGGATCAGGTATAGCGCACTTTGCGGGTGATGGATGCTACCGATACCGAGTCGGTAAAGTTTGCTTCTTATAGACTGTGGGATATCGCAGTAACATGGTTTGATACATAGGAGCAATCTAGGGGACCTTGTGCTTCACCAACATAATGGAGAGAATTTATAGAGACATTCCTACAGCACTTTCTTCCAGTTGAGCTTCGACAGGCCAGACAGGACAGGTTCCTACGTCTTGAACATGGCAGCATGAGTGTTCGAGAATATAGCTTGCAGTTTAATTCCTTGGCTCGATATGCTCCTACAATTATAGTTGAAATGAGTGACCGGGTACACAGGTTCGTTACTGGCTTGGGGCCACACTTGGTCAACGAGTGTACTACGACTTCTTTGAATCCGGATATGGATATTGCTCGCATCCAGGCTTATGCACAGAACCTGGATGATCGCAAGAGGCAACAGCGGGTTGATCGAGAGCGTGATAGGGGCCAGTAAAAAAGGGCTTGGTTTGTAAGTGGTGTGAGGGACTTCGGAGGCGGGCCCAGGACACAGCCTTATAGACGACAATCTTACCCAGCAGCCGGCGCATCATTGCCATCTTCAGGATCGAGGGCTGATCGTTATATTCAAACGAGACCAGGCCAGAGTTCACGAGCACTAGGATCTTATTATAGAGGGAATTCTATACAGATGAGGCCGTCATTGGCTCGATGTGGGCAGTGTGGTGGGACCCATACAGGGTCGTGCCAACAAGAGGGAAGAGTATGCTATTCTTACGGGGAGCATGGTCATATAGCGCGAGATTGTCCGACAAAAGATGAAGGTGTTAGCGCCCAGCCGGTCAGATATACAACAACTTCCTCCCAATAAGTACACCCATTAGGGCAGAGTAAGCAAACATTATCTGGTTGAGGCAGAGGAAGGGGCCAGAACCGTACTTATGCACTGATAGGATGACAGGATCAGGAATCCTCACCTGATGTCATTACATGTACGTTATTGGTCCTTTCACATAATGTGTACGCGTTGTTAGATCAGGCTCAAATTTATCATATATTACTCCTTTCGTTGCCTGTAAATTTGGTATGGATCCTGAGTTGATAAGGGATCCATTTGTGGTATCTACACCGGTTGGTGAATCGGTAATCGCTATATGGGTCTATCAAAATTATGCAGTATTGGCTTGTGGTCATCAGACCCTAGCAGATTTAGTGGAATTAGAAATGGTTGACTTCGATGTTATTATGGGCATGGATTGGTTAGCGTCATGCTACGCTAATGTTGACGGCCGAACAAAGATTGTTAGATTCTAATTTCCAGGTGAGCCAGTCCTTGAATGGAAAGGTAATACGGTAATGCCAAAAGGTAGGTTTATTTCATACCTTAAGGCAAAAAAGATGATCTCCAAAGGGTATATATACCATCTTGTACGGGAAAAAGATGTCGATGCTGAACCACCTAGTCCTCAATCAATTCCGGTGGTCAATGAATTTCTTGATGTATTCCCATATGAACTTTCAGGCCTTCCTCTTGAAAGGGAAATTGAGTTCGGTATAGATGTGTTGCCAGAAACTCAACCGATATCTATTCCTCCTTATAGAATGGCTCCAACTAAATTGAAAGAATTAAAAGAGCAATTAAAGGATTTGCTCGAGAAAGGCTTTATTAGGCCTAGTATATCTCCTTGGGGTGCGCCGATATTGTTCGTACGAAAGAAAGATGGCTCATTAGGGATGTGTATCGACTATCGGTAGCTAAATAAAGTTACTATCAAGAACAAGTACCCTCTTCCCCGAATTAACGATTTGTTTGACCAGTTACAAGGTGCGAGATGTTTCTCAAAAATTGACCTAAGGTCGGGGTACCATCAACTAAAGGTTAAGGAGAAGGATATTCCGAAGACGGCCTTCAAGACAATGTATGGGCACTTTGAGTTCCTGGTAATGTCATTTGGACTTACAAATGCACCTGCAGCATTTATGGATCTAATGAACAGTGTGTTCCGCCCATTCCTGGACGTATTTGTGATAGTATTTATAGATGATATTCTAGTGTACTCTCACTCGGAAACAGAGCATGTGGATCACTTGCGGATAATACTACAAATGCTCTGGGACCATAGGTTGTATGCAAAGCTATCCAAATGTGATTTTTGGCTGAAGTCAGTGGCTTTTCTTGGTCATATAGTGTCAGACGAGGGTATAAGAGTTGACACTCTGAAGATTGAAGCGGTGAAGAATTGGTCGAGGCCTATGACTCCAACAGAGGTTCACAGCTTTTTGAGCTTAGCCGGCTATTATAAAAGGTTTGTAGAAGGATTTTCTACCATATCAGCACCACTAACGAAGTTAACACAAAAGGCTATAAAATTCTAGTGGTCCGATGCTTGTGAGCGGAGTTTCCAGAAGTTAAAGGATAGATTAACATCGGCACCAGTCCTTACTCTCCCAGAGGGTCCAGAAGGTTATGTTGTGTATTGTGATACCTCGGGAGCAGGTTTAGGATGTGTGCTAATGCAGCATGGTAAAGTGATTGCATATGCTTCAAGGCAATTGAGGAAACATGAGAAGAACTATCTGACACATGATTTAGATGTGGCCGCAGTAGTCTATACACTGAAGATTTGGCGGCATTATTTATATGGTGTTCATGTAGACATTTTTATGGATCACAAGAGTCTGCAATACATATTCAAACAAAAAGAGCTGAATCTGAGACAAAGAAGATGGCTTGAATTATTGAAGGATTATGATGTGGACATCTTATATCACTCTGGCAAAGCTAATGTTGTAGCAGACGCGCTCAGTCATAAGTCAATGGTCAGTTCGATGCCAGTGCAAGTCAAAAGGAAGGGATTGGTAAGAGATCTTCATCAGTTAGCTAGTTTGGGAGTCTGACTATTGGATTCGGAGGATGGTGGGTTTGTGGTCCAGAATGTGTCAAAATCAACCCTTATATCAGAAATTAAGGAACATCAATGGGAAGACCCTAGTTTGAAAAAGATAAGAGAGAGCATTCAACAGAAGAAGACCACGACCTTTGAGATTGACGAATAAGGAACTCTCAGGCACCAGGGTCGTCTATGTGTTCCAAATGTAGCAGGATTGTGGGATAGGATTATGACGGACACTCGGTGCCTGATGGCATGTAACCGAGCAAACCACATGTCTTGCTGATCATCATGGGAATCAAAACATACACTAATAATGGTTTAACACATGTAAAACATAATACTGAAAATATAGTCTGAAAATATGATAGCAGAAATAGTCTGATAATCTGATAAAATATTCTAAGTCTGAAAGTAATGTTGACATGACTGACATGGCATGCTAACTAGTCTAGTCTATGAAACCTATGAACCATGAGTCTGACTGCAAAACTGATTTACCAGGACAAGGCCTTGACATACCTCTACCATAATGCATAATCATAAAATATCTAGTCTGACACCCCGAATGAGATGAGGCTCACCAAATAGCTGATACTGAAACAATCCTACTGAGCAGATCCATTTCCTTGAAACTTATCACCTGCACCATGAAGTTCAGGCCCCATGCGAAGGGACATTAGTATATTTAAATTATATTGTATATAAAGCAACTAAAGAAATAAGCAGGCACATGGAATAATAGGACATGAAACTGAAACTGTAACATGAGCATGATCTTACATGTGTGTAAAACATGTGTAAAATTTGTAAAGTTGAGTATCTGTATATCTAAATATCTGTATAAATGTGGGGAGAGTAGTACCATAATCGACAACATGAAACACCATGTGGGTGCGTGGAGTCTGGTACCTGGCCCGACCAGCAGAGCAATCTCATACCTTATCGGTGTATGAGATATGAACATGGCATGAAATGATACAATCTGTAGTTTGAATGTATCATCCTCTGGCAGAGAGACCCTTATCATACGGTGGTTTCAGGCTATGATACAATCTGTAGTTTCAGGCTATCTGAGCCTTCTCGATAAACTTTGCAACTCTCAAAACATGTACTTGACAATAGTGGCTTGTAAGCCCATGGGTTTCATGAAAATAACTTTTAAAGCATTGTTTGAAATCATAATAAAGCATGTGAAATAGATATATCATATAACTTGTATAAATCATGAAAAATATATGAAATTTCATGAACTGAGTAACATTGATCATAACTTGTAATTTAGGAACTCATGGAATTCAAACATGTGTTCATGGATTATGGGCTGATTCTGACAATCATAATGACGTATCATGAATACAATAATGAACCATAATGGGGACATGCTACATATATAATTACATGACATTAGGGTCATTATGATAATAGAGTTAAAACTCTAAATTATGGAATTTTCATAATTTCACGGAAACGAGGCATGGGAAAGAACATGGATATTCTCACACGTGGATAGAAGCTCTACATACCTTAATCTCTCCAAAACGTGTCTTAAAAATCTAAACTTGGAAGAAGGAATCCAAATATTGAACCTTGAGCCTTGGAATTGGGTTTACCTGGAAAACCCTAGGTTAAGTATAATGGGTTTTTACTTAGAATTTATGGGGATTACGTTGGAATCTGTCACACCCCTGCCTTAGGGGTGTGGCCGCCACCTAGTGCCCGAAGGCCTGAACATACCACTGTAGTATCTAAATCCTAAAATTTGAAACTTGGGCCGACAAGGCCTCCAAATAACCATATATGACGAGACTAAAAGATAACTTGCACACAGAAGATTTCCAGCAGGGTATATAAATATGAACAGATAGCCAAGGCCGACAATGCCACAATATGAGTATACTACTGACAAAAGTACCGATAAGGTCACAACATACTAACATCCACTACACACCAGTCTGTAAGCCGTCAAGACAGGGCCCCGCCATACCCAAAACACTAGTAGCATATGCATCAGTACCTAAGACTCCTATAAATGCAACTCCGGGAGAAGGGAGTGCAACAATCACTGCTGAGTAGATCACCTACTGATGAGGAGCGCTGCTCTATCTATCTGTACCTGCAGGCATGAACACAATTCCCCGGAGAAGGGCATCAGTACAAAAGATGTACTAAATATGTAAGGCGTGTAACATATGTAAATACGAGATATAACATGAAAGATGTGGAGATAAAAACCAACCTGAACCTCATAACAGCCTCTAGGGGCCTACTCTATCATAATCAGAAACATATGTATGCATGTCTGTAAACATTAAGCCACTCTGTGGGGCAAATCATATCATAATGTATATATATCATACCCGACCTCGATAAGGACTCGGTCATACCTAGCCCAAATGTGGGACTCGATAATAGCTGATATCAAACTAACTACAGCTGGGTACATATCTATGTGTCGTACCCGGTTGACTATAGCGTGGCTCGGTATGAAAATAAATACATACATATAAGTGCAATGCAAGACAAACTCTATCAAATACCATAAGCAAAGTTGGAGTGACCTTTCATCGTTATCTTCTGACTATTGTTAATGGCACTATGTTCAAGAATCTTGATATGAACAGTTGGGCTTACATATCCTGAGAGATGCTATGGACAAGAAAGCACTAAATAACTATGATCGATTTGTCAAAGAAAACCTTTTGTTACTTCATTTCACCAAGAGATTTCTATTCAAGGAATGACATATCACGGCATGCTTAAAAAAGAAGGTTGCCTTATATACCTTGTCCTTGAAGTTACAATTGCCTTACAAGTCCTCGTACTCCTTTACAGATAGTTATCTATAGCAAACAAAGGGGTCGATATCAATATCGAATCTACATTTCATAAAGTAACTTTCTTTAGGTATCTTATCGACAATCTTAATACGAAGGGCTCTTAGACTTCTTAACAAAAGATACTTATGTAGTTTGATCCCACGATTCTCCGAAACAACCCTTGTTAGCTTTACAATACCAACAATCAATTTGCTATTCAATTCTAATTCATATCTTAACCAAAACAGTCTCCCAAATCATAATACAATGATTTCTTAGGTTTACGGGTTGCGATTATGAAAATTCTTTCACAACTTACCTCAAATCATCAATTAATCATAATAACAAATAGAGGAGGATAAACCCTTACCTTTAAGCATCCAAATTCTCCTAGTACATCAAGTTACCCCATCACCTAGGGTTTCCAAAATTGTTTCCACATGGAGATGATGATTCTTGCGATTACCACGAGAATTATGGCGTTAATCTTGTGTGATTCGGCTTAGTTTTGATCTACGAGTGATATATTATGATAGAGAGGGTTTGGAGAGCTAGGAATCTGATTTTAGGGAGAAAAATGAGAAACAATTGACTCAACTCGTATTCAACCCAAAAATATTCTCCACCACCATATATTGATGGTTCATTTGACAGACCATCAAACTTTTGACGTTCCGTCAATCTTCCCGTCAAACTGCCAGAGAAAATTGACGGCTCAGGGTGGGGAACTTTGACGGTGCATCAAACATTTGACAGTCTGTCAACCATCCCGTCAAATTGCCTCTAGAGATAAAAAAAATTAACGATCTGGATTGGCACTTTGACAATCCGTCAAGCACTTTGACGGTCTATCAACCTAGCCGTCAAAATGCCTAGTTTTCCAATTTTCATCAAAATGTATATTCTTCGATATGTTTGACTTCCCAACACTCTGGGACTTCCATAAACAAGTTGTAAACCTTCATTACCCTTTTGTAAAGTCGCACCTCTTCCCTGGACATCAGTATCTATCAATAACGTGATAAAATATGAAGTTACAGGGTGTAACACCCTCCCCCCTTGGGAACATTCATCCTCGAATGTTGATATTATTTATCTCTCGAGGGTTCTATAAATAGGAACATTCATCCTCGAATGCAACACAAGGCAACATAACAATAAAACAATATCAACTAAGCCTCACACGATCGTCTGTATATATCAAAATTAAGAAAGTTATTCATAACTCACCTCAACTATTATTTGTCGTACTTTGAGCTGCACCTGCCATATCTGCCTCAAAATTAACACCTAAACAAGGTATAGGATTTAGGACTATCGAATAGAATAGAAACGAACAAATTGTATCGCATGAGTATCGGTATAAACCTGAGGACTGAAACAAGTAGGGATATATGGATCACATATATTCTTCGGCTTCCCATGTCATCTCTTCTATATTGTTATTCCGTCATAGTACTTTAATAGAGGCAACTTCCTTAGTTCTCAATTTTTGAACTTGACTATCTAGAATGGCTACTGGAGTCTCTTCATAGGTTAAATCTTCGGTGATTTGCACCTCCTCTACGGGAGTAATACGAGAGGGATCTCTTATGCACTTGCGCAATATTGATACATGAAACACCGGGTGAACTGCTTCAAATTCTGAGGGTAGTTCCAGCTCATAAGCCACCCGACCTATTCTGCAGATGATCTTATATGGTCCGACATATCTGGGACTACGTTTTCATTTCTTACCAAATCTCATTACTCCTTTAATTAGAGAAACCTTTAAGAACACCCAATCGCCAACTGCAAATTTTAAGTCACGATGTCGAACATCTGAATACGATTTCTGCCGACTTTGGGTCGTCAATAAGCATTCTTGAATTAACTTTACCTTCTCCACTACTTTCTGGGCCAAATTGGGACCTAGTAACCCAGCTTCACCCACTTCAAACCAGCCAATTGGGGATCTACACTTCCGCTCATACAATGCTTCATACGGGGCCATCTTGATACTTGAATGATAGTTGTTATTATAAGTGAACTCAATAAGGGGAAAATGATCATCCTATCTATCTTTGAAATCTAATACACAAGCTCATAGCATGTCCTCGAGGGTCTGAATTATGCGCTCGGCTTGACCGTTGGTCTCGGGACACCATATAACCGAATTATTTCCTTAATGTACAGCTTGGCGTAATCTTCAGCTGAAAAGGTAGTACGAACGGGTAAGAAATGAGCTAATTTTGTTAGGCTGTCGATGATAACCCAGATGGAATCAAACTTTCGATAAGAACGGGGCAAACCGGTGATAAAATCCATATTAATCATTTCCCATTTCCAAGTAGGAATTTCAATATATTGAAGAAAACCTTCAGGCTTCTGATGCTCGATCTTAACTTGCTGACAATTCGGGCATTGAGCTACAAATGTTGTAATATCTTTCTTCACGTCATTCCACCAATAAACCTGTCGGAGATCATGGTACATTTTTGTAGAACCATGATGAATGGAATATCTGATATCTCAGGACTCCATCTCATGTAAGCTCCAACATTGGCTTCTTTTGTAGGGGAATTCCTTCTTTCATTTGGACTAACTCAGGGTCCTCAAACTGTTTTTCCTTCACCTCTGCTATCAAGGATGATTCCGCGGTATTTTGCACCAATACTCATTTGTCATCCGTATCCAACAGTCGCACATTTAAACTGGCTAAGCGGCATATTTCCTTGGTCATTTCAAACTTATTGGCTTCAATACCATCCAAACTCCCTATAGACTTGCGGCTTAAGGCATCAGCTACGACGTTCGCCTTACTGGGGTGGTATAAAATATCGATGTCATAATCTTTTAATAATTCTAACCACCTTCTTTGCCTTAAATTTAGCTCCTTCTGGCGAAATATGTACTGTAGGATCTTATGATTTTTGAATATGTCAACATGGACTCCGTATAATAGTGACGCCACATCTTCAGGGCAAAAATTACCGCCGCTAACTCAAGATCATGAGTCGGATAGTTTACCTCATACTTTCTTAACTGTCTTGAAGCATATGTTATGACTTTCCCGTACCGCATCAAAACACATTCTAGGCTAACTCTAGAGGCATCACAGTAAACTACATACCCATCAGTGCCTTCATGAAGAGCTAATATGGTGTGGATGTCAACCTATTTTTCAACTCTTGAAAACTGCGCTCACACACGTTTGTCCACTAAAACTTAGCTGCCTTATGAGTGAGCTTGGTCATAGGTGCAGAGATAAAAGAAAAACCCTCCACGAATCTCTGATAATATCCTGCTAAGCCCAAAAAGCTACGCACTTTGGTAGGAGTCGTGGGCCTCAGCCAACTCTTTACAGCCTCAATCTTTTGATGATCCACATTAATACCTTCGAAGGAGATAATATGGCCCAAAAGGGCAACAGAGTTTAACTAGAATTCACATTTGGAAAATTTGGCATACAACTCATGGTCTTTAAGCATCTGTAATACCGCTCATAAATGATTCGCATGTTCGGCTTCTGATCTAGAATATACCAGAATGTCATCAATAAACAGGATTACAAAGATATCTAGGAACGGCTTAAATACCCAGTTCATCGGATCCATAAAGGTTGCTAGCGTATTAGTCAGACCAAAAGACATAATAAGGAACTCATAATTGCCATATGTAGTCCAGAAAGCGGTCTTTGGAATGTCTTTCTCCTTAACCCGCCACTGATGGTACCCAGACCTGAGATCATTTTTCAAAAAATACTAGGCACCTTACAGTTGATCAAACAATTCACCGAGTATGGGGAAAGGGTACTTGTTCTTAATGGTTACCTTATTCAACTGACGATAATCAATACACATCCTTAATGAACTGTCTTTCTTATGAACGAATAACACTGGGGCACCCCACGGGAAAGTATTGGGCCTAATAAAGCCCTTTACGAGAAGATCCTTTAGCTGAGCTTTTAATTATTTTAGCTCTGCAGGAGCCATTCAATACAGAGAGATAGATATATGTTGGCTATCTGGGAGTACGTCAATGGCAAATTCAATTTCCCTATCGGGAGGAATACCAGGAAGTTCATCAGGAAACACATCGGGAAATTCACTAACAACAGGAACTGACGGAAGAGTTAGAGGTTTTGCCTCTGTGTCCTAAACTCGCACAAGGTGATAGATATATCCTTTCTAGATTATTTTTTAGCCTTAAGGTAGGAAATAAACCTACCCTTGGGTTCTGCAACATTGCCTTTCCACTCAAGGATGGGCTCATTTGGAAAGTTAAAGTGAACGAACTTCGTCCAATAATCAACATTAGCGTAGTAAGAAGCCAGCCAATTCATGCTCATAACAACATCAAATTCCACTATCTCTAGATCATTTAAGTCGGATACCGTATGGCGATCATGTATCTTTACATCACAATCCCTATATACTCGCTTAACAATTACAGGTTCACCCACAGGTGTAGACACTTCAAATGACTGATGTAATAGTTTAGGCTTTTTCCCGCACTTACCAGCAACAAAGGGTGTAATATAGGACAAAGTGGAACCCGGATCTATCAAAGCATATAAGTCAAAATAGAAAATGAATAATATACATGTAACTACATATGGGGATGACTCAACGTCCTATCGAGCTAACAAAGCATAGATACAGTTCTGAGGACCGCTCGAACTAGATGATGCTCCTCTGCCCGTACCATCCTGTACATGTGTACCCTGCACCGAAAGGCGTACTGCTATGAAGAAGCTACCATAGACCCAGTCGGATGTGCCGTACCGCCTACACCTCTCATCGGATAAAACCGCATAATATGTCTAGGCTAACCATACAAATAACATGCATATGTGCCCTGGAGACACTGCCTAAAATGATTCTTACCACATCGATCACAAGATGGCAACGGTGGCCTCACCTGACTAGATTCCTCTCTATACTATAGGCCTGATTCTCGCCAATTTTGACCTTGAGCAGAATGAGTGGCCTGGTCATGACGATGGCCCTAGAACTACGATGGTGCACTGGTCATCGGATGAGATGGTCATCTAGGAAACGGAGGCCTAAATTTGCCTCAAAACCCCCTACATCACCTGCAGACCGATCCCTCTTATATTGGCCCCTATCATACTCTCAATCAGCCCGCTGCTACCTCTTGCGATATTCTAGATTTTATGCATAGGCCTGGATCCATATTCGGATTCAGCAATGTTATCGTGCACGCATTCACTAAGTGTGGCCCCAAACCGGTGTACTCGATCACTCATATTAGCAACAATCGTGGGAGCGTACCTGGCCAAGGAGTTAAAATGTAAACTATATTCTCTGACACTCATATTTCCCTTTTCCAGATATAAAAACCTATCTCACATGGCTCGTCGAAGGTCGACTGGTAAATACTATTGTAGAAATGCCTCGGAGAACTCCTACTGGCCCAAATGTGTGGCTTGAGGTACCCGAGTCTTCTCCCAAGTCACAAACCAAGTCGCGGCCACATCTCGCAATCTATAGAAAGGTAACTCTACTGTCTCAGCATCCGTTGTATGTGTAACTCATAAATTGTGTTGCATCATATCTAGAAAATTATATGGGTCTATATTAGAGTTTGTTCCCATAAATACATGAGGGTCCAAGTTAACAAAATCATGAACTCTTGCACTCACAGCTCTATCAGCAACACCGGGAGTATGATGTTGGGCTTGAGAGGCCACAAATCAAGTCAACAGTTGCACCGCACTCCGCATATCCATATCCTAATCAGGGGCAACTAGGGAGGAACTGGAGGTACATCATATCTTCCTTGTCCTTCTGGAGGTGGTGGGGGGGTAGAGTCCTAGAGGCCCAAGATATTGCCTTATATTGGTGCTCACGTCTTCCCGGATCAGTGGGTGGTGCTTGCCTAGCACCCTCTCCCGCCTCCTCGTCTACCCTTCGCATGGCTTCTTATAATATAAATAAGATAGAGATTAGGAATGGACACTTATCATTGAGCATTATCGCACGATCTAGATCAGGAAGAAAAGTAACCATCTTAAATATCATGTAACCTCTTGCTTATAAGTGTGGTGCATAATACATCAAAAAACAAGACTCTACTAGATACATCTTGCAGACTCCCTAGGACAGACCTGCTCTGATACTAAGTTTGTCACAGCCCAGCCTTGTGGGGTGGCCGGCACCCAGTGCCCGAAAGCCTGAGCGTACCACTATAGTATTTGAACCCTGAAATATGAAAATTAGGCCGACAAGGCCTCCAAATAATCATATATGACAAGACTGAAAGATAACCTACACACACAAGAGTTCCAGCAGGGTATATACATATGAACAGATAGCCAAGGACGTCAATGCCACAATATGAGTATACTACTAACAAAAAGACCGACAATGCCACAATATGAGTATACTACTAACAAAAGGACCGACAATGTCACGACATACCAACATCCATTACACACCAGTCAGTAAGTCTCTACGAGTAACATATACATATCAATAGGTCGGGATAGGGCCCCGCCATACCCCAAAATACTAGTAGCATATGCATCAGTACATAAGACTCCTGTAAATGCAACTCCGAGAGAAGGGAGTGCGACAATCACCGCTGAGCAGATCACCTATTGATGAGGAACACCGCTCTGTCTATTTGTACATGCTGGAATAAAAATAGTGCCCCAGAGAAGGGCATTAGTACGAAAGATGTACTGAATATATAAGGCATGTAACATATGTAAACATGAGATATAACATAAAAGATGTGGAGATAAGAATCAACATGAGCCTCATAACAGCCTTTGGGGGCCTACTCTATCAAAATCAGAAATATATATATGCATGTCTGTAAAAATTAGGCCACTCTATGGGGAAAATCACGTCATAATGTATATATATCATACCGGGCCTCAATGAGGACTCGGTCGTACACAATCCAAATATAGGACTCTGTAATATCTGGTATCAAACCAATTGCAGCTAGGTGCACATCTACGTGACGTATCCGGCTGACTATAACGTGGCTCGGTATGAAAATAAATGCATATATATAAGTGCAATGCAAGACAGGTTCTATCAGATACCACAAGCAGAGCCGGAGTGACCTATTGACGTTATCCTCCGACTATTGTTATTGGCGCTATGTTCAAGAATCTTGATATGAACAGTTGGGCTTACATATCCTGAGATATGTTATGGACAAGAAAGTACTCAAGAACTATGATCGATTTGTCAAAGAAAACCTTTTGTTATTTCATTTCGCCAAGAGATTTCTATTCAAGGAACGGCGTATCACATCATGCCAAAAAAATAAGGTTGCCTTACATACATTGTCCTTGAAGTTACAATCACCTTACAAGTCTTCGTACTCCTTTATGGATAGTTATTTATAGCAAATAAAGGGGTCGATATCAATATCGAATCTACATTTCATAAAGAAACTTCATTTAGGTATCTTATCGACAATCTTAATACGGTCCATCAATCTTCCCGTCAAACTGCAAGGAAAAATTGACGGCTCAGGGTGGGGAACTTTGACGGTCCGTCAAACATTTGACAGTCCATCAACCTTCCCGTCAAATTGTCTCTAGAGATCAAAAAATCTCAGAAAAATTGATGGTCCGTCAACCTTGCCGTCAAAATGCCCAGTTTTCCAATTTTTGTCGAAACGTATATTCTTCGGTCCATTTGACTTCCCAATATTCCGGAACTTCCATAAACAAGCTTTAAACCTTCATTACCATTTCTTAAAGTCGTACCTCTTCCCGAGATATCAGTATCTATCAACGACATAATGAAATGTGAAGTTACGGGGTGTAACAGAATCAATTAGAATCGCGTGAGAGAAACTTACCTTGATGTAGGAGAAAGTTGGGAAAAGAGAAACTTTATTATAGGGCTTGGAGATTATGAAAACTATTTTTTAGAACTAAGTCTCGTATTTATATTGTTTGCTATCGGAAGGAATTGATGGCTGAATTCGACGGACCGTCGAATTTTTCTGCGATCTATTCTGGATCGTATAATTTTATACAGTCCGTATAATTGGATCGTCTTAAATTTCCAATTTCTCAAGGTTCTGTAAAAGCTGAAGGGATTTGACGGTTAAAAAGGACATAACGTATAATCTTTTACGGTCCGTAAAATTCACAGAGATTCCATCAATTCACAAAACAAATTGACGGTTCAAATCAACGGTCCGTAATACATTTTACGATCCGTATAATCCATGCATAAAATCTGATCTGCAGAACTGAAACTGGTTTTCAACTTTAAACTTCTCGTTTTGGTTTTCTAAACCCCTGAAGTATGAGCAAGGTTTAGTTTGAAGGTACGAGGTGTTACAACAAATATCTCTCTACTCCGATATTTTGTCGACTAACAGTCTAATGTGTTGCAAACTAGACTCGTAGACCTTCGATTTGGTGGGTGGATAACCCCGTATCTCTGAATAAATTGGGGAAAAGGCTTAGTGACATCTGACCCAAATTTCAGTAAACTTATGAACGTAACTTGCAATAACTTTTGCCGACTTTTATTTTACAACTTGCTTGACTTCAATACTTAACATACGACTATTATATGATTCAAATACCTTAAAACACGACCTCCGTAGCATATTAAGCACTCTTAGTTTTACCCCGAATATACGGGTTATAACATCTTCGAATTGTTTAACCTCCTAACTCTCACGATACTTCCTTAATCATGTGTTTTAACCTGTCATTATCTTTGTAAAGATTCTTAACCTCTCCGGATCATATTGATTCACTTACGACGCATTCTAACATGAAAGTACAAAGTTTAACACTTACTGAGATCTCTTCACTTCATTATTTTTAGGTATCTGAACCTCTTATGAGTTTCATGAAATATTATGTCGTAGGCTCTTCCAGAGCACATTGCCTATTTATTATGACCATTTTGATCCTCTTTTTTCAAGAAATATTGTATATTTGGAACTGATTGGTCTACCACACTTCATGTATGTTGTACACTCTGCTCTTCAGGGACATTAATTTTAATAGGAGCCTTTTACAACTGAAATATGAAATTACTTGGGTTAGCATTTGACTTGAATTTTCTTTTGAATGAGTATCATACAGATAATAATTCACAACATATTTCTTAGTTGCTTATAATTCTATCCCCCTCATGTTAAAGAAACTAACATATATTCTTGAATCATCTTTGAGAAATTCATCTATGTGCATCGTGGTGAATTAATATAATTAACTAATTATATACATCACATCAAAATTTATTAGATGGAAAATCATCCTGTTCCTGACCCTGGATGAAAGGGGAAAATTAATCATAATTTATTTATCTGATGCAATATATCATATCTCAAATCAACACATGAAGTTTTGTGTCCATAATCAATCATCTAACCATTTATTAGAGGCATTTAATGGCAAATCAGCTTGGATATAAATCAGTATTATCAAGATAAATTATCTTGATTGCGTAATCTGGAAATTGAGCTTTTAACTCAATTTATATTAAGCAAGCAACTTTGCGCATGTCAAACTACATGTTGACAATAAATGCACATGCGACCATCTCATAGATGCATCTACGCAAGACATCACATGAAGGTGAACGAGCTCATATTCACCTTTAATATGTTTCACAATTTAGGGGATTCAGTCCAAACATTAGTTGGTATAATCAACTTATCATGAGAACAAGTAATAATCAACTTATCATGAGAACAAGCAACGCAAAAGATTTCTTGAAGAATTTTGTAGTGCTTTAATATATTCTGATTACTCAATTAGCATGTCATATTTAAATCAGGATGTCCAAAATGGACATATAAACTGATAAAATTATTTGTACGAGTAAATTTAAATTTACCATGACATGTGCTATTTGTTTTAGTAAACTTCTGATTTACTATTGCATGAGATTTTATATCAATAAACCTCTAGTTTATTGTGGCATGTGATCTTATCATGCTCGATAATGTTTCACATAATTATTTCTTACCCATTGTAATGTGGAGTATTCGATCTTCTAATCATTTGTAGTCTCAATATGATAATTATTTATATTGCCAATACGCTTAAGGTATACTGCAATTTTGTTCTAGTCGTACCAATTACGATCTAGGATGAATGGTGTTATCATATATAACATTTTCAAGACTTTAATTTTTTTACCATAATCAGATATTATTTGGACATTACTGGTGTTATTTTCTTGTAAACAAATAATTATCTTTACTGGAACCTTTGATAATTAGTTTAGTATTACCAAATATTGCTTATGCCGGTATCATGAAAAAAATTGGTTGGACACTACTGGTATAATGAAAGAAAACAGTAATCAAATGAAAATTTAAAAAAAAAAAATTATAAATTACGAAAAGTAAACGTTGTTCTAAACCTCGGTATTTCAAATGTCTCCTTTAAGGAGATTAGCCATTAACATCTGAATATTTTGTATCAAATCGGCAACCACATAGTAATCACATCCTTGAGGAACAGATACATTAAATGTTATTTCCTTCGAGGAAATCAATAACAACTAACCATAATGTATCAATGTGGTTATAGTAGGAACATTCTACTCTGCTTCCTTTTGCCTTAAAATGATACATCATAAAATTATTCGACATATTCTATGTATGACAGGTACGTGTTGCAATGACTTTTTTACCACATGTATTTTTTTTGTTATGTTATCTCTCCAAGAGGTAGTTTGTGGTATATCTTCATTCGCTTCGGCGAATGAAATCAGATTATTTGAATATGCTTGATATACGACATTCACCTATAGCTCATTATTTTGCTCGAGCACAAGAAGACATTGCTTTTTGAATATTTCTCAAAAAAATTATCAATTCCTTCTGCTTCAGGAGTAAAGTTTAATGTTTTACTACTTCTGAGGTAAATTTTAAAGGTTTACTACTTCAAGAGTAAATTTCAAGGTCTTACTACTTCATGAGTAAATTTCAAAGTTCTACTACTTCGGGAGTAGATTTCAAAATCTTACTATTTCGGGGGTAAATTTCATATTATTTACTACCTTATGAGTAAATTTTAGAGTTCTACTACTTCGAGAGTAGATTTTAGAATTTACTATTTCAGAAGTATAGCATAAAATATTTAAAATGTTTTTTTTTTATTATTCTACCTCTTTTGGAGATGAACCGTGATAGCTTCACAATCAAAAGCATATCCATATTATAAGTTTTACTACATACTGTCACATTCACTTCAAGGAATGGATCTGTATTTACAACATTATCAAAAATACTCATTCTTCAGGAATAGAACATATCTGAACGTTCCTTAAGCATATCCAATTATTATGCTTAGAACCTCTTTTAATGTATTGCTACTTCAAGAGCAAATTGAGACATACATATTATGTAAAGAATTTTTCTATAATATATCTTCAGTTATAATCACAATAAGCCTATGAAACTATTACCACTTCTGATGATTATAGGTGTATATAAAATTTAGTCAAAACAGAACTTGATTATGAAATACTGTCTCTATTGGTGGTCATATATTGCTTGTTAACTCTACAGTAGTTCAAGTATATCTCCCAATGTGAGATATCCAATCTACAATATTATTGTAGAATAAATTCTACAACTATAATACATAAGTAGTAACCAAATAGCATTAGCAAAATAAGAGAACTTACCAACAAAATAATCTACTTTTGCAGTCAAAAAGTATGATCTGTATGTACCAATATGCATGTCGTAAGCAACTTATATATGGACCCAAAAGATAATGAAACCTGCTATCCTTGATAAGGTCCCAAAAAATCAAAGCTCAATTAACTTATTAATATCTACATAAGTCAGGTTAGAGACTCGTGTTAATAATGTGTTATAAAATTATATAACTGCAAATAAATATGAGAATCAAGCTAATAACTTTGTAGAGAGGAGTAACTTTTTAGGGATGAGGGAGAGATTATATTATCGCTTTTCTTGATCTTTTAAATGAGAAGGCAAAACTCTCTATTTATAGAAGAATTTTTCCTTTCAACCTACAACATACAACATGCAAGTGCAAGTTGTATTTATCACATTAAATACAAGTAGCATAATTTACACTTCTAATTGTGTAATTATTAATAATACATCTAAAATATAACTTGACAAAATAGTTTACAACACATACATTTAATCTGCATATATTATCATTTAAATTTTTAGTACAGTTAAAGCATAAAAGTAGGCATGCTCAACTCAATTAAGTAGTTTAAGAACAAGTAAAAATAAGTAAACACAACAAAGATTCAATCTTTGTCTAATTATTGTCAATCCATCAAGTATCCAAGTCAAAGTATCGTCCCACTTTGTCATTGGTACAGTTCTATCATGTCAACCACCACAATATCGGATCCACCATGACCATCTCAAAACACAACCAACTTATCTTATGACAAATTTGAGCATACACACCGCAAGGGAGGTACCAACTCAATGATTCTATATCTTTGTATCAAATTGGACTCACCCAATTCTCATTACTGTGTTAACATTAGACTCCCATGATCCGTAAATCTCTATGTCAGCTCCATAATAATATCATACCAAAATTAAGAAGCAGAGAAAGAATTAACAGTGTATTATATATAGAAGCTAAAATATGAATTTCAAGAGATACAAAGGTAAATCATACTATTCTAATATGTAACTAATTCAAATTCATCAACAAAACATACATAATAGGTTCAGCTCATCAAAACACGAATATGAGAAATAAGGCTACAAACTAGTGTTTCAAGAAATCTTCCCTCAATACGTGAAAGTTGCATATATGCTCATCACGCCATATATACATTATCCCCACAATACAAGGCACGTGGAACACATAAAGTTTGAAAATTTTCTCTATTGAGGTCAAGTCTTAACTTACCTTGAAGCACGTGAGCCTTAACCTCTCACAATCGTCTTTGCACGCTCAAACGTGTCCAAATGGTTTAACTCTAGCAAACGAAAAATACTCAACAACGTCAAACGAAGCTGAGGAACCACTTCCTATAATTTCATACACGATCTAGCTCAAAGTTAACAAAAGTCAAGTCTAAAAAGTCAAACTCGAGCCTCATGGTCGAATCTCAACCCATTTGCTAAGGATTTCAAAATTACGTTTAGATTCCTAATCTGAGTTCAAATCGATATTCAAAACCCCAATTTACTCTATCTCAAATCTAGGGCGAAACTCTCCTACTTGTACACTTAAAATTTCATGTTTAAAGGCTCAAATTTAATGAGTAATCAAGATATATAACCAAAATCAATTTTGGATTGCTTACCGTAACTGAAACGATGGAATTTTATCTGCTCTTCTTTTTGTTTATTATGGTCATCCAAATAATGACATGGGGTCAATTGTCTGTTCTACGTTTTATTTAGGAGTCTTTATGACATGAACTTTTGTTTCAGAGCTATGTATTTCAACTCTTCCTAGCTAGCATTTTTCGTAATAGGTAATACCTTTACATCTTTGTTAAATATCTGAATGGTCAGCAGTGTAAATTGCCAAGTAGCAAGCACTTTGTTCAAAGGAAATACATAAACATTAGTGTGCTAACCCGAACCGGAGCAAGTATATAATTGAATATGTGAATTCTGGATGCTAAGTACCTAAAGCAAATATAAGTAATAAATCAAAAATCGTCCCTTGGGGAATGGCCATATCACATTTATTTAGCTCTTTCTCCTACTCCCCCACAGTAATAGTTGTTTGTGAATCAACAAGTCAGACGGAGCACGTCCCAGAAAGTAGGGTGATAAACAAATTATTCAAAAGCAAATAAAGTCAAAATTGAGTACTTGACGTGGTACAGTGGATATAAGTTAATTCATTTTTCTTCCACAACCCCAAAACCAGGAAAGGGGTTTATAAACAATTATGACATTTCATCAACTACAATGTCCATGGCTCATACATGAAGGAAAACATAGAACATGTCAAGTGAATATAAAAATACGAGAATATGAATATAGGAATAAGCCAATCAGGGGGCAATCCTTTGTGGGTCACGAGGGAAAAGTGATGTCTTGCGAATATTGTTGAGCGCACAGAAAAGCATTACCACACGCTCCAGTCCTACTCCAAATCCACCATGGGGAGGAGCACCATATCTTTAACAGGCAGAAAAATAGGAGAGAAAAAACGATGTTAGATACTCACGATCAAGTCAATTAAGAATGAGCTAATCAGCTGTAAGTGGGGAGGATGTCAAAGTTTAGAGTACATATAGAGCTCTTAGTCACAACTTGAATTTACCATAAGGCATCAATTCGAACAAGTTCTAAGCTTAAGGTTGCGTTTTCTTTAGCAACAAGACAGCAAAAAACTTTTGCAGGTTTTCAGAGCACAAGTAGAGAAACGGACACTACGATGCATAAGAGAAATCGACATACGGACATCCCAAAACAGAAAGAGTGCAAATTGGGACAAAGGGGATATAATTTTGCCTGCAGTGTGCACTGCTGAAGTTTCATCTTCCTAATCTGCTTTTAACTTCTTCTGGTTTAGCCCCTCTTTGGTGCTATGATTAAATTAATCATCGATCATGAATATTGCATGGGTAGTAATTTTTCTCATTCATCATGAAAATTGCATGGGTAGAACTAAAAGTTTGTACAAACATGAAGTTTATTGTGTACAGTTAGACTACTTGTTTACCACACTATTCCGAAAGAAACAAAATGCAGTGAGTATTTTTCTGCAAAGCACAGACGAAATTCTGTGACCCACGGGCTTGCAAGATTTAGCTGTACTTGGCAAATTTAGAATTACATGAATTGATTAAACCAGTTGCCACAGATTTCTAATATTATGGGGAAAATTGATAGGCAAAGAAAATTACCGGAAAGAATCAATGTATGTTGATATTGTCTTCACAACAATTCCACATTCTTCAGCGCGTTTTGCCAAGAACTCAGGTACATGGACACGCTGAGCTCCTGAGATAATTTCTTCCCCTGGTAAAATGGGATGGAAAAATGTGATCAGACTCTCAAAACACACTACAAGTAGTTTGTGTTTTAGCAGGAAATCCATCTCCACATCACAAATTACAATCGTTTCTTTAAATTCTAATGACGCCCATTTGGACAATTTTTGGTTGAGGTAGAAAAAATGAGTATTTAAAGTTGAAATTGAAAGAGAGTACTTGGAAGTTGAAATTGTACTTGGACATAAATTTCACTGACAAAAAGGTTTTGTGAGTGAAAACCCATTATTTCACTTGAAATACTCAAACCAGTTATTCAACTTCAATATTCTCTATTTCAAGTTGAAGTTGAAATAATGCACAAATATGTACATCCAAATGCCTATTGAGCTAGACAGCTAGTATAAATTGAGGCACTGCAGATAAGAAGCTAACTGAATCACAAAACAGAGTAGAGATGTTGGGTGATGTGTGAAAATCATTTTCTAAGGAAAATATAGATTTCTATAAATAAATAAAAAGAAAGGTTGATAATGCTCTGGTATCATGTAGAAATTGTGTGACCATCTCATCTAAAAGATTAAGTTGTCAAAGATATTGCAAAGAATTAGAAAAAAACTGGAAATGTGAGATCTGTTTCCTTATTTAGGAAAGAAGAAGATAAAACACAATATAACAAACTAGATTGTTTTAGAAAAATAAAGAGTTTATCCTGTCAGAATACTCAAAATAAAAAAGTTTACATACCTCTAATGAAGACATCAAAAGAATTACTGTAAGCTGGATTGTCATAACACGGCATAGTATAGAATGGACGAACTGCCAAGGGATATTTGTGAAGTATATAGAATTCAGTTCCATACCTAGAACAGCAAGGAAAAACAGAGGTTAGACAACTATCACAAAAATAAGGATATGCAGAGAATTAAGAAAGGAAAGCTCAGAAGGAGGTTTAGTTGTTGGGAGATGGAAATGTTAAATACTTCTCCGCAACAAGCTGGCCCAGCTTTCTTTCTGATTCTGTATTTAGGTCCCCAAAAGGATCAACTTCAATGCCAGCTTCCTGTAAAAGGAGAAGATCACGAAAAGGTCAAGTGATATACACTATGTGCCTGAGGATAAGAAGACGTGAGTTATCATGAAGCTTCTTCAGTTTCAGTTCAACAAATTATCGAAAGGAAAGCAAAGAGCAAAAGAGTTTAACATTCACTCAAAACTGCAGCCCACTCTACTAACTCAAATCACTCTAAGAAACAAGCTGTGGGCGGATCAGAGTCCTCTACGTCTCAGAAACCACAACAACTTTCTCAAATTCCTACAAACTCTACTGATGAGTGTGAAGGATATGCTGATGACGAAGCTGATTTCATGTAACCCTTACCTCTTCTCTCTCTCCCTCCTCACTCAGATTATTTAATGGGATGCCCACAAGTTACAGGTCTCCGATCTCTAGGCAGCAGTGACACTTTGTCTCTATATTGTTATGGTGACAATCTAGAAGAGCAGCAAGTTATCTCAAGTCCGACAGTCATTGAAACCTCTCACTGGACCAAGATTGTAATGACCAAAGCATGCAAAGCCTTTGGGGTCAACTCAGTTGGATTTGAGCATGAAATTTTTGAGATGATCCTACGGATGGAACAAAGAAGAAAATTACAGCTGCAGCAGATGAAAGGGAAAGATAAACAGAAGAGAAGTTCAAAGGAAAGGGGTGAAATTGTAGCAAAGAGATTGGAGTGCACTGTCAACTACGAGAAGGGAGGGGTCAAACAGGGGCAGGTTCCACAAGGCCTTTTCCGAATGAAAGCAAAAAATTAGCTGGAATGTCAGGGGGCTTAGTGATATAAGCAAAAGAAGCACCATCCATCTACTTGTTCAGAAATGGAAACCCAATATTTTGTGTTTACAAGAAACTAAAACAGAGAATTGCTATGTGGCATGGGCAAGACATATTTGGGGCTCTAGATGGGTCGAATTGAAAGCAAGTGGCACTAGGGAAGGCATAATTGTTATGTTGGACAAAAGACAATGGGAATGCTTAGACTCTTATCAGGGGAAACACATTATCACTGCCATGTTAGAGGGTATACAGGTGGACTTTAAGTTATGTTTTACTGGGGTGTATGGTCCTCACACAAACTTGGAAAGGTTGGATTTGTGGGATGAGTTGGCTGCTATAAGAGGTTTATATTGGGTCATAGGTGGTGACTTTAATGTATGTAGATCTGAACATGAGAGACATAATTGTACAAGAAGATCAAAGGCAATGAAAAGCTTTTCTGCCTTTATCCAGGATATGGGTTTGGTTGATCTGCCTTTACATGGTGCTGCTTACCCTTGGACTAGAGGAGTGGACTCTTTACCGGCTTCAAAAATTGATAGATTTTTTATTTCCTCCGAGTGGAATGAAATTTTTGGCTCAGTGAATCAGGTGGCTCTACCGAGAGTCCTCTCCGACCATAGGCCCTTAGCTTTGGAAAGTGGTGACTAGACTTCTGATCCTTCATACTTCAAATTTGAAAATATGTGGTTGCAACAGGATGGATTTCATGATATGATCCATCAATGGTGGCAAGGATATATTGTTAATGGCTCTCCGGATTTCATTCTCTCACAGAAACTAAAATTCTTGAAGGACCTTACTATTTGGAATAGGGAGGTCTTTGGAAAACTTAATGCAAGAATCAACAAAACTATGGATGATCTTCTGTTAGCAGAACAAGCAACCGAGGGAAGGGTATTGACTCAAATCGAAAAGAATAGGATCCTGCGGCTAAAACTAGAGATCCAAAACCTAGCAAGAGCAAAGGAAACTTCATGAAGACAAAAATTTAGGTGCTTGTGGTTGAAGGAAGGGGACAGAAACACTAAGTACTTCCAGCTCTCACCGGAGATACAATCACATTGACAGGATACAGATTGGCGATAACTTGATTGAAAGGAAAGAGCAGGTGCAACAAGTAATTCTTGATTTCTATCAAGACTTGTACCCTGAAAATGAACCTTGGAGGCCCACATTTTCTTTTGAAGGTATGGGTAACCTGAGCACAGATGAAAAGAATGTTCTGGAAAAAGCTTTTGAAGAAGAAGAGGTTTTGAATGCTATCAACTCTTGTGCCCCAGATAAAAGTCCAGGACCAGATGGCTTCTCAATGGCTTTTTATCAGAAGTGTTGGAGTATTATCAAGCTAGATATCTTGGGCACCCTCAACCACTTTCACAGTAATTCTCACATGGTAAAATCCTTCAATGCTTATTTTATTGCACTTGTCCCAAAAAAAAAGTGCAATAGAACTAAAAGATTTTAGGCATATTAGCCTTATTGGTAGTGTACAAGATCTTGGCCAAAATGCTTGCTGAAAGGCTTAAGAAGGTGATTGGAAGTCTAGTCTGGTTGTCAGAATGCCTTTATTCAAGGAAGGCAAATCTCTGATGCAACTCTCATTGCAAATGAAGTTTTGAACTGGAACAGAAAAGTGGCACCTCTGGTCTTCTTTTTAAGCTTTGATATAAAGAAGGCTTTTGACAAGCTGAACTGGTATTTTCTTATCTCAATCCTAAGGCAGATGGGATTCGGAGAAAGGTGGATTTGATGGATCAAATACAACTTCTCCACAGTGAAGTATTCAGTGCTAGTAAACAGAAGTCTTGTGGGTTTTTTCTCTCCTATAAGAGGCATCCGACAAGGAGACCCCCTATCATCTTTCTTATTTATCCTGGCGATGGAGGGGTTGAGTAAGATGTTAGAAAAGGTCAAACAATTACATTGGTTAGAAGGATTTATGGTGGGCAGTGGATCTGGTCCAACAATCTCTATATCACATCTCCTATTTGCTGACGATACCCTGATCTACTGCAAAGCTGAAAAATCCCAAGTGCAATACCTTAACCTTACTCTTATGCTTTTTGAAGCCATCTCAGGACTCCACATTAACATGTCAAAAAGTGTCATTTATCCTAATAATGAGGTGCCTAACTTGGAGGATTACACTGATATTATGTGTTGCACAACTGGTTTTTTTCCAACTACCTATTTGGGGTTACCTCTGGGTGCTAGTCACACATCAATTGAGGCATGGAATGTTATCGTGGAAAAGCTTGAAAGAAGATTGGCTTCCTGGCAGCAACAATATCTCTCACTAGGGGGCAGGGTAACACTTATTAATAGTGTTTTGGATAGTATTCCCACTTATTTTATGTCCCTTTCCCCTGCCAAATAAGGTGCGAAAGCGACTTGACGAGATTAGGAGAACTTCCTTTGGGAAGGCAATAGCGAGGACCACAAATTCCACCTTGTGAAATGGGCCAAAGTCACCATGCCAAAACAGTTTGGAGGCTTAGGGATTAAAGACTTGGCATTACATAACAAGTGTATGCTAATGAAGTGGCACTGGAGGTATAATCAGGAGACAACTGGTCTATGGAAGAAGGTTATTCAATTAAAATTTGGTAGCACTAGTCATTGGTGCTCTAATCAAGTTGCAACCCCTTATGGCACAGGAGTCTGGAAAGATATAAGGAATTTGTGGGAGGTCTTCTCTAGCAATGCTTCTCCCAAGGTGGGAAGTGGGGAGCATATCCAGTTTTGGAAAGACACTTGGTTGGGAAACATTCCCCTTATGAATGTTTTTCCAACCATCTTTCGAATTGCCGCCAACCCTGACTCAACCATCTCTCAGCGTAGGGAAGCCAATGTTTGGAATCTGATTCTAAGAAGAAATCTAAATGACTGGAAGTTGGAAGATTTTATAGCTCTCATGGTCACCATACAGAGCAGCACAGTCAATGATCAAGGCAGGGATAGGCTCGCTTGGGGAATTCCCAGGGAGGGCACCTATTCAGTCAAAGAAGGCTATTTGCATCTAAGCTCAAAGAAGACACTTATTGATGTGTGGCCTTGGAAACTTATTTGGAGAACTAATCTGCCTCTAAAAATTATTTATTTCAGCTGGGTCACTCTAAAAGGTTCTTGTTTAACTCAAGATAATCTTCTGAGGAAGTTCCATTTATCCAACAGATGCTACATGTGCTTGTGCTACTCAGGATCTATTAATCATCTGTTTCTTCATTGTACAGTGGCAACTAACCTTTGGAACATGTTCTTCTCTTTGGACTGGCTTGGGTCATGCCATGCACCTTGAGAGAGGCTTTTGTGTGTTGGAGCTCCTGGAAAGTTGGGAAGTCCATCAAAAAGATACGGTCTTTGGTTCCTGCTTGTATCTTGTGGTTCCTATGGTTAGAGAGGAACAAAAGGTGTTCTGATGGCATCTCAACTCCGATCCCCATTCTTAA
This sequence comes from Anisodus tanguticus, assembly GCA_034509755.1. Lineage (NCBI taxonomy): Eukaryota > Viridiplantae > Streptophyta > Magnoliopsida > Solanales > Solanaceae > Anisodus > Anisodus tanguticus. The sequence continues at coordinate 44,688,073 of CM067543.1, read as the reverse complement.
GGGTAGATGTTTGATTAGTCTTTTTAATTGGGTCAACCTCGCCTCTGTAATTACTGTGGACTCTTTCCTAGAATTTATCAGTTCCATAGATCTATGTTGATAGCTATTAGGTAGCATTTGCTTGTCTTCTTGGGAGCTGATACTTTCTTTGACTGTAATGTTGCATCTTCTTGGTGCTTTTTGTTAATGATATCCTTCTTATTTCATAAAAAAAAAGAGTAGCATTCACTCTAATAAAAAAAAGTTTAACATTCACATATCTGATAGGATTTTTCTATGCAGTACTCACATCAAACTCTAGCCGGTGATTGTACTTTAAATTTTCTACTGAGTAATCATTTAACTTTCTACTGATGAACACAGAAACACCAATGCAATGGTGTCCTATCCTTGAAGAGAAGCACTAAGTGATGTTACAGTGGCCCACACCTCGGCTGTTTGGCGTGATAACATACTTTTTTGAAAGCATACTATCAGAACATTTTTGTGGCAGATACATTCTATAATAGCATTCAATTGACTGAAGGTTTATTCCTTCAAAAAAGGGCTGAGAGAAGGAAAAGTTATATTTCTTCCCTTTTACTAGAAGAGAAGGGGCTTCTTCCTTCACGAGAAGGGTAGAGAGAAGGAAAAGCTACAATTCTTCCACTTTTTACTAGAAGAGAAGGACCGAGTATTTGCATGACCAGAGCAGTATATTGGGGTTTCTTATTGTTCTTTTTCCAATTTTCTTATAAATTAGTATTTGGGTTTTCTTATTGTTTCAGAACAGGAAATCTTGGAAAGTCTGACGATTTCTTCACATTATTGATTGCTGGAGATGCTATTGTCTTCTGCACTGCTCCAAAAGACCAATATCAAAACTGAAAGACAGCAATCTAAGATCTACAAATACACCTACCCAAGAGCAAGATTTTCTTGTAAACCACTGTCTAATTACTAGGGTAGCAATTACACAACCTAGTAATTACACGTATAATAATTATAAATACATGTTTGTTTTCCATAACGTAATTAAAGTGTAATTGTTAGTGTCATGTTTGGTTGCACAAGTGTAATTACATTGTTAAATATTTTTAAATTTTAATATGAGTTAATTATCAAAATTTAAATAAACTTTTTCACAGATAAACAAGTAAATAAACCATAATTTGTGACAAATGTGTATATAAGAAATATTAAATATTATTTAGTATATATTTTATAATATATATATATATATATACACACACACACACAACAACAACAACAACAACATACCCAGTCTATAGAGATTAGAAAGTCTATTTTTCTATGAAAAATATTTATACCAATAAGTAGAAAACAAAGCTAATAAAATACGAAATTGCATTTTGTTATTTAAAATACAGGGTGTCTATCTGTAACTGCTTTTAGCAAGTATTCCTCATAAAATGGAAGAGAAAGAGTGAAAAGATTAATATATTTGAAAATAAAAGAAAATTGAAAAGTCACCATGTAATTACCCGCAATTCTCAACTCCCCTTGAGAATTTGTGTGTAAATGCTCCACCTCAATTACACCCAATTCCATGCTGACAAAATAATTACTTGGCCAAACAAACACGTCAAAATTGTGTACTTCCACCAAATACACCCAAATCCAATTCCAAGGTGGATTTCGAACAATTCCTTAGTTGAAGATATGCCAAATTTTACTTCTTTAGCCAGAACCCGAAATTCTTTGGTGGATTAACTGTCCTCAACATATTTATATCACTCACTTGGGCGATATTACTTCTTTAACCAGAACCCAGGATGTATGGTGTTAACTGTCCCCTACACATTCATTACACCCTTGTGGGGCTATGCTCACTCCAAATTATCAATTAAAAGGAGGATAGCCACATTGAAGAGTCAATGCATGTCAACCTAATCAAAGGTAACGTGTAATGGTTTACTCAACAGCATCCCTACTTACCAGCTTTAAGTTCACAATGCACAAATTAGTGGTAACAATAATTGACAAAGACAGATGCAGTTTCCTGCTAGGAGGAAGATGATCAATTCAAAATCCTTATCAACTAGAAAATAGACTTATACCTCTCTAATAGAGGAAACTACAAATGGGAGGATAGGGATCTAAGAAAGCACAACCAAAAGACCTTCCCCCTTGGTGGTTATGGAAATAGGCAGCAGACATACAAGCAATCCACCCACAACTACTAGCAATTAATTATGGACGATAACCAGAACATATGGAACAAATGAAATTAGAAGTAAAAAAATGTTCAACAAAGGAGGTCGTAAAGCACAGAATTTTTTAAGGAAAAACCAAACAGATACATTCTCCTTTTGGAGAAAACTTCTCCTACAATGACAGATTTCAATGAGCTGCAGAAAAAAGAAATAGACAGCATACCATCTCCTTCCACTGTGACGTTTTCTAGATTCTACAGAACAATCGTTTTCTGCTTTTTTGACATGTCATTGACATGAGAACTAAGCGCATGCAGTGTATCCAAGGACTGACTTTATACTTTCTAAATTCTTTTTTAGTCATAGCCCACTGTCCATACGTTTATTCTAAGGATTCTATTCACCTTCCTACTTTATTTTGCTACTGGACCTCAGGTGCACAACATTAACAATTGCATGCTTGACTGTTGTTGAAAACATTACATCACTGATTAAAAAATTAACATATTTCTGGTTTCCACCTTTATGATTTCTTAAGAGAACAGCCAATATTTGCAACAAACATTTACCTTCAACATTTGAACTCCCTCTTGAAATGTAAGCCGTAAGGTCTTTCGTAAATACTGTATTTTCAATAACAAGTAGTTAGTCCCTCTGCAGAAAGCGATAGTGAAATAAGATAATTGCAAGCTAATGGAAGAAAGTTTCCCTTTCGCCACGAAAAAACAAGGGAAATCCATCAAGGGCACTCTGATTTGTGGAAGTTTAACTAACCATAAGCAGCATACTAATCATTCAAATCCATCTCAATTACCTTCAGAGGTTCAAAAGGGTATTGCCTTCCAATAGCGTCTAGCTCCTTTTGGCATTTCTCATTCAAACTATCAAACATCGCCACAAATAAGCGGTCTACGATATCCATGACCTGCACAAGTAAACCCCACGTTTAACACAAACTATTAGCAACTTAGAACATATAAATCCAGTACATCATACCTCTGAATAGTGTTCTTTAATCTCCATTTCAACATCAAGACCTGTAAACTCACACAGATGTCTGTGCGTGAAAGAATCTTCTGCTCTAAAGACAGGGCCAATTTCAAATACACGGCCAAAATCACCACATATTGCCATCTGTTTGTGAAGCTGAGGTGACTGTGCCAGACATGCAGGTTGCCCTTTGTAATCCAATTTGAAAACAGCAGAACCACCTTCACTAGACCCTCCAATCAGTTTTGGGGTATGGATTCCAATAAAACCTTCAGATAGCAAAAATTGCCTAAATATCTGCACTTGCATGGAGAGAGAGATTAGCTCTTCATGCTATGTTTGGTGGACTCGGTACAAGTGTATAGAACAATTTATTTGCTCTATTTATTAAGTGTTTCTTTTATTAACACCAGAAAGGAGCTGAAACCAAGTCTAACAGCAGTTTCTAAATATAATTATAGAGGTTTGGTTCATTTGGACTTGCTTATATCCAGATAATATAAGAAAAATGAACATGTACATGCAAAGGAAATTTTGAACTAGAGCTCAATGTCTCCACAGAAACAGAGGAAGTGCTTTTGGATATAGTGGAGAGAAATTCGTACAAAACCAACATATTTTTTGCAGATCCAGCTCAAAAAAAAAAAGGATAAGAGTAATTTTATAAAGAAGCATAACATGAAAATATGTAAAAGGGGCATGAAAGCAAGCAAGCATAAAACAAAGTTATTCATATATAGACAGAATCGGATGTGGGTGGGTGTCCCCTAACCCTTTTTTTTGGAATGTGTGGATGCCAATACAGCAAAAGCTTCTCTTTTATAATAATAATAATAAGGAATAGAAGTAAAGCACGAAAGAATTCCGTAACGAACATTTTCAACTTGACATTGAATGCGGAAAATCCCTTGATTGGCAGGTGTACGAATATCTAGGATTCTGTAGTTCAAACGAGTATCCTGATTTACACGAACAAGCTGCTCTCCTTTCTGCACTTCATATAGAGAAGTTAGCAGACAATAATTCCAATAAAAAGCCACACAGACTATCTCCCAATTTCAAAATTTATTACATACTAAAATAAACTAATGACTTTTTCCCAACAAGATCTTGCTATAAAAGAAATGAATGGTGAAAGTTCGTTCGCCAAACAAGACACATTAAAGGAAAAAAAGAAGATAATACCTCTAAAGCTTGCTCTATCTCGACCTCACTTCTAGAAGCATCCTCGATATTAATTGGAAGAGTTGGCACAGCCTTGTTGACACAATAAAGTTTGCTTATCTGAATTTCCACCTAGAAACAACAATAACACCAAAAAACATATGTAAGGGCTTCGTGCATCACAACATTAAGAATCTTCTATAGTGTAGACAATATCCACTAATTTATAAGCTAAGAACATAATAGAAATCTTGAAAGGATATAACTATGAATCTACCTACTTTAATTGGACACTATTCAAATTTACAACAACATACCCCGTGTAATCCCAAAAGTGGAGTCCGGACACTACTCAAATAGTTGTCTAACATTTTGAGAGTCAAACTAGTCCATTTGATATTGAGGAAAAATGTTTTCCCACAGAAAATGGTTTTAGTGAACAATGCTTTTCTTTTGATAAGATTTTTTTAGTGGACAAAAAGGTTAGGGGACACCCACACACATCCGATTCTATCTTAACCCGGTGCGGTTCGGTGCAGGGGCAGTGCGGGTTCTATCTTAACCCGCAAAATTTTAACCTGCCCCGCCCGCAAAGCATTTTTACTCGCGTCCACCCCCGCACATAAACCCGCATCCACCCGCGGGTATGATTTGTCCCAATATGATGATCCACTCTCTGATTCATTTTTAAACTCTAACCTTCTGAGAATAGCTGGACTTTAATAAAGTCCTTTTAGACAATAACCATCTACTGGCCACTGTAATAATGTTATTTTAATGTTTCTGTTGTTTTCATCCAAAATTACTTATTTGATCTTATTAAGTGTGTTTCTTTCACTTAATAAATCTAGCTTCACTTGCAGTAACTAATTGATATAATATTTAGTTTTAGTTTACGCAAGTCAAAAATTAACTTTACTAGTTATATATAAGAGTTTTAAGTTTTTCTTTTGGGAAAACTCAAAATTTAGGAATTAAATAAGAATTATTACTGTGTACGGTATGTAATGCTATTTTTATTATTAAAGAGCTTACTTTACTCGGGGAAAAGTGATGCCCCTTACTTTAAAACAAGATGGACTTTATTTTAATTTTGACAGAATCTTCTTAAAATGATTAGATACATAACTTATTCGAATATTATGTGGACATGAAATGATAATGAAATCTTGTCTTAGTTAAGTAAACTATTATATCAAGATTATATTTTCTTACGGGAAATAATTAAATGAAATTGATCATGTAAATCTTATGTGTTATTTATAAAGTTGGTATATATGCCAAGAAAAATGGCATTCAGTTGCCTTTCAAATTTACTTTCATCCCATTATTTTGAGAGTTGAGATATAGACAGAAGAAGTGCCATTTGACACGATCAAAGCAAATACAAAAACCGGCACCTGCACCGCAAATAATTTAAAATAGTTCATTTCAACCCGCCCCGCACCTGCATATGTCCATACCCGCACCGCCCACATATGTCTAAACCCGCACCGTCCTGTTGCCATCCCTAATTACACGTATCGTATTGTCTTGTACTGTATTGATAATACAATGTTTGGATAGACTGTATCGTTCATTGTGGTTTAATAACATTTTTATTGTTTGATTTGATTGCATGGTACTGTATAATAACAGACAAGTTTAGTAAAATATCTTTAACCCTTAATTACAAACTAGTTTATATATATTAATAAAATTAGAGTAAGGATAAAATAGAAAATTTAATAAATAAGTAGGTGGTGATGGAGTGGTGGTTGAGTGGGTGGTTGTGTGGTGGGGGTGGGTGGTGGGGTGGTGAGGTGGTGAGGGGTTGTGGGTGGGGTGGAGATTATAATGGGTAAATGAAATAAGAAACCACGCAAGAACCACCAAAGCCGTGATTATAAAAATTGGGATTTTTCATGCTTATATAACCACGGAATTACAACGGGTTTACAATAACATACAACATAATTTGAAGAACAATGAAAACAAACATGGTATCAATAAAAACAATACAATAATGAACCACGGGAAACAACCATCCAAACAGGGGGGTAAGTGATCAACTTTAAAATGTAGGAAATCTGTAGCAGCTGCTTAGTACTTTAATTTGATTATGCAAAAACATGAACTAAATGTATATGAGAGCTAGTTCCAAAAAGGCGGTGCACTAAGCTCCAGTTATGCGCAGGTCCGGAGAAGGGCCGCTATGAGAGCTAGTTCCAAAGTTATCAAAAAGAATAAACAAATACCTGTTGTTGAGTGGCACCAGTAATTGGCTTCTCCGGAACAGTAACAACACCTTCAACATCAAGAATGGATTCTTTGCTCAAACTAGTTGCAAATTTCACCATCTGCGCACTCACCAACTCATGCTTTACAGTCAACACGCACTGCACCGTGAACCCTCGCTCCCTCACAACAACGAAAGCTATCTTCTTCCCAACGGGCCTTATCGTCTGAACTCTACCGCGAATCAGGACCACCTGCTCCCTCATTTCCGGACTCAGTGACCCCACTTCCGTCCATTTGCGACCCGACACAGCCTTCGATTGCAGGTCCTTGAGTGCAACATCGCCATAGTTTCCCGAAAGCGGGTCGGGTCCTTCTTCGACGACAGAGACGGCGGAGATGGAGGCAACCGCAGCCGCCTCTTGACGGCGGCGCTGCCGCTCGAGCTTTGCGGCTTCTTTTTTGGAGAGCTTTTTACCTTCTTCTTGGGATTCGTTCATTGGAGTGATTTCTGATTCTTCGGACGCCATTTTTGAGAGTTTCTTTCAAGGATTAGGGTTTTAGGAATATGACAAGTTTAAAAAGGTGACACACTCACAGCTCTCTATAATTGCCACACATAAAGATATATTTCACTCTAACGAGTGATTTTCTCTGAAATCTCTCTATAACCATTGTAATCAAATATTATGTGATAAAATTTTATAAGAAATATAAAATAAAATATCAAAATATTTATGTTAAGTTCTTACATAGCTTTCAAGAAAAGCTATTAAATTATCTTTTGCTAAAATTTTGGATAAAGTATCTTCGTCAATTCAAGCGCTATATTAATATTGGAGTTTACAAAACAACCTACAATTATAGAATTCTCACGTCAAATTTGAAATATTTAAACTCTCAATTAATTTTAAACGAATATGTTCCTTAAATTTTAATTCTGGATCGATATGGTACAACCAGTTATGTATTTATTAGTAATTTATTAGTCTTTTCAATTTTTAATTAATGAGATATGAAAATCGTTTGAGGTTTTAAAATTAACAAGTATATTATTTTCATTTATAACATAAACAATAAAAAAAATTATGTATTTTTTTTATAACAACTAAATGATATTTAACTATCAAATGTTAGTATACATACATAACAGCACCTCACTATAGCAGTCATGAAATTTTCGGACAAACGTTGTCATTATAGAAAGGTTTGACTGTATTACTCTATTTATTTTCTTTCGACTTATCTCTCTCTTGGCTAATAAGTGATACACTGATACTAGAGAAAATTGAACTAATGGTACATTTCAAATCTCATAATTAGAAAAGGCTACAAGTTTGACTAGCTGTTACATCCCGTAGTTTCGCGTTTTGTCATGTCGTTAATGGATATCGATGTCCTAGGAAGAGGTATGACCTTACGGAAGGGTAATGAAGGTTTACAGCTTGTTTATGAAAATGTCGGAATGTTTGGAAGTTAAACGAATCGAAGAAAATGTGTTTCGACGAAATCGGAAAAAAATAGCAATTTGACGGTAAGGTTGACGGACCGTCAAAATACCCAATCAGAACCATCAATTTTCTCTGAATTTTTGAGTTGCAGATCTGGATATTAACGGTACAGATTGACGGACTGACATATGGACCGTCCTTTTGAGGCGGTGTAATTTTGCCCTCGGATTTAAATTGGAATTTTTGCCTTGAGACTTCATTTTTCACCTAAGAGCATCCTTAAATCCTCATCCAAACCCTCTCTGAGATATTAGAACCTTTCAAGATCAACTCAAAGCTGAATTATGCAAGATTAATATGATAAACCACGTGATTATCATAGAAATCATATTCTCCGCATAAAGTCAGTTTTGGAAAATCCTTGGAAGTAAGATAGCTTGCGATTTTGAGGAGACTACGGTGTATAAAGGTAAATTTTATCCTCATCTAACTAGATCTATGATTAATTGACGATTTGGAGTAAGTTGTGAAAGTATTTTCGTAATCGAAACTCGTAAACATATGAAATCATCGTGATATGACTTGTGGGCTGTTTTGCTTGAAGTATGAATTGAATAAGTGAACTGATTGTAGATGTTGTGGAACCAAAGATAGTGTGTTTGTAGAATTGTGGAATCGAATTGTATAAGTAACCCTTGTAAAGAAATCTAAGAACATACGTGCTTAAAGTTATCGATAAGATGTCTAAGCGAGTTTTTCTATAAAATATGGATTCGATAGTGATATCGACCCTTGATATGATATAGATAATCATTGGTAAGAAGTGCAAGAACTTGTAGAACTATTGTAGCTTTGAGGACAAGGTATGTGAAGGTTATCCTTTTCTTTGCTTTTGGCATGATTCCTTTACGAGGTAGTTCCGATTCCGGCGCACAAGATGTGCTAGCCACAAGAATCGTAGTTGGGTTGTCATGACCCTATCCTGGAATTTTCCCCTATCGAGAACACGTTATAGTTAGCCATGTTTAGCCAAGTAATTAAAAATGATAGAAAGCATGACTAGAAACTATAGAGAAGTAGAGTTGCCTTTGGGGCCATGATGTTGCCTTAGGGGCTATGCATTCATATTTAAGTGGCTTATACGAGGCTAAGTAACATATATTAGTTTACGTAATTAATAGACAACAGAAATAGGTAGGTGTAGCCAGTTCTACCTTTAGTAGCTCTTCAGTTTAGATTCAGATTGTTTGGTATTCCAGTTCAGTTCAGTTCCAGTCGCCTTACATACTCGATACATTATCTCATATTGATGTCCCTATGACTAGGGACACTATGTTTCATGCACGTAGGTTCAGATAGGTTGCAAGAAGGATCGCACCAGTAGGATCTGTTGAGTATCAGCTTTTGTGGTAAGCTCCAGATCATTCGTTGTTGTCAAGTCTAATTTTTGGTATGTTTATAGATCATGGGTAGGTCGGGCCCTGTCTCATTCATGATATAGTTATGACTCGTTAGAAGCTTGTAGACATGTTTGTACTTAGTAGTGTCAATGTAGTGGCCTAATCGACCCTTGTATATAGTCTGTTTTGGATTTTGTTGCGTGTAGGAACTAGGGTAGGCCTTGTCGGCCGCCCAATCATGTATATATATATGTGCAGGGACAGTCCCATTTTAGTTGAGTTGATTTCTATTTATAAATATTTCAGTATACGGCCTTGTCGGCCTAAGTCGATATTTCTTTTATAGTAGGGCCTGAATAACCTAATCTGCCTTTAAGGCTCAGATTATGAGTTCGGTTTGGTATGCTCGGACCTGGCAAGGTGCCAGGTGCCAACCATACCTCACCTAGGTTAGGGTGTGACAAATTGGTATCAGAGCATGTCAGTCCTAGGGAGTCTACAAGTTGTGTCTAGTAGAGTCTTGTCTATGTATGTGTTGTGCACCACATTTATAGACAGGAGGCTACAGGGCATTGAGGAGTTGGTTACCCTTCTTTCTGATCACACATCGTGCTATAGAGCTGAGTATAAGCAAGTCAAGTCTAATCCATGTTTTCGATACAGATCATTCAGAGATGACTAATACTAGGCGAGCTTCAGCTACTCAGAGAATTAGTGCAGAGGTAGGAAAGGGTATGAGTCGGGCACCGCCTGACACTGTGAACCGACATGAGTCCTAAGGAAAGACACCTTCTCAGCCACCTCTACCTCATCCACCACTAGATGAGCTCCCCAGAGATGTCGTACCACCAGTTCAGCCTCTAGTTCCTCCTCCTGCTCCCTCAGATCAGGATATCAGGAGTGTTGTGCACTTATTAGCTCAAATAGTGGCTACATAGAGATAATCATGAGTACAAACGGGTACCGGAGTTTTAGAAGAAGCTTGTATATCGGATTTCAAGGGTAGGTGGGAAGATCATTTTCCACTTATCGAATTTGCTTATCATAACAACTATCATTCCAGCATAAAGATGCCCCCGTATGAGGCCTTGTATTTGCAGAAATATAGGTCCCCGATCGGCTGGTTCGAAGTGGGTGAATCTAGGTTACTAAGTCCCGACTTCGTCCAACAAGCGATGGAGAAAGTAACTAGAGTCGGCAGAAATGCTATTCGGATGTTCGACGTCGCGATTTGGAATTTGCAGTTAACGATTGGGTATTCCTAAAGGTCTCGCCTATGAAAAGTGTCATAAGGTTCGGCAAGAAGGAGAAACTCAGTCCCAGATACGTTGGGCCATATAAAATCATTCGCAGGATAGGCCGAGTGACTTATGAGCTTGAACTACCCTTAGAGTTAGAAGCGGTTCACCCGGTATTCCATGTATCGATGTTGTGCAAGTGTATAGGAGATCCCTCCCACATTATCCCCATGGAGGATGTGCATATTACCGAGGATTTATCTTACGAAGAGACTCCTATAGATATCCTAGATTTCCAAGTCTAAAAGTTGAGAACTAAAGAGGTTTCCTCCGTTAAGGTGTTATGGAGGAATAACAATATAGAAGAAATGACTTGGGAGGCTGAGGAAGATATGAAATCTAAGTATCCCTACCTCTTCCAAACCACAAGTTCATATTTACGTCGTATGATACGATTTTCCCCACTCTTGCGATATAGTAGCCTTATCTCATATTCTATGTGCCTTGTTCAGGTGATCACAATAATCAAATCGAAACTGAGGCAGTCCAGACTTAAGATGAATATGTATGAGATGATTTATGGTTAATTTTACATTAATTGAGGTGTTGATGGTCGTGTGAGACCAATGTTATATTTGTGTGGCACTTGTGTTGGTTTTAGCTGATTGGCAGGTTTTGGGATAGTCCTATTTATAAGGGAAACTCTGCCAAAATTTATTAAAACCCAAGGGTTAAAGACTCTCAGCTACGTCCCTCAACATTCGAGGATGAATGATCTTAAGGGGGAGGATGTTACACCGCGCGATTTTACATGCGATCAAAAGTATGGTTAGTTGACTTAAGCTCCAGCAACCCGAGACCCTTCTCAAGGATCATGTATGACTTATATGAATGTCAAAGAGGTATACGAAAGGTTGGAAGTCGAATGGATTAAAGGAAATACATCTCGGAAAGCTTGACGAAAATCAGACGATATACTAAGCGTTCCGCCCCACGGAAGTCGATCCGTTTTATGGATTAGGACACGGATCAAAAACCTCATTTCTTCACTTTACTGCCCTCATATGCGTTGGGTTCTGTACCCGCAAATGGTGTTTTGTGAAGCAAAATCATCCGCATATCAATGGCGGTGGAAGTGCTATAAATAGCCAAGAAATGGTGGCTTCTCATTTTCATTTCAATTTCGACCCCAACTCTTCCCAAACTCTCTCAAAGACTAGGGTTTCTATAGCATCAAGGGTCAATTACATACCAATTTGTAGAGAAGTCTTCCATAGATAATCATTAGAAGCTTGGAAGTCTTCTTGGTAGCAAGGTGGAGTGAATGATCTTCTTGAGCTTGGAGAAGAGTTTATGATACAAGTTGTCTTGGCTGATTTAAGGTAAGATCTTGATGCTCTTAGTGATCTCTATCTTCTCATAGCTTAGTTGGAGTTATTGATGAAGGCAGCTTGTGGTAGTTAAGCTAAAACTCAATGAATGAATTGTTTTAATTCTTGGATTATTCTTGAGTACGCTTTGCGATGATCATAGATAGAAGTTGAAGGATGTGGTGTTAGAGATTATGGAGTATGTATTGTGATCTTATGGTTGTTGTTGTTTATGTTGTGTTGAAATGGAGTTAATAGCATGGTTGGTAACCATGAACACCATAACTAGAAGAGTATGCTCTCTAGGTATTCGTCAAATTATTCTAGCGAATCGATTCCTAGTTTGTTAATCTTATCTTGATCCAAACCCTCTCTATCAGGTAGAGAATCACTCGTAAAGCATTCGATGGTTCATGAGGCATTGTTAACTAAGTGATGCAGGTATGTACGTGTTACGCCCCGTAGTTTTGCATGTGAATGAGAGCGTAGTCAGCCGACTTTAGTCTTGAGAACTTGAAATTATTTCCAAGGGTTCGTATGATATATAAGGACGTTAAGGAATGGTTTAGGAAGGTTGGAAGTCAATAGGACAAAATGAAGTACAACTCGATGAAGATTGACAAAGTTTCGATTATACGCTAAGCATTTCGCATCGCGGATCTAACCACGGATCTAGGTTACCATTCCTCAACCTCACTGCCACCACATGTGGTGGCATATGGGCATATGCATTGCATATGTGAGGCGGTGGGATGACTTATTTAAGTCAATTTCGGGTAACTTCATTTCTAATTTCAGTTTTTGACCCCATAAGCTCCAAACACCTCCCAAACACTCTCCAAAACCCTCTCCACCATTGAAGAAGATCCCTATGTATATCTAAGGTTATTTCTCCTTCCAAGGATCAAGAACACCTTGAAATAATCTTTAGTTGGCTTGGCAAAGTTGTGGACTTCTTTGAGATTGAATTGAAAATTGTTGTGGGAGTCTCTTTGGTTGGTTAAGTTAAGGTTTAATCACCCTATTGTGTCCTTTATTTCTTATTAGCTTTGCATGATTGATTGGTGGAGATAACTTGTGAACTATGGGAGTATGGTAGGTATGATCTTGAAGAATACCTCTTATGGTATAAAGTTATGTTAACTTGTTGCTTCAGGTTGTTGATTGAGGTTAAGAGTAAATATAAGCATTGAATCATGTTAGTGAAGTTAAGAAAAAGAGTTATGGGAGATGGTGGTGTTAATTTGAGTAAGAATCCATAATAGAATAACTCCAGAACTTCCTGTATAAAAGTTGTTCGACGAATTGCCTAAATGAAATATCTTATAAGATATGAGCTTGATATCGATACAAATCCCTCATTTAATGTAGATAATAATCATTAACACGTGCGACGCTCCGCATAATGTAACTAGCTTCATCGACAAGGTACGTAGGGCAACTTTCCTTCTCAGGATGACTTGACGTAAACACTTCTTTGAATTGAGTATCATTTTATGAAATTGAATAAACGATATGACTCTCTTGATAAAATTGATCATAATTCTTGTGTAATCCTTATCCATAGAATCTCCCAGATTCTATATGTCCTGAAAGGTTTTTATTGAGATTGAAAAATGTAGCGACAATAACGATAGTCGAAGGGTAAAGATGATAGGTCACTCTGACTCTGATATTGGTGTATTTGAGGTCTTGAATTTCACATATATATATGTATCTATTTTCTTACCTAGTTGTGCTATAGTAGTCCGGGTACAACACTTATATGTGCATACTACTACAATTGGTTTAGACATTACCGAGTCTTTTCGAGGTCGGGTACGACCGAGTCATTTCGAGGTCGGGTATGATATAATATGATAAGATTTGCCCCACAAAGCAGCTCGATACTATATTATATGTCCATATTGAGTGGCTTGATTTTTACAGACATGCATATATATATATATATATATCCATGATTATGATAAGGTATGCCCTTAGAGGATTGTTATGAGTTTCAGATTGACTTCTGTACCCATATCTCTTGCATTATATCTTTTTTTTTACTTATATTATATCACATGCCTTATATATTCGGTACATCTTTTGTACTGATGCCCCCTTTATGGGGCACTGTGTTCATTCCCGCAGGTACAGATAGGAAGGGTGACATTCCTCCTCAGTAGGTTACTTATTTCAGCTGTGATTGTTGCACTCCCTTCTCTCGGACTTGCTATACAGGAGTCACTAGGTATTATTGTACATATACCTAGTACTTTGGGTATGACGGTGCCTTGTCCTGAACTGTTGTTGTATTATATAACACTCTTAAAGGCTTGCAGACTAGTATTTCGGTGTGTGTATGTATGTCGTGCCCTTGTCGGCCCTTTTGTTAGTTGGTGATACTCTTCTTGTGTCCTTGTCGACCTTGGTTATCTGTATATATATTGTGTTAGGACTCTTCTACGTGCAAGTTATCATACATTCTTGTCTTGTTAAAGTTATTTGGAGGTCTTGTCGGCCCTGATTTCATGTTAAAAGTTCCAGGTACTATAGTTGGTTCGCTTGAGCCTTTGGGTGTTGGGTGCCTGCCACCCCCCCCCCCCCCCCCCATCCAAAGGTTGGGGTATGACAAACTTGGTATCAGAGTAGGTCTATCTTAGGGAGTCTGCAAGCAATATCTAGTAGAGTCTTATTTATGGGTGTGTTGTGCACCACACTTATAAGCAAGAGGTTATATGATACTTAGGATGTTTACTTTTCTTCCTGGTTTAGATCGTGTAATAGAGCTGAGTCGTAAGTATTGACTCCTAACTTTTATCTTGTTTATATTCTCATCGATGCCTACTACTACTAGACGTCAGGCAGCTGCTCAAAGGTTAGATGACGAGGCGAAGGAGGGCACCAGTCAGGTGACACCCGCTAATGTAGAGCAACATGAGCCTCATGATGAGGTTGATTCTAAGGCTTCTGGGGCGGCACCCCCACCCCCATAGGGGCATAGAGGAGCCGATGTACCTCTAGTTCCTCCCCCGGTTGCCCTCGATAAAGATTTAGACATACGGAGTGTTGTGCAGTTGTTGACTCGACTAGTGGCCTCTAAAGCCTAGCGTTTGACCCTTGGTACTTCTGATAGAGCAGTCAACGTGAGAGTTAGGGATTACATCAACCTGGACCCTCCAGTATTTACAGGATCAGACCCAAATGCAAACTCACAGAGCTTTTTGGATCAGATGCAACATACTTTGCTGGTAATGCATGCCACAGATGATGAGTTAGTAGAATTGGCTTCCTATAGGTTGCATGATGTTGTCGTGACCTGGTTTGAGACTTGGGAGCATACTCGGGGACCTCGAGCCCCACCTATAGGATAGAGGAAGTTCTCATAGACATTCTTGCAATAGTATCTGCCGGTCGAGATTCGACAGGCTAAGCAAGACATATTCTTACATTTGGAGTAGGGTAATATGAGCATCTGATGGTATAATTTGCAGTTCAATTATTTTGCTAGGTACGCTCCTATGATTGTTGCTTAAATTAGTGATTGGGTTAATCAGTTTGTTAATGGTTTGGGGCCGTATTTGGTGAATGAGTGCACTACAGCTTCTTTCAATTGGAATATGGATATTTCCAGCATTCAGGCCTATGCACAAATTTAGAAGATCGTAAGAGGCAACAACGGGTTAATCGAGAACGGGATAGAGGCTAGCATAAGAGGGCCCTGTCCGCAGGTGATATGGGGGATTTCAAAGGTGGGTTCAGGCCACAACTTCCCAACTGTCCATTTTATCTGGGGACTAGTGCACCACCGCAGTTTTAGGGCCAACGTCGTTATCAGACCACTTATTCTGGTCAAGGTCAGAGTTCACGGGCACCAGGCCCGCAATCTAGATGAGATTCTAGTTAGGTGAGGCCATCAATGCCATATTATGGTCGATGTGGTAGGACTCATTTTGGGCAATGCCGCCACAGTTTGGATGCGTGTTATTCGTGTGGGCAGTCTAGTCATATTATAGGATTTTGTCCGATGAAAGGCAGGGTGGTATGGCGCAGCCGACAGAGTTTGTAGCAACTTCTTCTTCATCAGTACGCCCTCCTGGTCAAGGTACATAGACATCAACTGGTAGAGGTAGAGGTAGAGGCAAAGGTTCAACATCTAGTTCAGGCGGTCATCAGAACCGCATATATGCCTTATCATGCCGACATGACCTTTAGTCGTCTCTGGATGTGGTTACAGGTATATTATCCATCTTCTCCATTGATGTGTATGCTTTAATAGATCTGGGTTCTACCTTATCAAATATTACCCCTTTTGTTGCTGGTAAGTTTGGAAAAGAGCCTGAATTGTTACATAAGTCGTTTGAAGTGTCTACGCCCATGGGTGAGCCTGTAATTGTTAGGCAGGTGTATAGGTGTTATGACGTGAGGATTTATGATCGTCATACTTTAGCCGATTTGAACAAACTAGAAATGGTGGAATTTGACGTTATTATGGGCATGTATTGGTTGGCTTCTTGCTATGCTAATGTGGATTGTTGGATGAAATTCGTTCGTTTTAATTTTCCAGGCGAGCCCGTTATTGAATGCAAGGACAATGTCGCAGCGTTGAAGGGGGGGTTTATTTCCTACCTTAAGTGTCACACCCCAGTCATGGGGGGTATGGCCGGCACCCGAAGGCTCGAGCGAACCATCTATAGTACCTGGAGCCTCTAACACTAAACTTAGGTCGTCAAGGCCTCTAAATAGCTTTAACGAGACAAGAATATATGACAACCTGCATGCAGAAGAGTCCCAACACAATATATACAGATAACCAAGGCCGACAAGGCTGCTAGAAAAGTATCACGAACTAATGAGAAGGACGACAAGGCCATGACAAAACATACATACACCGAACACTAGTCTGCAAGACTCTAAGAGTGCTATAATACATCAACGGTTGGGGTAGGGCCCTGCCATACCAAAAATGCTAGGAATATGTACAACAATACCTATTGACTCTTGTACTGCAACTTTGGAGAAATGGAGTGCGATAACTAATGGGTGGAATAAGCAACCTACTATAGAGGAACGCCCCTCTGCCTATCTGCACATGTGGGCATGAACATAGTGCCCCAGAAAGGGGCATCAGTACGAAAGATGTACTGAATATGTAAGGCATGAAATATAAATAATCAATGATGTAATATAAGAGAAATGGGTGCAAAAGTCAACCTGAAACTTATAACGAGCCTATGAGGGTATACCCTATCATAATCATGAATATATATGCATGTCTGTAAAATCAAGTCAGCCAATGAGGTCATATAATATAGTATCTAGCCACTATGTGGGGCAATTTTTATCATAATATATCGTACCCAGCCTCGAAGAAGACTCGGTCGTACCTGGCCTTGATAGGACTCAGTAATATCAAAACTAACTGCAGTGGTGTGCACATATAGGTGTCGTACACAACCAACTATAGCGCAACTTGGTAAGAAAATAGATACATATAGATAAGTGCAATGCAAGACCTCAAGACACCAAGATCAGAGTCGGAGTGACCTATCGTCGTTACCCTCCGACTATCGTTATTGTCGCTATGTTCTTCAACCTTAACTAGTCATCAAGAGATATAACGAATACGAAGAATACGATTATTAATGAATATGCAAGAGATATGAATGACTTGAACAAGAACGAGCATAGTAACATTGGGCTTCTTTGTAAAGAATCGTTTTTAGGATGTACCTATGTTAATTCATGCCAAAGAAGGAAAATAGCCTTACATACCTTGGTCACGAAGTTACAAATGTCCCACGAGTCCTCATACCTTCTATGGATGGTTATCTATATCACACAAAGGATTGGAATCAATATTGAATCCATATCCTATAGAGAAGTTCATTTAGGGCCACAAAGGAGGAGCGAAAGTTGAAGGAATATTCTGGAATGATATGCGGTCGCATGTGGGCCCGCATATGGCCATATGCGACACAAATGGGGTCGCAGATGAGAGGCAGTGGCCGACATTCTTTGCTTATTTAAGCGGTGAAAGCCTCATTTTAGTTCATTTTCGACCCAAACAAATCCCAACACCCCTAAACTCTCCCTAGGCATTCTCCAAAGATCCAAGAGTGATTCCAAAGTAAATCAAACCAAGTTTAACAAGAAGATGTTGGAAATTACAAGAAGAAGCTTGTGTGATGTCCATATAAAGTTAAGGATTATTGTGAGCTAGGTGGATCTTGGAGTTCAAGTCAAACCTGATGGATAAAGTATGTATAACACATGTTTGGTTGTTTTTAAGACTAATCTTGTGTTAGATGAGTTGTTTGGATAAAGAATCATGAATTAGAGCTTGAAGAAAGAAGAGATATAGTTGTCTTGTTGTTGGATTGTTTTAAAGAAATAACCATATGTTGTGGTAGTTGAAATCCATGGAAAGTACCTTAGATATTATGTTTATGATGGTGTAGTACTTGTCTAAGTATTAGTGTTAAAAGTTAAGAATCTCATCACAAGCTAAAGGAAAAAGTGACTAGAAAGCATGTAAAAGGTGAGTTTTATGTTATTAGAAGTATAAGTTGTTTGAGAGTCATCCCTTGAGATTGGATGGCTGGAAATTATGAAAGATAAGTTATATATGTTGTTGTTGTTATGGCTGTTGTCTTTGATATCGAGGAGGTAAGAATTCGGAGAAGATGCTGTCAGATTTTCCATAAAATGAGCTTGCCGCTCGGTAGCTAAATGGGCATATCACCTCTTGACATGAGTATTGTTTGTTGTTGTAGATGGATGGTGAAGAGGAAAAGTGCATCATCATCATTGAGGATCTCCTTCTAAGTTATGTAAGGGATATATTTCTTTCCTTCAGGCATGAATCAGTACGTATGTCCCCTTTTCAGTAAAAGCCGAAAGGGGCTAGTTCGCCCCTAAGTTTCTTAGTGAAGGATTAAGACCGTCTAAGAGTTAATGAGTCAAATTTCAGTAGAGCTCCCATGTAAGTTCTATGAAGAAGAGTTAGTAACGCCTATAAGACCCTCGTAAGCTATTTACAGATAAATTAAGAGTTTCAAATAGAAAGAGATCTGAAAGAACGAGCTAATAAACCAGTAATAGAATATAAGTAAAGAGAAGCTGGTATTACACTAGCTAGAAGACCAGGTTGTTACAGCCTAGTTAGATGAGCGTCTACACACATTCGAAAAGGATAAAGAAACTCTCTAAGGTCAAGAGCAATAAAGTACAAGGTACGACAGAACAAGTCACATAGAAGGGTATAGAACAAGAGTGTATAACATACTCCTCAGACCTAAGAAAGGAAGAGCTATGCAAGTTATAGAGGCAATGAATTGAGTAGCATAATGAGATAGTCGGACGAAAGATAAGATAGTACAAGACTCTCGAAAGCTAGTAGAGTAGCTCACAAGATAGTAAGTACGAACCATGGGTTACAGAAAGCGCTAGACGAGCTATGAGTTATGTATGTAGGTACTTAGTTTATAGATGACTGCTTGTTGTATATGTATGCACTTGCCTTCGGGGCTATTGATACTGGCTTTGGGGCTATGATCTAGATTGCCTTCGGGGCTATATAGATATATGCATTGCCTTCGGGGCTATACATATACATATTGCCTTCGGGGTTATACATATACATATTGCCTCCGGGGCTATACAGACGCGTACTTGCCTTCGGGGCTATACATATATAAATTGCCTTCGGGGCCATTCAGACACACTTTCCTTCTAGGCCATGCACCTACACATCGGATCCCTTACCAGGCTGGAATGTTGTGTTTAGATAGTAACGTAATAAAGATTAGAAATCAGAGAAAGTAAGGATAGTACGGGGAGTCAAAACCGAATAGATTATATAGATAAACAGAAAGGCCAAGTGGTCCAAGTAACATCGACTAGGTAAGTTGACCGAGAGGTTGTGGTCAGTCCAATACCGTCCCTTCCTTCCAGTAGAGGCTTCTAGCATATTTACTCATGTCCATCAACTTCAGAGTTTATATATATACAAATTATTTTTCTGCCTTACATATTTGGTACATTTCTTTGTACAAACGTCCCATTTCTGGGGCATTGCATTTCATACCTGCAGATGTAGGTAATTAGTTTGACGAGCTCGCCTAGTAGAGTAGATTGAGATTCAGTAAAGGATTCGTAAGACTCCATCTTTTTCGGAGTGCAGCCAAGTCTAGAGGTCAGGTAACATATGTTTTGTACAAACTACGGGTAGGCCGGGGCCCTGATCCTAACCACGTTTGATGTTAGTTATATTTAGAGGCTTTTTAGACACATGTTCAGTATGTACAGTATGGCCTTCCGCCCCTTGTTTTATGTTTATTTAAGTTTACTCAGGATGAGAGTTTACAGAGGCCTCCTTGGCCCTTAGTAGCGTTTAGTAAGAATAAGTTCGGCTTGGTCGGCCTAAGTTTAAATCGCTTCTACAGTATAGCCTCAAGGGCCTAGTTTGCCTTCAAGGCTCAGACTGAGAGTTCAGCTTGGTATGATCGAGCCTATCCAGGCACCGAGTGCCAGCCAAACCCCTCCTAGGTTGGGGTGTGATAAAGTGGTATCAGAGCAGTTCAGTCTTAGGGAGTCTATAAAGTCGTGTCTAGTAGAGTCTTATTTTATGGATGTGTTGTGCACCACATTTATAAATAGGAGGCTATAAGACATTTAGGGTTGGTTACCCTTCTTTATGATCCAGATCGTGTTATATAGAGTTGAGTCATAAGGAGTCAATGTCGAACTCCTATTTGATAAGGATGATGAAGAGATGTTCGTAACCTGAAAGATTATCACAAGCCAAAGAGCCAAGACAACATCAGGTCAGAACATTAGTAGAAAGATTTTTGCATGATGTTGGGTCATGAGAATATAAGAAAATAGAAGTAGAAGTTTAATAGATAAAAGAAGTAATGCGAAGAGGTATCAAGATGTTGAAGAGCCATCATATAATACCTGATTTCAGAAGAAATGAGAATATGACCAAAGGAGTCGATTATGGTAATACATGGATCAAAGGCACATGGATAAGGAGAGCGATGGACAGGTGATGACTTTCAATAAGAAACTTCACGATGAGGGCCAAAAGGAGGGCCGACTTAGATATATTAAGTTATATTAGAATGGATTGCATATGCTTGAATTTAAAAGATTAAGCATCGAAATAGAAGTGAAAATTGTACTTGGGTGATATCCATAGATAAGAGACTTTGGTGTGAGAATAACCACAATTATGAGGTATCCTGATATGTAAGCCCTAACATTGGAGGACGAATGTTCCTAATGGGGGAAATGATGTTACACCTCGGAGTTTAGTACGCGGATGAGGGCATGGTTAGACGGCGTGAGCCGGTGGTTTAAGATCCTTCTCGAGGGTCCCTTGTGACTTAGATGTATGTTATGAAGGAGTACAGAAGGTTGGAAGTCAGTGGGATTGAAGAAATCATCCCTCGACGAAGTTTGACGAAGTAAGAGTGATACGCTAAGAGTTTCACATCGCGGATGGGGTCCGCATCGCATATGTGGCCACAAAGGAGGAGCGAAAGTTGAAGGAATATTCTGGAATGAATGCGGTCGCATATGGGCCCGCATATGGCCATATGCGACACAGATGGGGTCGCAGATGAGAGGCGGTGGCCGACATTCTTTGCTTATTTAAGCGGTGAAAGCCTCATTTTAGTTCATTTTCGACCCAAACAAATCCCAACACCCCTAAACTCTCCCTAGGCATTCTCCAAAGATCCAAGAGTGATTCCAAAGTAAATCAAACCAAGTTTAACATGAAGATGTTGGAAATTACAAGAAGAAGCTTGTGTGATGTCCATATAAAGTTAAGGATTATTGTGAGCTAGGTGGATCTTGGAGTTCAAGTCAAATCTGATGGATAAAGTATGTATAACACATGTTTGGTTGTTTTTAAGACTAATCTTGTGTTAGATGAGTTGTTTGGATAAAGAATCATGAATTAGAGCTTGAAGAAAGAAGAGATATAGTTGTCTTGTTGTTGGATTGTTTTAAAGAAATAACCATATGTTGTGGTAGTTGAAATCCATGGAAAGTACCTTAGATATTATGTTTATGATGGTGTAGTACTTGTCTAAGTATTAGTGTTGAAGGTTAAGAATCTCATCACAAGCTAAAGGAAAAAGTGACTAGAAAGCATGTAAAAGGTGAGTTTTATGTTATTAGAAGTATAAGTTGTTTGAGAGTCATCCCTTGAGATTGGATGGCTGGAAATTATGAAAGATAAGTTATATATGTTGTTGTTGTTATGGCTGTTGTCTTTGATACCGAGGAGGTAAGAATTCGGAGAAGATGCTGTCAGATTTTCCATAAAATGAGCTTGCCGCTCGGTAGCTAAATAGGCATATCACCTCTTGACATGAGTATTGTTTGTTGTTGTAGATGGATGGTGAAGAGGAAAAGTGCATCATCATCATTGAGGATCTCCTTCTAAGTTATGTAAGGGATATATTTCTTTCATTCAGGCATGAATCAGTACGTATATCCCCTTTTCAGTAAAAGCCGAAAGGGGCTAGTTCGCCCCTAAGTTTCTTAGTGAAGGATTAAGACCGTCTAAGAGTTAATGAGTCAAATTTCAGTAGAGCTCCCATGTAAGTTCTATGAAGAAGAGTTAGTAACGCCTATAAGACCCTCGTAAGCTATTTACAGATAAATTAAGAGTTTCAAATAGAAAGAGATCTGAAAGAACGAGCTAATAAACCAGTAATAGAATATAAGTAAAGAGAAGCTGGGATTACACTAGCTAGAATATAAGTAAAGAGAAGCTGGGATTACACTAGCTAAATGTGACTTATGTTATTAGAAGTATAAATTGTTTGATAGTCATCCCTTAATATTGGATGGCTAGAAATTATGAAAGATAAGTTATATATGTTATTGTTTTATGAATGTTGTCTTTGATATGGAGAAGGTAAGAATTCAGGGGAAATGTTGTCCGATTTGCCATAAAATGTGCTTGTCGCTCGGTAGCTAAATGGGCATATCCCTTCTTGTTGACATGAGTGTTGTTTGTTATTGTTGATGGATGATGAAGAGGTTAAGTGCATCATCGTCACTGAGGATCTCCTTCTAAGGCATGTAAGGGCTATCTTTCTTTCCTTCTGGCATGAATTTGTACGTATGTCCCATTTTCAGTAGAAGTCGAAAGGGGCTAGTTCGCCCCTAAGTTTCTTAGTGACGGATTGAGAATGTCTAAGAGTTAAGGAGTCAACTTTTAGTAGAGCTCCCGTGTAAGTCCTATAAAGCAGAGTTAGTAATGCCTCTAAGACCCTCGTAAGCTATTTACAGATAAGTTAAGAGTTTCAAATAGAAAGAGATCCGAAAGAACGAGCTAATAAACCAGTATTAGAATATAACTAAAGAGAAACATGGATTACACCAGCTAGAAGATCAGGTTGTAACAACCTAGTTAGATGAGCATCTACACACATTCGAAAAGGGTTAAGAAACTCCCTAAGGTCAAGAGCAATAGAGTATGAGGTACAACAGAACAAGTCCCGTAGAAGGGTATAGCACACGAGTGTATAACATACTCCTCAGACCTAAGAAAGGAAGATATATGAAAGTTATGGAAGCAATGAATTGAGTAGCATAATGAGATAGACGGATGAAAGATAAGATAGTACAAGACTCTCGAAAGCTGGCAGAGTAGCTGAATAAATAAGCTACGGCCTCTGGCCCAATATAAGTGCATAAGCTACGGCATCGGGCCGAATTATACGTATACATAACTACAGTCTCAGGCCTAAAGACGCATAAACTACGACCTTGGGACCAAATACAGGTGTTCAACATTCAGGAATATAAAATAAGGAACTGAGAATCATACTGTAATACATGATACTGAAATAATGAAGTACATAATAATGGAAATACTGAATAGAACTATACTGAGACATGCACTCATAAATTGATTATGAGGTTTGAAGCATTAACTGCTCATAGTAAACTGAATTATCCTAACTGAGACTCATGGGATATCAAACACAAGTCTATACTGATTATGTAATGAGTTCACAATATTCGAAGTGATGATTATGAACAAATACGAAGTTATAATCTTAAAATATAGAAGTTCTATACTTTTCATGAACAATGGCATAATCTCTAATTCTAAAGTAATTAGTAGTGATTCTGGTGAACGAGGCATGGGGATGATTAATAATATTCCCACACGTAGAGAGTTAGCCTCACATACCTGTAATCTCTCCTAGCAATGAACTTTGTTATTTTCTGATAAAGAATGCTCCAAATCCTAGCTTGAATCATTTGCGAAGGATTTCGTTGTTAAACCTATATTTTAGTTAGAGTATCATGTTATAATAATGATTTAATGCTAGAATTACTAAGGGATCGTTAGGAGCGAACTTACCTTGTTGTGGGAGATCGAGAGGAGAGAAGAATGTATTGCGAGGGTTTTCTAGAAGGTTGGACGAGTTGGTGAATGTTTTTTCGAGTTAAGTGTTGAATTTATAGAATGGACATTTTGGACCCTGTCACTCACTAGGCGAGTGCTATGGCGAGTTCTTGTCTAGCCCTGACACTAGCTGGGCGAGTACTGTGGCATGTCATTGACTAGCTTAGCGAGTGCCCCTGTTCATTTCACACTTAGTCAAAATCTTATGTTTTTAAACGGTGCCGATAGCGTCTCAGTAAAATGGCCATAACTCCTAGCACAGAGCTTCATATGGGCTGGACGACCTACCATTGAAAGGTATTTCAAAGGGATACAACTTTCATATTTTTAGTTTGCTCAAATTCTCAATAGATTTTCACGGAATCGGGATGAAAGGTAGACCTGTCATGAACTTAGCCGATTCTATCGAATCTCAAGTACCTCACTACTTATCCTGATTTGAAAATAACTATTTCCACCCAACTCATCCCAATAGCACTTCACATGTCTGAAATGTCACCTTAATACTCATTTAACACATCCACACCTAATTCAGATTTACAAAATGTTATAGTTTCTATCAGTTCACATGTTATGTTTCAGAGTGGTACGCTCGGGCCAGGGTGGCACCGGGGGCCAGCCACCCCTCTAAGTTTGGGGTATGACAAACTTGGTATTAGAGTAGGTCAGTCCAAGAGAGTATACAAGTCGTGTCTAGCAGAGTCGTGTTTATGGGTGTGTTGTGCACCACACTTATAAGCGAGAGGCTATCAGGTATTTAGGGATGATTTCCATTCTTTCATCTTATAGATAATGCAGTAGAGCTGAGTTGTAATAATTCGAATCTAACTCGTGCTTGGTACAATTTCAGTAATGATGGTTACTAGAAAGACTTAGGTGAGCTCATAATCGTAGCGAGCAAATGAATGATTCTAAAAAGATTATTGATACGCCAGTGGTGCGAGTATTATACCTAAATTTTAGGGTGTGAGCGATTGTCTCACCTATATTTAGAGAAAGTAATGAAAACCTATAAAGGTGAAGCATTGGTTTTATAATGAAAAAAGGGTAAGGTGATAGAGGTACATAATACCTGAGATGTAGAAGATTGTAACGAGGTCAATATTCAGATATAATGATATAAGTTTTGTTATCATGCCTTCAATGGTGGTAGAATTACAATGAGAAGTATATATTCCTACTACTGATATACTGACGTTAACAGATATAGATTTAGAAATAAGTGAGACCTTGGGATCTAGTAAAGATTAGAACAATCCATAATACATGCATCACTGAAGAATAGTACGAACAGGCCGATGACAGCTCTTTAGAGAATGTGTACATAATGTACCCAAAATTTATTAGTTGGATATGACCTTTGAAGATCCTGAAGATCTAGGGGCTAAGTATGGAACTCTTTGTGTGAGAAATGATTTCCCTCACAAAGGCTTTTGTCCAAGGTAAAGTAGGAATGGTGAGTGCCTAGAAGATAAGGCCGACTAAAGAAAGGGAGAGTTAAATGTAAGAGAATGTTATGTTGCAAGTATATAGACAAAGGTAATAAGTGAGATTGATAGCAAGGAAATGACACAAATAAAGGGGACACCTGATAGATACGAGAAATGACTAAGAGTCGTAAGATAAAGTATGGTAATGCGACTAGATCATAGTCCAGTAAAACCTAAGGTAAGTATAAGTAAATTATGAGTCAAGAAGAGGAAGGTATTATGAGACCAAGTATATTATGAATTTTAAATTAACAAAGATAGAAGCATATACATAGGCCCCAAAGAGGGGTTACCCATAACTATATGAATGAAAGGGCAAGTTGAGTTACATTGATGCTAGCTAGTTAAGAGGCCGGACGAGCCATCAGCTAACACATCATTTTATATTATGGAATGGTCTTAGAGCCTGGAGTTTTAACTTTATAAGTACGTGATCACAGCTCGCAATGGATATGCTAGATCAAAAGTAATGGCAAAAAGGGCTAGTATAAAGCAAATCAAGCTAAAGGGCTATGAAGCTCGGAGTGAAGGAAAATAGTACTCAGAGTTGGTACTATCAGAATGAAAGCAAAAGTGAGAGTGAGAAGGATGATGATAGACAATTAAAAGTACCTAAGATCCTATAGGGATATACGATGATGAGATTGCTAAAAGTATAATGCTAAAAGATGTTAGCTAAGAGATGAAAAATACTCTGAATATAGTGGTCCAAGTATGGGTATGTATTCAATGAGGAAATACGTCGATAGCTTATTGCTAGTTATGCTAGTTAAATAAAGAACCATGATTGGGACCTAGAGTGGAACTTAAGGACATGTATATAAGAAACTCCTGGATGATAGAGGTTGAGATAAATCAATGCATTGTAATGCGCATATTTAGAAGGAATAAGGAAATGAGGTCTCTTACGCTTATGAGCGGTTGGGAGAGCCAAGAAGAACTACATACCCATGACTTAAGGTCCGTAGTAGTGAACACGCATTAGCGGTATAAAATGATATCTTTAGTAACCATAACGACCTCCAGTACACCTTTAGGCAATAATAGCTAAATTTTAGATAAGTTTCTCCTATGCGTGGTAAAGGCGTACTCCAAGGCGAGTCGCAGTGATACAGAGACCTATGAGTCTTCTTAAGAGAGTAACAGTTCTTGGGATTAAAAAGTGAGTAAAGGCGATCTTAGATGGTATAGTAGAATATGGTCCTCCTTGAGAGGGAAACAGTTCAGAAGCTAGATTACAACGAATAAAGTTACTGACCAGAACTCAATGGTAGCACCCTTAGTAATCGGAGTAAAAGAATAATAATAGGGATTCTGTCCTATTACAATCTAGAAAGGAAGTTCAATCGAACAAGCTGACAGCCTCCGGGGCAGCATAAGATAAGAGGTATAGACAACTTAACCTATCTAGAGGCCGAAGAAGAGAAGGTTAGCCAGAGAACTTCATCAGTTAGAATGTTTAAGGGTCCAATTTAAGGACTCTAATGATAATAGAGTTGTAGCACATAAGGTATTAATGTCGCCTCCGTGGCAGGGCGTAGTAGAGCAACAATATGTAGATTCAGAGTCAATATTATCGCACGAGAGTTTTATGGAAAGAAAGATAATGTTTGAATTCTAGGGAAATGGATTTTTATGATACCAGATCAATTGTGTGTCCCAGATTTAGATGATCTATGGGGCAAGTTGAGAGCAGAGGTGCATTATCCCCTCACATTCTATTCATCCTGATTTGACAAGGATGTAACATGGTACCAGACACATGTATTGTTATGCTAGTGCGACAAGAACATTTCCGAATTTTGGCACAATGACCTAATAGTCAGCGGGTACAAATAGAGTATCAAGGCCCACAGGACTGATACAGAGGATAGAGTTCCCGACGTGGAAACGAAAAAGTAGTTCAAAGATAAAGTGTATTATAGGTTTACCCTGTTCTTATTAGAAATATTACTCTAGAGGGTTGATGGTTGACAAATTTACAATATTAACCCATTTCTTACCATAATGGGGCTATTCGCACAATCGAGAATTATATAAGTGATAAATTGAGAAGACCATACGACTTCAGGACATTCTAATGTCTATTACCTCATATAGAGGAGTTTAGTTACAGTGAACTTTTAAAAATTCCTCCAGAAAGGTTCGAGGGTACAGTAAAACCATGTTATAGTTTATTCCAGTTAAGTGATTAGGCCGAGCGCATGATTCAGTCGATCGATGATATATTGCGGGCATTATGGTTGATTTAAAAGAGGAATATGATGATAATTTGTCCCATAATGAGTTTTGCATTATAGCATTTATTATTTTAACATCACGGTGGATCCTTATTACACCTTGTATGGTCAGGAGTATAGATCTTCTATTGATTGATTCGACGTAAGAAAATAGGGGTTGTCTTAACCTGTGTTAGTCCACCAGGTTGTGGAGGAAGTGAAGCTCCTTCAAGAGTGAATATTAATAATTCAGCATTTGCCAGAAATCACATGCTGAATGTGCGATGCTGAGAGTTAAATAACGACATTCTCGATTGGGCATTCTTAAAGGTTTTTGCCCATAAAAGGCGTAATAAGATTCGACCAGAAAGTAATTTCATCCCCAGATACATCAGATTGTATAAGATCACTCAGAGATCTATCCAAGTGGCCTATAATCTTGAGTTATCTTCAGAGTTAGAGGAAGTTCATTCAGTTTTTCACGTGTCGATATTACAGAAGTATATAGGAGATCCCTCCCGTATATCACCTGTCGAGAATGTTTAGATTATAGAGGATATGTCTTATAAAGAGATCCTAGTTGCTATTCTAGATCGTCGAGTCTAGAAGTTGCGGACTAAAGAGACAGCCTCAGATTAAGGTGTTATGGAGAAATAATAAGGTAGAGGAGATGATTTGAGAGGTCGAGGAAGACATGAAGATTAGATATCCTCATTTATTCCAACTAGAAGGTTTATATTGAGACTCGCGCGATACGATTTCCTTATCTATGTTTCGTAGTGATGGACTTATCTTATATACCTTATTTAGGTAATGATCCCAGCAAAAATATGATAGACGCAACCCAGATTCCTAGTATGGACAGTTGAGGTAAGTTATGGCTTATTATATAGATTCCTTGATGAGTAGACGATCGTGTGAGGCCGATATGATAATGTATAAGATGTTATATGGCCTTGTGTGGCATTTGTTGTATTTTCTTGCAGCATGACAGGTCTCATATAGTCTTGTTTATAGAGGAAACTCTATCAAAATTTTCAGAGAATCCTAGGAGTTAAGAATCTTAAGAAATGTCACCCAACATTCTAAGACGAATGTTCTTAAGAGAATAATGATGTTACACCTTGTGTTTTGATGCTCCTATGAGTTGTAAGTCAAGTGATGTAAAGCTCGGTGAGGCCAAGGTCCCATATTTGGATGATAACAAGTTTAAACAAGTATTACATAAGTTTCGTAAGAGTTCGAGGTTAAACTAATCAAAGATATTAAGTTCGTCGAAACTCAGGGATGGGCAGGCGGAATTTCATATAGGATTTTCGCCCAACTTGGCAGGGGCATATCTCCAGTGTATAAGGCTTTATGGGATGAATATCTATCTAAGTTCAATTTCAAAGTGTGTAGGTTCCAACACAATAAATTGTTCGTCAATCGAAGCTCTGTACGAAAAGTTATATGCATTTTGAGAAAACGATGCAAACAACTCCCTTTGGGACCCACTTGGGCGGTGGAAGCTTATCCATTTGATATAAGTCGGTGGTATGAATTGGAAGTCTAATTTTTCATATTCTACAGATCAACAACTTAATTAAAATCTCTTTAAAGGCTCTAATACCTCCCTAGTGTAAAAATCAAAGGCTACCAAGTGAATCCAACCCCAAGAATCTCGTGGTGCCATCTAAGAGTAGCTCTAGTGTGTCATGGTGACGTTGAAGGTTGTTCTAAGTGAGAGTAAGCTCATGTTTCGATATGACCTTGGTGATTGAGGTAAGATATTTCTTCCTCCATATGTTCCTGTGCTTGTAGAAGCCATGTCTAAATTATAAGATTGAATACCCATAAGATAAAGGCTGGAAATCGTAGTTATATTTGGTTATCGAGTATGAGACTGTTTTGAAGGTGTTTTAAGGTATGTTGTGGCTGGAAAATTGGTGCAGTAGCTTATGTAGGTTGTTGTTGTTGCTATGGACATATTTTTTAAGAAAGAAAATGGCTTAAAATTATAATTTGTTAATTGTAAATTCGAGCTTGCCGCTCGTTGTGATTGTTGAATTGTTTAAAGAGCTTATTGAGAATGTTATTGTTGTTGAGCCGCTCGTTTGAAGCCATATTATGATATTGAATTGATGGATATTGGTAGTTAATGAATAAGGAATATAAGGAGATAAAGTAGATTTGAAAAGGTTATCTTGTTGTTGAGTTACCATTGTTAAAGACTAAGGAAGTTCTACGCACATTAAGTGTTCGACGAAATGTCTAAATGAAATGACTAATAGTTTATTGAGTTGCTATTGGTCCAAATCATTCGTATGATGTAGATTGTTGTTCATTAAGAATTTGAGGACCTATGAACTATCGACACAAGGTATGTAAGGTTATCATTTCCTTTCAAAGCATGACTCCGAGTTATATGTGTTTTCATAACGATTTCCAAAAGAGAACGTCTTGTAAAGTATACTCTACTCTTGAGTTGATTATTCCTTGTCGCGAGCATTTTCTCTTATCATTATCATGTTCTATATCACTTGGTTGTATGTTGTATATCTATGTTTTATAGACCTCCATAAGGAGCGTTCCAAATATTTTAATAGTCGATTCGACCAAGAGTCGTTCCAAAGTAAAGTCAAGAAAGCCTATAAGTGTCAAAGGGGCCAAAAGTGTCATTACTACTATAGTGTCTTATGAAAACCACCTGCATAATAATGGTGGACAGTTATATATACATATATGATACACACCACCAAACTAATATCGGTGGGCAGTTATTTATGCATATACACACCCCGAGCTGTAATCAGAGGACATGCATTTATATATACATCCATACAAATACCTCAGACTATTACCTGAGGGCAGTACCTTATGTAAACACCTCAAGCTATATGTTGGTGGAAGGTTATATAATAGAACATATATATAGAGTTTCAGTATAGTGTCAGAGTTTCATTGTTCGCCCTGAGTGGCACACAGGTTATCAGAGTATCAGGTTGCTTCTTATGCCCTGTTACAACTTATGCTTTCATATTGATATTCATTTATTCTTTACATACCCTTATATTTTATTCATACTGACATACTTTTTGTTTGTGGACGCTGCATTTCATGTTGCAGGTTCAGGTAGAGGTGTAGATAGACCTCCCTAGCAAGAGCCTGTTGAATTCAATTTTGATTAGTAAGCTTTGCTTCTTTCGGAGCTACCGAGTCAGAGGTTTTGAGCTGAGTTATGTATATATGTACAGTTGATGGGTAGGTCAGGGCCTTGTCCCGACCATATGATAGTTACACTTCTTAGAGGCTTGTAGATTTGTATGTTTGGTCATTTGTTTTGTACTACCTTGTTGGCCGGGATGTTGATTAGTCAATTTCTACAATGACCTCGTCGGTCTTGTATATGTATATATATAGATGTTTTGGGGTTGTTTACCCTTCTTGTTAAGATGTCCAGATGACGTCAGGTATTCACAGTTGTGGCCTTGTTGGCCCTATTGGTGCATTGGTTATACCTCCATACCTTTCATAGCTGGTATGGCCTTATCGACTGAAGTTTGTATCAGTTCACAAGTTATGTTTTAGAGTGGTATGCTAGGGCTAGGGCGGCACCGGGTGCTGGCCACACCTCCCAGTTTGGGGTGTGACACCCTCATCTTCTAATAATTTTCTAGAATCTCCTAGTGTGCAATGTCATGTCTTCATTATCAAGGTCCTAATCATGGCTAGTTGTGAGGATCAGGTTCACATCTCTTCTTGGATGAGTATTCTTTTGAATCTGAAGTTTCCTCATCTCATAGGTTTTTAAGTTTCCCATGAGGTTTTTCATTGCCATAGTCTCCGAATCCTTAGCCTCCATAATGACATTGACTATGCTTTCCCATGAGTCAGAAGCTTTTCGATTCTTCTTGGGAAATAATTACTCCAAGAGAACTTAGTTCATTGGTTATGTCAGTAATTCTGACTTGTAGCTTCATGTGTGGTCTATAAAGTGTCCCACACTTCCTTAGCAGTTTGGCATGAAGAGATTCTACTATATTCATCAGGTCCGATGCCACAAAAGCAACTTCTTTGCTTTGAAATTCTTCTGGATTTCTTGATATCTTCTTCATTTAAATCTCCTCTTTCTTTAGGGATAGTTTTTCCCCCTTGTCATCTGTAGTCATGGGAACTGTTGGACCATTCAAGATGATTTCTTATAATTCACGATCTTCTTCAATTATGAAGTCTTACATTCTTGAGTTCCACCAGCCGTAATATTTGTCATTGAAGCATGATGGTCTCAATCCGTCATTAAGGAATGTAGGGGCGAACTAGCCCCCTTTGACTTCTAATAAAAAGGACACATCTACGGATTCATGCTAGAAAGAAAGAAGGATAGCCCTTACATACCTTTTCACCTTAGCTATATGAATTCCACGAGTTCTCGTATGCTCCACAAGTGATTATCTATAGTATATGAACACTTTGTATCAATATCAGATTCATATCTTATAAAAAAGTTCATTTAGACATTTTGTCGAACAACTTGCGTACATACGTTTGTAAGACCTTGTGGAGTTTAACTTGCACATATAACAACATCACAACTTTCCTACCTACTCCTCCCATTTACTACAACTCAATCAACAACTCCACACTTCATGTTGAACTCTTAAATCATACAAAACAACTCACCACAACATAGCTTAATCTCAAAGTATAAAAACATTTGTTCTACAAGATTTTCTTTAAAAATCATATCTAAAACTCTTGTATAATCTTAGGAATAAGATAGAAAGAGTGAAACATACCTTTAAGATCAAGAATTACTCCTAAAACAGAGCTTACTTCACGGCTAAGTACTCTTCGAAATTGCTACAACAAGGAAGAAGACGATTCCACGATAATCACGTAATTCCTTACGTTGGATTTGTGTAATTTATCCTTGATTTAACTTGGTATCACTAAAAATCTCTTAGAGAGGATATCATACTGTCGGATCATGAATCATTTGAATTTGATAAGTTGTGTGACTTATTATGTCGAGGTGATTAATCCGATCATTTTCCCCAAACCTCTGAATTGGGGGAGAACTAACGCTCGTGTACTGACTTATTTTGATTCCAATGCTTTGTGTTTGGAGGCAAAGGCTTGGTTATACTTTGTTAGCAACAGAATTAGTCTGACAAGTAATGTGAACACAGTCATATTGGAGAGAGCTTGCCTAATAACAATGATTTTGAAGGGGTGGAAGATAAATGTTGGAAAGTGGATGTATAACCAAATGAAAATTTTCTCAAATGGTGGAGAAGGTATTAGTTTATTCTTCCCATCCACTGTTGAGGCATTGTGTGACAATGCTAAGGTTTTGGGTTTAGAAATAGAGGAAAGAACGAAACATAGGAAACCTATTACTCGAGCCTCAATTGATATGATGATTATTGATGCGAAGTTTAAGCCAGCTTCTCCACAACCACACCCAAAATGTGACAAGTTGACCAATCAAGAATGCCCTGATCACTATGATGAGCTTTTACAGTATCATACAACTCTTTTGCAGCACACAACAAAACAACAATTTCTTTTGGCATCCTCACTGAGGGAATTTATGGTGTGATCACCTCACATGATGACCAACCTCATTCCATATTTCACGAGGTTCTCATTGCAGCCACCACCACATATGACTACCCCAGAACAACATGACGAAGTCAGGCCATATGGGGCCCTCAATACAGTAAGCACTTGATCATGGAAGCTCTCTTAACTTTCTTTTCCACACTTACTTTATCTTGTCACTTGCATTAGGGACAATGCAAAGTTAAAGTGTCGGGGAGGGGTTAGAAAAATTAACTATAAGAGTATCTCGTAGTTTAGTAATTGTGTTTTAGGATTTTAATTTTTTCTTTTAGTGTAACTTCCGTGGTTTTAGAAAGTAGGTTAATGTTTGCTTTAAAAAAAAGAGCTTAGCTTTTTCAAAAGGCAGATCATGCTGAGAATCACCATTAACACTATTGAACCCCCTTTTCAAATTCATACTTGCATATGACAATTGTGTGGTGAGGATGTTGTCATATTTTTGTGCTTATATGTTGAGTCTAGAACTTTCCCTGCTTGTTGCTTGAGGGGAAATCTTGGGACGTTCTCACGTTAGGAAAGGATTGTAGGCCTTCCTTGTTTAGCCTAAATTGACTGGCCCTTAATTCTAATCATCCCCTATCAGTCCCATTGTGCCTTAATGAATTATCCTGTATTTTTCTTGCTAGTCAATGAAACCTTACCTGTTTTGTGTGCTCCTATTATTTTTCACCCTATTCCCTTGAGCACACCTTACTTGAGCAAAATAGAATACAACTCCAAGTTTGAGAACTGTTGTGAAAAAAGGGTGTGGTTGTGAGTGATGAAAGACGACACAAAAATGGGAGAAATTATTTGAAAGAGAAGAAAAAAATTTGGAAAAAAAAAGAAAGAAAGAAAGAAGAAGAAGAAGAGGAAGAAGACAAGGAAAATTTACAAGAAAAATAGGAATTCAATTTGAAAAAATAAATAATAGGAAAATGTTCTTAATTGGTAGTAACTGTGATGCTAAAGGGAAGTTAGTCACTCGTATATATATTTCCATACCTGTCCCTTAGCCTACATTACAATCAAATGAAAAATTCCTATTTGATCTTTACTTGAGAACTCCTGCATTAGTGGATAGCGACAACATAGGCAAGCTTATGGTACTCTTCTATGTTGCATAAGAATTTTCTTGTTGAGTGTGAGTGTCATTGTTCTTGAACATGCCCCTTCTTTTTTTTCCATGTTTGCGTGTTATCTTTCGTGAATTAGGGGTAATCTTTTCAGTGAGGCATATTGAGATTCAAGAAACACAATAATTCATTTTTTCAATACGTGAGTATGAGCAAGAAAAGCTGGTGTTTAATTCTTTTGGTTGATTTAAGTCGAGTTTGCTGATTAAGAAAAGCTCTGAACTGATTTTTGTTCTTTTGATAGTCCTACAACTGTTTCTAGGCGAGTTCGTTTGTTTGAGGACAAGCAATGGTTCAAGTGTGGGGGATTTTGATAAGTTACATTTATATGTGTATTTATGCTACTTCTCATATTTGAATTATTGAATTTTGAATATTATATGATGTAGTTCCTCACTATTTGTATTGTTTCAATTATAAGTGTGCAATGAAGGAAACAAAGAGAAAATACATAAGATTCAAGCGGTAGATGTGCAAGTAATGAACAGAAATTAATTGCACAAAACAACCCCGATCGTGGCAGCAATCAAGTTTAGGTCGCTGCGATGACCGTCACAGCGGTCAAGTTTCTGTCTCTGCGACGACGCGATTTAAATATAAAATTTTAGCGCTTTTATTTTAGGGTTGCATTAGGAGGTATAAAAAGGAAAATCCTTGGAGGACTAGAGGTGGCTACGGACAACAGAACGCAATTTTTGGGACGAGAAAAGAAAGGAGGCGATTCTAAGGTCTTGACGAGAGCTTGAGGATTTGTCAGGAGTTTCTTCTTGATTTAAATTCATATTCTCTTCTATTCTTTGAAATTCTGAACTTATTAAATTCTGTTATAGTCATGGTTTATTTTTCTCCACTGATGGAGCAACTCTTTTGTAGTCGAGTTTCGATGAAACCTATGGTTTGAATAGTGATTTTTTTGCCTTTCATCTCATGTGTTCAATCGATTTCTTGAGAAGTTATTGATTTATTAATCACAAGAGATATTTAAATTTCTCCACTATTTTAAATTCGATGTTGGACATTCTTCAGTTGAATATTTATTCTATCCGTGAGAAAGAATTAGTCATTTGACTCGAGAGTTGTCACATAGGTATTCAAATGAAATCTATAATTGTATATTGATAGCGAATCGTGGAACAGTACCATCATGTATTTATACATCTTGTGTTAGATACAATGTTGCAGGAAACGAAAATAAATAACTACTAAGTATTACAAGCAACTGAAATTACAATTAACTTGAATAATAAATTGGAATTACAATAAAATTGAACAATAAACTGGATTAGTTTTTGGTATGCTGAGTCGAGTGTTTACACTCTGTCTTTAAGACAATATTGCCCCGTATGTATACTTTCTACGTCATGGACAATTGTCTCCCAAGATAAAACAGCAAATGAACAAATGAGCAAAGGAAACTCAAGTGCCACCGTGAAGAATTTTGAGTAATGAAATGATGCTGGAAGGTAGTAGGAAGAACTAATTTCGTTTCTGTTTTTGTGTGTAGCTCAATAATGGTGCAAAGGGTCCTTTATATAGTTGAAGGAGAGGCTTACCAACTGTCCACATAATTGCCTGTTATTGGCCAAGTAATGGCAATTATGGAGTTAGTAATTCAATAAAATAAATGGTGAATTGATGTGCAATGGATTGGTATTTAGGAGGATTAATTCAGCCAAAATAAATGGCTGAATTGAGTGCTGGTTGACGTTCCAGAAACCACAAAGTTCTCTGTCTACCCGAGACCCGAGACCTGAGACCCGGACCGGACGGGACGGGCGCGCGGTGGCGGCGCGCGTGTGGGCTTTCCTCGAACCGAAGCACATCTAGGTCCTCCCTCCTTTAAACACATGGGATACCCCTTGGGGTCCCAAACCCCAAGCCAACCTTTAGACTTATAAACAAAACAATTCTTTCTTCCCCCACCGATGAGGGAGAATTGATCTCGATACCACACTTTTCCATGCTTCAAACACCTTACTTCGTGGACCAATATCTCTTTCATTTCTCAACGAAATTTGACGATCCTTGGCCCTACGGTTATCTACTTACTTAGTAGATTATGCACGTGTGAAGAACCGGATTCTCCAACATGCGGAACACTAGTGTTTAAGCCGTTAAAGTTGGTCGGACGCAACTCCCGCCAAAGGCAAATTTCCAACAATCCCCTCTTGAAAGAGATTTTGGCGCACTCACATGGTGCTTTTTCATTTCCGGTAATATTTCAGCGGACCGATGTTGCATAAGGAGAGGTAGCTTCGGCTTTGAATCTTCCATAGTTAAATACCATCGGACTTACTTACTGTGCGGTGAACGTGATGTCTTGAACCGTCAGTGTTTAGTGTAAGCCAAGTCAATAGTACCAACATAACAAATTCCCTTACTCTCTTCTTCGTAATGTTTTGTCCGTTGTGGCCATGGACAACTTCTTGGATTCTTAAGTGCGTTCATTTAAGGCGGCCCATCCTCGCACTTAAATAGGTGGTCTCCTACAAGGTATCATGCTATACCCCACTTCACAAGTGTTAGGAACCATTAAAAGTTTCCCCAAACCTAACCTCAACTGTTGAGGATCATTAAAGGTTTTGAAAACTTAACCTTTACCTATACCGCAGATAGCACTTAACGTCTATCGCGGGAACGACTTTGGATTTGGTGTTTCTTTACAGAAATCACTATCCGAAGTGCTCATGCTTCCACTGAAGGGATCAACTGAACCTTTACAACTTAGTTTTCCCATTGAACCAAATTACTGGGATCTCCAGTTAGTAAGGTTGGGTTACCACCATATTGGTCCTTATACTTTGGGTTTTAAGCCCATTCCCCTAGACAGGAAGACCATCTGATCCTTGGGTAAGCCCTTTGTCAGCGGGTCTGTTATATTATCCTTTGACTTAATGTAATCAATGGATATTATACCCGTGGTGATCAGCTGCCTAATGGTCTTATGCTTTCGTCGAATATGACGAGACTTGCCATTGTACATAGCATTCCGTGCCCTTCCTAGAGACGACTGGCTATCGCAGTGGATCATTACCGAAGGTACGAGTTTGTTCCAACACGGAACATCCTCTAAGAAGTCATGAAGCCACTCAACTTCTTCTCTTGCTTTGTCTAAAGCGATAAACTATGATTCCATTATGGATCGGGCGATGCAAGTTTGCTTAGAGGATTTCCAAGACACATCCCCACCACCAATTGTAAATACATACCCACTGGTGGACTTGGTGTTCTCTATATCAGATATCCAGTTTGCATCACTGTACCCCTCTAGTACAGCTGGATATCTCGAATAATGTAACCCGAAAGTTAACATATATTTCAGGTATTGTAATACCCGATTCAACGCCTTCCAGTGATCATCACTCAGATTATGGGTAAACCTACTCAACTTATTGACTGTATAAGCAATATCAGGTCGGGTGCAGTTTGTTATATATATCAAACTACCGATCACCTGTGCATATCGCTCCTAGTATACGGGTGCACCAAGATTTTTATCAAGCTTTTGATTTGTATCCATTGGTGACTTTATCGGTGAACAGTCTAACATCTCGAACTTTCTCAAAACATCCTCGATGTAGTGAGACTGAGATAAGACCAGTCCATCAGACGTCTTAGATATTTTTATCCCTAAGATAATATCTGCGATACTCATATCCTTCATGTCGAAGCATTATTTCAACATGTTCTTAGTCTCTAGGATTACTCTAGGACTGCTTCCTGTGATCAACATGTCATCTACGTATAGGCATATCATGACGAATGAGTCAGAGTTACCTTTCGTGTAGACACATTTATCACACTCATTAATGGCGAAACCGTTCGATAGTAGAGTACTATCAAATTTTTTGTGCCATTGCTTCGGGGCTTGTTTCAGCCCGTACAGAGATTTGACAAGCCGACAGACTTTCTTCTCTTGCCCTTGAACCATATACCCCTCGGGTTGGTCCTAATAAATTTCTTCTTCTAAATCACCATTTAGGAAGATTGTCTTGACATCCATTTGATGTATCTCAAGGTCACACAAAGCTGCGATCGCAATGAGTACTCGTATGGATGTCATCCGAGATACCGGGGAGTACGTGTCGAAGTAGTCAAGACCTTCTTTCTGCCGATAGCCCTTGACTACCAGCCTGTCCTTGTACTTGTCAATAGACCCATCTGCTTTATATTTCCATTTGAGTATCCACTTGCAACCCAATAATTTATTTCCCGGAGGAAGATCAACCAACTCTCAAGTATGGTTATGCAGAATGGAGCCTATTTCACTCTCAATAGCTTCTTTCCAGAGCGGTGCCTCTGGAGTTGACAACGCTTTAGCAATTGTCCTTGGTTCGTCATTAACCATATAAGCTACAAAGTCAGGACCGAAGGATTTATCCTTCCGGGCCCT
Source organism: Anisodus tanguticus (assembly GCA_034509755.1). Lineage (NCBI taxonomy): Eukaryota > Viridiplantae > Streptophyta > Magnoliopsida > Solanales > Solanaceae > Anisodus > Anisodus tanguticus. The sequence continues at coordinate 44,648,836 of CM067543.1, read as the reverse complement.
TTTACTCGCCTTAGTTCCATCTCTGGGGTCTCCAAGTTCTGAGAATCTGGAACACTAGATTCCGGATATTCAGCCACTTCGAGATCCGCTAGATCTGAACTATCTAGATTCGGGCCCTCAACGACTCCCGGTTCCTGAGAGCTTTGTTCATAACATCGCTTGCGAGAGGTTATGTCTTTTTTCTTTATAGGAAAGGTACCTTCAAATAATTGAGCATTCATTGATTCCATGATTGTACCCCCGTGGATATCTGGAATATCTGACTTATGCACTAAGAAGCGATAAGCACTACTGTTATTTGCATATCCGATGAATATGCAATCTACAGTCTTAGGGCCAATCTTGACCTGCTTTGGCTTGGGTACTTCAACATTTGCTAAATAACCCCACACCTTAAAATATTTGTAGGTGGGTTTCTTTTCCTTCCATGATTCATATGGAGTTTTGTCCTTACCCTTATGTGGGACTCTGTTAAGAATCGTATTAGCGGTAAGGACGGCTTCTCCCCATATGTTTTGGGGAAGATCGGAATTGATGAGCAAGGCATTCATCATTTCCTTCAATGTGCGGTTCTTACGTTCCGCCACACCGTTCGATTGAGGTGAGTATGGAGCCGTCGTTTGATGAACAATGCCTTCTTGGGCATAATATTCCTCAAATAGCGCTACGTATTCTCCCCCTCTATCGCTATGAATGGATTTAATCTGTAGGCTTAGTTGGTTCTTAACTCCTGCTTTGTAACGTCGGAATGCTTCAAAGGCTTCATCTTTACTTTTCAACAAGTAAAGGTAACAATACCTTGTGATATCATCAATGAATGTCACAAAGTACTTGTTCCCCCCTCTAGTTTGTGCGAACTTCAAATCACATATATCTGTGTGAATAAGTTTTAGAGGAGCGGTATTCCTTTCGACGGATCGAAAAGGAAGCTTGGTGAGTTTTGCCTCTACGCACACCTCACACTTATGTTGAGGGTTTACATCGATAGACGACAACAACTCCAACTTTACCAGCCTTTGGATGGACTTGTAGTTAATGTGTCCTAATCTATGATGCCATAAATTAAAAGACTAAAGCAAATAACAAGAAGGTTCAACTTTATTACTTGGACGCATTACAGACATGACATTCACTTTGAAGAGGCCTTCACAGACGAAGCCTCTCCCTACAAAAGTGTCATTCTTAGTGAGTACAAACTTATTGGATTCAAACACTAGCCTAAAACCAGCATTAACCAATAAAGGTCCTGAAATTAAATTTCTTCTAATCTCAGGGACGTGCATCATTTCCTTCAGAGTGAGCTCCTTTCCGAAAGTCATCTTCAGGACGACCTTTCCTACCCCCAGCACGTCAGATGAAGCGTTGTTGCCCATGAACAGCTTCTTGTCGGTGACCGGTGTGTACGTGGAGAAGGCATCTATGTTAGAACAGATGTGTCTGGTAGCACCTGTGTCCATCCACCACTGCGTCAGATTCTCGACCAGGTTTGCTTCTAGCACCATTGCCGAGAACTCCTCAATCATGTCATCCAGGAGTATGTCCTTGACGACGTTAGCATGCGCCTTGCCTTTAACCTTAGCTTTCTGTTGTTGCTCAGTCTTGAGCTTGTAGCATTCCTTGATCTTATGACCAGGTTTCCCACAGTGATGACAGTTGCCTCTAAACATCTCCGCTGCGTGGGCCTTGCCGTCTTTTTGGAACTTCCACTTCTTGCTTGGGTTCCCTTTGGCCTCAGCAAGATTTGCCTTTGCCTTAGCAGGTTGTTTACTCCTAGGCAAGGCCTTCTTATTATCTTCCTGAATTTGGAGTTTGATAATAAGCTCTTCAAAGGTCATCTCCTTTGTCTTGAGTTTTAAGTAACTCATAAACTCATTCTACGAAGGAGGTAACTTTTCAATCAGCGATGCAACCAAAAATTGCTCATTTGGTTTCATTCCTTCCAAATCCAGGTGATGTAAAATCATTTGGGATTCCTGGACTTGGGACATCACTGTCTTACTATCCACCATTTGAAATTTTAGAAATTTCCCAACGATGAACTTTTTAGTACCTGCATCTTGTGCGTTGTACTTCTTTTGCAGTTTTTCCCACAGCTCTTTGGCAGTGCCAACAGTGAAATAGACCGTGTAGAGAGGGTCTGCCAAGCAGTTCAGTATGTAATTCTTACACATGAAATCGCTATGATTCCATGTATCAAGAACCATTTTCATGCCATTAATGACATGGATACCAAGGCCCCCTTCACCCGTTTCAGAAGGCGAAGGGTCCATTTCATCTCCAGCTTGTGGAGGATCTCCCGTTAGGAACCGGGCCATGCCCATAACAGTTAAGTTGAACATCATCTTCTGCTGTCATCTCTTAAAGTGTGAGCCCATAAATTTTTCAAGGCGATCATGATGGAATGCGGGATGATGGAGCAGTAAAGGCAGCAGACGTGCCTTGGGAAGTAGCGGGGAAGGCAGCAGAGTTGCTTCCTTGGATAGTAGCGGCAGCAGCAGTGAAGGCAGCAAAGTTGCTGCCTTGGACAGTAGCGGTTGTAGCAGGGAAGGCAGCATTGTTGCCTTGAGTGGCAGCAGCAACAGAATCAGTCATGTTTCCAGCCATGTTGCAGCAGTTACAGTAAGCAAATTATTGTCTTAAACTTGTTGGATACAATGTTGCAGGAAACGGAAATAAATAACTACTAAGTATTACAAGCAACTGAAATTACAATTAACTTGAACAATAAACTGGAATTACAATAAACTTGAACAATAAACTGGATCAGTTTTTGGTATACTGAGTCGAGTGTTTGCATTATGTATTTAAGACAATATTGCCCCGTATGTATTCTTCTACGTCCTGGACAATTGTCTCCCAAGATAAAACAGCAAATGAACAAATGAGCAAAGGAAACTCAAGTGCTACCGTGAAGAATTTTGAGTAATGAAATGATGCTGGAAGGTAGTAGGAAGAACTGATTTCGTTTTTGGTTTTGTGTGTAGCTCAACAATAGTGCAAAGGGTCCTTTATATAGTTGAAGGAGAGGCTTACCAACTGCCCATATAATTTCCTGTTATTGGCCAAGTAATGGCAATTATGGAGGTAGTAATTCACCAAAATAAATGGTGAATTGATGTGCAATAGATTGGTATTTAGGAGGATTAATTCAGCCAAAATAAATGGCTAAATTGAGTGTTGGTTGACGTTCCAGAAACCACAAAGTTCTCTGCCAAATTTGACTTTCTTGAACCAAACTGTACATATGAAACAATTCTGGTCCAAAAAGATAATATCAGAAGAAGCACAGCCACAGCCCGTGACCCGGACTCGGACGGGACGGGAGGGCGGCGCGCGTGTGGGCTTTCCTCGAACCGAAACACAACTAGGTCCTCCCTCCTTTAAACACATGAGATACCACTTGGGGTCCCAAACCCCAAGCCAACCTTGAGACTTATAAACAAAACAATTTTTTCTTCCCCCACCGATGAGGGAGAATTGATCTCAATACCACACTTTTCCATGCTTCAAACACCTCACTTCGTGGAACGATATCTCTTTCATTTCTCAACGAAATTTGACGATCATTGGCCCTACGGTTATCTACTTACTTAGTAGATTATGCACGTATGAAGAACCAGATTCTCCAACATGCGGAACACTAGTGTTTAAGCCGTTAAAGTTGGTCGGATGCAACTCCCGCCAAAGGCAAATTTCCAACATCTTGTTCTCTCCTTTATTTGTATATCCGAAGGGAGTATAATTATTAGAAAGGACATAGAATGATTGAATGTATTCGCGAGAAATGTTCATACTTTAATGAAGGTTGGTGAATGGTGACCCAAAATCGCTAATTCTTAAATAGGTGGATTCTTGACTCGACTCATTCATTCTCCTTGAATTATATTCATTTACTTAAAGTGCTTCATTACTTCTTCCTTAGTAATCTATTTAGTAAACAGTCAAATCTTCACAACTATTGGGATTCTCAACTAGTAATTAATCATTCTCAACTAGCATATAATTATCCTAATCCTCGTGGGTTCGACAATCTTTTATACTATCTTTGACAAAGACGACCTTCAATTTTATATAACGGTTTTGCGCTCGTCTTCCACTAAACTCGAGAAACTTTTAAAGTTACAACGACTTGTACACACCTAAGGAACTTGTCTAAACAACCCCTACCCCAGTTCTCTCTTTCCACAATAATTTCCACAATTGTTGGCACTCTTTCTTCTCTCTTCTCCAATGATAAATGTTTATAGGAACAAGTTCTTTGATGTTGTCGTAGTTGGCTCCTTCGAGATTTTTAGTGTTGACTCTGCTCTCACTTTAGATGTCCCTCTCTTTGATTGGGTTAAGATCCAAAGCTATTGACATGTTGTATTTATATTAGTGAATGCCGCCTTCAATTCTCACATCCATCCAAGACGAAACCAATTCTTGTTTGATATGAATTTCCTTCTTTCCTTCTTCACGCATAGTCGGAAATTCTTCACCTATTTCCAAACTAATTCCATGTGTTCAATTTATGATAATTATGTCCATATGTTGAACTTCAGTTCCTTATAGAATTGGAATGAGTCAAACTTTCAATTCTCCACGTCTACACGAAACAATTTCTTCAAACAGTCTCCAATTATTCTTCCATTAGTTTCTCTTCTATTGTGACCATTTTACCAATTCTTTTTGGAGATCTACTAAGGATATGATTCTTCTACATCTTCCATCATTCTCCCGTGTGCTTGATTGCCTCTTGTACATGGTTCGTCAATCATCAAAACTTCATTAAAGTTGTTGAACTATTATTAAGACCACAACATCTCAACACCATGACTTAAGAATTCCAAATTGTATCCCGACACTAAAAAAGAAGACTCCATTATAATTTTTAAATGACATAGAGGGAAGATGAGTTTTTTTTTATATTCTTTTAAGACAAGGAGAGAAAAGGACCCCCCACCCGCCACCCTCAACCTCCAACGTTTTCTTTTTGTTGAATGTTACGTTATAGGAAAATTAAGTTGATACAGATCTCGTGTAGTGCTTCACCTCACAAAGCATAAGAAGTTAAAGAAACTGTCTAACTAAAAGTAATATATTCTTTTATTTGTTTGAAGTTTTTGCACGTATTTGCCCAATTTCGGGGTGGTCTTTAACTTTCCCCCTCAAATATGATGATTTTAAGTTTTGCCCCGGCTTCTTATGTAATTTAAATTTGTGCGCCAAAGTACCTTTATGTATGACCTAATTTTGCAAGGCATAAGTTTAGAGAATTTTTGCCTTATTCGACCATAAATTCGATAAGAATTAAATTATCCGGCATAAGTTGTGTAGTATCTAATTTGTTCTAACATAAATTTAGAGAACTTTTTCCTTGTTTGGCATAAGTTAGGTAGGAACCAAGTTATGACTTGTGGGTTACTTAAATTAGGCACAACGAGTTGCAAATTACGAAGAACATTGCATTCATCAGAAACTATTACGCGGACGCCTACGAGTTGCAAATTACGCCGTCGCAAGGAAATCACTAGTAACTTCTGCTTGTAACTTTTTCTTGAGACAGGGTCAACAGAACTCCGACACATCAAATTTAATTTACTTTTAAATGGAGCCGAAGAAAATAAAAATAGAAAACAAATACAGGCACAAAAGCAGTGCATATAAATAAATAAATTAATAATCGAAGAGCTAACTACGAATATTAAATGAAATGATATATACAGAAAGAATGGAGGCCGTAAATTTGGCAAAACTATTGTATACCTAAGAGCTAGATAAAGAGAATAACATATACAATCCGGAGTTGTCGTCACAGAGCCCCTAATTCTAGTGATAAGGTGCTCTGTTCCAAACAAGTCTCAACCTAGCCAAGCCACCACCATTTTTTTCTTTTTCTTGTTTCTCCAGCAGGATATTCTGTAATAAATTGGCAATGATGAAACTGTGTAACCAATACTGCAATTTATTATCCCTATCACTACTGCAACAGCTGAGTCCTCATAGCCAGAGACATAAGCTATTTAACTACTCCATCTTGTTAAACCATAAAATGTAATACCAATATCTGTTCAATAAAATAGCATGGCTCTTACGGGGGCATAGCTATTAAATGCATTCACTACCACAACTAGAAGAAAAAAATTTACCTCCTTCTGGATAGATTGAATTGTAGTGCACTTCAGCCCAAAAGCTCAAAAAAATGACTGCATAAATTGAAAAGGCTAATCATTCAGTCTTTCTTAGAGAGGATGAAAAGAAAGAGAAGAAGGTGGTTATTCATTACAATAGGAAGAGAATGTGTTAAATATTTTCTAAAAAGGTGGGAAGAGAATGTAATAAATTAGTAGCACTGATAATATTGATTCTACCCTCCCATGAAAAAGAAAAGACAACATCCATGACATATGATCCATTCCCTATTTAAGTCGACCAGGTAAGTCATTCAATATGATAATGTGGTATTATTAGAAACTTACTGTAGTGGTCTAGTGGTCAATGAAGTGGGTGCAAAACCTTGGAGACTAGGGTATAATACTATTAGAAACACAAAAAAATACTAGTTGATTTCTTCTCATCTTCCTAAGCCTTGGTGGGCAGAACTACACAGTACTTGTGCTAGTGGGAGGTAGAAGGGACTCGGTGGAATAGTCGAGCAGTGCACATCCTAGCACGAACACTACCATTATTGGAAAAAAAAAACATATGAAAGACAAAGATAAAGAGAAATTACACTTAAAACAGCAAAAATAATCCTTGTGAAGTTGCAAATCCAGTGATATCTAGTCGCCATGTTCCCAACATTAGCATACTCATCATAAGAATAAGAGTCTCAAAGCTTATTCAGGACATCAATTGAAACTTGTTCTAGTTCAATCTAAGTCTCCTTATCATCAAAACCTCCACCAAAATGCAAAATAATTACAAAAACAAGACATAATAGAACCATGTTTTCTACGTCTCCTTCTGACGAGAAAGTAGTTGCACGCTGGAAGCATCACGCATCAAATGTTCAGCTATGCTTGGTTTATGTGCTCTAATTTCTTTTTCAACAAGAACTGTGGTTTCCAAAGCAAGAAAAAAGCCTAAATATTTTGTGGCAATGGTGTTGCAGGACCATAATTGCGCCACATCATAAAAAAATGGATCCATATTATATCGTTTCTTCAATGATGTGAGGCTTGTTAGGAATCTAGTTCCAATCACCATATTTTTCATCTCTCCTCACAACTATTAAAAGACCTAAGCAATAGCTCTAATTAAAGAAACTTCATCAAGTTCTAGACTCTGGCGCGGATCTATGTAGAAGCTTTGGGATGCATAGGCACCCGGACGTTTTGGCTAAAAGTTCTCTTTTGTATAGGTGTTTCTCTGAAAAATCATAATATAAAGAAAGAATGGCACCTGAAATTACGAAGAGCTTGTGTGTGCATTGGTTTATTCTCTTAATTCCAGACGCATGATCAGAGTTCAAATTTGACTCTATAGGAACGCCTAAATTGCTTTTTTTTATTGTCTCCATTGTTTGTTTTCCCTCTCTCCTCTCCCATTTAGCCCATTCTTTCTTCATTTATTTATATTATATATTTCTTTCCTTTTCTTTTCTAAGGTATACAAATTTATATTTGAATGTTGTTTTATCCTTTTTCTTCATTCCTCTCTTTTATCGCATTATTTGGTTGTTGTAATTGTTCCTTTTTCTGAATGTTATGTAATGTTTTCCCTATTATTTGCTATGTCCTCTCTACTTTCCAAATTGTTTTGATATGTGTTACTTGAGTCGAGGGTCTTTCAGAAACAACCTCTCTACCTTCACAAGGTAGGGGTAAGGTCTGCGTACACTCCACCCTCCCTAGACCCCACATGTGGGATTACACTCAACCCTCCCTATTATTGGCACGACTTGTAGTGAAGCTAATCACTCTGTGTTTATCGGCATTCCGCTCCAAATTTGTGTATTTATTTGGTGGTTTATGTTAACGATATCGTTATTACCGACAATGATCAGGATGGTATCATTAATTTAAAGCAACATCTCTTTTAGCAATTTCAGACTAAAGAAATCGACATATTGAAGTAGCTTTTAGGTATCGAGGCTTCTCAAGCCAGATCAGGTATTATTATTTTGTAACGCAAGTATGCCTTAGACATTCTTGAGGAGCCATGAATGATGGGATGTAGACCCATTGACACCCAATGGATCCGCATGCTAAACTCCGGCCAGGACGGGGAGGCACTCAGTGATCCTAGAAGATATAGGCAGCTGGTTGGTAAGCTGAATTATCTCACACTAACTAGACCTGACATTTTTTTTCTTGTGAGTGTTGTAAATTAGTTTATGAATTCTCCCTGTGATAGTCATTGGGATGCAGTTGTCCACATTTTGTGATATATAAATTCATTAAAGACTACTTTTCGAAGATCGAGGTCGTAAGCATATCGTTGGATATACAGATGCTGATTAGGCAGGATCACCCTCTGATAGATGTTCTACATCCGGAATATTATGTTATAGTATGAGGTAATTTGGTGACCTGGAAGAGTAAGAAACAGAGTGTGGTTGCTCGATCTAGTGCAGAATCAGAATATCGAGCAATGACGGTAGCAACTTGTGAGCTAGTTTGGATTAAGAAGTTGCTCAGAGAACTAAAATTTGGAGAAATAAGTCAGATGGAACTTGTGTGTTAATAAAGAGGCCCTTCATATCACATCAAATTCGATATTTCATGAGATGACTAAACACATTGAGATTGATTGTCACTTTGTCAGACAAAACACTCTCCAAAAATATTGTTACTAAATTTGTGAAGTCGAGTGATCAGCTTGCTGATATTTTCACCAAGTCCCTCACTGGTCCTCGTATTAGTTACAACAACAACATACCTAGTGAAATTCCACAACGTGGGGTCTGGGGAGGGTATAGTGTACGCAGACCTTACCTCTACCTTGATAGGTAGAGCGGCTGTTTCTGAGGGATCCTCGGCTCAAGACACGACAAATTCGGCTGGGTCCTCGTATTAGTTACATCTGTAACAAATTCGGTACATATGACTTGCATGCACCAGCTTGAGAGGGAGTGTTAGAATAGGAATAAGATTTGTATATTATATCCTACTTGAAAAAGAATTATAATGTAATGTCAATAAATAGAACTCGATCTAATAATGTAGATACACAATTCAATAATATTTTCTCCTGTAATTTCTCACATGTCCAATGTTCTCCTCATCCTACTACTCGTGTCTTCAGTCTATATCATGTATGCTACAATCTAAGGTCTGGTGTTACCCAAACACCTAGACAACCCATACATAACACCAGTGACCATGTGCATGTAACATAGCTTTTTTCTCCTTCCAGAATTAGTGCCGCTTCTAGCTTCTCTCACTATTTGTTGTCTTGTATTTCAAAAAGTTGTACTCCTATTCCACAAAATCTTTCTCAATTCTCTGAACTAAAGGGGATAGCTCCACCTAGATTATTCTGCATAAGCAGCCGATGTGGATCATTAGGACATCATTTATCAGTCATTCATGCATATCTTGCGTTGGTACGGAAATGGGATCCCTAATAGCCGAAGACAAAAGATTCATATGAGAAAACATAAGTAAACGGGCCAAGTTGGCTTGAGCTTGAATGAGTGTATCTTACAAAAAGAGTACCCTAGTCGCCCTGGTACCAGCTGTATAAATAGAAAGACTTTAGGTCAGTCTATGGGCTTCGGTGCCATCGTGAAAGGCCCTACCTTGTTTAGAGGATATCGACTGTCTTTGGGCTTTCCTTCTTTCTACGGGTCAACTACCCTTATTCGTATCCGTCTAGGTAGGCGAATCATGCTACAATTCGAAATTCTTTTGAAAAAGTATACGGATATTCCCGAAGGCGGGTGATGCCCAGAAAGAATACTTGTCTAAGATGCTCCATTGTGTCATGAACTGCAAGTTAAGCGTTGCTCTATCCTGTTTAATGGTGTTGGACCGAGACAAAACGATTCCCTCAATACAGCTTAACTCCGTCAAGTTTGTACCATTCTGTAATATTCCAGTAGTTGCCGCAAGGAATGACGTGTGCATCGTGCTATAATCAAACGCTTCCATCGTGCTATGAGCGGACAATTCCGAAGAAAGGCTCTCCCTCCATCCATCGAGTCAAGTAATTCACTATCAGAAATTTCTCCGCCGCCTATCTCATGCCATGCTTCCTCTTTCCCCGAATCGCCCCTTCGGGGTTTTTGTCCAATGCGTCCCGCTTCTCGGAAAAGAAATCCAGAAAGTCCTCGGTAGGATTGAGATCTTGGTCCATGGAGTCCCAAGAAGGTAAAAACTCCAACCTGTCTCATGCCCCTTCACCATAGGTCATCGAAAGGATCTCGGAGACCCACCAAAGTACGAAAGCCAGGATCTTTCAGAAAACGGATTCCTATTCAAAGAGTGCATAACCGGATGGATAAGCTCACACTAACCAGTCAATTTGGGATCCAACCGAAGCACTGGAGTGATCCAGTAGCCGGGGGTCTTGCGACTATTTTCAAAAAATATATATAAGAATCCCTTTTTAGAACCCTTGTAAGGGTTCCACGCAGTTTCAGTAGTTCTTCCGCTTCCCGAGACAAATTCGCCTGTTTGTGCCTCGTAATAACCACTAGCAGGTTGATGCATCATTACCCTGATGCACACCGGTTACGAGAACAACTATAAGAGTAGGAGGGAATTCAATATCAATTGCAGTTTTCTAAGACATTTGGGATTTGTCTTCCGGAGACGTAGAACAAAAATTCATTTATTTGCATCAAGCTTTCGAGGGGCTCATTCACGCACCAAGGGTGCCAACTTTCGTCAAATTCTCTTTGCCGTCAAATGGAAAGTTAGCTCATAGGGCTAGCGCTGAGAAACTGTCATCCCAGTCAATCCAATTGGGATGCCCTGGACCTTGATGTGAACGGAAGCAAGCATTTTGCTATGAAAGCAAAACAGGAAGCGACTTTTTTTCTAAGGCACGTGATATTATTCATTTTTATCTATTATTCAGAAATAAAATAGAGATCTCAGAGATAAGTTTTATCTAATCTTATCTTTTTAGTTAGAGTTCTAGCTCACTTAAGGGTTCTAACTTGTTCAGAACTCATTATCCATAACTAGGGTCCTCGTAGGCTTCATTTGGAAGAAAATACTTGAATAATATTTTCATGAATTCTCTATCTTCCTCCCTCCCCCTGCATTCTCTCTTCTCCCCTTCCTTTGATCTCTCTCTATCTTATTCTGATTCAAAATCCTTTTGTTAGACCTAATCTTTCTCTCTTTTCCCTTGTTCATCCTATGTCAGTAGCTCCATGCAACGGTGATCAAAGTGAATCGTCCTAGAAAATCCTTGAAGTTGCCAATTTTAGGATCCTACCTCTGTTATAACTTTCTTTTCTTTTTAGGTTTAATAAATCTACCATAACACGATCACACAAAACATGCACAAAAGAAATTTAAAAAATAAGATGAATAAATAAAGAAAGCTCACTCTGATTCAACTATCAAAAGATGTACAACAGAAAAAATACTCATTAATTTATTTATAAAAAAACGTACAACAGAAAAATACTCATTGATGAAAATAAAATAAAAAAACTTACTTCTGTTTGACTTTTGACATTGTGGAAGAATCTCAATGTAGCAGGTGTCCTTAAATGATGTAATGACAAATATCTTAACACCATACTGTAATAACATTGGAACAAACGTCAGTCACCAATTGAAAATTTAAAACACACACTTGAATTGAGAGAAAAATAGTAGATCACCATCATATTCATATGACAATAGACAATAAAAGAGAGAAATTAGGATCTTCCAAGTTAGGAAAAGAGAAAGAGAAATAACAGGAAGGGATCAACCAAAAATCTCTTCCTTTCTTGGGATACCAACTGGGGAACTCCAAACCATTCACCGAGGACTGAGATTCCTCAGGAAGAAAATTCGGAATCAATCTATGCTGATCAAATCTGGAAAAGCGACGACGAGCCTAGCTAATCAACTACTTCAAGAGCATAAAAGAACACATTAATGACATGCATTGTTCTCCAGACCAAAGTGAAAAGTGAGGACCCTATAATAGCAACAGTTGTATAAACTTTTGTATGGTGCTCTTGGAGTTATAGTGCTTTTTCTTCGTAAGTACTTATTTAAGTATAATAGAAATGATGACTGTTGCTTTCAAGATGCAAAATGAATTTAAAGGTATTGCTTGTGAATGTAAAACTCTAGAATAAGGGTAATGTTGAGAATATAATTAAGTAAATAAAAGTGTGCTCTCTTACGGCTTAAGTTTTTAGATAAGATGGGCATACACTTCAACATGGTATCATAGCAGGTAGAGATCATGGGTTCAAGTCTCACTGCCATCATTATAAAAAAAGGATTCATTCATAGATTGCACCCTGAGGTTGTCCCCAAATCCCTGTTACACACCCATTGACCACGGGAATCATCTTACACACCCAGAAAAATTAAATGTGTATCAATTATACACCTTTTCACCTACGTGTTTTACACAGAACTGGCGAGTAAATGCTAAAATATTTTAATTTTTTTTTCAATGATCTTTTTTTTTTTTTTAAATAACAGTTTTTCCACCTTATTTCTTCACCACTGCACCACCTCCTCTCAACCATTGCCATTACTACCAGCAAAAAACACAAATTTTCACCATAAAATTATCTCCATCAGCTTTTCACAACAGAAAACCACCATAATAAATCACTATAGTTCTACTACATAGTTCATCTCCTATTGCTAATTCTAAAAAGGACTGAGTGGGAAGAAACAGGAGGTAGAAATGGTCACCAGACAGAATTTCCAGCCAAGATCTGGTGAAATGGTTCTTCTATCTCATAATTGACTTAAGTTCCTAAGTTCTGGTTTGAATAGGAAGATGATGGCTGTGGGTTTTTCTAGTGGTTGGCGGTGGTGGAGTTGCTTACAAAAGAGAATGACATGAAGAGAGAATGGTTAAGGGATATAATTGCAATTTTAAGTGTTTTATTTTTTAAAAATATCAATGACGTGCATCACGTCATTGTTGGTGTGTGAAATACACCATTTTTTTCTGAAGTGGTTAAACAAAAAAGTTGTGTGTAAAAGCTATACTTTAAACAAATTTGGGTGTGTAAGGTAATTCCCGTGGTCAAGGGGTGTGTAATAAGGATATTGGGACAACCTCAGGGCCAATTTATGTATAAGCCTAAAAAGAATTTCCACATGCTTGACCCATTAAAAAGAATGGCCCGCAAGGGAAGGGGCGTGTTGAGAATATAATTAACTAAATAAAAGTGTGTTATCTCTAACCGCTTAGATGAATATAATTAAGTAAATAAAAGTGTTCTCTGTAAAAGCTTAAGCTTTAGATGAGATGGTTACACACTTTTACAAAAATAGGTAAGAAACACCAAAAATTTGGAGATAAGGGATAAGATGTATTACATTTTAGAATCATTACAGAACAACATATTGATTCTAAAGTATCTACTCTTTAGTCTTTTCGAGATCCTGTAATTAAAATTTACAGATATAAGAATTCCCATGCTTCAGAGGATTGTTCTTCTTGCCACTGATTTTTAGTTTGATCAAATAACCTGTTGTTATCAGTTTTGACATTTGTTGCATGGGACACAATGTGAATGACTAAATTTCACCCAGCAATCATTAGGAAGGACATTAATTACATCCTCCTTGCACTTGTTTGCAGAATACTGAAAATACCAGTGACTTACCAAATCAACCCCAATTTCGTGTGGTTGATGAAAGTCAACAAAGAAACTCTCATGATACATAACACAAGCTTATGTTTGTCTTCTATAAATAGTAGTAGGTTTTGTCCTCCACACAGAAATGAACCAAAAGCGACAAAGCAAAGGAATAATAAGTCATAAGCAAATACATTTTCAGATTCCTCAACAAACTTCACTTCCCATGAAATTCCTAATAACAGATCTTATCAGGATACATTTCTCATTTCTTTTGAATTTTTCAAGTTTTGTTTGCCTCTGATTTGTTGAATTTCAGATCTTTATAAGTATTTTTTTTCTTAGTTAGAATAACAAGGTCATAAAAACAGAATTCAGAAATTCTTAGTCTCAGACATAGAATTTACATCAAGAAGAACTAAATCCATCAACAAGAATTTCAACAATGACATGGAAACCAAAAGTAAGTCAATCCACGGGCAATTATCTCTATCTCTCTCAAAAGTCAAGAAGCCACTGGCGATTTTGTGTAAAATCCAAGGGTTTTACTTAAGAAATCCCAAAGCTGGAGAGCATATTTTTGTCAGCACATAAGCTCTTCCTATTATAATATTTTCAGAGAGGCTTTCTACAAAAAATTCACAGCATGAGACACATTTAAGCCATCAAAGGTGCTGGCATCAAGAGCAAACACTGGCAGAGTACTCATTGAATACAAAGCCACTTCACTTGATCTAATAAATAGACTGTCTAAAAATGATAAGAAATTTTAATGCCATTCTACTCCTTGTTCATTGTTTTAAAGAGATCCGTCATATTGCACAAGTTACAATAGCATTGAAGACCTCACTAAGAATGGGATCTATCCAAATATGTCATTTAAGAGCTTTGTCCTTCATGTCCAAAAGAGCTTTCTTCTCTTAAAAAAATCCATCGTCTAATAAGAAAGAACTGAAGCTGGCTTATCCAAACAGGGGTTTCCTGGCTAAGCAAGCACCAGACCCCTGTTGAAACATCTAAAATGGCATTGAGGACTAGCTTATAAATAATTCGCTTCTAATGCTCCCTAGAATAACCAATCAAGTTCAACAGACCTCAAAACTACCACAGTAGCCCCAAGTTTGATGTTCCACTCAATGTACTTGCAAGTAACTACCAGTTTCATCAATATGTGCTAGAGTAATTTCTAAATAAATGAATTCAGCAAATTATTGTGGAAACATGAAAACAGCAGAACACAGGGGAGAGGGAAGAGGACACTACTGAATCTGCAGCAGCCTGCAAAGTTAAATGATCACCCCATTCGCCAGTCCTGTTAGAAGGAGCAGTTCAATAAGAGGCTAAGAGCACAATAATAAAATAGAAAAGACAGACTGAAAGGAGCTTTAGGCATTACTTGCTCATTTTCTTCAAGTATTCATCATAGACCATCGGAACATAACCCTCATACAACTCCCTATGGGACTTGAGCTAATAAAAACAATAATTAGAAGTAATCATCAATAGTTACAAAGAAGTAAATTGAAGGATGTGATCACAATGCACAACTATTATTTAATTTAACTTCGTATTATGCATATGTAAATTTTGGCTTTGATTGGACGCCTCTTTGTGCCTACACTCCCCAGTTCTGTTTTATGGAATCTGGACACAGCCCTTCTGCTGACATGCAACTGTTGCTTTTTTTCTTTTTTATGGATCACATGCAACCATAGAATTGAAACGAAACTAACAAAAATGTTTGAGAAAGACCTGTTGAACAACTTGTTCCCTCACAAATTTGTGATGCTCAGTACTGCGATATATTTGGTCTGACAGTGAGCGGAACTGCAAATATGTCATAAAGCATTACATAAGTTAACAAATATCACCTCATATATCATATCATGTGTTAGAATAAGACTAGGAATAGGATTTGTATATAGTATCCTACATGGAAAAGGATTGAGATGTAACATCTATAAATAGGGTTCAATGTAATAATGTAGGTACACAATTTAATAATATATTTTTCTCCCATATTTCTCACATGGTATCAGAGCATTGGTGAGAAAATATAGCTGTGCAAAATACCAACTCTTCCGGCGAATAAATTCCGTCACTGTGCAATTTCCGGTGACTGCTTGCAGCCATCTCTGTTTTGGTCAGTGTTGTGCGAAAACAAACACCACCACGAGGTTCCCATCCTCTGGCGACAAAACCACAGCAAATCGTACCGGCATAAGTGCCACTCGCCGTCACGCGCCACATGAAGTTGCGGCACTGGCGGCGAGTCAGCTCCACGCGCCGGCGCGTGAGGACCTTTCCGATCACTTTTTAAACTGATTTTTTTCTGGTGAGGTCGCCTAAGAATTCCGACCAAACTCCATCAATATATTTTTGGATTCCGATCACCGGAACAGTTTTCCGGCGCCGGCAGATTTTTTCCCAATTGGCTCATCTCTCCATTCCAAGCCTACCCATTCAATTTGTTCCTAATTCTGATCACCTTTAGTGTTTCTGGAAAGTTTCCGATGACTGTTTTCTGGTAACTGTTTGCTGCAGTTTCTGGATTCCGGTTTCTAAGCATCATCAACCTCTTTTGGTCAGATTTCTTAAAGTTTTTAAACCATGTCTCTCGAATTTGATGTTTTTAATCCCAAAAACACGAGAATTGAAATTTCAAGCCCTATGATTACTTCCGAACTATTAATGGGAAGTTCAAACTATTTAGCTTGGGCTTCCTCGGTTGAGTTGTGGTGCAAGGGTCAAGGTGTTCAAGATCACTTACCACAAAAGACTATTGTGATTAATTAAAAAGCAGAGGCTAGTGAGATAGAAAAGACCAAAGCACAGTGGAAGAAGGTTGACGCTCAATTATGTAGTCTCTTGTGGCGATCTATTGATTCCAAGTTGATGCCCTTGTTTCGTTGCTTCCAGACATGTTATTCAGTTTGGAAAAAGGCTCAGGTTTTATACAGTAATGACATATCTCGATTTTATGATGTGCTATCTCGGATGACCAACTTAAAGAAACAGGAATCAAATATGTCTACTTACTTGGGACAGGCACATGCAGTTATGGAGGAATTTGAACAGTTGATGCCAATCACTACAAACGTTGAAAAACAACAAGAGCAAAGACAGATATTGTTTCTAGTTCTCACACTTACTGGACTTCCTACTGACCTTGATTCGGTGCGTGATCAGATTTTGGCAAGTCCTACGGTTCCTACAATTAATGAACTATTTTCTTCGTCTTGCTGCGCCTCCTAATCACACAGTGGTTCTATCACCAACTGTTGACTCCTCTGTTCTCGCATCTCAAACCATAGAGAATCGAACATCTCAGTCTACGGATAGTTGACGAGAAGGAGGTTGTTTTGGAAAATCTCGAACTAAGTGTAGTTATTGTCATAAGTTTGGACACATTCGCGAGGTATGTCGTGCTCTACATGGTCCACTACCCAATGATGTTCAGTGTAGTCATTGTCATAAGTTTGGACACACTCGTGACGTATGTCGTGTTCTGCATGGTCAACCACCCAACACTGCTCATGTTGCTCAGACGGACACTACAGGAAATCCGAGAATTTTATCTTAAGGAGAATATAATGAGTACCTTCAGTATCGTTATTTTGTTAGTTTCATTGACGATTTTTCCAAATGTACTTGACTATTCTTAATGAAAGATCGTTCTGAGTTATTCTCTATATTCAAGAGTTTTTGTGCTGAAATACAAAATCAATTTGGTGTTTGTATTCGTACTTTTCGTGGTGATAATGCCTTAGAATACAAATCCTCCTAGTTTCAGCAGTTTATGACTCACCAAGGAATTATTCATCAAACACCCTGTCCGTACACCTCTCGGCAGAACGGGGTAGCAGAAAGGAAGAATAGATCTCATTAAGACTGCTCACACTCTTCTCATTGAATACCATGTTCCGCTGCGCTTTTGGGGGTGATGCAGTCCTCACAACTTGTCTTTAATTAATCAAATGCTCATCATCTATTCAGAATCAGATTTCATATTCCATAGTATATCCTCAATCATCTCTATACTCTCATCCTCCTCGTGTTTTTGGGAGCACATGTTTTGTGCATAATCCAACTCCGGGGATAGATAAATTAGCCTCTCGCTCTCTTAAATGTGTCTTTCTTGGTTATTCTTGAGTTCAAAAGGGGTATCGTTGCTTCTCACCTGATCTCCGTCGATATCTTATGTCTGCCGATGTCACATTGTTTAGTCAAAACCTTACTTTAGGTCTCCTTCTGATCATCCTGATATCTCTGAGGTCTTACCTATACCTCAGGTTTTACCTACATCGACCTTTGAGGAATCTACGTTACTTCTACATCTCCGGTCACAGTGCCACCACTTCTAACTTATCATCGTCGACCGCGTCCAGCATCAGACCCCATAACAGGCCCATATGATTCATGTCATACGTCAAACCCTGCACCTACTGCGGACTTGTCTCATCCTGATCAACCGATTGCACTTCGGAAAGGTAAAAGGTCCACTCGTAATACTAATCCACATTATACCCTTTTAGTTATCATCGTCTATCATCATCCCATTATGCCTTTGTATCATCATTATCCTATGTCCCCATTCTTAAGTCTACAGATGAAGCCCTTTCTCATCCTGGATGGCGACAAACTATGATTGACGAGATGTCTGCTTTACATACAAGTGGTACTTGGGAGCTTGTTTCTCTCCCTTCAGGTAAATCTACTGTTGGTTGTCGTTGGGTTTATGCAGTCAAAGTTGGTCCGGACGACCAAGTTGATCGGATTAAGGCTTGCCTTGTTGCAAAGGGGTATACACATATATTTGAGCTTGATTACAGTGATACTTTCTCTCCCGTGGCTAAAATAGCATTTGTTCGTCTTTTTCTATCCATGGTTGTTGTCCGCCATTGGCCTCTTTATCAGTTGGACATTAAGAATGCTTTTCTCCATGGTGATCTTGAGGAGGAAGTTTATATAGAGCAACCACCCGATTTTATTACTCGAGGGGGAGTCTAATCTGGTGTGTTTATTGCGTCGGTCACTTTATGGTCTGAAACAGTCTCCTCGAGCCTGGTTTGGTAAATTCAGCACAGTAATTCAAGAGTTTCGTATGACCCGCAGTGAAGTAGATCATTCGGTGTTTTATCATCATTCTACTCCAGATATGAGTATTTATTTGGTGGTTTATGTTGACGATATCGTTATAACTGGCAATGATCAAGATGGTATCACCAATTTAAAGCAACATCTCTTTCAGCATTTCCAGACTAAGGATCACAACAGACTGAAGTATTTTCTAGGTATTGAGGTTGCCCAATCCACGTCAGGTATTGTTATTTCGCAACGCAAGTATGCCTTAGACATTCTTGAGAAGACAGAAATGATGGGTTGTAAACCCATTGACACTCCTATGGATCTGAATGCTAAACTCTTGCCAAGACAGGGGGAGCCACTCAGTGATCTTGGAAGATATAGGCGGTTGGTTGGTAAGTTGAATTATCTCATAGTGACTAGACCTGACATTTTGTTTTCTGTGAGTGTTATAAGTCAGTTTATGGATTCTCCCTGTGATAGTCATTGAGATACAGTTATCCGCATTCTGGGATATATTAAGTCAGCCCCAGGTAAAGGACTGCTTTTCGAAGATCGCGGCATGAGCAGATCGTTGGATATACATACGCTAATTATGCAGGATCATCCTCTGATAGACGTTCTACATCCGGATATTGTGTGTTAATAGAAGGTAATTTGGTGTCCTGGAAGAGTAAGAAACAGAGTGTCGTTGCTCGATCTAGTGTTGAATCAGAGTATCAAGCAATGGCGTAGCAACTTGTGAGCTAGTTTGGATTAAGCAGTTGCTCTTTTGGAGAAATCAGTCAAATGGAACTTGTGTGTGATAACAAAGCGGCCCTTCATATCGCATCAAATTCGGTATTTCATGAGAGGACTAAGCACATTGAGATTGACTGTCACTTTGTCAAGGAAAAGATACTCTCCGGAGATATTGTTACTAAAATTTGTAAAGTCGAGTGATTAGCTTGCATATATTTTCACCAAGTTACTCAGTCTTCCGCGTATTACATACATACTAACAAGCTCGCTACATATGACTTGTATGCACCAGCTTGAGGGGGAGTGTTAGAATAGGAGTAGGAATAGGATTTGTATATAGTATCCTACATGGAAAAGGATTGAGATGTAATATCTATAAATAGAGCTCAATATAATAGTGTAGATACACAATTCAATAATATATTTTTCTCCCATAATTTCTCACATCATGCCTAATAGAGGAAAAGATAATATTTGAGAAAACACAGTTGTGAAGGGGGCTATCTCTCTGAAATGGAAGTAGAAAAACTTTACCTCCTCCATCCTCTACAATATCCTCTCAGGGGTGACACTCTAAAAGATAGATCCTCAACTTTTACTTCCTAACCAAATAAAAATGCTCATATACATCGGACACATGTCATTCACAACATCAAAAGAGATAGGATACGGACAAAAAAGAAGGGGACAGGTCAAGAGCGAAGGACACTCCTGAAGTATTATGCAGGAGAGCAATAGGTCACTTCTTCGAATTTCCTTGGATTTCATTGGATGCGGAACTCAGCAGAATAATACAGAATGGATGTTAATATTTTTAGCCCACGATAGAGAGCCAGGGAAAAAAGTTAAGAGAGAAAAGAGAGATGCATTTCACAAAAATTTGAAAAACGCTATTTTATTCTCCAAAGGTCATTTGGTTCACATGGGATAAAGAACAATAATCTTGGGATAGAATGTGGAATTATTTAATCTCTTGTTTGGTTGGAATTTTCTTTCCTGTTTAAGAAAATTTGGGATAAAATCCCAGGATATCTAATCCCAGAATAAAACAACCAAATGACAAAAGTACCCTTCTCCAAAAATCTTCTCTCAAATTCCTTTAGGAAAACCAAAGTTAAAACTAAAAATAAAAGTTTATCTAGAAACCAAACACATTATATGTCGTATATCCCAATGAACCGAACATCTTCCAAAAAGAAAGTATATTCACTAAATAATCCCGTATTATAAACCCCATATTATAATCCCGGTATAACTTGTTTACAAACCAAACGACCCCTAAGAAATAATGTATTGCAAGTGATTTTAGTCCCAAAAAAGGAGTTAAGCTATTGCAATATTTCTATGGATCAACAAGGAGTTATTAGAAGAAGACGAGAATAAACTGACCTGACAGTTGCCATCTCCAGAAACTTTTAACTCAACTAGATCATATACTTCCAACCTATAGAAAAAGTGTTTCTCTCAAACATCCATCCATCATTATGCAAAAGGTACAATTAAGAAGAAATCTTTTCTATATTCCCAGATATTGATCAAGAAGGAAATCCAAAAGGAACTCGAATTTTTGGTGCAATCGCCCGTGAATTGAGAGAACTAAATTTTACTAAAATAGTTTCATTAGCTCCCGAGGTATTATAAAATGAAATCGTGATCTGTTTCTAGGGGGTATTTGAAAGAAATAGATTAATTAGTAAACTGTGTCTCACACATATATCTTTTATTTGGTTACAGTTCTTGCTTTCCTCCTTATTTCAGCAATTAATTGCGTGTTCAGCAGCACAGACAAAAGTATAACAAATGGTTTTCCATTATTAATAACATCCACTGGATGAAAAAAAAATCATAAGGAATAATATGGTTATTTTTGAACTTTTATGACAAAATGCTTCAATGAAGTTCGAGAGGAAATTTTGAGCAAGGAAACAATTGACATACAAAATGTAACGTCCCGTAAAATTAAACTTTTAATTCAGGCTAGTTAGCGGCTTAATTCAGGCTATGATAAATCAGTTTTTATGGGAGGGAATGTCAACAAAAGGAAAATACAACTAATTAATTGGCAAGTGGTTTTAAGGGAAAAGAAAGGTGGTGGACTGGGTGTGAGAAATCTGAAACTTCACAGTAAGAGCATGCTTTTCAAATGGTTTTGGAGGTACAACTTGGGTGGCGATGAAGCTTGGAAGAAACTGTTTAATGCTATTTATGGCAAGAGTGATGGTTGGAAAATACATTTTATCCAAAGGAATGTAAATGGGTCAGTTTGGAAGGACATGTAGTTTGTGGGAAGAATTTATTCAATACACTGATCAGGAGGTGGGAAATGAAGAATTAATCAGATCCTGGACAGATATATGGGTTGGGGAAGAGTGTTTGAAGAGTAAATTCCCTAATCTATTTAATTGCTCAATAAATAAGGTGTGGGTTGTTGATTTCCATTCAGATTCAGGCTGGCAACTTGAGTTTAGAAGAAACTTGATTGATTGGGAGGTAGAGGAGTTTTGCAAATTACTTCAGCTACTAGAATTAGTTAACAATGATCAACTTAAGAGGGATTCTCTGATTTCGATAGCTAGCAAAGATAAAAGATTCTCACTGAGTAATTGCTACAATCTATTGACTAAGCAAACAGGTCATTGGGATGCAACTTGGCCTTGGAAAATGATTTGGAAGACAAAAGCTCATTTTAAAGTAGTACGCCTTGGATGGATTGCAACCTGAGAAGCTTGTTAACTCAAAATAATTTACAGAAGAGAGGTTATGAATTATGTAACAGATGCTACTTGTTTGAGGAAGATCAGGAAATAGTTGATCACTTACTTCTTCATTGTAGATTTTCAAGAAAGTGTTGAGATTTATTTCTGAACATCTGTGGTGTTTCATGGGTGATGCCTAAGAATGTTAAGGTTTAATGTTTAGCTGGCAATATCAAATGATATCTAGAAAGATAAAACTGATATTGAAGACTCTTCCACTCTACATCTTTTGGACTATTTGGCTGGAGAGGAATAGGGCATGCTTTTAGGGGGAAAAGAAGCATATCTCTAGAACTAAAAATAGATGTCTACATAATTTATATATTTGGTGTAAAAGCAGTCTGCTAGTGAATCTGAAACAGTATATGAATTTTCTGGATTTATTAGAAAGAAGAATAGAGCAGTTTGTTTATTTGGTTTTTGTCAGAGTGTTGTACTCTATTGTACCTTCATGGTACTTTATCAATAAAATCTTACCTTATCAAACAATGATTTCTTACCTTATGAATGAGGTCTTAAATGCTCCATAGGCTAATTATGTCAAACTCCAAATGTTCAATAGAACTAAAAACGGTAAAATCATGATATTAAATGTTTTTGGGAGAACCCTAGAAGCTGAGAGGGTATTCGTTTCAAAAGGTCGAAATGTTTATCTAGAAACTACATGTATCAATTTAGGATAGTACTTAGAACCATTTAGGCAACTTCTCATTCCCCCCTATTAAAAAGGAGGTATCTGTGCTAGCTCATTGAATGTTGATCCATATGACATATATGGTGATACAACCTTGTCGAGCGAGTGTTGGTTGTCCATCATGACATACATGGGGCATTGATATTGATGTCAGTGTCTATAGGAATTCCCAATAAAATAAATACTATGTTCAATGATGTCAAATGTTTCAAATTACAGTTTTCATGTTCTATGCTTCTAACGCCTATTGTCTTCCTTAAATGGATTTTTGAAATGCTTTACAATAATTTAGTGTTGCATGTCACCCATGCTTCAGAGACTTCGCTCAAACCTTATAGGGTAGAAACAATGATACTTACGAAATTGTACACAATCCCTTCATGGGCAAACTTATTGTATATTTCAAATACTACTGCACTCGGAGTTAATGATGAGAGTTAGGCATCTTCTCTTTCCGTTGATCCACTTTAGGTGAGCCCCACGTCTTTTACTGGTGGGTGCATGTTTAGACATTTATTTTTTAATGGAGCCAGGGACTCGTCTTGCGCCATCATCCTCATGTATGTTGTTAAAAGTTCCAGTGACATTGTGAGAGGTCTAGTTATGTACATGAAATTTATATTTCATATCTCATGTTAAGATGATGTTATTACTTTATTGAACACTCATGTTTTTCAATATGAGCCCAACTTATGTTTTAAGTAATGATGAGGTTATACACCAAACTTTTTATGATAAAAGTTTTAGATGTTCAAGTGATGTTTATGTGAATGAAGATTCAAGAAAATAGGTAGACAGGTTTATGTGGTCTGTTTGGTGTAACTAACAGCATCGGGTGCCAGTCACGTTCCTTCCTTTTGGAAGGTGACACAAAACACTGGCTTAAGGAGAGTTAAAATGCATTTGAAACTCTCTTTTTTTATGTTCAAATGCAAGACTGTCTCATATGCAAGTCCCTCACTAGCTTGGAGACAGTGTTATCAATAGCGTGAGCGTCATCGCATTAAGCGAGAAGCGAGGCATAGCGCACCTCTGTCGCTTTTCTGCCCTAAAGTGAAGCATGGGAGAAAAGGTGCACACTTCTGCGACTAAAGCGAGAAGCGAGAAAGGCGCGCTTAAGTGAGTCAACTGCTGCAACTAGGGTTTTTAATTTTAAAATTTTGTAAGAACATTTTACACAACTTCTCTTCCAAAACATCTGCTTCGAGTTGGACTGCTGCGAGCTTGTGACTTCTCTTCCTCTGCTCTTCAACTGCGGCGACCTGTTTTCAATGTACGTTTTCTCCTCTTCCCTTCCTTTTCTTCTCTTCTCCTTTTTTTCTTTTTTTTCTCTTCTTCGCTTCTTTTCTTTTCTTTTTTAGTTCTTCAACTTGCTGCAATTATTTTCTCTGGTTTTTAATTTGTTTCTGTTCTTCAATTTTTTCTTTGTTTTGTAATATTTTTCTCTATTCTGCTCCGTTTTTTGTCCCTGTTTTGTAATGTTTTTCTCTGTTTTTTTTTTTGGTTGTGTTTGTAGTAAATTCTGCTTTTTTATTCAATGCCAACAAAGAGATCCAGCTTGGGCTTATGGAACTGCAATGGGCTAACTCAAAAGTTCAATGTATATTTTGTGAAGAGAGATACAACGGTGGAATACATCGTCACAAAAAAAACATCTGATTGGTGGTTATAAAGACGTGGTTGTATGTCCAAAAGTTTCGGATTTTGTTAAGGAAGAAATGAGAGAGTATGCTGCGAGAAAAAATGAGGTAAAAACTCAAAATGAGCCATGGAGCATCTATGGTTAATCTTGTCGATGAAGATGATCAAATGGACGAGGATGATGTTGAAGAAGCCAATGATATATCAATGGAGCCTGCCTCAAAATCTCAAAGAAAGTCTTCAACTAGTGGAAGAGGGTCATCCACCGCTAGCACTATTAAAGGTCCTCTCAATCTTTATTTCTCTCAAAAACCACATGAAAAGAGAAAAGATGAAGCTATTGATTTGAATTCTTGCGAGAAGGCTTTAAGGGAGCACGTTGTAGCTGCTTTTGCAAGGTGGATGTATGATGCAGGGCTCCCTTTCAATTGTGTCAATTACACCGAAAGTTATGGTGAATTCATTGAGGTCGTAGGCCAATATGACCCTGGAATGAAGCCCCCCACCTATCACAAAGTAAGAGCTCCTTGTCTAAAAAAGGAGGTGGAGAAAACAAACAAGATTGATGAGGAACATAAGGTGCAATGGCAAACTTATGGATGTTCCATTATGATGGATAAATGGACAGCGAAAAATGGGGAAACGATCAATAATGTATTAGTGAATTCTCCAAAAGGTAGTATGTTTCTTGAATCCTACTATTGACTCTTCTACCGATTCCAATAAAATGTTCGACTTGTTTGAGAAGACAATATTAAAATTGGGAAGGAAAATGTTGTACAAGTTGTTACCGATAGCGCAGGTGAGAATGTTAAAACGGGTGACATGTTGAAGGGAGTGTTCCCGCACATTTTTTGGACTCCATGTGCTACCCCATTGCATCAATTTGATGTTCGGTGACATTTTCAAGGAAGCCCCATATTCTACGGGTGAACAAGTAGTTCTAGTTTTCTTTTTTAACCTTCATGTTTATTTTTTATACTTGTTAACTATTAAAAACAAAAACTACAGTTTTGCTAAGGCTGTTAGGATACATTCTTACATTAGTTAGAGGTCATTATGTTGAACATGATGAGGAGATGGACAAAGCAAAGAAATTTGGTGAAACCGGTCAAAACAAAATTCGCAACAGCTTTATTGACTCTTGCAAAAGAAAAACTTGAGAACCTTGTTCATGTCAACTGAATGGGATGAGAGTAGGGATGGCAGATGAGCCATTTGGGCTGAAGTTGGGCGGGTCAAGATGGGCTGAATCAATAGATGGGCCAATGCCCAACCCGCCCAAAACTTACATGGCTAAGATGGGCGGGTCAAGATGGGCTAAATGATGGGTCATAACCCAACTTGCCCAACTTGACCCATTACTTTTACAAATTTCAAACTTACTTTCTATGATGTTATTTTATTTTGTATGATATTTGATTTTTTCCATATCTTTATTTTTAAAATAATAATAATATTTTTAATTTTTTTTTCATTTTTTATAAAAGTAAAACAAATATATAAAATAGAAATTTTGGGGGTGGGGTGGGAGGGGGGTTGGGTGATGGGGTACGGAAATTTTCTCATTTTTTAATAAAATTTTATATATAAGTAAAATAAATATATAAAATAAAAACTTCAGGGGTGGTGTGGGAGGGCACGGGGTTGGGGGGTAAGAAAAAATTTCATATTTTTAATAATTTTTTTATAAAAGTAAAAAAATATGAAATAGAAATTTGAGGATGTGGGTAGGGCATGGGGTGGAAGGGGTAGGGGGAGGAGGTAAGAAAAAATTTCATATTTTTATACTTTTTTTTTATAAAAGTAAAAAAGAATATGAAATAGAAATTTGAGGATGGGGTAGGGCATGGGGTGGGGGATGGAGGGGGGTAGGGGGGAGGTAAGATTTTTTTTTATATTTTAATAATTTTTTTATAAAAGTAATAAAAAATATGAAATAGAAATTTGAGGATGGGGGTACGGCAATGGGGTGGGGTGGAGGGGGTAGGTGTGGGTAGGTGGGGTAGAGGTGGGTAGGGGTGTGATAGGGAGGTAGGGGTGGGGTGGAGTAGGCAAGGTAGGGGGCAGAGATGTGAGGGTGGTTCAGTGCTTGGGTGGGGATTGGTGTAGGGGAGGGGGTAGGGTGGATGGATAGTGTGGTGGGTGGTTGGGGTGCGTTGGTGTTTATTCTTTCGAAATAATAAAAGAATTTTTAAAATAATTATTTATAAATAAAAATCTTAATCTAGAGTGGAGCTCTAATCGTTAAGACTGAGCATTTTCATGGGTCAAGTTTAGGCATTATCATGGGTTTATTTGGGCTGTTGATTTATGATGGGTCAACTTGGCCTAAGCCCAAACCAACCCATCATCAAAATCACTCTTGCCCAAACCCATGAAACTTTGGGTGGGTCATTTGGGTTTGGGCTAATTTTGCCACCCCTAGATGAGAGTATCTATGCAAAGGAAACTGATGGGAAAGAAGTTGTGAGTTATATTCTTTCTCCATATTTTTGGAATGACACTGTTCAAGCACTTATAGTTAGTGGTCCTTTGGTTATTGTACTTCGTTAGGTGAATGGGGAGATAAAACCACCAACGGCCTACATTTATGAAGCCATGGATAGAGCCAAAAAAGCTATTGAACAGGCATTTGATAAAGATGTGAGGAAATATGAGAAAGTTTTTGAATTCATTGATACAAGGTGGAAGGCTCAACTTCATCAACCTTCTCTTGCAGAAGGACATATTTTGGACGTCGGGCTCTTTTATATAAATAATGAGAAAGACTTCAGATAAAGAAGTGTAGGCGGGATATCACATGTGTTGAGAGGTTGGTCCCAGATGAAGATTCGCAAGACAAAATAGGGGAGGAGCTTGGTTTGTACATGAAAGAAAATGGACTACTTGGAATGGATTCGCCGTTAGAGCCAGAATCTTAGGTCACTAGGTGAGCAAGTTGTTTTATTTGAATTGTCTTTAAAACTTTAAGTTTTAAGTTATTAGCTTTTACAATAATTCTTCTACAATTAAATGGTGGACGTAATTTGGTTATGGAGTTTCAAACTTGCAACAATTTGCTATTAGAGTTCTAAGTTTAACTTGTAGCTCATCCGGATGCGAGAGAAATTGGAGTGTGTATGAACATGTGAGAAGCTTTATTAAATCATTACTAAACTTAATTGTATACCAATTGTCCTAAGTACTCCTATTAATTACTTTCTACAACTTATGTGCAGATTCATACTAAGAAGAGGAATAGGCTTGAGCTAAAGCGTCTTAATGATCTAGTGTTCGTTAAATATAATAGAACATTGATGCGTTGTTACAAAGCTCGCAATACCATTGATCCAATTTTGTTAGATAATATTGATGATGCAAATGAATGGTTAACTAGAGCCCCTCTAAATCATGAAGATGAAGAAGTATATGAAGGAGAAGATCTCACTTTTGGTCATGTTGCTATCACAAGTGGAGTTGGGGAGAATATTTATGCTTTTAGGGGGAGTACTTTAAGGAGCAAGGGAAGAGTAGCTACAAGTTCAAGTAGAACCCTAGTTGTTGAAGCCTCCGGTGATGAAGAAGATGATGACCAACATAATAATGACAGGTTGACACTCTAAGAGATTGGAGTCTTGTTGAAGAATACGATGTTTCTCC
Source organism: Anisodus tanguticus (assembly GCA_034509755.1). Classification (NCBI taxonomy): domain Eukaryota; kingdom Viridiplantae; phylum Streptophyta; class Magnoliopsida; order Solanales; family Solanaceae; genus Anisodus; species Anisodus tanguticus. The sequence goes on along the minus strand of CM067543.1, from coordinate 44,620,566 downwards.
CTTTGTGATTTGGTTTTGCATTTGCTTAATATGTTATGACTTACAAGGATTATTGACTATCTAGTTCTAGTATCTATTATTTACTTTTTTATTTAGGAATTGAAGATTTGCTTAATATGTTATTTCTATTGAGTTTTTGGCTATTTATCTATGCAAATCTAATATTTTTTATTTTTGTATTAAATTGCACTTCAAAGGGAAAAAGTGTGCCCTCGTCACTTTTTTCCACTTATCACACTCCAAAACACTACTTGGAGAAGACAAAGATAAAGAATACCAGACAGTAGAAGTCACGAAACTAATCTGACAAGTTTGAACTCCTTTTGCTACCAAAAAGCTATCAGTAAAGAGAAGTTAAAGTTACCTGTCCATCAGCCTTTGATGATCTGATTTGGCTTCATCTACTGAGGGTATATCTCCATTAATTTTGGGAACATGCTGTAGAAACCAGGGAACAGAGTTGAAAGTGATTCTAGTTGTTCTAAATGAATGGCATAAAAACGAAAACAGGAAAGGGGAAAAGGGTAGTTCAAGAATCATACTACAAAAACAGCAGAAAAGAATGAAAATGGATGCCAGAATATCACAAACTATTGAAAGGGCCGAACATCAATGCCTAATAGCTGCATTAACCATTCATTTGTATTTGGCTGCTGTAAATTTATGTGGTAATATTAAATAAATAAAAGTGAGAAAAAAAATGAACACTATAGTTCATAATCAGGTTTCCAAAACGAATCTAAGGATAAGGAGTTACAGTGATAAAATCTCTAGTTTTCCATTTCAAAAGATTAGTTACCCAAAATTTGGGGGTACATAAAGATTGGCCTAATCACATCTGACCTGTTAATATTTCTAATCTAGTCTACCATTTCTGTTTGCATAAAGTAACACATTCTAAAAAGGAGAAATACATAGATGGCCCCTTTATGCTGTCTACAACGACCAAATTGACACTTTAACTTCATCAAAGACTAGATAGACACCTCTACGTGGCACATTTCTGTGTCTTGTGAACACACGAGTCCACTAGACCTCAAGCGTGACTTACAATTACGGCTGGCATGTCATGCAGACAAATTAAAGAATGTATATTTTTTAAAAACTAACAGTAAATAGTAAATCTTTAAGAAAACAAAAAGCCTCCCCTTCCCCCTACCCTTCCTGTCTCTCCCCTACCCTTCTTTCCAATGTCCCCTACCCTTCTTCCCATACCCCCCCCCTCCCTATCCCACTGGCTCCACCCACCCACCCCCTCTTCTTCTTTCCATAACTCCCTCCCTCCCCCTCAAAACTCCTCTTCTCTACTTCTAACCCCCACCCCCACACACACACAGCCTCTCAGTATCTGCTCTCTTATTTCCCCTTTTCTACTCCTACTTTCAACCCCCCCCCCCCCCAATAGCATATGTAAGATAAATTTAAAGAGTATAGTTATAAAAAGAAGTACATTTTTGTTATTGGTGATAGAAATGGGTGATTTATGACGGAGGTGGGCGGTTTATGAGATGGTGGAAAATATTGAAGAAGGAAGGAGAGAGAAGAAGGTGGGTTCATGCTCTATTTTGGAGAGAAAAAAGAGATAAATCTAATTTTAAGGGCCTTTACATGTCCAAAGTGTCGATTTAGTCTTCGGTAAAGTTAAAGTGTTTATCTGGTCGTTGTGGGCAACTTAAAGGGGCTATCTATGTATTTCGCCTTTTAAATAAAAGAAACTGAAAATTGGAAATACGGAAATAATTCTTCCTCTACTACATCAAGAAACAAGCGCCTGATTCTCATAGATCTCAAGAGGCAAGAACGGGACAGAGAAGCGAAAAGAATCAATTTCATCCTACACAAATCATAAAAATCAATGTCATGTATTTCCTTCCAAAATAAAATGCCAAATACAACAGTTGAAGGCATATTTTTCCTCTTCAGACAACAAGGAATACTTTCAGCTAATTAACAATTTCTTCGGTCAAAATAAGATGTGATGGCAATCTCCCTTTCCCTCTCTTGGCTTCTTAAAGTTCCACCCCTTAGTTTCAAATAAAGTGAATGAAGAACTGTCATTACTGCTGATCTGATATTCTGGGGATGCAAATTCATGAGCATTACACTACTGTTAAGGTGAGTTGATGTTTAACTGCCTCTCTCCCCATATGCATGTTCACTAAATTGTTTCTGCCTTCTTGGCCAACAACATACACTACTAAAAAGTAAAAAAGCCAAAACCTTGCCTTCCACTTTTCCACCAACAGACGCTACTCAAAAGTCTCCCCATTTGCCTGTTCACTAAATTGTTTCTGCCTTTTGCCACCAACATACGCTACTAAAAAGTAAGCAAGACAAAACCCTTTTTTCCTCTTTTCTACCAACAGATGCTACTAAAAAGCAAGAAAGAAGGACCCTACTTTACTTTGCCAGAGGCTATCAAAAGATAGTGAGCCTCCATGAGTAGTCTTGATTGCAATTCCAAAAGCACACCACAGTCAAAGCAAAAGCAAGCAGTAACCTAAATATCAAAACAGAGTAACATGCCCTTTTTCATTCATGTCGAATATCATTGGCATCGGAAACTAATTTCAAACAATGGAGTTATCCAGAAATCCAGAATATAATTACAAAGAACTCTCTCCAAAATCAGTAGAGTAAAAATGTTTAGCTACAAGTAAAACTCACAGGGATGGCAGCCAACTGATTCAAACGTTTCCCAACTTCACCATCAAGAAGAGATTCATCCTCTATCTCTGGTGAAATTGCTTGATGCTCCCAATTGGATGATGCAACTGTGAGAGGGCAAAAAGTAATCATTCCATTACTATCGGTGTCTTCCTCATTACCATCAAGTGCTGCACATTCAAAAAATATTATCAACTTAAGTATGCAAATCAGAGTAGTCTAATCTGTACATAAAACTTCTGCCTCTTCCTTACCAAAATTGTAATTCCTCCTTGACGGTGCAACCCAATCCTGAGCAAGAACTGACGCTTTTCGATGTTCTTCGTCAGTTTGTGAAGATCCTATGGGTTCCTCCACTGAAAGTCGCGATAGTTCCTCCTGAAGAGCATGGGCTATTACCTCATCATTCTCCACGTTAACATGTGTAGGCTCAGAATAACCTTCTCTCACATACCCAAGCTGAGAAAAATCCCTGTCATACTGAGTAACAGTTCCGAGAGAACCGCTGTTGTTTATACCACAAACATCTATAAGGTGGAGATTCCATCTCACTACGTCAGGATCTGGCTCATAAACAGTCATTTATGTGTACAAATTCCTGCAGATCCCAAAGAATTAACAGCAATTGAGTCAACATATCTATTTCCAAAAGCTTTTGTGCTAATAGGTTTTAGGGTTCGCGTCAATAATGAAACATCAGTCAGGTTCAACAGTCATATGCATCCTCAGGAGGAGATGTTAAACAGAAACTGGAAAAGTGAGTGCATGCAAACACGTTCATACATTTAGAGCACATGACAGAGACTTTTATCAGAGCTGTCAGAATGTTGTTAACTGAAGTTGTACTCACGCTGGAGACATCTAGTCTTTCTGCCTCTTGAAAGAAGGGCAGGACATAATACATCAAAGTTAAAATTTAAAGCTCTATGCTTCCTTTACCTTTATAAACTTGTGTACCCTCTCGCTTATTGTAGAAGAAGAGTATTTCCCATTGTCCGAAACAGGACTTAATTCAATCAATCAACAAATTTCAAAAACTGTTTAACCTCTCCATATAATCCTGCAACATATGCTACAGAGTAATTGCACTTCTCTTCTGGTAAAATTCCTTCCAGGAAGAACCATATCTAACTGCTTTTTTCCAGACCTATGAAGGACAGTTTTGTCAAAATAAATACTTACTTAATCGGTCGACTTATGGGACTGGCACAAAGGACATCCAAACGAAAGTCGTCACTAAATAGAACTCCTTTTCACACTGTTGGGTACACGAGCTAAAAAGATTTAAGAGGATTATGCAAAATATATAATCCTTTCACCCACAAATGAAATTATAATATAGATAACCAAAGTATCTAATTCCATCAAAAGCATTATTATGTGGATGAAAGACATCATAGGTGGGACCTAATGGTGCCAGACAACCTCTATAGTCAACAATGTTATCTTCCCGCGCAGAAGCATATTCGCTCTGACGATGCATCAAGTTTTTATGCCAACTGAGGAAGAAGAATATAAGGAAAAATCTGGGGTTTTCACCTTCATCTAGCAGAGTAGCTCACCAACTTCTTTTGCAAACTTATGCAGGAGATGATAGCTAGTTGGCCGCAAATACTTCAAAACAACAAAGTATATTCATAGGCATTCTTATTAAAAAGATCCATTTATATTGCAAGAGTAACTATTCCCCTTCATTCTAGGAAGTGGTGGCAAAATAAGTAAAACAACTACAATATTTATTTCTTAATCCCAATTCGTTAATGTTAATACACTCGCAACATCAAAAGGGAGCGCCTAAAATTTGTTGTGCCTACTATCGAATTGCTACAAGACAAAGATGTAAAGCCTCGCAGATGAGTAGGACCATTTTGTGCTAAACATGTGTTATATGGAGCCGTTATTGGTATGTATCCAGTTCTGGTGTGTGTAAAGATCTAGTACACAGACTTATGCTCATTATCTGCGTCTTTAGTCGAAAGCTATTCTTTCCGCTGATTCCTTCACTCGTTTCTTGAAGACTTCCTTTTATATTCAATAGCCGCTCTCCTATAAGAGAAGGAGCTTTCTTCACCCCTACATATGGCAGGACTTTCTTCAAGAGTACCTTTTCCCCGGCCTCCAATTGTCTCATAAGAGAAAACTAAGCTGAGACAAGTTGCATGAGTACATAATCGCATATGATGGACCCATGTAACTTAGGATAGAACCATTCACTTTCAGAATCACTCAGATTCTATTTCTTTCCAGAACTCACCACAAATATCAAATTAAACTAGAAACTCTATGATGACAAGCTCGCTAAACTACTTAGAAGCTCTTCCTGTAATTTGCAGACTCAAAGAACAAATTAAAATGTACATACATAACATAAGTTGTCACTACTTCTCTTTCCTTTTCGTTTCCTGGAATGCATTCATAGAGTTTTTGTAACAATTTTTAAAAAAAAAAACCCACAAAAACAAAATTTCCAATTCTAGCAAACAAATTTCCAATTAACCAAAAAGAAAAGAGTCTCATGTAATAACAGTATCATAAAATTATAATCGAAAGTGCGTACATATGAATTTCAACAGATATAACCGAAGATACGAACCTTTAAAGTTTGAACTCGAGAAAGAAAAAAAGGCTAAGATATAAAACTTCAAAGTTTGGAGAAAAAGAAAAGCAATGGGAGCGTCAAAGTTTGGATACGCTGTGGTGGAGTAGTTGGAGAAAGATTGTATCACAAACAATTCTTTGAATGGGAAAGGGAAAAAGGAAACCGGCGTGATATTAGGGGTGGTGGGGCCCACCTAATCTTCGGGTTTTTCCTCTTGTGATTTGTCAAACTGACTTTTTGGCAGATGCGCCACCAGCCGACACGTGGACTGGGTCTTGGTTATTGTGACGTCTACGGATAAAGAAATGTTGCGGGAACAATTTGGAATTTTATTGGAATTATAGATCCGACAGCCGACCCTAATCAAGTCCAGTTCAAACCAACTTATATGATATGGAACCGAGATAATTTTATTCAAACTAGTTTTTGGACACGTGTGTACATATCAATAAATATATTACTTTTTAAAATTAATTTATTATAATTGAAAAATGTATTTGTGTTTTGTTTAACATAGTTTAGGGATAATTTTGACCCGTTAACGTTATAGTTAAAGTTAAAGGCAAATTAATAATAAAAGAATAAGTGTATATTATCAATTGTGAGACTGAGTCATCCAATTAACAAATTAAAAGAGTATAAAACAAAATTTCATTTGATAAAATACTAATGAGCCGTTTGTCCATAAAAAATCATTTAAAAAAAAACATTGTTTGGTTATATATTAGATTGATTTTTTGAAGCTTTTTTGAAGATGACATGTCTAAACACAATTTTAATTTTCAAATACTCTTTTTCAAACTTCATTTCAAATACTATCTTTCTTCAAATTGTATTTTTTATGTCCGAACCCCTACTAAATTAGTAAGGAAATAAATAATAATTTTCAAATGAAAGCTCAAATACAAACAAACACCAACTCTTGCAAACATACTACCTTTAACTTAACCCAAAGAGTATCAGTGCTAAACATCTCACGACAATATTGAAGGACCAAAATACCTTACTAAAACAAATAAATAAATAAATAATTTTGATTACTAAGTTTAACTGTAAAAATAGTTAAATTATCCGACATCAATGCTATATGCTTAGAAAATTAGTTAATATGCTGCTTTCAAATCAATCCACTAAGTATACCTTTAAATTTTGTTGTACAAGACTCATGGTTCAAAAAAACAAACTTCAAACTGCATGCATGTTAAGATTTCATAGCAACTGTTATACTCACCTCATGTGTGCTTCTTTCAACAATGTAAAATGCAAATAACTAAAGGTGTTTGTATCAATGTAATATAATTAATTAAGTTTAAATTTGTGTAATGTAAAAATGTTTCCTCTCGTGATTCCTTTGAAATTTACCAGAATGATGCAAATTGTTTGAAAGACAACAGTATGAATTCTGAGTTACATGAAATAATCACTCAACGTATAATTTCAATTCCATGTCATTGTTCAATATTTGCATCATTTCCTCTTGTCTGTTCTATGAAATCATTAAATTTGCTCTTGACATAATTCAACCCAAATAATGGCAGAATTCTGATTTTGTTGAAGGCACATTGTTCCATGCTTATATTAGGCATTTTCAGAAAGATATATAGTAAACGTAAAAAAGATTAGACTGGTGAATGTATAAAATTTCCATCTCATATTCTCAAATAACGATTATACGCATGTTGTATTAATTGATTCTTCTCGTGAAATCCCTTTCCTCGTGGTTATTCATTTTCAATAACGACTTCTCATTTGATGATTTGACAGGTGAAAATATGATCGACGTGATAAGTGTATTTTAGTATATCATCAGTTCTTTCAAAGCATGTACCACAAAACAAAAGTTCTTTCAAAGCCACCAAAATATAATAAATGAGGGTGTCATACTATTATGTAGTTGTTTGTGAAAGTACACATCCCTTCATATATCTATGAGTCCGAAAAGACACATCTTTTATCGAACGCGTGTGTTTCGGGAGATTTATGCACAACAGTTATTTTAATAAGTAGAGTAATTAGGTAAAAATTAAAAAGGGTATATATATAATTTAATTTTTAGATAAAGGAGTTCATGCTTTTAATATAATATAGATAGATAGATAGATAGATATATTTATGAGATCCATATATATTTGCGAAAAATTAAACACATAAGCAATTATTCACAAGTAAAAATATGTTGTATTGAAATCCTTATGATTAGAACCTAGAATTATCTTCAGCGTAGTCACTATCTGTTACAGTTCACTTTTACGCGAAACATAAAAACTACTAAGAGGTTGTTCGACTCTATTCTGATATTTTATTTTTTAGAGTCAACACCTAATTTATAGGGAAATTAGGAAAACTAAGTAAAATGATTTTTTCAAACAAAAGAAAAATTCTTTAAAAATCAGAGTTCTAGGTAAGTGTTCTGGTGATTCCTCGAGGAAGGCGTGAGACACCCAGTTTTAGTCCAAATATCATGTCTTATTTATCCTCATATGTCTCTTAAAAGCCTTTTTTGAAAAAAAAAAAGAAGAAGATATAAACTCTTTAAATGACATGTCATGATTTTGATAAGAAATATTATTATGAAGTTTTTTTCTTTTATTATGAAGTCAACCAATATCCTCTTTAGAACCGCTTAATTCAAACTAATGCTTTTTTTAAAATCAGTTTGTGTTGGGCCTAGCCCAAAATAGTCCTCTAAGGTAAAGAAATTTTGAAAGATAAGTTTGTCCTTTTTTCCAATATCAGTTTCAGATTCTTGCACATTAAACAAGTTTTGAAAATGAATTGTTTGTTCTTTTTTGTTTTAAAACAATCCGAATATTTTGTACAAAAACTAACCAAGTTGTGCAAAGGTATTTCCCAAATATTCAAAATGTCCAACTTATATAAGAAAAAAGATATTTTTATTTTTTATTTGTTTAAAAAAGAATACAAGTCCTTTCTATCTATTGGGTTGATTTGAAAACACGTTTTTGGGGACCCTATCCGTTCTAAACGATATACGCATCATTTTCCTAAATCTTAAGTCGTAACCATTCGGGTTTCCAATATAATACAAGTGTGTTTTACAACAATTTACAAATAAATACATAATTTAATAAGAGAGGGTAAAGCTGGTGGGCCTATCGAGCCCACCAGTTAACAATTTTCAATCATGGTTGGGCCTTCAACGCCTTGCTGGTTTTCAGACTCGATGAAAGAAGGAATTGTTGTTGGGTTGCTGGCCTAAAGGGATCGATAGTCATCTGGCCCAAATGACTCATATCACAGGTCATGCAAGGAAGGAAAGGGAAAAAGGAAATGCATCCAAACATACCTAATTTAAATCACAATATTTTACAAGTATCTACACATGTCATATCAGTTGAGAATATACGTATATAAAAGAAATGCAAAGCTCAAGACTAGACATTGTTAAATACAAACAAACTTGCAGTTTTTGGGCCAAGGTCGACAATATATAAAAGTGAAGAATGGGCTTGGCCCATTTCTAGTGTTCAGCAGTAGCACATTATAAGAAAACACAACAAATGGGTCTGGCCCAGATAGTATATAACAATACGCGGCAACACTCAGCAAAGACAAATAATGGGCCAGGACCAAGAGAATTCATGATATTCAAGACATATGGTATACATGGAGATATACTTATGATATACTAGTGTATACATAGTATATAACCCATATACTCTCAGATATATCCACTATATATTCAAACTAAGGACATAACAAAACAACCTTAAGGTAGTAAAGATAAACACATACACACACAGGTCATGACAGGTTCATGTTTTCTCCAGTTTTTCACACTTTATAACTCTAATCTAAGCCTACTTAAACAAATCAGTTTGTAATTTATGGATTCTAAGGCTCAAGTTGACACATAAGTAGAAATGGAGATCATGGATTGTCATAAAGGCATAGAAACAAGACAATAGCAACACCTAATCCACACAGTTTCAACTCTTCAAGCGAAGAACATAACAAAACCTAATGGGATCATTCAAAGGGTATACATATGATATCTATGATGTTGATATGTCAACAAAAGAAGTACATGAACACATTAATAGCAACAACACAAGTATATATTTTCTAGATTTTCATACCAAGTTAAATATCATATTTGGAAGGTCATGAACAATAAGTTACATAGATGATACTTGAACAAAAACAACTACCACAAATTTGTATATTGACATAGGGAACATATATGTTACCTTAAGCTAGCATGTGAACCTCTTGAAATGACATAAGATAGGACCTAGTCCCCAGAATACCACATAGTATGTTTACACATTCAGATTCAAATTCTATTTTAACAAGTAGGTACTTAGGATAGGTGATTAGTTTTAACAACAGTCTCACATGAACATAGGGAGGACAGGGTAAATAGGACTTCAACATGGTATACTAGCAAAGATTAAACATCATTTCAAGTTCCTAAATCATAATATCATTAACTTAGACTAAGGTTCAAGTATTCTATAACGATCCGTCCGGTCGTATTTGACTAAAGGCCTTTACTTGACCAAATTACCCTTCCCGTAGACTCTATGTGGGGTTTATGACTTGTGGGGATGGGTAGCACGATTCCCGAGGTGCATTAGAAAGGATTTTGGAAGAAAAACTTAAGTTTAATAATTTTGAAATAAGAAAGTTGACCCCAAAGTTGACTTTTGAGTATATAGGTTCGTTTCTGAGTTTTGTCAATTCCGGTAGCTTCGGAATATCATTTGTGGCTTAGTCAAGTCTTTGGTTCACTTTCTGAGTCATTCGAATATGTTTGAGTCATTATTTGCTAAATTTTGATATTTCAAGATTTTGAGTGGATTTATAGAAAAGTGGTCATATGAGAATTCCGAGTGCACGAGCAAGTTTGTAGCTTCATTTACACTTGGGTAGCATAATTGGTTTGTGTCCGGGAGGTCTCGGGTGAGTTTCGAGTGTTTGATGAAAGTTTGTAAGTTTGTTATAGTTGTTGGTTTCTGGTGTGCCGCACCAGCGAACCATTGGCCGTTTTAGTGGAGCCTCTTCTGTGAAAGTTGGTCCGCAGATGCGCGCCATGAGAGGATTGAGAGTGTCCGCTTCTGTGGTATTTTGGACGCAGAGGAAATCTGCTTTATCTGCTTCCACGAGTTTTGGGTACATTAAGTTGGGCCGCTTTTGTGTCTGCAAAAGCGGCTCGCTTCTGCGAGATCGATTTCTCGCAGAAGTGGAATCGATATATCAGACCTAGACTAAAAAACCCATTTCAAAATCACTTTTCATATTCCATATTTTTAGACCTAAGCTCGGTTGCGAGAAGATTTTGGAGGTTTTCATCATTCTTCATCTATAGGGTAATATTCTAACCTATTTTCCTTACTTATTCATGATCATGCCTTTAAATCTAGGTTTAATTTCACGTTTTGGGTAGAATGAACCTAGGGTTTATGTTTAAGAATAAGATACCTAAATTCATGCAATTATGGATTAAGATTGAATCTTTATGCTATGATATTGTAGATATGAGTTGGGTAATGATAGAATGACCTATTGTAATGTTTAATTTGTTGATTTGATTTCCATGGGATTTGGGGGGAAACCTAGGGTTCTTCCTAATTGGTTTTTTTAATTTAATTAAGGCAATTAAATGCCTAAAAGTGATTAGATTCTTGATAAACTTAAGGATATGAATTATTAAATCGCTATCATGTTTTTTAGAATGTTAAAGTTCCGATTTTACCCTTGTGGGCCAGGATCGATTTGGGGGTCGGGTAGTCTGTTTCTTGAAAGGTTATACCTTTGTGTTTGTATTATAATACTTGTTGATGTAGAATCTATATGTTAGAATATGAACGTTCATAGGCGCTTCGCAAAGGCAAGGCCTTGGCTAAGGATTAGTGGTTCGTGGCACCTGTTCTACTCTGAGGTAGGCTATGGTTTACTATTTTTAGACTTCAATAGAAGCATGTAGTTTATATAAATATTGATGGGTATTGGGCGTGCTAGGAGTCCCACTTTAGTGGCTGTAATGAGCGCTTGAGTGAGTACCAGTTTTGAATTGTGTTGGGAAATTATCCTTAGGGTTGATTCTGACTGCTGTTATGTGGGCTTGTCGCCATTACATGGGCTTGTCGCAATTGATTGACATTCTTTGTGTTTACTCATTATATATGCATTTTGATATGAAAGATTGATTATGTGAAATTATGTGCAATTGGTAATTATGAGGCATGAGTTATTCATCTCTTGAGCTTGATTACATCTCATACTTCATGACTACTTGCCTTGTTACTATTGCACTCATACACCCGTGATTATTCAGATATTGAGATGGAGTGGTATGGAATGTTGTTGGTTCGTTGAGACTGAAAACAAAGGTAATGATATTGTTATGAGATGGTTTGAAAATATTGAGATGATGATGATTGATATGGCTCGACAAATGAGTCTGAGGCTCTATCCAGATCAAGGTATTTCTAGCTGGTTGTGAGCAGTATATGAACTTTGCGGGTTCCCCATAGGTCATTACTATATGGCAAAATCTGATAGAATATGTAAACCGGTTGATGGAAAGGTACCTTGCATTCATGCATTTTATCCATTCATATACATTGTATTCATGATAATTGTACTTGATTTGGAATTGTTATTATGATAAGGTGAATTCATATTGGATGTACTTCTATGATTCTGAGTTGACTTGAACCATATATGTGATTGAAGGTGACCTACGTGATATATCAGACTATCTAGATTAGGATTATCTGTGTTTCAATTTGATATTTATGTATGTTACATGTATCCCATCATTGTCGGACTATGATGCTTACGGGGGTACATTGTGTACTCATACTATACTTGTTGTATTTTTTTGGATGTAGATACAACGTCATCGACCAGTATTAGACCACGTGGTTTAGTCCGAGTTTGGTAGACTTGAGTATTCGGGTGAGACTGCACATCCTCAGCATGCCCTGGATGCTTCTTCATATCTCATGTCTTTACTTGCGTTTATGAGACAGTTTCAGACTTTATAAGACATTTCTCTTACCTTTTTTTAGTGGCTCTTGTACTGATCAGACTAGATCATTTGGAATGTATAAGTATATATTTTGTATTTTGTTACTCTTTTATTTATACTATCGAGACAATTTAATTAATCATTTATTCTATTTTTGCTTAATTATTAATTATGTTGTTGGATTTTGGGAAGTGGTTTGCCTACCAGTGGGAAAAGTGTAGGTGCCACCATGACGCCCGAAAGTGGTCGTGACAAAGTTGGTATCAGAGCTCTAGGTTAAACAGTCTCACAAGTACTAGAGCAATGTCTAGTAGAGTCATGCAGATCGATACAGAGACGTCTATATGTATCTTCAAAAAGCTATGGGACATTTAAGAAACTTCACTTCTTTCATTCCTTTCGTGCTAAGTTTGATCAAATTGGTATTTGACGTTGTTTTCTATTCTCTCATAGATGGTGAGGACTCATGCTCACGCGGATATAGATAAGGCACCGACACCAGCCCCTATGGTGCATGGTCATCATAGAGGTTGAGAACGGGGTAGAGGTAGACCCCGAGAGGCAGCACCGACGAGGGGTGGAGCATAGGGAGCCAGTCAAGCTCGTGTTAGATCTGTATCCTCCGAGTTAGAGATGGGGCATCAGGATGATCAGTATGAGAAGGAGTTCGGGGCAGCCCATGCTCAGCCAGAGGTTATAGCCACACCGGTCCTACAGGATATTATGGCTTGTATTTTGAGTTTGCTTGATGGTTTTTCCCAGGCGAGTGTTCTCCTAGATACTCCATATGAGTTGCAAACCTGAGTAGGATGTTAGGGTCTCGAGTTCCGTACATATGGGGCGCAACCAACTGCTGTTTTGGCACCCTATATGGACTAGATCCCAACACTGGAGTTTGGTCCCCAGTCAGCGACTGGAGCTGTTATGACCCACGAAGAGCGAAAGATTGGGAGCATTTCTCAAACATGAAGCCTTTTAGTTTCTTTGGTCAGCATGAGGAGGATTCTTATGAGTTCATAGTGAGCTGCCACAAGAGACTCCATAGTTTGGGCATTATTGAGTAACATGGAGTCAATTTTGTTGCACTTGAGCTAATGGGTGATGCGAAGCAATGGTGGAGGTCGTATATTGATTGTTGGCCAGCAGGATCGCCTCCCTTATCTTAGACTATGTTCTATCAGGTATTCCTCGAGATGTATGTTGCCCCCAGCTTGCTAGTGAGCAAGATGGATGAGTTCTCCAGTCTAGAGCTAAGGGGGATGTCCGTTGCTGATTATGAGGCTCATTTCCATGCTTTTCATGCTATGCAGCGCTGCTACTTCCTACCAAGACCGACATGATTAGGTGTTTCTTGAGAGGATTGTCTATACCACTCCAGTTGGCGACATTGCAGTTTATAGCCTCTAGGGCTTCATTAAAGTCTGTGGCGGACCACGCTAGGATGGTAGATTCGGTGAGGGGTGGACTCCATAAAAATGAGTCCGAGAAGAGAGCTCGCATGTATGGCTACTACAATGGGTCTTCTTCCCGTGGTTATGTGTAGCATGGTGACCCCAACATTCTCATTCTAGTTGCCCGGTACATTTTGCTCTTCAGGTTTCATATGGTGGTTCTGCGAGGCAAAGTGGGTATAGTGCAGGGCAAACTTCCAGAGGTTATTACTCCCGGTTCTCAGATCGCGGGGGTCACTCAGGTTCTTCCATATCCGTTCAGCAGCCCATGTCGGGTACCACCCCAACTCTTGAAAAGGGGTCATGACTAAGTTGGTATCAAAGTCGTAGGTTAAATGGTCTTAAGTACAAGATCAATATCTAGTAGAGTCTTGCGGATCGGTGTGGAGACATCTGTACTTATCTTCGAGAGGCTGTGAGATATTTAAGAAATTTAACTTTCTTCATTCCTTTCGTGCTAAGTTGAATCAAATGGGTATCTGATCATTGTTTTTATTTTCTCACAGATGGTGAGGACTCGTGCCGATGCGGCGAGAGAGGAAGCGCACGCACCGTCACTAGCGTGTGTGGTCGTGGTAGAGCACGCGATCAGGGTCGGGTAGAGCCAGAGCAGCAACACAGCTCAGGGCAGAGCACAGAGAGCCGGTCAGGCTCGTGCTAGATCAGAGTCCTCATAGCCATATATTGAGCCTCAGGATGATATACTAGAGGAGAATATGGGGCCAACCTTGATATATTGCTACTTCGATTCTACATGACACGTTGGTCAGGTTACTTTTAATTGTCGGGGCCATCCTGAGTGCTAAAACTGATTTTGGTAAAATAATGATGGCTCCTTCGGGCGCATCAAGCTCTGAAGATCCAAACTGGATGGAAGCCCTGAGATCTTCTAAAGGGTAGGGAGAGACTTCAGAAAGGGAAAGCACAAGCATATCATCGTCCATCAACCTACAAGAAATAGTGTAGAAAGAAGTGCTTCAAATCATTGCTATTTGACTCAGACATATTCTAAAAAAGTTGAGATATTTTAAATTGTTTGTTGACATGAACAAAGTCAGGGAAAACCTATGAAATTATTTCAATATTGAACCTTGGACATATAAGAGTTTAGAGTCGAATCTCTTTAGAAAGAAGATCTTTTGTCTCATGGTAGCTTGCTCCAGTCCCCTTACGGAAGTTTCATTATTGGGTTAGCCATACACTTCACATATTTCTAGTGATTCATATGACATCATCCTACTACCCCTGGTGGTTCTCAGACCCGTGCGGGAGGGGGGAAGACTTGACCCTTGAGTTTCATACACTCGGTATTCAGCCAGTGATGATGTCAATTCCTCATATCGATGAGGTTCATGCTCTAGAGGTTGGTCCCCGGCCTATTGGAGGGACAACTATGACCCGCGATGAGTGGTAGATTTGGGAGCACTTTTCAAACATGAAGCCTCCTGAGTTTTTTTGGACAGCTCGAGAAGGATGTGTATGAGTTCATCGTGAGCAGCCATGAGAGGTTGCATACCTTGGGTATTGTTGAGTCGCATGTGGTTAGTTTTGTAGCCCTTCAGCTTAGAGGAGACACAAAGCAATGCTGTATGTAGATTGTTTGCCCGCAGGGATGCCTCCACTGACTTAGGTTCGATTCTACATGGTCTTTTTAGAGAAATATATGTCGTTGAGCTTGCGATTTTGCAAACAGGATGAGTTTTAGAAGATTGGTCAGGGCCATTCTACGGTTTCACAGTATGAGACTCGCTTTCATGCCTTATCTCGATATGTAGCACCACTACTCCCTACTGAGGCTGAGCGAGTGAGATATTTTGTTCCAGGATTGAGTATTCCGCTCCAGTTTGCCATGTTGCAGTTGGTGGCTTCTGAAACTTCTTTTGAGAATGTGGAAGAGCATGTCATGATGGTGGAGTCTGTGAGAGGCAGTTTGTCTAGATATGAGCCCGATAAGAGTGTGAGGCGACATAGTTAGTTTAGTGGTTCTACTTTTCATGATTATGGGTATCAAGGGAGATATCAGTAGTCGCAGCCTAGTCAACCAGTTCAGGCAACTCTACAAATTACTGATGGTTATAGTGGGGGTCAGTCCTCCAGGGGTTCTCAGTCTAGATACTGGTTTTAATCTTACCACTTATTCGGGCTCCCCCCCTTAATTGGTATTAGGGCTCTGCTCTACACGCCATTCAACCAATTAACTTACACATTACCGATCTGAATTCCTTTAAGGATTTCTCGTCTTAATGTACTTTTGGTATCATCACTCATGGAATTTAGGTGTTATATTATTGGCTAGGAAAGTTTAAGTACCGCTTCTTTCCTAATGTCCTTATCTTTAATAGTGATCATGTTATTATAGGTCTCACTCTAATCTCGTTATTGATATCCTTATCATTACCGTCTTTTCACAAGTCTATTTGCTTGAGAAACATTATTCAGACTCATTACTTTGCCATAACACTTTCACTTGTGTTTACCAGACACCCGTATACCACTTATCACCATTTTTTTGTCATATCAAAACCTTTATCGCAAACTATCTTCAACCATCTATTCTTGCCTGATCGGCTCATAAAATTACACCATAGAATTCGATAATCTTATCACCTAATATAAAAAAAACCTACTATCTTGTACTACCACTGACACACATATTGCTATGGTAAAGAAGGTATGCCATTTACCTTTAACTAACAAAACTCATCTTGTTTCACTGTCTTCCTAAATGGTCCAGTCCTTATAGAGAGGTTGGGGTTACTAGGTTGGGCATGACATTTTACACACTTCCTTTTAACATCTCCCGAAATGAGCCTTCACCTGATTTAATCTCAGAAGTTCTTTCCCCTTACCAATATTTTAAGGCTTTCCTTAATTCCTCGGACCCAAGAGTACTATCTAAATCGCGCATTCCTAAAAAAACCTCACATTCCAAAGACGTAAGTCACTAAGATACGAAGAACAATTCCAACTTCCCAATAATCCCTGTTTACTTGACATTTTCTTTTTGGTCTGATTTTCCGTTTTCTTATCCTAGGACATAGGACTTTCATACAATCATCGGATGGTATATTATCACGAATTCGGAGGTTACCTGGTATAATTGTTCGAAAACATGTCATACATTCCGGCACTAAACTGGGTTGGGGCTCTATATCCTTTCCATTACAATTACAGACGTAACTTTAACTATCCACTGGATTATAAGTTCTCTTTAGTTTATCTCATTATATCCACGATCCTTTTCTTATCAAAGTATCTTATTCCATGGGAAATTTAGAAAATCATAACTCAAGATGGTGTCACTTTTCTATAGTATAAAACATTCTCATACTGTGCACGTAGAAGGTAGGTAAGTGAATAAGAAAATCAATGGCATACCTGCGTTCGTCTGCTCTCCTCGGGTAGAACTAGAACTTGAGGTTATGTCCTCACTCCATTTTTTCCTTCTATAAGCCAATCCAGGACACTCTCGTATCTTGTGTCCTTGATTACCACACCAATAACAACCCCATGTTTCCTTACAAGTCGTTATCCTCCAACTTTCATTATTGTCGCTACGTTCACCACTTCTAACCAATTAACCACAGACATATAGATACAAAGTCACAAAGGATATGAATTATCTTAGCAAGAAATGAAACACGGATGATTTAACTAAGCTTGGAAAGTATCATTTTTTGGAAGTTACTTGGTTTACGAGTCACTACAAAGAACGTATAAGCCTTACATACCTTATTCACGATGCTATAACGTCCCACAAGTCCCCGTACCTTCTACGGATGATTATTTATATCACACAAAGGATTGGTACCAATATCGGCTTCATATTCTATAGGGAAGTTCATTTAGACATTTTATCGAACAACTTATGTGCGTAACTTCATATGGTCATTATAGTTCAAATTCAACATGTCTTAGCACAACAACCCTCATCCCCACCATGTTATACATGCCTTTACAACTCTATTTGATATCTTAAATCATGTAAAAACAGCCCATACAATATAGCGTAACTTTAAGTTTCATAGTTACTAAGTTCTTCAAGAATCCTCCAACAAAATGCAACTCAATACTTGTACAAACTTAAGATTATGCTAGGAAAGATGAGAATTACCTCAAATACACCAATAACCCTCTGTTACTTAGATTTCTTCAACACCAAGACACATCATATGTCGTCACAACAAGCAAGAAAGGAAGTTAGCGGTAGCCACGGGATTCCTTACGATGATCTTGCATGGTTTAACCTTGAATTTAGTTCCAAGTTGATGGAGAGCCTTTGAGAAAGTTTTTGGGATGCTCTATGGTCTGTATA
Organism: Anisodus tanguticus; assembly: GCA_034509755.1. NCBI lineage: Eukaryota > Viridiplantae > Streptophyta > Magnoliopsida > Solanales > Solanaceae > Anisodus > Anisodus tanguticus. The sequence goes on along the minus strand of CM067543.1, from coordinate 44,602,534 downwards.
GAAGTGCAATGAAGACCCCAAGTCGAGGACTTCATTTATATATAAGTAAAGAAATTGCACCGCCCTTTTATATGATATAATTATACGATCCGTACAATTTTGTACGGTTCCTATAATTGGAACGTATAATCAGACCAAACGTGAATTTTGCAGGACAAATTACGGTAAAAATCCCAAATTTTATGGTCCATACATTTTGGGTCGTAATTCTGGAATTTTGTTGCTTTCAATGAATTATTTTTTTTGATCTGTTTAACTTCTATACATCCTAGTACTACTATAAACAAGATATGAACCTTCATTACCCTTCCGTAAGATCACATATCTTCCCGAGATATCGGTATCAATCGACGGCATGACTAGATGTGAAACTATGAGGCATAACATCCTTCCCCCCTTAAGAATATTCGTTCGCGAATGTTGAAGAATATACTAACTCTCAAGATTTCTAAAAATTTCGACAAAGTTTCCTTTTTAAATAGGGCTATCCAAAACCTGTCAAGCAGCCCAAACACATATCCAATGCCACACAGGGCAACATAATGACATGACAACATCAAATCAGCCTCACACGACCGCTTATGCATGTAATAATAAAATGAGTTAGCCATAACTCACCTCAACTTTCTTTTGTCGACACCTGAGATGCACCTACCACATTTGTCTCAACAATATCACCTAAATAAGGTACATGACATCGCACGAATATTGATATAAACCTGATGTTTGAAATAAATGATGGTATCTGTATAGCCCTGAAGGCGACTGTCTCTCTCTCTCTATATATATATATATATAATTAAGAAACTCGTGAACATAAATAATGTATGAATGAGGCTATGCTAGAAGGATATGAGTAAACGTACTGGAATACTCTAGCTCGTCTTACCGTATCGCGAGAAATCTGAATTCATCTGAATATGCTATCTATAATGTAGAACTATCATAATATAGAAGCTTGTCATGCCCCAACCTGGGGAGGCGTGCACATACAGTCCTTCATATCATCACTCTCATTTCATAGGGATATCATCGAACTAATGAGCTTAAATATCAACCTCACTCAACTGAATTTCAAGTCATACATGTGTAGTCTGAACTTAGTCCAGTGTCCTTACCACTGTGACAATACTCTAGCTCGTCTTACCGTATCGCGAGAAATCTAAATTCATCTGAATATGTTGTCTATACTGTAGAACAATCATACTATAGAAGCTTGTCACGCCCCAACCTAGGGAGGCGTGCACATGCAGTCCTTTATATCATCACTCCCATTTCCTAGGGATATCATCGAACTAACAAGCCTGAATAAACAACCTCACTCAACTAAGTTTACAAGTCATAGCTACAGTCTGAACTTAGTCCAGTGTCCTTACCACAATGACACATCTCGTACCATACTGCGTGATGTCATATCAAGACACTCGTGTGCAAATTCGAGAACGTTTCCTCACCATCGGTGAGAGAATGAAACAAAAAATCTTACACTTTAAATCAGATCACATACACACGATAAGGAATGGAAAAATTAAAGTTTTCTAAATGTCATATAGCCTCTCGAATATAGGTATGAAGCTCATCGTACCGATCCACAATGCTCTACTAGACATTGCTCTTGTACTCATGAGATCGATAAATCTAGGGCTCTGATACCAAATTATTAGGACCCCAAATCTAAGTTGTGATGACACCTATTCTCAACCCGATAGGTAAGCCAAAAGATTAATAACTAATTCATTTTATGTTAAATAAGCAGAAAATAAAATAAAAAATAAGAAATATTAATAACCAAGTCTATATAATAGAAAACACAACAAGACATGATTGATCGACTTGAGGCTAGGGTGGCACAGATAGAGCTATAAATCACTGACATTAAAGGAATGATATCCAACCACAGGAGCCCGTCTGACGCAACCTCGAAAGTTTCTCTATTACTCATTCTTACATAGATAACCTATCCACTTTAGAAACCTCGCTAGGATACGAAGTTAACACCAAAAACTTTATCGGGCTGCATGTTGTGTTTAACAAACTGAGGATAGAAGGGAGAAGCGCAGGAAAAAATTCAAGCGATGAGACTATCAATACACAACAAGCTCCTGCGGTGGATGAGCCTGGTTCATTACCCATGGCGAAACAACCAGATCATTTGAGGATGGACGTCAAGAGGTTAATCTTCAACGTCAGCACACTCCCAAGGTGTGATAGGCCAGGAAACCCCCATTCTAATTAAGCAGTGTACTCTAAACTGCTTGAGGGACTTGAACAAAGAAGCCAATCAAGATAGAGTTTTTCTATGGGATGCTCACAGGATCATCATTCGATTGATACCTAGAACAATTCATTATCAGGTAGCGCATTTGGGAAAATTTGGAAAAATATTTTATTTGGGAATTTTAATCCCCTAACAGAGTCATCATGGATCTCAACTTCGCAAGATCCTGACAGAAAGGCCTCTCGAAACTGAAAGGTTAAAAAAAGAAACTGTGAGGATAACAATGAATCCAAACAGAACAAGTGGTGGTGCACGGGAAATAAATATCTCAATAAGAGAGAATACAATCATTACTGAAATATCAAAACCTCTCCAACCAACGTCAAGAGTAAAGAAACCCGAAATATCGCTTCCTTGGAATGGACCACCCTCCATCAAATTTGAGAAATTAAGATTAGTAGGGGTCTTACAAATGAGGCCTGGGAAGATTTGTTCCCCTTTTCCCCCTCATTTTGACCCATCAAAGCAGTGCACTTTACACTCGAGCATACCCGGTCATACCACCGATGAATGCTACGTTCTGAAATGTGAAATCTAGAAGGTTCTAAAGGATGGTATACTTAGTCAAACTACAAAATATGCCCTTCAAATAGCGTGGTATCAATCTCTATCATATCACAAACCATCTGCAAACAATTTGTTCACCATCAATCAACCCAGTTCCTCCTCATGGTCCAGCTGCATCATAGTTCACGATTCAACATTGGGTCAACGATACCAAATGAGTGTCTCGTGTGTGCGAGCACGTTTATAGCGTATTTTATGACAGAAATGCACATTTAGTTTGTGTCCAGGAGGTTTCGGATGAGTTTTGAGTGGTAAAACGATTTTTGGAATATTGTTAGTTGTTGGTTTCTAGTGCCAGTGAAAATTGGCTTTCGCATTCGCGGGCATAGCCTCTTGTTTGCGAAGGATTGCGTGGTCGTGGCATCACGATCGCGATGGGGGACATCGATCATAATGGGTCGGGTCCGGGTCAGATTGCGTTCGCGAATAATCCTTCGTGATTGCAAAGAAAGAGCTCTGGGCTGTGTTATTTCGTCCCCAAAACACAATTAGACATTTCATATCTTATTTAAATTGGATTGTGAATGGCACTTCACATTGCATGCACCAGTGGTGTTTGGTATGGTGTATTAAATAATTTTCTCAATATTGGTTTTAGGTAGTGGTGGCCAGTGGGCCGGGCTCGGGTCTGGCGGGGTCGGGGTCGGGGCGGGACGGGCGAAGGGGTCGGGTCTGGCGGGACTTGCTCCAGTCCCGTTCCGATCCCGATCACGTCGGTATCGGGTCGAGGCGGGGTCGGGGCGGGGTCCGGCGTTTTTTTTTTTTTTTTTTAAAAAAAAAAATAACATATGTATAAAAAAAACTCAACAAACAAGATAAGATAGTGTAATAAAAACATCTCAAGGCTGTTTTTGTGCCTCTTATATTATTTAATAGACATGATTTTTTTGTAATAGAAATACAATTGTCTAAAATCTAAATTGCAACTTTGTGGTGTTGTCCAAAAGTTGCACACAAAGTTGCAAATTACATAATAAAATTGCAATTAAAAAATTACATTCTCAAAAAAACCTGTTCTAATTGCTTGATGATTTTCTGTGGTTCTTCGGTTGGAATTGATATTTGTTGGTCAAATTGATCCACGTTGCTTCCACTACCTTCGGTTAAGATTTCGTTGTAGTTTTCATCTTCTTCTTCGTTGATCTCCGGTTGACCGCACCTTCTCCGCTCCGCTCGTATCCAATCTCTGAATAATACTGCAATTTCCAAGCTGTCTCCGGCTAATGAGTGTCTGTGGTCTCCTATTTGATATCTACCGGCAGAAAAAGTGCTTTCAGACGCAGTTGATGACGCTTGAATGTTCAAAACATCTCAGGCCATCAATGAAAGTGTCGGAAAGGTCTTCTCATTCCCCCTCCAGTATTTCAGAAAGTCTTCATGTCAATTTTCATTGATAACTTCTTGATACGGTACAGAACCCTGCAAAATAAAAATATCCAACTCGCTAATTTGGTTAGTAGTAGAGGTACGGCCGCATATTCTATTTCTGAGGCTTTCAATACTAGCTTGTAGAAACAAAGATGTCTTTTGTGAGGTTGTGTTAAAGATGAAGAAGATGGTATGGAAGCCGGTAAGTTACTAGCATTTTCTTGTTGATAAAATCTATATATTTTTTTGCATTGGTGTTCTACGCTAGACAACACTTCTTCTTTAGTTTGTTCAATATGTGGTGGGTGATTTAGATTTTTGGGACTTGGAGGTGGTAGTACTTCTATACAATCGTAAATAGTTTCAATTAGTGGTTTAGTACCGTCTATTTTAATAGTAGGATTTAATACAGAACCAATAATATAAATAGAGGGAATAGGAATAAAATATTTTTTTATTTTGACAAACATTTTTTTAATAGCTGCCTTATAAGCTGGTTTTTCCATATATTCACTAAGTAATAAAAATATTAGAGTTATATAAAACAACATAGTTGAAATAGTAGGATAATATACACCGGAAAATTCTTTTGTTGCTTGAAATTTTTACCCAATCACTATCTAAAATCATATCAGCTGGATTTTTATTATGAGAGTTAAAAAATAAAGTTATAGGTATTCTATAGTCATAAGCAACAAGTAGTTGCTCGTATAAAGAATTTCACCTAGTGGATACTTCTTGTGGAATTTTTCTATAAGGTAGTCCACAATCGTGACAAGTTTTTTTATATTCTTTTCTACGTTGTACTTTATTACTTTTAAAAATAAACTTTATAGCAAATTGTATTTTACTAAGAATGTCTTCAAAAAGTGATAGACCATCCTTTACAATTAAGTTATATATATGGCAAGAGCATTTTATATGAAAATGATCTGAAAAAGATGGAGTTAAACTATTTTTTAAAATTGTAATTGCGTAATTATTAGAAGAAGCGCTATCTAATGTAATAGTCATAATTTTATCGGTTATTCCGTAATAATGGCACATTTGATAAATATTATCTGAAATAAAAGTACTAGTGTGCCTATCATCTATATATCTATACGCTAAAATACGTTTTTGCATAGACCATTTATAATCTATCCAATGACAAGTTACAAGTTAAATAATCATGGCCGTTAGTACTACGACCTATATCGACGTGATAGATACTTTGCCATTAAAATGATATAATGAAAAACGTAAATATTGTTGATATTCATGCGCGAATTTAAATACATCTCTCTTAACAGTTGATCTAGGAAAACCGTTAAAAGCAGGATTATATATATCTCTAATGTAATGAATAAAATCGGGAGATGAAGGAAATGAAAAAGGCAAACCCTCCACAAAAACTAATTTTGATATTACTTCCCTATCTCTATGTTTATTGTATTTAGAGCCTACAATTCCCCCCGTCATAGGGTTAATTTGACCCTGTACTTGGTCCGGGACGACGATCGTATGTGAACCTTGTCCCGATGGAGCGGGCGTTTGCGCACCCGGTTTTGAAGCATGGTATTGGGCATACCTAGATGGATGAGCACTTACTACGTGTCTAATTAAACCCCCTGTCCCACCGTGACCTTTTTCACTTTTAAATTTTAAAACATTTTTACAAATTTTACATATAGCTACTTGATTCTCTACGTCCCTATCAAAAAATGTCCATGCATCTGATTTTAATGGTCGTTTTGTTGGACCTCGTCTCATACTAGGGGGAATAAGAGGTATTTCGGTTGAAGGTGCACTAGTGGGTGTGTTGTCATCAACATTAGTGGGTGTATCATCTAGATCATCGTCTAAATTAAAGTCTTCTTGAGTTCCGTAAAATAGCTCCTGGTCTAAATCTAATGGTATTGTAGGAAAATGTTGAGTATCAACAAAATCATCCTGTGTAGGAATAAGATGACTAGAAGAAGTACCCTTGCCCTGGTTGCCCCTACTAGAAGAAGCACCTTTACCCTTACCCTTAAACATACCTTTTAATCCTTCCATTTTAATTATGATAATAAATAATTAAAGACAATAAAATTAAGTGCGCTAAATAAAATAAACAGACAATAATAATTTAATGAAGGAACGAATGTACCAAACGCCGACGTAACGTCGACGTGTAATCGAGAGGTTGAAAATTGAAACTTTGCTCGATGGAAGATCCTCAAGCTAGTTGCCAACTTCACTCCCAATTCCCAAATGAATAAATAAAATTGAATAACTAGTAAATAATGTAGACTTGTAGAGAGATATATTGAGAGATTAGAGAGATTGTAGGAAGATTTGTGAAAAAGATGAAGAGAAAATGAGTTATTTATAGTTGAAAAATTGGGTTAAAGTGTAAGTATAATAACTTATGGGTTAAAAATAAATATTAAGGGGTAGGGGGAGGCCTAAAATGGCCGTTGGTGCAACGGTCATATTTGCAAAGGGGGGACAAAGGGCGGGGTCGGGTGGGCCTGGGGCGGGCTCAGGTTGGGCGGGACGAGACATTGTCCCGTCCCGAGTTCGAGTCCTGCCACCGTTCTTTTTTTTTAGCGGAGTCGGGGTGGGACGGGGTCGGGTCGAGGTCGGGCCGTCCCGGCCCACTGGCCACCCTTAGTTTTAGGCATTGAATGCTTGTCATGTGGCTGTAGGATTTTGAGGCGTGACTGACTTATTGGAACCCACTTAATATGAATGCTTGTTCTTTTTTAAGGATGGAGAAAACAAAAATATACGCGAGTATCTCAAAACCAATCATTTAAAAGAATAACTTTTGTACTTTATATATATATATATTTGACTTACATATCAAAGTTCTTCTGTAATTACTTAGATTACATATTTTATAAATGGGATGTGGAAGTGAAATCTTAGACTTTTCTTTGAAGATGAGTTTTTAAATTTCAATACATGCCCAAACACACTTTTCAAATAAAACCTTTTCCAACTTAACTTCAATTTCTATTTTTTTCTTCATATATTAAGATTTTTATATCCAAAGAGCTGCTTTGTTTCATTTATAAAGTTTGTTCTCTTTACTTTATTATTTTATAAAATTGTCGGAAAAATATATTTTCCAGCCCTGCTTGAAATCCAAACAGTGCACAAGAGAGCAAAGCAGCATTCGTTCCCTCGGATCTTGTATGATTTATCTCCGATTGAAACGATGAGAGGTCCACCACTTGTCCTTCTCCTCCTTGTCTTAGTCACCTCTTCCTACTCCTGGAAGAAGGAGGAGTTTCGAAACTGCAACCAAACCCCATTTTGCAAAAGAGCCCGTTCCCGACAACCCGGATCGTCCAATCTTCGGGCCACCGATGTGTCCATCTCCGATGGGGATCTCATAGCCAAACTTGTCCCAAAAGAAGAAAACCCAGAAAGTAAGCCTTTGCTTCTCACTCTTTCTGTGTACCAAGATGGCGTCATGAGGGTGAAAATTGATGAAGATCATAATAATCCCAAGAAAAGATTTGAAGTTCCTGAGGTTATCGAGGAAGATTTCCTCAACACGAAGCTGTGGTTAACGAGAGTAGAGGAGGAGCAAATCGACGGTGATTCGAGTTTTTCCTCTGTTGTTTACTTGTCTGATGGGTATGAAGGGGTGTTGAGACATGACCCATTTGAGGTTTTTGTGAGAGAGAAAGGAAGTGGGAAGAGAGTGTTGTCCATAAACTCAAATGGGTTGTTTGATTTCGAACAGTTGAGGGAGAAGAAAGAAGGGGATGATTGGGAGGAGAGGTTTAGGAGTCATACTGATACCAGGTCTTATGGTCCACAATCAATTAGTTTTGATGTATCTTTTTACGGTGCAGATTTTGTTTATGGCATTCCTGAACATGCTACTAGTCTTTCTTTGAAACCAACTAGGGGCCCTAATGTGGAGGAACATACCGAGCCTTATAAGTTATTTAATCTTGATGTGTTTGAGTATCTTCACGAGTCCCCTTTCGGCCTTTATGGTTCAATTCCTTTCATGATTTCACATGGGAAAGCCAGAGGTAGTTCCGGTTTTTTCTGGTTAAATGCTGCGGAAATGCAGATTGATGTACTGGGATCCGGTTGGAATTCCAATGAGATAATGTTGCCCTCGGACAAGCACAGGATTGATACTCTATGGATGACTGAGGCTGGTGTAGTCGATACATTCTTTTTCATTGGTCCTGGACCAAAAGATGTGGTTCGGCAGTACACTAGTGTAACGGGAAGGCCATCTATGCCACAGTTATTCGCAACTGCATACCATCAATGTAGATGGAATTATAGAGACGAGGAAGATGTTTATAATGTTGATTCAAACTTTGATGAGCATGATATCCCCTATGATGTTTTGTGGCTCGATATTGAGCACACTGATGGGAAGAAGTACTTTACTTGGGACAGGGTTTTGTTTCCTAACCCGGAAGAAATGCAGAATAAGTTAGCTGCAAAGGGTAGACACATGGTTACCATTGTGGATCCTCATATAAAGAGGGATGAATCTTACCATATACACAAGGAGGCCTCCGAAAAGGGATACTATGTTAAGGATGCTACTGGTAAGGATTATGATGGATGGTGCTGGCCTGGTTCCTCTTCATACACTGACTTGCTCAATCCCGAGATTAGGTCATGGTGGAGTGACAAATTTTCACTTGATAGCTATGTTGGCTCAACAAAGTATTTATACATCTGGAATGACATGAATGAACCTTCTGTCTTCAATGGACCAGAGGTATACACTACTCTTGTTTCACTGTTTTTGATACTGTTTCAGTTATGCTGGACCAACATTCCAATTATTATTCTGTCCCTTGCATATTAGCCTTATACTTTTTTCATCGATATAAAATAGTTTCCTTATACTTGTCTTTCAAATTTTACAAAGGTAGACTTTCTTGCAGTACTTCAAGAATGCAGTTAATTTGTCAGTTTTCACTTGCTAATGTCCACGTCTCGGGTTCCTTTTGATAATAGTCGAATAGTAGAGTAATACTGTAATACTAAGTATTGTCATTTGAAGCACGCATTTACAGTTTACTATTTGTGGAATTTTCAAGAATCTCCAATATATTTAATGTGTTTTCCATTTGCAAGAGTGTCAAGTAGATGTTTTTTTAAAAAAGACTTGTCCACATGATGATTGCATATGTTATCTAGGAGGTCAAGGATAGGCGAGGCCCAAGGGTAGAAACATTTTATTGTAGTTGATGCCAACATATGTTGTGGTGGTTGAGAGTACAAAGGTGGAAGCGATAATGAACTCCTGCATGCTCTAATGTACCCCAAAACTAACTAGGCAGAAGTTTATTTAATGAAAGAACATGCTTCTTGAAGCATGAAACGAGTATCTACACTATGTTGTGAGTAGTCGGGCAATGCTTTTTACTCGCGTCACTAATATTAACACCAGACAATCAATGAACATTTGTTTTTGCAAAGCGAATCAACCCGTTCCTTACCAGATCGTCAGCTATGTATTTCTTCTTCAGTTTGGCAAAGCAATCAACTGAATTTGAACTCATGGGGTACTCCATGGTTTCTTTAGTCTGGTGCCTATTTGGTTCAGAATTCAGATGAGTCACTTTACTTGCCGGTCCAAATCTTAATTTGAAATCATTGCTGCTACATCGGTTTTTAATATTTCTACTGTGACAAAAGTTGTGTGACACCATTTGCATCTTCATTTCTTAAGATATCTCTTTTGGTTAAGCCTTCAAGACCCCCTTGTTGTATGTAATTATTTCCATACAATTGTCCTGATTCCAGACCAATTCGAAGCGCATTTAGCTAGAGAAATAAAAAAACATCTTAATTTCTGCGAGGATAGCCTGTCGAAAGCATTATAAAATAAAAATCTATGACAAAAATGAATAAAAAGGAGTTGAACTGTAACAGTTTTGCCATAGATTTAGACCTCATAACTTTTAGGTGCTAAACTCGAATCTGAATCCTTGTTGTCAAAGTATGTAAGCAAAAGTTGGAAAAAAGAGAAGACAAAATAATTCCATAACCAGCTAGGAAAGACCTATGAGAATTTTTTAAAGCCAATTAAGACAACAAGTAAAGGGGACATAGGGCTAATCGAAATAGGATGCTGCCAATGATGATTCTAAGGTAAAAATGATTGCTTCAAAAAGTCATTTTGTTTTTTTTCCAATTATTGTTTGCCAATTTCCCTTGTTATCTTCAAGCTATTGGAGACCGTTAGCTAATTATAACATGATTGGTCCTCCAAAAGTACACAGGTACCTTGATGTGTTGCCGCTGAGTTTTTTTAGTTTTTGTTGTTACGTAATTGCACGACTTGTATAAGTGCTATCAACATTAGTTCTGTTACTTATGAGTCTGAGCGTGTCTCTGAATGTGTGAGGTAGAAATTGGAGATGTTTTATCTGAGAATAATTAAACCTGGGGCTAGAAGTGCTTCAGTGTGAAGACTATCATTCATGCTAGTACTTGATTAAATGGTTTGGTGTTGCCCAGTCTTTCTTTGATAAAGAACTTCAATTAATTTCTAGACATAAGCTTCTCAGATACTCAGCAAGTTTGCTTTTGACCTTCAAATGGCATATCAAAAGGAAAAGGTATATGGCAGGCGCAGCTGTCTTTTATGGATAGAACCTTCGTTTTGTTACTCCTTATGACTAAATTCTCTTGTTCTAGCTAGTTCGTGGAACTGCAAATGATTACCCCTTAATATCAGTTCATCATTCATAACAATAAGTGAAAGGACAAAATTTCGAATCGGTCAATCAGATTAGTGTGGGATGTATCACTTATGAAGGGTCATGAAAATGGTAGTTTTGTCCACCACTTTATTTCAATCAATCCCTCTACTAATTTAATTTATATATTGTATTAGGTCCTTGTTCTACTTGAGCATTTCATAGATTAAATGAAAGTTTGACAGAAGATAACATAACTCTTCCCTTTTGCAATAATTTGTTTCCAAGGTCGAAGTTAGGATAAGGTTTGTTACATCGAGGATGATCTACGAGGTTTACATTCATAGTATTTGATATTCTTATATATTGAGAAGTAATATCTGAGTGACACCAGAGTCGATACAGAAATTCAAGAAGAAATTAAACCTCGTAATTGGGGAAACCCTCGAGTCAAGGCCCTCTTTCTGGATTAATTTACCATCTGTTAATATTTTTGAATTTCTCAATATTTGAGTCAAAAGTTACTAAATTCTGCCGAACCGCTTATCTCCATCCCCTACTATTAATCCTCATCCTCATCCTCATTTCTCCTTTTATTTCTGTCCGCTTAAATAGATTATGGATTTTCTTTTGGAGAAATATAAATAGGCCTTGAAACCTTGTTGTCGGTCTTTCTCCAAGTCAAATTGCTTAGAGAATCAGTCTTAGGAAGCACAAAAAAAAATCTTAGTAACACAACAAACAAACAACATTAGTTCTGTAGCTGTAACGACAAGATAGGAAAAATAGCACTTACAAAAGCAAGACATGCGAATAACTTAGGCGGGGCTTCAGATAGAACCAAGGAATAAGGATATAGTATATATCTGTAAAAATGATTGCTTAATGAGAGTGGTAACAAAGGTTGAAGGGGCGGGGTGATGAAAAAGAAAGGAGAAAGGCAATATAATGGGCAGGTTAAATGAACCAAGAAGAATAGTACAAGAGTGGGAAGCAAGAAAATTAACGTATGTCCAAACAGGTCTCAAGTTATTATCCTCTTTAATTATCCAGCTGTTATTAATTCTTAATAATGAATATACGTATAAGAAAGCATATAATTAGGAGTTAGGATATTTGGATCTTTGTCACATCTGCTTATATCTTTCAGTAACTCTGAATACTGAAAGCTTATTTACTTCATTTAAAAATAAAATAACGATATATTATGATTCAATCCTAAATTAGTTAGGTAATTAAGCTTATAAGCTATATAAATCCGCACTCGATTTTTTTTACTAGAGGATTTCTATAATTTCTAGTGACATATTTAGCACAAATCAACTCAACTTTTAGATGAGCTAACTAGAGCTATGCCCAACCCAATCTGCCCAAGTTTGAGTAGGTTGGACGAGTCATGTTTTATGAACTAATATGCCCAAACCGAGGTTAATGTTTCCTAGTATAAATTTTAAATTTAATAGTCATGAATTACGTTAATTTTTTAGGGTTTTACAAAAATAGCTAGATTTACGGTTTATTTTCCTTGCCGATATACATAGATTATTCATGGTTATACAGATTATATATGGATTATACATATATTTTAATGTATAATATACACAAAATCATATTTATTTTTCATATATTTAGCTAACCGATGTAATTTTTTTCGGCCGAACAATCGATTGTGTAGCTTCCCCTCTAAAATAGAGTTAAGAAAATTATGAGCAACACTAAAATGTGTAGCTAGAGGCTGAAGAAACTCTCATTCTCAATTTCTCATATTACTGGTGGTGGACTTTTTAATCAGATGGGTCGAAGGCCTAAGGCACAGTGGTCTGGCCTTCATTTTTGCACTTTTCCCTATTTGTAGGGGTGGACATATATGGTTCATATCGGTTTTGTATCCGAAAATTATGAACAGAATAAAAATCATTTTTTTTAAAAAAAATCGAATCCAACTTTTTAAAAAAAAAAACGATATGTTCAGTTTATATCGCCGAACGTATCGGATTATATCGATTTTTTCTAGTGGACCGAACCGGGTCGGGTTGATGATTTTTTTTTTTAAATTAATTTCCAAAACCGAAATTGACATTCATATCTACACTATCATGAAATTTCGACGTTGAAATCTATTGTGTATCGTGAGATGTTTACAAAAGAAAAAGGAAAATTAGAAATCGATTTGGGGGAAAACACAAATTGATTGGGAAAACTGACGTTTTTCTATAAATTGGCTGCGCCAGTTTGGACCGGCCCCGTCTAAAAAAAATACCCAAAATAAAAAAAAATCGGGTAAAACGGACATCCGAGCGCAGAGTTATGACCATTTAAAGTTTTACCAATTTACAACTACTTTCTCTCCCTACATTTTATGTCAATGCTTCTGTGATATGTTAATCAAGTTCATGCCGCATTCGACTTCCATAAAAGCTTATGGCTATGATTCAAGAGATAGTAGTAGCCTAAAATAAAAAATAAGATTAATTACATATTTAATTCGATTTTTCGGTTCGGTTCGTATCCAAAATTGAAAAACTGAACCGAATCACTAAATCTTGATTCAACTCGGTTTTCAAAAAATCATTTTTTGTAAAAAAAAAAAAATCGAACCGAACAGCCGGTTCAGTTCGATTTTTTCGGTTCTTCGTATTTTTTGCCCACCCCTACCTATTTGTGGTCGACTTTAATTTTTGTCTTTCATAACAAAAAAAAATTTCGCAAGCGAAAATTCATATTATTTCAGAAGTTATGCTCCGCCCTTAAAAGCTTATGTCCCGCTAGATATAGTTTTAATTTTGATGGGTAAAAATTAAAGACCAGTCCATTTGAAGCACAGAAATTAAAGACCAATCCATTTGAAGTACAAACAGTGCAATTAAATGTTTCCTTTTTTAAAGGGAGTTTTACTCTACACACAGCCCAACAAAGGCCACACTAAAAGTAACTCTAATCGTTTTTTCTTTAATGGGCAATTCGTACGCTTGCCCTATTTTAGGGTGGTCTTTAATTTTTACCCTTTACCTAAAAAAATGACTGAAAATATTAATGACTAAAAATATTTTTGAGGTTGTGCGTTCGAATCTTAGCAGAGTAAAAAAGAAATAAAATTCGCAAGTTAAGATTTCATTAGAAAATATGTCTATTCGGTCAAAGTTGTATATAGACTATGTCTTAAGGGGCATAATTTCTATGTAATTATGCCTCCGTAAATACCTCTGAGGTTGTGGGTTTGAATCTCAGTAGAGTCAAAAAGAAAAAAAAATCAGCAAGATTTCATAAAAAATATGTATATTCGGCCAAAGTTGTATAGAGATTATGTCTTAAGGGGCATAGTTACTATGTAACTATGCCTGAAGGCAAAGTTTCGTTGAAAAATTAAGATTATGCCTTGTCCGGCTAGTTATATAGAAACTATAACCCAAGGGGCATAATTTATATATAACTTATGTCGAACAGGCATAATTTCTATGAAAATTTTGCCTTGCAATATTTTTTTTTTCCTTTGCGGGAATTCAAACCCAAAATCTCTGATTTAATAGATTCGTGAAAAAATAATACTTTGGTCCACAAATTTTCATTAAATGAGAAATAAGGAAAAAATAAAGACCAGCGAATTGAGGGGAACAAATTAAAGACCAACCCAAACCCGTATGAAGGGAAATCCACGCAATATTTTGTTCTTTAATTAGGTATATATGCAGTGTTATACTTGCTATTTAATTTGTGTATTACACTTACTAAAACTTAGTACATTTATTATTATAACTGAGTATACACCGCCAACGGTTATAAACTATTACGGCTAGTGGGTGAAATACTATTTTTTGGCAGACGGACTAAAAATGTTAAGATCTCTTTTTCTAACCCGATCTTCATGATAGAGATGCAACATGACTTACTAGTGCGATAAGTATCATGTATTATGAGTAGCTAAGTACATTACAGTTAGGGGTGAGCGTATATCGGTTCAGTTTGGTTTTGTATCTGAAAAATATGAACTGAATAAAAATCATTTTTTTTTAAAAATCGAATACAACTTTTTTTTTAAAAAAAACCCGATATGTTCGGTTTATATCGCTGAACGTATCGGATTATATCGTTTTTTTTTTCTAGTGGGCCGGGTCAAGGAATTTTTTATTTTTTTAAAAAAAATTGAATTTTCAAAACTGAAATTGACATTCACACTTACACTACCATGAAATTTCGACGTTGAAAGCTATTGTGTATCGTGAGATGTTTACTAAAGAAAAAGAAAAATTAAAAATCAATTTGAGGGAAAACACAAATTGATTGGGAAAACAGACGTTTTCGTAAAAATTGGCTGCGCAGTTTGGGCCGCCCCCATCTCAAAAAGTACCCAAAATCAGAAAATAAATCGGGTAAAACGGACATCCGAGCGCAGAGTTATGACCATTTAAAGTTTCACCAATTTACAACTACTTCCTCTCCCAACATTTTATGTCAATGCTTCTGTGATATGTTAATCAAGTTCATGCCGCATTCGACTTCCATAAAAGCTTCATAGATTAACTTCAATGGTTATGATTCAAGAGATAGTAGTAGCCTAAAATAAAAAATAAGAATAATTATATATTTAATTCGGTTTTTTCGGTTCGGTTCATATCCAAAATTTAAAAACCGAATCGAATCACTAAATCCTGATTCGATCGCTTTTTTTTTTTTATTTAAAAAAACGAGAAAAAACCAAACCGAATTTCGATTCGGTTCGATTTTTTCGATTTTCCGGGCTTTTTGCCCACCCCTAATTACAGTCCAGTGTCACAAGATTCTAGTCCAGTTTTTTATGAGAACAATTGTCTTAACTAAAAGTAGTCATGGCTTTTTTTTAATTTCTTATCTTTATTATTTTTGAAAGGTGAGAAGTAATAATCCAGGCAACTAAAAATAGAAAGTTACAGTCATGCGCTAGGTTTAGGCACCTAAATAGTAGAAAAAATTGAAAGAGTGAGATCACACTGACCTGAAACCACGCTTATCATTTTTTTGTTCTTTCTTCTCAATGGAAATTCGAGATGAGTGTGAGCAGTGAATTTGAAATGATTAAATGAATGAGATTAAAGTCAAAGTAACACTAACTCTGTCCATGATGACCTTTGCCTTCCATGGAGAGATGAGAGAAAATCATAAATGAAGGAAAATTGACATAAAGAATGCAAGAAGAAGAGAGCAAGAAGCTAGCTAGCTCAAAAGGTGTTAATGTAAAGGTACATACTAGGAAAGAAAATGAAGTTGCTCTTTCATTAAGAATAGGAAAAACTTTATTACCTATCTCACAAGTTGCCTGACACTAGTTGAGTTGTGTGAGTTTTTTCTTACGAGTTGGTGGACCTAAATCTTACACTTTTGTTCCGCTAAGTTACTCCTATGAGATAAGAAAAAAGCTCTACACAATTAATGTAAATTGTGTGGGAAACAAAATAAAACTTTTCTAAAGTAATCAGAGATTAAAGGAACAAAATATATAGTATTCCCGCGGTAACAATTTACTTAATACTCTTTTTTCTCCTTTTTAGTCAATCTAAAAAGAATGATATTTTTTTATATTTAGTAATATTTTAGCTTTATACTTTCTAGCAATACAAATATTTATGACTTATTTTAATTAAATTATAATTTTTTAAATTAAATTAGCTTTATATTTTTAAAAATATTTTTAAATTCCCATTAAATTGGGATAGATCATAGAAGAAGTAATACACAAGAGTTGCATCAAATGATATGAGGGGAGTAGCTAGGGACGTAATAAACGTGCGAAACGAAAGGGACAATCAGCTTTCTACATCAGTCCTGCTACCAAATATTTTCCTAATATGTCCACTTGCTTCTTTTGAATTTCAAAATAATCTTGATGCATCTATTGTCTTTCTCCCATATTGTGGCAAAGATGAAAACAGAGATAAATGTACTTGATCAAACAATTATTAATTTCCGTGGGTTTGAGAGGGTAGAATATGATAGAATATTTTCGTATCTTTGTATATCTTTTATATTAGGTAAATTTATATTACAATTGTAATTAGAAAAATTAGTTATCTACTTTATAGCCATGTAAATAATTATATAACACTATATATATATATATTGTACACAATAATCAATGAAATGCAAGGAAAAATATTTCTTTATGGTATCAGAAGCCAAAACCTAACTTTTTCTCCCCAGCTGCCCCCCCGGCAGTCCTCCCATTTTTTCCGTCCTCCTCCTTCTTTCTTCGACTTCTCGGCAGCTTATCTTCTCCTCCAATTTTCAATGGTTGAACAACCTAAATTCCATCATGCTTTTGCAGTTAACAACATCAAGAATTTCATTCTCATAACTCTTGATATGGAAAAAGTTCAGTATTCATCTTGGGCGAAATTATTTAAGATTCATTGTCGTGTGTAGAAAGTCATCGACCATATCATCCCTCCAAAATCAAAGCCCTTGGAAAAACCTGATAATTTTGATGATGAACTTTGGTCCCGCTTAGATGCGGTTGTCCTATAATGGATCTACGACACGATCTCGAATGATCTATTGCATACAATCATTGAAACTGACGACATTGCACGACAAATGTGGGAGCGCTTGAAAAGTATTTTCATGATAACGTGTCTTGTATTTGGAAAATCAATTCAAGGACATTCATCAGGACGATTTTCCTAATGCGTCAGCCTATTGTCAAGAAATTAAGATGATTATCGATCAACTTTCCAACGTCGGTGCACCGGTCACCAATCAATGATTGGTGATGCAACTCATTGCGGGTTTGAATGAATCTTATGATGACGTCACTACTATCCTCCAACAAAGCACGCCATTGCCTCAATTTTATGAGGCCCGTTCGAGAATCATCTTTGAAGAAATCAGGAAAACCAAGCGGGCCGCGGCCAACACAAATATCGCCGCCGCCCTCGTGACCACCGATGACCCGAAGGCCTCAGCCTCTGCCCGCCACTCCGACAAGCCCACGATCTAAAACTTGGCTCACAATCCCAGAATAACAACAAAGGGCGAAATTCCAGCCGAAACCGCAGTGGTCGAACCGAAAAAAGATGGCCGACGACGGCAAAGGGCGCCGCGCGCCGGCCGGCGCACCACCCGCGCGACAACAAAGAGTGGCAAGCAGCCTCTGCCGTGAGCTGTTTACCCACCATGGGTTACGTGGGTCAAACCGGCTTAGGCTGCTCTACAATGTCCTTACCCGATATCCTCATGGGTCCCACCTTCAGCTGACATCCCCAACCCGAAATTCTCGATCCACGTCCATAGCTGGCATACACTGCACATGTCTCTCCTCCTTCAACATACGCACTGACGGATATTAAGGCGACTATGAACACGATGTCTCTTAACGTTCCAGACGACAATTAGTACATGTATACTGGCGCCACATCTCATATAATGGCATCCCAAGGTACTCTCTCGTCTTATTTAAATATGAGCAATTTAGATCGAAATATTATTATTGACAGTGGACAAGGCATTCCCATTCGAGGTTACGGACAATCATCCATCTCCCCACCACATCCGCCGTTAGTTTTAAACAATGTCCTCCCTGCCCTAAAACTTATCAAAAATCTAATCTCTGTGTATCGTTTCACAACCGACAATAATGTTTCCCTTGAATTTGATCCTTTTAGTTTTTATGTGAAGGACCTTATGACATGGATGCGAATAATGAGATGTGACAGCACCGAGAACCTTTATCCTATCACTACCACCATCGGCCGTCCACCCTCCTCTCCATTAATCTTTGCTGCTCTTTCATCTCTTTTATGACATAATAGATTAGGATATCCGAGAGATTCTGTTTTACGCTCCCTTAGCAAAAATAAATTTATTGATTGCCAACATGTCTTTAATACTCTTGTTTGTGAATCTTGCATTTTTGGGAAACATGTCAAATTTCTATTTTATTCTTCACCCACCTGTACTTTAATGTCATTTGATATAATACACAGTGATTTATGGACTTCTCCTATTTTAAGCACGATCGGGCATAGATATTATGTGTTGTTTTTAGATAATTATTCCAACTTTCTGTGGACTTTTCCCATTGGTAATAAGTCCCAAGTCTATTATATTTTTCTTCCTTTATTTAGTTCTTTAATAAAGACACAATTTGAAAAGAATATCAAATGTATTCAATGTGACAATGGGAGGGAATTCGATAATCAACAATTTAAACTATTCTGCGCCAAACAGTGCCTTGTTTTTCATTTTTCCTGTCCACATACCTCTCCACAAAATGGAAAAGCCGAATGAAAAATTAGAACCAGAAATAACTTAATTTGTGCCCTCCTTTCCCACGCCTCTATCCCCCATATTTTTGGCATTACGCTATCTCAATGGCAACCTATCTCTTGAACATTCTCCCAAACAAGTCTCTCAAACACAAGTCACCCACTCAAGTTCTCTATCTTCGAGATCCTTCCTATAAGCATTTACGAACTTTCAAATGTCTATGCTACCCCTTTCATCCCTCCACTAAAATTAACAAACTGCAACTCCGATCATCCCCGTGTGTCTTTCTTGGTTATCCCCCAATCATCGAGGTTACAATTGTTACGACTTGTCAAGCCAAAAAATAATAGTTTCTAGGCATGTCATATTCGATAAGTCCCAATTCCTCTTTGCAAAACTCAATTGTCCACCTCTAAATTCCTATGACTTCCTAAATGTAAATCCCCTTCTAATTCATCACTTGCAAAATCAGTCATCACTGGCAACCGGCCCCATCACTGTCATCCTGAGGCGGGCAGTCCACCCAGCCCCGTAACAAGAGCCTCGGAACAGCCCTTCTCGGCCTTCCGTCTCAGCTACCTCTCGGCCAGCCCCCTCTTCCCGACACCACTGCCCCATCTCGGCACCACCCCCTCACTTCCTGGCCTATTCCCAATCTCGCTGCCACGTCTCAGCCACCCCTTTCTGATCCCTTCCAACCTCAGTAACACCCTGACGGACAATGAAAACCCGTGCTCTGCACGGTATTTCCAAACCCAAATAGCTATTTAACTTGTCCATTTCGGTTACCCCTTCCTCTGTTCCTCATAATCCAAAAGATGCCTTGTCTGATCCTAATTGGAAAAATATAATGATTGACAAATATAATTAGAGATGGCAGTGGATCCTGGACCCGGTGGATCCGGATTCGTTTTATAGGATATGAATCTTCAAAATTTGGACCCGATGGATCCAGATCGGACCCGGATATGTTTATGACAGATCGGATCTGGATCTTGTATTTGAGATCCGTATCCGGTCCAGATCCGACCCGTGGATCCGTTTTTTATTAAATATATTCATAACCTAGAATGTAATTTTATAAGTATTTTTTAAAAATTGCTAAGCACATCCTTGCAAGTTTAATTCTCAAAACAAGTTTAATTTATCCCCGCGTTAACTCAAAAACCAAAAAATAAAGAGGTAACTTCAATAATAAAATCAATGTTATAATAGTGAATGACTAACATCTCCATAGACAAGTAGTTAAAATTATATTTACTTCATTTGTGAAGATTCCAAACACATGCAAGTTCTGCATTGTGAAAATACTAGTCAGCATTTTTCACGACTATTGTCATTGTCTAACATTTTCAATTAATAGCTCACAATCAAAACGAGACAACGAACAAAATATCTCATATGAATATTTTAAAATTGAAACACAGTAAACTGTTAGCTAAATAAAAATCGTTTGTGAGTTCAAAAAAAATTTCTTAGCAAGGTTACATTCTTAGCAAGGCAATTTTTTTTACATGTGGATCCAGATTCGATCCGTGGACCCGGTGGATCCTATGGATCCGGATTTGGATATGATTTTTATGGACCCGATGGATCTGGATCCGAATCTGGATCCAGGTATGAAAAATGGACCTGGATCTGGATCTAGTAGGATCCAGTCCAGATCCAATCCGTTGCCATCCCTAAATATAATGCTTTTATTAAAAATAAGACGTGGAATCTAGTACCTCATCCTCCTGATGCTAATATTATTCGTTCTATGAGGACATTTCGACATAAAAAGAAATCTGATAGTTCTTTTGAGAGACACAAGGCCTGTCTTGTACGTGATGACAAGTCTCAACAGGTGGGAGTGGATTGTGATGAAACTTTCAACCCGATGGTGAAACCAGCAACTATTCAAATCATTCTCAGTATTGCTTTGTCCAAATCTTAGCATATTCATCAGTTTGACGTCAAAAATGCTTTTTTGCATGTGGACCTTCATGAAACTGTATATATGCATCAGCCTATGGGATTAAGGGATTCGATTCATTCAGATTGTGTGTGTCTTTTGAAGAAATCACTCTATGGACTGAAAAAGGCTCCTCGTGCATGATACCAACAGTTTGCTAATTTTGTATCCTATCAGTTTTTCACATAAAAAATTTGATCATTCATTGTTCATATATAGCAAGGGTAATGACATGACATACATCCTACTATATGTTGATGATATCATCCTCACTACATCTTTTGATGCATTTCGCCGATCCATTATGTCACTCCTTGCCTCTAAGTTTGCTATGAAAGATTTGGGCCCCATAAGCTATTTTTTGGGCATTGTTGTTACTAGACATGCAAGTGACTTATTTCTTTGTCAATGGAAGTACGTCGAAGAGATCCTTGACCGAGCAGGCATGACATCTTGCAATTCGGCCTACACACCGGTGGACACCAATTCCAAACTCAGTGCCTCTTTGGATTCTATGTATGCCGATCCGACTCACTATCGTAGTTTAGCAGGAGCATTATAATATCTCACTTTCACGAGACCAGATATATCCTACGCCGTGCAACAAATATGCTTACATATGCACAGCTCGATGGATGCACATATGAATGCGCTCAAACGTATTTTGCGATATGTACAAGGTACTTTTCACTTCGGCCTCTACATGTACAAGTACACACTCTCTAGTCTCACCTCTTATTCTGACGCTGACTGGGTGGTTGTCCGGACACTCATCGATCTATGTCAGGTTACCGTGTCTTCCTCGGAGATAACTTGCTTTCTTGGTCTTCTAAAAGACAACCTACTCTGTCTCGATCCAGTGCCGAAGCCGAGTACAGAGGAGTCGCGAATGTCGTCTCTGAGTTTTGTTGGTTACGCAACCTTCTGCTGGAACTTCACTACCCAATCAGCAAGGCTACATTGGTCTACTGTGATAATGTCAGTGCGATATATCTCTCCGGAAATTCCGTTCAACATCAGCGCACTATACACATTGAAATGAATATTCACTTTGTACGTGAAAAAATGGCTCGTGGACAAGTTCGTGTCCTTCATGTTCCTTTCATGTATCAGATTGCTGATATATTTACGAAAAGACTTCCGCGCATACTCTTTGATGGTTTTGAGTCAGTCTCAGCGTACGAGAACCTCCCGCTTCGACTGTGGGGGTGTGATAGAATATTTCCAGAATATTCCCGTATCTTTGTATATCTTTTATATTAGGTAAATTTATATTCCAATTGTAATTAGGAAGATTAGTTACCTAGTTTGTAGCCATGTAAATAATTATGTGACGCTATATATATTGTATACAATAATCAATGAAAGACAAGGGAACATATTTCTTTAGGATGTACACATACATTATCCTATTTTTATAGGGTAGAGATACTATTTTCGAAAGACCATCGTCTCAAAAGAAAAGTAACTGATGAAGGATTATAAGAAGCGAGACATCAAACTAGCAAAATACAAAATAAATACGGTAAAAGATAGTTATACACGTCAAAGCATATGAGACTACGCGATAATTGAAATATACTAATGCTAAAGGGAAAGATAAGAGGAGAGGGCTAGCTTCCCCCTCTCCGATAATGGGTGTGACAACACATAGCTATTTATTAACCTCCCTGCCTTCCCATCTAAGTTAGAATATATGATCATCTAACTTAATTAAGATAGATTCGCAAGTGGGGGTAGGGGTGGGGGTGGGAGGAGGGAGTAGCTTACTTTCAACATTTGATCAAGAAGGTAATTGTGAAGTTCCTCTAGCTTTCCTTTGACTAGAAAAGAGGAAATGATACTTTCACTGTGGAAGCGCTAGAGTCTCTCAGAGAAATACTTAATAGTTATGTAATGAAATATTTTTACTTTAATTTGTGACTCTTAAGAGTAAATTATTTGATTTAATGCAAAAATCACAAGAAAGACTTAAGACAAAAACATTACATGCTAAGTCACATTTTATGTTATAGTATTTGGCTGAAGTAGATTTAAGATACTAAATGGTTTATGTATTGTACTAGCAGTGCTAGAAGTAAATATCGAGGTAACGTCAAAAAGGTAGTTTGATTAGACAAAGTTAGTTTTTAGAGATTATTGCATTTTGATTGATATTAATATAATGAATTTGAATATAAAAGAATCAACAACAACATATCCAGTGAAATCGTACAAAGTGGAGAATTAAAAAGAATCACATAATAACTTTAAAAATTGCTTTTTTCAGAAGAAAAAAAAATAAGATGAGCTATTTAGAAGAACTTTGCCCACAAGTGATCACTAGTGAAATTGTGCTGTATTGGTTTGGGCTACTTCTAGAAGTGACGGTCCAAGCGGACTGACCCGTTAGGGATTTCATCGAGGATCCTAAATGCCTCGGCCCGTAGCCATTTTGCTTAATTTAAAGGGAAAATGTAAATAATCATTTTTAGAGTTATAGAGCCACTATCTTTGATGATATTCGACTACTAACTGACGTCGAATATATTAAGAACCATTAAAAAAAGGAGTAAATACTCCAAGAAAGAATAATATAATGCCAAAACTCAACTTCTTTATTGATGACCCAGTATTGAGCATTATCCATTTATCTGAAGACCAAAATAAACAATTTTTGTTATAAAATGATAGCAATAACAATATAAGATAAGAGATGTAGACAAAGAAGTAGAGAGGAGGAGAAGATTTTCTTCTTATTTCAAGTGTATGTTGGTCTACCTTCAAAGGTGAATAACATCTCAATTTATAGGATGAAACCACCCAATGGAGGTTACAAATATTAAGTGCCCAAATTAATAGGTGGAGGTTACAAATATTAAGTGCCCAAATTAATAGGTACATGTAACATACAAAAGGTTAAATGAATGTGTATGTACATCCATACAAATGATATGTATTTCATAACACCCCCCCTTGGATGTCCATAGATAATGTGCCTCGTTTAAACCTTACTAGAAAAAAATCCAGTGGGAAAAATTATAGTGAAGGAAAAAGAGTACACATTTCTAATAATACATATTTTGGTTGTCTCATTAAAAACCTTACAAGGAAAACTCATTGGGACAAAACCTTATACGGAAAAAGAGTACAACATGTATTAACTCCCCCTGGTGAGAACTTTAGGCCAAGTGCTTGAGTCTTCGCATTCTAATCTTGTGTACCATCTTCTCGAAAGTTGTAGTTGACAGAGACTTAGTGAACAACTCCGTCATATTATCACTTGAATGAATCTGTTGCACGTTGATATCACCATTCTTTTGGAGCTCGTGTGTGAAGAACAACTTTGGTGAAATGTACTTTTGTCCTATTACTTTTTCTGAATCCTCCCTTCAATTGAGCAATACATTTTGCATTATCTTCATATAAGATTGTGGGTATTTCAAACCACATTTATTTTCAAGCGATTCAAATAGTCATAACATCAATTAAATTTATTGATATTTCTTCATTTTCTTGAGTTTGCGGCTCATTGATTTCTTCAAGAATATAAGGATTGATCAAATCTTGCATTTCTTTATGAGATTCTTTCTTAGTGTCATCTTGACCATTTATTATTATACAATATTGCACACTATATTGTATCAAAGATATCGTCGACAAGATATCATTTTGCATCGATTTGCAATTAGACATAACTTATTGAGATCTTATCACTTCATTATTTTCAGGTACCTGAACCTCGTACGAGGTTTTATAAAGTGTTATGTCGTAGGCTCTTCTAGAGCAGATTGCCTCATTATTATGATCATTTTGATCATTTGCTCCTCTTTTTTTCAAGGATCATCGCGTTGGAAACCGATTTGTCTACCATGCTTCACGCATGTTGTAAACCCTGTCCTTCATGGACATTTAGGAGCATCTTGCAGCTGGAATATGAAATAGTTGGGTCAGCAAATGCTTCTAGGATTTGACTTAAATTATCGTTTGAACGAGGATCATACTGGTGATAATTCACAATATATTTCTTAGTTGTTTATTCTCTCTACCCTTATGTTAGAAAAATTAACATACATTTTCACCTTCTTTGGAAAATCCATCTGTGTGCATCGTGGTAGATTCATTAATCATATAGCACACAACAAAACTATTAGATGAAAACATTTGGTTCCTGACCTTGAACTAATTATGAGGGGAGAATTTATCATACTTTTTAGTCTGAAGCATACAAACGTCGTTGTATGCAATATATCATATTTCAGATCAACACATGAAGCTTTGTTCTCATTCGCAATGGTTTAGCTATTTATTGGAGGCATTCAACGCTAAACCAGCTTGAATATAAACCAACATTAACAAGATGAATTATCTTGATTACATAATCTGAAAATTGTGCTCTCAACTCAATTATTTTGAGTAAGCAATTTTGCATGTGTCAAACTGCGGGCTGATAATAAACGCACATGTGACCGTCTTATCGATGCATCTATTTAAGACATCACATAACAGGTGAACGGGCCCTTATTCACCTTT
Organism: Anisodus tanguticus; assembly: GCA_034509755.1. Lineage (NCBI taxonomy): Eukaryota > Viridiplantae > Streptophyta > Magnoliopsida > Solanales > Solanaceae > Anisodus > Anisodus tanguticus. The sequence continues at coordinate 44,576,955 of CM067543.1, read as the reverse complement.
TATATTTTTCAGAAATTAGGAAATTCAATCCCAACATTAGTCAGTATAATCAACTTATCATGAGAACAAGCAAATTAATTCTTGAAGAATCTTCTAGTTCTTCAATATATTTTGAATACAAATAGCACGTCATATTTAAATCAGGACAATCAAAATTGTCACGTCAATTGATAAAATTATTTATATTAGTAAACTTCAGGTTTACCAAGTCATGTGCTATTTGTTTTAGTAAACTTCCAATTTACTATGACATGAATTATTTTTGTATACCAATAAACTTCTGATTTACCGTGACATATGATTTCATCATGCTTAAATTTGTGTAGTACAACTTGGAGAATAAAGAGGGTAATCATTCACATACATATTTCTTACCCACTATGATTTTGAAGATATTTAATCCTCCGATTAATTATAGCTTCAATATGATATCCTATTTACTTGAGTAAACTTCGGATTTACTACAACTTGTGTTTCGATCATAACAACTTCGTATATTACAATTTAGAACGAATTACATAATAGTATATAAGCTCTTTAGGAGTCTCTTTATTCTCCATAATCACACATATTATTTGGACACTATTAGTGTCATGATCTTCTACATAAATAGTTAGCTCTTCTGAAGCACTTGATCATTAATTTTGTACAACCAAATATTGCTTAGATACTACTGGTGTCATAAAAGAAATTATAGTTAGACACTAATGGTGTCATGAAATAAATAATAATTAAATGGACAATTAAAGACAATACAATTTATAAATGATGAAAAATAAGTTCTAAACTTTAGTATTTCAGACATCTCATTCAGGGAGAATACCATTAACATTCGAATATTTATCATCAAAGCTGCGACAGTAACCATAATATGTCAATGTGGTTATAGTAGATAGTATTCTACACAATTTGTATTCTTTTGCCTTAAAATGATACATAATAAAAGTTTTCAAGATGATCTGACGTGCGACAGGTGCATGGAACAATGACTTTCATACCACAAAATAACATTTATATCATTTGTTATTCAATATGTGTGTTGTGGTATTTCTTCATTCACTTCGGTGAATGAAACCTGATCATTTAGATGTGCTTTATACATAATTTTTTAATAGCTCATTATTTCACTCAACCACAAGGAAACACCGCTTCAATATATTTCTAAAACATTTTTTCGCTTGTCAAAAATCATACCAATACTGCTAGACCATCAAAATACATATAAAATCATTCCTTAGTAGTACATCCCAACACTTTAAGAAAATTGCAGCGAATTAAATATAAATATTTCCTTCATTATTTTGCCACCTTATATAACTAAAACTGAAGCTTGCAAGAAAATAAGAAAAATATGTACATGCATTATAAACTCACAACACATTTTTGGGAGTAAAAAAAGTAAATTTCATAGTTGAACCCTTTTGAAAGTAAAATTCAAAAACCTTACTACTTGGGGAGTAAAATTCAAAGGTTTACCACTCCGGGAGTAAATTCAAAGTTCTATTACTTCGGGGGTAAGGTTCGAAATTCTACTACTTCGGGAGTAAAATTCGAAATTCTACTAATACGAGAGTAAATTTAAGAGCTCTACTACTTCGGGAGTAAATTTCAGATTTATTATTTGAAGAGTAAAATTTAAAGTTTTACTACTTTAAAAGTTCTAGTACTTCAGGAGTAGAGTTCAAAAATTTATTACTTAAGGAGTAGAATTTTAAATTTGCTACTTCGGGAGCACATTTCTGAGTTTGCTACTTCGGGAGCAGAATTCTAAGTTTACTACTTCGGGAGTAAAATATAGAATATTTAGAATAATTCCTCATTATTCTACCTCTTCTGGAGGTGAGTCGTGATAACTTCACGACCAAACACACGTCCGTATTTATAAGCTTTATTAGATACTATCACATTCATTTCAAGGAATGGATCTGTAATTGTAACATTTATCAAGTTCTCATTCTTCAGGAATGGAACACAATCATCCGAACGTGCCTTAAGCATATCAAATCATGATGGCTTAGAACCTCTTTTAAGATATTGCTACTTCAGGAGCAAATCAAGGCATACATATGATGTAAAGAATTTTTCTCTAACACATCTTTAACTATAATCATAATAGACCTATAAAAATATTACAACTTCTGATGATTATACACACAAATAAAATTTATTATAACGAAACTAATGAAATGTGATCACTTTTGATTTCAACCCATAAAGAAACGAAGGTTCAAAGAATCATAAAATTAATTTTCAATAAATTAGGAAATAGACATGAAAATTCCAGCAACAAGATTTCAAGAAATGGAAAAAAGGAGAGGTGTAATATCTATACATGGATAACCACGGTCAGATAGACAGTTATCATGGATAGTCTGTAAACATACATGTTCTTTTGTACATAAATAAACACAATTAAAATACTAGATAATATGATACTTATCTGGAAATTGCTTTAGTCTTTTCAAAATATCTGCTCAACATGACAGATTCACGTGGAGATAACGTGTTATAAAATGATAGCAATAACAATATAAGACAAGAGATGTAGATGAAGAAGTAGAGAGGAGGAAAATATTTTCTTTTTATTTCAAGTGTATGTTGGTCTACCTTTAAAGCCGAATAACATCCCAATTTATAGAATGAAATCACCCAATGAATGTTACAAATATTAAATGCCCAAATTAATAAATGAATGTTACAAATATTAAATACTCAAATTAATAGGTACACATAACATACAAAATGTTAGTGAATGTGTATGGACATTCATACAAATGATATGTATTTCATAACAATAAATCTCATTTAGAAATGATTGGATGGAATGATAGGGACATGACGAGAAGTCAGAAACAACAAGCCAATTTCTCTGACCAATAAATTTCTGTCCTAAGTTGCCTTCAATTCTTAATTTGGAGTTTACAGAAATATTTTAGGGAAAAAATTGCTTTTTTAGAAAATGTCTTTCCTCAATCGCCTTCAATCCTCAATTTCCCAATTGTTTGGACAGAGAACTGTAATAACTTTTTTGAATTTAACTTCAAGTCCAGATTTTTTTAGAATTCAAAAAACTGTTTTCACAATTTTCACTGTAAAATGTAAATCAGTCATAAAAATTTAAAAACAACTTCAATTTGTATTCATGTCCCACACAACTCCAATTTCTTAATCCATTTCAATTTGAAAACAAATATTACTTTTTTCCGAAGTTCACAATTTTTATTTCCACATGCCCACTTAAATTACAGTAACATTAAAAGTTTATTTTTGGAAAAATATTTAGTCGTTGTTTCTGATTAAACCAACACTTCGGAAAAAAACTCATAAAAGGTTGTCACTCCTAAACAGAGGCCTTGCTTGTCTGTGTATTTGTTACTCATTTAATATTAATAAGGAAGAAGAATGAGAAAACCAAAGGATCACTAATTTAAGTGTGTTGTTTGAATTCATCTTTGAGTTTCCACAGTTTAAGCAGAATATTATAAAATAAAGGGAAAATGGTCAAATTTGTCCCAGTACCGTAGAAAAAGATCAAATTTATCTTCCGTTATATTATTACTTTAAAAATGTCCATAACGTTATATTATTGATTCAAATATACTCCTCCTCCGTTAATCAAGGTCACACTGAGGTGCACGCTACATGACATGCCACCTCATCACCCCAATTACCCTCTCCTTCACTTCTTCTTCCACCATAGTATCTCCTCCACAACCATTTAAATTTAACCAAGAATAGTCTGTTAAACTTAAACAGAGCTCCAAATAATCGAACCAAAATCAATGATAGCTTTAAATAAGTTGTTGCCGTATTTGTTTCCGGTATGATTTTAAAACAATCACCTGTGAGAAGAAAAAGATGAAGAAGTGGCAGTGGTTTTCGTATAAATCAGCATAGAAGGTATATAATTGTAAATAGGGTTCGTGGCATTAGCTCCTTTGTGTTGAAGTACAGTTCTCTATTTCCATCATCATTTTTAGTCCCCAACAAATTGTGAAATCCAATTAAATTTTTATCACTGCTAATGTATCAGAGTTCTTGTTCTCTATCATCTTCATTCCCCGTATGCTGGAGAAAAAAGATTCAGTAAAAATTGGTATACAAAACTTCAAACAAACAATTAACTACATTTAAGTCTGAGAAATTAAACAACCAAAAAGGGACCTATACACATTTTTTGGCATATCGTTCAAACGGACCATAGCTCGCTGGATTGATCTATTGGCAAAGGACATTTATTAATAGTTTGTGGTTGTGACGTTGCTAATGGTGGCCGTGGTTGTGGAGGAGATGATAGTCGTGGAAGAAGAAGCGGAGGAGAGAGGTAAATGAGTTGGGGGTGATGAGGTGGCATACCACGTAGCATTCACCTCATCGAGTTATCAGTGCCACGTTGGATTTGGTGTCCACCTTAGACAACCTTAACGGAAGTTGGGTATATTTGAACCTATAATATAACCTTAAGAGTATTTTTCGACCGATAGTATAACGGAGGATAAATTTGATCATTTTTACATAGTACAAGGATAAATTTGACCATTTTCCCTAAAATAAAATAAAGTAGAACCTAAGACCTAAGAGCCCATATCAAAACTTGATGGAAAGCGTATTTGAGTGGACAACGACTATAATCTTATAAAAACTTGTTAAGAATGGAATGGACATAAATATGATGTTTCTTCTAATTGGATTCAGTGCCAAATTCAATCTTACCATACGAAAGAATTGTTGGAAATTTACTAATGTGCAATTAAGTTTATCTAATCTCCCAAGATAAAACAACAACTAATCAACACTACAAAACAAATAGGTTGATTCTGACGAAGAAAACAAACATGAAACGATTGCTGAAGAGTGGAAATTTAGAGGAAAAAGAAGAACTATTCTGGACTGTTCTTGTTCAAGATTTGTCTTTCTCTTTTTCTATGTTCTTTTCTCCTGCTGCCCTCAAATCTGATTCAGGTCTCAATATATAGTGTTTAGGAGGAGGAGAGGTGTTAAGAGGTCCTTTAAGAGATGTAGTCATGGCCAGAAACGATTTGTAGTAAGTGCAAAACGTTTCAGATGGTTAATGCCATAAAACTGTTGGCTTTCTGGTAGAAGCAACCCAGAAGCCCGCAGCCCGGACCGGACGGGCGGCGGCGCGCATGTGGGGCTAGCCTTGAACCCAAGCACACCTAGTTTCTCCCTCCTTCAAACACATGGGTTACCCCTTGGGGTCCCAAACCCTTATCCAATTTTGAGGCTTATAAAAAGAACAATTCTTCCTTTTCCCACCGATGTGGTAGATTTGTCCCACACCATATTTCCATGCTTCAAACACCTTACTTCGTGGACCAATATCTCTTTCATTTCTTAACGAAATTTGACGATCCTTAGCCCTACGGTCATCTACTCACTTAGTAGATTATGCACGTGTGAAGAACCAAAGACTCCAACATGCGGAACCCGAGTGTTTAAGTCATTAAAGATGGGTGGACGCAACCCCTATCAAAGGCAAATTTCCAACATGTGGCTGGTGTGAATAGGTCTTAGCGGTGGTCTATTTTGAGTGCTATTGAATAAATTGGGTGGCCTAGCAGCCATTGCACGGTGGAGGAAGAGGAGGAGAGTGGATATGTTTGGAGAATAGTGGAGATTGAGCTTGTTTAATTTGAAAGTAAAAGGATGGAATTAGACTGACGTGTATAGGGAGATTGTTAATTTTCTGCATGTAACATGCATGAACAAACGTGGGATGGGGAGGATGGAAGAAGTTTGGGAGTTTGTTATCACTCCTTGACATGCAGTTGGGAATTTTAATTTGGCCTTGTTACTCTATTGTCAGTCATCGGATTTGGAACGTTGGATCAAGGATGTGTTTAATTTGGTGTTAAACCAAATCATTATTCAATTTAGTATGTATACCAAATCATTTAGGAAGGGTAAAATTGATCCATAAAAATATGACTGTTCATCTAATTGAGTTTGGCCGGATTATTGTATGTTGCATATAATTATAATAAAGAAATTCTATTCATTAGCTTTGTTTATTAAGTACAAATTATAAGGTTACCAACAAAGAGATTTAAACTTGATAAGAGTTGGGGGTGGGTTGGGTTAACCCAACTCATTATTTAGCCCATATGGACTTAATTTATCTCAGCTCAAGTAATTTTTGGGCAAATTAATAACAAATTCATTGATTAACTCAGTTCATGATTTTGATATGTCAAATTCAATACAATCCATCTATTTAACTCCGTTACATAAGAGTTACAACTTAAGTGATACTCATTAAGGTCAATGAATTATACTTCAGTGTTAAAACCTTATGGATATAAAATACCTCATGCATTCATCAAATTGTGATGAAAACACTGTTTGCATGTAAATTTCTTTCTTATTTGAATTAAAGTACCACTACTCGTATCGTTTATCAAGGACATTATGAACAACATGCTTTCTATTCCACTTTACCTGATGATATTTGATTCAATATAACATGCTTTCTTTGTTCCATCTTACATGATGATATTTGATTCTGTATGCGATATACTCATTTGTTTTGCTTAAATAATCGTATCTAACATATTGCAGAGTTTAAGGAAAGAAAAGGACCTCATTGAACACAAACTTATTGAAAAGTTTAATTGCAAGGGAAATACCTTAGATCCTTGATCAAACTCAAAAGTTTAACACATGGTCTCATTGAGCTCATAATTGGACAAATTACATGATACCCCAAACTGACATTCGTTTTTTGAATTTTCTATAACATTTTTCCTCTTTTTGTTTAATGTTGTGTGGGTCAAACCGAACAATGTAGAGTTCATTTTTGCAATCACATAATACAATGTGGAAAAAATGCACATATATTCCCTCGTTGAAATGACAAAATTATTCTGAATTTAGTTTCTTTTTTACCATCGATCTTCTTGATCTTCCAGATCTCCAAATGATAGAATGACGATCTGGACAAACTTGGTATGTAATTTTTGGTGGAGTGACTTCTGGGAAACTGTATACGTGACCCACAATTCAATGGTCAGTGACCAGTGGAACATAATCATAACCTTTTGTTATTATTTCCTTTATATTCCACAATAAAATTGATTGAAGTACTATATATAGGTGACCTGAATTGTACTAGTAGAATACAAAGGAGAAATTTCCATGTTCTAATTTTTAGAAATGCTCCTAATTAAACAGAAAAAGACATAACGAAAGACAGCAGAATTAATATAAATTTTAACTAAGGATAGTTAATGAATAATATCCAGATATGTTGTCAAATTGACGGGTAACAAATTCATTCAATTCTTGATACCTTTTTGCCTGAAACGAAAATCCTATCCTTCACCACTTCTCTATACAGCTGTATATCATTATTTATTCATGTTAACATCACAACTGGCAAAACCTAGCCAATTGAATTTAAGTTATATGCCTCTAAAATGTAAAAAAAATAAAAAGATATTAATGTAATTTAACCTATTACAGCAGTTCAATTATTACCATTTTGAGAATTTAACTTATGTACCCCATAGTATAAATAATTTTTTACATTATTGTGGTATTTTTACCTTTTATAGTAGGTAACTTGGTATTGTCAATATTTTGCATGTTATGGAGGATTACTTATAGATACAATTTTGGTGAGTAAAAATTCTTTGATATGTGCATGTAAGTTAAACTCTCATTTTATTAGGTTATAATTGCAATCTTATAGGTAACGTGATCGGATAAATAATTTTTACACTGGGAGTAGATAATTTTTAAACTTAAAACTCTAGTCCGATTAGTAAAATGCCCTTCATTTACTGTTTAAGGCTAATTTTACGACTTTTCTAGCTTAAACCATAGCCACAAATAAGATATATTCTGCATCCCCTTCTTCTAGAACATAGAGGAAATTAAAATATAGAATTACCTTTTAAAAATTATAGAACATGGAGCAGGTAAGGGACTAGGTCCAGCAATAAAAGAACCATTATGCAATTAGTATTACGAATTAAATCATAGTCTTACCTCAGTGCATCAATATCAATCTGTGAGAAGTCCATGTTGGTTGAACTATCTTGAAAAGATATGGTTCTTGTCCTTGTGGCCATCGGTGGTGTTGGTTGCTTGATGGCTAGAACTTTGCAATTCAAATTGCTTGCAATGTTATTGTGAGTCATGGCCAAACTATGCAACAAATAAAAAGAACACTTATTTTAATTCCACGATACATGGCGTTAATATAAATTTGTCCGTAGTATTTCTGATTTCACCACTAAAAGTCTGTAGATGAAGCACGTTATAACAACTAGGTCAACACAATTTCATCTATTGAAACTTAGTTCCATTTCCCTTAGTAAGTTAAGTTCTTGAAATAATTTTTCAAGAAGAGGATATTCTGAGGTTCGCGTACGAACCGATAGGGATGGCCAGTTTAGCACACTCCATTCAATAGACATCATCAGACGTTAATAATGAACTTTAAACAACGGACAAATCCTTATCCAATATATATTTTAAGAGAAGAAATAAACAGAATTAGAATAAATGAAAGAACAAAATAGAGTTTAAGGTTGAAAGTCCATAAAATATAATGCTAGTACTTGCTAGCGTGGATGTAACGTGCTATGGCAAAAAAAATTATAACTACATCCGAGCCGGTATGGTGCACCTTAATTATTTAATTTACCATTAGCTACATTGACACAAATATCGAATAACTTTCTCCATTTAACATGATATGGTACTTCATTCTTATGGATTTATAGTTGGCTGTTAATCCTTGCTAGTAATCTAGCTCGGGTAGATCTAAACATATAATTACAAGTTCCAAAAACATAAAATGCAGTTATCAACCGTGATTATCTGTTCAACTTAGACTCTAACTCAACTCTTATTAGACTCGTGAGGGGAAAAGAAAGTTCGACAGGGGACAATTTTAGCCCCAAAACAAAGAAAAAAGTGGCGGTAGACCAACTATAGTTGTGGGCCTTTGATGCTAGGAATTCATTATCCTATCTCAGTTATAATTTATACAGTTGATCAATTCAATTCACAAGACTACTTAATCATTTGATCAACTATTGACAAAAGATTGCAAAGTAAAGGCAGATGAACAATGAAAGGTTAATTTCCAAGAAAGAAAAGGGGGATGTGAAATTAACCTGTAAAGAAAGCTGTGATCATGAAGTCCAGCAACAAGAGTGGAAGCACCAATTTCTCTAACCATTGAAGTAATCTTTCCACCATCTTGGTCCCCTTGTGTCACCACTATCTCTGTCTTTGTCTGTAACACAACCCTTCTGTCATATATACATCAGTAACATCGAAACACAACTTAACAAAATCACCGAGCAAATAGAAAATAAAGTGGCATACATTGAAGAAATTGTTGCAGAGTTCGTGGAAAGAAAGAGCCAATTGGAAACCTTTGAGACGTAAAAGCCTGAGATTTTTCTTGCTCTTGGATCTTGTCATAGAGAACACGTGAAGAAGAGTGATTATATCCCCATATCGCAGGAGATTATGAAGTGTCCATTGGAGTGCAGTTCTTGCTATGTCAACATCTTCCACAACTACCAAAATTTTCCTTACATCCATATATAATTAACCCCTCCAATCTTCTTTTAATTCCTCCCTTTTTTGCTCTGTTTTCTTGAATAAGAATTGAGCTTGTATAAACTCTTTGGGCCAATTACAAGTTTCTTGGTGATCTAGAGTTCTGGTATTCTCTCCAGATGAAGGTAGTTACAGTGCCTCTATGTTTATGGAATGAATATTAAAAGTTTAAATGAAAACAAGGTACTATAATCATGATTATATATATGATATCTTCAAGGTCGCATAATGCATGATTTAACTAGGCGCAGCCAGTACAGTTTTATCATGCAGTTTGGCTATTAAAAGAAAACCTTAGAGTGCTTTATTATAGGAGGTCAAGTTGAAGATATCAAATTATTGATCAATTTACACACGTTGTAATTAGATGTATGAGTCATCCTTTTCAACTTTGCCCTATTCATACATAGGCCAAGGAGAAGAGCTGCAACTTGGGTAATAATACGGGAGAGCGTCATCACGCACATCCTTTTTACGACAGAATAGCGCAACACGATCAGACAATTATACGTCTGTGATTCTCACTCGTTTGTGATAGAGAATATATTAATATTCTTCGTATATTTTGTAATTATTATTTTAGTGTAATTATGTAAAGTAGATGCCCTTCTCCAATTAGATTTGTAAATTATAAACACCTATAAATATTGCATTAATAATAAGCCTTAAATCAAAGAGAATTACATTATTCTACATGGTATCAGAAGCCAAACCCTCCCTGCCCTAAAATTATACTCGGCCGCCACCCCCTCTCTTTTCTTATTTTACGGCGGAACCCTACCCTAACCCTAGAAAAACTCGCCACCCCACCCTCTCTTTTTCCTTACTTCCGGCGACCACATGGCTTCTCACGACTCCTCCTCCTCCACACAAGACGTCACACATCCTCATCCTTCTCCCAACACCTTTCATCCGGTGTTTGCCGTGACGAACATCAAAAACTTTATTCTTTTGATTCTTGATCAAGAGGATAGACAATACTCTTCGTGGGTTGAGTTATTTCAAATACATGATTGTGTCTACAATGTTCTTGATCACATCGATGACACCACGCCTCGTCCACCCGACGTCGACAACACAACGTGGAAACGACTTGATGTAATCGTCAAGCAATGTATATATGACACTATATTCGAGGATCTACTTTATACCATTATGAAGACATGCGGTTCGGCTCACGACATATGGACAATACTAGAAGAAATTTTTCAAGACAACAAACATACACGTGTCGTGTATCTGGAGGAACAATTCAATAACACCCGTTTTGAAAACTTTGTTAATATGTCCGAATATTGTAAACAACTAAAATTAGTTGCAGATCAATTATCTAATGTGGCTCCGATTTCAGAAACAAAAATGATTTTGCAACTAATTAATGGTTTGCCAAATGGTGAGTACGATATGCTTGCAACGATGATCCAACAAGCCGACCCATCCCTAGTTTCGACAAGGCCCGGTCACAATTACTATTGGAGGAAACTAGACATGCCAAACAGGATGAACATAATCAGAAGGCGTTAGTGGTTGATACACCGGTGACCGCCTCAGCACCCGCCGGACAACCGCCACATACGGACAGTCCGAGGGGTGGTCGCGGCGGCGGCAAAGGCAGAGGCCGCAGCGGCAAAAACTGCGAGAGAGGAAGAGGTCGCGGCCGAGGCAACAATAACGGTGGCCAAGTCCAGCAAGCCCATTACCCATATCAGTGGGTTGGCCCACTACCTTGGCATGCATTCGGAAATTGGTCTTTGTGCCCGTACCCGACCGCTACGACCCACAACATAATGTGGCAGCAGTCCAGCATTCCGGGCCAATCTTCAGGCTCACGCCTGATAGCCCAACCACTGCAGGCCCACTTCTCAACGGCCCAACAGCAACAACAACCACACGACCCACTTACCCCTACCGAACTGGGCCAGGCTTTCAGCACCATGAATTTACAGAAGCCCGATGATACATGGTATATGGATATGGGCTCCACATCCCACCTTACTCGTAACTCCGATAATCTTCCTCAACTGTTTAACTTAAACAATCCTCAATTTATTTTGGTCGGTAATGGTAATCACATTTCAATTCAAGACTATGGCAACACTCAAACTTCATCACCTCACCCCTCCCCTCCCTTTTCCCTTAAAAACGTCATATATGCTTCTAATATTATTAAAAACTTATTCTCTGTTAGAAAATTTGCTAGGGACAATTCCGTATCTATTGAGTTTGACCCTTTTGGTATTTCTGTGAAGGACCTACGTACGGGGACAACTCTTACGAGATATAATAGTGTGGGGGACCTCTATCCTTTCTCATCCGCTTCCGCAACAAGTCTCTCAACAAACCTCTCTAGCCGCAATCTCTCAATCAACTTGGCACATTAGACTTGGGCAACCAGGGACACCTGTTTTTAATTTTCTTAAAAGTTAAAATTTAATTCAATGTAATAAAGGGAACTATACCCTTAACTGCTACTCTTGTCCTCTAGGGAAGCATGTTAGACTGCCTTTTACGTCTTCATTGAGTATAACTTTATCTCCTTTCAATATCATTCATGTGGATTTATGGACATCTCTTAGTACTAACAACATGGGTCACAAATATTACTTGGTGCTTTTGAATGACTTCTCTCATTTTCTTTGGGTTTATCCTCTAAAATATAAGTCTCAAGTTTACTCCACTTTTCTAAAATTTCAGGTATATGTTAAAACCCAGTTTGGGAAAAACATCAAAACGTTTCAATATGACAATGGTCGTGAATTCAACAATTCTCCTTTTCATAAATTTTGTGCGGAAAATGGCATGGTGTTTTGATTCTCTTGCCCCCATACCTCACCTTAAAATGGAAAAGCCGAAAGAATCATGCGCACCATCAATAATATGATATGTACCTTGCTCCTGCATGCTTTTATCCCCCCTTCTTTTTGGGCCTACGCTTTGCACATGGTAGCCTATATTCTCAATATATTACCTACGAGTATGCTCCATAATAAAACTCCAACCGAAATTCTCTTATGTTGAATCCCCTCATATGATCACCTTCGGTTTTTTGGTTGCCTATGCTACCCGAATCTCGCCTCCACGGCTCCTCACAAACTATCACCTAGGTCTACTCATTGCATCTTCTTGGGTTTCCCTTCGAATCATAGGGGTACTTATGCTATGAGTTATCCACACATAAAATTCTAGTTTCTTGCCATGTCACATTTGAGGAGCACATTTTCCCATTTGCAAACATCCATAAATACCAAGTCACTGATTATAGCTTCCTTGACGATTCGGACACATTCCATCTTATCCGAAACATAATCCACGGAACTAGTTGTCCGTCCCATCAAACGTCTGCCAATGCTTCCGCCCATCCCTCTACACACTGCCTACCTACGAGCAGTGTGTCGTCCTTACCGTCCCAATCCTCGTCACATACTACCCGCATCCAATAGCCCACCCCACAGCCGTCGACCACCCCACAGTCCCCGCCACCAATCTCCTAGCCTCTGTTGACCACTCCCCTACCTGTTGCTCCTATCAACCCCTCACTACCCCACTGCCCGAAACAATCAGCATCCCGCAACATCACATGGAAACTTGTCGCAGCACGGGATCTTTAAACTAAAAGTCCATTTTAACCTATTCACTCAAGCCATCTCACATATACCCAAGAACCCAAAATTAGTCAAGCTTGATCCAAATTGGAATGCGGCCATGCGTGCGAAATTTGATGCCCTTACTACACGGTACACTTGGGATCTTTTCCCAAAACCAGAGGGGGTCAATGTGATTCGTTGCATGTGGCTATATCGTCACAAATTTAGGGATAGTGGTAAGCTTGAACGCTATAAGGAAAAACTTGTGGAAAATGACACAGGGCAACAAGAGGAAATTTATTGTGGTGAGACCTTCAGTCCAGTGGTTAAACCAGCCATCATTTATACGATTTTGACCATTGCTATGGGGGAAGAATTGGCATATTCATCATCTTGATGTGAAAAATGCGTTCTAACATGGGGATATGAAAGAAATCGTATACATGCATCAACCACCTGGCTTTGTGCATCCTTCGGTTCCTCAGTATGTCTGTCGGCTTTGAAAGTCATTGTATGTCTTGAAACAAGCCCCTAGGGCTTGGTATGACCGTTTTGCCTCTTACATCTTGCAGATTGGGTTTATATGTAGCAAAAGTGATAACTCACTTTTTATTTTTCATTAAGGTAATGACATTGCACACATGTTGCTCTTACGTAGGCGACATTGTCCTGACTGCCTCATCCGATGTACTGAAAAATGAGATCATTGCCTGCTCAAATCCGAATTTACCATGACATACTTGGGTAAGTTGAGTTATTTCTTGGGAATTTCCGTGACCAGATCCAAGAATACAATGTTCCTATGTCAGCGTAAGTATGCCGAAGAGATTTTTTACAGGACTAAAATGGCAAACTGCAAAATCATGCACACTCTAGTCGACTCAAAGTCAAAGCTTAGCACGGATGACGGAGATCCGGTGCTTGATCCTTCTCTTTATAGGAGTCTTGCTGGTGCGCTTTAGTATCTTACTTTCCCTAGGCCCGATATTGCCTATGTTGTTCATCAAGTGTGTTTGTTCATCCATGCTCCCAGAGAGCCTCACTTCACAGCCCTTAAACGTATCATTCGGTACGTTAACGGTACTCTTGACTATGAGTTACATCTTTATCCATATGTACCGACCAGTCTGATATCATATACGGACGCCGATTAGGGAGGCTGTCCAGACACACGTCGATTTTCTTTCGGCTATTGTGTATTTTTGGGTGATAACCTGGTCTCGTGGTCTGCCAAATGGCAAGCTACACTTTCTCGTTCGAGTGCAGTTATAGAATGTAGAGGCTCTGTGAACGTTGTTGTCGAAATTTGTTGGCTCAGAAACCTCTTTCTAGAGCTTCATTATCCCTTACGTAAGGCATGTCTTGTCTACTGTGATATTATATCTGTTGTTTACTTGTCTCATAACCCGGTTCAACATCAGTGAACCAAACATATTGAGATGGATATTCATTTTGTTCGTGAGAAGGTTACCACGGGCCATGTTCGGGTGTTACATGTTCCTTCTTCCTATCAGTACGCAGATATATTTACTAAGAGACTTCCTCAGCAGTTGTTCCTTGACTTCATATCCAGTCTCAGCGTCCGGCCTCCTCCCGCTCCGACTGAGGGGGTGTGATAAAGAATATATTAATATTCTCCATATATTCTGTAATTATTATTATAATATAATTATGTAAAGTAGATATCTTTCTCCAGTTAAGTTTGTAAATTATAAATACCTATAAATATTATATTAATAAGAAGTCTTCGACCAAGAAAAATTACACTATTATACTGTTTGTCTATCTTTTTGCTTCTCTTTGTTTGTATTCTTTTTTTGTTGGTTTGTGTCCCACGTCCGCCCATGAATAATATTGTAGCGAACACTCACTTTGAGGAGTTAGTAAGATTGACCAAGATAAACAATTTATTCCTTTCTTCTAGACTCTTCCTAAAAGGAGGAGGTGACTTCTTTTTGCTATGTGGAAAGAGGAGCTAATAGAAGTCACCGTAGTCTGAAAGAAATACAACCAATTTTCACAACGGGGATAAGTTCTCCAAGTTAGCAAGGTCGAATCAAGAAGATGCAGAGGAGAAAAAAGACAAGTATAACTGTCTAAATAGAACAACATACTAACATTGACATGATTCAGAATATGCCAAATTCATCGCTAGCGACTTGGATTCAGATTTGTCACTTGAACATCTCAAATAACGCTTGTTCTATCTAGATATATCAGGTGGGCCTCCGCTATACCATTTAAATATTTTTTGCACAATCAACCAAATATGTAAATTGTGTGTATCACACTCGCCAATGACGTAGAAAAATGACAAATTAAATCTGGACAAATGGAAATCATTATTAAAATGACAAAATGACAAAAATCTGGAAATTATGTTCTTGGTGCTCTTCACCATCTTCATGTGTGTTCTTCTTTCAACCACAATTTTAATTCAAAATTCAAGAGAAGCTCCTCCAAATTTGTTATAACTTCATAAATTTTCCCACGAAGACCCGAAGACAACTACAACATTAATTTCTCAAACTTTTTATCAAATCAAGTAACTCATTTTAAACCTTCAAGCTTTCTAATGACTCCATTAATAGTGTTTAGATCCAATTAATTCGAAATAAGCCACAGACACAAAATGGAGTTGCCGGATAAAAAAAAAAGAACGAAACCCAGATCGAAGATATTGAAATTTCTCCGGAAAATTATTTGAAACCCAAATTTGATTTTTCTTTTTTTAATGAGCTCTTTTAATTTATTTTTTCTTTTTAATGAGAGATCAAGAGAATAGAGTAGCATTAGAAGTGTAATTTTTGCTGATAAGATACTTTTTGCACATCAAATTCTTGAAGCTGCTCTTATGGGTATGTTTTAGTTCGCAATCCCCTTATATGATCAGTTCATGTGTGTCTTTATTTGCATCTTTTTGGTGTCTTTTGAGTTGTTTGTAGAATCTCCTTTTATGATAATGTTCATTGGTATGTTTCTTTTTTGCATCTTTTAAACGTCTTTTGCCTTTTGGGTTGTTTTCAGAATTCCCTTTTAATGGTTATTTAAGCAGAAAAGAGGATGGAGAAAAAGAATGAAGAAGAACAAAGAAAAAGAAAAGAAAAATCTGTTTTAGGCTTTTCACACGCCTGCTTTCTGTGAAAATCACGCAAGGTGCCAACTCAGCGAAAACTGTCTAAATGACACAGTAGAAGCCCACCTGAAGTGTCTATGAAAGAGAATAATCTCTTGCTGATTTCATTAATGTAAATGGCTCATATATATGATATACAATAGACATCCTAGGCTATAATTACAGAAATCAATTATACACTTACCTAATACAAAAGATTACTACCATAATTACATATGTACAAAATCACTAATGATATCAAAAGAATATACGGTGTATATTTTATCACACCCCTACAGTCATAGTGAACGGTTGTCGTACGCTGAGACAGTCCCTAAATCTTCAAACAAGTCTAAGGGAATGCCCTTAATAAAGATGTCAGCAATTTGATAACGTGAAGGGACATGCAAGACACGTACTTGTCCACGAGCTACATTTTCGCGAACAAAGTGAATATCCATCTTGATATGTTTAGTGCGTTGATGTTGTACAGGATTTCCCGAGAGATATATTGCACTAACGTTATCGCAGTAGACCAATGTAGTTTTCCGAATAGGAAAATGAAGCTCTAAGAGGAGGTTATGCAACCAACAGGACTCAGACACTACATTGGTGACCCTTCGCTATTCAGCCTCCGCGCTAGAGTGCGACAATGTAGCATGACATTTAGCCGACCAAGAGATCAAGTTATCACCAAGAAACATACAATAAGTAGATGTCGAACGCCTGGTGTCAGGACATCCACCCCAATCAGCATCTGTATACAACATGAGAGTAGATACTGATGATGGATATAAGTGTAAACCATAATCAAGAGTGCCCTGAATGTAGCGCACAATGCATTTAAGAGCGTGCATGTATTTATCCCTCGGATCATGTATGAATAAACACACATGTTGTACTACATAAGTAATATCGAGCCTCGTAAATGTGAGATATTGAAGAGCCCCCGCAAAACTACGATAGTGGAGAGATCCTCGTATGGTGTGCTAGAAGTAGCACTCATCTTCGGTTTAGTATAAACCAGAGTAGGAGATGACTTACGGGATGCCATGTCAGCCCGTTCAGTAATCTCCGTTGCATACTTCCTCTGAGATAGAAATAGACCACATGTATTACGAGTGACAGCTATACCCAAAAAATAGCTCAACGGCCCCAAGTCTTTCATAACAAATTCTGAGCTGAGAAGAGATATGATAGACTTGCGAAGTTTATCAGAGGAAGCAATTCATATAATATCATCCACATATAACAGAATGTATGCTATAGAAGTACCGTGACGGTATATGAATAGTGAATGATCATACATGCTGTGAGAAAATTCAATAGTAGACACATAATTTATGAATCTCTTGTACCAGGCCCGATGAGCCTGTTTTAGCCCATACAAGGATTTCTTCAGCAAACACACATGATTAGGATAAGTAGGGTCTTTGAAACCCAAAGGTTGATGCATGTATACTGTTTCCTTGAGTACCCCGTGTAGGAACGCCTTTTTCACGTCCAATTGATGAATGGTCCATGCTTTGGAGAGAGCAAGACTGCGAACAGTGCGAATATTTGCCGGTTTGATCACCGGACTAAATGTCTCTCCACAATCCACGTCAACATGTTGAGTTTTGCCATCACCTACAAGACGGGCCTTATGACTCTCAAAACAACCATCAATTTTTTTCTTATGAGTAAAAATCCGCATAGAACAAATCACATTAACACGAGATGGACTGGGCACCAACTCCCACGTCTTATTTTCAATAAGAGCATTATATTCATCATCCATAGCCATTTTCCAATTCGGATCACGAAGGGCAGACACGGGGTTACGAGGTAGATGGGGTTTAGTGCCATTAGAGTTGAGATTAAATTGTCGCTTTGGTCTAAAAATACCTCGTTGGCTAC
Organism: Anisodus tanguticus; assembly: GCA_034509755.1. NCBI lineage: Eukaryota > Viridiplantae > Streptophyta > Magnoliopsida > Solanales > Solanaceae > Anisodus > Anisodus tanguticus. Next base: position 44,558,757 of record CM067543.1, on the reverse strand, counting down.
GAGGAACGGGCCTGAACTAGGAATCGAAGTGGGCTGGATTTGAGTGAAAACTGTGGGCTGGCCCAAGTCCGAAGCATTGGAGTTGGGTTGGACTCGGGTTGGTTGGGCCCGGACTAGGTGGCGGCTGGGATTTATTGGGCCAACATCCAATTGGCCTGCTGGCAGAATATGTGGGCTGGGAGACTTGGGCCACAAGGCAGTGGATCCGACCGAGCCTGCTGGTCCATGTTCCGAGGTGCGGGTTAGGCCAAATGGTGGACCACATACGATGAGAGTCCATCATCCAAAAAATCATAGGGATTGGACACGGAAGTATGCAACTTAGCAAACGAAAATTGGATTTCATAAAAAATGACATGGCGACTAATGATGACTTTATTAGAGGATAAATCATAACATTTATAACCACAATGATTAGATGGGTACCACAAAAACACACAAACGGTAGAACGAGCTTGAAGTTTGTTAATGGTAGTGGAGGAAAATAGAGGATAACATAAACACCCAAATCCCGAAGATGAGAATAGGACTGGTCTTTTTGGTAAAGAATTTTAAGTGGAGATTGGTAGGCTAATCCTTTGCTAAGGAGTATATTGAGAATGTAAGTTGCCATTTGTAATGCATGATGACAAAAGGAGGGTGGTAATGATGCATGGGCCAGTAAAGTACGAACAATATTATTAAGGTGCGAATTTTTCTTTCGGCTTTCTCATTTTGTGATGACGTATGAGGACATGACAACCGAAAAGATATACCATTAATCCTACAAAATTCTCTAAATGTCCCATTATCAAATTTTCTTCCATTATCACATTGAATGTTCTTAACTTTCCATTCAAATTGTGTACGGTTGAATGCTCTAAATGATAGGAATGTGGAAAAAACTTGAGACATTTTAGATAAAGAAAATGTTTACAAAAAAATTGAGTAATCATCCAACAACAAAATATAATAACGGTGGCCCGAAGAGCTCAAAACGGGAGACGTCCAAAGATCACTATGAATAATATCAAAAGGCAACATAGTACTAGAAGTAGAGGTAATAAAAGACAATTTAATATGTTTCCCAAGCGGACAAGAAGGACAAACGTTAGCACGAGTGTTATTACACTCAATAAATTTATTATTATTAAGGGAAGCAACAACAGACGTTCCCAGATGACTCAAACGTGCATGCCATAAGAAAGGTGCTAAAGCGGCAAATGTTGACGGTGTGGTGATGGGATAGAGCTCTCCCCGACTATCACATCTCATTAGATGTATCCCCGTCCAAAAATCCTTCACAGAAAACCCAAATGGATCACCCAAATAGATCAAATTCAATAGAAACCGAGTTATCAGTTGTAAATTTCTGAATAGACACCAAATTTTTAATTAATTTAGGAGCATGAAGGACATTTTTCAAGGCTAAAAGCGGGTTTGGGGGAAACAAATTTGTGTGACCATAACCACGAATTGGAATTGAATGACCATTACCAACAATTATACCATGATTTTTGCTTAAATTGAAATAAGACGAGAGATTACCTTGTGCAGATGTCATATGAGAAGTAGCACCAGTGTCCATGTACCAATTCGCATCCGGAGGATTTAGCCCAAGTGTATGCATCGCTGCCTCGATATCCGCATGGGTTGAGGAGACCGCTAGGCCCATAGCAGCGAAGGCCTGTTATGGCTGAGGCCCAAGCAGGTCAGGCTGCTGCCAGGCCTGGTTCGTCGAGCCTGCTGCTACTGCTTACCATTGGGCTTGACCCAATTTTGTGCGGGAAAAGGGCAAGGTGGAATGGGCCACTGGCCACTGGCCCAAGGCTGCTACCAGTGGTGTTGTGGCCCAGGCCCCTATTGGCTGCCACACGTCTTGTAATGCCGCCACCGCTCTTGTTGTTTTTGCCACCATTTTTCTGATTTTGGCCTTTTTTTGCCACCACCGTTTTTGTCGTTTTGGCTATAATCTGAACGACCACAAGTAGCTGCCGATAGGTTTGGCTATAATCTGAACGACCACAAGTAGCTGCCGATAGGTTTGGCTATAATCTGAACGACCACAGGAACGAGAGGAGAATTAGGGTTTTGGAAAGAAAATTGAAGGGATGATCGATGGAAAGAGGGCGGCGGAAGTTTGTGGAGAAGAAAAAAAAATTGCCCTAGACTGCTAATAACATGAAAGAGAATAATCCCTTGTTAATTTCATTAATGTAAATGGTTTATATACATGATATACAATAGTCATCCTAGGCTATAATCAAGAAAATCAAATATACATTTACCTAATACAAAAAAGTACTACCAGATGTACAAGATCACTAATGATATCAAAAGAATATACGGTGTATATTCTATCAGTCTTAGACGGAACAAGCGTTACTTGAGATGTTCAAGTGATAAATCTGAACGACCACAGGTAGCTGCCGATAGGTTTGGCCTTCAGAATAGAAACCACGGCAGCTTTTAGCAACACAGAAGACCATAAGCACCGTGACAAAGAGAACACTGGGTCCATCTACTTATTACCACATAAAGAACCGACATAGTTAATAATTCAGCATCAGCTATTAAGCACCTTTATTCCTTTGGACAATAACCCAATGTACAGAATTAGGTTACACCAGCACTCCCCCATAAGAACAATCCAACCTGTGACAAAATTGCAATAGTGCCAGCACCTTTTACCCTCCATTGCGCCAAGCTAATTACCAAACATACCGCAATTGTTCGTAAGTTGTAACTAACATAAACTATTCTCAGTTTCTGGAAATGTACCAATCGTATCCAGCACAGTAGTTGCTGACCATACAGAATCCTACTGCAGGTCGACTCTAGCTTACCACACAATCAAGTTAACACTGCCAAAAGCACGATACTGTAAAAAATGCTTCGTTATTCACAAAGTTCATGAAAGATTTTATTCAAAGCAGCTAGTCTGGCTACTTGTAGAGTAAAGGTCGTTATGTATCAGGTAACAAGCTTTGACTGATTACATACTCCTACAATCACCGGACTCCAGGGTCTTACCATAGCTCATCGTTAAATAGTTCTTGCCCTCGGTGTTCAACAGAAAAATCTACCCTTCTGTCCTTTATTTATTATACTAACAATACTGTCAAGCTAAACCTGATTAGAAGTTTACTATATCTAGATAATGCCGGGTGATGTCTACTTCCTGAACACATTTCACAGGTACACATAGAAGCTCTTTTTAAGTGACACGACCCCAAACCGTTCTTCCTTGGCCGCGGCCACCACGTGCATTGTCATATCCTCTTCCACGATATGAGTGTTGAGATGCCCCTGAAATGCGAGCTCCCTGACCACGGCCCCGTTGGTTTTTATGAATCTCACCAAATGTCTGGAAAACACGTTAAGAAGTCTCTTCAGGAATAAAATTAAAGAGAAATTCTAAAACAGAGATTTTTATTCACCCCCCCCCCCCCCCCCCCCATCCACCCCCTCTTTGAGATAAGGGAAATAATTAGTTACCTCAGCGTCTTTTTTCCTTTGTTCAGAGAACTTCACTTTTCCAGATTCACGATCAAGTGTATGACAAGAAAGAGAATCAAAGAAGTCGTCCTTACAATAAACAGGCTGTAGAACAAAAGGTTAATAACAGCAAACTGACGGATATACCGAGAAAATAATGGGCAAGGCAAATATAAACTTTTTCCACCTGTAGTTTACCTTGTAATCATGCTTTGCCCTTCCATCCCCAGTTTCATCCTCTGCATCACTGTCATCCATCTCTTTCTCATCCCCCATTCCATCATCTGATTCAGCTTTGTTACTTCTGCCTAGAAAATCCCATACCTCTTTCTTATTGAATTTTTCATGCATTGCCTCAAAATCGAAATCCTTGGAGAATCTTTTAACCACATGAGAATTCTGGGGAAAAAAAATTAAGTATGCTCTGAGTACAAAGAAATGTGTTAGTTAACAAACAGACCAGTAGTTAATCTTGATACTTGAGAAAATCTGTTTCCATCAGAAGGAGATCACTCTTCCTATTTCCCAATGATTCAGAAGGACAAGGCAAAGTTTGCTAAGTTATAAGTGTATCAATCAAAATGGGATTAGAAAAGAGGCTTGCATTGCTTGCAGCTTGTTTAAAACCAGCCAACACAATTATCATCACTCAAAACTCCCCAAACTATTTAATGCTCGAAACAAGTTTCGTCCCGTTGGAAATGCAATTTTATGGCTACATCTGAAGACTTAAAAATTGTAATGCTCGAAGGTTTTGCATCCAAGGTAAAGAATATTTCTGGGCCATTAAATAAATGACAGGCTTCATGGTCAAGGATATTTAGCTATTTCTAATTTTTTCGAAAAAAATTGATCAGAACATATTAATTGCAATTCCAAGTTCCATGCGTCTAAAGTAGCGCATTGTCAATTACAGCTTGTTTGGATGGTTGTTTAGTCATCAGATGACAAGAAAAGAGTCTCAGGTGATAATGCAAACTTTACCATGATAAAGGAACTAGAAGGCAAACTTTACAGTGAGTTAATGGTGAAGGAAATTCCGGAAAATGAGCAGTACATAGAATTTTTCAAATACACAAAATAAACACAATCCAAGAATCACAACAAGACTTCAATGCCTCGGTGTAAGTAATGAACTAGTACATTGCGAAGGAAATATAGCTAAAAGGAATTGACAAGGATGGCATGTCCACACAAGAATTTCAAAGATATCAAATGCTAAAAGAACAGTTACCTTAGCTCCACGTCCCCGAAATTGACTTCCTACATTGCGATGATTGTGTTGAGGAACACCATTTGGCTGGAATGATGTAGAAAATACGTCAAAGAACGTGGTAGGGCATAATAAGAATAATACATTTACTCAGTAGAGAATTTACAGAATCAAAAGGACAAAACTAAAATTTGGCAGTCATCAGAAGAAAGGGGCGAGTGAATTACTAGTAGAAAGTCTTCGCGATACTGAATTTATCAGAGAAAAAAACAATTCCACAAAGGAACATAGCAACAAAAGCATGAAAGTAAATAGAATTATAAGCACCAAAAGTTTAAAAAGCAACGGAAAACTAGCCAACTGGATTACCACTTTTCCTCTGCCCATGCCCATATTACTCTGATGAGAATGTAGAGCAGCTCCAATAAGCTGGAAGGGCAAGAAAAGTTAGAAATCACTTCCTTTACTTTCTGGTTAACGGTAAGATATGACATAGTTCAATACTTAATTTAGCCAAAATACGTAAAAGACAAAAATATATATGGATCGCATGCTTTAACTAATTAGAGTTACCCCATTTCCTCTTCCTGATGCATGTTTCCTGTAACTTTGATGTGTATATACGGGACCTCCATTTGGCTGAAACAAATTATAAGGAGCTAAAAGGCATATATCAGAATCGATGCAGAATCGAAACTTCCCTTATTCGGCTTAGGGCCTTGTGGGGGTAGGGGACCAAAAGTAAGGAGTTTGTCTAGACACACAAATAAGTGAATTAGGTTACCGCATTTCCTCTTTGTGTGTGGCCTCTACCATTGTGATTAGTGAATAATGTGTCTCGATGTGCCTGAATGAACATAAAACAGCCCATAAGGTAAACACCAACACTATTTAAAGGCTCAAATGAGAATAAAAACTTTAATGCAGAAAATTACCCCATCTCTTCCCTGAACGAAGTGATTTCTATTGTGATGAGATGATGTAGATCCACGTAACTAGAAAGAAAAAAAGCACGATGTCAGCACACAAAAGCATACATGAATCTCCATGTTATTGTATCAAATAGAGAAGTCATGAAGTTCAGCAACAGACAAGCGAGAAACTGAAAATACATACCGTTGCAAACAGAAAAAGATGTGAGGAAATTAATGTAATCAATAAAAGAACAATAATATTTAAGTACATCAGAGAAGTGGTTTAGTAATCCCTCTATCCCAATTTATGTGGTACACTTTCCCAGAGAATGTCACCTTTCTATATCTAGAAACAATTTAACTTTAAAATTCTCACTTTATCCTTGATGCGATGATTAATAGCCACACAAATGTATAAGGCTTGTTTTACAACAACAACATACCCAGTGAAATCCCACAATTTAGACCACAAATTTCAAAAAAATTCCTTTCTTAAAACAGTGCCACAAAAATTGGTCCGAGGGAGTAAATAGGAACGTAAAGTCAGCTTACGATGATATCCATGTGCATTTATTTAAAGGGTTCCAGCAAAAGTGTTTTGGATTGGTAATTGTGAAAGTATACCTTGCATGAATATGGTTAACAATATGATTCTCAGAATGTTGGTGGATGATAGTTTAGGGTCTCTTTATTTCTTTCTTCTCTAATGCAGTTTAAAAGTAACTGCAACAATGTCAAGCTGGTTACTTCTGATACAGGCTAATGAATTAAATTACTCAATAACAAGGAGAAGTGTAACCACGCACACAAACATCAAAATAGAAGAGGAAAGATATCATCAGAACACAGCAACAGTAGGTATCCAATTTCAATTATCTAAGCTAAAATATCAGCTGTTCACCATTAATGGACACATTAGAATTTAGGGGAGAAGGAACGGAAGTGAGAATGGGGGAGAGCAAGCTTCCATACCGTTTTAGTTGTCGATTTTGGTAATGAATCCAGGGCTTCCGTACTCCCCAGTGGCAGAGATTCTGAAACTGATGCTTGAACATTGTGTACATCAAATTTTTGGGTTTGCAATGACTGAGATGATGATGAGTTCTTCACTCCTGACTGTACCTCTGCTGTCAAGAGAGATTGTCTTGGCAGATTGCTGAGAGATGCACCTTTTGTGTCTACAATAGATGACACAGGTTGCGAGATTGTTGAGAAAGAACCTGAAGTGCTAATGACGGAACTTCGTTCTTTCGATACTGAAGCCAGAATAGCATTGGCATTAAGTTCTGCTTCCAGAGAAGACAATGTTCTTGGGGCAGAATCCACTGCTATAGATGGAAGAGCACGGGATCCATTATTTGGCATTGGAATAGATGATAAATTAAAAACCTGTTTAGCAGGCAGCCCAGGATTGGATTGCCCAGATGGAGACGGCATGGCAGGAAGTAAATTCGGGGAAGTATTACTAATAGGCCGCAGCAATGGATGATGTTTTGCAGCCAAACTAGATCCTCCAGCTAATGCATTCACATTTTGGTGTGCTTGCTGCTGAATGGGAAGGGATGCAACCAAACTCTGGGGTGGCGGAGGAAAACGTTGCTGTTGAAAATGAGAAACACCTCCTGAGGGCCTAACTAATCCCGGCCAATAATTAGGCACAGCAGGCCCATTGATATTTACAGGCGGAGGAGGAAGTGAAGAGCCCCAAAGGCTAGAACTTGGTGGAAACGGATTGGGGGGAAGATTCACTAGGAAAGGTGCAACAGGGACCATGGATGGTGCACTGGTACTAACATCTGCTACTTGTGCAGCACCAGGAGATGCCATGCCCATGGTTGATGGTGTTGGGTTAGGAAAATGAGTCTGAAAAATTAACATTGACAAAGTTAAATCTGTATGACCGAACAGAAGGATAATCCACCATATTAAAATCAACATACCTGTATTATGGCAGGATCATCAGGAACAATTGAAGTACTTTGAGGGGGTGGTGAAGATATAACCTGCAGATCCTGTGAGATGAGGGAAAAGAAAAGGAGATAATCCAGAATGAGTCCATATTTACAGCAGAAACAAAAATCCTCAGATGAATGGGTCTAACATTATTTAAGCTGCACTTCATCAGACATACACTACACAACATTCCAGGAGAAGTCAAATGTAAGACCACTTCTCCAATTGAAAAGTACAATCCCCCTTTCCCTCCATGTGGCTTCTTTCTTATTACAAGACATAAAATTGATATTGCTTCAATTAAGGCACCAGGATCCATCTACACATTCTTAGACTTTTGATGTCAAACCTTTAATACCACTTCTAAACACTGGATGTGACAACCTGGAAGATTTCTACATTGTCTAATTTTTTAGGCTTTAAGGGGAACATAAGTTACCCTGTAGCTTAAAACTAAAAAAGGAAAGACATGAGAAACATGGGAACCTCCTATGTCTCATTTTTATAAAGAATAGAGAAAGGTACAGGATCCATTGATGAGCGTCAAGTGGATGCAAAATGGTAGAAAAGAAATTAACTCATGTACACTGACATTTTATCTCCTAAATAAAATTCAACGAGCAAACAAAATCTATAAAATCGCGTGCCGATTTTTTCCATTCCAGGGGAAATAATTACTGCTGCGGCATAAGTTTAGCAATAAGTAAGAGTAATCTTACGTGATCAGAAAATGCTTTATGGGTCTCAGCATTCTCTTTGAAGTCTCTTTTCAGAGAAAAAACCCTAAAAGTATACCTTGTAAATACGAGGATAACAGTAGAACTTATACGTCTTTATCAGTGACGGATTCTTATCAATTTAGGCAGCTAGTCTTGAACATAGGCTGAACATGAAGCTACTGGGATTGGGATTGGGATTGGGATTGGGCATCCTCACTGACGCTATTTAGTCAGTCGGGATAAGAATTCTCACTACTGAATCTGTCAATCCTACCTTATCCTACCTCATGGTCGTAGAGGTTTTTAGCAACTAGAAATAGTTGGACGTGAAGATACAAGCAGAATCTACATGGACTCTACTGATTAACCGCCAAATTGACTCAGGAGGAGTACAATTAAAAAGAGGTGTAACAGGAACGACCATGTTAGACACTGAACAAGAAATAATTCAACTATTCTTGCATGGTAGCTATCTGTAGGTGTCGTGAAAAGCTTAATATGAAGAAAACAAGACTGTCAAAATGGAAAGTTGGTTTCTGTCTTACTGTGAGCTGGTGTTACTCTTGCAAATGATTTCTACCTTCTACGCATTGGTTACTTGACAAGCTCCAAAAAAGAAACAGCATCATCAATAGACACTCCTCGCGTATGCATGTATGAGATGATGTACTTCTTCGACAAAAGTAGAAGGATAGGAGACATGGAAGTTAACCATCTTCACTTATTAATACACTAAAAACAAAGATCCTAGTTGCTTAACCAAACTTCAAAAAACATCTGCAGAGCTGCATGGGGAAAACAAGGGTACTAGCTTTTGACTGTATTCGCAAAGACAGACAGGCTGAACCAATCGGAATTAAATAAATGATACAGTGGCGAAATTTGCTAGAATAGCCAAAGCAATACTTCTCAATCGCCCCTACCCCTCAAAAGGACGGACCGCCCAGCCACCACCAAAAGAAACATATTCAAGTACCCTGACCACTTGGTCAGTGATGGCGACCAGTTTCTTGAAGTTTTAATTACAACAATCCAGTTCCGATTAAAAATACCAAGCACACAAAGTAAGCAGGTAAAGACGGAAGTAAGCTCACCTTTATGTCACTACCTCGGAAGAAAATGTACTCATAAATTTTGTCACTGGGAAATATCTGAGGTCCATCCTTCTTTCGTCCTTCTGTCCCATAAGATTTCACTGGACCACAAACAGATGACTCATGTATCATAAATGTACACGATAAGAAGCTAAGAGTTCAAGATGAAACAAGTAAACTATACCACCAAATATCTAAATATTATTAATTTAGCCAAACAACTCAATAATTGTCAATAAAGAAAGGCAATAAGAAAAGGGCAAGCCAGAAGATTCAGGAACTAGAAAAGTCCATCACATTTGTTATGACACGAGACACTAACCACAAGATTCGCTAGTCTCTACCTGTTAAAAAGGGAAGAGCTTAATCTTAATATACTTGTTGGAGAAGTAATTATCTGCTTTTGAACAAATTCTTCTGGAAATTCAAATCGATCCTTTATTTGTTTTTAAAGTAAATTCAACTCTAGCCTTTATATCAACTGGAATGTTGAGAAAATGGACTCTAACATGTTTCCTTCTGTGCACCTACTCCGACCAGCTGATATTATAGTAATAAAAATTTACAAGGACTCAGCTTATATTTACTTTATTACGGCACCAAAAATAGGATGTTTGATAACAACTCAAATACGCATGATCATGATGATAGAGTTTATCCAAACTATTCACGTTTTTCCGTTTTTATTCCCGCTTAAGGATTCTTTTGATAAGTTAAAAAATCAGCTTCACTTCACAGTTAATACAACATGTCAAAGGTTTCCAATTGTTATCTTTTGTCACCGGAAACTCGGAAAACATAAACATGCACATCGAGACCCTCACACAAATCACAAACCAAATGCAAAAAGATGCATGTTTTTCTGTGTTTTTGTATGAATTAAACTCTAACTAGCAACAATCGAAACAAGAAATCAAAGAATGACACAAACTGAAAACAGCATTACGAAAGACCAAAAGAAAAAGAAAAAGAACAACAACAGCAACAACCACAATTATGCATCAGGCCCAAATCAAGCTGGGGCAAAAAACAATGAAACACATCCTCTATCATTCCTTGTGCACTTGCTCCCTTCGTTTTCATTTTCCTCCCTAACACATTATTAACTTCTTTTTTAATCATTAACCCTAACACATTCTTTCAGAAAGTCTTGTTCCTTTTTTTCTTTGACAGATGTTATCATTTTTTCCTCCTCAAGTATTAAACTCCAAACAGAAATTAATAATAACATAAATAAGCATGATCATGATGAACACAGTTGATTCACACTGTATAATTCAATTATCAGCTCATACAACATGGCAACGGTTTCAAATTGTTCGTTTAGTTCACCTAAAACTCTGATACCACAAACATGCGCATCAAAACCCTCACACATTCATAAACTAACAATTATATAATATTTACAGAGTGATCAAAACAGAAATAACATTACAGAAAAATAAATTAACGGAACAAAACAGATGAAAGAATAACAGTGTGAGTGTATACCGTTACGGAGACCGATGGTGGATTCGTGAGCAACGAGATGGAAGAGAAATCCTTCATAGCGAATATCAGACTTTGTAATCAAGTAAATGAGACTCCCAATGTAGGAGTCGGCGGCCGTTGCCATTGCCGAAATCGGTGCTGTTGTTGTTGAAACTGAAACCCTAATGAAATCAGAAAAAAAAAAGATTTCGATAATCTGAAGGAGGAAGAATACATAAGAAACCGCTTAACCATTCATGTCACCTGGCAAATGAGTTGAGGACTTCTTTCTGCCTAGTGTCACTGTACCCGATAAGTGTATCTCCCCTTCCCTTTTTATTATATTATCTTGCTTGTGGCTAGAATTTTTAGGGTTCGTTTCGTACTAGGGATAAGGAATAATTAAATTTGAAATTATTTTATCTCACGTCTGATTGACATAAAATAAAATATAACTAATTATGGAATTAGTTATCCCATAATTATAATATTATTTTTATTCATGTATGAGGATGAGATAGCTAATCATGAAATAACTTGTGTCCCATCAACGACCCCTACATCTCTTATAGAGATTAAAAAAGTACTACGTACTTATTTTTCTTATCATAACCTTTAGTGATTGGATTCGAAGTAATACTCGAATGCCTAGACTTTCATTAATACCAAAATAAGAGAATTTGAACCTCTTGTTATTTAGTATGCTAACAATTTGTAAAAAAATTAACAACAACAATGACATATTCAGTGAAGTCTCATAAAGTGGGGTCTGGGGAGCGTAGAGTGCACACAGACCGTAACTCTATCTTGGAAGGTAGAAATGTTGTTTCGTGTAGACCATGGGCACATACAATCCAAAGCAATATAAAAAATCATGACAAAAAATATTATAAAAATGGGATAAAGCAGTATGGAGAAAAATAACAAATGAATATGATTACCGAAGTACAAGAACAATAGTTATCAAGTAGAAAAAGAAGGATAAGAAAATACAAGAGTAATACTACGACTATTAGTATGAAAGGATAAGTCGGACAACGCTCAACTACCCACTTGCCTTTTACCCTAATTCGTGTCCTCACGACTTTCTATCTAAGGTCATGTCTTCGGTAAATTGAGTCTGCGTCATGTCCTGTCCGATCACCTCTTCCCAATACTTCTCCGGCCTACCTCTACCTCTCATAAAACTATCCATAGCCAAATTCTCACACCTCCACACTGGGACATCCGCGCATCTCCTCTGCACATATCCGAAACATCTCAGCCTCGCTTCCCGCGTCTTATCCTCCTCTGAAGCCACTCCCACCTTGTCCCGGATATTTTCATTTATAATCTTATCCCTCCTAGTATGCCCACAAATTGTAAAAGAATTATATTTTAAAATTAATTTGATGAACCACTTAACATGTGGTATTATTTCAAAATACCAATAAATATAATACTCACTCCATCTCTCGTTTATAATATTTTTCTATTTTTTAGGTTAAGTTCACTATAATAGAATAATGATTGGGGTATGAAGGAAAATATTTTTAAGAGTGTTTTGCAAAAGATATCTTTTAGAAGAAATATTGTCTCACAATAGAATACTCTTAAAAGCTTAAAAACTATTTCAAATAGATTTACGGAGAAAAATATAAGTGGAGAATTTTTTTTCTTTTAATGAAAAATACTTTCAAGGAAAATAATGTTAATGGATTTTTCTTCGTACCAAACACACCCCTTATTGTTTCATCAAATAAAATATTTAGACCTAAAAATCCTTAAAAGAACTACTCTGGTGTTAACAAAAGTTATACATTTTACGAAGCTAAAGATATTCAAAACTAAAATCAATGCGACTAATAAGTGTAAGCATGCAAATATTTAAATTCTAAATATCTTAATATTATTCAATATATCTTTGACGGTACACTGTTAATTAAATTGGTAATTTGGTGTACTCAACGAAATAAAGAAGACGATCATTAAATTTTTGAACTGTTCTTTTAGTAACACAAAGAAAAAAAGTTAGATCACTCGAGATATATAATTTTTCTTCTCATATGTGTGTTGTTGAAATTCTTTTTAAAGTAGAAGAATATCTTCCACCACTCCCTAAAAAAATTAAGAAAAAAAAAAAGGAAGACTGATATGCACAAGTATATTACCTCTCTGGCCTCTGCAAATAAATTGTTAGATTGATGTTTCATGGGGTTTTTAAAGAAATATGTTCCTTGATTTTATTGATAAATTATTTATAATATATATAAGGTTATAAGAATATTTACTTTGATACAAACTAGGTAACTAATTAACCTAATTACCAAAAAGATTATAATTCTACCTAAAATAGGAGATATACAATTAATATAATTAATGAAAGAATATTGAGAAATATTCTATTACACCCCCGCAATCGAAGCAGGAGGGTCTCGAACAATGAGAATGGCTCTAAAATCATCAAATAGTATGCGCGGAAGTCCTTTGGTGAAGATGTCGACAATCTGATATCTGGAAAGAACACGAACTTGACTACGAGCAACTTTTTCGCGAACGAACTGAATGTCCATCTCAATGTGTTTAGGGCGCTGATGTTGGACGGGATTGTCAGAAAGATATATCGCACTAATATTATCATTGTAGACCAATGTTGCCTTTTGAATCGGGCAGTGAAGCTCAAGTAGAAGGTTATGGATCCAACAAGATTCAGAGATGACGATGGCAACACCTTTGTATTCTGCTTCTGCACTAGATCGGGATAGTGTACGTTGCCTTTTGGAAGACCAAGTTAATAGGTTATCTCCGAGGAAAATGAAATAACTAGACATGGAGCAGCGGGTGTCACGACATCCACCCCAGTCAGCATCAGAATAGGCAGTGAGACCAGTGAGAGAAGACCTGTATAGATGTAATCTGAAGTGAAGTGTACCTCGGACGTATCATAAAATAAGTTTGAGGGCATGCACGTGTGCTTCCGTCGGACTGTGCATATGCAAGCAGATTTGTTGCACGGCATAGGATATGTCTGGTCTCGTGAATGTGAGATTCTGCAGGGCCCCAACCAGGCTACGATAGTGAGTCGGGTCTGAATATGATGGGCCGAAATCAGCGCTAAGCTTAGAATTGGTGTCTATAGGCGTGTGGGATGGTTTGCAAGATGTCATGCCTACACGATCAATGATCTCTTCGGCGTACTTCTTCTGACATAGAAATAGGCCGTCAAAATGTCGAGTGACAGAGATGCCCAAGAAATAACTTAGAGGGTCCAGATCTTTCATAGCAAACTCAAATGAAAGAAGAGAAATAATAGACCGGCGGAGAGTATAAGATGATGTGGTGAGGATGATGTCATCAACATATAATAATAGGTAAGACACGCATGCACCTTTGTTGTAGATGAACAGGAAATGACCGGATGTGCTATGTGAAAAACTGATAAAGGAAACATAATCGGTGAACTGCTGGTACCATGCTCGAGGGGCCTGTTTCAGTCCATAGAGCGATTTTCGCAACAGACACATATAATCCGGATAAATATGATCCATGAAACCCATAGGCTGATGCATATATAACATTTCATGAAGATTCTCATGTAAGAAGGCATTCTTGACATCAAGCTGATGAATAGGCCAAGACTTAGATATGGCAATGATGAGGACGATCCGGATGGTTCCAGGATTATCACGACCCAAACCGGAGGGCCGCGACGGACACCCGGACCTTACCTGTCGTGTACCGCTAACCGTACAGTCAATATCTAACCATAATTAAACACGGGCCACTAGGGTCGCCACCCAGTACTCTCCCGACACATAGAAGAGATATACTGGAAAAAGGCTATGTAAAATCTTAACCAGAAAACCCAACTTATATATATATATATACATACCAAAGCTGACAAGGCCATACATGACTACTACACACAAGACATATGTCTACAAGCCTCTAAAAGAGTACGTAATATCAAAAGGTCGGAACAAGGCCCCGCCATACCCATATGTACATGCAAAAATATATCATACCAAGACTAGACCGACACTCTGAAATAAGGGGAGTGTTCTAATATATGCTAAATCAGCAACCTACTAATGCGGGTCATCTCCTCGCCTACGTGAACATGCGGGCATGAAACGCAGCGTCCACAGACAAAAGGGACGTCAGTACAACTGATATACCGAGTATGTCAGACATGAAACATAGCATAATAGGGATACAAAAATACACTAAGACAGAAACAGACGACAGAAATAGCCGACTGAAACAGCCGACCAATAGTGAATGCCTCTGAGGGCCATAATATGTCTAAATGTCATGCACAATGCGGTATACATATATATATATATATATTGGCCTCATTGGGCATCTTCCTTCCCATAACAGCCTCTGTGGGCATCATTTCATATTGGCCTCTATGGGCATAATCATCATCATTTCCCAGCTGATCAGGTGGTTTGCGTATCCCGTTTTCCATTCCCAATATATGGTCTAGGGTAATGCATGAATGACAATGAAACATTCTGAGTGACATAATATTCGTGTACCTTCGGCTAACACTGTAAACATTAACATCTTTTCCGTATACATCAATAAGAATTTAGAAACATATTTAGACAAGCTTCCAACATAGGAATGAACAACATGAATATTCTTAACTACTAAGAGTAGAATAATTTATGAAATAATATTACGATTACGTTTCGTTATATGGAACATGCCAAAAGAAAGAAGGATTTTTCTTAACATACCTTCGTCGATCTGTTGATAATACAACCCAAGTAGTCCGTATAGCACCTAACCTTAAGCACAGATGAACCAGCTTGAAAAATGAAAATCAATATGACTTAGGGACCGTGTTTTGCTTGGTGTTGCTGCCTATAATTTCTTACCCGCAAATAACTTATTCCCAAAGTGAGAGTATGTATTTCCAAATGAAGGAATGAATTCCTAACACTAAGTGTTGATTAATGCCTTATTACGTTTTAACAGGGGGGAAATCTTAAAATTTAGAAATGCAAATGTAATGACAAAGCCTAAACGTTGTTGCCTTCTCTTCATTTCCTTAGTGGCCATGGGTCCACCCACCTCTTAAGCCACACTTGACACATTAGCTATTATGTGTCACCACTAGACACCCTAAACAAATAGTCACCAATTAGTTATATCACCTTAATCACTTAGGTGATTCATTCAAATGCTACACGTAACATTCCCACTTAATCTTGTCCCCAACTAAAATTCATTAACTAACCGATCCTTGTTGTCCCCTACTATAATTTATCAATTAGCCGATCATTGTTATCCCATTTGGTAAGTCCTAAATTAATTCGGGACCGCATCCTTTTATATACCAAGCTCTTTATTTACATACGTCTAGATGCTTAACCCATCGCCCGAAAGTATGGGGTGTTACATCCTTTCCCCCTTAGAAACATTCATCCTCAAATGTTGGGGTGACATATCTAATCCCCGTTACGTAATCAGAGAATACAACTACTTTTACATCAAACTTCACATGGTCCTTAAGCATTAACTATAATACTATGAAATAAAACTCACCTTATGCTTCTTTTGGAACTTTGGCGTTGGTCTGGAATAGGTATGGATATTTGTGCATCATCTCCTCTTCCGCCTCCCATGTCATTTCTTCTATATTCTTATTCCGCCAAAGAACTTTCACGGAGGCCACTTATGTAGTCCTCAACTTACGGACTTGTCAATCTAAGATGGCAATAGGAACCTCTTTATATGATAAATTCTCTGTAACCATCACATCATCAACCGGTACAATCCGGGAAGGATCTCCAACACACGCTCTCAAACAGAAACATGGAAAACCGGATGAACAAACTCCAACTCCGAAGGCAAGTCCAATTCGTAAGGTACTTGGTCGATTCATCGAATTATGTGATATGTCCCAATATATCTTGGCCTGAGCTTTTCCTTTTTCCCGAACCTCATTACACCCTTCATAGGCGAGATCTTCAGAAAGATACAATCATCCACTTGAAACTCTAAGTCTCGTCGTCACACATCTGTATATGACTCCTGACGACTATGTGCGATTAGCAGCTGTTCTTGGATCAGCTTCACCTTCTCTATGGCTTGGTGTACTAAGTCAGGCCCAAATAACTCTGATTCGCCTACCTCGAACCATCCGATAGGAGATCTATATCTCCGTCTATATAAAGCCTCGTATGGAGCCATTTTAATACTAGCATGATAACTGTTATTATACGCAAACTCAATAAGGGGTAAATGATCATCCCAATTTCCCTTAAAGTCCAATACACAAGCTCGTAGCATGTCATCGAGCGTCTGAATCGTACGCTCGGCTGCCCGTATGTCTGAGGGTGGAAAGTTGTGCTAAGATTAACTTGAGTGCCTAAACCTTTTTGAAATGGTTTCCAGAAGTTAGCTGTAAATTGTGCACCTCGGTCAGATATAATAGAAATAGGCACACCATAAAGGCGAACAATCTCTTTAACGTATAACTTCGCGTGGTCCTCAGTGTGTAGGTAGTTTTGACCGCCAGGAAATTAGCTGATTTGGTCAATTTGTCAACAATTACCCAAATAGAATCAAACTTACGACAAGAGCGAGGTAAGCCCGTAACGAAATCCATATTAGTCATTTTCCATTTCCACACTGGATCTCAATGTTCTATGTCAAGCCATCAGGCTTTTGGTGCTCTATTTTTACTTGCTGACAATTAGGACACTGAGCTACAAATTCCTCAATGCTTCTCTTCATGTTGTTCCACCAATAGATACCCTTGAGATCATGATACGTCTTAGTACATCCAGGATGAATGGAATATCGTGAGCAATGGACTTCCGTCATAATTTTATCTCGTAATCCCGCTACATTTGGAACACATACATGGCCCTAGTATTTGAGAACCCCATGTTCGTCAATCTCAAATATTGTGGTCTTCTTTTGTTGAATGCCCTCTCTGATATTTTTCAAACTGGGGTCTTCCCACTGACGTTTCTTAACTTCCGAAATGAGGGACGACTCTTGACATATTTCGAATCACAACACCGCCATTCTCCGAATCCATTAGTCGGACTCCCAAACTAGCTAATTGATGGAGCTCCCTCACTAATTCCTTCCTTTTGACCTGCACTAACATCGAGCTGACCATAGACTTACGACTGAGCGTGTCTGCTACAACATTAGCTTTACCGGGATGGTATAAAATGTCCACATCATAATCCTTTAATAATTCGAGCCACCTCCTTTGTCTCAAGTTCAATTCTTTCTGTCTAAATATGTATTGCAGACTTTTATGATCCATGAAAATGTCTACATGAACACCATACAAGTAGTGCCGCTAAATTTTCAGTGCATAGACCATTGCGGCCAACTCCAAATCGTGTGTCGGATAGTTTTTCTCATGTTTCCTTAATTGCCTTGAAGCATAGGCAATCACTTTACCATGTTGCATTAGCACGCATCCTAGACCTACTCCTGAGGCATCACAATACACAACATAGCCTTCTGGACCCTCTAGGAGAGTAAGGACTGGTGCTGATGTTAGTCTATCCTTTTAACTCTTGGAAACTTTGCTCGTAAGCATCGGACCACTGGAATTTTATGGCCTTTTGTGTCAACTTTGTTAATGCTGCTGATATGGTAGAAAACCCTTCTATAATAGTCGGCTAAGCCTACAAAGCTGCAAACCTCTGATGGAGTCGAGGGCCTCGGCCAATTCTTCACTGCTTCAATCTTCTGAGTTTCAACTCTTATACCATCGCCTGACACTATATGACCAAGGAAAGCCATTGAATTCAACCAAAACTCACACTTTGAGAGCTTAGCATACAACTTATGATGCCGGAGCATCTGTAGTACTATCCGCAAATGATCCACATGCTCTGCTTCCGAGTGAGAGTAAACCAGAATATCATCTATAAATACTATCATAAATACATCCAGAAATGGGAGAAACACGTTGTTCATTAGAGCCATAAATGTTGCAGGTGCGTTTGTGAGTCCAAATGAATTACTAAGAACTCGAAGTGCCCATACCTTGTTCTGAAAGCCATTTTCGGAATGTCCTTCCCTATGACCCTTAGTTGATGGTACCCCGACCTTAGGTTGATATTTGAGAAACATCTTGCACCTTGTAGGTGGTCAAACAAATCATAAATTCTGGGAATAGGGTACTTGTTCTTGATAGTGGCTTTATTCAGTTGCCGATAGTCAATACACATCCGTAACGAGCCATCTTTCTATCGTACAAACAATACCAGCGCACCCCAATGACATATGCTAGGCCTAATAAAGCCTTTCTCAAGCAGATCTTTTAATTGCTCTTTTAATTCTTTCAATTCAGCTGGAGCCATTCTATAAGGAGGAATAGATATCGGCTAAGTTTCTGGCAACACATCTATACCGAACTCAATCTCTCTTTCAGGAGGAAGGCCTGGAAGTTCGTTTGGAAATACATCAAGAAATTCATTAACCACCAGAATTGATTGAGAAGTATGTGGTTCGGCATCGACATCTCTAGCCCGAACAAGATGGTATATATAACATTTGAAGATCATTTTTCTTGCCTTAGGGTATGAAACAAACCTACATTTTGGCATCGTCGTATTACCCATTCCATTCAAGGACTAGCTCGCCCGAAAACTGAAATTTAACAATCTTTGTCGGCTAGCGTAGCATGATGCCAGCCAATCCATGCCCATAATAATATCAAAATCAAATGTTCCTAATTCTACCAAATCTGCTAAGGTCTGATGGCTACAAACCAATATTGCACAATTCCGATAGACCCTTCTAGCAACTACTTACTCACCAACTGGTGTAGATACCACAAATGGATCCCTTATCAACTCAGGTGCCATACCAAACTTACAGGCAAGGAAATGGGTGATATATGATAGATTAGAGTCTGGATCTAACAACGCATACACATGATGTGAAAAGACTGATAATATACCTGTAATAACATCAGGTGAGGACTCCTGATCCTGTCGTCCTATCAATGCATAATGAGGTTCTGGCCCCTACCTCTGCCTAGACCGGATAATGTCTGATGATTTTGCCCTGACGGGCATACTGAATGTGATGAAGTTGTTGCAGATCCAACCGGCTGGGCCCTAACACCTTCGCCTTATGTCGGGCATTCTCACCTAATATGACCAGGTTCACCACAAGAATAACACATATTTGATCCTTGTCAGCACGACCTTGTATGAGTCTTACCACACTGCCCGCATCGAGCCAACGATGGACTCATCTGAATAGAATCCCCTCTATAATAAGATCATGATGCTTGTGAACTCTAACATGGTCCCGATTGAATATACCGATCAACCCTCGACCTAGAAAACGGTAAGGATGCGCTAGCCGTTGGGTAGGATGGGCGTCTATAAAGTTATGGCTTAGGCTCACCTTTGAACTCTCTTACGTCACCTACAGATCGAGCTCTATTATAGTGGCTCTTATCGCGCTCTCGATCTCCCCGCTATTATCTCTTGAGATCCTCCAGATTCTGTGCATAAGCCTGAATGCGAGCAATATCCATATTCGGATTTATAGAAGTCGTAATACACTAATTGACCAAGTGCGGCCCCAAGCCAGTAACAAACCTATGTACCTGGTGAAGTCGGGGAATCATACAAAGGAGTCGCACTGTGGGTCTCACTCTGGCCCTCGCTAGCAGGTGGCAATCGGCTAGTACCTTCACCTGCGTCCGTATCTAACGCCCTCATACTCTTGAACTTCCTCCTTATTGTAGGCATTGCTGGAATCCTAAACGCGAGACGGATTAGAAGTGGAATACTTATAACTCAGTTCTATAGCACGATCTATGAGATGAAAGAATGGAAACCATCCCTAAATGTCAGATAGCCTCTTGTCTATAAGTATGGTGCATAGCACACCCATAAACAAGACTCTACTAGACACGGCTTGTAGACTCCCTAGGACAAACATACTCTAATACCAAGTTTTATCACGACCCAAACCGAAGGGCCGCCACGGAAACCCGGACTTTACCTGTCGGGTACCGCTAGCCGTACAGTCAATATCTAACCATAATTAAACACGGGCCACTAGGGATGCCACCCAGCACTCTCCCGACACATATAAGAGATATACTGGAAAAAAGCTATGTAAAATCTTAACCAGAAAACCCAACTTATATATATATATATATATACACACATACATACCAAAGCCGACAAGGCCATACATGACTACTACACACAAGAAATATGTCTATAAGCCTCTAAAAGAGTACGTAATATCAAAAGGTAGGGATAGGCCCCGCCATACCCAGATGTACATGCAAAAATATATTGTACCGAGATTAGACCCGCACTCCGAACTAAGGGAAGTGTTCTAATATACGCTGAATTGACAACCTACTAATGTGGGCCGTCGCCTCGCCTACGTGAACCCGAGGGCATGAAACGCAGCGTCCCTAGACAAAAGGGACGTCAGTACGACTGATGTACCAGGTATGTCAGATATGAAACATAGCATAATTGGGATACAAAAATACACTGAGACAGAAACAGCCGATAGAAATAGCCGACAAAAACAGCCGACCAATAGTGAATGACTCTGAGGGCCATAATATGCCTAAATATCATGCACAATACGGTATATATATATATATATATATATATTGGCCTCATTGGGCATCTTCCTTCCCATAACAGCCTCTGTAGGCATAATCATCATCATTTCCCAGCTGATCAGGTGGTTTGCGTATCCCATTTCCCATCCTCAATATGTGGTCTAGGGTAATACATGAATAAAATGCATGAATGACAATGAAACATTCTGAGTGACATAATATTCGTGTACCTTCGGCTAACACTGTAAACATTAACATATATTGCTTATACCTCAATAAGAATTTAGGAACATATTTAGACATGCTTCCAACATAGGAATGAACAACATGAATATTCTTAACTACTAAGAGTAGAATAATTTACGAAACAATATTACGGTTACATTTCGTTATATGGAACATGCCAAAAAAAAGAAGGATTTGTCTTAACATACATTCGTCGATCTGTTGATAATATAACCCAAGTAGTTTGTATAGAACCTAGCCTTAAGCACAGATAAACCAACTTGAAAAATGAAATTCAATATGACTTAGGGACCGTGTTTTGCTTGGTGTTGCTGCCTATAATTTCTTACCCGCAAATAACTTATTCCCAAAGTGAGAGTATGTATTTCCAAATGAAGGAATGAATTCCTAACACTAAGTGTTGTTGAATGCCTTATTACGTTTTACTAGGGGAAAAGATCTTAAAATTTAGAAATGCAAATGTAATGACAAAGCCTAAACGTTGATGCCTTCTCTTTATTTCCTTAGTGGCCATGGGGTCCACCCACCTCTTAAGCCACACTTGACACATTAGCTATTATGTGTCACCACTAGACACCCTAAACAAATAGTCATCAATTAGTTATATCACCTTAATCACTTAGGTGATTCATTCAAATGCTACACGTAACATTCCCACTTAATCTTGTCCCCCACTAAAATTCATTAACTAGCCGATCCTTGTTGTCCCCTACTATAATTTATCAATTAGCTGATCATTGTTATCCCACTTGGTAAGTCCTAAAATTAATTCGGGACCACATACTTTTATATATCAAGCTATTTATTTACATACGTCTAGATGTTTAAGACATCGCCCAAAAGTACGAGGTGTTACAAGGACACTTTGGATTGCCGCCCGTTATGTCGTACATTTCTACGAACGACCCTACAATGCAGACGAACAATGTTGGCCAGCCGAATTGGCAGCCGATGGCCCCTGGCTATGACTTAGCTCGGCTATCTGGTGACGTTATTTATAGTGAAATACCATTCCAGCAGTAATTTCCAGTACCTAGTCCATACCTTCCAGAAAGCGTAAATTTTCTATGAACCGCCGTCCGAGGAGAGCAGCAATGGAATACTGTTCCACCTTATCCTCAGGCTCCGTTAGCCGTTTCAGGAGCTCAGGTTGCAGGCTTTGGTGACCAACCCAACAGCAGCAATGGGGCATTACCTCACCAATTGGTAATGGCTAATAGACCACATACAACCTTCAAAACACTGTCCAACAAAGTGCAGAATGGAGGCCGTAGTGCAGAACGCCTACCAGCCGAATCCAGTCGAGAATCGGTAGGGGACATCACAACTGATAAACCCGAAAATTATTGCTAATACCATGTGGAGGTACTTCGGCATCCAACTGAAACCTTTGGACATGCCTATTTATAAGAAGTCTTAGTCCAATTGGGTAGATCAGATAACACCTTTGCCGAGAGGCTTCAAAACACCGGAGTTTGTCATCTTCTCTAGCGATAACGACAAATCCACTATCGAGCACATCAGTAGATTTACTGCCCAATGCGGCGAGGTTGGCCAGAATGAGTATCACAAGTTGCAGCTATTCCCTTTCTCTCTAACGGGAACAACCTTCGCATGGTACTCCTCTTTGGCTCCTGATTTCGTACAGAGCTGGGCTGACATGGAGGGTTGCTTCCATGATAGGTTCTATTGGCCCCAACCTCGGGTTACCATGACTGATCTAACGAATCTCAAGCAGCATGTTGATAAATCGGCTACTGATTTTATCGAGAAATTCAAAAGAAAGGTTGGGAAATGCACCGTACACTTCCCCAAGTTTGAGTGTGCCCACATGATAATCAACAACATGCACCCTCAGTTAAAGGAGAAGTTGGTGGTACAATTCTACTCTGACCTGAGCCAGTTAGCTGAAAAGGCTAGCCAAATAGAGCAGTACGTCCAGGAGAAGGAGCAGAGAAGTGCTAGCCGAAATCGAGGCTCTCACTTGGTATCCATCATTGAAGTGGATGAGTCTGACTCAGAGTCAGCCGACTGCGCGGCAGATGTAATGGTGGCCGAGATTGTTAGGGGTAAGGTTTACTCTTGCCCAGCCTTGAAAGCCGTAAAAGGCAAGGAGACGAGTTCATCCGATGACAGTGTCAGTTACTCGTTTGACATCACAAAGGTAGATCAGATCTTTGATCATCTGCTCAAAGATAAGCAGATTCGGCTACTTGATAGTCATAGGATTCTGCCAGCTGAGGAACTCAAAGATAAGAAGTATTACTAGTGGCATAATTCATACAACCATTCTACTTCTAATTGTGTGGTCTTCAGAAAGGCGATCCAAAAGGGCATCAAAGATTGGAGGTTCAAATTAGCCGACAAGAGTATAGCTGAAATGTCCATTGATACCGACCACTTTCCCACGGTACCAATATCTATGGTATATTTTGCTAAGCCTGATGAGTCAAGGGATACCAAAGGGAGACAACCGATGAAAAGGGTGTGGGTCCTAAAAAAACCTATCGAATGGGAGAAGGCCACAAGGACCTCTGTGTTCAACCGGTTAGGCAGCCTACATGACATTCGCGATGACAGACAGCCAGGTAGGAGCAGTTTTCATGGCCGCCCTAAATACTCGAGGGACATTAAATGAGAACTTCAGGAACAAACCATGAGATTGAGAAGGGTCCCTATCGGCGCTAGACATAGGCTTGGGGGGCAAGTACGGATGCCAACCAACCGGCAACCGAGCATGCCTCGAATAGATGAAGAACCACTCCCTAAAACCAAATAGAGGGTGGTCGAGTTTAACGTAAATGAGGGTGTTTCGTCCTTACGTATCACAATGAGAAATGAGGACCAGACGAGACCCCAGAGAATGATTAAACCAGCCGCCAACACAGAAGAGGGGAAGTGGTCTGTCAATCAGGATTTTGAAAAAGAAAAAAAAACACCACCGAGAGTCGCATCTATGACTCAGAAAAGAAGGATGCAACGTGCCAAGGCCTTGCGTAAGATGCATCAGACATAGCATCTAATTTCCAACACCAAGGCAGCCGAAAATCATGAGATTCTTGAGTTTGTCGTAGCCGAGGCTATCGAGCGGGCATTCGGCTCAATTGATTTAAGGGCAATGTCGCCTGAAGGAGAGACGCCGGGTCAATCAGAGCTGGATGAACAGTATACCAACAACCCAACGGATGAATCCCAGCAAAATAACGTGGCTCCGGATGGACCTCTAACAGAGGTGATCCCACAGATCGTGCAGATGATTCAGTCAGAGGATCCCTAGCCAATCCTCATTAGTCTCCAGGAAATGGAAGATATGAGCTTCTCGTCAGCCGAAGTGGATGAAGAACCACTTCATCATCGATTTATTTAGTCATGACCTGGTTGATGAGATCTGGGCAGACATTGAAATGGTCAGCCTAATCCCATATGAGTTCTGGGCCAGCCGCTCCGCGCTGGATAGCCTAGAAGGTGATGTTTGCTTAGAAGATGCAGAATAGGAAACAATAGCCGATACCCCAGCTAGGGACACTTCGAGCACCGTATTTGGTGCACCTACAGAAGATATGGTTAAACACCTCAAACCTATTTACGTCAAGGATTACATTAAGGACAAAATTATTAGTCGGTATTTGTCGACAGTGGGGGCCGTGCTGAATGTGATGTCGCTGCTTACCTTGAAGGATCTTAACAAAACAAAGGAGGATATTATCCCAACTAACATGAAAATGGCTAACTTTATGGGAGACACCTCTGAAGCATTGGGGATTCTAGTAGCAGAAATCATTGTATGTCCTAAGACGGTCAGGTCTGCCTTCTTTGTAATAGATGACAAGCTGTCCTACACCATTCTACTGGGCATGGACTGGATTCACACCAACTGATGCCTTCCTTCTACCATGCATCAAAAGCTCATCTTTTAGGAAGAAGACAAGATAGAAATCATCCCAGTGGATGATAACCCACTCAGACCAGGGGTTCAGAACGTAGAGTTTATCCTCTATTCCCCTTATGTGGCTCTCATAGCCGTCACGAAGTAGTATGAAGAAGGATCTTAGGAATCCTGTAATCTTACCTCACGAGTGTTTGAAATAAAATAATTAGCCGAACCACGACTTACCTTGGAGGATTTAAATGGTTGAGGAAACCTAAATCATACGTGACCTGTGGCATCGGCTAACCGCCCTAAGTTTTGAGGCAAGGATAGCCGAGGCATCGTAGATGGGGAACCACGACAATGAACCAACGCTTGCAGCCGATGAAGTTGAGCTCCTGATGGAATTTGAATCGCCCATAAGAAGGGCTATGCCTAGTTTTGAGTCTCAGGATCCTTTGGAAGATATCAACTTGTGAACTGAAGAAATTCCTCGGCTAACACATATTAGTGGTTTGCTGAAGGAAGAAGACAAACAAGGCATAACGGCTCTTCTACTGCAGTATAAAGACTGTTTCGCATAGGATTATCATGAGATGCGTGGGTTGTCACGTACTTTAGTAGAACATAGATTGACAATCAATGAGAGTTTCAAACCCTAAAAATAGCCGCCCATAAGGTATCACCCTCAGCTGATGCCTCAAATTAAAGCCAAGATCGAACGACTGCTAAAAGCCGGGTTTATCAGAACGACTAAGTATGTGGAATGGTTGGCAAATGTCTTACCAGTCAAGAAAAAGAATGGCAAGGTTTGGGTATGTATTGATTATAGGAACCTAAATCTAGCCACTCCTAGAGATGAGTATGTCATGCCGATAGCCGACATGCTAGTCGACAAAGCAGCCGCTAATGGTGTATTGACCTTCATGGATGGATACTCTGGCTATAATCAGATATCGGTATCTGAGGACGACATTCACAAAACCTCCTTCAGATGTCCAGGGGCGTTAGGCATTTACGAGTGGGTAGTTATGCCGTTTGGTATGAAGAACGTTGGTGCCACTTATCAAGGGGCAATGAACACTATCTTCCATGTTTTGATCGCCAAGACTATGGAGGTTTACATCGATGATGTAGTAATGAAGTCTAAGGACTTCAAGGATCATTTGGCCGATCTTGACAAGTATTAAAAAGAATGAGGATTCATAATCGCAAAATGAATCCAGCCAAGTGCATGTTCGGAGTATCGACTGGCAACTTTCTTGGCTTTTTGGTACATAAGAAAGACATCGAGATAGATAGTAACAAAGCCAATGCAGTAATGGGATCCGCACCACCCAAGACAAAGAAGGAGTAACAAAGCTTATTGGGAAAGATCAATTTCTTAAGGAGGTCCATATCTAACTCGGCTGGCAAAATGAAGGCTTTCTCACATTTGCTCAGACTTAAAGAGTCAGAAGAGATAGTATGGGGTCCAGAACAGCAAGAGGCCTTTGATCAAATTAAAAAGGCCTTAGCTACTTCCCCCGTACTGGTGCCTCCCGTACCATGGAAGCCGTTGAAATTGTATATTTCGGCTGCAGAATTATCTATCGGCTGTTTGCTAGCACAGTAGGCCGATAATGGAATTGAAAGAGCGGTTTATTATCTTAGCCGAATGCTCAACGATGCTGAAACTAGATATACTCCTTTGGAGAAGCTTTGTCTGTCTTTGTTCTATACTTGCACAAAACTCAAATATTATCTAATGCCTCACGTTATATACGTTTTGTGCAAAGTTGATATTGTCCGGTACTCACTAAATAGACCTGTCTTTCAAAGTCGATTAATGAAATGGGCCATCAAGCTTACCGCGTTTTCTCTCGAGTATAGGCCACTCAGGGCCATCAAAGGTCAAGCAGTAGCTGATTTCTTGGCAGAACACCCTTGTATATACATGGAGGATCCATGCGCCCCTCCTACTGTATGTATAGACGTCATGCCGTGGGTACTAACCTTTGACGGGTCGAGAACCCAGAAAGGAGTTAGAGCATGAGTCACAATAACAAATCTGAGAGATAAAACGTGGAGGTTCTCCTATCAGCTAGATCCTAAATTGACAAACAACTAAGCCGAATACGATGCTCTCATGATGGGACTCAAACTCCTATTTTCTATGAATGCGAGGTGCATCGAGATCCGAGGAGACTCTCAACTGGTGATCAAACAACTGGCCGGGGGATATGACTGCAAAGACCCAAATTTAATGGCCCATCACAGGACGGCTAGCAGGTTGCTTAATGGGTTCGCATCATCCACGTCAAGTTATGTTCCCAGAGGCATGAATGTTGAGGCTAACGACTTAGCACAAGAAGCTTCAGGTTTTAGAAATTCTCTACTCACCCTAAAGCACAATGAATTACCAGTCGAAGTGTTAGCCGTTGATCAAATCAACTCATGAAGGCAGTTACTAATTGACTACTTAAAAGATCCCTCTAGTTGCAAGGACCTCAAGGTTAAAAGAAAAGCCTTGAAATACATGCTTATTGACGATGACCTCTATAAAAGGAGCGTGAATGGAGTACTACTCAAGTGCATTGCCAAAACAGATGCCTTGAGGGATGGGAGAGGTCCATGAGGGAGTATGTGGATCACACAGAGCGGGGCCAGCGATGAAGTGGTTGATCTACCGCCACGACTATAATTGGCCTACTATCACAGCTGACTGCTTTTAGTATGCAAAAGAATGCAGATAATGTCCGAAACATGGACCAATCTAACGGGTACCAGCCGAGTTGCTACACCTAGTCGTAAAACCTTGGCCCTTCAAAGGATGGGCTATGGACCTCATTGGCAAGATTCACCCACAATCGGCTAAAGGCCACAATTTCATTATCGTGGCTACCGATTACTTCCATTAAATGGGTGGATGCTTAGCCGATGAAGAGGGTCCATCAGACATATGTCATTCAGTTTATCCAACACCAGATCATATACATATACGGTATTCCTGAGATAATTACCACCGATCAAGGGATGATGTTCACTGGTTCTAAGGTGGCAACCTTTGCTGAGAAGTTCGGTATCAAGATGACCACATCTTCGCCTTATTACGCACAAACGAATGGGCAAGCCGAGACAGCCAACAAACTTATTGTGAACACAATTAGTAAGAACGTGGAGGATAAACCAGGAATGTGGCATCTCATTCTGGATGAAGCCGTTTGGGCGATCAGGAATTCTAAATCTACAGCTACCGGGACGACACCTTATCGGCTAACTTATGGCCAAGATGCAGTGTTGCCGTTGGAAATTAATGTCAAATCCTTATGGGTGGCCAAGCAGAACTCTCTAAGTTTAGAGGAGTATCAACAGGCCATGCTAATGGAGTTAGACCAGCTAGATGAAGATCAACTGATGGCCCTAGAGAAAATCGAAGCCGGTAAACGTAAAATGGCAAAAGCATACAACAAACATGTTAAGCCTAAGAGGTTTGCCGAAGGAGACTTAGTTTGGAAAACCGTTTTGCCGACTGGGATGAAAGATCGTAAATTCGGCAAATGGTCACCAAATTGGGAAGAACCTTTTATAGTAAGCCAACGGATCGCCAGCAACGCATATCGACTAATAAACATGTATGATAAAGAAATGGACAGGAATATAAATGGCAAGTATCTAAAAAAATACTATCCTTCAATTTGGGGCATGCATGAATAAACGACAGCCACAGACCGACTGTCTGGTCGCACAAAATAAGTTAATTCTCTCCGACGGGAGATGTATGGCTAAATGACAGCCACAGCCTAGCTGCCCGATCATGAAATAAAGAGAAATCCATTTCTTTCACAAGCCTGTGTCGTAAGGTTGGTCGCACTGCTCAAGCGAAGAAATGTCATCCCAAGTGGTCAAAGACAATGGCCCATCAAATCTGCGGGATTTATCTAAATTTTCTCAAGAATGCTGAGAGCAATGCTGAAGTTAAAGGGTGGGGTATGGATTCCCATATCCAAGTAAACCAAGCACAAAAATAGAGGTGTCGCACATACTTGAGCCCGGCTTACAACAGATATCAAATTCCGACAGTGCGACGGCATCAAAAGAACCCATGCGCCTCCATTCGGCCTCTGTGACCAACTTTACTCGGTCCAACTAACCAGAATAATGGGCGACCTTAGTCGGCCAAGTACGAAGATTAGCCGAACAACAGTCATCGGTGAACCAGTCACAAGTAGAAAAAAAGTCATGGTTTATCGGGCTGAGGTACTGAAACTAGAGATAATCACCTTGTTCCGGTCCACCGCACGGACTCAGAACCAACTGTTCATCAACGAAGGCCAAGGCAGGGGTCAGGTCACTAACGGCTAGAATGATTTTTCCTGATCTTCGAGATAAAAAAGATGAAGCCATGGTTTCCGACTGAGAAAAGGGCCAAAGATTAGGTGAGAAACCTATGGGGGGATACATTTCCTTAAATAACCTTCAGAGGCACGATTGAAATTAATTTATTATTTTCAAAAGCACGACTGAAAATCATCAGAGCCAATTCGTGGTAATGGAGATGCCTCAATTAAAGGGGAAACACATTTCAAGAAGTAAACATCATTGCATGCACTGGAGACGAGACGATTGAAGTGACATGCGCGGCTGTCAGACTGAAACGATGACTATTTTCAGATACATCAACTCAACAGTTACACTTGAGTTAATGTAGGGGGGCAATTGTTAACACTCAAAAGTAATTTAAGTGTTTAGCCGAATTCAGTGACAGACGAGCTGTTCTAGAGCCGAATTTACTCCTAGCCCTCGACTACAAGAACTTCATCAGCTAGTAAGGCATCTTAGCCGAGTTATTAGTTAGAGGTACGACTGGGATCCACTCAGATGCAGACGTCTCAATGACCAAGTCAAAATGGTTTCCGGACCCCTAGAAGCGGTAACGGCCAACAACATCTAAAAGAAAGAACCATTATCCGAGCAAGAGGAGTAGAGGGCGAGAAAATAGGTACCACCTCCCCCATAGTCGGCCATTGAACTTAGTGGGTTACTTGATGGATGACATGGGGGGGTTCACGTTGTACAATTTGTTTTCTTTTTTGTGCTATAAATAAGATCATTATGTGTATATAAAAGACAACCAATCAATCAAACAATTCAAATTTTATCTATCTTTATCCTTTTACTTTATTTATCATTTACTTTAATGTACTCAGCTGCATTCATGTTTCTTACCTCTTAGTTTACTCATACCACCGTCCTAACACTTTTTGGAGTAGTTGGAGAACCCATTGCGGAAAATCAGAGTTCCGTTTCCAGTCCAAATCGCTTAAGTTAAGGAATCAATTTATCTCCCGATACGGTCAGCCGATAAAACGGCAGAGAACAGAATTCGGGGCGAGAACAGTTACCTCTTACCAGAAGCTTACTTTGTTGCTATTTAGTTTCATTCTCCTAGTGTGACTCTTTCGGGGAAATCTTCAATGATCCTATCTAATAGAACTTTGTTTCATTGTTATATTGTTCATATTTTTAAAAGTTATGAAAATATAGTCCTTGAAAAAATTATCTTTCGGTATAGCCGAATCATTCCCCAACAGAAGCAGAGAAAGCAAATTGTTGATACTTGTTTGATTCTAAACATCTGGTATGGGGTGACGTTAAACTCAGATTTATGTTTACTTATATATTGCTCAACCTTACGGACAAACATTAAATTGTTGTCTAACATGCTTGCTACTTACAATTTTTTTGACCAAAAAGGAAATATCAACCAAAATTTCAGTAAGGGGAGGAGCTTAGTTCGAAAAAAGTTCGACATAAAAAAGAAGGGACTTTACATTATATATCTGTCCATCCAAATAATAGCCGATATATATATATATATATATATATATATATATATATATATATTATAGTAGTACATAATAATATATATTTGGTTAGCGAATATAATTATTTTTGACCGACAGTCCACATGGTCATTTGCACTTTTGTCTCTATTTTGTACTAGCTTTAATTTTTACCCCTTAAATGGAAATTATGCCTTCTGAGGCATGATTTTTTATGAGATCTGGCACAAGTTATGCTGAATTCTGTAAAGAACTTATGCCTCAGAAAGCATAAGTTCCATTTAAGGGTAAAAAATTAAAGACCAACCCATTTGACGGGAAAACCGTGCAATTTCTTAGTCCAAATGCGTAACTTGTCGGGTCATTCGCACAAATGCCTATTTTGGGGTGGTCTTTAATTTTGCCCTTCAAATTTGAGTTCTTTAATTTTTTTTCCCTTTCTTATGTTTGGCGCGACATAATTAGAATCGCTCTGCATAATTAGTGTTTATTTTCGGCATATGAATCATACACAACCCACAGATTATGTTGGATAAGGCATAACTGTCAAGATTCAACATAATATGAAAAAGGTATAATTTCATATTTCGACGAACATAATTAACGTTAAATTTCAACATATGTATTATAGCATCCACACAAACTACACCGGGTAAGACATAATTTCCAACACTCAATATAATTTAAAAAATTACTATAAAACTATGCCGCATAACTTAATTCCTACATAATTTATGCTGAGCGAGGCGAAAATTCAGTTTTCGAAAAAAAAAATATTATAGAGATTATGTCTTGCGAAGTAAATCTGAATATTTTCAGAAAATAAAAAGAATGGACAAAAATTAAACACCACATAAATGAAAGGCCCAAGTGATGCTCATCAGTGTCGGGACAACGTCAAAAAAGGAGGGGGGAAATGAAAGACCAGTGCGTTCGAGGGGAATCCGTAAAAAAGTAACTTGCACAGAAAAGAATGCATGGCCCAATACTATAGCACAGGAAAGGAACTACCAGTTACCATTTTGGACTAGCCACATGTTTGGTCATTTCCTGATAAAGTAGCAAAGCCATGTCTTTTATTTATAGGCCGATGTTCTTCTTTAATTGGTTTTCTTATGCCACTCTGTGGTCCACAAAACATAGGCAATTGGCATGCAGTAGGTTGTTCTTCTCATAGGTGTTGACTTTTGAAGTTCCATTATTGCAAGTTGTGAAGCTGATAAATACAGCACTTTATACTTTAAACCAAATAACTATAGCACAGGACTCCTCCCATGATCTATCAATCCCTATGCAAGCATACTAAAAGATAAAAAGAAAAATAATTTGACTTTTATACAACAGAATACCCAGTATATTTCCACAGATGGGGACCGTGAATAGTGAAGTATACACAGATCTTACTCCTACCTCATAAAGATAGAGAGACTGTTTCCGAAAGATCCCGCTCAAGTAACACATAAAAAAACAGTTAATTTAACTTTATACATTACTAGTTACTTTCTTATATTATTAATATATTTTAATACATTGTAAGAAGTAATCTGTCTTTTTTTTTTTATGTAGATTACTAACCTTACTTTTATAGGTTACTAATCTGAATTTAATGTGGATAGTTACACATATTTTTTTTAGGTAACAGTAAGGCCGGTCAGTGGGCCGGGTTGGCCTGGTCCCGGCCCGACACTGCCCCGGTCTCGCCCCGAACCTGATTATTTAAAAAAATCGCAGTATCGGGACTCGAACCGGGACGGGACAAGGTCTCGTCCCGGCCCGCCAGTCCCGACCCGATCCCGACCTGGTCTCGACCCAATCCCGCCTGAAACCCCCTTTTGCAAAAATCCGTTGCACCAACGATCATTTTACATTTTTGCCGTTGTGCAACGGCCATTTTTGGCCTCCCCCTCCCCCTACCCCCTTAATATTTATTTTTAACCCATAAGTTATTATATTTACACTTTAACCCAATTTTCCAACTATAAATACCTCATTTTCTCTTCATCTTTCTCACAAATCTTCCTACAATCTCTCAATCTATCTCTCTACAAGTCTACATTGTCTACTAAATATTTAATTTTATTTATTCATTTGAAAATTGGGAGTGAAGTTTGCAACTAGCTTGAAGATCTTCCATCGAGCAAAGTTTCAATTTTCAACCTCTCGATTACACGTCGGAGTTTTGTACATTTGTTCCTTCATTAAATTATTATTGTCTGTTTATTTTATTTAGCGCACTTAATTTCATTTACTTTAATTATTTATTAGTATAATTATAAATTTATAATGGAAGGATTTAAATGTATGCTTACGGGTAGGGGTCATGCTTCTTCTAG
This sequence comes from Anisodus tanguticus, assembly GCA_034509755.1. Classification (NCBI taxonomy): domain Eukaryota; kingdom Viridiplantae; phylum Streptophyta; class Magnoliopsida; order Solanales; family Solanaceae; genus Anisodus; species Anisodus tanguticus. The sequence goes on along the minus strand of CM067543.1, from coordinate 44,525,066 downwards.
TAGGGGCAACAAGGGCAAGGGTCCTATTTCTAAATAGAATTCTATTCCTACACCGGATGATTTTGTTGATACTGAATATTTTCCTACAATACCATTGGATTCAGACGAGGAGTTATTTTCTGGAACTCAAGAAGACTTTAATTTTGACGATGATCTAGATGATACACCCACTAATGTAGATGACAACACAGCCACTAGTGCACCTTCAACTCAAATGCCTCCTATTGCCCCTAGTATGAGACGAGGTCCAGCAAAACGAACATTAAAATCATATGCATGGACATTTTTTGATAGGGATGTAGAGAATCAAGTAGCTAGATGTAAAATTTGTAAAGATGTTTTAAATTTTAAGACTGGAAAAGGTCACGGTGGGACGGGGGGTTTAATGAGACACGTAACAAGGGCTCATCCATCTAGGTATGCCCAATACGAGGCTTCAAAACTGAGTGCGCAAACGCCCGCTCCATCGGGACAAGGTTCATATACTGATATTGCCCCCGACCAAGTACATGGTCAAATTAACCCTATGACGGGGGGAATTGTTGGCCCTAAATACAATAAACATAAAGATAGGGAAGCAATAGAAAAATTAGTTGATGTGGAGGGTTTACCTTTTTCATTTCCTTTATCTCCCGGTTTTATTTATTACATTAGAGATATGTATAATCCTGCTTTTAACGATTTTCCTAGATCAACTGTTAAGAGAGATGTATTTAAATTCTCACATGAATATCAACAATATTTATGTTATTCATTATATCATTTTAATGGCAAAGTGACTATCACTTCTGATATAGGCCGGTGTACTAACGACCATCATTATTTAACAGTAACTTGTCATTGGATAGATTATAAATGGTCTATGCAAAAACGTATCTTAGCGTATAGATATATAGATGATAGGCACGCTGATACTTTTATTGCAGAAAATATTTATCAAGTGTGCGATTATTACAGAATAACTGATAAAATTATGACTATTACATTAGATAACGCTTCTTCTAACAATTACGCTATTACAATTTTAAAAATAGTTTAACTCCATCTTTTCCAGATCATTTTCATATAAAATGCGCGTGCCATATATATAACTTAATTGTAAAGGATGGTCTATCACTTTTTGAACACATTCTTAGTAAAATTCAATTTGTTATAAACTTTATTTTAAAAAATAATAGAATACAATGAAGAAAAGAATATAAAAAAACTTGTCACGATTGCCAACTACCTTATAGAAAAATTCCAGAAGAAGTACCCACTAGGTGGAATTCTTTATACGAGCAACTACTTGTTGCTTATGACTATAGAAAATCTATAACTTTATTTTTTAACTCTCATAATGAAAATCCAGCTGATATGGTTGTAGATAGCGATTGAGTAAAAATTTCTTAACTTATTGTACTTTTAGAGAATTTTTTTCAAGCAACAAAAGAATTTTTCGGTATATATTATCCTACTATTTCAACTATGTTGTTTTATATAGCTCTAATATTTTTATTACTTAGTGAATATATGGAAAAACCAGCTTATATGACAACTATTAAAAAATGTTTATCAAAATAAAAAAATATTTCATTTTTATTCCCACTATTTATATTATTGGTGTTGTATTAAATTCTACTATTAAAATAGACGGTACTAAATCACTTATTGAAACTATTTACGATTGTATAGAAGTACTACCACCTCCAAGTCCCAAAATCCAAATCACCCACCACCTATTGAACAAACTAAAGAAGAAGTGTTGTCTAGCGTAGAAGACCAATGCAAAAAAGTATATAGGTTTTACCAACAAGAAAGTGTTAGTAACTTACCGACTTCCATACCATCTTCTTCTTCTTCAACACAACTTCACAAAAGACATGTTGTTTCTGCGGCTAGTATTGAAAGCCTCAGAAATAGAATGTGCGGCCGTACCGCTACTAACCAAATTAACGAATTTGATATTTTTGTTTTGCAGGGTTCTGTACCATACGTCCGTACCAAGCAATTCTTAATGAATAAGGACGTGAAAACTTGATGAAATACTGAAGGGGGAATGAGAAGACCTTTCCGACACTTTCAATGATGGCCCGATATGTTTTGAACATTCAAGCGTCATCAACGGCGTCTGAAAGCGCTTTTTCTGTCGGCAGATATCAAATAGGAGAGCACATACACTCATTAGCTGGAGACAACTTGGAGATTGTAGTATTATTCAGAGATTGGATACGAGCGGGGCGGAGAAGGTGCGGTCAACCGGAGATCAACGAAGAAGAAGACGAAAACTACAACGAAATCTTATCCGAATGTGGTGTAAGATGGATCAATTTGACCAACAAATATCAATTCCAACCGAAAAACCATAGGAAATTATCAAGAAACTAGAACATGTTTTTTTCAGAATGTAATTTTTTAAATTGTAATTTTACTATGTAATTTGCAACTTTTGAACAACACCACAAAGTTGCAATTTTGACAATTGTATTTGTATTACAAAAAAATCATATGTCTATTAAATAATATAAGAGGCACAAAAACAATCTTGAAATATTTTTATTACACTATCTTGCTTAATTATTAAGTTTTTTTATATATATTTATTTTTAAAATTAAGTGCAAAAAAACCGCCAGGGATCCCGACCCGACCCGACCCAATCCCGACATGACCCGGTTCCGACGGGATCGGGGCGGGACTTTGGCAAATCCCGCCTATCCCGATCCCGCCTGACCCGACCCGATCCCGCCCTTTCCCCACCCTGACCTGACCCGATCCCGCCGGTCCCGAGCCCGGCCCACTGGCCACCCCTAGGTAATAGTGTAAAAGTTCTTCTGAGCTGTCAATGTTGCTAAAACAAAAAGAGAAACCTTGTAAATAATAAAGTTGAAGATTGCCCATTATTTAGTCCGTATATAATTTACACAACCTCCTCTAAGATGTAGTATAGCCCCAGCCCCCAAGGCTCATCCGTGCTAATAATAATAATAATAATATTATTATTATTATTATTATTATTATCATTATTATTATTATTATTATTATTATTATTATTATTATTATTATTATCAGACTTTAGCTCAAACCTAATATTCAATAATACTTTACCTAATCATTACTCCTTTCATTTATCAGAGTAGGAGAGATACTTTAAACGTTATATTAGAGTGAGCTGTAAGATGATATTAATCTCCCTTGAGGAGTCTTTCATTAATATCAAGGTTTATATAGAGTACAATATTCATCCCTTATACAATAGGAATCCTAAGCCTATACAAAAGAAGAATCCTAAGCCTATACAAAAGAGGAATCCTAAGCCTATACAAAAGAGGAATCCTAGTCTTACCATAATTATATTTACACAATATATGAAAATATTCTAATTATGGGTAGGGAATATATTTACACGTTTACACACCCCCTCAGTCGGAGCGGGAGGAGGCCGGACGCTGAGACTGGCTCTGAAGTCAAGAAATAACTGTCTGGGAAGTCCTTTGGTAAATATGTATGCATACTGATAGGATGATGGAACATGTAACACTCTGACATGGCCTAACGCAACTTTCTCACGAACGAAGTGTAGGTCTATCTCAATATGCTTGGTTCGCTGATGTTGAACCGGATTATGAGAAAGATAGATGGCAGAGATGTTAACACAATACACAATAGATGCCTGACGCAAAGGACACTGAAGTTCTAACAGTAAATTTTTGAGCCAACAAATCTCAGCTACTACATTTGCAACGCCTCTGTACTCAGCCTCGGACCGGAGCGAGATAGGGTAGCTTGTCGCTTGCGTACCAAGAAATCGATTATCCCCTAAGAAAACACAAAAGCCGGAGGTGGAGCGTCGCGTGTCCGGACACCCTGCCCAATCTGCATCCGTATATGAAAGCAACTTGCCTGGTGCAGAGGGGTATAGGTGCAAACCATAATCAAGAGTGCCCTTAATGTATCGAATGATACGCTTAAGAGCAGTGAAATGAGACTCCCGGGGGCATGCATGAATAAGCACACCGCCGAACAACATAAGCTATCTCCGGCCCGGTGAATGTGAGATACCGAAGTGCACACCGCAAGGCTCCTATACGAGTAGGATCGAGACGGAGCACCATCCATAGCACCGAGCTTAGATTTGGAATCAACCTGGAGTAGGCACCTCTTTGCGGTTCGCCATCTTAGCCCCGTACACAATCTCTTCGCATACTTACGCCGACACAAGAATATATGATTGGCGGACAGGTCACCGATATCCCCAAAAAGTAACTCGCCTTTCCCAAATCGGTCATTGCAAATTCGGACTTGAGCAAGGCAATAATCTCATTTTTCAATCCGTCGGAGGAGGCGTAAGAACAATATCATCCACGTAAAGTAATAAGTAAGCCGTGCTACTACCTCGATGAAAAATGAAAAGTGATGTATCACTCTTGCCGCATACAAACCCAATCGCAAGATATACCGGCAAAGCGATCATACCACGCACGGGGGCCCGCTTCGTGCCATATAGTGACTTACGGAGACGGCACACATAGTGAGGAACTCCCGGATGGGTGAACCCCGGTGGTCGATGCATGTAGACCGTCTCTCTCGGATCCCCATGTAAGAATGCATTCTTCACATCAAGTCGATGGATCGGCCAATGTTTGCCCATGGCTATGCTCAAAATCGTGCGGATAGTAGCCGGTTTGACAACCGGGTCGAAGGTCTCACCACAATCAATGCCCTCCGCCGATTTGTGCCATTAGCCACAAGACGGGCCTTATACCTCTCAAGATCCCCATTGTCTCGAACTTGTGACGAAATAGCCACATACAACGAATGACATTCACCCCCTCAGGTCTAGGTACTAGATCCCACGTGTGCCGTTTAGTTAAAGCATTGAATTCCTCATACATAGCCGCATTCCAATTAGGGTCTTGTTTGGCCAATTTTGGGTTCTTTGGAAGTGGAGAGATGGTTTGGGCAGACAAGTTGAAATGGACTTTGGGTTTGAAGATTCCATGCTTTGAACGAGTTTCCATTGGATGGGTAGGGACGGTGGGTGGGAGTGAGTGGTGTCCGAGACGGGGGTAAAGTCGGATAAGGAGAGGGAGGGGGGGCGAAGCCGTCGGAGGTGTCGCGGCTCCTGGATCGAGAGTCGCGGTGCTAGAAGGTTGACAGGCTTCTCTGAAGTTTGGGCGTCGCGGCTCTGACGACGGAACATAGGATGTGAGTTGTTCGATTATGAGGGGAGAGATGGCAGACTCGTCAAGAAATGAGTAGTCCTATTTTTGGAATTTTGGAAGATTCGAAAACGGGAATGTGGTCTCGTCGAATGTGACGTGAGGAGATATGTGGATCTGACGAGTCGACAAGTCATAGCATAGATAGCCCCTATGGTTCGGCGGGAATCCTAGAAAGACACATGGAGTGGACCTAGGAGCGAGCTTGTGAGGGGCGGTGGAGCTAAGGTTGGGATAGCACAGACAACCAAAAATTCGTAGATGATCATAAGAGGGGATTCTATGGTAGAGGATTTCGGTAGGGGTCATATTGTGAAGAGTGCTAGTAGGGAGAATATTTAGAGTGTATTCTGACATTTTAGCAAAGCATAGACCCAGAAAGGTGGAGGGAGGGAGGCATGAATCAATAGGGTGCGAATCATATTGTTAATGGTGCGGATGATTCTTTCAGCTTTACCGTTTTGTGGTGAGGTGTGAGGGCATGAGAAGCGAAAGACCATGCCATTATTGGTACAAAAATGGTGAAACATAGAGTTATTGAATTCACGACCATTATCGCACTGAAATGATTTTATGCCTTTTCCAAATTATGTTTGAATGAACTTGCGAAACTCAAGAAATTTGACAAACACTTCCGATTTAAATTTAAGAGGGTATAACCAAACGTAGTGTGAAAAATCATCAAGCAACACAAGATAGTATTTATGACCGAGAGAACTAGTGATAGGAGATGTCCATAAATCGGCATGTATAATATCAAAAGGAGCAAATGTAACACTAGTAGATGATTTGAACGGAAGACGAATATGTTTGCCTAAAGAGCAAGAAACACAATTTTGGGCAAGTTTACCATTACAAGCAATGAAATTGTTGCCTCTAAGAAAATTAAAAGCGGGACTCTGGATGACCAAGCCTATTATGCCAGTTGAAGAAGAAACACCGCTAGAGTGACGGGAGAGCAAGATCCGGCGGCAAATGAGGTGGAAGTGAATGGATAGAGATCCCCCGTGCTATTGCATCTCGTAAGAGGTGTCCCCGTATGAAGATCTTTACAAGTAAAACCAAAAGGGTCAAAATCCACGAGAGATTTAATTATTACGAGTAAATTGGCGGACAGATATGAGGTTCTTAATCATGTGTGGGGCATATAGGGTGTTTTTGAGGGAGAAGGGTGGATGAGGAGGTTGTGTGTATGAGGTACCATAACCCTTAATCGGAATGCGTTGTCCACTACCAATCGTAACATATTGAGGATGCTTTACATGAAACAGTTTAGGAATAGTACTGCAGACCGGGTGACGTGAGATGTGGCGCCCGAGTCCATGTACCAAGTATTGTCAAGTCGTTGTTGCATAGAGAGGGTCTTGAACGCCCGACCCAACTCGGTGGGTGTCATGCGGAGGAGGGATGCGGGACCCGACCTTGCATGAAGTAGGCTGTTGTGGGGGCTGGAGCGGGGCCTAGCAAACCGGGGTAAGAATATGGATTGTATGGCTGCCTGGTCGGAATGGACTTGGCATCGCGGCTCGAATCAGCCGCGGCGCTCGTAGACGAAGCGCCGAGGAGCCGCAGCCCGGTTGTTCTCGCGATCTCTATTGTTGTTCTTCGCGTTGTTGGTTCTATTGACCGCGACCCTTGCCACGACCACGGCCTCCTCTACCGCTGCGGCCTTTTCCACCCTTGCCGCCGTGGCCCTGCCGCTGTTGGGAGTTGTCTGGTGGCGTCTGATCTTGAGGTTGCATGTCGACGCTAACACTGCCGGGCGTGCTCATCCCGCTTAGCACGACGGGTTTCTTTGAGCAACAATTGTGAGCGAGCTTTGTTAAAACTCGGTAGCGGATCTCGCTTCGTTGAATAATGGTGGCCAAAGTATCATATTTGCCCTTAGTAAGGCCGAAATCATTTGTAGCACCATTTTATCGTCGGTGACAAGCGTGCCGATGTTGGAGAGTTGATCCGCTAGAAGTTTAAGTCGCTTGCAAGACTCGGAGACATTGGAGAAGTTTTCAAGACGTGTTTTGTTGAACTGTTCTTCCAAATACACGGCACGAGTGTGCTTGTTGTCCCGAAAATTTCCTCCAAACGATTCCACAAGTCAAGGGTCGTGGAGTCGATTTCATGATAGTAAGGAGCAAATCCCGAGAGATACTACCATATATCCATTGTTTGACGCCGGCGTCGAGACGGTGCCGATAGAATCATCAACCTCCGTAGGCGCGGAATAGTGTCATCAATATGGTCAAGCACGTTATAGAGACATGCATGATTGCGAAAAAGTTCAACCCAGGGAGAATACTGGTTGTTTTCTTGATCAAGAATAATGGGAATATGGTTCTTGATGTTGGAAACAGTAAGGGCGGGATGAAACGGGGGTGATGACTTTGTGGTGGGATTTGTGGAGGTAGAGGCGTCAAAAAGTGTGGAAGAATCAGGGATAGCCATTTAGAGAAGAGAAGAAAGGAAGAACAAAACCCGAAAAATAAGAAGAAAATCGGGAGGGCCACGGCGTAGAGAGCGGTGACGGCTATTTGTGGAAGAGAAAGGTTTTTAGGGTTTTGTTTATTTGGCTCTTGATACCATGTAAGATGATATTAATCTCCCTTGAGGAGTCTTTCATTAATATCAAGGTATATATAGAGTACAATATTCATCCCCTATACAAAATAGGAATCCTAAGCCTATACAAAAGAGGAATCCTAAGCCTATACAAAAGAGGAATCCTAAGCCTATACAAAAGAGGAATCCTAGTCTTACCATAATTATATTTACACAATATATGAAAATATTCTAATTATGGGTAGGGAATATATTTACACGTTTACATGAGCTGCAAAGAATAACAGTGAAAAAAGGAGATATATTGTATAATTAAGTCTACATATGCCTAATGATAAAAATAAGAAGGGAAGGAGAAGAATAATCAAATTATCTTAACATTTCACCGAGAATTGTGGTGGATAGATAGGATCGAAAAAGATCCAATGAAGAATTCGAAAGAATTGAACGACCGTATGAGGTGAAAATCCCATGTGCGATTACGTAGAGCAACAGTAAAGCTGACTAATCTATCAACTTGTTCACTATCACCCCAAAGAAATCAAACTCTGCCTTTTGATTCGATTTCTCTTCAATGAACCTTATCCCTTGCGACTCTAAATTAGTCCGGGCCCAAAAGCGGTTACGAAATTGCAAACAGAAAACCTCATCCTAACATATATCACACGAAAGAAATAGTTCGTCTCTGCAATCTGCATGGAAGATAGTCCAAAATCCAATGACGTTAAGCTGGTCCCCTTGAAAACCATAACCCCATTTCAAAGCACAACACTTCATTAACCATGAAATATTCAAATTCTCGTAACCTCACAAAATAAATCCACTAACCTATGCTCATTAATTCTGTTTATAAACGTTGGCACTAATAAAAACAGACAACAGACGCAGCAACATCACAAGACTATTTAAGCCCACAGAAATTAGTTCAAGTGACAAAGGTCGAACAACTTCTGAGTTTTGACAGTACATAGGTTGAAGTAATGTGCCATGCGAATTAAATCAAATTGAAGAAAGATAAAAGGACGAATTCATTATTCCAGAGATTCGAAAGCTGTAATTGGTCCTAAAAATTGGTCTCAGAATGATTTCTCAATCAATAACAAGATACCAGTGAAATCACATAAAGTGGGGTTTGGGGAGAGTAGAGTGTACTTACCTTTCCCTACCTTAGGAAATAGAGAGGATGTTTCCGGTAGACCCTCAACATAATGCCAAGCAAAATAAAACAGTATAAAAAGTCATGGCAAAAATATGATAAAAGCATAATAAAACAGTCTGGAAAAAACGGAACCCCTCCCTACCTTAGGAGGTAGAGAGGTTATTCCCGGTAGACCCTCGGCATAAGGCCAAACAAATAAAAACAGTATAAAAAGTCATGACAAAATATGATAAAGGCATAATAAAGCAGTCCGGAAACAACGGAGCAATAACTACCATAAATTAATACGATAATTGAAGTACAAGAAGCAACATATAGTAACAAAAATTAAAGGACAAAAAACTATAAAAGTAATACTACGACTAGTATGAACGGATAAGTAGCAGAATGATTTCTCAATCGTTAAACATAAAAACAGACAACAGAACCAGCAATTAATAAAAGCTGTAATTGGTCCTAACCAGATTTAAAAGTTCCTTTTTACTGATGGCTGCTAGCTATGCTATTTTAGTGAGTATAGTAAATACTATTGTGATTATTACCTTCTATGCCTTTTTAGCCTCGAGCCACATTTGTTATTGTACTTGGCTGCAACTTTGTAAGGCTTTGTAGATCTTCTGTCTTTTGTTGCTATTCTACTTTTATCTCTCTGCTTTACTGCTGTAGCAATAAATAAACACAAAACAGGACAGTTTCATATCTCAATAAATAATGGATCTCGGTCATAACTCAATTTCAAAAACTAGCTTGTAATGCAATGATTGTTCAAGTACATATAAGTATTACATGTTCTCATTCCATATCCCGGACTCTTAACATCCTCTGTGCTCCATTCTCTCTAACCTCGTCTTTTCCTTTATATTTATTATCCGATTCAGAGATTCCCAGACTGAACCGTTTCTTTATTTTCTTGGTTTCTGTATCTCCTTCATCAAAGTCCACAATTAGTTATAATTTCTTCTTGTGTTATTTTTCTAGTACTCTTCTGTTTCATGTTTGCTAATTCTTGGCTATCAATGAAAATTAACTTGTTTACCAAAATTCAGATTATGTTTCTTCAGCTTGTTGTTGCTGGGGTCTATATTATTATGTGCAAGGGTGCATCAGATGCTTCAATAGCTCTAATGGAGAAATATGAGAAAGAGGCATTGTACTCTGCCATTCAAGGTTTTGTTGGAAATGACTCATTTCTTTATCCTGATCCTTGTGGATGGACAACTATAGAGGTATTAATCTTATCATTTGATAATTTGCTAGTTAATTCTAGTATGTTCTTACCATTCTTGTTTGATTTTTTTGTTTCTAGTTCAAAATCAAGAAAACAGTAATGTAATTCAGTAGAGTATGTGACAAAGCCATGCATGTATTTCTTATTTAATTAATTCTTTCCACAAAAATGTTACTCATAGTTAAAGTGACAAAGACTTCCCGAATTCTTACTATTTTTTTTTTCTTTCTGGATTTGCAATCAGTGATGTGAGTGTATGTCAGAGAGAGACATCATTAAGGAGATTTCCAATTTCTAACACACCTTTTCTGTTAGTTGTATCCTACTGAAGTAAATTTGTTAATGTCATATTGGTAATTTTCAATATTATCACTTTCTTGTAGTGATTTCCTTTAGGCTTTATTTGAATTAGCAAAAATGGAAAGGTTTTTATCGGAAACTCCGCTTTGATAACTCGTAAAACGAGATAGGTATGCGCACGGATAGAGATTCTGCCCGAGTCGTGCTGTCCCAGGTAACGTCTAGTTTGGTGTAGCACATGGATTCCGCCTTCACCTTGCTGAGTTTTGCTTATGATCTCTCTCAGAGTCTCTAGTTCATTACTTTCGATGTAATTCATTCCTAAAATCAAGTAGTTTCCACTTCCTAAGTTCTCATCTAACACATCTTTGTAAGTTGTTTTACGCAACGACTAATTTACCAGAAACATGATTTAGTTTAAGTTATATACATTGAATTCAGTGCAATTTAACCAGTTATAGTAGCTTATTAATCTATTATTCTAGTAGACATATCAAGCTTGATACAAAGAGTCATTTTGTTCTTGTAGGTTAACCTAACAGTACTGTAACATAAACTCTAGTTTAAATACTTTTATCAGCTCTGTTAACTCTTGTTTTTTACTATAATCCACAGGGAGTATCATGTGATTTCTCCAATGGCTTCTGGCACGTAACGGATTTAACTATTGGAAACCTATACGACAATTCCCTTCGTTGCTCCCAAGCTGCAGAGTTCACAGACACTTGTTTGACCTCAATCATCTAAAAAGACTTTCCTTCTCAAATTGTTTTGTCTCAGATCAGAACAAACCAATTACCATTCCTATATCAAATTGGGATAGACTTGCGAATAGCCTTGAATCGTTAGAGTTTCGATCAAATCCTGGTCTTACTGGAACAATTCCGACAAGTTTTGGCTACCTTAAGAATCTCCAATCATTAGTGCTGTTGGAGAATGTACTTGAAGGAGAAATACCAGAAGGCTTAGGCAATTTAACTAAACTAAAGCGCCTAGTTCTGGCAGGCAACAATTTTGTTGGTCCAATTCCGGCTAGTTTAGGAAGATTGACAAATCTTTTGATATTTGACACTAGCAGGAATTTTCTATCTGGTGCATTACCTGTGACAATTGGTGATTTGACTTGGATGATAAAGCTCGACTTGAGCAACAATCAATTATACGGAAAATTGCCTAGAGAAATTGGAGGACTAAAGAGTCTAACACTGCTTGATCTTAGCCATAACAATTTTTCTGGAGGGTTGCCACAGACATTTCAAGAAATGGATTCCTTAGAAGAACTTGTGTTATCTGACAATCCGATAGGCGATTATGTTACAAGAATTCAATGGAACAGCCTGAAAAACTTGGAAATGTTGGATCTTTCAAACATGGCATTGATAGGGAATACCAAATTCTATGACAGAGATGAAGAACCTGAGGTTTCTTAGCCTCAGCAATAATAGCATTTCAGGAATTATTCCATCAGACTTTGAGAAAATACCAACTATTAATGCTTTGTACTTGGATGGAAATGATTTCACAGGGAAACTTGAATTTTCACCAAGGTTCTATGCAAAATTAAGGTGTCGTTTTCGAGCTTCAGGTAATATGAATCTCTGTTCGTCCCTCGAGTTAATGTCAACAAGGCATGATCCAGAAGGAGTGAAACAATGTGAACAAGAAAGCACCATAGCTAGTAAAGATTTAAAGAATGAATATTTGAATCAGAATCCCCACCATATTATAGCTTCTTTGGGGCACTCAGGCCATGTTAATCGTGTTACAATTTGTTTTGTTGCACTTGCAAAGATGATACTTATGGCTCTTCTATGGATGATATTTTTATGAATAAATTTTTTGCCTCAGTCTATGGAAAGAATTTGTTTTTTTCTTGCTTATTTTGCTCTGCCTGTAGTTTAGTGTTTTCTACCAGAATTTTGAGTTGTTTGGAGAGAAACTTTGATCTGCATAGATTCTTCACAATATGAGTAGAATGGAGGAATAGTTGTTAACCAAATTGACGAAGCTAGTTGGATTATTATGTCCTATTTTTTTGTTATGATTTAGAAAACCACAGGATTAACATTAATGATGAATTTGTAAAAGGAAATAACCCTGTCAAGAAGACCTTTATACATGGCTAATGAAATGGAACAAGAAATATGAAGAAATTAGCATTATGGTCTTAGTTCGTCTGGCTCGTGCAGACCATCTTAAATAGTTAGATAACGAGTGATCACTCAACAATGAAAAGTAATTAGAATAAAATAAAATTAGATTTTTGGTTTGCAATCTTGGTTAGCGAAAGAGGGGCTATTTGTTTTGCTTGCTTTGGCATAACTATTTCCACAAGTAACACTGTACTAGAATATAAGCAAAATAGCTGAAAATGCCCTCAAACTATTAGAATAATCCAATTGTGCCCTTCATTTGCTTTCTGGCACAACTACAGATAAGGACATAATTGCTCAATTTTCAATAGTTTAGACTTAGAGGCATATATACTCCACTTGGCTAACGGTAAAAGGTAAGTATTTATGTATTAGACTTTTTGAAGTCATTAAAGAACCGGGTTAACATTTTCCATCAAAACCCTCCAAACGAAAATGACTAAAGAAACGGAGCTTTTTTCTCTTTGTGCCGCTAATATGTATCCCCTGTTTTTCACCAATTAGAATCAAAGATTAATGATGAGTACCCTACGTAGATAGATAGATAGATAGATCGATAGATAGATAATGATCACATTTTCAAAAATATTTTAAACTACGTGATTCTCAGCGATTTCCGGTAAAAGATTTGATAAGCAGTTACATAAAACTTCCCCTAAACTGATGCCAACATGCGCCCCACAATTCTCCATCTTTCTCTCCTCATATGATGGCACACTCCACCACGACATCTCCCCCCATTAACCAAATTTCACCTTTTTAAGTAACCAAAACCACTAAAATTCTCATCTACATTGCCTCATTATAACATAACAGAGCATTCACAGAGCTCCCTTCTTTAAAATCCAAAAAAAAAAAACTTCCATTTTCATGGCTTCATCTAAAGCTTTTATGTGGTTACTGTTCTTCTTTTTCGTCTGTTCACTTAACATCTTTGCGGTTCTTGCGACTGAGTTCAATGTTGGAGGTGACAAAAGATGGGTTGTCTCTACAGTAAAAGATGATCAATTGTATAACCAGTGGGCTGGAAAAAATAGGTTTAAGGTTAACGACACCTTAAGTAAGTGCTCCTTTACTTTAAGCATAATCCTTATTTTATATTTTCATGTTCAGAGGCATCTAAAATTTAATTTAGTCATCATAACATAATATAAACTTATTCTTTTGTCCAAACACTGTTCAACTATACTTATTTACTGTTCAAGTCGAAAGCACACCCAAATTATATACCTTGACAGTATAAATAAGGTTTACAGTATCAATGCATAATAGTAACTTACTATAGCATATTACTAAAGCTATATGCCAGGTTATCGTAACATGTTTGATATGAAAATTACTTGTTATTGTAGATAAACTTATAGCCTATTTAGCCAAATTTTTGAGAAGTCAAATATGCTTATAATTTTGTTAAAAAAGTGTTTCCCGAGTATTTTAGAAAGTTTAGCTCTTTGGTCAAGCTTTTATGGGAAAATGTGTTTTTGAGTAGTAATAAAAGTTGTTTTCAGAAATGGAAGAAAGTAGTTTTTTCGAAAAATACTTTTGGTATCTTGGTCAATCACGAATTGTTACTCTAATATTAATAAAAGTGTTTTTTATTTTGATTACTGTAATCGAATGGAAGAACTAATATCTTTATTCATGAATATACAAGGTATAAATACAATTACAAGGATTCTATAAAAGGGAATAAATCAAAACAAATTTAAATAAATATTCTAGAGTAACTCCTATGATTTGGTTACCATATTTTGTAATACTCCCCCCTTAAGCTGGATCATAGATATTGATCATGCCCAGCTTGTTACAAAAATAATTAACTCGAGGTCCGTTCAACGTCTTGGTGAACAAATCAGCTAGTTTCTTTTCTATCTTCACGTAGCCAGTGGAAATAAAATTGTCCTGAATCTTCTCACGAATAAAATGACAATCGACCTCAATATGTTTAGTCCTTTCATGATACACTGAATTTCAAGCAATATGAAGAGCAGCTTGATTATCACACCAGAGTTTTGATGGAGTAAGATGTTTCAATCCAATTTCAGTTAGAAGATGATGTATCCACATAATCTCGCATGTAGACAACGACATAGCTATGTACTCGGATTCTACACTAGATCAAGATACAACATTTTGCTTCTTACTCCTCCATGAAACTAGGTTCCCTCCAACAAAGACACAATATCATGTAGTAGATCTCCTATAAATTTTGGATCATGCATAGTCTGGATCTGCAAAGCACTCAACACGAGTATGGCCATGATTTCTATACAATATGTCAAGTCCAGGAGCTCCTTTCAAGTAACATAAAATTTGCTCCAAAGCTTCCCAATGCTTGACTGTAGGTGCGGACATAAACTGGCTAACAACGCTCACTGCAAAAGCAATATCCGAACGAGTCACAGTAAGGTAGTTTAACTTCCCAACTAACCTTCTATATCTCTCTAGATCATCAAAAGAATCGTCATCGACTTTCATAAGATGCATATTGGGAACTATTGGAGTACTGCAAGGTTTGGCTGTCAACTTTTCAGTGTCTTCAAGCAAGTCAAGAATATACTTTCTCTGAGACAGAAATTTTTTCTTCTTGCTTCTATTTACTTCTACTCCTAAGAAGTATTTCAGTTGACCCAAGTCCTTCGTATTAAACATACTATATAAGAAAGACTTGAGGGAAGAGATCCCTGCATAATCACTTCCTATGATGACAGTGTCATCAACATATACAACAAAGAGGATATTGTCAGCTGCTGATTGCCGATAGAAGACTGAGTGATCGCATTTTCTCATTTTCAGCCCAAAATCCTGAACTACCTCACTAAACTTGCCAAACCAAGCCCGTGGACTTTGCTTTAATCCATACAAGAATTTCTTCAAATGACAAACTTTTTCAGAAATAAACAAGCGAACAGAAGTGAGTTTGGCAACTGGCGAGAAGGTGTCTGAATAATTCACCCCATAAGTCTGATCATATCTTTTAGCCACAAGTCTGGCCTTAAGCCTTGCCACAGAACCATCTAGATTAACTTTAACTGTGAAGATCCACTTACATCCCACTCATTTCTTTCCTTCAGGAAAATTCACCAAATCTCACGTGTGATTGTCCTCTAAGGCATGTATCTCATCAAGCATCGCATCAGACCATTCAGAATGATTCAAAGCCTTATTTACTATTTTGGGTACAGAAATAGAGTCCAGAGAAGCAATCAACAATCTAGACGTAGAGGATAAGCGGTCATAAGAAACAAAATTATCAATAAGAATACCCAAATAAAATACTATCTCCAAGCACAAAATCCCAAAAAGCCAAAGTATTGAATTAATAGTGTGCAATAAAATTTTTTCCTCACTAATAATTTGTTTCGTAACAAATAAGATCCAGCAACCAGAGATACAAAGTGCCCAGATAGAATCAATGGACTAAACACAGAAATATAGGTTTCCTTAGACTTGGAACAACACAGAAGCAAGAATATCCAAGAATACTTCACTCAAATCATACGCAACCGAATTAGGAGAATTTTAAAATCTAAATCCACAATAACTCAAAAGCATGATGAAACCTGGTTTGAAGATCTAATTAGTAGGCAACCACCCCCACAAAACTGATCGGAACAACAAAATACCACCAGAGGAACTTCAAATAGTCACCGAATTTTTGATCAGAGACAGGTAAATTTTCAAATAGTGGTCTGTCGAACAAGCAATCACCATATTTTGTTTAAGAACGTTGAGCCAATTATGAAGCTGAAGATCCGACTAGATTCTGATCCCAGATGAACCTCCACGCGCCCTTTTCATAGATCTGCCAGAAAAAGTGCACCGACGTGTGAGACTCACCTGCCACTCTTCTGGTCACCGGATTTTATTGATCGAAGGGATGTGGTCCTCCCTAAGTTGGTGGTGACGAACAAAACACCAGTTTTAAAATCTCTACTAAGTACTGTGAACTGACTCCGACGAGGTTCGGTCAGTTTGTCGACCTAACTCCGGCAAGGCAGAGTACCTTGCTCTAATACCATGTAATCGAATGGAAGAACTAATATCTCTAATCATGAATATAAAAAAAAAAAGAAAAAAGAAGGGGCAATTACAAGAATTCTATAAAAGGGAATAAATCAAAACAAATAAAAAGAAATATTCTAGAGTAACTCCTATGATTGTAACAATTACCAAACATAAATTGTTACTCTCTAAAATATTTTTTTCAAAATATGCAAATTTTGAAAGTTTGACCAACCAAGTTATTAGCCTGATAATATAAAATTCTTTATAGTGTCAATGCATATAACATAAACTCATTTTCTACGTCCATCCCTGTTCATGTTGCATGCTATTTATATACGGTGATATCACCCATGAATTCTGTGTTTGTGTACGTAGGGTTTGAGTACAAGAAAGATTCAGTTCTGGTGGTGACTAAAGAAGAATACGAGAAATGCAAGTCGAGTCATCCAATTTTCTTCTCCAACAATGGAAAGTCCATCTATAAATTGGAGCAACCTGGGCTTTACTACTTCATTAGTGGTGTATCTGGACACTGCGAGAGGGGTTTAAAGATGATAATCAAAGTTTTAGAACCAGCAGCCCCTCCTCAATCTGCTAATCACACTTCTACACCTACTGTTGCTGGTGCTAACGTGGCTAGTGTTATCAATGGAGTGGTGCTTGTAATGGGGTTTATTTTAGGTCTTTTTATGTAGTTTATGAATCTTGATGAATATGTTAGGTTTTTTTTTTCTCATTAGGTACTTGGAGTCGTGCATCTTGTTTTTACTAGTGATTATGAACTCATGCAATTTGTTTTTTGGGTTTTAGTGTTTATTTATTTTATCAGATTAAACATGGGAAATTACGGTTTTGTTGGTGTATTGCGTTTTGCTAATAGTATATTTTAAGCTTCATTGACGAGTTCAAACGATTTGTCCCACACGGGAAATATAATGTTAACACCAAATCAATTCAACTTATCTTAATTAAGTGAGTTGATGAAGTAAAAATATGCATTAACCGTGATTAAATGATAGAAGTGTATGTACAAACATATATCATGAATTTATTGATTTATCATAAATGTTTCACTGTGAGTGCCCTCCACACACGTCAGCCCATAATCAGTGGAACTGATAACCTGACAATAAGACAAATCTAGTCTTTATAGCAAGGTTAAACTTCACTAATTTAGCAAATTTTCATTTTGCACTGCTCTATCAGTGCGTATTGAGTTGAGTCCTTACGATTAGTACTGCCAATCTGGATATTTGTAACTAAGCGGTCTAATATAAGCAGAAAGAGACCTGAAATGTCAGTAAAAGAATTGTAAAAATAATTGATAGCTCCTAAATCATATGAATATAATATGAACTAGAAAACAAAGCTAGTAAAATATGAAATTGCTTTTTACAAATGTTCCTCATATATTTGAAATGAAAAAGAAAGAGTTAAGGTTATAATTTACTTTAAAAAGAAAAAGAAAAGAAAATTTAAAAAATTACCTGCAATTACATTATGTAATTACCTACAATTCTTACGCTCCTTCCAAGTTAGAAAGTGTAATTAATCACTCTCAGTTACAACTAGTTCTAAAGTAGTGTAAACGGCCGGCACACATTTTAATTTAAGATCACAAGACTCAAATGATTTTCTTTTAAAATTTTCTGTTCAGTCAACTAAGACACATAAAATGAAAAGATCCAAAGTGTTTGGCCCAGTGGCCAATACATTAGGGTATTGCTGTCTGAGGTTCCGTGTTCGAGTCCTTTGATCAGCGAGAGTGGAACTGTGTTCCCCAAAAAAATCCCTCCATACGCGTAGGGTCAAGCGGTGTATACTAATCCGTAGAGCCAGGTCGGAGGTGGGGTTTTCTGGGATATGGGGCCGTAATGCGGTGGGACCAGTCACTTTAAAAAGTTTACCCTATCTTAGTTAAGGTCACGAGTTCGATCCCCTGCATAAACCTTCTTGGTTGAGTCTGTCACACATGGCTTGCCAAGTGTGGTTTGCAGGCTATTGCGTCAGTCCAGGGTTTACCCTGTGCGCACTCGAAAGAATAGTAGCGACTGCGGGTTCCTTCGTCAACAAAATAATAATAATAAATAAATAAATAAATAAAATGAAAAGGAAGGAATATGACTTATGAGTCTATAGGAGATTCAGAAATCTGTAATTCAGAACTACTTGTGAAAGAGAAAGCTAAATTCTGCAGGTGAGTAAGATGTCTGTGAGGCAAAGGAATCTTTTGTTGTTTTTTCTTTTGGGGACTTTTATGTGATTAAGCTATAATAGTACTACTACTTAGTAGTTTATTTCTTGGGATTCTCTTGTCAGTTTGATCAAGCTCAGACCAAAGATACGCACCAAAACCAATGATGGGAACATGTGACTAATCTTTCAAAATTAGAGGAAAGCAGTCAAGAAAAGAAGGAAAAAAGAAAAGCATCAAGCATTAGCTGTTTAGATGTTTCAAAAATGACCATGGTTCACATTTGCAAAAGGAAACACGTTGCCCCATTTAACACATTTAAATACACAAGCCGCACCCTTTTTTTTTTAATTATAACAGTGGTTATCTCAACTATTTCATTATGTATCTATTATCTCCTACCAACACAGTTACACTGTTATAATATGAAGGAGATGTTATAAAGATCCATCAATTCTTAGTGGTGCGTAGTGACAGAAAACAACAATTTCTTCTAATGATCAGAATGTGCTGCAAAGGACTTACCACAATCCACAAACTCGGCCAAGCCAAATAACAATATGTGGGAAGATAAGCAGTAGGGAAATTCCAACTTTGGTGAATATACAATTTTATGAAGCCAATAACACTGACATCAACTGAGAATAAAGAATACAAACACAATGAACAACTCTAAAGCAATCATGACAACATAAGAATTGGGAGAAAGTAGGTTCATGTCATCTCTGATTATGCAGTAAATCATTATCTAGAATGGGATTTCAGAATCACATCCAGCAGTGGTTGGAACAGATTATGCCTGGTGAACTGCGAGTATAACTTGGTTATATCAGTAATATATATCTTCCATTCCACCCAAGAAAGAAAAAGGAAATACATCAACCAGTTTCCACTTCCTACGGAATTTTCTTTTGAAAACAGAAACAAAATGTAAAAATATATCATGGCAATACCTCCATGTATTTGGCTCAAGAAAGGACTACATATTAAACAATAAGTACGTCTCAATCACAAAGAAGTTACGGTAAGCTATATGAATCCTACCATGAAGGTCGCTTCATTTAAGTCCGTCTCAGTCTACTTAATTAGACTCTGAGCAAGTAGATACTAAGTTCAGCAGCTCCATCACAATCAGGGTTCATCATGTAGAATGCCTCTGAATCTCTAGACCCCACAACTCTCTGAAACTTAGCCCTCATGTACATCACATCATCTGAATCACCTTCATCACTCTTCTGAATTCCCCGGCAAAACACCAGCTCCCATGGAGATAGGCTCCACAGCTTTCAGAATCTGCAATTCTTTTGGACCACATTCCCTTGTTGTTGCAAAGCCACATTTCTTCCCATTACAGTAAGTCCTCCACAAAGGCTCATCTATGAGTCTAGTTGATTTCTTCTTCTCTTCTTCCTTGTCACATTCCAATGCGATCCTAACCAAGCCCGATGACATTTCACGTACTAATCCACTTATGGGGGTCGCTAGTTCTACCAAGAAGGCTGGCTGTGAGTTGGGATCTTTCTGAAATGCAAAATGTACATACCCGCGCTTGTGTCCGGAAAGGGTACCCACAACTTTGGTTCCTAGGCCTTGTTGGAAATTTCCTCTGTTTAAACCAAGTGATGTTAGTGTTAGAATATTATGTAAATCATATTATTATTATGTATTGATGTAGTATCATTTTATATATGATAGGTAGTAAAATATTAATTAGGAATATTATGTTAATTAGGTAGAAGATTATTAGGGATTGATTAGGAAGATTAGGCATGATTTACTCTTCCTAATTAAATGTATATGGTGTATATATTGTTCCCTTTAAGGATGAATACATTGAGGAAAATATTTTCAAAGTCTTACATGGTATCAGGAGCTTAAGGAAAGATCCAAAATTATTTTATTTTCTTTCAAATTATTGTTCCCTTGTGCTTGAAGAGTCGAGCTTGGTGAAAAAGGCCTCAACTACTTCAAATTCCGCCATGATTGTCACTCCTTCACATGATGGTAATTTTTTTGATCCTTCTCAACAAAATAAGCGACAAAAAGGATGTAATAACAATAAAAATAAGGGTGGAAATCGCGGAAATCACAAAGGTGGAGGCCATTGAAATTCCGGTGGCAGTGGTAATGGCGGTAACACCAACTCCGGTGGTGGACAGTGGAAGCAGCACGGCGGCAGGGGTGGCGGACAGTGGCAGCAACCCAACGGCTGGCAGTGGCCTTGGGCTATACCACCCAGCCCAACCCCAACAGGCAATTGGGCTAGGCAGCCCCACTGGCCAGCCTCAGCAAAACAGTGGATCTTTTCCACCTTATTGCCAGCAGCAGCAACAGGCCCAGCAGGCCCATTTCACTGGGTCTGTTAACACAGGCAGTGGGCCTCATCCGACCTAGTGGCATGAGACCCATTCAATGGGGGCCCACCCCACGGAAATTGAGTCTACCATGCATACTCTTGGACTTAATCCATCGGATTCAAATTGGTATATGGACTCCGGAGCGACGTCCCATATGACGTCCTCCCAAGGTAATCTCTCGTCCAATTTTAATTTGAGCAATGATAATGGAATAATTGTCGGAAATGGTCATTCAATTCCAATAAAAGGTTATGGTTCTAGCAAATTGTCACCACCAAACCCACCCCTAATTTTAAAGAATGTCCTTCATGCTCCTAAATTAATCAAAAACTTAGTTTCTGTTAGAAAGTTTACAACTGATAATTGGGTATTTGTTCGTTTTGACCCCTTTGGGTTTTCTGTGCATGATTTTCAGACGGGGAAGCTTCTCATGAGATGTGATAGCAAGGGGGAGCTCTATCCAATAAATTCGTCAACACAACAATCCAAGTTGCCTTCTGTTTTTGCAGCCTTGGCACCAACGTTTGGGACATCCGGGAGAGGTTGTTTTGGCCTCTCTTAAATAAAATAATTTTATTTCTTGTACCCAAACACAAACTCTAAATAAGTTTCATTCTTGCACACTTGGTAAACATGTTAAGTTGACATTTATTTCCTCTACTTCATGCATTCTTTTGCCATTTGATATTTTACATTGTGATATTTGGACATCACCCATTTTGAGTTCTTCTGGTCATAAATATTATTTGCTTATACTTGATGACTACTATAATTATTTGTGGACATTCCCTTTGTCGAAAAAATCACAAGTGTTTTCCACTTTTCTCACATTTAGAGCATTCATCCGAACTCAATTTAAACATGATATCAAAAATATTCAATGTGACAATGGGAGGGAGTTTGACAATAAACAGTTTTGGGATTTTTTCCAAATAAATGGTCTTCAATTTCGTCTGTCTAATCCTCATACTTCATCACAAAATGGGAAGGCGGAACGCAAAATTAGAACCATAAACAATATTGTTAGAACATCTCTTTCTCATGCTTCACTTCCCCCTGTATTTTGGCATCATGCACTCCAAATGGTCACTTACCTGTTGAATATCCTTCCTCATAAAAACCTATCATACCAAGCTCCTCTAAAAATGCTTTATTTATGAGAGCCCCCATATCATCACTTAAGAGTGTTTGGTTGTCTTTGTTACCCCCTCTTTCCATCCACCACAATCACAAAACTCCAAGCCCGGTCTACTCCATGTATTTTCTTGGGATATCCTACTCATCATTGCGGTTACCAATGTTACGACATTTCTTTCAAAAGAATATTTATAAGTCGTCATGTAATTTTTGATGAAACAATTTTTCCATTTGCTAAGATACATGCCACCGGGACTCATACCTATGATTTTTTGGATGATGATAAGCTTTTGTATCTAACACATTTTTTTCACAGCTCGGTACCTATTGCTAGTATTGGAAACCATAATTCAGGCCCATTGGGCCAAAGATCGATGGCCCAACTGACTGACATTTCAATGCAGCAGCTTGGGCCTTCGATTCCGAGGCTTAGTCCCATTACCGCACAATCTGCCCGGTCCAGTGGCTTGGGCCAGTCCACCACTACTGGCCCAATTCCAGCGCAAGCAATACAGCCCACTGGACCCTCGGTTTCTCACCCCTCGGTCAGTGGCGTCCAGTCCACTGGCCCAACAAATAGTCCAGTCACTCATAGTCAACATGGAATTGTCAAACCCAATACCAAATATAGTCTTCACACCCATGTCTCGAAATCACCTTTGTCTCGTAATCCAATGTCTGCTCTAAAAGACCCGAATTGGAAAATGGACATGGATGATGAATATCATGCTCTAATTACAAATAGGACATGGGATTTAGTACCTCGTCCGTCTAATGCTAATATAATTCGATCTATGTGGATTTTCAGCCATAAAGAAAAATCTGGTGGAACTTTTGAGCGGCATAAAGCCCGTCTTGTAAGTGATGGGAAGACACATCAAGTTGGTGTAGATTGCGGGGAGACATTCAGTCCAGTTGTCAAACCAGCAACTATCAGAACAGTTCTCAGCCTGTCTCTCTCAAAAGGATGGCCACTTCATCAATTGGATGTCAAAAATGCCTTCATCCATGGACACCTCAATGAAACTGTATACATGCACCAACCGTTGGGATACAGTGATCCTAAATATCCCAACCATGTGTGTTTGCTCAACAAATCATTATATGGCCTCAAGCAGGCCCCTAGGGCTTGATATAAGCGGTTTGCAGATTTTGTGTCATACATGGGTTTTTCGCACAGCCGTTCAGATAATTCCCTGTTTATTTATCGTCAGAGTAATCATACTGCTTATCTTCTTCTATATGTGGATGATATTATTCTAACAACATCTTCAGACTCTCTTCGTAAGAGTATCATGTCACAGCTTAATTCTGAATTTGCTATGAAAGATCTTGGACCACTACACTACTTTCTAGGAATTACTGTGACACGACATACATGTGGATTATTTCTCTCCCAGAAGAAGTATGCATCAGAAATTGTGGAACGAGCTGGAATGTCTTTCTGCAAACCTTCGGCAACTCCGGTCGACACAAAGTCAAAATTGAGTGCCATCTCTAGCAAACCTTTTGCTGATCCGACGTTATACCGTAGCCTAGCAGGAGCCTTACAATATCTCACATTCACCAGGCAAGATATTACCTATGCAATGCAACAATTGTGTCTATTCATGCATAATCCAATGGAGGAACATATGCATGCTCTGAAACGCATTGTGCGATATATTCAGGGCACTCTGGAGTATGGATTACATCTATATCCGTCCTCTGTTTCCAAACTTGTTACTTACAATGATGCAGACTGGACAGGTTATCCGGACACAAGATGATCCACCTCCGGGTATTGCGTCTTCCTTGGTGACAATTTAATCTCATGGTCCTCAAAAAGGTAGGCCACGGTATCACGCTCAAGTGCTGAAGCAGAATATCGTGTTGTGGCAAATGTTGTATCTGACTCATGTTGGATTCGGAACTTGTTACTTGACCTTCATTGCCCAATTTCGACAGCAACAATAGTATACTGTGAGAATGTTAGTGCAATCTATCTCTAAGGGAATCCCATCCACCATCAACGCACTAAACATATTGAGTTAGATATTCATTTTGTACGCGAGAAGGTGGCTCGCGGACAAGTGCGAGTGCTACACGTCCCAATGCGTCATCAAATCGCAGATATCTTCACAAAAGGACTTCCGCTGATATTATTTGAAGATTTTAGGGATAGTCTCAGCATTCACCGCCCTCCAGCTTCGACTGCGGGGGAGTGTTAGAATATTATGTTAATTAGGTAGAAGATTATTAGGGATTGATTAGGAAGATTAGGCATAATTTACTCTTCCTAATTAAATGTATATGGTGTGTATATTGTTCCCTTTAAGGATGAATACATTGAGGAAAATACTTTCAAAGTCTTACGGTTAGTACTGATTTCAGCTTGGCCACTGCTTTCCTCTTTGTTGAGGCAGATGTTGAAGCTGCTGTTACTGATTCTTGAATTAACTTTTTGTCCTCTTTCTTGTCTTCATGAATAGTGTTTAAGGAAGAAGACTTGGGCAAAGGAGATAACTTTATGTTGTCTATTTTTCCATCTTGAGTGTTGTTTGTGTTTGAGGAGGTTTTAAGGGATGTATCTTCTGCTGCTACTTCTTCTTCTTCTTCTTCACTGCTGACTTTAGTTGTCCAGTTGAACTGCTTCTTAGAGGACAAGTCTTGGAAACTCTTTGCCATGATTGTCTTCATGTGAGAAAGTAAAGCAAAGTAGGCTGCACCTTTGAAGTGTTGTTTGATAGGATAATGGTTCTTTTTTGTTAATTTGTTTTGCTTCTAGTAGAAGAATCTGACAAATAGATAACTTAAGCTACCCCACCAACTGTCATGGGAACTGGAAGTGTAATACAGGAAAAGGAGAGGTTTAAGGTAAGAGATATCCCCAGAATAATATTTTGAATTAAAGGAATCTCAGAGAAACGTAGGATAGTGTTATTTCACTTTCTTGTGGGATATATGGCTTGACTGGCTCTTTCTTGTCTCTACCATACACAGATGAATAAACCGCGATTTACTGGTAGTAGTGCTGAGAGACCGGGACTACTATCTTCAGGAATAGTCTGACGTAAGCCGGAAAGCTGGATATAAAAAAAAAAAAAAAAAGGGAGGTGGTCACAAAGTTACTGAGAACCATTGCTATTTATTTACATTAGACATCTCCCAACATAACATTCTGCTTGATGTCTTTTATGATAACACTGTAAATTTTACCTAGAGGACGAGATCCAGTGATGATGTTGGGCTTAGCTCAGAAATCACTAGATTCTCTCTACTCAAGACACCAATAATTTGCAATAAACAGAGCCACAAAGGTGGCCATGGAAAAGTGATTGTGGGCCTAAAGGACGCAGAGGAGCCATTTTAAATTCAAATTTCCCGAAAAGGGAAAGAAAGGAATCGCACCATCAACAAATAGTGGTCTGGTGCATCCAAATTAAACAAGGAATGCCCATTTAGGCAATTTGTAATGACCCCTATAGTCGTAGTCATAGAGCACTAATTGTATAGCGACCATCAGTCATCATTCTCTCCCACTAGTTCAGTCCTGCCATAATTTTTTATTTGGGTAAAAGTACAATTTTTCCCCAGTAGTTTCAGTATGTTGAGTATTTTTTTATTTGGGCAAATTGGAAAGAGGCACATCCAAAATTGGCACGTGGTAGACAAAGATATCTATCTATGACAGAAACACTGACATGAGACTTTAGAGGACATTCTGAAGTAAATTCTTACTAATTTACAGCATATATGAACATAATGCATCTGAGTACAAACTACAAACTGAACTAGAGCCCTCACAAGCCGACACATGTACCGGGGGCCTTTTGTACATAATCGAAGAGAGATCCTACTACTAAAACAGACTAAAGATGCTTTTTTTTCCCTACAGAACAGCAAAAAAGTGAAGTTAGCTATTCAAGGTTTGCTCTGCTTCTGCATCTTGCTGCTTGGGGGGGCCTGTAAGACCACCATTCATCCTTGCACGCGCCTCAGCAAACATCCTCTGTTGCTCAGCTAATGCTTCTTCTTCAGTCATTTCAGCTCCATTACTACACTTCCCAGCTCTCACAGTGTCCTGTGGTAGAAAAATACACCATGAGGCAATAAAAATGATGGTAGAAACTATTGCACTTTGAAATCACTTCAGATGGTTTAGCTACAACATGGTGTGGAGTCAAGGGGAGGAGAAACTGACTAGGAGAAAAAAATACAAATGAAAAGAAACCGATAAAAAAAGACCTCTATGAAAATTAGAAAGAGATGGTAGCTATAATAGATGATACAGCTATTCGACAGAGAAGCTGGAATAATAGGCCGTCTATATGTTAAAACTAAAGTAAGACAACAAAGAAAAGAGAAGTTACCACGGTCTCAAGCTTGTGTTGTTCATATGCAGCATATACTTCTTCAATATATTCCCCAAATCCAAGAACCTGAAAGATCATCACTTAATATAAGCTGCCACTAGCAAACACAATACAAGCAAGTTCTGATTACTAAATCATGTCTTTATTTTTCACTCCCAAGTCAAAGCAAGGACATCATAAAAATTCACTAGCAGATAATATCAATAGGTTTACATGGGAAGGACACTACAAGATTAAAATTTCTGCTGGTATTTATTGAAGTAGAAGAACAAAAGATTTCTGGATGGTCAGTGATGAAAATAATTGTTTGCCATTATATACCATAGTTTAAACTGGTTCCATTGATTTATGTGGTGAATATATTCCTTGAGACCCAGAGAGAAACCATGATTTACATATAATGCAGACATCAGTTAAAATCATGAAGAGTATTTGCATTGGTCATTGATAACACCTGATATCACTTCTAGGGCATAAGAAAACAGACTCCAAAGTCAAGAAGCAAATAGTTAGTTATGCTTATTGGCCTAACTTTAGCTTAGAGGTAAACTACGTTTGAGCTGACCTTTCTCATCTTGGAGTAAACTGATAAATCATACAGTAAAAAGTACCAGCAGAGAATTGAAACTTGAAGCAGATATACATAGAAGCAGAATTACAAGGTCGGGTCAAGCACCTGTAAAGCCTTGAGTACATGTTCTGGTGCAATTGTTCGTTTCTCTTCTCTATTACAAATTTCATTGGATTCTGACGAGATAAGATTAATGAACTCTGCACAACATAGAAAAAGTCACAAACATTTCGCAAATGAGAAAGAGGGAAAACGACCTTATGACATTAATTTAAATAATAATTGAAGCTAATTTGAGTACTAGTAGATGCTATGATATTTCTATTTACTTAATATAATTAAAAAGGTGATATTCAATTATCCATAGAGGGAGAACAGGAACGGCAAGATAGTTTAAGCATGTTCAAATAGAAAAGGCACATCACCAGCCAGAACATCTACAGAAACAGCAGCTCAGCACCAACAAACAGTACTAAACAATAATCATACTTGATAACTTAGTTGAACTTGAAAAAAACTAATTGGATGAATTAAAATCAACTCACCTACACAACATTCAATCAAAAGATCCTGAGTATCTCGGGCAACACGAACATCTGGGGGCAACATTTCTTTAATAATTTTTGTCATTGTTGCTGAGAAGAGATACGATGGTCAGTAAAGCCATAGAAAGTAAACCATTAATGAAACTGTCCTTTAAATCAAATAGCAAATTTGCTAAAACTAAACGAGCTTCAGAGTTTAAGGAACTAAACATCCAGCCAAAGTTTCAATATCATTTTTCCATTTGGAATCATTCTAACAAAATGTCAAAGATCTTCTCTCAGAGGGAACATAACGTTAGATAAAGAATGAGAAGCAGCCTTTTCTATTTACTCGCTGATGAGATAGACTGATGTTACTCTGGTTATTGATACATGATATGACGGAGAACTTAAGAAATTTCACACCAAATATCCTACTTACTATGTAGAGGTAGAACAAAAACAGAGAACCAAGTTATTAGCTAGCTGAAATTGATTTTAGAAATTTAGGAGGTTGTGCACTGCTCAACCCTATTTTTCGACTTAAAACTCAACCGTGAGACAAACATTTTGATGACCACCCTGCTAATTAGGTCATCTTTTGGATAACCGACAAGGAAAAAGGATCAAAAACCCTAAACTGCACCATGCAAATGAAGCCACGTGAAGGATGGTGACTAACACGCCTTGTCCTAGCTAATATCCCATGAGAGCTGTAATATCTTGGACAGGATAATCATATGTTAAGCTAAAATATAATTTTCCTCACCAAATAACGTAAGAAACTCGTTCAATTTGGTGCGAAGCAATCAAGTAACAGTAATTAAGTCTAGATATGCTGGCTACAACATGATACTTTGGCTGCCAACCATCACTTAGAAGAGATATCTACACACTTCCATTGCTTCAATCACTCACAAATCGATTTTTACCCTCTTCAAAGATGTACAAAATGCATTTTCTCCAATTCCGGATAAAAGGTCCCCTCACTTGCCTCGTGAAATAGTTCCACAAGTATGCCACTTAATTAGCATTTAGTACCCTAAACCCTACCTAAGAAGTAATTAATCAGCAGTCTGAGGTTACTATCTGCTCAACCGCTCAAAATTCCATAATTAGGTCAACCATATATGAAAAGAGTAGCAAAGGAAAATACACCAAAAATAAAAATCCCAACCACAGAAAACTACAGATTAATAATCTGAATATGATGTGCACGAATGGCAACAAAACATAGTACAAAGGAAAACAAGGGAAAGATAAGAAGAAACCTTTGGGAAGTGAAGCATCTTCCTTTGTTTTACCAACGATGTCCATAGGTTCCATTTTAACCCTTCAAAAATCCTGAATACAAATTTTACAATCATAAACGCTTAGAAAATTAAACTTATGAATTCTCATATTTGCATATAGAACGAAAATAGAAAGATCTAGAGCTTCGAAAAATAAAAACTACTCCCTCCGTACAAATTTATTTGGCAATTTTTGAATTTTGAAATTAAACAAGTCTTTCTTTGACCATAACTTTTTTATATATCATTTAAATATTTTGACTGGGCAATCATTGTGACTGATAGTACGTTTTACCTAATTTCTAAATATATAAATTTTATTTTTAAAAACTTGATTTTATGTCCGGATATATACAGTTTGACTCGCGAAATTCAAACTGTGACACATATATTAAAATAGACGTAGTAACAAATTCTTCAAAATCAGTCACAAATTCTTCAAGTTTGCAGGAAAAAAAAAACAAAAAGGAAAAGATCTAGAGCGACGAAGAGAAAATAAATAAATTATACTGACCTTACGAAGAGAAAATCGAGAATCTGGAAAACTGAGAGGCGATATTGGAATTATATAAAATTAGTGGCGATTTCAGCCGATTGGAAATGATCGAAAAGAGATCGGAGTCGCAGACGGTGGTTGTTCATGGTGGATATAGAGAAGGGTTTTTCTGCAAAGCGCGTTGAACAAAGGGATCTCCACGCGCAAGTAGTGACGTGTGGCTCACAAAGCAACGGGTCGTGAATGCTAGTTGTGGAGTGGTTTGCACATACAAGTTAAGGGTGTGGGAATGTGTGAGAAGATTAATATAGAGTACCATATGTTGTTATATACTCCTAAAATTCATCTTTGATAATGGGACCGATTCTAATGGATCTGCTAATTGAGTGACTCAGTTTACTTGATTTCGGGGGTGAACTTAGACATAAAATCTTCGAGCTTTTAGAAACAAAACTTTTGTATTTAGATAAAGTTAACCGATACACTAAGGTAAAGCTATGCGCAGGCTTTGAGGAAAAATCAAGTCTATTATATATTTAAAAATTTAGTAAGCATTTCATCATAAAAATTAAATATATTTTACTTTAATTGAAGTTTCTTTAGTGATGTATGCGCACATCGGACCCATAAAGTCATTCTTTGACTCTTTAAATGGTAATAGTGTCACATAAAGTAAAACAAAAGAGGTAATTTTATAATTTACTTTCCGGTAAGCTTCCTCAAAATTGTCGGTCTTAAACCTTGATAAAAGTGTAGTAGATGGACAACCAGCCTAAAATTGATTATTTTATGATAGAATGTTACAATTTATTAGTTTGGGATTGGGGCATGTAGTAATTTTAGGCTTATATCCAGGCTATGGAGGTAGATGCACATCTACAATTTCAGCTGAATTCATTAATTTTTGCTTAAATAATATATCTGTGTTAAGCACTTCATTGAAATTATATGTATATATTAAATTTTGACCCAAATATTAATATTTGAAATTATTATTACAAATTTAAAATTCATAAAATTTAAATCATGACTGATTCTCTACCTATACCGTCCATCAATTTATTAATTCAAGAAGATCCAGGACTCCAAAAATTCAAAAGAACCAAACGTACTAAGCAGACTCAACCTTTTTCATCTGTAAAACTCAAACTGAAAATGAAAATAACACAAAAAAAAACAAGGACTTGAACTTTATACAAATAGTGCATGAAAAATTGGGAGCAAAATATTGAACATGACCCGCTCAAGGAGAAAGCTAATAAAGTCTCTTCACGCCATAAAATTGTGAGGCCTTGACTTTTAATTAAACATATTTTATAATTTTATTTTCGCTGGGATAATATTAAAATTTGTAGAAAAGAGTAAAAAATCTTCATAAAAAAAAAGAAAAAAAGTTGTCTACTTTTAGTAAAACTAGTTGAGAAAATGGTCAAATGAATCCGAAACGTATGACCGAAATTCCAACTGCACACTAAACTTTTATAGAGGTCCTATTACTCTGAGTAACTGTTTAAAAAAGAAATATTTACACCTTTAAACGTCACTGCTACATATATGTTTGTTGGTGAAGGGCACGCGCTTGACACCTGGAAATTTCAAATAAAAACATTTTTTTAATTTTTTTTGATTTATTATTCTACATTCTTTTGCTTTTACTTTCCTTTATCGTCCTCCCTTAAAACGGTCTTTCTTCTGCAACTCCAAAGCCATAGATGAGAACCTTTTCCTCCTCCATTAAAACACACACATTCAATTTCATCTTCAATCATACACTTCTTTTTAAGAAATCAACATGTGTTGGTTTATTCCTTTGTGGTACAATTTTATTTGGGTTCAAGATATCTTCATAGCCATTCGAAATATACTACAAGGCATGTTTCAAGTACGTCGCCGTCTTTCCTCAGCTTCGTCACGTCATGTCATCATCCTTCAACTCCGGCCCAATTCTCCTAGATTCCCACGTCGAGCTAATGCACTGTAGAAGAGATTGACGAATCGGGTCGATCAAATTGAGTGTGGGTTAAAGGCTAATCGATGAAATATAAAAAGTATAACATTTGTGTTTACTGTGTAACCTGAAAAAACTTACAGTGAGGGATTTTTGAGTGGGGATGCGAAAGGAAGAAGGAGCGGCCTTGGGCTTGGCACCGGCGGCAAGTCTCGTGGAGCGGTTCTGGCGGAGGAAGTGGCGAAGTGAAAGGATGCAAAATTAACCATGTTTTTTGGATCGCAAGGCACTGAGGTAAAGGGCGGAAGGAGGAGATGAACGAGGTGGTGGTAGAAGTTTTGGCGGCGTAGATGGATGAGCTCGTCGGCTCGTCGTCGGCGTCGTCTGTGAAGAACTTTTTCACAGATTTAAAAAAAAAGGTTTTAATATTTATTTTTGGTGCTCACTCTCAACTAGGGTGAAATACACTCGCTTTGCCACTACGCATTTAAGGGGGTAAATATTTCATTTGTAAACAATTCAGCGTAATAGGACTCCATTAAATGTTTGATGTGTAGTTGGATGTGTAGTTGGGACTTTTGTCAAATGTTGGGGCTCATTTGATTATTTTTTCAATGTTAAGTTATATGTTTTTCCCAATCAATCTCAATCATAATAAAAGTTATTAGATAATATTATTTGTAATTATATATATATTTATTATATGAGTTACAAAAATATTATTATAGTATAGGATTGTATCTATTTAATACTTTTCTGAAATTAATGTTCTCGATATTTATTCTTTTTCCTTTTTCCCATATAGAAAATCTGTTACGATTAAGATAATCTAATATTAAAATTTAAGTAATCATATATTTATTTATTGTCATTTACAAATACAAAAATATTGAAAATCATTCCTAAACAAAATTACATTATAAGAATATCAATCACTTTTAACAATATTTAATTATTTATCTTTAAAAAATTAAGATAATCACAAAACTAAGATATCCTATTAAAAAAATCAAGTACATACCTACAAATACATCCAAGCAATCCATAAATAAGTATATATCAATACACCAATATGCACACATGAAGAATAAGTTGACGTAAATAAATAAGACAAACCTTACACAATTTAAATGGAAAGGCCGGATTATCAGCTCTCGAGGAAGGCATGTGCATGCTTTTGTTAAATTTATAGTAAAACGTAAGAATAGTCACATTTTCCTAATAGAAGTCTTACCATATAGAATTTGCAATGGAATCAAATTCACATAGCCAAAACTATTAAGTACTCGATGTGATATTCTTTCATTACCAAAATACCCAGTAAATATATTGTAAAATTAAACTAAAAGGGTGTAATTTTTTTTAATATTTGAAGGATATTTGCGTCAATCAATATTTATATTCATATTTTTAAAATAATATAGATATTTATAATTATAAATTAAACTACTCACATCTTCATATTAGTAAATAATTTTTTAAATAACATCCAATAGATTATATTGCAAATACATGGCTAACATCTTATTAGCTTGAATTAATCTTTACTAATATAAATAATGCAATAATATTACCATATGAAATTAAAGAGTTTATATCTTTCAAGAATACTACACTATTTGAAGGAAAAAAAAAACATAATCCTCTTATTAAAAATTGAATTTAGGACGCTAATTTTATTTAGCTACCCTTGATATTGAATAACTTCATAGTATTGGCACTCATTAAGCATGTTTTTCAAAATCCTGAGTTGGGGTGGGGAAAAAATCCGGAGAACCGAAAAAATGAACCGAATTCGGTTCATTTAAAAAAAAAAAAACCAATTTTTGAAAAATCGAACCGAATCAGGATTTAGTGATTCGGTTCGGTTTTTTAATTTTGTATACGAACCGAACTGAAAAAACCGAATTAAATATATAATTATTCTTATTTTTTATTTTAGGCTATTACTATCTCTTGAATTATAGCCATTGAAGTCAATCTATGAAGCTTTTATGGAAGTCGAATACGGCATGGACTTGATTAACATATCACGAAAGCATTAACATAAAATGTAGGAAGAGAAAGTAGTTGTAAATTGGTGAAACTTTAAATGGTCATAACTCTGCGCTCGGATGTCCGTTTTACCCGATTGTTTTTTTTTATTTTGCGTATTTTTTCGAGACGGGGCTGGTCAAACTGCCAAGGCAGTTTAGCGCAGCTAATTTTTAGAAAAACATCCATTTTTCCAATCAATTTGTGTTTTCTCCCAAATTGATTCCTAATTTTCTTTTTCTTTAGTCAAGATCTCACGATATACAATACATTTCAACGTCGAAAATTCGTGGTAATGTAGGAGTGAATGCCAATTTCAGTTTTGAAAATTTAATTTTTTAAAAAAAATAAAAAAATTCCTCGACCCGACCCGCCCCACTAGAAAAATCGATATAATCTGATACATTCGGCGATTTAAACCAAACATAAAAATTTAAAAAAAAAATTGGATTTGGTTTTTTTAAAAAAAAATTAGATTCATTTTTTATTTTTAAAAAACTTATTTTATTCAGTTTATATTTTTCAGATACAAAACTGATATCAACAGATATAAACAGATATACGCTCCTTTGAGACAAGTATCATTATCATCTACGATCAGCAATCGGATGTTACAAGTGCCCATGAGTTCCATTCTTCCTTCAATTGTCGGCAAACATACATCGAAGTTTGTAAGAATATTTGTTATATAATTTATAATATTAGAATAATTATTTAAAAAATTATTTTAGGTACTACAATTGAAATAACTAGTTTGGTACGACAGATGAAATAGGTAGCATAGTTGAAAACCTATTTTGGGTAACACTGTTGAAAAGGGTACCACTCGTGAATTCACGTAAATGTATTCTAATAGGTACCACTTATGAAATACTCCAACCAATGTTTATTGTGCTAAAGGACACAATTTTTAAAATAAGTGTCTATTTCAACTACTTAACTTTTCTATAAATAAATAATGCAATTCAAATAATAATAATAATAATTATTATTATTATTATTATAATAATAATAGGCTTGTTGTATTCCACATAAGCGTCATTAAGCAATTCCATAAACATGCAATCACTTTTTGAGATAGTTATATCTCAAGCCATTCTTCGTGTTCTCTTCATCTAATAGTAAATGAATAAAAAATAACAGAAAATTCTTAAAAAGTTGAATATATCAATTTCTTTACGGATAGAGATTTGAAGAGTCACCTAACTCATCTAAATTACAATATCCAGTGGGAGGAGAGTCACAATAATGTGGGCGTGAGAAAAGGACATCATTATTAGTGAATATAAAATATTTTATATTTTTAAAATAATAATTTTATTTTAATTTTTTTTAATATTTAATTTTTTTTTATTTGAATTATATATTTATTATATTTAAAATAAATACATTATATTTCAGATGTTAAAAATAAATAATTTTAATAGTATATCTTAATCATTTAAATATACATTTTAAAATAATTTAATTTTAATGAAAATAAATGCCGCCTTACAT
Source organism: Anisodus tanguticus (assembly GCA_034509755.1). Taxonomy (NCBI): domain Eukaryota; kingdom Viridiplantae; phylum Streptophyta; class Magnoliopsida; order Solanales; family Solanaceae; genus Anisodus; species Anisodus tanguticus. The sequence continues at coordinate 44,490,058 of CM067543.1, read as the reverse complement.
TTGTGTTTCCCCATAAATAGTTTTCATTTCTTCCAATTCACTGGACTAATTACCTTTCGTTTCCGAAACAAAGGATGATATATGATTAGCGGACGCATTTAATAATGAGAGGTAAAGAAGTAAATTAGCAATCGACCTAAAGTAGTTTGTCTATATTTAATTATTTACCCGACAGCTGCTCTCCCAAGAATACACAGCAGCAAAGGAGAGAGAAGCGGGACAGAGTTTATCTCCCATCTCTCATATCATCTTTCGGTAGATTTTTGCTACTAAATCTATACGTATACATAGCATATATATACTATTTTTTTTTATCTGTACTTATTTATATCTTCAAACTTGTATTCTATGAGTTTGGGGAGATCTGTGTATATTATATGGTTTATGTACAATGTCCGGCGGATTGTATTTTGAATATGTGAAAATCAGATCTGCGATGATACGCCACATAGCTGAGAACTTTGATTATTTGGAGAAGTTTCTCAGTAGATATTATCATAAGCAGATTCATAATTTAAACTACGTGATAAAATTCAATCTTTTAGCGGTCTTTATCATTGAATATTTCTTGTTTTTATCATCATCCTCTGTTTGTTTAGTTGGTTGATGACACTGGAGGCAGCGGTTCATCGATCTGTTCCCTGAATACTGATATACAGCAAGAGGAAATCGATCGATAAACCTCTGCATCCAGTGCTTAACCCTCCTGATTAATAGGGTTAGATAGCATAATAATTTGAAGTTTATGAGTTATTAAATATTTATAAAAATTTAATCGATTTCTTAATATACAGTTTGGAAAAATATTGAGACCCATATATTCCATGCTAGATTCGCCCCTCATGGCTAATTGGTCTATTAATCTTCCTTCTCCAAAGTGTTCATCCGGAATTCGCCAGGAACTATATAATTGTTCTTTTTATTTGAAAGTATTTCCTATCATGTTTTTTTTCCTTGTCAAAATGTGAATTACTGTCATTTTTTTTTGTGAATCTGATTCTTTGTGCTGTCTTTTCTTGCCCTTAATTTGTACACTGCTATAACACCGGCTTCACATATCCAGGTAGGTATTCACTAGTAGCATAAATTCAGATAACCCTCAACTCTCATTGTACACAATTCTATTGACATGGTAATTTTCCTATTTTTTCTTTGTAGAGTTTTCATGTCAATCAAATTAATTCAGCTCTTTGATTCCCATCAATTGGTTGGAGTGCTATGTCAACAGTCAACACTATGGATGAAATTTCAGATGACAAATACAAAATCAAATCCCTTTTACTATCACTAATTAGTTAGTCAAAAGAGTTGTTTGCTCTTGTAAAGAAAAGTTACCGTCAAGTAACTAGCTAGAGGCAAACATAGTTGTCAAGTACCAAGATTGCCAGAGGATCTATACATCACTTTTAGGCATCTGGTATCGTATTCCTTTTGCCAAGCTACTAACCTAGTCGAGATATATAATACTCCTTCGTCAATTTATGTAATACCATTTTTTAAATTTGTATCAGAAAAAATATTATATTTTTATATTTAAAAATAATTTAATTTTAAATTCATCTTAACCATCATAAAATTACTTATAATCACATCAATAAAGAGGGAGACTAGTAGAGTAGATCAGATTGAACAATCAGAATGTCTTACTTGAACAAAAACAGATAAAGGGTCTCGGTCACTTTCAAGATAAAGATGAGTGTCCGCACAGGTTCCTCTGCAATACACTCAAACATAAAGTGATCTGTTTGGTTTGAATACAATTTATGTTCCAGATTAATTATGTTGAGATTAGTTATATTGATTTTAGTTATGTGGGAATTAATTATTTTGCTATTATTTTTTATTGGTTATTTGGTTTATTATATTAAAAGTAACATGTATTTCATAATTTCTAAGAAAAAGTTATTTGTTTATAAAAATATCCCCCATCTTATTTAGAAAAAGACTTTGACGGGACCTTAGGGTTATTTTTGTCATTTTCATTATTTTATCATGGGATAACTAATTTTGGGATTGTTTCCCCCTTTGCCATTAAGCAATCAATGATTCCCTTAATTGAATGTAGCATAGTAACAGTATAGTGGCTTCCAGATGGTGAGTTACTAGCTGTATACAAACATATGCAAGACGATAAATATTAGGGAATGGTAGCAAATTAGCAATTGTCAATGATTAATACGTAGTGATTGGTGCGTAAGGGCAGAGTCACTTCACATCAAACGGCGTCAAGCTTGATCTTAAACAAAAAGGAAATAAAATACAAAAATGGCACAAATTGACATTTTTTTTTGTCATTACTCCATTTGTACTTGGTTCCCTAGTCAAGCGCCTATCATGAAAGGAGTTGCATTAAAAAACGAACAGTTTATGCGTACTATGTGTCAAGCCTCATGTCCTCTTATCCACCGGTGAGCGGGTTCGAATATCCTAATTTTTTTAAATTATTCGGATTCTATTCAGTAAAAGATTGATTTTTAAATTTATTATCCGGAACCTATCCGTAGCAATCATTACCCGGAACCTACCCGGACTTTGCTGTTCTGAGTAGGTTCCCGGGTATCCGAAATCGGTGTTTCTTTGTGCAAAATAATGTCTTCGTATAACAGCTTTGGTTTACAAATAAACTCGTACCGAAAGCCAGTGCCACAAAACCCATAAAGAATCCTTTCGGAGCAAATATCCCAAGAATGTTTCAAATATTTGCTTTGATTTTCGTTTCAACTTTCTTTTTTAATAACTTAAAGGAGTACATAGTTTTAAAAATTCAATTTTTCAATTTTCTACCGCTTTTGGCTTTTTCTCCTCTTATGATTGTCACTTTGTATTATTTAATTTGTTTCTTGACGGTAAAAGTGATTGTTCTGTATTTGGTTTCCCCCCCCCCCCCCTTAAATTGTGTACTTTGTACTTTAGTATGACCTTTTTTTTTATTAACTAAAAAATAATGAAATTTAAAAAGTAAAAATATTTAATATTTTATAGGTTTCGGGTATCGGTTCCGGGTCTGGATACCCTGTCTCTATTTGCCGAAAACAGAACCGGACCCGACATTGATCGGTTCCTAATTTTACTACCCGGAACCTATCCATTATTATAATATATCTACCCAGAACCTACCCGTTAGTGTCGATTTCGATCGGGTATCTGAGTATCCTGTACCCGTGCTCACCCCTACTCTTGTCTCTTCAGAGCCGTTGAGAAAGTGAAATTGCAGGAGAATAGACTCTAGGGGAGACCGGATTTTATTGTATCCAAATAATAATATATATTTCATCCTTTTACATTTAATGTTTCATATACTGATTCAGAATTTTAATATGGGTTTGAACTAGAAATACTATCACATTCCGTCTTATTTCTTGGTAATCAATTTTTTTTATATTTGTACTTGTTTGATCGATTTTTAACATATATATAAAGTTTAATCAAGCAAAAGTTATTGAATTCGAATGAATCTAAGATACACCCTTGAGTGATTTTAAAAAAAATAATAATAATAGCCATTAGGGGCGGACCTACTCTACCCCAAGGGCGGTTAAATCTTGATTCGAAAAAATTGTTGTTTAGTATTATAGTATTTTTTGGTTTTCCACCTAGCGTTCGGTATCCACTTTGAGGTCTAATTAAATTTGGGCTTGCGCCAGAAAGTTCTACATTGGGGGTAAAACGTGTTGGATATGTAAAGCACGTACGAGAATAGTAAATAACTATTACAGTGATCGAAAGGATAAACAACAAAGATTACAACAACAAGTTGTCAATGTCTTGATCTTGAATTGGAACTTCAAATATGGATCTTGTATTCGGAAATACAAGAACATGAACTGTTACACTTGTGGCTTGTAGATCCGCTGAGAATCCGAACAGTTAGAATCCTTTGAGATTCTAGTTCACACCTGAAACACTTAACAACCAATTAGATAATCACAACACCACCGGTTGAGTCGAGAGATGGCTCTCTGTCTTTAAGACAAGATTGCCCTCGTATATAGGCTTTACGGAAGTGTGGACAATAGTCTCCCAAGATGAAACAACAAACTATCAAATGTGCAAAGCCTACACAAATGACCTCAACGAAGAACACGAACAATGAAGATTGCTAAGAGAAGGATTGCTTATCAGGAAAACTGATCTCTTTATGGTGTTGTATACTTGTATGTATATTGTCTTGTTCATTTCTCTTCAAGTATAGAATTGAGCCAAATGCCTCAATTTATAGGTGTGCAAGATGACATTTCAAATGCCCCATAATGGCATTCAATTGTCATGTAATGGATGACATTTAACCCCTAAGTAATGCAGCAACATAATTGTCCAAGTAATGACCATTATTGAGTGAATTCAATGCCATTGAAACCACCTCAACAACCAAATCTTTGGGATTCCGTCGAGCAAACACGGCCTGGGAAGCGCCGCGGCGCTGCAGCATTTAGCGCCGCGGCTCCAGAATGTCAAACAGAGAATTAGCGCTGCGGCCCAGTCCGGAAGGCGGCGCAGCCCTTTTCGACCCGTTCCATCTTACACCTAGCACAATCCTGTTGGATACAAAGATGCAGGAAACGAAAATTACAAGTAACTGCTAAGTATTACAAGAACTGAAATTACAATTGAACAATAAACTGAAATTACAATGAACTTGAAGAATAAACTGGAATAGTTTTTGGTATGCTGAGTCGAGTGTTTGCACTCTGTCTTTAAGACAATATTGCCCCGTATGTATCCTTTATACGTCCTGGACAATTGTCTCCCAAGATAAAACAACAAGTGAACAAATGAGCAAAGGAAACTCAAGTGCTACCGTGAAGAATTTTGAGTAATGAAATGATGCTGGAATGTAGTAGGAAGACTGATTTCGTTTCTGTTTTTGTGTGTCTGTTTGTGTAGCTCAACAATGGTGCAAAGGGTCCTTTATATAGTTGAAGGAGAGGCTTACCAACTGCCCACATAATTGCATGTTTACTGGCCAAGTAATGACAATTATGAAGGTAGTAATTCACCAAAATAAATGGTGAATTTGATGTGCAACGAATGACATTTAGGAAGAGGCATTTAGGAAGAGTAATTCAGCCAAAATAAATATCTGCCCAATCTGACTTTCTTGAAACTTCAGGGATCAAACTGTACATATAGCAAAGTTCTCTACCGAATTTGACTTTCTTGAAACTTCAGGGACCAAACTGTACATATGAAAGAATTCTGGTCCAAAAAGATAATATCAGAAGAAGCACAGCCCACAGCCCATGACCCAGACCGGACGGGACGGGACGGGACGGGCGGGCGGTGGCGACGCGCGTGTGGGCTTTCCTCGAACCGAAGCACATCTAAGTCCTCCATCCTTCAAACACATGGGATACCCCTTGGGGTCCCAAACTCCAAGCCAACCTTGAGACTTATAAACAAAACAATTCTTTCTTCCTCCACCGATGAAGGAGAATTGATCTCAATACCACACTTTTCCATGCTTCAAACACCTCACTTCGTGGACCAATATCTCTTTCATTTCTCAACGAAATTTGACGATCCTTGGCCCTACGGTTATCTACTTACTTAGTAGATTATGCACGTATGAAGAACCGGATTCTCCAACATGCGTAACACTAGTGTTTAAGCCGTTAAAGTTGGTCGGACGCAACTCCCGCTAAAGGCAAATTTCCAACAATCCCCTCTTGAAAGAGATTTTGGCGCACTCACATGGTGCCTTTTCATTTCCAGTAATATTTCAGCGGACCGATGTTGCATAAGGAGAGGTAGTTTCAGCATTGAACCTTCCATAGTTAAATACCATCGGACTTACTTACTGCGCGGTGAACGTGGTGTCTTGAACCGTCAGTGTTTAGTGTAAGCCAAGTCAATAGTACCAACACAACAAATTCCCTTATTCTCTTCTTCGTAATATTTTATCTGTTGTGGCCATGGACAACTTCTTGGATTCTTAAGTGCGTTCATTTGAGGCGGACCGTCCTTGCACTTAAATAGTTGGTCTCCTACAAGGTATCCTGCTATACCCCACTTCACAAGTGTTAGGAACCATTAAAAGTTTCCCCAAACCTAACCTCAACTGTTGAGGATTATTAAAGGTTTTTGAAAACTTAACCTTTACCCATACTGCAGATAGCACTTAATGTCTATTGCGGGAACGACTTTGGATTTGGTGTTTCTTTACAGAAATCACTCTCCGAAGTGCTCATGCTTTTACTGAAGTGATCAACTGAACCTTTACAGCTTAGTTTTCCCATTGAACCAAATTACTGGGATCTCCAGTTAGTAAGGTTGGGTTACCACCGTATTGGTCCTTATACTTTGGGTTTTAAGACCATTCCCATAGACATGCAAACCATCTGATCCTTGGGTAAGCCATTTGTCAGCGGATCTGCTATATTATTCTTTGACTTAATGTAATCAATGGATATTATACCCGTGGTGATCAGCTGCCTAACGGTCTTATGCCTTCGTCAAATATGACGAGACTTGCCGTTGTACATAACATTACGTGCCCTTCCTAGAGCCGACTGGCTGTCGCAGTGGATCATTATCGAAGGTATGGGTTTGTTCCAACACGGAACATCCTCTAAGAAGTCATGAAGCCACTCAACTTCTTCTCCTGTTTTGTCTAAAGCGATAAACTCCGATTCCATTGTGGATCGGGCGATGCAAGTTTGCTTAGAGGATTTCCAAGACACAGCCCCACCACCAATTGTAAATGCATACCCACTGGTGGACTTGATGTTCTCTATATCAGATATTCAGTTTGCATCATTGTACCCCTCTAGTACAGCTGGATATCTCGAATAATGTAACTCGAAAGTTAACGTATATTTCAGGTATTGTAATACCCGATTCAACGCCTTCCAGTGATCATCACTCGGATTACGGGTAAACCTAGCCAACTTATTGACTGCATAAGCAATATTAGGTCGGGTGCAGTTTGTTATATACATCAAACTACCGATCACCTGTGCATATTACTCCTGGTATATGGGTGCACCAAGATTTTTATCAAGCTTTTGATTTGTATCCATTGGTGACTTTATCGGTGAACTGTCTAAGATCTCGAACTTTCTCAAAACATCCTCGATGTAATGAGACTGAGATAAGACCAGTCCGTCAGACGTCTTAGAGATTTTTATCCCTAAGATGACATCTGCGATACCCATATCCTTCATGTCGAAGCATTGTTTCAACATGTTCTTAGTCTTTAGGATTACCCTAGGACTGCTTCATGTGATCAACATGTCATCTACGTATAGGCATATCATAATGAATGAGTCAGAGTTATCTTTCGTGTAGACACATTTATCACACTCATTAATGGCGAAACCCTTCGATAGTAGAGTACTATCAAATTTTTTGTGTCATTGCTTTGGGGCTTATTTCAGCCCGTACAGAGATTTGACAAGCCGACAGACTTTCTTCTCTTGCCCTTGAAACACATACCCCTCGAGTTGGTCCATATAAATTTCTTCTTCCAAATCACCATTTAGGAAGGCTGTCTTGACATCCATTTGATGTATCTCAAGGTCACGCAAAGTTGCGATCGCAATGAATACCCGTATGGATGTCATCCGAGATACCGAGGAGTATGTGTTAAAGTAGTCAAGACCTTATGTCTGCCGATAGCCCTTGACTACCAACTTGACCTTGTACTTGTTTATAGACCCATCTGTTTTATATTTCTGTTTGAGTATCCATTTACAACCCAACAGTTTATTTTCCAAATGAAGATCAACCAACTCCCAAGTATGGTTATGCAGAATGTAGCCTATTTCACTCTCAATAGCTTCTTTCCAGAGAGGTGCTTCTGGAGTTGACAATGCCTTAGCAATTGCCCTTGGTTCATCATTAACCATATAAGCTACAAAGTCAGGATCAAAGGATTTATCCTTCCTGGCCCTTTTACTTCGCTTTAGATCCATCTCTAGAGTCTCCAAGTTCTAAGAATCTGGAACACTAGATTTCGGATGTTCAGCCACCTCGAGATCCGCTAGATCTGAACCATCTAGATCCGGGCCGTCAACGACTCCCGGTTCTTGAGAGCTTTGTTCATAACTTCGTTTGCGAGAGGTTATGTCTTTTTCCTTTCTAGGAAAGGTACCTTCAAAGAATTGAGCATTCCTTGATTCCATGATTGTACCCTGGTGATATCTGGAATATCTGACTTATGCACTAAGAAGCGATAAGCACTACTGTTATTTGCATATCCGATAAATATGCAATCTACAGTCTTAGGCCCAATCTTGACCTGTTTTGGCTTGGGTACTTCAACCTTTGTCAAACAAGCCCACACCTTAAAATATTTGTAGGTGTGTTTCTTTCCCTTCCATGATTCATATGGAGTTTTGTCCTTACCCTTATGTGGGACTCTGTTAAGAATCATATTAGCGGTAAGGACGGCTTCTCCCCACATGTTTTGGGGAAGATCGGAATTGATGAGCAAGGCATTCATCATTTTCTTCAATGTGCGGTTCTTACGTTCCGCCACACCATTCGATTGAGGTGAGTATGGAGCCGTCGTTTGATGAATAATGCCTTCTTGGGCACAATATTCCTCAAATGACGCTATGTATTCTCCCCCTCTATCGCTACGAATGGATTTAATCTGCAGGCTTAGTTGGTTCTCAACTTCTGCTTTGTAACGTCGGAACGCTTCAAAGGCTTCATCCTTACTTTTCAACAAGTAAAGGTAACAATACCTTGTGATATCATCAATGAATGTCACAAAGTACTTGTTCCCCCCCTAGTTTGCGCGAACTTCAAATCACATATATCTGCGTGAATAAGTTCTAGAGGAGCGGTATTCCTTTCGACGGATCGAAAAGGAAGCTTGGTGAGTTTTGCCTCTACGCACACCTTACACTTATGTTGAGGGTTTACGTCGACAGATGGCAACAACTCCAACTTTACCAGCCCTTTGGATAGACTTGTAATTAACGTGTCCTAATCTATGATGCCATAAATTAAAAGACTCAAGTAAATAAGAAGAAGGTTCAACTTTATTACTTGGACGCATTACAGACATGTTATTCACTTTGAAGAGGCCTTCACAGATGAAGCCTCTCCCCACAAAAGTGCCATTCTTAGTGAGTACAAACTTATTGGATTCAAACACTAGCCTAAAACCAGCATTAACCAATAAAGGTCCTGAAATTAAATTTCTTCTAATCTCAGGGACATGCATCACTTCCTTCAGAGTGAGCTCCTTTCCCGAAGTCATCTTCAGGACCATCTTTCCTACCCCCAGCACGTCAGAGGAAGCGTTGTTGCCCATGAACATCTTCTTGTCGGTGACCGGTGTGTACGTGGAGAAGGCATCTCTATTGGAACAGATGTTTCTGGTAGCACCTGTGTCCACCCACCACTGCCTCGGATTCTCGACCAGGTTCGCTTCAAGCACCACTACCGAGAATTCCTCAATCATGTCATCTAGGAGCGTGTCCTTGACGACGTTAGCATGCGCCTTACCTTTAGACTTGGCTTTATGTTGTTGCTCAGTCTTGAGCTTGCGGCATTCCTTGCTTTTATGACCAGGTTTCCCACAGTGGTGACAGTTACCTCTGAACATCTCCACTGCGTGGGCCTTGCCGTCTTTCTAGAACTTCCGCTTCTTGCATGGGTTCCCTTTGGCCTCAACCAGATTTGCCTTTGCCTCTGCAGGTTGTTTACCCCTAGGCAATGCCTTCTTATTATCTTCCTGAATTTGGGTTTGATAATAAGCTCTTCAAAGGTCATCTCTTTTGTCTTGAGTTTTAAGTAACTCATCCCACGAAGGAGGTACTTTTCAATCAGCGATGCAACAAAAAACTGCTAAATTGGTTTCATTCCTTCCAAATCCAGGTGATGTAGAATCATTTGGAATTCCTAGACTTGGGACATTACTGTCTTACTATCCACCATTTGGAATTTTAGAATTTTCCCAACGATGAACTTCTTAGTACCCGCATCTTGTGCGTTGTACTTTTTTGCAGTTTTTCCCACAGCTCTTTGGCAGTGCCAACGGTGCAATAGACCGTGTAGAGAGGGTCTGGCAAGCAGTTCAGTATGTAATTCTTACACATGAAATCGCTATGATTCCATGCATCAAGAACCATCTTCATGCCGTTAACGACATAGATACCAAGGTCCCCTTCAGCCGTTTCAGTAGGCGAATAGTCCATTTCATCTCCAGCTTGTGGAGGATCTTCCGTTAGGAACCGGGCCATGCCCATAGCAGTTAAGTAGAACAACATCTTTTGCTGTCATCTCTTAAAGTTTGAGCCCATGAATTTTTCAGGGCGATCATGGTGGAATGCGGAGGATGGAGCAGGGAAGGCAGCAGACGTGCCTTGCGCAGTAGCGGGGAAGGCAGCAGACGTGCCTTGGGCAGTAGCGGGGAAGGCAGCAGAGTTGCTGCCTTGGGCAGTAGCGGGGAAGGCAGCAGAGTTGCTGCCTTGGGCAGTAGCGGGGAAGGCAGCAGAGTTGCTGCCTTGGACAGTAGCGGCAGCAGCAGTGAAAGCAGAATTGTTGCCTTGAGAGGCAGCAGCAGCATTAGAATCAGTCATGTTTCCAGCTATGTTGCAGCAGTTACAATAAGAAAAATATTATCTTAAACATGTTGGATACAAAGATGCAGGAAACGGAAATTATAAGTAACTGCTAAGTATTACAAGAACAGAAATTACAATTGAACAATAAACTGAAATTACAATTAACTTGAAGAATAAACTGGAATAGTTTTTGGTATGCTGAGTCGAGTGTTTGCACTCTGTCTTTAAGACAATATTGCCCCGTATGTATCATTTCTACGTCCTGGACAATTGTCTCCCAAGATAAAACAACAAGTGAACAAATGAGCAAAGGAAACTCAAGTGCTACCGTGAAGAATTTTGAGTAATGAAATGATGCTGGAAGATAGTAGGAAGACTGATTTCGTTTCTGTTTTTGTGCGTCTGTTTGTGTAGCTCAACAATGGTGCAAATGATCCTTTATATAGTTGAAGGAGAGGCTTACCAACTGTCCACATAATTGCTTGTTTACTGACCAAGTAATGGCAATTATGGAGGTAGTAATTCACCAAAAATTTTGGTGAATTTGATGTGCAACGGATGACATTTAGGAAGAGTAATTCAGCCAGACATTCTGTTCTCTGCCCAATCTGACTTTCTTGAAACTACAGGGACCAAACTGTACATATAGCAAAGTTCTCTGTCGAATTTGACTTTCTTGAAACTTCAGGGACCAAATTATACATATGAAAGAATTCTGATCTAAAAATTTAATAGCACAACCCACGACCCGGACCGGAACACATCTAGGTCCTCCCTCTTTTTAACACATGGGATACCCCTTGGGGTCCCAAACCCCAAGCCAACCTTGAGACTTATAAACAAAACAATTCTTTCTTCCTCCACCGATGAGGGAGAATTGATCTCAATACCACACTTTTTCATGCTTCAAACACCTCACTTCGTAGACCAATATCTCTTTCATTTCTCAACGAAATTTGACGATACTTGGCCCTACGGTTATCTACTTACTTAGTAGATTATGCACGTGTGAAGAACCGGATTCTCCAACATGCATAACACTAGTGTTTAAGCCGTTAAAGTTGGTCGGACGCAACTCCCGCCAAAGGCAAATTTCCAACAAATCGTTCCTTCGTTTACCAACGTGGAACACTTGTTATTTATCCAATAACCGTCCATCATTCTATGTCTCAAACACTTCACTTACGTACCAATATCTCTTTCATTAACGAAATTTACGATACTTGGCACTAAGATTGCACGTGTGTGGAAACGACGTTTCCGATGTGCGGGCCCCAATTGTTCGAGTCATGAATAATGGGATAAACTTAATTCCACACTAGTAAATTTCCAACAAAAATCTTCTTAACAAAGCCAATTCCGTACCCAACAGGGCTCAAATCCAAAACCTCTGATTAAGGATGAAAGTATACTTATCATCCACACTATCCCTCGTTAGTGGATAGTAATATAGTTATTGATTCTTCATACAGAGCTAATCTCGAGCACTGGTAAAGGAGGTTCAAGATTTGCATCAGGTCATGTGCTCAGGCCTCATTTGTTACACTTTAGTATCTTTTTGAATCCCTTAATGGACTAAATTCAACTAATAGTGAAACGCCAAAACCTAAGTATATAACTACCCTGTTCAGGAAATATTTATTTGCTGATGAGAAGACTTGGTAACAGTACAAAAGTTGAGATTGTATAAAATTCCTAAAACTTTACAAATCAATACAAATTGGAATATACAGATTGTTTAACAAAGTGGTCCTCAAGTCCTTCTCACAAACAAAAATGCATCATTAACGTCACAGTAATTAGCCAAGCCAAATAATAATTAAGCTCCTTCTTATCACTTATAAAAAAATTACGGGTAGGGTTTGTAGGAGTATCCCTTTGATCTGTTGTTCCTCAAAGCACAGCAACCAACAGAGTAAATGATGATGATAAAAACGAATATACAAAAGTTTAAGAGTGCCATTTTGTTCCAATTTTTCTGGATAGTTTCGATGTGTGAGGCCTTGCATGATTGGCAATTGAAGCAGAGCTCATTCTGTGAATTGCTCCAAGTTTTGCAGTCACTGTCTGGCACGGCTGGTCCTGCTTTTGGCATAGTCCAGTATGTTGCATTTGTGAACTCAAAGCCGCAGTAAGTAGGTGGTTTACAACAACTCGACTGCACCATAAGAAAATAAAAAATTAGCATGCATGTGCAAAAATATAACCCATCCAATCTATCCAAGTTTAAACGGTTTGAGTTATGTCTCGTTTATTGCATTGACTAAATCGGTTGAACGCGAAATGACCCATCAAATTGTTGGTTCAAAACATGCTGATTTATGTAGATATCCTTTTTAATCCCTCATTTAGATTTAGGAAATGCTAAAAAAACAGATTTAGGAAATTACCCGCCTGGAAAACATTCGACTCGGGTGTAATTTTACTTATATAATTCTCAACCTTTTTTTTTGGTAAACAACTGTGAAGTATTACCATTAATGTCAAAATATTTACACTTTACATAGTACTTTTCAATTAACTACTACCCTTCCTATTAAGGGTATAGTTAATCATCTAGAGTTTAACAATTAGCATCTATCAGCTATTTGACTATTTACATATTTGCTATATCCATTATCTGCATTTAAGTGCCCTCTTAGAACATTTAACTACTTCAATTCTAGTACAAATTTCAGACTGTATTTGGGTGCTTACAACCCTCACATCAGTTTCTATATTCTTGTATATCTTCCTGTTTCTTCCTTGCCATGTATAGTATATCATGGCCCCCCCATGCTGCTGCAACAGTTTCCTTCTTGAATTGTCTCCAATGTCTTATTTTTATCCAATCTATTCCTGCTTTCACTTCATTCTGCCGGACTGTTATGCCCAACCATTTTGCAACTTCTTCTTGTAATGTTGTATTCCATTTGCAGTTTCCAAACAAATGTGCTTGGTTTTCATCAGTACATGTAGAACATAAGCTGCACTTTGTATCATCCACTGGTATGTTCAACTTCTGGAGCCTCATCTTTGTTTGTAATCTGTTTCTATTTGCTAACCATAATATGAATATCTGCTTTGGTAGCATTATGGAGTTCCATATTAGGTCAGCTTCTTCCATCTCTGTCATTGTGCCCATCATGCTGAGATAACTTTTGGTAACAGAGTATCTTCCATTTGTTGTTAGCTTGTATTGTCTATTACAGTACCATGTTCTCATATTCTCTTTGATGGAATTTATTTTCCTCCAATACCAGTTGTTGTCTTGTGTAGGTTTGTGTTCCCATATGTCTTTACATATTTTCATATACACTTCATGTACCCATTTCACCCATAAGACATCCTTTTTGCATGCAATTTGCCATAGTAATTTCCCTACTGAGGCAATGTTCCAGTTCCTGCTGCTTTTGATGTTTAAACCACCATATTTCTGAGGTACACATACTGCATCCCAAGCCACTAGTGACATTTTCCTCTTTTCCATTTTCCCACCCCATAAGTATTCATTGCATTTCATGTCTACTTCTTTTAATACTCTTTGGGGTAGAATGAAAATAGCATCCCAAAAGTTGTATATAGAAAACAACACATAATTTATAACTTGTAGTCTACCTTCATAAGAGAGTTGCTTGCAATAGTCATTCTTTATTCTGTTTGTGATCTTATCTACCAATTGTTGACATTCCATTATACTCCATTTCTTGAATGATAGAGGCAATCCAAGATATTTGATTGGTAGATTTCCAAGTGTAAATCATGTCCTTTGTAGTATACTTTCTTGAGTTACATTATCCATCCCAGCTATGAATATATTAGATTTTTCACAATTTGCCTCCAGACCTGTGACTTTACTAAAATTATCAAGTGCTTCCATGACTCTAGATACAGATGCCACATTACCTTTATAAAATATCACTAGGTCATCAACAAATACCAAATGTGTTAACTGTGTGGTCTTACACATTGGATGGTATCTAAAATCTGGTAAGTCACTCATCTTTTTAAGTATTCTTGACAGGTATTCCATCACTATTACAAACAAAAGGGGTGACATAGGGTCACCTTGTCTAAGCCCCGTATGTCCTGCAAAGTATCCATGTCCCATTCCATTTACCTTCACTGTAAATGTGGTAGATGTAACACATGTCATGACTAATTTTGTGAATGGCTCTGGAAATCCAAACCCTCTCAAGGCTTCCTCAATGAATTCCCAGCTAACCATGTCATAAGTTTTCCTTAAGTCAATTTTCATTATACGTCTAGGGGATGTCTTTCTAGTATAGTGTCTCAGTAGATCATGACATATTAATACATTATGAATTAATGATCTATCCTCCACAAATGCAGCTTGATTTTCTGCTATTAGTACTTTTAATGTTTTCCTTAGTCTTACACAAATCATTTTTGAAATGCATTTGTATACTACATTGCAATAAGATATAGATCTAAATTGACTAGCATTCTGTGGTGTTTGTACCTTAGGAATCAATGTGATGATGGTGGCATTGATTTGCTTCAACATCTTCCCATCTCCATGAATTCTAATACAACTTTGGTCATATCTTCTCCTATTACTCCCCATGCATCTTGGAAGAATCCATTTCCATACCTATCTGGTCCAAGACTTCTGTTTCTACCAATGCTGAATATTGCTTCTTTCACTTCCTTAGGTGTGTAAGGTCTTATCAGCTCAAGTTCTTCTTCTATATTCAGAGTGTGACCATTTTTCAAGAACAGATCACATGCCTGGCCTTTACCTTCTGCTTTTCCCCCCAACATGTCTTTATAGTAATCCACAAAAATGTTAGTTATGGCTTCTTGATCAGTCTGCAGATTACCCTGGTTATCTTATAATTGTACTATTGCTTGTTGAAGTTTTCTATGCTTTATTACTGAGAAGAAATATTTGGTACAGTTATCACTAAGTTTAATCCAATTAGCCTTACTTCTCTGTTATAAGAATGCCTCAGCCAAGTATGATGATCTGCTGAATTTGATGTATTTTTCTCTTTCATTTTGTTGGCTTTTTGTATCCAATGGCCATGCTTGTAGTTCTTTTTGAGCTTTTTCCAATGCCAATCTATCTTCCTCTGTTTCTACAATTATATTTTGTGAAGTGTTCCCCATTCAATTTCCTTCTTCGTCCACTTTAATTTTTTAGCAACACCCATCATCATGCATCCTTCTATATTTTGTTGCCATACACCTTTCACCTTGTCCAGAAAGCTAGGATGACTTGCCCAAATATTGCAGTATTTAAATGGTGGTCTAGCTTTTTTTTCCCAACTAAGGCTACTTTTACTGGACTATGGTCACTTATTCCTTCTAGTAGGAATTGTGCACTAAATGCAAGTATGTTGTTCAACCACTCATTGTTGATGAACAGCTAGTCAATTTTTTAGTATATCCTTCTTTCCCCTTTTTTATCATTCCATGTGTACATGTTCCCATGGAATGGTAATTCTATCAACTCACATTGTTCTACACAATTCTTGAAATACATAATTTAAGCTATACTGATTGCATTACCCCCTTATCATGTCATCCAAGTTTAACACTGAGTTAAAGTCACCCATTAACATTCATGGTTGGTTTGTACCTCCACTTACCATGCCCAGATATTGCCATAATCTTTTTCTTTCTTTCCTACTATTATAAGCATAAATCAGTGTCAGTATAAAGGTCTTTTGTAGACTTATATTCAGCACTTGACATATTATGGCATGTGCATTGCTACTTACTTGATGCACCCTGAACATATCAGGTCTCCATGTGATCCATATTCTACCATTATTGTGTTGATCTAGATTGGTCATATATTTCCATCCATCAAACATCAGACTTGCAACCTTATCAATATTTTTACTCTTTATTTTATTTTTCACTATGTCCATCAACCCAATGGACTCTTTATTACAAATGGATTTTACCTCCTTCTGTTTGTTAGGGGCATTCAATCCCCTAACATTCCAGCACATGAAGTTATCCATGTCCATCCTGGGGGTTATTTGTGCCTCCCCCTTTTTGAGTTCCACTTGATCTTGCTTGTATGACTGGAAACTCCTCATCTAGTAGTTTAAAAGGTTGATTTTGTTTCTCACCTTGTTTTTCTGGGCTAACTTGTCTACTTTGTCTAGTTCCCATTTGATGATTTGATTTCTGTTTTCCACCTTGATTTCTTAGTTTTGTAGTCCTTTTAGGATTTAAAGGTGTAATCCATCCTAGATGTATTTTCTTTTCATCCTGTTGGTTTATTGTGTTCTCATCAATTTATCCTTCCCTTTATCATCTCTTACATCCATCTTTGTTTGTTTACCTCTCATGTACCTTTACCTTCCCCTGTGTTTGCATTTAGTCCCTAGCCTTTCTTTTTCCTACATTCCTTTTCTTCATGTCCATATTTTTTACATTGTTAACACAAAGTTGGTTTCCAATCACATTGAATCTCCTGTTCCACTAAATTTCCTTTTTCATTCCTGAAGTATACTTTATCAGGTAATGTAGCTTTCATGTCAACTTCAATCAACAGTCTTGCAAAACTGAGTCCCTTCTTCTTTTCTGATTATCCACCATAAATGGTTTGCCTATGAGGCTTCCTATTTTGCTTAGTCCTTTCTGACTCCAATACATGAATTCTAAACCATGTAAGTTTACCCAGATTGGAACAATATATAGTTCCTCATAAGTAAATTACATGTCTAAATTCCAAGCCTTTACTATGAATGATTTGTTATCAAAGTGATATATACCCCCTTGTAGGGCTTCATTCTTTCCTACACTCGAATCAAATCATACCAATACAACTCCATTTTTCAACATATATATTTTGTTTATCCCTAGTTTCCCCCATATTCTTTGAATGTATCCATTCATTACTGAAAATTGGGGGTATGCTCCTAGAACATAGCAAACAATGACATTCTTCCAGTACATTAGTTCTGAGCTTATATCATCATACTCCATTTCACATATCATATTTTCACCATGCATATTGGTGAAACATAGTCTAATTTAAATCCTGCATTAGCTATCTTTTCTATATCGAAATTGTCCCATACCAATGACTTCTTCTCTATTGTTGGTTGTGCTTCTGTATCATCTTCCCATGAACTCTTCCTTGAGCTTTCTGATACATTCATCTCTTTTTCCCAGTCTTCTAGGATAGTTGTCTTGTTTCTTCCATCATATTCTCGCGTTACTTCTTTTGGATTTTCAGGTATCTCATCATCTTTCTTGTTCTGTTTGTCTATCATATGTGATTCTCTTCGAGTAACAGTAGTTTGATTCTCATTCTGCTCCATCTCTCGTTAATCGATTCCCGTTTTCCGAGCTTCATTCGTGCTTAGGGTTTCTCCGGTACTCAAATTGAGTTGAGTAACCGATCCTTCCTTCTTCTTGTGTTGCATTGTAGCTTTTGTTTTGGATTCCATGGCCATTACCGCTTTCATTGATGGACTTCTTGCTCTCTTCCCCATGGGTGCGCAAGATATGCTATCGTGCGTTGAGAGATAAAGGAGAGAGAAAGATTTGACCTTGATTTAAAAATTAATTCTCAA
Organism: Anisodus tanguticus; assembly: GCA_034509755.1. NCBI lineage: Eukaryota > Viridiplantae > Streptophyta > Magnoliopsida > Solanales > Solanaceae > Anisodus > Anisodus tanguticus. The sequence goes on along the minus strand of CM067543.1, from coordinate 44,471,997 downwards.
CCTTACGGACAAAATAATGACTACAAAATTTTAGATCATGATCTTACGTTTTCTCATAAGATTTTCACTTTATTTTTAAAAATATATTTATAGATGATAATTTAAAAGATCTATAAACGGTAAGAAAAATAAAAAGAAAGACATTTAATAAATTAATTATTTTTGTCCCTGGTGAAATCTTTTGGTCAAAACAAGTCAAATAATGTAACTCAAAAGGTCACATGCAACCCGAACTCAAACATACAAAATCAAATTTGGAATATATAAATTTAAAAGAACTTAAGCTTTTTTCTTCCAAAAATCAAAATAGGGAAAGTTAGGTCATATTGGACGGATTAAATTATGATTCATTTTAAATTAATCAAGCAACCTTTGAACAATCTCAACCGTGACTCATTTTTTTATTTAACCCATTTTAATCTGTTCAAATTTAACTCAACCTGCCCCATTATCACCTAGGCAACATAGAACAACACTCTTTTTCTTTTATTTTCCACGTGATGTCCGGTATTCCATTGAAACTCCACTATATCAGGATTTGCGCTGCCTAGAGTCCATTTCTAAAGGAAGCTTCCAACCAAAAAAGTTTCCATACTAGGACTCGAAATCAAGATCTCTAATTAAGGGAGGAGAACCTAATCCAACATCCTTTGGTAGTAACACAGAGCAGCACTCAACACAAAGAAGAAAACTGATGAAAGTGAATAGACAAAAAAGAAACCTGAGCAGTGGAGAGGTTATATTTGTAAAAGTCTGCAGATTTGCCATGAGGAATCATTTGACAATATTTGAAAGTAGCCATACAACTCTTAATTTCATCCCAATGTTTTTCATCCACAACATGTTTCTCCAACCAATTTCGCCAATCTCCAAATTTAGCTTCATTTCCTCTTTTTCCAGACAAAGCCTTACCAACTCCCTTATTAGTCACCAAAATGGTGAAAACAGATAAACAAATCATCCCAACAATTAACAAAAACAGAAAAAACAAGTATATCCACAAGAAAAATGAAGCTCTGCAACAAGATCCAATTAATCCCATTAATGAAAGCACTAAAAGGGATGCCCCAAATATTAACAAAGGCATGTATAATGATTTTTGGCAAAGGCTTTTGCCTTCATCTGCTTTAAACCATAGGCCAAATCCTAGGGCCATAATCGCAACCATAAAGGTTAACACGTTAACAAATGAGATTAAGAAATTGCTTACGCGAACCATTTTTCTTTTCTGTTTCTTTTTTTGATACGGGAGAAAAAATGATAGTAATGTGAATGATCAGATTTCTTAAGGGTTGAGAAAGAATCAACCCCAGAAATCTGATAAGTGTATGTTATTCTTTCTTATTATTTATTTACTATCTCTTTTGTTTGTGTATTGTTGAGGATGGGTGAATGTGGAGTGTGAAATAAATGGGCAGAAAAAGGTGGAAAATGAAACAAGTCTGTCTGGGGGAAATGTTTTTACTGTTTCATTAATAAAGGAGTCCACGGTTAATTAAAAGCATGTGCATGCGATGTTTTTTTTTCTTTCAGTTACTTCTTGTGTTCATAGATTTCTAGTAATATCACGTAATGAATGTCATATACATGGGCGGTTTATTAGTGTCGTAAATTTACTCATATGGGAACGGTTACGCAAGTACAATTTAAGTCTTTTCATCATATATATATTATTATTTTTTAAAAATATTAATCTTATAAGTTTTCGGTGAATGAGTGTAATTGATATCGTCACATGGAGCTTTCTCATAGTGTTCGTTTGTTCGAAATATTTTGTTTTTATTTCATTTGAAGTTGACCTCGATCGGAAGAAAGCTATTTGAGGTTGTGAAATTGGTTTTCTTTTTTGTTTGTTTTGTTTTTATTTGGAAAAAAAAGACTATTGTGTTGTTTTTATAAGATGGTGCTTAAGTGAATTGATTACAAAAATCAAGAGGATTATCATTTGGAACTTTTTTTAAAGTAAACGATACTTAGAAAAAATATATAAACTTAGTTCAAATATTACAGGACATGGTGTCTAAGAAGACACTTCGATTACCTAAACTAGCAAGGAGGTGATAAATAGACTCCTTGATTATTTTTACGCATAACACAGTATCACATTTGTCAAGCTTTAGAGGCTCGATCAAAAACATAGGAGGCCTAGGATACACATGAACAGATGGACAACTTGGTTTCCTTCCCTGAAATGAGAGCTCCTTCGCTGACATTTGCTTCCCCTGAATCATCAACCATCTGCATGAGGAGACAAGTTTAGAATATAATTCATGACCATTAAAAATGGCATCAGTGCTGTCTAGTTCCAGTTCCAAAGGGAAAAGACTGAGTTCATTAGCAATTTGTAACTCCTTCTACAAAGCTATTCTGCATGAAGAGGTGAGAAAGCATAACATATTTGTTGAAAACCAACTACCCAGTCACCTTTGTGATCTCGAAATACACATGCAATAGCAGCAAACACCATCTGTATTTAATTTGAACCATGTGGGAGGTGGTTTGTGCCAAGTGAGATTGATGCTTTTAGTAGTATTATAAACAGGTTCCTTGAGAGTCAAAATATGGAATTCTAAGGCCTGATTTAGGATATGATTTGAGTTCAGAAGATTTGATAAGTTATTATGGTTATTGTTAATGAGATTTGTCCATATTATCCACATGATAAAGGGAAAAAGATTAGTCTAATCAAGTTTGGAGTGAATAGGAGTGGGGTTGCTATTCCTAATCATATCCAACCAGTGACTGGTGGAGTGAGAGTTAAAAGTGAAGTTGAAATTTTTCCATAGATGATTTATGATAGGGCAGTAGAGAAAAATGTGATCAATATCCTCAATCGCATTCCTACAAACAGGACATTGGTCATTGATGTTGATACCAATACGATTTAGATTAGCCCCGGTAGGGATCCTATTATGGTTTAACATTGCCATAGAAAAAACTTAAAATTTATTAAGGCAGTGAAGGTGCCAAATCCACTTAAAGTCTTTGTTTAAAGGGGAATGGTTATCAATGGAATTATAAAAAGACTTAGTGGTGGTATTAGGGCACCATAAAGGGGTATCTATATTAGATAATTAGAGAGGAGGTCTATGAGGTGGATTATAGTATCTGGCAGGACAAAAGATAGATAGGAAAAATCCTAGCTATTATTAAAGATCTAACCTTTGAGAATGGATTTTCAAATAAAGGAAGGGTTACTCTTTCCCTTCTTATGGACATATTTATGTCTAATAGAATTACTCCAAATGACACTAGGGCTAGTGAGAAGTCTCCAAGCTAAACTACTAAGAATGGTTATGTTTTTAAACCTAGCCTTAGTAAGCCCTAAACCACCATCATGTCCCATTAAACCAGATGAAGCTTCTTCTGAGTATCAGTGGTACCCCAAACAAAATTTCTTTGAATCTTATTAATTTATTTAAGAATTTTGGCTGAGAGAAGGGTATATTGCATGCAGTGGCTTGAAATGGCACTCTAGCAAGGACAATTCTGCCACTAGTATTAAGGAAATTTGTTTTCCAGTTAGCAAGTCTCATTTGAAATTTATGGGTCTGTGTGAGTTCAATTAGATGTAATCCTTCTCCGGTCCAAAAATTATACTATCATTAATTATTATTTTTATTGATATGGGGAGGGCAAGTTAGAAATGAGGAGTAATATAAGGTGGAAAATCAAGTCTCGCCAGTTAAATTTAATCCAAGTCATTGTTACAAATTGTGTGTCATAACTTATTCTACTAGGAGTACATCTTTTCATTTCTTTGCTAAGCATGACTTTTATAAATCACTAAGGAAAAGTGGAAAACGAAAGGTAATTTTTTCAATATTTCTAGAACGAAATTCTTTAAAACAAACAAAGTGCGAAAATTTAATGCGCTTAATATGAAAATGGAGTGGTTCTTTTATGACTACTACTATCTCCGGATTAAAAAGAGTGTTCACTTAGTCAGTTGCACACCCCTTAAGAAAATACTAACTTCTAGGTAAAAATAAGTAATTTGACTAAAATGCTCCTAATTAAATAGGTATTGAGATTTGATTACCTAACACTTAATAAGGACAAAATCTGGAAAAATAAGATTAATTCTTTCTTGATTTGGTAAGTGAACACTCATTTTGACTCAAAAAATAAAGCTAAATGGACACTCTTTTTTTATCCGGATGAAATATATTGTTACTGATTCTTTCCCTTGAATTGTGCAATTAATTACATACATTATACGTTAGATATTATATTGTTTTATGTTATGGTTTGAATATCGTAGTGCTCTTTCATTCCATTATATTGTATTTATTTAAGGTAAATTATAAAAATTTAAGTCGTATCACTGAGCCATCATATTTTCGAAGTAGCCAAATGTTTATAACGGTCTTTGTCAATTTATTGAAAGTACTCTTCGACAAAACATACATATTAAAAGCAAATAAATCTGAAGAGGTCGTTTGGTTAGCACACAAATTAAGTTATCATTGGATTATAATGTAATCGCAGTACAATAACTAATAATCGCTGAAATATTTAGTGCAAGTATTGTTTTCACAAATATTTAGTTTATTATTTTAAAAACGAGATACATATCCATAATATAAGATCTTACAATTTTAATTTTGTTTGTAATGTAATAATGAAAAGATGAAATCAACATTATTTTGGTCAATTTTTTTCTTGATTTCTCACCGTTTGATATTCATATTAGTGTCCGACTAAATCCAAATCACGAGACATCTGATTAAGGATGGAGGAATCCAACCATCCCATCATGTTGGTGACTTGTTACATGTTGGATTCCATAAATAATGTCAAGCTTTATAGGAGTATCAAATTCCTAATTTTGGTGATCAAACTACCCGGAACTATAGTTGGTTTGAGCTGCGTTGTAGAGTTTTAGTTAATCTAACTAATTACTAGTACTATATTGATGAGAGTAGTCTAGTATATTAAATTTTGCTTCTTTTATTTCCGTATTGAAGAAAGCAATTGTGCCTCGTTTGAACAATATTTGATTGAAGTTGGAATTAAAAGAAGTAATAAATCCAAATTCACAATTTTTGAATTTAAGTTAGCATTTAATCATATTATCTTTAAGATACAAGTGCCATATGGTCAAGTCTGGTCAAACTGAAACTCAATTGATACGCATCCATCCATGTGTCCAAGACATATACTGAAAAAATATTAAACTGTTATGAAATACATATCCTTTGTATGGATGTCCATACACATTTACTGACCTTTTGTATGTTATATGTACCTATTAATTTGATCACTTAATATTTGTAACCTCCATTGAGTGGTTTCATCCTATAAATTCGGATGTTATTCACCTTTGAAGGTAGATGAATATACACTTGAAATAAGAAGAAAGTCTCGTCATCCTCTCTACTTCTTTGTCTACATCTCTTATCTTATATTGCTATTGCTATCATTTTATAACATGTTATCAGCACGAGACTCTACCGACTCAAGAAATTTTCAGAGGTTAAGGTACTATTTTTATTCTCTCTATTTTATGGCTAACCTTACAAAACTTGAGTTCGTTGCCTCGATATTTCGGGAAAGAACTACCTATCATAGGTGCTAGATGCTGAAATACATTTGGATGCTATGGGTCTTGGAGACACCATTAAAGAAAATAATGAAGCATCCAACCAAGAAAACGCCAAGGCTATGATATTCATACGCCATCACCTTGATGAGGCCCTAGAGATGGAATATCTTACTATTAAAGATCCACTCGTTTTATGAAAAAACTTGAAAGAAATGTATGACCACCTGAAGATGGTCTTCCTCCCAAAAGCACGATACGAATAGACCAATCTAAGGCTACAAGATTTCAAGTCAGTTATGAAGTACAATTCTGAGATGTTCAGAATTACTTCTATATTGACACTATGTGGAGAAAATATTAGTGATTCTGATATGCTGGAAATGAAGTTCTCCACCTTTCATGCCTCGAATGTGCTCCTGCAACAGTAATATCAAGAGAAAGGTTTCACAAAATATTGTGACTTGATTGCTCACCTTCTAGTGGCTGAACAAAATAACGATTCGCTGATGAACAATCATGAGAATCGACCTACTGGCGCTGTACCACTCCCCGGAGTGAATGAGGTGTACGCCCACTACTCTAGGCGTGGAAAACGTCGTGGCCCCAGTCGTGGTCGTGGTCGTGATAGTGATCGTGGTCGTGATAGTGGATGTGATAATGGTCAAGGAAGAAATTATTTCCTTGGTGTTAATCATTCATCAAAGAAAAATCACTATCGGAAGGGAAAAAAGAAGGATGAGAGACATGAAGTGCCAGAAGCACGTGACTCAGAAAACAAATACTATCGATGTGGTGGAAGAGGACATTGGTCACATACCTGTCATACGGCAAAGCACTTGGTTGAGCTTTATCAAGCATCAATGGAAAAAAAATCTTAAGCGAATTTTATCTCTGAAAATCAATTTGACATCACACACTTTAATGTAGCAGATTTCTTTGAGCACCCTGATGGAAAGATAGATCACTTGATTGGTGATGGTTCTGTGGTTAGAGATGATTAAGTTGTTTATATTTTTTATGCATTATTTTTGCTAGTCACAGTAGTTAATGAATAAAAGATCATATAACAATAGTTGTTTATGTGATTACTTAAAATTGTGCTTGTAATCTCCTATTGAAATATGTACTGCTGATACTCCATTTCGTGTGTATAATTTTGTTGTGGATTGAAGTCATATGTTACTTACTGCTTTGATTTAAATTGAATGGGGAATTGTTAATAAAATAATTATTATATCTCAAAATAAGTTAAACATGTTCTTTATTCTAATATCATACAATTATGAGTCTTAATATTCCTTCATTAAGTCCTTATATTTAATTAAATTGATATAAATATTGAATTATCTTAATGACATTTATTATGAGAATATTTGATCCGTTTTTCAGATGATTTTCTTCAAACAATTGAATGTCATATATTATTTTTAATGAACAGTAAATTGTCAGTTTCTAACATATCATTTGAATTTGTTGCAATTCAATTGATAACAGATTTGACCTCTTAAATAGCCATCATTCACTTATATTTTATTTCAAAATGAAACGTTGGCTTATATATAGTTCTATGTTTATAATTTTATATTACTGTTTTTTTAACGCTAGTTTGTTGAGCGTATGAAAATATTATGTACGGAGTATATATTTGGTATGTGGTAAGAATGATTTGATGTAAATTAATGAATTTAATTTATAGTAGTTGATAAATGGGTTTAATGGTATGGACGTTAAATTTGAGAGGGTGATTAATGAGAATTAAATGGATTTAATTTTGTGCAAAATATTAAGGTAACTATTAAAGACAAAGACACAAAAACTTTTAAAGAATGATAATAATTATACATATCATGGCTTGCCGAGAAGTTTTGCATTGGTATGTATCCATATTTGTGGTTATATTTCTTCTGAATGCTTTTTATGGCCAATGCCTTTATGACCTTTAATAAAATATTACGAATATCTCAAAAAGAATAAGAATCAATTTCAGATTTTCTTACTATGTTCATTGAGTAATACGTCATGTAGTTCATTCAATAACGATTACTTCGTTATATTACTTAGTTTCCACTTTGTATTTTCTAACAATCTATTTATTTTATTTTGGGCATGTCATTTTATTTGAATATATGGATAAGATATGAATAACTTTCAAAGCAAGTTTGGATTAGAATTGAATTATGCATTTATTATTTCTAAATATTCATTCGTTTACCGTTTCCTTTCATGACATCAGAAGTGTCTAATTAAATTTTCTTCATTACACCAACAGTGGCTAAGAAATATTTGATAGTACAAAACCAATTAAGGGCTCTAGAAGAGTTAATTATTTATCAAGAAGATCATGTCATTAATAGTGTCCAAGCAATATGTGATTATGGAGAATAAATTAAATGCTCATGAAGAACTTATATACTATTATGTCATTTGTTCTAGATTGTAATATACAAAGTTGTTATGATCGAAGCACAAGTTATAGTAAACCCGAAGTTTACTAAAGTAAATGGCTATCATATTGAAGCTATAAATGATTGGATGACTAAATATCTACAAAATCATAGGGGGTAAGAAATATGTATTTGAAATGTTACCCTCTTTATTCTCCAAATTGTATTGCACAAATATAAGCATGATGAAATCACATGTCACAATAAACCAGAAGTTTATTGTACAAAATAGAATTCATGTTGTAGTAAATCAGAAGTTTATTAAAACAAATAGCACATGACATGGTAAACCTGAAGTTTACTAGTACAAATAATTTTATCAATTGACGTGATAATTTTGGTTGTCCTGATTTAAATCTGATGTGCTAAGTTTGTATTCGGAATATATTGAAGAACTAGAAGATTCTTCAAGAATTAATTTGTTTGTTTCATGATAAGTTGATTATACTGACTAATGTTGGGATTGAATTTCTTAAATTCTGAAAAATATAAAAGGTGAATAAGGGTTTGTTCACTTGTTATGTGATGTCTTAAATAGATGCATCGATAAAATGGTTACATGTGCGTTTATTGTCAACCCGCAGTTTGCCATATGCAAAATTGCTTGCTCAAAATAATTGAGTTGAAAGCACAATTTTCAGATTATGTAATCAAGATAATTCATCTTGTTAATACTAGTTTATATTCAAGCTGGTTTAGGTCTTCCCCATAATATCAACAAAAATGACACCTCAAAAAAACCAAAAAATTTAGGTCTTCCCCACGTAACATGAATAGCAACAAAAGATTCATAATTAGTACTACTTACTAATTTAAATTTTAGATGTAACAATTTTGCCAGATTGCCATTTGCCAATACCACAACTGGAAAGAGATGATTAGTAACATGTACTTGCATATAAAAGGAAAAGTAAAAAGGTTTTAGAGCATAAATGTGATGCATGAACAAGGCATTGGAAAATGACAGATTAAAAGAAGACCAAAGAAACTAGAAATAATAAAGAGAAAGAAGTTAATGAATCACCAATAGGTAAAAACTTATTCATACCCCGTGTTTACACTAATAAATGCATGTTATGTATTTGCATAAAGAGGTGTAGCACTTAATTACATTTAATTAGCATGCATTCTCACCTCACTCGATCATTTAACTATAGTAAATTTACATGATTTGGTGTAAGCACATAACGCGGGTAATTAAGTATTTATAGGGTTGGGTGTGGTGGTGTTTCGCCTTGAACCTAGATGTGGAGAAACTCCTCTCAGGGAGCTCTTGCCCTTCTAACGTGCCATAAGCCGTGAGAATCAAGATTAACTGAGATAGTAGATTTTGGATAAGAATGATTCTATAAAAAAAGTTGATTAAAACTTATATTTGCCCCCTTATGGCAAATCTTCACAGCTTGTTGAGAAGACTACTAATAGAAACGCTGCATTTTCATTTACTAGCATGCCTTTTGTTTTAATTGACCTGAGATAGAAATCAAGCAGTGCAAAATAAATGAGGCTTGTGATGAGGTTCATTTCCCCCTAATTAAGAACAAAGGGCTATGATGTTATATATCCCACATTAGATATGAGTATTTCCATCATAATTGAGTCACTTGTCCCATATTATCATTTGTCCCATATGTTTTTTTAAGTACAGAGTCATTTGTCCACATTGGTGTTTGAGAAGAAGTTTGAACTTCCTTGTAGCTATAAAATGAGTTAATGAGTTTGACATGTTGGTCGAGCTCTTGGACTTTCATTCATTATGGAGGAAAACCAATAGTAGCTTCAATAGTTCAAAACTTTCTCATATATATATATGTATATATATAACATTTTATAAATATTTTATAAATATTTAAAGGGGGACATGGGACGAAACGTAAAAAATGTTTCGGCATTTCTGTTTCGTCAACGGAAATATCTCTTCGTGAATATGTTGCAATGTTTTGGGGAAACCATTGAGTATCCATAAATACTAAGTGATTTGCAGAAACGAATAAATACAAAATACATTTACAGAAAACAGAACACAATTTCTGCTTCTGAAATTCCCTTTCTCTGAGATTTATTCTTTTTTTAAAGTCTATATTTTATACGTGCGATTTCTGCTTCTGAAATTCGTTAGAGTGTAACTTTCGAATTTCTGAGAATATATGTTTTGTATCCTGGAAGGTTAATTCCTTAGTGAACCTTTTACACTTGAGAGGGAGGAATTAATACCTTTAAAGATAACATCATTTTTCGGTGTGTCTAACCTATTCTTAATTCCATTACCCTATTATACAACAATTTTAAAGGTATTAAATTCTGCAATGGAGTCAGTATTGGTTAAAGCGCAGTTGAACAATGAAGACAAATTGGAAAGGCTGAACGGACTCAACTACAAGAATTGGAGACTAAAGATGGAGTACCTTATGACAATTGCAAAGGTATTCTATGTTATGCTTCAAGGCTGTCCGGAGGATGTCACTGATCCGAATACAACCGAGGCACAAAATACTGAGGCAACAGAGAAGGCGAACAGATGGAAAAATGATGATTTCATTTGCCGCTACACAATTTTGCAGTCGCTGAACAACACACTGTTCAACGTATTTCACATCCACAAAATTGCTGCAGAACTCTGGAATGCTATAAAACGAAGGTATGTAAATGAATATGCTGGTAATAAGTCTTTTTTGGTTAACAAGTATGTTGAATACAAGATGGTGGATTCTCGACTGGTCATTGATCAGGTTAACGAGTTAAATGATATAGCAATAGAATGTGTTAATGCTGGTGAACTCATTTCTGAAACTTTTCAAGTTTCAACCATCATTGGTAAACCTCCGCCTTCATGGAAAGATTACCAAAAGAAACTAAAACATAAGAAGAGGCATATCTCTTTGGATGAACTTCTTCAGGGCATTCAAATTGAGACCGAAAGCATTAGAAGAGATGGTTCAGTTTCTTCAAAGAATGATGGTGTGAATCATGTTTATGAGAAAAACCTTCATGGAACTTCTAAGGGAAACCAAGGAACGTCCAAGAAGAGGAAATTCTTTAAGAAAAATGGGAATGAGGATAATAGAAACAACAAAAAAGGCAGTTGTTATGTTTGTGGCAAACCTGACCACTATGCTAGGGAATGTCGTCATCGTAAAGGGAAAGACAAGAAAAAGGAACAAACCAATGTGATTGATGACAAAGACTTTGTCGTTGTCATGTCTGAAGTATGCCTTGTCAACAATGGCACTACTTATTGGTGGGTGGACTCAGGTGCTACCTGTCATGTTACCCCAAACAAGAGTTTGTTCAAGACATATGAAATGGTGAAAAAGGCCAAGGCCGTCTACATGGGAAATGCGTCATCAAGTGAAGTTCTTGGCGTAGGCACTGTTGTTCTTCCCCTCACTTCAAAAAATACTTTAACTCTGAGAAATGTGTATCATATCCCCTCTATGAGGAAGAATCTTGTATCGGTAAACAAATTGGACGAAAATGGTTTCAAAGTAGCATTTGGTTCCCAAAAGTGATTATCACTAAGAATGAGAAGTTTGTAGGAAAATGCTACATGAAACACAAAATGTACTTATTGAATATTGACTATAATAAGACTGCATCTTCTGCTTACTTTTCTGATATTTTACTTAATGTTGATGATCATGATAATTAGCACTGTAGACTAGGACATATTGGTATAAATTCTATGAATCACATGATTTCAAATGATTTTATTTCTAAGTCCTCTAAAACTTTTACCTCAAAAAACTTGTGAAAGTTGCTCTCAATCCAAATTGACTAAATATTCTTTCAAAATTGTTGTTAGAGCAAATGGTTTACTTGAACTTATTCATACAGATATTTGTGATAATAAAGAGCATATTACTAAAGGAGGTAAAAGAGATTTCATAACTTTTATTGATGATTATTCAAAATTCACCTATGTGTACTTGCTTAAAACAAAAGATGAGGCATTTAATAAGTTTAAAATCTTCAAGGAGGAAGTTAAAAATAAAACTAATTTAAGGATCAAATGTTTGAGATCGGACATGGGTGGTGAATATCTATCTAACGAGTTTATATCATTTTGTTTACAAAATGGAATTGTTAAAGAATTTTCAGCACCTAATACTCCACCACAAAATGGAGTGGCCGAAAGAAAAAATAGATCCTTAATGGAAATGGTTAGTGCCATGCTAATACATTCAAAATTACCAATGAGTTATTGGGGAGATGCACTATTGAGTTCTTGTTACATTACTAACATTATTGTAAACAAGAAACATATGAAAACTCCATTTGAGTTGTTTATTGGGCGTAAGCCTAGTATTAAACATCTAAGGGTATGGGGTTGTATTGTATATGTTTTGGACGCAATTTTGAAAAGGTAGAAACTTGGTAGTAGAGCAGTTAAATATATTTTTATTGATTATTCTGCTATGAGTAAATCATATAGATTTCTTAGGCTTCATGATAATAGTGTATTTGATGCTGTGCATGCTATATTTTATGAACACTTGAATATTCGTGATGCTGATAAAATAGAAATAAATAATAATTTATTTGGTGAACTTGATATTAATGAGCATGCAACCGGAAATGAAATTGTGAATAATGAGAATTTAGAAGAAAAGGAGAATGATGAAATAATAGAATTAAGGAGAATTAAGAGACATAGAATTGAAAAGAATTTTGGTCCTGATATGTTGACTTACATGTTAGAAGAGGATCCAAAAACTTTTCAAGAAGCTATGTCACAATCAGATTCTGATATGTGGAAAAGAGCCATGGATGATGAAATCAAGTCTATACTTGAAAACCAAACCTGGATTCTTATTGGTTTATCTCCTATGACTAAACTTATTGGTTGCAAGTGGTTTCTGAAAAAGAAACTCAAAACTGATGGTACTATTGATAAGTACAAGGCTAGATTGGTAGCCAAAGGTTATAGTCAAAAAGAAGAGATTGATTATTTTGAGACATTCTCTCCCGTTTCTAAATTCACATCAATCAGAACCATGTTTGATATTGCATCTATGTATGGATTAGAGGTTCATCAAATGGATGTTAAAACTGTGTTCTTAAACGAAGACTTAGATGAGAAAATTTATTTGCATCAACCTGAAGGTTATGTTGTTAAGGGTGAAGAACATAAAGTATGCAAATTAAAAGAGTCTCTGTATAGGCTTAAATAAGCACCACGACAATGGTACAAAAAGTTTAAGCAATAAATTAAAAGATTCGGATTTAAGAGTAGCAAAGTAGAAAGTTGTGTTTTTACTAAGGTTACTCTTGAGTATAAAGTAGTGGTGTCTTTATACGTTGATGACTTGCTTATCTTTGGTTCTGACATAAAATATGTGAATAAGACCAAAGAGTTTTTAAAGCAAGCTTTTGACATAAAGGATTTAGGTCTTGTTGATGTCATATTGGGAGTCAAAGTGCTCAAGAGAGGAGGAACTTACATTCTAACACAATCTCATTACATTGAGAAAGTGTTAAAGAAGTTTTAATTACTTTGACTGCAAGGATAGTACAAGTCTTATCAATCCAACCGTAAAATTAGTTCCAAATGAAGGAGAAACTATAAATCAAGAAAAATATGCCAAAATAATCGATAGTATTATGTATACGGTGAATCACACAAGACCTGATCTTGCGTGTTCTATTGACATATTGAGTAGATTTACTAGCAATTCGAGAGAAAATCATTGGAAGGAACTAAAACGAGTACTACGGTACTTGAAGTCAACAAGGAGTTATGGTCTGAATTACAAATGCAATGCATCTATACTTGAGTGTTTTAGTGATGCAAATTGTGCATCAGATGCAAGTGATTCTAAGTCAACTAGTGGATGGTTATTTAACTGTTGGAGGTGCCATAGTTTCTTGGGCTTCGAAAAAGCAAAGTTGTGTTGCTTTATCTTCAATGGAATCTGAATACATAGCCATGTCAATGGATGGCAAAGAGCTTTTGTGGTTTAGAAGATTCCTAAAAACTATTTCTTTTATAGAACCAAAGAATGATCTTATAACTTTGTATTGTGACAATCAAGCTGCGCTTTACAATGCAAAGAATGAGAGAATATCTGATCATAGTAAACATATTTCTATGAGATATAATCATGTTCGAAGTATGGTTAAGAAGGGGAAGATCACACTTGAATATCTTCCAACAAAGCAAATGCTAGCAGATCCGTTAACAAAACCGTTATCGGGAGATAAGATTAAAAAGGTCATGCGAGATATGGGGCTATTACCGATATAAACGATGTCTTGATTGAAACCAATTCTATTCTAAGGCACATGTTATATATTTGACATCTTATTATGAGAGTTAAAAAGGCAATTCAATATTAGACATTGGCGAGATGGAAACTTGGATACATCTCAAGGTGCATAATTCAGAAATAGTGGGGGTGATACTATTTCAAAAGCTCTATATCTGACCTATGCACTTTTGTTTACAACATGTAAAGGTGGACTCTAAGTCCTTAATAGACTTATAGCTATGTGGAATGTGTTGTGGACATTCTTGATGAGTCTACCTATACAAGTATAGAAGTGAGAGGTCGCTTCTTAGGGATCATTCGGTAAGATCCTAGAGTAGTTGTGATTCCAGGATTCAGCATAAGGCCCATATTCAACGATGCTGCCAAGATTAAAAAGAAGCAATAAATCATATGCAACGAGAATATGATTGCTTAGTGTTTCATATTCGATCATAAGTTAAAGGCCTAGTCCATTTCATGGTTATTCGTTGCGTTATATATTTTTATTATTATTTTCATTATGCATGTAAATAAGTGTGGATTGTTATATATCCCACATTGGATATGGATATTTCCATCATAATTGAGTCACTTGTCCCACATTGTCATTTGTCCCACATAGTCGATTGTCCCACATTGATGTAGTTTAAGTAAAGAGTCATTTGTCTCACATTGGTGTTTGAGAAGAAGTTTGAACTTCCTTGTGGCTATAAAAGGAGTTAATGGGGTTGACATGTTGATCGAGCTCTTGAGCTTTCATTCATTATGGAGGAAAACCAATAGTAGCTTCAATAGTTCAAAACTTTTTCTCTCTCTCACACACACACACACACATATATATATATATATATAAGAAAGAAATAAATAAATAAATATTTTATAAATGTTTAAAGGGGGACATGGGACGAAGCGTAAAAAAACGTTTCGGCATTTCTGTTTCGTCAACGAAAATATCCCTTCGTGAATATATTGCAACATTTCGGGGCAACCATTGTGTAACTTTCGAATTTATGAAAATATAAGTTTTGTATCGTGGAAGGTTAATTACTCAGTGAACCTTTTACACATGAGAGGAAGGAATTAATATCTTTAAAGATAACATCGTTTTTCGATGTGTCTAACCTATTCTTAATTCCATTACCATATTATACCACATATGCATAATACAATAGACATTATTCTCACTAGCATAGCACATAGGCTGTGCACCTCCTCTGTATTTTGCAATCAAAGTATACAGCTTCTTATTAATGAGTCATGTTGCGAATTCAAAGCAATAAAGATATAGTATATCTTCTCTTCACCTGTTAAACCCCATGATCTTAGAGCAGGCCCAATTCTGTCCTTTCACATTAACTCAAAGGTAAATTTGGGGCGTTTTTCATACCTTTTTTTTACCTTATGCGTTCTAATCCGGAACTAAGTTACCCACCCGACTAATTTGAATTCACGTAGTATAAACCACGAAAGTAGAAGCGCTCCTTATCAGGAATTTCTCCACTTCCATAGCTCAAACTTGAAATATCTGGTTAAAGATGAAAGTGTCCTATCCATTCCACCACACTCGTTGTGGTGTTTTTCATGCCTTTTTTTTTTCTTTTATGCATTTTTATCCGAAACCTACTAAACCGATTAATCTGAATTCACGCAGGTAGCCCATTCAAGAAGAAACACTCCTTACTAAGAGTTTTTCCATTCAAATGGCTCGAAACCGAAATATTTGACTAAAGATAGAAGGACGTCGTCCATTCCACCTTGTCTTTAATAAGACAGATTTCTCTATCAATATATTTGACAGCTTCTACCTGTCCCTGTGGGTGATGTAAAGTCGGGGGAAATAATAGTTATATGTACATATGTGTCCAGGTGGTAAAATTTAATTCCAGTTATTGAATGAAGGGAGAACAAAAATTAAATACAGGGGTTTGAAGTTGCTTTCAAAAGTATTAGTCTGGCACGTTCTTTTTTTTTTTATATCAAGCTTTTAGGCTTAGTTCCGGTCTCTCAGCATTGCTATCAGTAAATCGCGGGATGTGCCTGAATGACCAGGGTTTGAGAACAGAGCAACTGATATCACCTACAAGGTCTTATTCCAGAAGAGAGCAAATTGCTCCCATATAAGTTATCATGTTTCACTTTTGCACGTTCTTTAAAAAATTATACATAAAAAGTGTACTTTTACTAATTTGTCCTTAATTAACTATCTTCACAAATAAGGTTAAATTAATTTATTCGTTCGAGATTTTGGGTTCGAGTCCTGGATATAGAAAAATCTTTGGCAGAGAGCGCTTTCCAGACTCTATGCGGCGCGAATCCGGTCTCAAATGCAGGTACCGGACCCCGGTGGAAAATCAAAAAAAAATTAACACTTATTTGAACTCTTCAAATTTATAATTTTTATGCTATGTAATCAATATTATTTACTTTCAAGAATAACTAATATTAAGGGCAAACTGAGAAAAATCATTAACTCTATTTTGATTTTGTAAAATGACAAATATTTTTAGTAATCTTGACAATTAATGGGACTAGGGAGTATAAATATTACTCCGTATAAAAAAAAATGTATATTTTAAAATTTAGTCAAACTTTCTTTGAGTATTATTGGGAAGGTAAAACAGATGAGGGATGGAGTATCGCATTAACAAAAGTTTCTGGGTTAGTTGAACCTTTGCTTAATATTTCGGGAAACCTTTGTCCGAATTTGAATTAACATGTTTAACATCAGTAGTTGAAAACTTTCAGCAGTCCAACAGACAAGATCTCTTGCTAAAGTATTTAAGAGTAGGTGAAAATCTTGTCAATCGGCGCATGCAAGATGAAGGAAAAACAAGGTCAAAGCAAATATTCCACGGTGTTTATTCTACGTATTTAAGCTATAAAATATATTAGAGATGAATCCATGATTTAAATTTAATGAGTTCAATTTTTAAGATTTTTAGCATTAAACTTATTTGAATGAGTTCAAGTATGTATACTTTGTGTTGAAATTTCTGAGTTCAAAATGAACCCGTAGTCGAAAGGTCCATCCTTGATAAGACAACCATGGATAAAACAATAATACTAGCGAGTGACTCACCAACTCGAAAGTTAGAAACATGAAAGGCATGAAGGGATAGGTGACCGAATAAGAGAGGTTTTTACCGCTTTCTCTTTTCTCCAGCACTTTCGGGCTGATCATCTCGCTCCAACAAAGCAAGCTTAGGAATAAATCTAATAGAAATTTAGGTCTTTGTTCGCTTGAAAACATATAGACGGAGCCAGAAATTGAATTTTATGAATTCAGAATTCTAGTCCTTTTATATTATTCGGTTTTAAATTAATAATTTGTATGTATTCACTATATTTCTTAAGACAAATATAGTATTTTAATCAAAATTAAATGAGTTCAATTGAACCAGTAATAAACACACTAGTTCCTCCCCTGATAACACATGAACGGACAAATGGTTCAAATGAAAGACAATGGCACCAAAAGAAGCAACCAATTAATACAGAGTGTTGGCTAGCTCATAAACATTGCGCATGCATGTGAATTGAAAGGCTTTCTCTCAGTTCAAGTTACAAAATGCTCCCAACCTGTCAACAGACTGGAAAACGTGATTGTCACTGCTGCAACAGCAAAGGATAAGGTACATATTTAACTTCCTCATCTGCAAACAGACGCAGATAGATATATAATGCCTATAATCTTTAGCATAGATCATAAATGTATATGTGAAAAAATTCTGGAAAGTTGTCTAAATATTAAGTTGAACACATATTTTTAAAGAATTCAAACATTAAATTGAAATTTTGAATCTTCCTTTCTCCTTCTGCAAAAATGATGTCTGAAGTGTTTTTCACCACACATTAACTATTTATTTTTAATTTCAACACTCTCATCAAATAAGTACTCCTAACTGCTAATCTAGGAGAACAGTTTCAAGTCCAGTGGCGGAGCCACATATATCCAAGTTGTGTCAACTGACACCCTTTCTTCGAAAAATTACACTGTGCATATATATATATATATATATATATATACGTGTGTGTTGAATTTCCTTAATTAATTTTTTCATATATTTATTTTTTTAATTTTTGACATCTTAATAAAAATCCTAACTCCACCACTAATTCTAACCCTTAAAAGTATTTTTCGCCACTTGGTACTCAAAAGCTACTCAAAATCAGCTCATCCAAATAAACGTTTCTTCTTCTTCTTTATGATGTATCTTCTTTTGGACATTCTTTAGATGTAAGATAACAAAACGCCATGCATGATTAGTTGTTAATTGGCTACTCTCTTAGACGCATATCCTTCGTCACAATGACGAGAAATTAAGTTGGCAAAAGTGTTAAGACACATGCTTCTCACATGAATGCTTCGTTTGTAACCAACGAGGAAAGTGAAATAAATAATTGTAGTATCACGGACAACTAGTTGACATATTAAAATTTTAATAATAAGAAAAAAAAATATATGCCTATTACAATAGAAATATCAAGCACAATAAACTTTAGGAAAAAGAGTCAAATTTGCCCTCCAACTATGTATTAAGGATCACATTTGTCCTCCGTTAAAGTTTGGGGTCAAATATACCCTCCACGTTAGCAAAGTTATCAAATATACCCTCAGTTGGACGGAAATCCCATGTGGATGCCACATTGGATCCACGTGGACGCCACGCCGGATCCACATGGAGGACAATAAACACATGGCAGGTGGGACCCACATCGCCACCCCACTGCTTCAACCAAATGACTCATGTACCACCACTCCGACCTCCAACAACCACCGCCGACCACCCCCATTGCGTACACCACTACCACTATACCAGCACAACCACACCATAAACCAAACAACATCACTGCTACCAACAAACACTCCGGTGAACCCCATCAAACTCTGGCCAGATCCGTGAGCGGGCCCACCACGTCACAATCGTCTTCGGCGAATCACAACAACGACAATATCACAACTCCCCGCATACATCGCTGTTTCACAACCACCGGCAAACACCATATGGGTTGTGTAGAATTTGGGATGTCGCTATCGATGTGGTTGAAGCAGTGGTTTCCCCTTTTCTGAAATGTCACCTACCAACCTTGTCATGTACAAAATTAACTCGCTTCAGTAAAATGATTGTAGCTGATTGAACATTAATTGTTGATGATGTTAACCCATTTTTTCATGATTTTAAATTGTTGATGATTGCATTGTGTTATCTGCTATACTAAAAGTTGTTAACTTTTCAACTACACAACTCATCTGGACCGATTGGGTGGAGTGGGTCGACGAGGTTAGGGGTTCGATAGTTGGGTGGTTATATGGTGACAGTGACCGATGGTAGGTGGCTGTCGGGTTGGTTGGGTTCCGATGACGGGTGGGGAAAGGGTGTCAGTAACTAGTGGGTAATTGCCTGATGGGAATGAAGTGACGCTGGTGACATATGGGTTGGGGGAATCGGGTCGGATTGGAATGACGGTGGTGGAGGGTTGGTCGACGGGACGGTGTCGATAGCGGCATCTGCTGTGGTGTGGTAACGGTGGTTTGGGTAGTGGGGTGAAGGGTGGCGGCTCGTCAACGATGGCGGTGGTTGGCTGCTCTAGTTCACTGGAGCTGGAGCTCCTCGCCGGATCAGCGGGAGACGCTGAACATAGGGAGTAGAAGTGGGTGGCGATGTGGGTCCCACATGCCATGTGTTTATTGTCCTCCACGTGGATCTAACGTGGCGTCCATGTGGATCCAATATGGCATCCACATGGGATTTCCGTCCAACTGAGGGTAGAACTTAGCTAATGTCGAGGGTATATTTGACCTTAAACTTTAACGGAGAGCAAATGTGATCCTTAATACATAGTTGGAGGGCAAATCTGACCTTTTCCCTAAACTTTAATTGAAAATATAATACTCCTATAAAAAAAATGAAGAAACAAAACCTGATTCAAGTAACTTGATCTCAAAATGAGAACTTATTACTTCATAAACTTTCAATAATGCTTAATATTCAAGAAAATGTCATATCAATGATTTTTTTTGTCACACACTTTTGACTTTTCCTCTTGCTTGTTTCGAGAATAATATTATTTAAAAGAAATTTTTGAAGGTTCAAGGAACAAAGAAAAATATAAAAACTTGAATGTACAAAAAAAATATAAAAAAAAAGTTTACGTTGATGTTTAGGGAAATGAGCTATTTTTGCATACCCAAAAAAAAGAGATGAAAAGTCATTTTAGTGAAAAGGTAAAACAAAATTAATGATTATTTTTTACTTTACTTTCATAAATTCTTTATTTTAAACCTTCCAAGCTTATTTTGAGGCCCTTCTTATGTCAAATCAAAGTACAAAAGAGACATTCATTTTTAGTAAAAGTCTGTAGTACTTTTTTTTTTCTTTTTTAAACAAAAGCTTATACTATTATAATTATTGTGGTATAAAATGAGGCCTTTAAAAGTTGGAGACCTAAAGTGCTGACTCTAAAGGGGCGCTAGCGCTTGACTAATAAGATATCAAAGGGGCCTGAAAAAACGTAATAGGCTGCTACTCTAGGAAGCTTCAACAACTTTATCCAAAGACCATCCATGTTTTTGGTTTACACGCCACTTAAAAAATATTACTAGAAGGGGTATTTGACGTATTTTACTCTTATTTATGTCTAAATCATAATTTCTCTCTATTAAATGTTTAGGCATCGTTTGGTAGTTGGTTAAGAGTATGCAGATATTAGTTATGCATGTATTAGTAATGCAGGTATTAGTTATGCATTATTTAATTATATAGGTATTAGTAATAATTAAATTAAAATATTATTTATTTAAAAATATTATAGTAAAAATTATATAAAAATATTGTTTAGAAAAGGAAAGTATTTAAGTGGGGAGCAATAAGGATAATATTGTTATTTCAACGTTTTATTCATGTATTAGTTATTCATCTTCTACCCCGCATAAAATAATACATATATTCCCTTATAACTTATACAT
This sequence comes from Anisodus tanguticus, assembly GCA_034509755.1. Classification (NCBI taxonomy): domain Eukaryota; kingdom Viridiplantae; phylum Streptophyta; class Magnoliopsida; order Solanales; family Solanaceae; genus Anisodus; species Anisodus tanguticus. The sequence continues at coordinate 44,450,790 of CM067543.1, read as the reverse complement.
GTATTAATTATGCCGGTTTCTGAATTACAAACCAAATATCGTACTAATTTTATACATTAATAACTTATTTTCTAACTAGCTACCAAATGCGGTATACGATAGACGTATGCAGAAATTAATACATGAATAAGCTCTTAACTAGCTACCAAACATGGTATAAGTTAATGCAAAAATTAATACATGAATAACTTGTCTCTTAGCTATCAAACTATCCCTTGTTTGATATCAGAAAGGTATAACAGGTGAAACCAAGCACGACTATCAGCAGTGACGGAGAAGAAAATGACATACTTCTCTCCACAGGCGACATTTTGAACACGTTCCATAAGGTCTTTCAGTTCTCTATGCATGTTGAACTGCGGTAAAATATCAGCAAGAAACTCCAGTTTCTATTTGATTCCTCACGATAGAGATTACGTCACCCCAAGAATGCAGATGTTTCAGCATGTACGATAACATGTTGATGAGGCATTTCAAATCTGTCACGGTAATATGGGAGGCTGATTCATCCAGAAACTGAAAGCATAATTCTCTGACCTCCACATTGACGGACTTGATCTCCTGTATGAAATCAGATAATGAAAGACTCATTTCCCCGGTGTTTCTTCCAACCATAGTACTTTCATAACTACAATTGCTAATTAATTTGTCGGCACTCACTTCAGCACGCATTAAGAGATCATCCACTTTGTCAAGCTTCGCGCGATGCCTGAGAAAATCCATGAGAAAGACTCTAAGGAAAATAAGCTCACCATGAGCATTTTCCATCAGATCCAAAACTTGAGCTTCCAAAGTGGCTTTGTGCATTAGCAGATCCGTCAAGTTTCTCTCAGACTTGATTAACTTGAAAACCGCAGTCAAAAGGTGAAGCAACGTACTGACCTTCCTACTCTGTCTGCTCTCCAAAGCATCCTCATAAGATAGACGGATAGCAGCTTCGGCCTCAATTGCTAAAGTTCCAATGTCTGCCAAGAGATCATTTTGCTTCTTACATTCAATGTACTGAATTGGGGGATCTACAAGAAATGTTACCAGGACCAACAACCCATGATCAACGAGTTTCAGGCTCCATCCTTCAGTAGCAGATTTTCAAGAATATATTCATGAAAACATCATCCGTCTTTGAGCTATCAGATGAGGACAATGTCTTTGAGCCTTGAGGATTTTAGCATGGTGAAGTAAGAATCAATGGCCTCAAAATTAGTAGGAAGAGAGTTCAGCGGATATATCACAGGATGATCTGGTTTTGACGATGCAGAAATGATAATATGTTGAATTGCTGCCTTAATAAATTTGAATTTAAGAAGCAATTGAAAATGCAAGAGATTAATTTATGTTCCTGATTCTCCTTCCTCTGAATCATGAGAAAGAAAACTAACGAATGACTCCGCTTCGGTGGTCACAGACTGTACTAAGGGCAAGATATCAGTTATCTGTGTCTGATCCTTGCAAAGTAATGCATCTACCTTGACAGACTCGATCTCCTGTAAGAAATCAGGTACTTCCCTGGTGCTGCTTCCGTCCATGAAACTTTCATAACTACAAGTGCTAGTTGATGTTGCCTTGTGGGAAGCCACTTCAGCAAGCGTTAAGAGATTCTCCAGTTTGCCAAGCTCTGTGTTTTGCCTGAAAAGGTCCATGAGAAAGCCCTTAAGGAAAATAAGCTCTTCATGAGCATTTTCCATCAGATCAAGAAATTCAGATTTCAGCATAGCTTTGTGCTTTAGTTGATCAGTCAACTTTCCCTTGCACTTGATTAGCTTGAAAGCCACGGTAAAAAATTGAAGCAAAAGGCTGACTTTCCTACTTTTTTCTGTTGTCCAAAGCATCCTCAAAAGTCAAACTGATAGCAGCTTCAGCCTCAATTGCTAAAGTTCCAATGTCTGCCAAAAGATGATTTTGCTTCTTGCATTCAATGTATTGAATTGGGGGATCTATAAGAAATATTACCAGGACCAACAACCCGTGGTAAAAACTTTTGACCTTATTTGTATCAGTAAATGCTAAACTGACTCCATCCTTTAGTAGCAGATTGTCAAGAATATATTTATGAAACCCCATGAAAACCTCATCCATTTCGAGGATCCCTGAGGATGATCTCGTAGAGGATTTTACCATGTTGAAATAAGAATCAATGACCTCGAAATTGCATGGAAGAAAGTTCAGCAGATTTGTCAAAGGATTGTCTGTTGTTGATGATGCAGAAATGTCCGGACATATCAGTCCAATCACTGCCTTAATAACCTGAACTTCAGAAGCAATTGAAAATGTAAGAGATTAGTTTCACCAGCCAAGTCCTCTCGCTTTGCATTAAGAGAAAGAGAGCTAATCACAGACCATGCTTCCGTGGTCACAGATTGAACCACAGTCAAAACGTAGTCATCTTATGTTGCTCTTTGCACTGCTCCAATGAATCCATGAGAAAAGTTCTCGAGGATATAAGCATTTCCTGAAAATCGACAATCAGATCCTTCAAAGGAGCGGTCATGGAGACTTCATATTTTAGTTGCTCAATCAGACCGCTTTCGACCTTGACCTGATTAAGCTTAACTTGCAAACAGAAAAGAACATCGTCTACTTCTGTAATCCTGCTCACTGAAGCATCCTCGTACAATGAACAGATAGCAGATTTGACCTCTAATGTGATATATTCAATTTCTATCAACAGATCGTCTCGTTTCTTGCATTTAATATACTGAATAGTAGGATCAGCAAGAAAGGTTAACAAGAGTATGACTCCTTGGATTAACTTTTTCAACTCATTTGATAGAGTAGATATCAACTTGGCTCCATCATGTAACAACTTCCTGAGATCGTCAAGAATACATTCAAGAAACCCCAACACAACCTCATCCATCTTCTGGTTACCTGAGGATGATATCTCTGAGGATTTTAGCATATGCTAAAATAAGAATCAATGACCTCAAATTTATTCGGAACAAAGTTCAGCAGATCTGACATAGGATGGTCTGGTGTTGATGATGCAGAAATGACGGGACATATCAGTCTAATCACTGCCTTAATGAACTTGAACTTAAAAAGCAATTGAAAACGCAAGACATTAATTTTCCTTTCCAATTCTCCTTCCTCTGAAACATGAGAAAGAAAATCAATGAGTGATCCTGCTTCAGTGGGTTACCTATTGAACCACGGACAGAACATCAGTCATCTTATTTTGCTCTTTGCACTGCTCAAATGGATCCATGAGAGAAGTTTTCAAGAATATCAAGTCTTCCCCAACATAGCCAATCGAGTTATTCAAAGAAGCCATCATGGTAGCTTCATGTAGCTTAACCAGAGTACACTCTATGTTGACATGATTAAACTTCACTTGGAAAGGCAATATCGCAAGCCGGTACTCTACTTCAGTAGTCTTTCTCGTATCCTCATCATAGAAGGAGGAGACCACAATTCCGGCCTCACTGGAGAAAGATTCAATACGTGATAGAAGAGACTGTAAGTTTTGGTCCTGAAACGATGGTGTTGACAAGTTCAGAAGAAACGTACTTAGGCAAACCAATCCTTGTCGTAGCCATCGCATATGATGATCGAAGCTGGCATCACGACTTAGCAGTTGTTCTAGCTCAACTTGAACAGTACAAAAAAGACCTACCACAAGTTCATATATCATCATTTGTTTTTTTATCCTGATGATGAGTGGCCTTTTAAGAAACTCATACTCCTATATATTTGTCGCCTCAGTTCAGAGCCAATAGGATTTACTGTTTCCAGCAATTCAGAAAAATGCCTTGGCAGTTGGCACCACATATTCCCGGTCGCAATATAAGAAAGATAGGTGCACCACAGTGTAAGCTACATCCTCAGCATGTATCAAGAAATCATGATTTGCAACAAACCTAAGGAGGAATTTTAAAGACGTCAGCTTCTTTTTCAGCAGATTAGTTTTTGAGTCATTCATACAGTTCAATAGAACCGTAGCACTCTCTCCAACAAAGCAGATACATATTCCTTCATCTCCACAGTGTCTTGGATACAGCTTGATGATCTTGATGGCTTTGTAGCTCTTTTTTTTTTTTTTTATGAAAGAACCCGCAGCCGCTACTCTCTCGAGTGTGCACAGGGTAAACCCCGGACTGACGCAATAGCCTGCAAACCACGTCAGCCGATTAACCACACTTGGCAAGCCATGTGTGACAGGCTCAACCAAGAAGGTTTATGCAGGGGATCGAACTCGTGACCTTGCGGTCCCGCGCTCTACTGCTACACCAACTTGGCTACCCTTGCGGGTTATGGCTTTGTAGCTCTGATTCGACTAGCAATGCAGGCAGGAAAGGTTTTATTTTTTCCACCGCCTCTGGAATCATCATTGTGATTGTTTCATCTCCCCGGTCTCTATAAATACGAAATCTTATTATTTTTATTAGCACGTGTAATAATGTATATATTTACTATATTTTGTGTTGTATAACTATGTTAGAATTGAGATTCTTATTATAGAAGGATTCAACATTATACACCTATATATATTTTGTATTAATGAGAAAGGCTCCCCCAAGGGAGTAATACAATTTAACATGGTATCAAGATCCAAAACCATATCACCAATTCTCAAAAACCCAAAATTAGCTAAACTAGACCCCAATTGGAATGCGGTCATGTGTGATGAATTTAATGCTTTAACAAAACATCACACTTGGGATTTGATTCCTACACCGGAGGGGGTGAATGTAATCTGATGGATGTGGATTTTTCGTCACAAATACAGAGATAGTGGTGACCTTGAGAGGTACAAGACAAGACTTGTGGCTAATGACACAAATCAGCAGGAGAGTATTGATTGTAGTGAGACGTTCAGTCCGGTTGTTAAACCGGCTACCATTCGCACGGTTTTTAGCATTGGTATGAGTAAGCATTTGCCTATTCATCAGCTTGTTGTGAAAAATGCATTTTTGCACGGATATTTGAAAAAGACTATTTATATGCACCAGCCGCTTGGTTTTGTTCATCCAGCAGTCCCTCAGTATGTGTGTCATCTTCGTAAGTCACTGTATGGGTTGAAACATGCCCCCCGAGCATGGTATGATCGCTTTGCACGGTTTATTTTGCAAATTGGGTTTGTATGCAACAAGTGTGATAATTCTCTATTTATTTTTCATAGAGCTAGTAGCATTGCATATTTATTGTTGTATGTAAATGATATTGTGCTTACTGCCTCCTCTGGTTTGCTGAAAAATGAGATTATTGTCTTGCCCAAAACTGAATTTGCTATGAGTGACCAGGGAAGTTGAACTATTTTTTAGGGATCTCATTGACTCGATCTACAGACACTATGTTTCTTTGTCAACGTAAGTATGCAGAGGAGATTGTGTACATGGCGAAAATGATAAATTACAAGATCATGTCTACTCATGTTGACTCTAAATCAAAGCTTACTGTTGTTGGTGGTAATCCAGTACACCACCCTCTCTCCGACTCCTCCCCAGTCACTGGCAACCCGAACCCAACCACCACCGGCATCCGGACCATTACCCCATACCACCAAACCACCGATTAGGCCCAAACCCACCCCCGACGCCTTATCCAACATTACCTAACCAACACCACATCAATTTTCCCACTTCGTCGACCAACCCCGGAACTCGGATCGATACCCTCACAACACCACCACTGACAACCATCCCCAACCCACCACCGACAGATCCAGCAACCACAAACAACACACCTCACCCCGTCGCCGTACGCAGTTCCCCCAAACATATCTACCATAATTATACAACACAAAATATGGTAAATATGTGCATTGTTACACATGCTAATAATTTTAACAAAGTCACGAAAAGCTTTTTCAAATAGGGTCATAACTTGTTTAAAGGAATATGTTCCCTTGATTTTATTGATGAATGATTTATAATAAACATAAGGATACAAGCATATTTACTTTGATACAAACTAGGTAACTAATTCACCTAATTACAAAAGGTTTATAATTCTACCTAAAATATGAGATATATAATTAATGAAAGAATATTGGAAAATATTCTATTACACCCCCGCAGTCGAAGCGGGAGGTTCTCGAACACTGAGGCTGGCTCGAAAATCATCAAATAGTATGCACAGAAGTCCTTTGGTGAAGAAGTCGGCAATATGATATCTGGAAGGAACATGAAGGACACGAACTTGACCACGAGCCATTTTTCACGAACGAAATGAATGTCCATCTCAATGTGTTTAGTGCGCTGATGTTGGACGGAATTGTCGAAAAGATATATCGCACTAATATTATCGCAGTAGACCAGTGTTGCCTTTTGAATCGGGCAGTGAAGCTCAAGTAGAAGGTTACAGATCCAACAAGACTTAGAGACGACTTTGGCAACACCTCTCTATTATGCTTTTGTATTGGATCGGGATATTGTATGTTGCCTTTTAGAAGACCAAGATAATAGGTTATCTATGAGGAAAATGCAATAACCAGACGTAGAGCGTCGGGTGTCAGGACACCTACCCCAGTCAGCATCAGAATAGGCAGTGAGACCAGTAACCGAAGGCATGTATAGATGTAATCCGAAGTGAAATGTACCTTGAACGTATCGTAAAATACGTTTGAGGGCATGCATATGTGCTTCCGTCGGACTGTGCATATGCAAGCAGATTTGTTGCACGGCATAGAATATGTCAGGTCTCGTGAATGTGAGGTACTGTAGGGCCCCAGCCAGGCTCTATAGTGAGTCAGGTCTGAATATGAAGGGCCGGAATCAGGGCTGAGCTTGGAATTTGTGTCTATAGGCGTGTGGGCTGGTTTGCAAGATGTCATGTCTGCACGGTCAAGGATCTATTCGGCGTACTTCTTCTGACACAAAAATAGGCCGCCAGAATGTCGAGTGACAGAGATGCCCAAGAAATAACTCAGAGGGCCCAGATCTTTCATAGTAAACTCAGAAGAAATGAGAGACATAATGGACCGACGGAGAGCATCAGATGATGTCATCAATATATAATAATAGGTAAGCCATGTATGTACCCTTGTTGTAGATGAACAGAGAATGATCGGATCTGCTGTGTGAAAAACCGATAGAGGAAACATAATCGGTGAACCGTTGGTACCATGCTTGAGAAGTATGTTTCAGTCCATAGAGCAATTTCCGCAACAGACACACATAATTCGGATGAATAGGATCCCTAAAACCCATATAATGATGCATATATACTGTTTCATGAAGATCCACATGTAAGAAAGCATTCTTGACATCAAGCTGATGAATAGGCCAAGACTTGGATATGACAATGTTGAGGACGGTCTGGATGGTTGCGGGCTTTACGACCAGGCTGAACGTTTCATCACAGTCCACTCCCACCTATTGAGACCTGCCATCACCTACAAGACGAGCCTTGTACCTCTCAAAAGAACCATCAGATTTCTTTTTATGTCTAAAAATTCTAATAGAACGAATAATGTTAGCATTAGGTGGACGGGGTACTAGGTCACACGTCTTATTATCAATAAGAGCATTATATTCGTCAATCATTGCGGTTTTCCAATTAGGGTCGGACAAGGCATCCTTCGGGTTACGAGGGACAGGAGAAGGGACAACTGAAATGGAAAGGTTAAACAATCGTTTAGGTTTATGAACTATGTGCATGGCACAGGTTTTCATGGTTTAAGAGTGTCTCGAGATGCGTGACGGGAGAGGGGTTTGCCGCAGGACTGCTGGGAAGAAAAAGAAAGGTAGGGGTGACGGTACTGGCTGGTCGAACCTCGGTTTGCCGAGAGGTGGTTGCGGAATCACCTGAGGCAGGCTGTTCCGGGCCACCGTCGGCAAAAATGGGTAAGCAACTAGTCTAGGACTAGCCGAGGTGGTGGCGGGTGCCGAGGTTTGGGGCGGCGGACTATGTAAATGGTGAATTAGAAGAGGGATTAGTCCATCATCTAGGAAGTCGTAGGAATGTCGAGGTAGCGAGTGTAGAGAGGCAAATGGGAATTGAGACTCATCAAATAGGACATGACATGAAATAATAATATTACGGCTCGATAAGTCATAGCACGAGTAACCACAATGATTGGCGGGGTAACCCAGAAACACACACGGGGAAGAATGGGTTGGAGTTTGTGAGTGGTCGGATGGAGAGGGTAACAAAGACATCCAAAAATACGCAAGTGTTGGTAGGAGGGGTTCCTACGAAACAGAACTTGGATGGGCGACCATTGAGCTAGAGACTTGTTTGGGATTATGTTTAGGAGATAGGTGGCCATGGAGAGTGTGTAATGCCAGAATTGAGGGGGAATTGAGGCGTGAGCAAGTAGGGCACGAATTAGGTTGTTTATGGTTTGGATTTTTCGTTCGGCTTTACCATTTTGGGAGGATGTGTGAGGGCAGGAAAAACGAAAGGTAAAACCATTTTTGGAGCAAAACTGTTTGAATTGATTATTATCGAATTTCCTGCCATTGTCACATTGAAAGCATTTAATGCTCTTTTCAAATTGTATTTTTACGAAAGCACTAAATGAAGAAAAAAATGGGGTAGACCAGGGATTTATTTTCAATTGGAAAAGTCCATAGAAAGTTGGAATAATCATCTAAAAATAACACATAACATCGATGGTCAGCCGTACTCAAAATAGGGGATGTCCACAAATCACTATGCATGATTTCGAATGGCATTAAAGTACAATTTGTGGATGCAGAAAATGATAATTTGACATGTTTTCCAAAAAATGCAAGATTCACATATAAGAGTCCTAGAAATACAATTGCAATTAATAAAAATATTTTTCCTAATGGAGCGTAAAACAAAGTCTCTCGGATGTCCTAATCTAGAATGTCATAAGGAAGATGAAATAGCAGTAAAGGTTGAGGGAACTGAGGCTGGATTGTTGACGGCGTTTGAAATAGGGTAGAGATCTCTGGTGCTGTCACATCTCATTATTCGTCTCCCTAACGTAAAATCCTTTACAGTAAAACCAAGAGGATCAAAGTCAAGGGAACGCCGTCATAGGATTCGTTCAAACCTGCAATAAGTTGAATGACCAATCGCTGATTAGTGACTGGTGCGCCGACGTTGGAGAGTTGGTCGGCAAGCATCTTGAGTTCTTGACAATAGGCAGACGTGTTTGGAAAATCGTCCTGATGAATGTCCTTGAACTGATTTTCAAGATATAACGCTCGTTGAGTTTTGTTGTCGTGGAAAATACTGTCCAAATGTTTTCACGTTTGGCGGGCAGTGACATCGGTCTCAATGATGATGTACACCAGATTATTAGATATTGTGCCGTATATCAACAGATCATTAGATATTGATGATTGAGGTAGTGTCTAAATGGAATATCCACTAGTTTAAGGGGCTAGTACCGAATTTATTAAGCCTACATATATATATATGCTAGATGAACATGGCCCGTCCTGAGCCCAGACCTAATATTTAAGATTTTCAAGCTATATATGTTTTTTATCGTCATTTGGTGATGAAAGATAGCAGTAAATAATAACAAAAGGCTGAAAAAGTTGTCATGGAAAAACATAAAGCTAATATTGCATAAGGCTATATACTAGTATGATTGATACAAGCAAATGCCATTTACGTGAAATGATTGATATATGGTAGATGGCATGATAGGATAATGTTAAATTAGATTTAAGTTGTCAACATAGATATATACTCATTATAAGATGTCAGACCTAATAAACTAAGACACGTGAACTTCAAAGTGTAAAAATACAATTTATTTCTCTCATTCCACAAATCCCTTACAATGCAGATGGGTATTGCAAGGAATATGGCGAATACTATTCTGCTAGACAACAGCTGAGGATTGGTACTTTATTTTTAATAAGGCCAAACAACCAGATAGTGAGGCTTGGTAGGTTATAAGTTATAACACACACTTCCGTGTACTGCTTTAGGTGCTATATAGGTTACACTTTTACTATTGATAAATTAATTAGTTCAAGGGATATTTTTCATGGCTGACAAAACCAAATTCCATCCTGCACTTGCATTAAATAACAACAAAAACTTCATCACTATCACCCCTGAAATGGAAAATGGTCAATACTCCTCGAGGGCGGAGCTTTTTAAGATTCATTGTCGTGTTTACGAAGTTATCGACCACATCATCCCTCCTACACCGAAGTCCACATCCTACCCTCGGCTTCGACTTCTGATGATGCATTATGGTGTCGTTTGGACGTAGCCGTCCTCCAGTGGATATACGGCACAATCTCTAATGATCTATTGCACACCATCATTGAGACCGATGTCACTGCCCGCCAAACATGGGAACATTTGGAAAGTATTTTCCACGACAACAAAACTCAACAAGCGTTATACCTTGAAAATCAATTCAAGGACGTTCATTAGGACGATGTCCCAAATGTGTATGCATATTGTCAAGAACTCAAGATGCTTGTCGACCAACTCTTCAACGTCGGCGCACAGATTGGTCATGCAACTTATTGCATGCTTGAACGAATCCTGTGACGGTGTTGCCATCATCCTTCAGCAATGCACATCATTACCTCTATTTTATGAGGCCAGTTCGAAGCTTATTCTTAAGGAAACCTGAAAAATCAAGTGCAGCACCACTCATGCCAGCATTGCCGACGTCGCCCTCACCACCGCCGTCGGGCCCTCCGCTGACGACGGGGCCTCCAACTCCGGCAACCAGAACCGCCGGCCCAATGACCCGCATCAGCCCGCATCCACCCGTAATAACCGCCAGAGCAGGCAGTCCAGCAAGGGCCGCGGTGGACGGAATTCTGGCAACAACGGCAAGAGGAAGGGACAATCCCCGCCAGCAGGAAATAGCCAGCAGCCTCCGCCGTGGGTTGCCTACCCGCCGTGGGCCGCATGGGCCTCTCATTCTAGCTTGTATCCGACATCCTCGTGGACTCTCCCTCAGAATCGACAGGCACACTTTGGCATACTCGGCCTACGTCTCCAATAGGCCTACACAGCCCCCCTCCCCCCGCACTCAACTTATGCACCGACTGACATTGAGGCAGCTATGAACACAATGTCACTCAACGCTTTAGATGAAAATTGATATATGGACACAGGCGCCACATCTCACATGACGGCATCACAAGGTACTCTCTTGTCTTATTCCAATTTGAGTAATTTAAATCGGAATATTATTGTTGATAGTGGACAAGGCATTCTCATTCGCGGTTTTGGTCATTCATTCTTATCCCCACCACATCCACCAATAATCTTTAAAAAATGTCCTTCATGCCCCTAAACTCATTAAAAATCTAATCTCCGTGCGACGTTTCACAACTGAAAATTGGGTTTCCCTTGACTTTTATCCTTTTGGTTTTACTGTAAAGGGTTTTACGACAGGGAGATGAATAATGAGATGTGACAACACCAAAGACCTCTACTCTATTTCAAACGCCGTCAACAATCCAGCCTCAGTTTCATCAACCTTTACCGCTCTTTCATCTTCCTTATTACACTCTAGATTAGGACATTCGGGAGATTTTGTTTTATGCTCCCTTAGGAAAAATAATTTTTTAATTGCAACCGTATTTCTAGGACTCTTATATGTGAATCCTGTGTTTTTTGGAAACATGTTAAATTAACATTTTTTGCATCCAAAAATTGTACTTTAATGAAAGATGGAATGAATAAAAATGAATTTGTGACCAACATAGTTGAATATGTTTAACAATTTTAAATCCTAAATGACCGGTAGTTACAAACTTGCAACGACATTTGAGATTTAACAATGGCATGTTGTATTAAATAAGAGAATTACAATAAATGATGTCCATCTTTGAAACAACTAAAAATATGATAAACTAGTTGATAAAGTGTTAACTCCCAGTCTTGGCCAGATTAATATGTTTCATACTATCTTATATTCATAAATCATTAATGCAATTGCCAGGAGCAAGGCTGAATTTCACATTGAGTTTAAGTTATATGGTATTGAGGAGTAAAAAGTACTTACAAACGTAATTATAAATAAGTTTATTCAATAAATATGAATTGGTATGTTTTAGAAATGATACTAACTAGCCCCCAGGGGCACATGCGAGTTGGTAAGTGACAAGGTGATTGGGGTACAACCACTCCGACGTCGCGGGTTCGAATCTGTGTGGTGACAGTCTTTGCTGAAATATTGCAAGGGTTGTTGCTGGGTTCGTGTCCCGTTGGTCCTCTCCCTTGCAGGGCTGCCACTCGCGCATATCCCTCTATTTACATCCCACCTGGCCAAGAGGCCTCTGGTACAGGTTGGGGGTTTCGCCTTCGGGACTTTCCCCTTCACAAAGAAATGATACTAACTACTTTCTGTGTTCATATTTATGTGTCATTTTTCATTTTTCGAGATTCAAATTATGTAAAATTTAATTAATATCTTAAAATATATTTTGATAAGAGAAGAATTATAACATATAGTACATTTTATATTATTTTTGAATATCTAGATTTTAATTTTAAAATATTCAATTAATTTATTTCAATTTGTATTCAAAGATCAGTCAAATTGATTTTTGATAAGCAAAAAGTACAATAAAAATTGAGTTGGAGAGAGTAGTATAATTATGTTAAATTACACTCATTGTATAAATAAAAGTAAGTGTCAATGTTTCATAACTTAAGGGGGGCTATTTGGTTCCCAGATTAATTTTTTCCAAAATTATAATCTTTGAATTAATTTATTCAATATGAAAGGTGGGATAAAATAATCTCAAATATAATTAAATTATAAATTTAATCCTGAAATATTTCACTTATGCCGGCAAAGGGTTATTTGGTAGGAGGCATAACATGAGATTTGATTATTAGGAGCCATTTGGACATGATTTGAAATCATGGTTTGAAGTTTTGTTTGCATATGCCATTTGAGTTTCTTAAGTTGTATCTTTTCTTATTGACATAAAAATTACACAAGTTATGAAAATCATAAAAAAATTCCTAATTCTTATGCAATCTTACCAAATGAGCAAGTCGTAGTTCGTAACAAAATTAATACGCGGATCGAAGGCCTTTCTAAAAAAGTACAACATCAATTGATCAAAAGTTCTATAAAAAAGAAAATTGAACATGAATAGTAGTGTAACTACTCTTTAATATAATCTTCTCACATGGTATGGACAATCTCTTCAAGTCGAGCATGCATTTTTCGGTCATGACATAGTAATATCTTTGTATATATATACAAGATAAATTATGTATTGGACAATTATATCCAATACAATATAAAGTCGATCAATTGATATATATCTACTAATTTATGGATTTTATTTTACAAAATATAAACTTGTGGACTAAATTTTATATTTAAAAAAAAATTGAAATCATGATTTGAAATCTCAAGTCACAATTTTTTTGATGATTTGGTATTTTAAACCATGACATGAAATTGAAGTTCAAGTTATGTCCAAATTACATAAACAAATGTGATTTGAAATTAAATTATAAAACTATAATTTGAATCAAATTACATAAACAAGTGTGATTTGAAATTAAATTATAAAATTATAATTTGAAAATGCATGACCAAACACCTACTTAGTCTCATGAATTGAAATTAATTCCATATTTAATTGATGAGATAAATCCTTTAATATCTCACCCAATCTTATATACATTGAATAACATATAGGATAAGTTATCCCACTTAGTCCCATTTTTAGTCATTTGAGCGAAACATTTCAACAAACTATAACGACTTTCACCAAATCTATTGCCGTTATTACTAAGGGAACGCCCATTTAACGACGTTTCTCTAGAGCTGATCCCCACCGGTAGAAAGCAGAGTGGCAGGTTAACGGCAGGGAATGGGCGCACGTGAGGTGCTGGTCACTTTCACAGCTCACGTGTGTCACGTAGCCTCCCACGTAATCCCAATATGTGCTCGCAAATCTGGGCCTCTAGTTTTGGGCCCAACAGTCCCATCATGTTTACCATATTTCTCCAACTCCCTATCACAAGTCATGATCTCACCCTCTAAAATCCAAATCGAAGTGTAGATATTACGCAATGCATTTAGACAAAATTGGAGTACAATTGAAAAGTAAAATACTACTATCTCCGTTCCAAGAGGGAGGGTTAGTTTAACTTACCATCAAGTTTAAAAAATAAATAATTTTTTTAAATATGTAATTTAAAATAAATTTCAGATATTTGTGTTTTATAAAGCTAAATCATTTTTAAATATAAAAATATATCAATTTTTTTTATATAAACTAATAAGAAAAGTAAAATAATGGACGAAAGAAGTATGTAAATAAAATTTAAAAAATATTATACTCTCTCCGTTCCAATTTAAGTGTATAACTTTTCTCTTTGGTCAATTTCAAGATGAGTGTTTCTTTGTATAGTTAGTAAGTTGATAATTCAAACATCTTACTCTCATGATAAATTTATAACCATAAGATTCAAAGAACGTTTTAATATATTATACACATCTTTAATTTGAACCACAAGATTAAAAAATTTCTTTATTTCTTAAATTATATGTCTGTCAAACTAAGACACTTAAATTGGTACGGAGAAAATAGAAGTCAACCGTTTATTTAGTGGTATTGCCTAAAAGCTTTGTCCCCATAAAAATTAAATTTAATCCTCGTGTATCATTTTTTTTTTACCTTTTATCGATCTTTTAATATAAAACAAAATAATTGTTACGAACCGAGACGGAGATAAAATTTAAAATTTATAAATTCAAAATTGTAGGTTCTCTAATTCACAAGTTCTAATACATAATTTACATAAAATTTTCTTAAAATAAATATAAAATTTAAATTAATGTTATTGAATCGAATCGAACTCATAACCCTGGTCATTCAGACACATCTCGTGATTTACTGATAGTAGTGCTGAGGGACCGGACTACTATCTCCAGGAATAGTCTGGTGTAAGCCGGAAAGCGGGATATAAAAAAAAAAAAAAAAAAAGAAGGATAGATTTTTTTTGATATCCAGGTTCCCGGCTTACGCCAGACTATTCCTGGAGATAGTAGTCTCGGTCCTTCAGCAATACTATCAGTAAATTACGGGATATGTCTGAATGACCAGAGTTTAAGAACAGAGTAACTAATATCACTTATAAAATACTATCCCAAAATAGAATAAATTGCTCTCATCAGGATTCAAATCACGGTGCAGACCTCCAGGTCAATTTTAAGTTTTCGTCCCGTGAAATCAAAGTATGCCCGGGGACAAGAAGGATAGATTATTTGTATGCTATGACACCAAAAAGAATAGATCACTTGTATACACAAAGGGGACCACCCAATCACCACATGAGTTGGCCACGTGATTTGGGCGGCGGAACAGATGCGGTAAGTAAAGATTTTTTTTATCACGTGACTTTTCCGTATTTCACGGTATAGATGACACGTTAACAGTACGCGCTTGTTTTCTTATTGGAATGAAAAGCAAAAAGGATTATACTAATTACTAATTAAATTAATTAATTAATTAAGCTCTAAGCTCCGACCGTCCCAAGAGAAAAAAACTATTGTTAACTGATCCTATAATGATACCTTAAGCAGAGAATGTGTGTAACAGCCAACAAATACGGAAGCTAAAGAAGCTTCTTCTAACTTCACAATTATTATTCATTGATTAAAATATAATTCACCATTTAAACTAATGGTATTATAAAAGTAAACTGATGATTGAATCTTATTTAAGTACATGCAATAGATTCTGTATTCTGTAATATAATCTTAATTGATTTACTTGATTAAATCGCCTACATTACCTTTACCTTGGTGTTTCCGTATGGAGTATGGACTATGACAAGTTAATGAGCTATTGAAACCTTAATCATCATTGAACTATTTCACATTGTAAGCGACGGTGTTTTTTAATCACTAAACAAGGTTGTAGCTAGATTTAGAGATAAAATATTTCAACTACTGAATAGCAATATAGTTTGTCTAACAGGATAATTTTCTTTTTGGTGTAATTTATAAATATATAAATTTTATATATGAATAGTTAATTGCATTATTTCATTTTCCCAATCATTCTTTTGGAGACTATTAGGTGTTGTTCCCGTCTGAAATGTTTGTCGTTTTATTGGCTGACGAAATCGAATGACAAATTGATTCTTTAACTAAGTGATTTGAGTCGAAAGCGGAATTCTAACTTCTAGCAATGGGTTCCCCAACAACTCTAGAAAGCGTTAGGATGATGATTGAATAAACTAAGTGGTAAGAAACATAAATACAACTAGAGTACAATAAAGACGATAAAGATAGAATGAAGATATGTAAAAATCAGTTTTTTGATTGATTGAATTGTTCTCTATTCTGTACAAATGATCCTATATTTTTACTATAAGAAATAAAATATGATCCCCTTATGTTAGCCACTAAATCCACTAGCCAACTATGAGGAGGTGGTGCCGATTTTGCTCCTTGATTTTCTCTCGCACGACTGACAACATTTCCTTCTAGCTGTTGACGGTTTGTTTCCGTTTCTTGGGGTCTAGAAGGTATTTTGACTTGGTTTACGAGGCGTCCAGATATGTGTGGGTCTCAGTCGTTCCTTATAATTATGACTCGGTCAAGTTACCGAAATAGCCGATCAAGCTTTTCTAGCCGAGGACTAGGACTAATAGATCCGGCTACGAGTCAATTCAGTTATCGACTTAAAAATTTGTTGCCTGCTCATTTTCAAGTTTTCGCTTTCGGCTGCCACTTGATTCGGCTAAAACACTAAAAAAAAATTGAGTGTTAACAATTGCCCTTCTACATTAACTCGATTGCGACTGTTGTGTTGATGTAAAAAATAGTCGCCGTTTTGTGTGGCAGCCGCAGGTTCCTATTTTTTTGGATCAACCGGTTTTTTGTCTGTACAGGGTCTTGTGAAGTTGTGAAGGAACTGGAAATTTATGCGGCGTTAGCCATTTCGGGGGAAGATGTCAGTTGGGCATCTCTCTTCCTGACTTGTCTTTATATGGCTCTTGGCGATGCCCAGGCAAGGTTAAGGGACTCCAGAAATCTGGATACCTTAGCCGGTCCCTTGTGGTTCCTTCAGCTGTGGATCACCCTATGTTTCCCGGAGTTTATTCCTGATGGTTTCGATGACCGCCATTTTCCATTAAATCCGCCGGTGCTAGCCGATACTCTTTGGAAAACCCCCTCGTGCCCCACGTCGCTTTTGTTGTGGTCTCCACCTGCATGGTCTGTCTCGAGATCATTACACAAATTAGCAACCGGTCCTTGAAAGATGGGCCACCCCCGATTGGGTCCGTCAAGTAGCCGATGACAACCTTACATTCTCCCAGCGGAAAACTAGCCCCTACATGGGGGCGTATTCTTACGGCTAGGGATCTGTTGGGTTGTTTGAAGCCAACTTCTAGGAACAATAAATTGACTACGGAGTCCTATCAGCCAAACTTTATGGCAACGTAATTCGGTCTCGCTCAGCACGTACCATGGCCTCACCGCAGTATTGTCAGTTCAACCCAACGTTGCATTCTTGATGCAAAATAGGCAAGGGAAATAGCCGATCGCAATCTTGATGTAGTCGATTGGCTTCCAGTTCCCTCACCTGCTGAACCTCATTATGCACCATTGGCTTGACAATGTCAGCAAACTGTTTGGAAACTTAGTGCATAATGTCGTGGATGCCTAAGTCAATCTGTTGTCTAATGAATGATGTGGTCATGACAGTTGGACCTTCAGATTGGTTAAGTTCACGCACAACTTGGGTTGATGGAGAAAGTGGAGGGGGTATCAACCGATGTAGGCATACCCGAGGAAAATGGTGGCTCATTGTTCCTTCTGGGAAGATTCTGTTTAGGATGTGGAGTGGACTCTAGGGTTCATTTTCTTACCAGACCTTAGGCGCATACTCTAAGCGTGATCCTGACCTGGAGAATCAAACTTTGCTATGAGGTCACCTATGGTCCCACTGGGCATGCCAAATTTGTTCCCGTCCGAAATATTTGCCATTTTATCGGCTAACGAAATCGGATGACAAATTAATTCCTTAACTAAGCGATTTGGGCTGGAAGTGGAACTCTAACTTCCAGCAATGGGTTCTCCAACTACACTAGAAAGTGTTAGGATGATGATTGAATAAACTAAGTGGTAAGAAACATAAATACAACTAGAGTGCAATAAAGACAATAAAGATAGAATGAAGATATGTAAAAATCAGTTTTTTGATTGATTGGATTGTCCTCTATTCTGTACAAATGATCTTATATTTATACTACAAGAAATAAAACGTGATCCCCTATGTTAGCCAATAAATCACCCACTGAATCCACTAGCCAACTATGAGGAGGTGGTGCCGATTTTGCTCCTTGATGTCCTCTTGCACGACTGATGACACTTCCTTCTAGTTGTTGACGGTTTGTTTTCGTTTCTTGGGGTCTAAAAGGTATTTTGATTTGGTCTTCGAGGCGTACAGATATGTGTGGGTCCCAGTCGTTCCTCGAAATTATGACTCGGCCATGTTACCGAAATAACCGATCAAGTTTTTCTAGCCGAGGGCTAGGACTAATAGATTCGGCTACGAGTCAGTTCGGTTATCGACTTAAAATTATGTTGCATGCTCATTTTCAGGTTTCCGCTTTCGACTGCCACTTGATTTGGCTAAAACACTAAAAATATTTTTGAGTGTTAACATGTGTCCTTGTTTTTCTTTTTTCTTGTATCTTAATATTTTATTGTCTTATTTTATTTGTAATTTTATATTTTTTTGAGTTGAGGGTCTATAGAAAA
This sequence comes from Anisodus tanguticus, assembly GCA_034509755.1. Taxonomy (NCBI): domain Eukaryota; kingdom Viridiplantae; phylum Streptophyta; class Magnoliopsida; order Solanales; family Solanaceae; genus Anisodus; species Anisodus tanguticus. The sequence goes on along the minus strand of CM067543.1, from coordinate 44,432,138 downwards.
TAATTTTTCTACCCATATAAGTTGGTATTATTGTTGTTGTTGGGGGAGATGGAAAATAATTATTGCACATCAATTCAACATTAAGAGTCGTAACTTAATGTGAAAATGTATACTACTATTGAATTATGAATAAAAACTGTTGTATCCCAAACTCGCAACTAGAGTTGGCGTATTCCTTTGAAGAAACCCTTCTGTCGTTTTATGAAAAGCACGTGATTTGCAGACTTGGAGTGTCGAAATCAGGTATCCCACCGTTTTGTACAAAATATGTGAGTACTGTGGCTACTCCTCACTTTTCCTTGTCCCCTATTTGTATTTATTCTAGTGTCACGTAAGTTACGATCAAAAGGACATTTCTTACTCCAAAAAGGTGGAATCTCCCACCCAAAGGAGCCCCACACCCCGGTCCGACAGATTTGTGAAGAAGACAAATCATGGTAACTCAATTGATTTCAAAGATTAGATCAGTATCACGCTGCGTACAAGGAGCCCTCCTTTATTTCAAGAAGAAACCCCACACTGCCGCTGACGGGAATGACATTTCTCATTAACATTTTTTGTTGAGGTAGTAAAATGTTATTATCAAAAGTATTTTTTATAATAATAAAAATTGTAATATGTTGTTGCAATAATTTTCAATGTGAAAAGTTTTCATAGTAATATATTAAATTTATTGTCATTTATATTTTTAGTAATAATATATTTAATTTTTGTTGTAATTCACATTTTTAGATTGTCAATTCTTTATTTTCTTACCGTGGTATTATCGTTTTCCCTTTTAATTTGTCCATTATATTTATTTATAAAGAGATGGAGTAATAAAAACAAAAATAATTAAACTCCTTTTCGGTGTAATTTTCTGATAGAGATCTAGTACGAAAGTTGAATACGATAATTAAAATGGATGACCTCATCGTACCTTTATGTTGTAGAATAGAACACGACGTTTTTGAGTAAGTGCTCATGTGCAGTTGATGTGGTGCTTTCTTTATGTTGTCCGCTAAATTCACCATATTTTGTGGGAGTCAAGTCACGTATCTTAAACCCTCGTGTGCCAACAAACAAGTCATAGTTGACATCACATGATTTGTTCAGTTGTACTTATTTTTTTTCTTTTTTCTCGGATTACGACAGATTATATCTGGAGATAGTATCTCGATCTCTTAGCACTACTATCAGTAAATTGTGATATATGCCTGAATGACTATGATTTGAGAACAGAACAACTGATATCACCTACAAATTTCTATCACGGAAGAGAGCAAATTGCTTCCATTAGGGTCCGAACCCACGCTGCAGATCTCCAGCTGGATTTTAAATTCACTCCTTTGCCGTTCAACTATGCCTCGGGGGACAAAAATAGAACTCATCTATACGCGAGCTGTAGGAATTTATTGGGTTCAAAACAACATAAGTAAGGCACATCGGAAGTTTAAAAGTTTTGTTTCTTACTTACCCCAACAATAATTTCTGGTATGGTTATAAAACAATGAAACTTGTAACATAAAACATTTACTTACAAGTTATAATAATCTGAAATTTTTATCAATTGTGAGGTGCACACGCGATTGCCATTCCAATTGCAAGCTCCAAGCTTCAATGTATTTCTCCTTCGGAAAGCTAGAAAATTCGGAAGAGGTTCGAGAGTATTTGATTCTAAGTCTCTAAGACTTAAAAATATTTTTCAGAAAATGGTGTGTTGAATAATGAGGTGAATGACTCTATTTATAGTTGAAAAATAGGTCAAAACTGGATTAGGGTTTGACCTTGGGCCTGACCCAAAAATCAAGGCAGAGGCGCCGCGGCCCTAGGGTATGGGCCCCGTGATGCTCGACTTTATTTTTCGTGCATTCTTAATTAAATCCAAAATCCAATTTTGACTTAATTAAAATAATCATTATTCATTTAAATGTCTCGATTCCAAATCGAACATTTTAATTACTCTCTTAATACATCCTTTGATCGAATCGGACAATCGACATAGTGTGACCTTACATGCATTCTCATATCGACATTAATCAAATTAAGGTCTACACGGAACTCCTAAACGACGCCGGAAGATGAACTCAATATGTGAAGTACATTTACAGGAATCCAGTAAACTTAACCTTTATGTGGTAAGATAAAATCCTTTCATTCACGACACACACGATCAAGCTTAGGATTTGTCAAGTGTCTATCCAAATGGCTTAATCATTGTATCTCATTTATATTAGTTGACAACTAGACCATATTCTAAATATATCTATTGCGTTGGCCAACGACTTAGTCAACTTAATATCACTGAGAATCCGAGTGTTCTCTCGAATATACATCATAAGAATGCATCATAATCTTGACTCAACTACCACCTTCAATCCACATCGTAATGTACCCAATACAAGCCGTATCTCAACCTATAAGACATTTGAGCTTAGGACGGGATCAAAGTACATTACTTTGTAGACAAGGCGCGTATTGACCTCAAGTCTAAGGACTTCTATCTCCCATACGCTGATCATACTTTAGACAAGTATAACAAACAGTATATCAACAGGGTATACCAATACTTTCAAAGTATCCATGTGTCCATCACGAGTAACCATTACTCGTAGCAGGTGAGACATACTACATCCTCTAAGGATGTGATGCAGACCACATGTCGACTTATCGCATATCATCGATATCACATTCTCGATGATCATTAGTTGAGGCTATTTTAAGAGTTACGCTCTATCATTAATAACTCACTCTATTAATGACAATGTAAGCTCAAGGGATGCACATTAATGAATAATTACAAACAATCAAATAATAATTGCAAATATCAAAATATTAATCTCCATTAATAATAATATGAATGTGTATAAAGTACATTTGTCCTAATACAGATTGTCTTTAGGACATAAATATACTTTCACGAGATTGTTCAATTGTACTTGTCTAACCTTATACAATGCATACATACGCAAAATTATAATAATTGAAACGAAAAAAGGCCTAAAATATCCTTGAACTATTAGATTTGGTCCAAAAAAATCCTTTATCCATATTTCAGCCCCCAAATCCTCTCGTGGTCAATGTTTGAGCTCTAAAATGACCTTATTTTTAACATACACATGTCATTTATGACGTGACAACATCTCATTGGTTAACAATATAATTAATATAAATTAATTAATCCCCCTCCATTTAATCTGATCCAACACATTAAACTCGAATCGTCCCAATTAAATCCCCACCCGTCCCAATTAAAATCCCCATTTATCTGTAGTAAGAAAATCCAACGAACCCAATTCATTTCATCCGTATACGGTGGTGCTTCAATGCGATTTTTTCGGTCAAATCCCCCGTCTGTGATTCTCTGCCGTGGTCGGCCAAGATTTGAACTGTAGAGATATAAATAACAGTTGAGATATAAGATGTAAGCCCCTCATAGATTAGCTAGTTTGGTGAGTTGCACTGTTCTCCTTTTGCTTTCTTTCATAGCATTTTCCTTGCAACAATCATGTACCAGTACAAGAAATTTGAGTATTATATGCTCATGGAAACCAGATAGCTTCTTTAGCACCATCCATGTCCAGTTTGCTACTCTGCTTCCATATACAACACAGTTCTTTGCAGAACCCTGTTACAAAAAATTTCAGCAAAAAATGTACTAGTACCAACTGTTTTTTATATCTCTACGGTTCAAATCTTGATCGGCAACGGCAGAGAATCACCGCTGAGGGGATTTGGCCGAAAAAATCGCACTGAAGCACCACCATATACGGATGAAATGAATTGGGTTCGTTAGGTTTTTTACTACTAATAAATGGGGATTTTAATTGGGACGGGTGGGGATTTTAATTTGGGCCGGGTCGGGTTTAATGTGTTGGATCAGATTCAATGGGAGGAGGGGATTATTAATTTAAGTTAATTATATTATTAATCAATGAGATGCTGCCACGTCATAAAAGACATGGGTTTGTTAAAAATAACAACATTTTAGAGCTGAAACGTTAACCACGAGGCATTTGAAGACTGAAAGGTGAATGAAGGATATTTTTACACCAAATCTAATAATTCAGAGGTATTTTAGGCCCTTTTCCGTAATTGAAATGGTGAACGCATGCAGAGAGTACCACCCACATCATAATTCTTTTGTGATAATACGTATACTATACGTATATTTAAAAAAAATATTGTATAAATATATTCGAGTCAAATCCGGTGAGTGCAGCATTTCAGAATCGGAAAGATATGTCCGTCCTACAGGCAAATACATTTTATCATTACAAGAAAAAAGACATTTATCAATAATATTTTTTGTTGTCATATATTGGATGTTGCTAAAAGTATTTTTCGTAATAATAAAAATTATTACATGTTACAATAATCTCCGATGCGAAAAATTTTCACAACAACATATTAAATTTGTTGTCATTTACATTTTCTAGCAATACTATATTAAATTTTTTAGCAACAATATATTTTGTTGTTGCTAAATTTTGTTGTCAATTCTATACTTTCTTGTAGTGTATATACTATATGAGTTCAACCATATTCAATATTTTTTATATTGAATATATATATATATATATATATATATATGATCACTGAATAAGTACAATGAGTTCAATCGGATAACCTTAAAGACTAAATCTACTAAGTTTAAATTGATTATGGATCCGCATGAGATCCATCGATACAACAACAATAACATATCCAGCGTAATCCCACACGGTGGGGTTGAGAATGGTAGAGTGTACGCAGACTTTACCTCTATCTTGGGAGATAGAAAGACTGTTTCCGAAAGATCTCGGCTAGAAAACATGACAAAGAAGGCTAGATACGGTTTGAAGAAGTTAAAATAAAGTAAAGCAAAGCAAAGCGCAAAAACGATCATGGCACAACATATAACAGATAATACCAGGAAATAAAGGACAAGAAACTACACGAGTAATACGAGGCATGACATGCCCAATTACCTACTAGCCTTCTACCCTGATCCGAGTCCTCCATATCCTCCTATCTAAGGTCATGTCCTCGGTGAGCTCAAATTGTGTCATGTCCTGCCTAATCACCTCTCTCCAATACTTCTTCGGCTTATCTCTACTCCTCCTGAAATCATCCATAGTCAACCTCTCACACCTCCGCACTAGGGCATTCACGCCTCTTCTCCGTACATGGCCGAATCATCCTCGCTTCCCTCATCTTATCCTCCACCGAGGCTACCCCACCTTGGCCCGGATATCTTCATTCCTAATCCTGTCTCTCATCATGTGTCCACACATTCATCGTAACATCCTCATACATATAATATGTGTATTATTTAGTGTTACTGTTAGCATGTAAAATCGCATTCCGTGTAAATGTGATCTATATATATGTAATGTATGTGGGGTATTAGGGTGACACTTTTTAATCACCAAAATCATATTCCGTGTAAATGTGATCTATATATATGTAATGTATGTGGGGTACTGGGGTGACATTTTTTAATCACCTAAGAGGACTACTGGGGTGACATTTTTTAATCACCTAAGAGGACTGCATGTTCCCGACGTCCTGATCGAATTAATGTAAAAGGAACTTCCAAAAGAATAACCAAAAAAATAAATAAAAGATTGGCGTGATGGATTAAGTAAACCAATAGTTTGATTGTAATTAATTAAGATATATAGATATGTCCAAACAGGAGTAGCAAGAGAGATGCAAAGAATATATAATGGAGTACATACAACCTGTGAGTGCATGGAGCTAAGCTGCTACTCTAATAGTTAATTTTTTAAGTTAAAGAGAGGAGTGGACCAGCCATGCATGTTCTGCTATACTTTTCTTTTTCCAAAAGAGAGTTTAAGATAACAAAATAAAGCATAAAGCATAGGATGAGTGACTACTTAATTTAATTAGTTAATTAATACTACAATTTTGTTCAATAATGAAAGACAACCTGTTCGGTTGTAGCCTTGTAGGAGTGCACCTTAATGTGAATGTTTGCTTTGATCGTGGAAATTAAGTAAGCTTTACTTTTTCAACATCAAGATTCCATCCTTTATCTCAACTATTAAGTCTTTAATTTTGTTAAATGAATGATTGGGTTATAACTTTATATTGAATTGCTTGTCCTTTGTGTTTACTAGGTCAGACTGCTCTGCTAGAGAGATTATTTTTTTTCCACCTTTCTGAAATTACTGGGGGAAAATTAAAAGTAAATGAACCAGTTTCACTTGAAATAGCAATTCTACCTACTTATTAGGAATAAAAAAAATAAAAAAGAAAGAAAGAAAGCAAAACAACACATCTTTGAGTGCGTTTGACAAGAGAAACAGAAGGAAAGACAATATTTTTTTATATCTAGCTTCCCGACTTATGCTAAATTATTTCTGAAGATAGTAGTCTCGGTCCCTCAACACTATTAGCAGTAAATCGCGGGATGTGCCTGAATGATCAGGATTTGAGAACAAAACAACTTATATCACCTACAAAGTCCTACCTTAGAAGATAACAAATTCTTCCCACCAGGGTTTGAACCCACGCTACAAGCCTCCAATTGAATTTTAAATTTCTCTCCTTTGTCATTTAGCTATGTCCCGAAACGAAGGAGAGACAATGTTGGTGGGGGAGCACATGGTGGAAACGAGATATAGGCATATAGCAGTCGGCGAGGGGGAGGGTGAATGGTGTTTCTATCACGTGACTATTTTTTTCTCTCTCTTAACCACCGCTAGTGTGTTGATGGTTCAATTTGGTTCAACTTCTTTACAAAAAAAGTGACAAGTGATGTTATCACACGACTTTTTTTTCCTCTTTTACCCCCAACATTCCTTTAGAGATGTTCACAGTTACCTAAAATAAATTAATTCAATTATATTGGTTTGCTCAATGTACAAATCAACAAATGAATGAAACTATTACCTACTGAAATTATATGTGTGAATTTTTAATGTGAGACGTGACAATAACTTACGTACGTTCATAAATTAAATTATAACCTTATATTCATATTTGCCTCAAACATACTTAATGTAAATGATTATAAAACAAGAAGCAGTAAGCCACTCCTAAATAACTTTAATTTAGAGGGAAGCAAAACTCAAGTAAGTTAGAAAGTTACATATGTAGTTATTTTGGTTCTATATTTAAATTTTCATTACCAAATGAATCAAATATTATTTGTTTTTTTATATAATTCAATGCCACAACAAATGAAAATATAAGAAATGTAAGTTTTTTTTTTTGTTGGTTCGATTTGATTTGATTTCGAATGAATTCTATTTTATTTCTTGAACAACCCTAATCCTCTTTTAACTCCACTGCGTGAATCTCTTTTTCTCTCTCTCTCTCTCTAATTTGGGTTCACCCTGTTACGAGAGGGTAACTTCAGGTTGGGATCTGTGCACCAATCAATTTAATTAATGTGGGGTCAATGCCAACTCCTTGCTCTTCCATGTCGAGGTCACAGTTACAGCGTTCGCTTGTAGTATTATTTTGCGGGTGAATTTCTTTTTTGTGAGATAAAAAAGTAAATTTACAATTTATAAATAAAAAAATATTCACGTTTTTCCTTGGAGCATCACAAAATTAATATCAATTGTATTGTATGAGACATAAAGAATTAATTTTCCTTCGAGTTATTCTAATTTCCTGTCTTCATTTTTCTTTTCGTATTTATAAGGAAGCAATCGAGGCGGGTGTTGTTCATCATTACCATTAATCCCTCTAAAATTCACTATTTGGATCAACTCGTCATTACGCTTGGGAATTGAGAATTTCTGTTTTTATTATATTCCGTGGAATCTAAGCAGAATTATGCATTGTCCATCACCAATTCACATCACAAGTACGTATTTTTTTCCTTCTGGATCTTCCATTTTCTAAAATTCTTCACTTTCTTACGTTTTTTTCTTCATAATTCAGTCAGAATTGGTGGAATAGACCTTGCAGCATCCTGTTTCTCAAGGAGGCGAATTGCCTGCAGCTGAATTTGTTGGAACACATATCGAGGATTGTTATTAGTTTGGAATTGAGACGTAGTTATTATTGTTTATTCTCGGGAAACAATAGGCAACTTTTACGCTGCCTCTGGTCCCCTGTGGGAGGTGGATCTGCTTGAAACTAGACGAAGTTTGAGTTTCAAATTGTTGATTAGGAAACGACATTTCGAAATTCAGTTGAATTCTGCTGTACAGAGTGCAATTAGTTCGTTTGTTAATTCGAAACACAGAATTCTGTTTTCGAATGGAGCTGCCTCAATCAAGGCCTTTTGCAATAGAAGGTAACAGTTAAGGTTCTTTGGTTTATGCCAAAATAATTTGAAATAGACGAAGGGAAAAGTCACGAATTTTGATTTCCATGTATATTTTTGTTTGGCAGGGAGGAAGACGACGCATGATTTTCTTTCACTCTATTCACCTATTGAACAAGATTCAAGACCTCCGCAAGGTAAATCTCCGTACATGCAAGCATTTGGTTGTCCTTTCAGCAGTCATATAATTTGATCGGGAGTTCGTGTTTTATTAATTCTGTTTGGTGTACATGCGTTTGTATTTTCAAGACATAACTTCGTTTTCTCACACATTTACGCAATTCTTCTACACTGTTTAAAATAAGTATTCAGTTTTTAACAAGTACTAGAAATAGTTTAAAATTTCTATAGTGGTAATATTTATCTTGACTGCGAACTCACACAGTATAATTTTTTTTAGACCATCAGTCATCTAAAGATATTCATAGATAAACCTTCTTAAAATATGATATTTTTTCATTTTTTTTTTTTAAATTCAAGGTTCACAGAGGAAAGATAAAACAAATGGAAAACTTAAAGAGTATATATTTGAACCTCTTCCCCAAAAATTATATGGGGTTAAGTTTGTTGGAAATTTACTAATGTGGAATTAAGTATATTCCATTATTTATGACTCAAACAATTGGGGCTCCGCACGTCGGAAACGTCGTTTTCACACACGTGCACACGTAGTGCCAATTATCGCAAATTTCATTAGTGAAAGAGATATTAGTACGTATGTAATACGTTTGAGACATAGAATGATGGACGATTATTGGCCAAATGATAAAGTATTCCACGTTGGTAAACGAAGGAAGAAGTGTAAGATGAAACGAGTCAGAAGTTGCCGCGGTGCCGCGACGCAGCCCCGTCGGAGCCGAGGCGCCGCCTCCCAGGGAGCGCCGCATCGCTAATTGGGTGGCCAATCACTGGAGCCGCGATGCTAATTCACAGAGCTGCGGCGCTTCGGAGGCAGAATGTTGCGACGGGAAGTTTGAAAGTTCTGACCTTTGGGCTGATTTTGGAGCATTGAATCTCCATTACTTGACACATGAATTCATCCATTATTTGGCTGAATGTAACCCCTCTCAATAAGTGTCATTACATGGCTATTGAAGGTCATTAGTTGGCTAGTTGAGGGGTCATCTCCTTACACTATAAATTGAGTCATTTGGCTCAATTGTTGAACACTACACAACAGTTAGAAATATTTACAGAATTTATGATTTCATCTTCTTCCTCTCTAGCAAGTCTACTACACTCAAAGTTCTTCAAGAATAACACTTGAGTTTTCTTTGCTCAATTGTTAAGTTGCTATTGTATTTTTGGAGACTATTGCCCGACAAAGTAAAATGAGATATACGGGGCAATCTTGTCTCAATTGTTAAGTTGCTATTGTATCTTAGAGTTTATCTTTCTAGCAATTGTAATATTTATTTACTTCCCGTTCCCTGCAATTGTTGTAACCCACAATTTTAAGACAAGATTCGTTGTAAGTACTTAGAAAGATGACTGGAAGAGAACAACTCGCTTCTGATTCTGCTGCTACTACTACTCAAGGCAACCCCTCTGCCTTCCCCACTGCTCAAGGCACACCAAATGCCTTTTCAATTGCTCAAGGCTCAACCAACGCCTTTTCTGCTACTCAAGGGAACGCTCCAGTTCCTCCACCCGCTGGATTTCATCATGAACCCCTTGAAAAGTTCATGGGCTCCAATTTCAAGAGATGGCAACAGAAGATGCTCTTTTATCTGACTGTTATGGGAATGACTCGTTTCCTAACAGAAGATCCTTCACAAGTTGGAGATGAAATGGACCCTTCGCCTACTGAAACGGCCGAAGGGGGCCAAGGTATCCATGTTATTAATGGCATGAAGATGGTTCTTGATGCATGGAGTCATAGTGATTTCATGTGTAAGAACTATATCTTGAATTGCTTGTCAGACCCTCTCTACACGGTGTATTGCACCGTTGGCACCGCCGACATCGCCAAAGAGTTGTGGGAAAAATTGCAAAAGAAGTACAACGCACAAGATGCATGCACTAAGAAATTCATCGTTGGAAAATTTCTGAAATTTTAAATGGTGGATAGTAAAACAGTGATGTCTCAAGTCCAGGAATTCCAAATGATTCTACATCACCTGGATTTGGAAGGAATGAAACCAAATGAGCAGTTTTTGGTTGCATCACTGATTGAAAAGTTGCATCCTTCGTGGAATGAGTTACTTAAAACTCAAGACAAATGAGATGACCTTTGAAGAACTTATTATCAAACTCCATATTCAGGAAGATAATAAGAAGACCTTGCCTAGGGGTAAACAACCTGCTGAGGCAAAGGCAAATCTGGCTGAGGCCAAAGGGAACCAAGCAAAAAACATAAGTTCCAGAAAGAAGGCAAGACCCAAGCAGCGGAGAAGTTCAAAGGAAACTGTCACCATTGTGGGAAACCTGGTCACATGATCAAGGACTGCCGCAAGCTCAAGACTTAGCAACAAGAGAAGGCCAAGGTTAAGGGAAAGACACAAGTTAACGTCGTCAAAGACAGGCTTCTGGACGACTTGATTGGGGAGTTCTCAGCGGTGGTGCTTGAAGCAAACCTTGTTGAGAATCCCATGCAATGGTGGATGGACACATATGCGACAAGACACATCTGTTCCAAGAGAGATGCCTTCTCCACTTATACACCAGTTACTAACAAGAAGTTGTTCATGGGTAACAACGCTTCCTCTGACGTGCTGGGGGTAGGAAAGGTAGTCCTGAAGATGACTTCTGGAAATGAGCTCACTCTGAAGGAGGTGATGCATGTTCCTGAGATTAGGAGAAATTTAATTTCAGGTCATTTATTGGTTAATGTTGGTTTTAGGCAAGTGTTCGAGTCCAATAAATTTGTAATCACCAAGAATGGAACGTTTGTGGGAAGGGGCTTCGTCTGTGAAGGCCTCTTCAAAGTTAACGCCATGTCTGTATTACGTGCAAGCAATAATATTGAAGTTTCTTGTCCTCTAATTTATGGCATCATAGATTAGGACATGTTAACTACAAGTCCATCCAAATGTTGGTTAAGTAAAAAAAGATAGAAGAACAAAGGTTGGAAGTTGAGGATTTAGATAGAATTTCAGTATAAATTTATCATGACAGAACTTCCTCCAAAATAAACGTACCTATTTGAGTGATGTTCAATTCCCCTTACTCTTTATTAAGGACCGAATAAAGTTCTTTGAAAGACTAATGCTAAAATAAATTACTTAGATAGAAACGAGGACATGGATAGTATTGTTACATCAGTCCATCCAATTAAGCATGCAACAAATTATTGCCTTCTAAAAAGAAACTTAGGTTATAGAGTAAAATGTTTATACATCCTTTCTGACTCGGCCTTGCCCGGTTTCCCTACGCGAATGGCGCTCAAAAGGCAAAATTCTCGATCATAATTTGGTGACCTCTCTTTAGTAGTCTTTTGATTAGAGCAAGGGTTATGAGAGAGCAGAGCGGTACCGTTTTCGGTGGCGGAGCCAAGATTTTCAAATACGAAGAAGTAAATACACGAAGAAGTCAAGGGGTTCAACTTTTACTATATATATACATAAAAAAACTAATTTTAAGCTTTATACATAGTGTAATTTTTTCACCGAGGGAGTTCGGATGAACCCCTTGAGCCTACCTAGCTTTGCCCCTGACCGTCGTGCTAGTCACGAATCTGTTTATAGTCGCGACTGGTATTATAGTCAACATAGTTGAAACTTCAAGGAAAAAACTTCAAATTGGGAGGGCGATCCTCCCGGTGATCTGGCTGTACCCAAACTGACATAGGTAAACAAGAAGAGTATACTAGGAAGCTTGAGAGAACCATGTCGAAGGAACTCGGCAAAATGACCCAGTAACTTCAGGAGAACGGGTTCTCCTATCTTTTGAGTAGGAAAGGCACATACTAGGGGGTATAAACACAGGACTGATGAAGTTTTATTTACTTATAAATATTTATACAAAACTCATATTTACTGGCGTAAAGTAATTGTATGGGTACTCTTTTCTCTTTTGGTCCGCAAACCTTTTTCTTTGCTGTTCATCACATTTTGAATAACATCTATTCTTATTAAATCTTATAAAATCCTTGACTTACTTTTACCTTCTGTTTAGTTTCTACTAATTTCATCTCAAAATTTCCTCTCTTTTTTCCTTATTGAGATGTTCAAGAAGTTGATCTTTTAGTGATTTAAATAGGAGCAATAATGTAATATAAGTGGAACTCTCAAGTAGTGAGTGGAAACGGGAGAAACAAAATTATGGAATAAGAGGTAAAATTTGTCCATTGCCTCCTTTTAGTTATTTTCTTTTCAACTGTTTTCCAGCTCTCTGTTGTTTTCTGGTCTATTATTACATTAATTCAACGACTATTTCTGTTGTTCAAATTGAAGCATGAAGTATACTCCGATTAGAAAGAAACCAATAGGAAAAAGGAAAGAGTCAATTTCTTTTTGATTTGCCTTCACTAGGACATGTTATGTTTTATCATTGTGCATGATTTTTACATGGATTATTATGTCTTCTAGTGCCTTATTTGATTCTTATTTCGCCATGGCTGTTAAGCAGGTGGCTACCTAAAAACTCATGATTTCTTGCAACCTCTAGAACAAGAAAGGAAGACGGTGAGGAAAGAAGAAAATAAAGTTGAGGTAAAGGCTATAGAAAAGCCTCCTCCATCAGCATCATCACATAATCTTCCTGGTGGCATTGGCACCTATAGCATTTCTTATTTGCAGCAAAGGGTTCCAAAGCCAGAAGCAAACACATTCGTTGTCTCACAGGCTAGTAGTGCTGATAGAGACGATAGAAACTCAAACTGCAGTTCTTACTCGGGGAGCGGTTTCACATTGTGGGATGAATCTGCCATAAAAAGGGGAAAGACAGGGAAGGAGAATGTCTCTGGAGATAAACATGTTGTAAGAGGTACGCTTTCATTTCGTGGTTTCTACGTAGCGTCTTTCTTGAAAGTTGAATTTTGTGAAAATTGAGATAAAAGACTCCCGGTAACAACCATTTCTGAAGAAAGACAACTTTAAATGACCTCTCTTTTTCGCTCTCTCATTTCCGCTAAGATCATTGGTCTATCGGAAACAACCTCTCTACTTCCCAAGGTAGGGGTAAGGTCTGCGTACACTCTACCTCCCCAGACCCCCACTTGTGGGATTTCACTGGGTATGTTGTTGTTGTTCATTTCCACTAAGATCATTATAGTATTATACAACACGGAGAGTCAAGCTTGAATACTTCAGCTCTAGTTAACACTTGTTATGTGCTTGGCAGAAGCAGGTGTAAACATTGGAGAAGGGCAACCTACGACATCATTAGAACGACAATCACAATTTTATTCAAATCATAATCATAACACCACAACCTTGAGCTCACTCTCATCTCCTCAGTCAGTGTGAATGCTTCTTATATGTCTTGATATTTTGTGCTTATGATTCCAATTCTAACTCTTCAAATTACAATGCAGGAAACCATCAGCTATGGAGAATCAGAGTTTCATACAAATGATGACATCGGCTAAGAATTCACAGGAAGATGATGATGATGATGATGATGAAGAAGAATTTGTTGTTAAGAAAGAGTCACCTTCACCATCCAGAGGTTTGTCTTGCACTAGTCTGGTAATTGTCTCTCAGTACACTGAATCTGTAATTTTTATAACAGAACGATAACTACTTGTATAGGCAATTTATCAGTGAAAGTCAATGGAAAAAGCAGTGATCAGAAGCCAAATATTCAGCGCTCGAAGCACTCAGCAACAGAGCAAAGAAGAAGAAGCAAGATCAATGACAGGCATGTTTACAACCATAATTAGAGTTTTGAGAAAAGAAGAGAATTTTTTGTTGACGTGAATATTTTCTGGGGGAAGGGGAATGTCGGTATGATCTGAGTATTTATGCATTGACTAGCACATTTTTCTTTCACTTTATACTAGCCTCTTATTTGAGGCAGAGATATTTTTTTTTGACGTGAATATTTTCTGGGGGAAGGGGAATGTCGGTATGATCTGAGTATTTATGCATTGACTAGCACATTTTTCTTTCACTTTATACTAGCCTCTTATTTGAGGCAGAAGCTATCTCTGCCTAGGTATCATGTATTAGTTTGAAAGTTGTTTTTTCCTTTTTGCTGATCTAATACTAGGTTTTATGTTACCATCTGTAGATTCTGTCAATCTTCTACTATGTTACCGGACTTATGAACGGTCGAAATGACATTAACTTTGAAACTTCTTAATCAGAATTCTGAAGTTAAGAGAGATCATCCCTCACAGTGACCAGAAGAGAGATAAAGCATCATTCTTGCTGGAGGTACTTGAATGTCGTGTATGGTTAAGTACTCTGTTTATCATAAAAACTGTATACCAAATAAGTAAAATTCTTTTGTAGGTTATCGAATATATTCAATTCATACAAGAGAAAGTGCACAAATATGAGGGATCATATCAAGGCTTGGAGAATAAACCTTCAACATTACCTTGGGTAAATTCTTGGTCTTTCTCATTGTTTTGTCTACTTACTATAGGTCTTTAGTCTTATCTATCCTTGTTTCGAAATGTCATTGGACTTGTATCTTCATAATAGTTAGGACAAGCGGCTCACCATTTTATTTAATACTGTACATTAGGATGGAGGAGTTGGTCAACAACTGATAAACAATTAAGATGCTAAGTAGGAGATACATAGTTTGGTTAGCACATGCTAGATGATTAGAGAGATGTATTTGGAGTATTACCTTGTTTGTGTGTGTGCAACTTCAACTATGTGGCTTTTGGAGTAAGGTACCCAATGGGATTTGACTTTGAAATACGGTGGATGAAATGGTGGAACTCTACTTACATACTGTATATACAGTTATAATGTATACAATCAGAAGGACATGATATATTTTCTTTCAATCTGTAGATAGCATCACATCCATGTAAGATGCCTATTCTCTTAGTGCATTCATCAATGCAAACAGTGACTCTTCTTATTTCATGAAAGCAGAATAAGTGTCATAGTATGGCTCAAGGTTTCATTGATCTTTCTCAAGGCACAAACAGTGCATCTAGTCCTGCACTTATACGTGCTGCAAGGTTTGACAAGAGCAAATTTGGAATATCTGCTACAGGGCCTGTCAATAAACAGACACTGGAGCCAACCAGAACTCCCAATGTGAGAGAAAGCAGTCTGCTGTCTGAATTAACAAACAAGGCACCAACAGTTTGTATGCAACCAAACTGTTGGAATTGCTCATATTGTGGAAATACTAGCATAGCGTCGCTACATTCAATACTGGCACCTGATCCTGGCACGTTGGAATTGAACTCTCAGCCTCAAATTTCACTCAGCAGATCAAATACAACTAATCATGCTGTTACAAATAACAAGCTAAAAGACCAAGAGGTTTCCACAGGAAGTGGTAAAATCAGCATCTCCAGTGTCTATTCTCAAAGGTAAGAATTCTCTGGTCTGTGTTGTTTTAACTCATGCATCACTGATAATTTTGTTTCTTTTTTTTTAATCCCTTTACAATAATTCTGCAGTCTAATTAATACCTTTCATCATCTTCTGAATATCATGATGTGTGTGAGCTTTCCGCTGGATATACATACCTTAGTGGAGACTTGACTTAAGTATATGTTGGTGTGTCAGGTTGTTGAACACATTGAAACAAGCATTGCAGAATTCTGGTGTAGATTTGTCACAAGCCAGTATGTCAGTGCAAATTGATCTTGGGAAAAGAACAAATGATGGATTAAATGCTTCAGCGTCCAATTTTAAGGTACCTAGACTCCTTTTAGTTCCAATAATTTTCTACTTCTTAATTCTATTATTCTGAAACTAAAGATTCAAAATGAAGACAGATGTAACAACCTTAACTTTGACATAATTTCCAGGGTGACAACATTTCCACAAGCAATCAACCAACTCCACAGTTCATTGATACAAGCACAAGGGAGGAGTCCGTCCATGCCTTCAAACGGCTCAAAACAAGTTGAAAGCAAATTTAACATACAAGTATTCTTTCGCAATTGATTCAATTTTAATTTTTTCCTTCCCCTTCTGATTCTGAAGGGGGATATATTCATTTCTACACCTGGTATAGAAAATCACCCCTAATCGGATCATAAGCCACTATAAATGTAATTCTTTTTCTTTTCCGCCCCATTTTCCTTTTCGATTGTTTGGCTTCACAGGATTGTTCTGACTAGAGTTTGTTATGATAGATGTATATTTAAGGTAACTTAGGATTCTAATTGTATTAGGAATCAACCTTTGTAAGGTAAGTTAGGATTCGTACCATATTAGGAATCAACCTTGTACAGCTATATATATTGTGAATAATGAAAGGAACTTGTAGTAAATTATCAAGGAAACATGTATCATTATTGAGGCTTCCATGCTCATGTTGAGAAGCTGCTTTTTAATTTAAAGCTTCCATTCTTTCTATCTGAAGTGTGTCCGGGACATCTTTGTAGAGTATTCTATATAATTTGAGGAAACCTTAAAGAACAATGGCCTATCCATGTAATGTAAATTATTTAAATCAGTGTAATCATTTATCTTTTCGTTTTATCTTCTACTTTTGTAGTATGAACTTCTCTGAAGCACAGGTTATAGAATTTTCTTTTGGCCAATTATAGTATACAGGCCTTCTTGTAAGTTTCTTGGAAAGTAATGTATTATGTTTTGGAAATTTGTGTTAAGAGTTGCATTTTAATGTTTTGAAAGAACAACGTATGTAGTGTTAAGAGTTGCATTTTAATTAATAAAGTAGCATTCTATTTATTTATTTATTATTTTCTTCTTTCATTGAAAAAGAAAGGTGATAGAAAATTTATAATCAAATGGAGTTAGTTGTTGTACGAGGTAACACTTCAAATGAATATACCCCTTCGTTGTTTACACAAATTACATTAATTTATTATGATTATGTGCGTACACACATATAATACATATTATGTTATCATTAATTTAATATATTCACCCGAGTGTGAGTAACTTTATAAGTGAGTTCTCTATTTGATCCTCCTTGTCACTTATTGAAAGAAATAATTCCTTGATTATTTTCATTAATGAAAGAGTATATATACAATTTACAATTTTCATAATAAGAAAATCATATTCCTATTCAGCTCCTAAAACCTTATTCTACTTGTACAAAAATTATACAATTATGTCGTGTATATCACGGGATTTAATTGCCCATTATGCAATAATATGCATGTGATATACACATCGTATATACCATGTATATCATGGGTATTTATCACTTATAACATGTGAACTTGTGAAGAGAAGAAGCTTAGCGTATTTTGATCAGTATATACGGTAGGCATGATAGTTATTTTGCGAGAGAATGACAAAAAAATGGTCATTTATGTTAGTAGATTTAAAATTCTCTCTTAAATATATTTCTGAACATTTTTGATAATTTTAAATTTATCAGAAGTGAGCTTTTTTAGTCCGCATTAAATATTTGACTGATTCTGATTGTTAAATTTAACAGTCAAGGTTTCTTCTAATTGGGACTCCAAACACGCAACCTTTTGATGCAAACAGGTAGAAGTTGCGGATGACACATCAAAGCTAGTTGAAGTGTTCAGATCATTAAGTCATCGCTTGAAATTATTGAATGTATTTGAAAGAATTGTTCCCATACCCATACATCGTACCTCCCAGAGTGCTCTGCCCCTAACACCTTGCCGATAATATCATCTGCATAAATTTTAGACTTACTGTCTTGATTCAATTGAATTTGTTCCTACAACCAGACAAATTATCAAATCATATATATACCTCTATATTTTATTGATTAACCCACTAGCTGGTTAGTCATGAAATTTATTTACATTCAAAAGTTTTATGGTAATTAGTAAAGGTTACCATTTATGAAAGCACCCACCTTAACCTCATCACTAAATTCTGTAAAATCAGTCACCATGCTCATGATGTCATCCACAATTCGTTAATCAGAGACAAGATAAATAGATTCACAGATCCTAGAGGGAAAATCATAAAAGAAAGTGTCGCTTTAATTTCATGATGTGATACTTTAAACAATAAAAATTATACTGAAAAGATGTTAGCATGGTGCATGGCTCTGCCAACATTAGTGTAGCAGAGAACTACTCTTACTCTTTAAAAGAGTAGATATCATCTAAACTACGAGTACCAAAAAAATTCATTTTGCATAATACTTAATTTGTATTTAAGCACCCAAGTTTCAAGAAGTCTCAAGTATAGGTAGAATAACCATGACAAGTGGGACAATGTAATGCTCCTCTTACCATTTCAATGAAGGAATGAGAAATATGATTGTAGAACTTCTAAGAGTTTGAGCAATATGAAGTTAGAAAACACAATATTCATATTTGAACTTGAAAAAGATAACTGAAAATGAATTTAAATATGAACTCACCACTATAGTCCTTGCCTCATCATTTACAAATGAACAATCCTTTATCTTATGAGTTTCGATAAACATCTTACTTCGACTAGGATTTTGTCCAGTTTCCAAGAACAAAGAAAGTGTTAAATTAGGTACATTGTAACAAAACATTCGAATGAGAGAAAAAGAAGAAACACTATTAAGTTAATATATTACCAGCTCATGGCGTCTTCTCGAGTTAGCTTTTGAACCACCAGTGTGAAAAATATTTTGCTTGCGGCGAATTTCTTTATTTCTTTTACAAAGCTCCTACTAACATAAATGAGTACAACTTAAAAAGTTAGTCTAATAGCTAATCATAATTTCAATAAAATCTATTGAGATAGTCATAATCTTACAATTGTTTCTTCTTTTAGACGATAAGCAACAAAACCATCCCACTGATCTCTATATATACCCACTGGCACATTTCTTAAAATTTCATACCTGCACATTGTTGGGTCATAAAATTCATCCCACGGCCTTTGTCTATGTGTAGCCCACTTTCTATTTAAACTAGCATTGCAATATCTGTATGAAATGACATCAGTAGTCCTAAAAAGGAATCGAGGCTTCAAATAGAAAAAATACAAAGTTAGTGTTGTATACATGGATAAAAATCTAGTAGCAATAGATAATATATGTGTAATACCTTTAGCAGTTTTTCAAAGCAGTCTTCCATATATTTTTTTAGGAAGATCCGACGACCCTGACCACCTGTCAAAATTAATTAGAAACAAATTACCATCAATGGCGAATGATCCACAATATCTAGCAAGCAACCCTTGCGCTTCGCCATATGGTGCACCGTAGTTACCAAAGTTCACAATGATGCGTTCACCTATGGGCAGGTTGTTGACCTCATTGACATTGACATTGACATTAATATGTTTGGTAGAGTTGTTTGAGTCTTTAATAAGAAAACAAGTTACCCAACAAAAAGGGAAAAAGAAAAATATTTATTAAGTGAAATAAACATATATACAAGGCATATACATATTGCCTCTACTCTCCAATATTGTGTAGATACCCATCCAGTAGCGCGTGCAAATGTTGCACGTGGATTAGAAGGCTGAGTCGGAGCTTGTTCTTGTTGCGCGACTTCATCAACTAGTGAGAAATTTGGTGGAGCATGTGGAGGGGCTTGTAACAATGTTGAGGGCTCTATAGCATGTGAACATGCTTGAGTTGTTAATGAAAAAGAACGTCCATGAGCATCATGTGATCCACGAGCTGACTTTCGTGGATTCAGAAAATGTTTAAACTTTGGCATGTCTACATATTCATATAAAAATGAAAAATATGTGAATCAAATATGGTGAAGCACTCATTGAGAAAACATGAAGCTATAAAGTAAATAGTAGTAGTAAAAGTTGGCTGAAAAGATATTATATTTCTGTATCAACCAAATGACACTTCAGTAACAAGTGATCTACTACCAAAATCACAGAGGAATCGTTCTTTCCAAGCCTTGTTGAATGCCCTAAAACCCAAACTAATTTGTTTTGGAGGAAGTTAGGGTATGAAAAAGAGTCAATATACAATATCAACACCAATTCAACAAAGAAATTTCAAATATAACAAAATGGGAAAGATGAAAGATTCATGCAATGAGTAGACATGTTTTACCCACTGCTCCGTCGCCCACGGTCACACATTTTAGGAACCGCGACCCACTCATTCTTGATTCTTTAAAACTTCCAAGTTTTCTGGCAAGGCAAACCCCTTCAAATTCTCCTTGTTTTCTTCTCCCTTTTCTATCTTGGAGTCGTTAGGAATTTGGTTATTATTTGTTAAGTAGCACTATAGGAGCAATACTACTCCCTCCGTTCAATTTTACAGTTATTTTTGGACTTTTCACGCCCTTTATAAATGAATGTATATTTTACATGATACTATATTAATTGATTTGAAATGAACAATTAATTTTATGAATAAAATAGAAAAAGTAAATTATTAAAAATAAATATTTATTTTAAAAATAATTGACAAGTAAAAGTAAATGCAAGAAATATTAAAGAGAATATAAAAAATGGAAATAAAATTACTCCCTCTGTCTCAAATTATTTGTGCTGATTATAAAAAATAGTTATATCAAAATATATGTTATTTTATAAATTTAAAGTAAAATTAATTAGACTTTTTTCATTCTATCTTTAGTATAATGTGTCATTAATAGAGATGATACATAAATAAACTAAATATTTAATGAAGAGAGATTATAATTTAGACATAAATAAAAATAAAGTAACAAAAATTTCACTTAATAGAGATGATACATAAATAAACAAATTATTTAATTATATTTTTGTAATTACGAGTTCGAATCTACTATTTGTTGCAATTGTAATAAATTCTTACACATAAATTTATCATTTGCGTCGTTAGTACTAGTTCAGATGAAGCAACAACTATATTGTTGCATTCACCCCTAGCTTAGCCCAAAAGAGGCATGATTCGACTCGACTAGTTTCATATTCAAATTCGACTTGACTCTACTCGGTCGATGATCGAGCTCAATTGAGATGGCTCGATTCGTTTAACTCGATTGATCGCGTAACTTGTTAGTATTTAGAAAGTAACATTCAATCACTAAAGTACTAAGTAAAATCAATTTTTACTATGAATATATATTAATGCAATAGTTAATATTTGTGAGTTTGTAATTCTATACATATGTATTCAACTGTAAGTGAATTGTTTAACATCAATTAAAAATAGGCATAATTCGGCTCGACTTGTTTCATTCAAATTTGACTTGGCTACGTTCGGTCAAAGATCGAGCTCAATTGAGCTGACTCGATTTGTTTAGCTCGATTGATGGTGTAACTTGTTATTTAGAAGTAACATTCAATCATTGGACTCAAGTACTAAGTAAAATCAACTTTCAATAGTTACTATTTGTGAGTTTATACTTCTGTACTTACTTACTCGATTTTAAGTGAATTGTTTGACATCAATTAAAAAAGGTATAATTTGGCTCGACTTGTTTCTAGGGATGGCAACGGATCGGATCGGGACCGGATCCTACTAGATCCAGATCCGTTTTTCATACCTGAATCCAGATCCGTCGGGGCCATAAAAATCAGATCCAAATCCGGATCCATCGGATCCACCGGGTCCACGGATCGGATCTGGATCCACATGTAAAAAAATTTGTCTTGCTAAGATTTTTTTTTTTTAAACTGACAAACGATTTTTACTTAGCTAACAGTTTACTGTGTTTCAATTTTTCATATGAGATATTTTGTTCGTTGTCTCGTTTTGATTGTGAGCTATTAATTGAAAATGTTGAACAATGACAATAGTTGTGGAAAATGCTGACTAGTATTTCCATAATGCAGAACTTGCATGTGCTTGGAATCTTCACAAATGAAGTGAATATAATTTTAACTACTTGTCTATGGAGATGTTAGTCATTCACTAATATAACATTGATTTTATTATCGAAGTTACCTCTTTATTTTTGAGTTTTTGAGTTAACGCGGGGATAAATTAAACTTGTTTTGAGAATTAAACTTGCAAGGATGTGCTTAGCAATTTTAAGAAAATACTTATAAAATTACATTCTAGGTTATGAATATATTTAATAAAAAAGGATCCACGGGTCGGATTTGGACCGGATACGGATCTCAAATACAAGATCCAGATCCAGATCCGATCCGTCAGAAATGGATCCGGGTCCGATCCGGATCCGTCGGGTCCAAATTTTAAAGATCCATATCCTATAAAACGGATCTGGATCCACCGGGTCCAGGATCCATTGCCATCTCTACTTGTTTCATTCAAATTTGACTTGGCTACGCTCGGTCAAAGATCGAACTCGATTGAGCTGGCCTCGTTTAGCTTGATTGATCATGTAACTTTTTCTTTAGTAAACAACATTCATTTATTATGCTCAATTACTAAGTATATTAGAAATTCACCTAACATTTAATCTGTTAATCCGATAGTTAATGTGAGTTTGTATACATTTACTTATTCGACTATAAGTGAATTGTTTAATGACAAATTAAGAGATTTAAAGGATAGGGAACTCTATCCGAAGTTTTCTATGGTCGGATGCTTGTGAGAAGAGTGTTCAACATCTGTGGCTAATGTTGCGTATTAGCTAGATATTTTGATCTCCCATCTAAAAGTTGTTGCTAATTGCTCTTGTAGTAAAGAAAAAATAATGAGAAATAAAAATAAGTGATAATAAAAATAATTAAACATAACAAAAAACCATAAATTTATTATATACTATACAATTAAAAAATATAAGGAGAATAAGTACAAAACAAAACATTCAGAAAAAAGAGAGGTTAAAGTATAGAATAAATCCACAAAAATCCAATAAAATTATTCATTTAATATCTGAAATTCTTAGATTAGATAAAACTGAAAAAAACCTCTATCTTCGGATCTTCTTTTTTCCATGGAAGAATGTGATGGAAAAAGGAACAACAATCTATAAAAAATTTAACCTAAATTACATTAATTCACAAAGTTAACTAAATTGTGTAATTTTAATTCAATTTTTGTTACATTAAAAAAATGAAAAAATGACTTATAATTGCATTAGTTAGTAATCGTCAATTTGTATCGAATTGCAACATTTTCTTAAACAATTGAAATTTGATGTATTTATGGAGGTTATCAAAAACCCGCACAAACAATCGCCACAAGAATAATAATTCTGGGGAGGTTGAAACAAACGTCACAAATTAAATGTATAGTGAGGGTCTTTTACAACCTCCACATTTAAATAGCCACAAAAAGAACTATTCTATGGGGGCTGACACAAACACCATAATTTGAATGTATAATGGGGGTTTCTTATGACCCCTATAAAAAAAACCGCCACAATTTAACAGTTTTTTTGTAGTGACCGTTACAAAAAAAAAATCTGGATTCGTCTGTGATTATCATGTGAAAATTTTAAAATATCTAAAAATGAGGTTAGTTTTAATGAATTATCCACATTATAATATGCCTTGAGTTATAAATAATTTTCACATTATTAGGTGAAATTTAACCTTTAAATGTTAGTAGTAGTAAGTTACTATCTTTATCAGGTTATGAATTACTATAGTTATCATTGGAATCAAATACTTATAGTTAAATTATAGGTAGACTCATTATGTAAATATTTATTATACCGTCGAAAGTTACTCTATGTACATCAATGAAGTGGATAGTAACATTTTTCATAGGAGGAAATAGGAATAGTTTCCGGTAAAAGTCTCTGTGCTTTGACAAAAAAACAGTTTTGTTAAATGGATCTTGGACATAACTTAATTTCAAATACTAGATCAAAAGGAGTAAAATTACACAAGCCATACAAAGAGTCAGGAAGAACTCGCTCTAATTCGATGTGGGATATTTCGATATTATCCAGATCGGAGTGTGCACAATCATGGACCGGGAAAACATCAACCCCCTACACGGTCCGGGGTGTCCGAGGGATATTTCTCTTCAACAAGTTTCTTTATGACTTAATTGCGTGTGGTCCTAAAATTTGAACTGTAATGATAGTTTGTCTCTACCCGTAAACAGTACCTACTAGCAAGTGGACATTAAGGTTTGATTTTCCAGTACATATGATGGCTACATAAGCCTAAAATGATTCTGTTGGGGAATTGTCTTTGGGGCCAATATAATGGGGTAGGTCTAGAAGAAAATAGTTGGACCCCTCAACTGAAGGGGATGTCATTACTCCAACCGACTAGACCTTAAGGGCCAACATCAAAAGGTTGTTGGCTTCTGGAAAATGACTCCCATTTTCGGCATTTACACACAAGTCACAACTCACAAGAGTTTGAGGACCCAACTCAATAGTCACATAATATCTTTCCATATCTCAATGGATTGAGATGTATGAGAGTGCACTTCCTATTTTGCTTCTGTGACAAACAATGCATATCTACCTATTTGTGTACACATTACATAGCTTGTACATCTTATTCTTAGTATTGTATGCACCTAGGCTATGTTTCTAGGTATTTGTTACATCCCAATTCACATCAACATAAATGTCGGATTACTTTACCCACCAAAATTTTAGACAGATGAGAAAAAATCACCTACTTTTTTTTTGTCTCGGATGAGATTTGAACCCTGGTCGGTATTCTTTAGTTTTCACTCATTTCATAAACCATTAGGTCACATCTTGTAAAAATGATCTCCAAGGGCAACATGAAACTTTCTATGGATAAGTCTAGTTTGGTATTTGAGAGAATAAAGAAAATACAAGTTATTTCATGATAGAAATAACCCTCTTGATTATTTTCATTAATGAATGGGTATATATATAATTTACAATTTCCATAATATGGAAAATCCTATTCATATTCTACTCCCAAAACCCTATTCTATAAATACAAGAATTCTACAATTATGGTAAATGTACAATGCTAGTTAAATACAAATACTATGTTGCCAAATATACTCCAAACCGTGATATACATGGCATGTATATCACAGACTGATTTGCCTTGTATGTCCGTGATATACACGGTATACACAAGGCATGTATATGTTGTGTATATCGTGTATACCACGGTATACTTTCAACCCCCGCAGTCATAGCGGGCGGTCGTCGTACGCTGAGACTGTCCCTAAAATCTTCAAATAGAACTGAGGGAATACCCTTAGTAAATATGTCTGCAATTTGGTACCTAGAAGGGACATGTAAGATGTGTACTTGCCCACGAGCTACCTTTTCTCGAACGAAGTGGATATCCATCTCGATATGTTTAGTGCGCTGATGTTGAACATGATTACCAAAAAGATAGACGACACTAATATTATCACAATAAACTAAGGTAGCTTTCTGAATGGGACAATGAAGCTCTAAAAGAATATTACGTAACTAACATGATTCAGATACCACATTAGCTACCTCTC
Organism: Anisodus tanguticus; assembly: GCA_034509755.1. NCBI lineage: Eukaryota > Viridiplantae > Streptophyta > Magnoliopsida > Solanales > Solanaceae > Anisodus > Anisodus tanguticus. The sequence continues at coordinate 44,406,556 of CM067543.1, read as the reverse complement.
GATACTCGACCTCTGCACTGGAGCGTGATAATGTAGACTGGCGCTTTGCAGACTATGAGACCAAGTTATCACCAAGAAACATACAATAACCAGACGTAGAGCGTCTGGTATCTGGACAGTCACCCCAATCAGCATATGTATACGAGACAAGTGTAGACGTCGATGATGGATATAAATGTAAGACATAGTCAAGTGTTCCATGGATGTATCGAATAATGCGTTCGAGCGCATTAATGTGCTCAACCCTGTGATCATGCATAAACAAACACACATGTTGTACGACATACGTAATATCCGGTCTCGTGAAAGTAAGATATTGAAGAGCCCCTACAAGACTGCGATAGTGGGTTGGATCCTCGTAAGGTGAGCCAGCCGCAGCACCCAGCTTGGGTTTAGCATCAACTGGAGTGGAAGTAGACTTGCACGAAGGCATACCAACTCACTCAATGATCTCAGCGGCATACTTCATTTGTGATAAGAATAACCCACATGTATGACGAGTGACATCAATCCCCAAGAAATAACTCAAGGGCCCCAAGTCTTTCATAGAAAACTCGGAACTGAGTATTGTCATGATAGACTTGCGTAAATCATCAGAAGAAGCTGTCAAAATAATATCATTCACATACAAGAGAATATATGCCAAGGAAGTACCACGACGATATATGAACAAAGAATTATCAAACATGTTGTGAGAGAACTCAATAGTAGATACATAGTATTCAAATCGATTATACCAGGCTCGTGAGGCCTGCTTAAGCCCATACAAAGACTTTTTCAATAAACAGACATGATACAGATATTTGGGGTCTCGAAAATCCAAGGGTTGATGCATGTAAACTGTCTCCTTAAGATCGCCATATAAGAAAGCATTCTTTACATCTAGCTTATGAATGGGCCATGCATTCGAAAGAGCCAAGCTGAGAACAATGCGAATGGTAGCTGGTTTGATCACCGAACTAAATGTCTCACCACAATCCACACCAACCTGCTGAGTTTTACCATCACCTACAAGACGAGCCTTATGTTGCGCAAACGAACCATCAGAATTGTCTTTATAAATAAAAATCCACATAGATCGAATAATATTAACACTAGAAGGACGGGCCCACGTCTTATTTTCAATAAGATCATCATATTCGTCATTCATAGCTAATTTTCAATTCGGGTCATTTAATGCAGACACTGGGTTATGGAGTAGGGGGATTTAAGGACATTAAAATTTAGATTAAAATATTGTTTTGGTTTAAAAATACCATGTTGACTACGAGTGACTGGTATGTGACTCGGGGAAGAATTTGGTGGATTTTGGGAAAAATTCGGATAGGGGACGGACTGGCCAGCAAGCAGTGGGCCTGCTGGCCCAACACGGGACACTGGACTCGGGACAAGAAAAGTAACATGAGCTGAAGCAGGCGAGGGAGTGGGCTGGACTACCGGCCCAATGGCTGGGCCTGGGACAATCTGGGCAGTGGGACGTTGTGGGCGAGCAGGCAGTGGGCCTGCTGGCGGGTCGTGGTCACTGGATCCACCCATTAAGTGGTGCATAATGTACGGGGAGACGTCGTCATCCAAAAAATTATACGAATTAGGTACAAGACTACTCACTTTAGTAAACGGAAATTGGGTTTCATCAAAAATAACATGGCGACTAATTATGATATTATTAGATGATAAATCAAAACATTTGTAACCACGATGATTAGATGGATAACCCAAAAATACACAAGTGGTATAACGGGCTTGAAGTTTGTTAATAGTTGTTGACGGAAAAAGTGGATAGCATAAACACCCAAAGACCCTAAGATGTGAATACGAATGATTCTTATTATAGAGGACTTTAAGAGGAGACGCATATGTCAACCCTTTGGTAGGAAGTATGTTAAGAAGATAGGTAGCTATTTGTAGAGAATGATGCCAAAAGGAAATGGGCACGGAAGCATGGACCAATAAAGTTCAGATAATATTATTAATGGTACGAATTTTGCCTTCGGCTTTCCCATTTTGTGAGGACGTATGAGGACAAGAGAAACGAGAAACTATGCCATTAGTTTCACAAAATTTCCGAAACAACCCATTATCATATTTTTTATTTCCTGTTCGAATTGGGTATGGATGAACTCAAAAATTTAAGAATGTGGAAAAAACTTGAGATTTTTTCGCTAACAGAAAGGTCCATAAAAATTAGAATAATCATCCAAAATAGAACATAATAACGATGGCCCACAGAACTTAAAATAGGAGATGTCCATAAATCGCTATGAATAATATCAAATGGCATTAAATTACTAGAAGTATAGGCTACAGATGGTAATCTAACATGTTTTCCTAAAGGACAAGAATGATAAATTGGAGTACTACGTGTACCCTTACAAGAAATAAAATTATTTTTATGCAAGGAAGAAACAACAGACGACCCAGGGTGACCCAAACGTGCATGCCATAAGGAAGGAGCTAAAGCTCCAAAAGTAGATGGCAAGGCTTGACTCGAGAGACTGGATGCGGGCGTGATTGGATAAATATCTCCCGTACTATTACATCTCATGAGAGGTATCCCCGTCTTGAAATCATTCACAGAAAACCCAAAAGGATTAAAATTAATAGAAAACCAATTATCAGTGGTGAATTTATGGACATACACCAAAATTTTAATTAAGTTAGGGGCATGAAGGGCATTTTTTAAGACACGAGGTGGATGGGGGGAGACAAAGTTGCGTGACCGTAACCACGAATCGGAATTGAGTTGCAATTACCAACAATTATGTCATGATTTTTTTCAAATTGGAATAAGACAAGAGAGTACCTTGGTCAGACGTCATGTGAGAAGTGGCGCCGGTGTCCATGTACCAATTCACGTATAGAGGATTCAATCCAAGTATATGCATGGCGGCCTCAATATCTGTAGGTGTCGGGATCAGATTAGGGTCCGTAGCATGGAAAGCCTGCGGGGACCGAGGCCCAAGCAGGCCTTCTTGCTATCTAGACACAACACTGTTTTGGAACCCACTGGATTGATGTGACTAATTGGGCCTGAAAGGCTGCTGGGTGGCCTACCGTCCAGGGAAAGCTGAGGCTAAAAAATAGGGGATGTTGAACTGGCCACTGGCCCAGCCCCACTTCCAGGGGGGGCCATGGCTGGGACCAGTTGTCCTGTGGCCCACTGCCACCGTGCCGAGGCCCACTGCCACTGTTTTGGCGTCCCCCACCACCACCGGTACCACCACGATTACCACCACAATTTTTGCCATTATTTTTACTATTCTTCTTGCCTCCACCATGCGTATGATTTTGGCCCGAATTATCAACAAAACCTTGAGAATTATCGGATGAAGTCATCATCACCACGGGACTGTCGCCGGTAGCCGCCTTTTTTGCCAAGCGGGCTTCTTCTAACGTGAGCATCGAACGAGCTTGAAAAAAATGTGGAAGTGGATTACTTTGACGGAGGAGAGTCCCGACGCCATTATAGGCCTCAGATAGGCCTGCAACCATTTGTAGAACAAAACGATTATTGGTAACAGGCGCGCCAACGTTACGGAGTTTGTCCGCCAATTCCTTGAGTCGTTTACAATAAGATGAAACATTCGGGAAATCTTCCACGCTGACTTGTGAGAATTCCTGCTCAAGGGTGACAACTCGGGAATGTTGGTTATCCTGAAATATATCACGCAATCTATTCCATGTAGCCATAGTCGTAGTGTCTGGCTCAATGATCGTCTGTAAAAAGTCGGTAGAAATAGTGGAATAAATCCACTGAAGAACGGTAGCATCAAGAGTAATCCATAACTGAGGATCATCCGCGGGAGTAGGGGTAGCGAGAGGAATTATGTGATGGAGGACTTGATGTGAGATTGCGTGAATTTTGAACAACTCTGCCACATCGCATACTGGACGTTTTCCATCTCAAAAACAGTAAGGGCAGGATGAAATATGTTCTTAGACATAATGAAAGAACAAAAGGTGAAGTAGGGATTTGGACTAATTTGGGAAGAGAGGAGAAAAGAAGGACACGAAAACCGAGACAATAGCTCAGAAATCGAGAGTTGCGGAAACAAAAGATAGGAGAGGTATGAAAACCTAGACTTCTGATACCATGATATAAATAATTCCCTTAATTATTTTCATTAATGAGTGAGTATATATACAATTTACAATTTTCATAATATGGAAAATCTTATTCCTATTCTACTCCCAAAATCCTATTCTATAAATACAAGAATTCTACAATTATGGTAAGTGTACAATGCTAATTAAATACAAATACTATGTTGCCAAAATATATTCCAAACCGTGATATACTTGGCATGTATATCACAGACTGATTTGCTTATATGTCCGTGATATACACGGTATACACAAGGCATGTATATGTGTATATCGTGTATACCACGGTATACTTTCATTTCACTTGATCCAGTGCATATATATGTTTTATATAAGTTAAAGAGCTTAAGTATATATATATTATCAGTGAAAATAATTTTTCTATTATTCAAGTCATTTTTACCGGTTCTAACTTCTAACAGGTAATATCTAATTTTAAAATTTCAAATTCCACAATATTTTAATTGAATAAATTGATACTGTCAAAAATTATTTATATCAACAATGTATAAAATTACACTCATAAGTTAAATATTTCAATAGATAGAAAACTGTTTGTTGGGGAGAGGGGGATGTCTACCAGAATGGCCTAATATTTTTGGAGCCCCCACCAATTCACTGCACATGTGAGCATTTGCGCCTATCGCAATTCACAACTCACTAGTAGATTTTGCTCCTCATTGGAGCCATCTACTTAAGTAGTTGTATTTTGGACTCTGGCAAGTTCAACACCTTTCATCTTGGATTTACTTGTGTAGTTTTCACATTATAGTCATGTTACTTATGGCGCACAGCTTCCTCAAAATTAATGTTTGGAAGATGCAACGAAAAATAAAAATAGATAAATATCTTCAGTCCTCTGAAATTACATGTGTCACATATGTAGTGTACTTAGCCCTCTGCCAGATAAATTATGGGTGTAATAATGTACAACTGACGATTCGAGAAAACATGGACTCCTTATATGGACTTGGACAATCATCACCCTATAAGCTAGCTTTTGGGGTTGAGTTAGGCCCAAGATCCATTCTTTACATGGTATCAGAGCCAGACTCGTTCCAATTCTTTATTCACCGATGTTGAGCCCCCAAATTATATTATTCACGCTCCAGTTAACGGGGTCTGGGCGTGCACGGGAGTGTTAAGAGTCCCACATAAGTAATGGAATGGGAACATAGACTCCTTATATGGACTTGAACAATCTTCACCCTACAAGCTAGCTTTTAGGGTTGAGTTAGGCCCAAGATCCATTCTTTACAAAAACATATGTTATTATTTGGTACATTTAATTGTTGATAACTAGCGGATCATCACGAATGCTTTGTACTTCTTTTGTGATCGTTTGACAAGTTTGTTGAAAACGATATTAAAGAAATATATTTTTTGATTTTATGGATGAATAATTTACAATATATATGGTTACAAGAATATTTGCTTTGTTATAAATTAGGTAACTAATTAAGCTAATTACAAAAGGATTATAATTCTACCTAAAATAAGAGATATACAATTAATGAAAGAATATTGGAAAATATTCTATTACACCCGCAGTCGAAGCGGAAGGTTCTCGAACACTGAGACTGGCTCGAAAATCATCAAATAGCATGCGCAAAAATCCTTTGGTAAAGATGTCGGCAATCTGATATCTGGAAGGAACATGAAGGACACGAACTTGACCACGAGCCACTTTTTCGCGAACGAAATGAATGTCCATCTCAATGTGTTTAGTGCGCTGATGTTGGACGGGATTGCCGAAAAGATATATTGCACTAATATTATTGTAGTAGACCAGTGTTGCCTTTTGAATCAGATAGTGAAGCTCAAGTAGAAGGTTACGGATCCAACAAGACTCAAAGACGACGTTGGAAACACCTTTGTATTCTGCTTCTGCACTGGATCGGAATAATGTAGGTTGCCTTTTGGAAGACCAAGATAATAGGTTATCTCCGTGGAAAACGCAATAACCAGACGTGAAGCGCCGGGTGTCAAGACATACACCCCAGTCAGCATCAGAATAGGCAGTGAGACCAGTGAGCGAAGACATGTATAGATGTAATCTGAAGTGAAGTGTACCTTAGATGTATCGTAAAATACGTTTGAGGGCATGATGTGTGCTTCCGTCGGATTGTGCATGTGCAAGCAGATTTGTTGCATGACATAGGATATGTCTGGTCTCGTGAATGTGAGGTACTGCAGGGCCCCAACCAGGCTACGATAGTAAGTTGAGTCTGAATATGAAGTGTCGGAATTAGTGTTGAGCTTTGAATTAGTGTCTATAGGCGTGTGGGATGGTTTGTAAGATGCCATGCCTGCACGGTCAAGGATCTCTTCGACGTACTTATTCGGACATAGAAATAGGCCGCCAGAATGTCGAGTGACAGAGATGCCCAAGAAATAACTCAGAGGGCTCAGATCTTTCATAGAAAATTTAGAGGAAATGAGAGACATAATGGACCGACGGAGAGCATCGTATGATGTGGTGAGGATGATGTCATCAATATATAATAATAGGTAAGTCATGTGTGTACCCATGTTGTACATGAATAGGGAATAATCAAATCTGTTATGTGAAAAACCGATAGAGAAAACATAATTGGTGAACCGCTGGTACTATGTTCGAGGAGCCTGTTTCAATCCATAGAGCGATTTCTGCAACTGACACACATAATATGGATGAATAGGATCCCTGAAACCCATAAGTTGATGCATATATACCGTTTCATGAAGATCCTCATGTAAGAAGGCATTCTTGACATCAAGTTGATGAATGGGCCAAGACTTGAATATGGAAATGCTGAGGTTGGTCCAGATGGTTGCGGGCTTTACGACCGGGCTGAACGTTTCATCACAGTCCACTCCCACCTGCTGAGACCTGTCATTACCTACAAGACGAACCTTGTACATCTTAAAAGAACCATCAGATTTCTTTTTATGTCTAAAAATCCACATAGAACGAATAATGTTAGCATCAGGTGGATGGGGTACTAGGTCTCACGTCTTATTATCAATAAGAGCATTATATTAGTCAATCATTGCGGCTTTTCAATTAGGGTCGGACAAGGCATCTTTCGGGTTACGAGGGACAGGGGAAGGGACAACTAAAATGGAAAGGTTAAACAACCGGTTAGGTTTATGAATTTCGTGCATAACACGGGTTTCCATAGTCCGAGAGTGTGTCTCGGGATGCGGGATGGGAGGGGGGTTTTCCACGGGACTTCTGGGAAGAGGAAGAAGGTCAAGGGTGATGGTACTGGCTAGCCGAACCTCGGTTTGTCGAGAGGTGGCTGCGGAATTACCCTGAGGTGGGCTATTCCGGGCCATCATTGGCAGAACCGGGTGGGAAGATAGTCCTAGACTGGTCGATGTGGTGACGGGTGCCGGGGTCTGGGACGACGGACTATGTAAATGGTGAATTAGAAGAGGGTTTAGGTCATCATCTAGGAAGTCATAGGAATGTCAAGGTGATGAGTGTAGAGAGGCAAAGGGGAATTGAGACTCATCAAATAGGACATGACGTGAAATAATAATTTTACGGTTCGACAAGTCATAACACGAGTAACCATGATAATTGGCAAGGTAACCCAGACACACGCACGAGGAAGATCGGGGTTGGAGTTTATGAGTGGTCAGATGAAGAGGGTAACAAAGACATCAAAAAATACACAAGTGTTGGTAGGAGGGGTTCCTACGAAATAGAACTTGGGTGGGCGACCGTTGAGTTAGAGACTTGTTTGAGATTATGTTTAGGAGATAGGTGGTCATGGAGAGTGCGTAATGTCAGAATTGAGGCTTGAGCAAGTAGGGCACGAATGAGGTTGTTTATGGTTCGGATTTTTTCCGTTCGGCTTTACTATTTTGGGAGGATGTGTGAGGGAAGGAAAACCGAAAGGTAAGCTCATTTTTGGAGCAAAACTGTTTGAATTGGTTATTATCGAATTCTCTGTCATTGTCACATTAAAACATTTAATGCTCTTTTCAAATTGTGTTTTTACGAAAGCACTAAATGAAAAAAAAGAGGGTAGACTTGGGATTTATTTCTAATTGGAAAAGTACATAGAAAGTTGGAATAATCGTTCAAAAACAACACATAATATCGATGGCCAGCCGACCTCAAAATAGGGGATGTCCACAAATCACTATATATGATTAAAAGGCATTAAAGTACAATTTGTAGATGCAGAAAATGGTAATTTGATATGTTTCCAAAAACACAAGATTCACATATAGGAGTCCTAGAAATACAATTGCAATTAATAAAATTATTTTTCCTAAGGGAGCGTAAAACAGAGTCTCCCAGATGTCCTAATCTAGAATGCCATAAGAAAGATGAATTAACATCAAAGGTTGAGGGAACTAAGGTTGGATTGTTGACGGCGTTTGAAATAGGATAGAGATCTCTGGTGCTGTCACATCTCATTATTCGTCTCCGTGACGTAAAATCCTTTACAGTAAAACCAAAAGGATCAAAGTCAAGGGTAACCCAATTGTTAGTTGTGAAAACATCACACGGAGATTAGATTCTTAATGAGTTTATGGGCATGGACAAATTTTTTTAAGATTAGTGGTAGATGTTGTGGGGATAGGGAGGAACGACCATAACCACGAATGGGAATGCCTTGTCTACTACCAATAATAATATTCAAATTTAAATTACTCAAATTGAAATAAGACGAGAAAGTACCTTGTGATACCATCACGTGATATGTGACGCATGTATCCATATACCAATTTTCGTATGGAGAGTTGAGTGACATTGTGCTTATAGCTGCCTCAATGTCAGTCAGTGTATAAGTCGATGGCAGGGGGAGGGGGCTATGTTGTGTAGGCATGTTGTGGACGTGGGCCAAGTATGCCAGGTTGGGCCTGTCGGTTCTGAGGTAGATTCCACGAGGATGTCGTATATGGGCAAGGAGGGGAGGTCCATGATGGTGGGCCCCAAATGTCCCTAGACGGGTAGGCAGCCCACAGCGGAGGCTGTTGCCACTACCACGGTCGCTGCTGACTATTTTCGGCCGACGGGGACTGCCCCTTCACGCCACCATTATTGCCAGAATTTCTTTTGCCGCAGCCCTTGCCGGACTGCCTGCTCCGACGGTTGTTACAGGAGGAAGTGGACTGTTACGAGTCCTCTGGTCAACGATTTTAATTGCCGGATCGGGAGGCCCTGCCGTCGGCGGAGGCCCCGACGGTGGTGTTGAGGGCGGCATTGGCAGTGCTGGCCCGAGTGGTGCTGCGCTTGATTTTCTGGGTTTCCTTAAGGATGAGCTTCGAACGGGTCTCATAAAATGGAGGTAATGACGTGCATTGCTGAAGGATGGTGGCAACGCCGTCATATAATTCGTTCAAACCTGCAATGAGTTGCATGATCAATCGATGATTAGTGACTGGTGCGCCGACGTTGGAGAGTTGGTCGGCAAGCATTTTGAGTTCTTGACAATAGGCAGACACTTTTGGAAAATCGTCCTAATGAACGTCCTTGAACTGATTTTCAAGGTATAACGCTCGTTGAGTTTTGTTGTCGTGGAAAATACTGTCCAAACGTTTCCATATTTGGCGGGCAGTGGCATCGGTCTCAATGATGGTGTGAAACAGATCATTAGATATCGTGTCGTATATCCACTAGAGGACGACTGCGTCCAAACGAGACCAGAGCGCATCATCAGAAGTCGAAGCCGATGGTACGTTTGTAGACTTCGGCATGGGAGGGATGATGTGGTCGATAACTTCGTAAACACGATAATGGATCTTAAAAAGCTCCGCCCACGAGGAGTATTGACCCTTTTTCATCTCAAGAGTCACATAGATGAAGTTTTTATATTGTTTACGGCAAGTGCTGGTTTGTCAGCCATGGAAGACAAAATTTAGGAGGTAGAGGGAGGGAGAATGGCCGAAAAAACTTGGGTTTTGTCATGGGGAAAAGAGGGAGGCGTCCGAGAGAGGTCGACGGCTAGGGTTCCGACGTGGGCTAGGTGCCGACGTGGAAAAAAAAGGTGGCAGCCGAGAAGGTTTATCGGCGACAAGGGTAGGGTTTGTAGTTTTAGGCTAATGATACCATAAAGGAACATGTTCCTTGATTTTATTGATGAATGATTTACAATATATATAAGGTTACAAGAATATTTACTTTGATACAAATTAGGTAACTAATTAACCTAATTACAAAAGAATTATATTCTACCTAAAATAAGAGATATACAATTAATACAATTAATGAAAGAATAATGAGAAATATTCTATCACATATAACTCTCTCATTAACCACCAAGGGTGTCGTTAGTGGTGGATCCAGTGTAATTTATAGGTTCACGAAAATTCAGTAATTTTTGCCGAAACTTTTGTTAAATTAGGCATTGGGCCTAACTCACACCCCACAAACTAGCTCAAAGGGAGGAGGATTGCCCAGGCCTTATAAGAAGTCCAGGGATCTCATCCCGCATCGATGTGGTATATTTCTCTTCAACAACTTTATATATATATATATTTGATTGTAAATCCAGTTATTATTGTATATTAATTTGATATCGCTATAGAATTCATAAACTTTAAATCTTGAATCTATCTCTGACTATAGTGAGATGAATGAAATCTTTTTATCCTTAACTAGAGACCGGAGATTATTATATCTCTGAAATTGAAAAATTCCAGTAGGAAATGCTTCTTCCTTCATGGCCCACGGCGCAAACCTGGATTTGTCGGGCTACCGCGTTTTGAAAACTAGATGATTATACCCACACCAAAAAAAGGATAGTACTCTTTCTTTATTACAATAGAAGATAAATTTTTCTTAACCTATATGCATATAATATTTTGTACGGTACAAATCAAAGGCTATATATGATCAAAATAATTGATCATTTTAGATAGGGTGTCTTTTAGTTATCCCAATTCGTGATGTAATTTAGTTACGTTTGACACGAACTATTAGTTGAATCAATTCAGCGATTGGCATCTACCTATCTTCTAAAGTTTTCAAGAACTTCCATAAATTTACATTTGACTTGTTGGAACTTGATATATTGCACCTATTGAATGGGGGTATATAGCATGCACCTCCTCCCTACTAAAAATGCAATATTTAGCTTGCACCTCCCTAGCTAGAAAATTGTTTAGCTAATATAGTCATTTACATTAGCTATGTCCTCTATTTGAGTGATCACCTCCAGTAATAACTAATAAGTGAGCAAACACTGTGGTGTCTACGTCTACTCTAACGCACTTCAATTAATTATACGGGATATATGTTATCTTCCATCAGAATAAATATTCAATAACTATGTTCATCAATATTTAAAATATAATTTAATAATAATTACTTTATAAATGATCTAATTATATAAATACTTTTTATACTGATGGTGCATAAAACATAAACACAAAAGTTAACAAATATGAAAACGGAACTATGAATAAATATGTCTGCACTATATTTGCAAATACGGACATGTTTTTCAAAGTCTTTTGCCTTGAGTTACGGGTCTTGTGTCCTTGTCCGCTTCGTTTTATGTACAGTGAAGAGCTACTGTGGAGTGTGCAAAGGACATAGAATATGTGACCTTCCAAGTTCCAACCATCATATTTTTGATATTTACATGGATGGTGACTTCGTCTTGTCCTTAATAACTGTTCCACATTAGTCCAAAACTTGCATGTATCAAGTTGCATATAATAACTATTTTCCCTACATAAATCATATCAACGTTTCTCTTTTCTTCTTCTCTTCTCTAGATATTTATTTTTCTCACATATATAAAATGTTTGAGTCAGGCAGACTAGAGTCGACAGCAGTACCAACTGTTTTTTAGTTTTGGTTTTGGTTCATTGAAAAAAGATTAAATAAACTTTATAAAATCTTTCATGTGCTACATTGTTTAAATCATTCATTGAGCACATCTTTAGGAGTATAAATCTTCTTCATGTCTGTGATCTTCCTATAAGTGTTTGTGGGTCTGATTCTTCTTTTTCATTGGTCCATGTGAATTTTTTTTATAATGGTGACAGATGAATTCAATCCCAGAATTTATGTCTGCTTTGATATCATATTAAAGTGTGTGATCTTATCTCATGTAAAAGCTTAAAGAAAATACACTTTATTTTTCTAATTATATATTCTCAACAGAACATATTGGTTTTCCTCCCTTATCCCGTTATGTTTAACACTGACTTAGCTTGTTAATTTCAAACAAATATTTGCAATCATCAATAATAACCCTAAGAGGCTGACACTGTATGTCTTCCTCTTCGATAAGCTTGACAAAAAAAAGAACATTCTTGTGCCACTCCAATTCTTTGTATGTCATTTTTTTGCTAGTATTAAGATTTGTTTGATATTACACAACTTTGTTATGAGGTCTGAAGTAGGGTTCATATATGCTACTACTATTTGTGTGGACTTAACCAAAGTATTGTAAACTTCATTTTTCTTGTTATTTTTCCGATTTTTTTTTCCTATTACTCGGATGGGTGACTTAATTTGGCAAAAATAAAATTTAATTTGTTTTGTATTAAGTTACGTCTGGATCCAAATATAGTGCTCAATTATATCAGAGAAAGAAGGAGAAAGGTTTGGTAACGCCCAAGACTTTGTAACAAAGACAAACAGAAATAGATATTTTCATACCAAAGGCCTTGTACAACTCAATCATAATAGAGTTGCCTAATAAATTGACCTTTTAAAAATATGCCTATTTAATAAGTACGATGAGAGATCAGTTCGACCAACAACGCTCTAGAAGACTAGAAACCATATAATTTCCTTTATAGTACTTCATCTCAATTCATATGAATTTATTTGATTGAGTAGGGAATTTAGAAAGAAAAGAAGATTTGAGACGTGTTTTTTTAACATTTTGTTATAATATCAATGTGACTTTAAGACTTTTGAAACTTGTGGTCTTAAACACACTTTCTTTGTCCCATATTAGTTGTCGCTTTTCGAGAGTCAAATTGACTAATTATTGGAGCTAAATTCGATTACATCAATCTAATATTTTAAAATTATAATTTAGATGTTCGAAAACTACACAAAAAGCACTATAAGTTGCAATTATTTTGTTATCAATATATGTAAAAAGTATATCTCAAATGTTGATCAAAATTTATATAGTTTGTAAGAAAAAGGAAAGTGGACAAGAATATGGGATGGAGGGAGTACCTATAAAAGCTTCTTTTAAGAGTAAAATGATAAATTTAAGTAAATTGTTTCAAAATTTAAGAAAAAGTCATTCTTCTCCATTCGGACTAAAAATTGGAATAAGTTTAAACCGAGTGAAGCACTGGTTAGGAGTTGTATTTATTTTCCCAATGTTCTCGAGATCGAACCCAAACTTTTGCATGTTTTACCTATAATGGTTGTGGTGTAGTGACTGGTATTACTCAATCCTTAACCAATGTTTAGAGTTCAAGCCCCCCTTGGGTACGGAACCACCATTGTTAGGGAGTGTTTTGCCCTGTGGGATACAACAATTGCAGGGAACGGGAAGTAAGTAACTATTACAATTGTTAGAAAGGATAATCTAAAGATTACAACAAAACTGGAAATCAAGAATGACACAAACTCCTTGTGTGATTTGCTGAGTCGAGTGATGACACTCTGTCTTTAAGACAAGATTGCCCCGTATATCTCCTTTTACGTTGTCGGGCAATAGTCTCCCAAGATACAACATCAACTTAACAATTGAGCAAAGGAAACTCAAGTGTTACTCTTGAAAAACTTTTATAGTAAACTTGCTAGAGAAGAAGAAGATGAAGTCAGAAAATTCTGTAGTATTTTTCTAAGTGTTGAACAATTGAGCCAAATGACTCAATTTATAGTGTAGTGAGATGTCCCTTCAACTAGCCAACTAATGGTCTTCAATAGCCATGTAATGGCACTTATTGAGAGGGGTTACATTCAGCCAAATAATGGCTGAATTCATGTGCCAAGTAATGGAGATCCAATGCTCCAAAACCAGCCCAAAGGTCAGAACTTTCCAACTTCCCATCGCAGGATTCTGCCTCCGAAGCGCCGCCGCTCTGTGAATTAGCGCCGCGTCTCCAGTGACTGGCCAACCAATTAGCGACGCGGCGATTTCTGACTCGTTTCATCTTACACTTCTTCCTTCGTTTACCAACGTGGAATACTTTATTATTTATCCAATAACCGTACATCATTCTATGTCTCAAACGTATTACATATGTACCAATATCTCTTTCACTAATAAAATTTGCGATACTTGACACTACGTGTGCACGTGTGTGGAAACGACGTTTCTGACATACGGGGTCCCAATTGTTTGAGTCATAAATAATGAGATATATTTAATTCCACATTAGTAAATTTTCAACAATCCCCTCTTGAAAGAGATTTTGGCACACTCACATGGTGCCTTTTTCAGCAATCTTTCAGCGGACCGATGTTGCATCTGGATAGGTAGCTTTCGCTTTGAACCTTCCATAGTTGAATACCATCGGACTTACTTACTGCGCGGTGAACGTTATGTCTTGAACCGTCAGTGTTTAGTGTAAGTCAAGTCAACGGTACCAACACAATAACTTCCCTTACTCTATTCTTTGTAATGTTTTGTCCGTTGTGGCCGTGGACACTTCTTAGATTCTTAAGTGCGTTCATTTGAGGTGGTCTGTCCTCACACTTAAATAGGTGATCTCCTACAATGTATCATGCGATACCTCACTTTACAAGTGTTAGGAACCATTAAAAGTTTTCCCAAACCTAACCTCAACCGGTGAGGATCATTAAAGGTTTTGTAAACTTAAACTTTACCCACATTGCAGATAGCACTTATAGTCTATCGTGGGAATGACATTGGATTTGGTGTTTCTTTACAGAAATCACTATCCGAAGTGCTCATGCTTCCACCGAAGTGCTCATGCTTCCACCGAAGCGCTCAACTGAACCTTTACAGCTTAGTTTTCCCATTGAACCTAATTCCAAGGATCTCCAGTCAGTAAGGTTGGGTTACCACTGTATTGGTCCTTATAGCTTGGGTTTTAAGCCCATTCCCCTAGACAGACAGAACATCTGATCATTGGGTAAGCCCTTTGTCAGTGGGTCTGCTATGTTATCCTTTGATTTTATGTAATCAATTGATATTATACCTGTGGTGATCAGCTGCCTAACAGTCTTATGTCTCCATCGAATATGACGAGACTTGCTGTTGTACATAGAATTATGTGCCCTTCCTAAAGCCGACTGGCTGTCGCAATGGATCATTACAGAAGGTACGGGTGTGTTCCAACAAGGAACATCCTCTAAGAAGTCATGAAGCCACTCAATTTCTTCTCCTGCTTTGTCTAAAGCGATAAACTCCGATTCCATCGTGGATCGGGCGATGCAAGTTTGCTTTGAGGATTTCCAAGACACAACTCCACCACCAATTGTAAATATATACCCACTGGTTGACTTGATGTTCTCTATATCAGATATCCAGTTTGCATCACTGTACCCCTCTAGGATAGCTGGATATCTCGAATAATGCAACCCATAAGTTAGCGTGTATTTAAGGTATTGTAGTACCTGATTTAACGCCTTCCAATGATCATTACTCGGATTACGGATAAACCTATCCAACTTATTGACTGCATAAGCAATATCAGGTCGGGTGCAGTTTGTTATGTACATCAAACTACCGATTACCTGTGCATATTGCTCCTGGCATATGGGTGCACCACGATTTTTATCAAGTTTTTGATTTCTATCCATTGGTGACTTTATAGGCGAACTGTCTAACATCTCAAACTTTCTCAAAACATCCTCGATGTAGTGAGACTGAGATAAGACCAGTCTGTCAAACGTCTTAGAGATTTTTATCCCTAAGATGACATATGCGATACCCATATCCTTCATGTTGAAGCATTGTTTCAACATGTTCTTAGTCTCTAGAATCAAGCTAGGACTGCTCTCTGTGATCAACATGTCGTCTATGTACATGCATATCATGACAAACGAGTCAGAGTTACCTTTCATGTAGACACATTTGTCACACTCATTAATGGCGAAACTCTTCGATAGTAGAGCACTATCAAATTTTTCGTGTCATTTCTTCGGGGCTTATTTCAGCCCGTACAGAGATTTGACAAGCCGATAAGCTTTCTTCTTTTGCCCTGGAACCACATACCCCTCGGGTTGTTCCATATAAATTTCTTCTTCCAAATCACCATTTAGGAAGGTTGTCTTGACATCTATTTGATGTATCTCAAGGTCACGCAACGCTGCGATTGCAATGAATACTCGTATGGACGCTTCCTAGACATCGGGGAGTACGTGTCAAAATAGTCAAGGCCTTCTTTCTGCCAATAGCCCTTGACTACCAACCTGGCCTTGTACTTATCTATAGACCCATCTGCTTTATACTTTCGTTTGAGTGTCCATTTATAACCCAACAGTTTATTTCCCGGAGAAAGATCAACCAACTCCCAAGTATGGTTATGCAGGATGAAGTCTATTTCACTCTCAATAGCTTCTTTTCTGAGCGGTGCCTCTGGAGTTGACAATGCTTCAACAATTGTCCTTGATTCATCATCAACCATATAAGCTACAAAGTCAGGACCGAAGGATTTATCCTTCCTTGCCTTTTTACTTCGCCTTGGTTCCATCTCTGGAGTCTCCAAGTTCTGAGAATCTGGAACACTAGATTCCGGATATTCAGCCACTTCGAAGTCTACTAGATATGAACCATCTAGATCCGGGCAGTCAACGACTCCCTATTCCTGAGAGCTTTGTTCATAACTTCGTTTACGAGAGGTTATGTCTTTTTCCTTTCTAGGAAAGGTATCTTCAAAGAATTGAGCATTCCTTGATTCCATGATTGTACCCGCGTGGATATCTGGATTATCTGACTTATGCACTAAGAAGCGATAAGCACAACTGTTATTTGCATATCCGATGAAAATGAAATCTATAATCTTAGGCTCAATCTTAACCTGCTTTGGCTTGGGTACTTCGACCTTTGCCAAATAACCCCACACCTTTAAATATTTATAGGTGAGTTTATTTCCTTTCCATGATTCATATGGAGTTTTGTCCTTACCCTTATGTGGGACTCTGTTAAGAATCGTATTAGCGGTAAGGACGGTTTCTCTACACATGTTTTGGGGAAGACCGGAATTGATGAGCAAGGCATTCATCATTTCATTCAATGTGAGATTCTTACGTTCTGCCACATCATTCAATTGAGGTGAGTGTGGAGCCGTCGTTTGATGAACAATGCCTGATTGGGCACAATATTCCTCAAGTGGCGCTACGTATTCTCCCCCTCTATCGCTACGAATGGATTTAATCTGCATGCTTAGTTGGTTCTCAACTTCTGCTTTGTAACGTCGGAACGCTTCAAAGGCTTCATCTTTACTTTTCAACAAGTAAAGGTAACAATACCTTGTGCTATAATCAATGAATGTCACAATGTACTTGTTCCCTCCCCTAGATTGTGCAAACTTCAAATCATATATATCTGTGTGAATAAGTTCTAAAAGAGCGGTATTCCTTTCGACGAATCAAAAAGGAAGCTTTGTGAGTTTTGCCTCTACGCACACCTCACACTTATGTTGAGGGTTTACGTCGATAAATGGCAACAACTCCAACTTAACCAACCTTTGGATGGACTTGTAGTTAACATGTCCTAATCTATGATGCCATAAATTAGATGACTCAAGCAAGTAAGAAGAAGCTTCAATATTATTTCTTGCACATATTACAGACATGTCGTTAACCTTGAAGAGGCCTTCACAGATGAAGTCTTTTCCCACAAAGGTTCCATTCTTGGTGATTACAAACTTATTGGACTCAAATACTAGCCTAAGACCAGCATTAACCAATAAATGACCTGAAATTAAATTTCTCCTAATCTCAGGAACATGCATCACCTCCTTCAGAGTGAGCTCATTTCCAGAAGTCATCTTCAGGACTACCTTTCCTACCCCCATCACTTCAGAGGAAGTGTTGTTACCCCTGAACAACTTCTTGTTAGTAACTGGTGTATATGTGGAGAAGACATCTCTATTGGAACATATGTGTCTTGTAGCACCTGTGTCCATCCACCACTGCATGGGATTTTCAACAAGGTTTACTTCAAGGACCACCGCTGATAACTCCTTAATCATGTCGTCCAAAAGCCTGTCTTTGACGATGTTAGCCTGAGCCTTGCCTTTGGCCTTGGCCTTCTCTTGTTGCTTAGTCTTGAGTTTGCGACAGTCCTTGATCATGTGACCAGGTTTCCCACAGTGGTGACAGTTTCCTTTGAACTTCTCTGTCACTTGGGTCTTGCCGTCTTTCTGGAACTTGCGCTTCTTGCTTGGGTTCCCTTTGGCCCCAGCCATATTTGCCTTTGCCTCAGCGCGTTGTTTACCTTAGGCAAGGTCTTCTTATTATCTTCCTGAATTTGGAGTTTGATAATAAGTTCTTCAAATGTCATCTCCTTTGTCTTGAGTTTTAAGTAACTCATTCCACGAAGGAGGTAACTTTTCAATCAGTGATGCAACCAAAAACTGCTCATTTGGCTTTATACCTTCCAAATCCAGGTGGTGTAAAATCATTTGGAATTCCTGGACTTGGGACATCACTGTCTTGCTATCCACCATTTAAAATTTCAGGAATTTCCCAATGATGAATTTCTTAGTACCTGCATCTTGTGCGTTGTACTTCTTTGCAGTTTCTCCCACAACTCTTTGGCAGTGCCTACGGTGCAATACACCGTGTAGAGAGGGTCTGACAAGCAGTTCAAAATATAGTTCTTACACATGAAATCACTTTGACTCCATGCATCAAGAACCATCTTCATGCCATTAATGACATGGATACATTGGCCCCCTTCAGCCGTTTCAGTAGCCGAATGGTCCATTTCATCTCCAGCTTGTGGAGGATCTTCTGTTAGGAACCGAGTCATTCCCATAACAATCAGATAAAATAGCATCTTCTGTTGCCATCTCTTGAAGTTTGAGCCCATGAACTTTTCTGGGCGTTCATGATGGAATCCAGCGGGTGGAGGAACTGAAGTGTTCCCTTGAGCAACCGGAAAGGCATTGTGAGTGCCTTGAGCAGTGGGAAAGGCAGAGGGGTTGCCTTGGGCAACAACAGTAGCAGAATCAGAAGTTAGTTGTTCTCTTCTAGTCATCTTTCTAGGTACTTACAACAAATCTTGTCTTAAAATTGTGGGATACAACAATTGCAGGGAACGGGAAGTAAGTAAATATTACAATTGTTATAAAGGATAATCTAAAGATTACAACAAAACTGGAAATCAAGAATGAAACAAACTCATTATGTGATTTGCTGAGTCGAGTGATGACACTCTGTCTTTAAGACAAGATTGCCCCGTATATCTCTTTTTACGTTGCCGGGCAATAGTCTCCCAAGATACAACAACAACTTAATAATTGAGCAAAGAAAACTCAAGTGTAGTGAGATGTCCCTTCAACTAGCCAACTAATGGCCTTCAATAGCCATGTAATGACACTTATTGAGAGGGGTTACATTCAGCCAAATAATGGCTGAATTCATGTGCCAAGTAATGGAGATTCAATGCTCCAAAACCAGCCCAAAGGTCAGAACTTTCCAACTTCCCGTCGCAGCATTCTGCCTCCGAAGTGACGCGGCTCTGTGAATTAGCGCCGCGGCTCTTCACGGCTCCGCGGCGATTTCTGACTCGTTTCATCTTACACTTCGTACACTTTTTCCTTCGTTTACCAACGTGGAATACTTTGTTATTTAGCCAATAACCGTCCATCATTCTATGTCTCAAACATATTACATACGTACCAATATCTCTTTCACTAATGAAATTTGCGATACTCACTACGTGTGCACGTGTGTGGAAACGACGTTTCCGACGTGCGGGGCCCCAATTGTTTGAGTCATAAATAATGGGATATACTTAATTCCACATTAGTAAATTTCCAACATGCCCTTCAATGTAGGACTACCTGACACGAATCCGGATTAGTCGGGCTCAAATGTGGATATTGGACATCGGATGAGAAATAAGTTTACATAAATGTCTTAAATACTTGCTATAAATGCAGCTCTGTACTTATTTTAGAACAATATTTCTCATCCATGGATTATCCTTTCCATCAATGATTAATGGAAGAAAAAATGAAAAATTGACTTATTGTTGTTCTAATAAAGGAAACGTCGGTTTATTATTAATTTATTCTACTTAATAATTCTTAAAGATATAAAAGTAATTGGTTCGCTAAGTTCTACATCATACCGAAATAGAATCTGTACTGAGTGTTTTTGACTTGCACTAAAAACTAATCAAAATAAGCGTCGTTGATATTGCTTTTGACTCTTTCTTAAAATTGCAACTTGACTATTTTGAAACAACATTTAATTTTGACTTGATAAAGGAATGTTCCATTTTTAAAATTATTCAACCGACAATGCCCTGCACATATTTCTATTTTAAATAGGCAAATTTTCTGGTATTTCTTCTCTTGCAGTAGCTGAAAGTATTTTAAAATAGTCATAGTACATACAAATCTTGGAAATTAGAAAACTAGTTGCTCTAATTAACGAAACGTTCTGTAAATTTAAAGTGAATTTGAAATGAAAGATATTTTTGGATGCCTTAATCAATTTTGGTTTCATGTATTCTAATAGCATGTTTGGTCCATCTTCTAAAATCTGTTTATTTTGAAAAATGTTTCTCAAAACATATTTTTGGTGAGTAATAATTTGTGTTTGAACAATTAATCTAAAAAACACTTTCGAGCTGTAATTAGTATTTGATCAAACTTTTAAAAAGTATTTTTCTCAAAAATACTTTTTTTACAAAAAGCTTCTGGGCAAAAACTATTTTTTTATCTTCTGAAAAATTACTTGTACTACTCCTCAAAAATATTTATTTTCTCTCAAAAGTTTGTCCAAACATCTTAATTTTTTACAATAAGCATTTTTTGAAAATAATAAATACTTTTGAGAAAAAAATAAGATTGGCCAGACTATAAGACCACTCCTCCTCTGTTGGCCATAGCAGTAATTCATTGATTCGTGCAATATATATCCGATGGCGAAAAATCTGTTTTGATTAAGTTTGGTTATAGTAGCGATAATCTTAACTTATTCAGTTTTTTCAAAAGAACACTTAAATTTTGTGAGGTTTCAATGACCCTTGTATTTATTTGATGGAACTAAAAACCTGACAAATCAAAGAGGAAAAATACATATTATTTCACATGAAATGCACATTCAAGTAATTAAATATGCTATTTCTCATATGTAAATATATCTATAGCAAGAATCAAATTAATAGACGAACTTATTAATTGGAACATCTACACGTAAAAAATTGTAAGACAGATAATTATTTACTTTCATAAATATAACCACAACCTTGCATCATACATATTTCTATTATGACTAAACTGTATAGTAAAGTAAAACAAATAATCATAAAAGTTTATAATTTAATACGTGTATGTTAAATGAAAAAAATATCAATTTTCTGCGTCAATATATTTTTGATATGTTGATTTTTGTTGAACATAAATGATTAATCCTTTCCAATGTATATATAATCATGGTGGGATTTTGTGATTTAAAAACAGTTGCCGCCAATAATCCACTAAACAAAGCGGAGTTAATAACAACGGGGCAAATTGTGGATCAGTTGTAGCTGACACCAATCTACCCACTATACAGAAATATCGTATTGGCGACACCCTATGATTCGTGGAACTGTATAATCTAGTCACTGTCCGCCTTCCACGTGTCCTCCTTCCACACCAACACAAAACGTCACCCATTTTCCCCCCCCCCCCCCACGGAAACCGTACGGTCACAATCACGGTCGAACCATGCCGAGCCCACTCTCTTAATACTGCCAAAATCAACTCCACTATTTCCGTAGAGTTCCCAATAGTAAATTTATAGCTTAATATGCTGTTAGTAAATTTAATGTAAATATTTGAATTTTTCAATAAACTGACCAATCTTTAAACAATTGGGACTAATGGAGTATATGATAAGCTTTTATTAGATATTTAAGATTTTACGATTTATTGATGCTAATGCATATAACTAAGGAATTAACATATATTGAGTAGTTAACTTATCGATGTAATTTGTATTTGAGAACAATGCAATCTTTTTAAATTTTTTTTTATCATTTTATCTCTAATTATATAATAACATGTTTAAATTTTAATTTTTAAATATAAATTTTATTTATAAATTCTTATTACATGCACACTATTCTCTCAATTCTCAATAGGCTTGTCATTTATACTTTTACTATTTAGAATACATTAAACAATTTAAAAGTTCTTTATCATTTGATGATTTATTGTTTGATTGTTATAGTACATTTTATAGATTTTGTCTCGTAATTTGTGTAGACATTTATTCGTGAACACATTGTATATATGAGCAAATGAAACAAGAGAAAATAAAAAAGAATCAGCGAAACATTTTCTTATTGGTTAAACTGAATATCAAACCGTTAAGGATAAAAAATTGATAAATCAAAAATCAATAATGAATATCTTATCGGTTTGATTATTTATTTACCGTATTTACAAATTAAAAATCGATAAAATGAATCGATAATACACAAAACAGAACATATCCGATCAATAAGCTCTCTTACGTGATGTGGCTTTCACAGTTATTATCAATGTGCCTAAGGGTTATTGTTGTCTTTTCAAGTTCTTTCCTGTTTTTTTAATCGTAACATTAAGGTACCACTAGTTGGAAGATATCCAAGGGATATTTGTCAAATAGGTTCTCTCTATTAAAAGAAGCTAATATACTCCCAGTTGCAGTTTCTGATGTCGGCAAATGTGAAATCTCGCCGGTAATTTCACCGGAAAATTCTAATCTGAGATCTTTTATTCATTTTCCAGTGTTTGTTTGGGCCATATTTTTAGTGCATTTTTGTGCTATTTGGCGGTGGGTTTTTGAGATATGAAAGATATACATCCGATCGGAGGTGTAGGTGGTCGTTGTTTCGGCGGTGGTGGAGATAGGAGGCTAAGGCCTAACCATCACCAAAACCACCAAGCTTTAAAGTGTCCTCGTTGCGACTCTCTCAACACCAAATTCTGTTACTACAACAACTATAATCTCTCTCAGCCGCGCCACTTCTGCAAGAGTTGCCGGAGGTACTGGACTAAAGGCGGCGTGCTCCGTACCGTCCCCGTTGGTGGTGGCTGCCGGAAAGGCAAGCGTTCCAAACCCAAAACCTCTCCTCCCAATGCTGCCGACGCTGCCGACGCGCCGGAGGAACATAAGTCCGACACTAATTCTAGCAGTGAGAGTTCTAGTCTCACCGCTACTACAACGGCGGCGGCGAACACTTCCGGTGCTGCAACCACCGAAGATGTGTCGGCAACTTCTTCCAACTCTGCTTCAACTTATCTCAACTTTCATGAGACAAATTTCTTCATACCTCATAGTAATGATCAGCCATTAATGGAAAACTCAACAGAACCTCAGTTTCAGGACATTGGCAACTTTACGAACATGATAACGTCATCAAACGATCCATCTATTATAGGGTTTAACATGTCTGAAATTCCGACGTACCGGTTACCGGAAAACCTAAACTCAAATGAGCAGTGGAATCAACATTCTAAGATGATGGAAACACTGCCATCTAATGACCTGAATATGGAACAGATAGGTACGGGTTATTTGAATCAAACGGGTCTGGTTGAGTTCCCCGGGTTACAGCAGAGCAGGTTAAACAGCAGTGAACTCGCTCCACTGGATTGGCCAACTGGTGGGGATCACGGACTGTATGATTTAACGGGTACCGTTGATCAATCTTACTGGAGTCAAACCGAGTGGGGTGATAACGATCACTCGCTTAATTTTCTCCCTTGATCTTGTCTCGTTTCTAACCTATTGAAAACATTAAACAAAATAAATGAAGTTGGAAAATTGAGATGGGGGAAAAAAGTGGAGTACAAGAGAAATATGCTTCTTTGATAACTATATGTTGGTATGTATATCCATATCTCATGATATTTTAAAGTTAATTTGGCCCTGTTTTGATTTTGGCTGGAGTTGGGGTTTGAAATTTGTAATTTCTATCATGCAAATGTAACTGACCTCTCCACGCTAAGTAATTTTCCTTTTTGTTTAACTTCCCTGGCGAGGGTATAATTAGATAGTATTGCGAGTGTAATCAGAATATAGAGAACACTTTATGAACTGTTAATTTTGTATTGTTCGTTCCGACTTTTCTTGCATTATCCATTTCACTTTCTTTACTGCTTGCTGGTCAATGAGATTTGTGTGTTGGTATAAGTTCTTGTTCATCCGGAAAATAGTCTTGCATTTTTTCTATCTTTACTGGCTGCTGCTTAAGCAAAGTTTAAAGTTTCTTACTTCCATCACCTTCAAAGTTGCACAATATTAAAGCTCATTGGCAAACCTGATCTCCTGATTTAAGATAGGATATTGGCGAAATGTACGGAGAGCAGAGATTTTGGTGGCGGAGAGAGTAAATGAGTTATAATGGGGCATGTGGTCGGCTGGTAAGGGAGCCGGGGACCGCCATTGGAGAAGGATCGAAAGTCCCAGTTTAACGTGGCATGATTTATGCAAGTGGAGGTACGTGTGATGATGTGATTGTCAGTAAGTGGGCCATCTAGGTCGGTTTGTCCTGTAGTCACTAGTTTATTTTCTCTCTATACATAGTTAACAGGGAACTGTAATTGTATAGTAGTAACCACGTAGGTGATAAGTAGGGATATAATATCTAAAAACATCTTTGAAGTTTGAACTATATACTGTATTTATATTATCTTAGGTTAGGAGTAGCACAAGCACCAAAGTAAAAAGGAACATTTTTTACCCTTTTATTGAGTAACGATTGTTACGTTGGTAGTGGTGTTTTCTGTGGCGGACAAGTGACTGATTGAGTAATGCGCAAGAACTTGCTATTGGGAAGAAAATAGTAACTGGAATGATTCCTTATAATTATCTCATTGGTAGAGTGAGCAAATTGAGTAATTCTCAGTGGAAGTGCGCTCATTAGCTAATTGATGAAGTAATATCTTGATGATTTGTAATTGGTCCGAGAAGATAATCAGCCACACTGTACCGAAAACCTAAAAAGGATGTCTTCCGTTCATAGCTGAACGGCAAATGAGTTAAATTTAAAATTCAACTGGAGACCTATAGGTGAGAGCACTTTGTTATTTTCTGTGTTAGGCCTTGTAGGTGATACATTTGCTCTGTTAACCTTAATCATTCAGACATATTTTGCGATTTACTGATAATAATGTTGAAAGATCGGTATTACTATCTCCAAAAATAACGTCATAGGTCAGCAAAATTGGTTATAAAAAAAAAAGGGGGACGGAGAGAGTAGTAGCAACTAGCAAGTGGAGGTTGATGTGATATGATGTAACGGAGATGACATGTGATGTGACACATTGATTTTGCTTCATGTGGGGACCAGCTATAATAAGGAGGGTGGTTACAACCGGGTGGGGTCCACGGGGCGGGGAGGGGGGAATATTATGTCACTTCCATGTGCATATGGGTGGTCTTCGGTCATACTCATGCATTTGTTGTGTCCCCCTCCCACTCCCCCCTGGCGCCCTTGTACTTCACTTCTCAATTAAGCCCCTCCCCCCCTCCCCAATCGTCCATTTTCTTGCTTTGGTTCTTATATTTTCCTCTTTTTTGCCTTTACATAAATAAACTTGTACTGTTTTTAATTCCGTTCATCACCACTTGTGTGGCATTTTTTTTTTTTTTTATATCCAGTTTTCGACTTACGCCAGATTATTCCTGGAGATAGTAGTTCCGGTCCCTCAACACTATTACCAGTAAATCGCGGGATATATCTGAATGACCAGAGTTTGAGAACAGAGCAACTGATATCAGTCACAAGGTTCTACCTCATAAGAGAGCAAATTGCTCCTACCAGGGTTCGAATCTAGTTTGCAGGCCTCTAGCTAAATTTTAAGTTATGCTCATTTGCCATCCAACTATGCCTGGGGGACCACTTGTGTGGCATTATTATGCTTGCCAAAACATGCCATTGAAAATAAATGTTAGAACCATCTGGTGTTTGTTAGTATTCGTTTGGTGATGTATTTTCGAACCATTGTTTCATAATTTGATTTCAAATCACGTTTGATTATGCAATTTGGACATAATTTCAACGTCAACTTCATGCATGGTTTGAAATCTCAAATCATCCAAAAAGGTGTGATTTGAGATTCCAAATCATTATTTTAAAAAATTTTAAATATAAAATTTGGTCAATAAGTTTATATTTTGTAAAAAATGATCCATAAATTAGTAGATATATACCAATCGATCGGCTTTATATTGTATTGGATATAATTGTCCAATACATAATTTATATTGTGTATATATATACACAAATGTATGACTATGACTTAAAAGTGTACAATTGAAGACCAAACTCCTTCAACCAATCATTTATTTTCATAATTAATTACTATCAATAATTTGGTAATTTTTAGAAAGGCCTTTGAGCCGTGTATT
This sequence comes from Anisodus tanguticus, assembly GCA_034509755.1. NCBI lineage: Eukaryota > Viridiplantae > Streptophyta > Magnoliopsida > Solanales > Solanaceae > Anisodus > Anisodus tanguticus. Next base: position 44,379,987 of record CM067543.1, on the reverse strand, counting down.
AATTTTATTATGAACTATGACTTGCTCATTTGGTAAGATTGCATAAGAATTAGGAAAGTTTTGATGATTTTCATAACTTGTGGGGTTTTTATGTCAATGAAAAAAATATAACTTAAGAAATCCAAATTGCATGTCTAAACAAAATTTCAACTTCAAACTATATGATTTCAAATCATGATTTCAAATTATGTCTAAACGGCTTCTTTATGTTTTAAGATAATCTTACGTTTTAAAAAGTTATTTTTCATTTTTGAAAGTTTATCTTGGGTGATTAGTAAAGGATCAAAGAGTTGTTGTGTTTTAGTTCTTTTTATCACAGGCATTGAAAGATAAAGACTAGTGTGAATCATAATGCATATTTATTTCTATAATAATTATAGTATAAGAGAACTAGGAGGTCTATTATATATGCTATACATAATTTGTCAAGATCATCAAAGTAGAACATATCTTTGGCTCAATTGATCAAAGTCACGGATATTGATCGATGGAACCCTAGATGCGGTTGGAGTAAAGTACTGCCAATAAGGGTGTTCTAATGCGTTATAAATTCTTATCCACAATTTGTATTATTTGATCAAATCATGTGAATAGCTAGAAACATGTGAATTATATGGCTAACCCAATAATCAAAGTTTCGTATGGAAACAGGAGCAGACTATCATAAAACAAAAGATCTTCTTTCTAAAGAAATAATTCAGAACTATTATATGTCCAAGGTTCAAAAGACTTTCCCAACCTTGTCCGTATAAACAAATAATTCAAAATACATTATACTTTTTTAGAAAAAGTACGAGTCAAGTAGCAATGATCTGAAACACTTTTTTTTACACTAAATTTGTAAATCCAACTACTCAATTGTATGGAAAATATAAAATATAGGACTGGAATGTGCTAAAAGGCAACATAGTGAAGACATGAGATATCAAGGCATTTATGTTACTCAAATATTTCACCATAGAAACTTTAAACTGATGGTTAATGAATGCTTCAAAGTTCAAATCACCTATTTACTTGAGATAGAAGAGAGAAATGTAAAATAATCAGCCAAAAAGAATCAGTAGAAGTCATTCGGCTTCCCAACTTTTATGTTCTGTCTGCTATAAAATATAAATCCCATTATGGCATTTCTTTGCCAACCTTTGAAACTCCTGCGTCCACAGACAAAAAGCTAAGATTAGTTGTTGGCAAAAGCAGTCCAGAAGGAGTGAACAAATGTTCTTCACTATCCATGATCCGATGATTCTCATAAGAACAAAGTTATTCAGAAAGTAAACGTACTCGCACGTGCTCAGGTTTGATGCATTATTTTGTCAAAGAAAACTTACTTGCTATCTAGATGTGCTAGTACTTCTCCTTGAGGAAAAGAGGCTGTAGTAGTGTCAAAAGCAACTCTGATTGCCTGTCTCCAGGTTCCACCCACCTCCAAGTTGGCCTGCGCTTTGGACGGACCACGGTCTTCCATCGGTAATGAATATCCAGCAAGGAGGTGTCCAACCCAAACTCCTTCTTTCCTGCATAATTAACATAATCACAATAATAGCATGAACTGAAATAAACTAAGCTATGAGTCTTCATCCAGAACAAGATCAATAAAAGATGATTCTTTGTACATTTCAATAGTCACTGCAAACAGTTCAAGGAAAAGCCTCAGCTTGTAGCAGCTAAAACAAATTCTTCCTTTTTTCTGAAAATATATACAAGGATTTGGCCAGAGAACACAAAGGCCATTTCGACAAAAGCTGCTACTATCTACTTGTGCTGAATATATACAACAGAATATATTTCTTGGAACATCTACTGGAATTATCATATTAGTAACATTCCCTTGTAGAATCATCCAACTTTAACAATATAGATGAAAACAAAGATTTGGATGGTAGTAATCAAAGGCCATACATCTGAACTGCTTACTTGATGCCATGATTAGAGTTATCACCCAGAATATCTGTTTATTTGCTCATTATTTTGAATTACAGTTTCAGGTGACTGAGGAACTATATCCATATGCCGGGGTACATAATGCCCCCCACCAATTCCTTTGCTGACTAATATTTCTGCATTTTATTGAAAAAAAAGGTCAGAAATTAATATTATAATCAGGCGAGAACAATTTATTTTATTCTGAAGGATCATATTTCTTCATTCTTGTTTCCCCCGTTGAAGACGTAAATGATATTTTTTATCCAGGGGATCTCTCTTTTCAGCTTAAACCATGATATTGCATTCCTAAACAGGAAATGCAGATCAAAGCAACTCAAGTTATTATTAAGGAGATCAGTGAACCTCTAGCTCACAAATGAATGAAACTGGTAATGTTGAGCTAGAAATAGCCATAGTACGACCAAGCTACAATAATTACTTGAACTCTACCTGCTCCAAACCCTCACTGCATCTCTTCCCCCGAGCCCTAGTCCTTCCCAAACCAACTGCAAACACCACAACTAGGAAAAAATACAAATGAAAGAGGGAATAATTCCAGCATTATTCTAGTCAAAACCATCAGTTAAGCATAGAAAATATCAGAGTGTACTAGCTCCAAGACACCAAAGGAGCTATAAATACTGTTAGGATTGGTGGGTGGAAATCTGACCTAAAGTTACACGTGTGCTTTAAAAATATATCAGATTTCCAATTGCAACTGGAAACATGTCATCCCAACCAAACATTCACCATGTTTAACCCACCTCCTCCATGGACCCCAAAAGACAACAAAAGCAATACAAAACGAAAGTTGAAGAAAACGGTTAATGGAAGGTATCATCATGAGCCATTCACAGAAGTTATAGAACAAATATGGTACTCCCTCCATTCCAATTTATGTGAAGGAGTTTGACTGGGCACTAAGTTTAAGAAATAAAGAAAATTTTTTGGAACTTGTGATCTAAAATAAGTTATAGATACTTGTGTGGCTATAAATCACCTCATTAAGGGTAAATGAGTATATTAAATTAAAATTATTACTACATATAGAAATGTGTCAATCTTTTTGGTACAAACTAAAAGGAAGAGTGTCACATAAATTGGGACAGTGGGAGTACTTAAAAAAGGGAACTAAAAATATTCCTCTACTTCTTTTTGCAAGTAAAAGACCAAAATTGTAATGAATGCAGCATTAAAGAGTTCAATTGGCCCGGCAGAAGCCAATGCAATGAGTAAGCATAATACAAAGGTTTGAGGGTTTGCTTGCAACAGAAACAGATGAGCAACTACATGAATATTGCAAAAGAGTTTGTGCCGTAAAAGGATACCCAACTAAAGCAATGGCTTGTGCAGCGTCCTGCCTCTTCCAGTGCTCCTCTGTGCTACCTACACAATAAACATCATTACTATTGAATAGATAAAGAAATTACTAAGGAGAGGATTAGAAACATAGAAACAATTCAGTTCCATTTGTCTTTGCTATTAGATTAGGTCATATCAACCTAACTATGAAATAAATTACTCAATCTTTTATATTGTCATATATTGCAGAAGGTCAATAACTTTAGTTTTATATTGTAAATACTGAAGATGTTCCATTGGCTATTATAGTCATTTATTTCTTACCACTGGTTCCTCTGCCCCTTTTTAATTATTTCGCTTCATCTTCCTCTCAGAGGGTTGTATTTAAGAAGCGATTCAGTTAACACTTCTAATAATTAATCCAAAAATATTGTCTCCACCAATTATAATTTGTAAGAGTATGAATATTGTGTAACATCATATAGCCAATCGAACGTAGATTCTAATTTAGAATGGTCAATGACTACTTGATATCACTCAAAAAGGGGAAAATGTATTTTATTCAAGCAAAGCATAGATGTTATCAGCCTCACTAATTAGTCAACCTAACAAAAAGACATCAACATTAATTAAAATGCAAAACTGAAAAGTCAGTTAAACAGGGATCTTACCTCGAATTCAGGAGTTAAACAGTTCTACCAATGGAGTGAACTGTGAGTGCAGGACGGTTAGATGCAGCAGTGTGCTTGCTAAGAAAGATAACTTCATCAACCGTCTCGCCTGTGGTCTCTTCCCAAGGCGTGTCCAAGTGGTCCTCTCTCACAATGCTGCTATCATGTTTCAATAGCCTTACATCTTGATTCACAAAACTTGGCATATCCTAAGCTTATGCCCAAAACCAAACAAAATTACAGCTTTATCAGTTCAAGCATATCTTAAAATTCATCTCACTTCATGTAGTTCCTTACGCGCTGAAACCATACTTAATAGATTTATAACACTTGAATTAGGGAAAGTATGATATATCTGCTTGAATTTCTACAAAGGAAATAAAGGACACAGATTTATAATACACCCCTTTTCTCTTTCTTTCCCAGTAGCAGTTCTTAAGGTATTATGACAGCCAGTGTAAAAGTAGTCAAACTATATGTATACTCTGAATGATGTGTAGAAATCATACAGCCTACCATTTTGCGAGTTGCATACCTAAATTATTGGGTGTTCATAGAACTCCCTAAACTACTATGAACTCATATTAAAATAACCCCGGGAGGAATATGACATGCTACGGGAACATCAACTCCAAAAGTTCTTCCAAAGAGTTCCAAGTAGCAGTACACATGGAAAAAAATTTGAGTGAACGGGTTAAAAAAATCCTAAACTATCACCGTTTTACAAGTTTCATGCCTAAACTATTGAGTGTTTACAGACCTGACTACATCATTGTGCCAGGTGGACATATTTTTAAGATCTTTTTCATATCCCACATGCCTCTCAGCGAGTTATCCAAACATTTTGCCACATATTCAACCCAGGGTTTTAATCTAAAGGGAGTTATAACCTAGGGGATAACAGAAACACCCTATGAAACTCACAAAATGGCAATAGTTTAGGGGGATTTTAACCTACTCACTCATTGTTATTAGTAGTCATAAAAGGGACTAATTTCAAGAAATGGGAAAGGGGGGAAATAATAACCAATGAACATGAAAGGGGTTGAATTGTAACCTGGATAGGAGGACCAGGGTGCCAGCCAGGCATGGCTAAAAGGGCAGAGGCAGGGCCAATGGAAGCCGGGTCGATGGTGGTCGCCACTATTAATTCCTCTGACACAGCTAGGAATATCTTGATGGAAAATGACCTGAAGCAATAGTTTCTTTTCTTCTAACACTTGATGATATCCTTGTATGAGGATGAAGGAGTATGGTGGTTCTTGGCAGTTAACGTAAAACCCTAATCTTGTGTTGCTGCTCTATTGTACTTTATAAATCAAGTACGGGAAAGTAAATAATTATTACAAGTATTCAAGAGGATGAATAAATATTCAATATTCAGAAATTGAATCTTGTTGAACAAATAGGTCAATCTTCAATCAGCCGCAAGCTTGTTGTGTCTTGAATCTTGATAACCTAAAATCAAGAAACAACTAAATCTGGATGGTTACAACGTTGTGTGTTGAGTCGAGTGATAGCCCTCTGTCCTTAAGACAAGATTGCCCCGTATATATACTTTTACGTTAGCGGGCAATAGTTTCCTAAGATAAAACAACACTTTAATCTCAACGCTACAAAGCCAATAGGTTGAGCCTGACGAAGAAAACAAATATGACTCGACTTGCTGAAGATATGGAATAGGAAGAAAGAGTTTCTCTTTACTCTTCTCTTTTATCTCTGTGTATATAGTGTGTCTCTGTAGTGTATATCACATTATTTTTGCAGTATTTTCGTGACTGTTTTTGCAGAAAAACAGTGGTTGATTTGTGCTGAAAATGCTGTTTTTCTCATCTGTTTTGCACTGTTTTCCCAGTTTGTTTTTTGTATTTTTCAGTCAAGTTTTTGTCTCTTATTCTGTCATGAATTGAGCCAAAAAACAGCTCAATATATAGCATGTAGGAGGGCAGCCCAACAGCCACAAATAAGGCTGTAATGGCCATTAAGTGAGGGTTGTTAATGTCATTAGAGAGATTGATTTATAGGTGGTTTATGGCCATGAATGAGGCTGCTCAATTGCCCAAGTAATGGGCTGTTAATGGAGAGTTAATCAGCCAAGTAATGGCTGGTTAATGCTCCAAAACGATCCGATAGTAGGCGAGAAAGTCTTTAGAAACTCGGGGACCAAAGCGTAAATATTGAAACTTCGGGGACCAAACTATACATATGAAAGAATTCGGTTCAAAGCTGTACATATGAAACTTCGGGGATCAAAGCGTACATCGCGAGTTCTCTGATCCAAAAAGATAATATCAGAAAGTGACCTGAGCCCGAGACTGGACCGGACGGGACGGGACGGGCGGGCGATGGCTGCGGCGCGCGTGTGGGCTTAGCCATGAACCCAAGCACATCTAGGTCTTCCCTCCTTTAAACACATGGAATACCCCTTAGGGTCCCAAACCCTTTACCAATTTGAGACATATATAGAGAGCAATTCTTCTTATTCCCACCGATATGGTAGATTTGTCCCACACCACATTTCCATGCCTCAAACACCTTACTTCGTAGACCAATATCTCTTTTATTTCTTAACGAAATTAGACGATTCTTGGCCCTACGGTCATCTACTCACTTCGTAGATCATGCATGTGTGAAGAGACAAGGTCTCCAACATGCGGAACACTAGTGTTTAATTCATCAAAGATGGGTGGACGCATCTCCCCGCCAAAGGCAAATTTCCAACAATCCCCTTTATGAAAGAGAGATTGTGGCGTACACACAAGGTGCCTACATTTCAGCAATCTTTTAGCGAAAAGATATTGCATCAGGAGAGATAACTTTCGCTTTGAACCTTCCCTAGTTGAATACCATCGGACTTACTTGCTGCGCGGTGAACGTGATGTCTTGAACCGTCAGTGTTTAGTGTAAGCCAAGACAATGATACCAACACAATAACTCTTCTTATTCATTTTCCTTCTTACGTTTCTGTCCGTTGTGGCCATGGACACACTTGGATTCTTAAGTGCGTTCATTTGAGGCGGCCATCCTCGCACTTAAATAGGTGATCTCCTACAAGGTATCCTGCTATACCCCACTTCGCAAGTGTTAGGAATCATTAAAAGTTTCCCCAACCTTAACCTCAACCGTTTGAGGATCTTTTAAAGGTTTGGAAGCTTAACCTTTACCCACCATGCAAGTAGCACTTTAATGTCTATCGCGGGAACAACTTTGGATTCATGTTTCCATACAGAAATCATCATCTGAAGTGCTTCTTGCTTCCACCGAAGCGCTCAACTGAACATTTTGCCGCTTAGTTTTCCCATTGAACCAAATTCTTGGGATCTCCAATCAATATAGTTGGGTTACCACCGCAAAGGTTCGTATTGTTTGGGTTTTAAGCCCATTCCCCTAGACAGGCAGAACACTCGATCTCCGGGTAGTCCCTTAGTTAGTAAACAAGGAAGTGACACCCGTGATGATCAACTGCCATACGGTCTTATGTCTCATGACAGATCTTGACAGATATGTCCGGACGCCGTCATCCGTGTCTTTCCTGAAGCCGACCGGCTAGCCACAGTGTATAACTGCTGAAGGCACGGGTCTCTCCTAATAAGGGACGTCCTCTAAGGAGTCATGAAGTTACTCAACTTCTTTCATGCTTTGTATAAAACGATAAACTCCGATTCCATCATGAATCGGTCGATGCAAGTTTGCTTAGAGGATTTTCCAAGACCCACCATACACATTTACTTGTGGCTTTGGTGTTCTTCAGATCTGATGTCCAGTTTGCATCACTGTGTTCTCCCAGAACCGCTGGACATCCAGAATACTATAATCCGTAGATAAGCGAAAAATTCAGATATCGTCATATCCGACTTAACGCCTTCTACCGATCATGTATTAAAATTATCAGTGAACCTTAGTTCAACTGATCTGCTTTGTAGGACGATACCAGGTCGATTGTAGTGTGTACAATACATTGAACTACACGTGATCTGAGCATATCGCTCCTTGTTTATGGGTGCACCATGATTCCAATCATTTCTATGATTCATATCCATTGGTGGCTTCAACGAGACTGTCAACTATCGACCAGTCCGTTAGATGTCTTAGAAATCCAATTCCTAAGATGTCATCTGTGATACCCATATCTTTCATATCGAGACTTTGTTTCAATATGACTTTTACTTTCAGACTGTTGATTCTTCAACTGTTGGCTTTCTAACTTCAGAGTCAATGTTTCTGTGGTCAGATTCATTGTTTCTGTTTTATCCGAAACTTTCAGACCAAAATGTAAACATTTCAGGGACCAAAATGAAAGTTCAGGAAGAAGCCCAACAGTTCAGCAAACCAACTCTGAACCTCTTCTTCCAACTCTCCGGTTGGGAAGGCTGGTTCAACATCCATGCCACGCAAGACTGCAATGACCCTGGATGTTAAGCTACTCACAGGGGAGCACATTTTACAACCCAAAGGTTCTTTTTCCGGAGGAAGATCAACCATTACACACGTATGGTTTTATATGATGGAATCTATTTCTTTCTTTAGCTTCTTTCCAAAGCAGTGCTTTTGGAGATGACAATTCTTTGTTAATTGTCCATGGTTCGTTCTCAACCATACAAGCTAGAAGGTATGGAATAATATCATCATCACTGTCTTCAAGTAGAAAACCACAGCCATATCCAGATTTGGTCACACAACCTTTGACCGACATCTTTCGAACACTAATAGTAATACAATACAATCTTGTCTTAAGTTGTTGGTACTCTATGGTACTTTATAAAGCAGTACGGAAAGTAAATAACTATTACAAGTATTCGAAAGGATGAACAAATATTCAATCTTCAGAAATTGAATCTTGTTGAACAAATAGGCCAATCTTCAAACGGCCGCAAGCTTGTTGTGTCTTGAATCTTGATAACCTAAAATCAAGAAACAACTAAATCTGGATGGTTACAATGTTGTGTGTTGAGTCGAGTGATAGCCCTCTGTCCTTAAGACAAGATTGCCCCGTATATATGCTTTTACGTTAGCGGGCAATAGTCTCCCAAGATAAAACAACACTTTAATCTCAACGCTACAAAGCCAATAGGTTGAGCCTGACGAAGAAAACAAATATGACTCGACTTGCTGAAGATATGGAATAGGAAGGAAGAGTTTTTCTTTACTCTTCTCTTTTGTCTCTGTGTATATAGTGTGTCTCTGTAGTGTATATCACATTATTTTTGCAGTATTTTCGTGACTGTTTTTGCAGAAAAACAGTGGTTAATTTGTGCTAAAAATGCTATTTTTCTCATCTGTTTTGCACTATTTTCCCAGTCTGTTTTTCGTATTTTTCAGTCACGTTTTTATCTCTTATTCTGTCACGAATTGAGCCAAAAAATAGCTCAGTATATAGCATGTAGGAGGGCAGCCCAAGAGCCACAAACAAGGCTCTAATGGCCATTAAGTGAGGGCTGTTAATGGCATTAGAGAGATTGATTTATGGGTGGTTTATGGCCATGAATGATGCTGCTCAATTGCCCAAGTAATGGGCTGTTAATGGAGAGTTAATCAGCCAAGTAATGGCTGGTTAATGCTCCAAAACGCAGTCCAACAGTAGGCAGAAAGTCTCCAGAAACTCTGGGGACCAAACTGTAAATATTGAAACTTTAGAGACCAAACTGTACATATGAAAGAATTCTGGTCCAAACTGTACATATGAAACTTCAGGGATCAAACTGTACATCTGGTAGAGTTCTCTGGTCCAAAAAGATAATATCAGAAAATCCCCACAGCCCACAACCCGAGACTGGACGGGCGGGCGGCGGCGCGCGTGTGGGCTTAGCCATGAACCCAAGCACATCTAGGTCTTCCCTCCTTTAAACACATGGGATACCCCTTGGGGTCCCAAATCCTTTACCAATTTGAGACATATATAAAGAGTAATTCTTCCTATTCCCATCGATGTGGTAGATTTATCCCACACCACATTTTCATGCCTCAAACACCTTACTTCGTGGATCAATATCTCTTTCATTTCTCAACGAAATTAGACGATTCTTGGCCCTACGGTCATCTACTCACTTCGTAGATCATGCATGTGTGAAGAGACAAGGTCTCCAACATGCGGAACACTAGTATTTAATTCATCAAAGATGGGTGGACGCATCTTCCCGCCAGAGGCAAATTTCCAACATCTTGATCATCCTATTTTACTGCCCACCCATCCTCCCTTTTCACTGCAAAAGTAATTTCGTCGAATAATTGTTGGATTATATATAGATTTTTCAACTTAGGGCCCTTTGGTTGAAGGGATTAGGCCAGTTATCTCACTATAAATTTACTCTATGTTAACTTTGAGATACTACTATGATTTAAAATTATTTTATATTAAAATTTTGATATAACTTATCCCATATAAAAAAGTGAATTAATTATTCTAGTTATAATTTCAGAATTACAAACTCCAATTTATTATTTCAGAAATATTCTAAGACCTAAAAGAAAGAAGGAAAAAAAGTTGTACTAGCCAACAAGGATTTCAAGCGTGCCGTTCAAAATTAGGATACCCCAAGATTATGTGATCGAAACCAAGAAATAGAAAAATTGTTGCTAATATTGGGTTGAGCATATTGCATTGCGCGGGGATGCCGGTGATCTTCCATCAGAGAAGCCTGCCTCCGCTGTTGCTTAGACATCGCCATTGATGCTTTTAATGCTGACAAATCACCACATTACATATCAAGAATTTGCTTATGTGATGCTTTAATCTGTCATAACCCTCAATAGCACGTAGAGTACACTGAAATGTGGCTTCTTTCTGTGAAATCATTTTTGGATGATGTTCTGCCCTTACACCTGCTTCAGATTGCGACACAGGTGGGTAGGTAGACAATGCCTAGGGTGCGAAACGACTCTCTCTAAGGAACTTGGGAAAATAGCCCCGTAACTTCGGGAGAAGGGTGCCTCCTCAAAAAGGGGGTCGCTTGAATGAATACATGCATTTATATTTGCAAGTCTACTCTAGGAAAATGCGGATTCAGGATTTTAGTTCTATAGTTTAGGATTTGGGTTCCATACATAGTCTTTTAATCTAAGATTGAAATTATCATTGCACATCTGCACTCATCACCTTGTTTGAGTTATGGGTTCATAGTTCAATATTTTCAACCATTTTAATAGATTTTACACAGATAAATACAGGTCTAGGGTAAAAGTTATGGGTTCAAATGAAGTCATAATTATTATATCTAGATTCACCCTTGCTCCTGCGTTGCACATAGGTAGTGATGGATCTAGACTAGATTGAACTCATTGCGTTTTGCTCGGACTCTGTGAAAATTGACACATTTAAAGAACATAACCCATAGACTCTAAATCCTGAATTCGTCACTGCAAATAACATTGTTATTCTGTGGATTCAATTGGGAACGGTGGGAAACTTGTAATCACGGTCCTCTAAGGGCGTCAATCAGAAGCTTCTGGTTTTCATATACTGTTGGTAAACAATAGTGATATTGAAAGAATCTAACTTGAATCAAACAGGTGAGAGAACTGGAGAATGATCCACACTTCAATGCTGGTAAATGTTCGGTCATGACTAACAATGGCACAATAGAAATGGAAGCTTGCATCATGGATGGAAGTACAAAAAAATGTGGAGCTGTTTCTGGCCTCACCACAGTTGTTAATGCTGTATCTCTAGCTAGGCTAGTCATGGAGAAAACTCCACATATATATCTTGCATTTGGCGGAGCCGAAGCATTTGTTTCATTGGTTTATTCTCTTCCCGACAGTCAAATAATTTGACACAGGAGCCTTTGCCTAGTAACTTGACTAAAATTAATTGCATAATTTCCAGTAATTAATCACTTGGTTATATCGTGAACGTTCTTTTTACCCTTTTAACATAAAGTATGATTGGTTAATTGTGGTGATTTTGTTATCTAGGGCGTTGAAACTGTAAACTCGAACCATTTTATCACTCCGAAAAATATTGAGAGATTGAAACAAGCAAAAGAAGCTAACAGTGTTCAGCTATGCTGCCCCATCTCTCATTTCCATCTTTGGTGCTCCAATGCCTTGAATTGGACTTAGCAGCGACATTGAAAGAATTTTTGCTTTCTCGTTATATATTATATATGACTCGTCTCCTTTTGTGCCAACGTCGAGTATTTTCAAGCCTCGGAATTAATGACAAACGTGTAAGCAATCAATTTTTCAGGTAGATTATACACAGCCTATGTCAGTAGTTGATGAACCACCAGTTCCCAATGGGGATAGCCAAATTGGGACAGTGGGATGTGTAGCTGTCGACAGTTCAGAAAATTTAGCGGCTGCTACGTCTACTGGAGGACTAGTAAACAAGATGGTTGGTAGAATAGGAGATACTTCGGGACATATGCAAATAAATTCTGTGCAGTGTCACGTCCAGGAAAAGGCTAAGAAATTATCCACGCGACTGTAGCAAGAGATGTGGCTGCTCTAATGGAATACAAAGGGCTAACTCTGAAGAAGGCAACAGATTATGTTATAAAAGAATCTACACCAAAAGGGACTACTGGCTTGATTGCTGTTTCTGCCAAAGGGGAAGTTGTCACTCCATTTAATACTACTGGCATGTTTAGAGCTTGTGCTACTCAAGATAGTAAAACAGAAATAGGAATTTGGTAACTTTTAATTATTTTCTTGTATTTGCTTTGCTTTGTAACAATGCTGAGATGAGGAGTTTGTGTTTTTTCCTCAAAGTTTGAGACATTGAAGATGTTCCTTCATATTTACTTAGATTTTATTTCAATAGATTTTGCAGCAATGAGCTCATGGAGCTATTGTTCTTGTGACGAAAGTCTACTGGAAACAATCTCTCTACCTCCCAAGATAGGGGTAAGGTCAGGTACACTTTGCTTTACTCAGACCCCCTAGGTATGTTGTTGTTGAGCTCATGGAGCTATTCAGTACCCACTATTTAACAAGTTAGTTGTTACTTGTTACAACTATTCATTTTTGCTACAACTCAAATTCTTCTAAGGTTTAACTACATAAATTGTCCCAGAAATGCTTCAACTTTTACTATGGTAGTTTTTCTTGCTTTCTTTTTTCAGTCACTTGAGTTGCACGTGGCATTAAGTGGCTGAGGATAAAAAATGTCTAACTTTTTCTGAACGTCAAGGACTATATCGGTTAAGGTATATATATCAAGGACCAAAATAAATCAACCCTAATAGATTAAGCACCATTTTGATCATTTTCTGAACAAAGACATAAAGAATAAAGAGTAATATATATTACAAAAGATAAAGCTTTAAAAAGCAAGAGTCATTTTGAATTTTTGACTAGTAGGTACAACATGCAAGATCAGTTGTACCTTGAAAGGCTAAAAGTGGGTATAATTTGTTGGCCGGCAGTAGATATTATTAATTTTTATTCCCCATTATTGTAATCAAGAATTAGAATCGATGAAATCAAGATATCAAAGACTGGGACAAATCCAAAGTGTTTGGTCCAGTGGCCAATACATTAGATTATTGTTGTCTGAGGTTCCGTGTTCGAGTCCTCTGATCAGCAAGAGTGGAACTGTGTTCCCCAAAAAAATCCCTCCATACGCGTAGGGCCAAGCGGTGTATACTAATCCGTAGGGCCAGGCCGGAGGTGGGGTTTTCTGGGGTATGGGACCAGTCACTTTAAAAAGTTTACCCTACCACAGTTTTAATCCGTAGGGCCAGGCCGGAGGTGGGGTTTTCTGGGGTATGGGGCCGTAATGCGGTGGAACCAGTCACTTTAAAAAGTTTACCCTACCACAGTTTTAATCCCGCGATTTACCTGGTAATAGTATTGAAGGACCGATGCTATTACCTCCAGACGTCTGGATAATACCAGTGAAGTAGTCAGGCGCAAGCCTGCAAACCTGGATTATCAAAAAAAAAAAAAAAAGACTGGGGCAAAGATAAATAATCTCTATGCTTTTAAAATACAGGCCTATCTACTAGGTAGTTCTTTATCTGAAATCTGAATCATGGCAGAGGAGGATGCAAAGAAGCTCCCTGATGAACTTCCTAAAGACTCGTCACCAGCCCCATTACCCATTCTTGGTTAGCTTCTCTACCCCTTCTCCTTCTAAATTCTTCTATGTTGTTGGGTCTCTTATAAAATATTGTAGTGTGTGTAGGATTCTCCAAAAATAGCGTTAACCGGAAGATCTGATACAAGTGCGATAATATTTTTAAAGAGTTCGAGGAACATAAATATTATGTGTATGTCCAAAAACTCAGTATTATTGAACTGATATTTTTCGGCTTGACTATGTATACATATATTCAAGATGTGTGCATATAATAAGATACCACTACTCTTTTCAAATCCACTGATTCTAGATTTTGAATTCGCCTACGATTTTTAGGCTTGTGTTGTAATTATATTGAAAAAATTAATTAAGTTTTGGAACAGATTGGAGTAACCCACCACCACCACCAGGGAAAATGTCATGGCCAGAATTACTAGGAGTGACAGTAGAGGAAGCAGAGATGAAGATAAAGGAGGAGAAACCAGAGTTAAAGATACATATAATTCCACCTAATTCCATGGTCACTATGGATTACCGTTTAGACCGGGTTCGTCTCTTTGTCGATGAATCTGGAAAAGTTGCTCAAGAACCTAGACTTGGCTAGCTAATCACTTATTTCTCAAAAGCAGACCTGTAAACATTGAGAATCAAAATGCCTCCTTTGCTTTTCTCTGTGAATTAATGTTGTACTATTTTATCTAATGTGTGTGTATATGTCCAATCTGGTTTCTCCATGGATTATGAATAAAGGTTGGGAATTAAATTTATCATATGTGCATAGGTTCTTGTTTATAAAGTAAGAGCTTCCTTCTGTAATATGTGGCTATGGTTCTGTGGGCTGTCAGACATCAAAGATTTTTTCAGTTCTTTTAAAGATCATGATATCAGGATCAACTCGGACATGCCTTGCTGCCTATTCCATCATGTACTTGTTACCTTACACCAAGATAGGCACCAACCTATCAAGGTTTAGACAGATAAGATGAGAGAAGACATCGTCTAATGTTTTTGTTTTTGCTGAGATTTGATTTCTAGGTCACACCGACAAGTAAGCATATGTTCTATGAAATCAAGGATGCCTTTGGTAGTTGATTAATAGAGTTTTTATAGCCCGTGACAGTATAAGTATACGGTGCTATTTGACTATCTTACGTGGAGCTGAATTAGGTTTTTTTGATGTTCTCGTTGAAACACGCGGGTATACTCCTTGCTGTCCTTTTGTTCTTGCTGGTCTCTCCTCTGTCAAATGCTCTCACCATCTAATGCTCTCAACATTTGTTATTGTAAGTTATTGTATTTGTGCCCCATCTCCATGGTCTCTTACATACACAGTCTTTGTAACATTTTGGAAGGAAACAACCAAATCTTCAATTAAATGGAAAAACATTGGCTAGTGGTAACACAAGTAGACAAGTGGGCATAGAGGATTCAACTTCCTGGCGGCATATTGACATGGCTTTAGGCAGCAGCACTCACATATTGACCATCAAAGGTGGAGCGAGGCTATGAACTATATGAATTTAGAATTTGTTATGAAACTCAAAGCTCATTTTAGTTATTGTATTTGCAATTTAATATTAATGAAATTTTTACTCTCTCTGTCTCAATTTATGTGGCACTATTTGACTAAACACGGAATTTAAAAAATAAGGGAAGATTTTGTTATGTTTACTAAATTGTCCTTACTTTAGTGTCTACTTTTATTGATTTTTCTTCACAATAAGTACATTTTTAAAAATAAGTGGGACCCAACAAGGGTAAAATAGAGAAGGTGCCATTAAAGAGCTGTCAAATAAGGAAATGTGACATTCATTTTGGAACAGACTGAAAGGAAATGGTGCCACATAAATTGGGACAGAAGGAATAATATACAAGATCTAAGTAAAAGTTACTGAAATTTGTTAGAACCCGTATCTAATAATCTAATAAAAGTTAATGAATTACAATGAACAACATCGTGCACATGCCAAATGAGAATGAGATGCCCTTCCAACATGAAGGTTGGACTCCTTTTATAGCTATTAATACAAGGCATGCATTGGTGCCCGAGAACAACTCTCCAATTAAATGTAATTAATGACAATAATGGTCACTTAATAAGCAAGGAGTAACGGCTGACGTCATATCCGGAACGAGTACGCGCTAGGCTCCTCCGATTCTTCATCCGATGTCAACTGGTTCACTCACTATCCGATCTCGTCTTGATATCCGGACTTATCTCGATGCAACTCCGTCCGATACGGAATTCTATCGCCTCCCTCGAACTTCATATATAAACCTCGCCATGTGTATCGATTTTTACCGTATACACCTCTCATTATAGTGTAAGCTCTCTTTTTTCCCCTCAAAATAGAGAGAGCTTTTCAACCCTGTCCATTTTTTTTCAATTTCAACCTCACCCAATTTTGCGAACTGGTTAAGTGGTAGAATTTCACATCAAAGACCTGTATATCACCTTTAAACACCACACACTCGGAAACTTTATTTAAATAAGAGACACACCACATCTGGTGGCGATATTAAGCATAAACTCTAGCCTTTCAATAAAAGAATTATATATTTGTAACCTTACATGTACACGTCCTGCTTTTGTTTTTTTCTCTTATCTCCAATTTATAATGACAAATAAAATTGGTATGTACATAAAGTTTCGTATTAAAAATTGATAAATAATTTCATATAAGATGTCAAAATATTCTTAATTATATGAGGCTATAGGAAAATTAACGGGGGTTTGACCCAAATCAAACAATAATCACACAATGTAAAAGAAAAAAGAAACAATTGACTCGTCTCGAAAAATAAACATTAAAAAATCTATCAAAATCGAGAAATCGGTGCCACCGAATATCCTCCATTGGCTCATAACAGGTGACTTTGTTTTTTTTGTCTTTCTTCATTACGTTGTGTATTTCTGTACACATATATGCCTCTCTATACTATTTTGATGGAAGAAGATTTCCAGAAAATGTTTGAAATTTGGTGATATTAATGGGCTCATTGCGGTGAAGGTTAATGTCAACATCATTGTTTGCAAGTATGTAAACCTCGTATAAGCCTTGTTATATGGAATTCCCCTTGGAGCTTTATAGTTACAACGTGAACAAATGTCAGCACTCAGTTCTTAGAAACAACAAAGTATTAACTATTAACTATTTCTCAATTTCAAATATGTTGTGGTCAACTATATATTAGTCTATAAAATTAGAGATTCTCTAAATGTGACCTTGTGAAAAATGAAGTTAAAATGTTAATCAAGTTTTACTTGTCTAGAAGAGAAGAAAGAAGCTCAATCATTATAAAGAAGAATCTTCAATTATTATGTATAGTTGCTTGTATGATGTTTGTGGTCATAGATTGGTATCATGAACCTATCACCCATCAGGAAAGCAGGCATGAGAGGCTTTAGTTGGTGAGTTCTGTTTTGTTGAGATATTTATGCGCCTCGGGTTGCTTTTGCAGGATTAGGGAGGGGAATCTTGGGGCCTAAAATGGAAAATAGATCAGGAAAATTCTCTGTGGATTTTCTGATGGGAGGAACGGCAGCCATTTTCGCGAAAAGCGCTGCAGCACCAATTGAGAGAGTAAAGCTTTTGTTGCAGAATCAGGGAGAATTAATGAAGAGGGGTCAACTTAAGAGACCTTATATGGGAATTGGTGATTGCTTTCGAAGAGTTTTACGGGAGGAGGGTTTTTTGTCAATGTGGAGGGGAAACCAGGCCAATGTTATAAGATATTTCCCAACTCAGGTGGTGATTCCTCCTCATCCCTCTATTACTCCTTGTGATGTTAGTTACTGCAATCTCTATATTACTTGACTTTCTATATCAGTTGCTCGCATACTGAACAATTAGCCTTCATGTTTCACTTCCTCCTGAAAGACAAACCTAAAATTAGATTGATGCGGCCCGACTTATTCGTTCAAAGTATGTTTACAAATGGATATATTTGTAATGCTTTAGGGAATTAGTCACTTGTGTCTGTCAAACTAGTCAGCGTTCTACTATTCCCCCTGATAGCCACTAAGGTTTTATACATAGTTTTGTTTGGTTCAGCGATCTTGGAGATAAGCTCTCAAACACTTCCCTTTGGTGATCATTTTCCTTGTCCACTAAAAATTATCATATAATCTTTTGCCTTGGACTTGGACAGTTCGTGATGATTACTCTAGTAAGTCATCCTTTACATGTTTCTTGATTGGATTCACAATGTTCTCTGTATGATTCAGACCCCTTTTGGGTCCTGAAACAATGTCTTTCTTAGCTACTATGTCAACTCTAGTGAAAAGCATTCAACTTTTTAGTTAATGCTAGGATTATACTCGTATGTACATGTGACCTAAGATAACCAAATCTACCATTGTCTGCTACAAAATTTGCCGAAGTGGCAATAATAGATAAATTTACAAAGTAACCAATAGACCCAGCCAACACTCACTTCAATGATGTTTACTGGGAAATCACCCCTGCATTTTAGCCCTCTCAGTATTTGAGGAATGTTGTATGAATAGTTTCAACTTATAAGTGCACAACTGTTTATAAGGCAGTGCAGTTGTCTTCTCTATGTAGAAAAAATATCTTCTCTATGTAGCCTATAGTACTCTATGTCTTCAAATGGTCTCGTGGTTGTTTGTGCCTCTTCAAAATATGAAGCTTGGAAGTTTAAGGTGACTGCAGTAGCTGCTGGACCCAAAGTGATCTCACCACCTTGTCACTGACCATAATAAAGGACAGGAACTGATTGAGTGGAGTAAATTCGCTATATGTTTGAAAGTGGGCAATGACAAAAACTATTAGCCTAAAGTAGCCTTTTAGTCTTTTATTCTAGCTGCATAGCCGACTTCGGATAGTCTTCCTGTTATCCTTTTAATAATTTCACCAGCTTATTATAGCTAACTGATGATGATGATTGCTTTAATAGTCAGCTATATTGAGAAAAGCTTATTGGGTTGATTCATGGATCCAGTAACCATTTCCAACGGTACTTCAGAGGTGCTGTCATACATGCAGTGAAAAGAAGTTTGTTGGAGTTATATCTAAGTTCTACACACACACACACACATATATATATATAGATATATATATGTACATTTGACTAATAGTGCAGAGAAGTTAAAATTAACGAAACTTGAGGGTTCCATGCTAAATGTTTGAAGAGATGACGACTAATTGTAGGAGACCTCACTATTTTTCATTAGTTCGCGTTGTGGTTGCTGCATGTACGTATTTACTCGAGGAATATAATTATTCTTGCATTTTGAACTAAGTGAGAAATATATATAGTATTTTCAATCTTTCAACTAATATTTGCTGAGCTTAAATAATTGTTTCTTTCATAGGCTTCCAACTTTGCATTCAAAGGTTACTACAAGAACCTCTTTGGATATTCAAAAGAGAAGGATGGATATGCCAAGTGGTTTGCAGGCAACGTGGCTTCCGGTAGTGCTGCTGGCGCAACTACTTCCATGTTCCTTTATCACTTGGACTATGCAAGGACTCGGCTGGCAATGGATGCTCAGGATTGTCCACTTCATGGTAAACGTCAGTATAAGGGGCTAATAGATGTTTACAGTAAGACATTGTCAACTGATGGAATTGTTGGCCTCTATCGCGGTTTTGGGGCCTCAATTATGGGAATAACCCTCTACCGAGGCATGTATTTTGGGATCTATGACTCCATGAAGCCAATTGTTTTAGTTGGACCCTTAAAGGTAAGTAAGATTCCTAGGTGGCAGTTTTTGGATTGGAATTTTTCTCTTTGTTATTGCGCCATTTCCTTCTTTTAGATGTAGTTGACTCAACATACTAAAACTATAAATAGCTTGTGCCTGTAGTATGACTTGAAACATTACTTGCTCAACATCAAAAGTTGCTATTTACATTAATTTATGCAGTATTTGTGGGGGAGGGGAGGGGAAATTTGTTATGGTTTTGATCTTCTTTAACAAGGGACATGACTAGTTAAAAGTATGGCTGTTGAAACTAACTCAACATTCGTTTGTATACATAGGACAATTTTCCTGCCAGTTTCATGTTGGGTTGGAGCATAACCACTTTCTCTGGGGTGTGTGCGTATCCATTTGATACAGTCCGGAGAAGAATGATGTTAACTTCAGGGCAAGAAACAAAGTATAGGAATTCCATGCATGCACTCCGCGAAATTATACGTGTTGAAGGTTTTGCTGCACTTTTTAGAGGAGTAAGCGCAAACATGCTTTATGGTGTGGCAGGGGCTGGAGTACTTGCAGGGTATGACAAATTACACCAAATTGTAGATAGACCTGCTTACAGTTTTGAGTCTCAGAGAGCCCTCAACAAATAAGAGCTTTGCATGAATACTGTATACGTATACAACACTATTTTTTATGGATATGGGGAGTGAGTTGTTAACAGAAGCAGAGGCGTACAAGAGCATTCATCTCAACAGTTGTGAACAAAAAAGAGAACAACTACATGCAGGGTGCTTGCTCACAAATGTTGTAGTTCCGTGAATATGAAGTTCATCACTTGTGCTACTGTGTTTCTCTGCTACTGTAGACTACTCGTTTAGATGTTGTGGACCATTTGAATAGAATAATGAAGTGCACAGTGTCATACACAACTACACTGTGAGCCAGACTTGGTTGCATCAGACTATTGTCTCTCCCCTCTTAACCTTTTTGTTTTGAAGCTTGGCAAGAGTTCCCGTGTGCATATACAAGAGAAAACAAGGGCCTCCATCCTATATTTCCGTATAGTCTATTCTAAACTTTGTTTTCTTTCTTTTTTTATCACCGACTCCTGGTGGAATTAACCACTGATACTGTAGGCTTTCTTTTTTCTTTAGACAAATATGTTGAAAGTGCAAATAGTAGATCAATTCACCTGTATAAATGCATTGTTTTTCTTGGCATGACATGATTCTATTTTGGTGTTAATATCTTCACTTTTGTTATATTAGCTCCAGCTGAAATTTGCTTCATTCTTTCTTAGTGGCTGCTTTTATTCTTCTGGTCTTACCATCAGGAGAGAGTACCAGATTGTCTACTTGAATTGTTTCTCAACTAATACATTATTTCTTTGCTTTTGGTGCTCTTTGTCTTTGTTGCTTCTTTCTTTCACTTCTTTTCAAGTTTCTCATTCTGGTTTCCTATAGTCTGATCTTGCGAGAGAAAACAACCTTTGGAGGGGGTTGCTGTTTTTTCTATCATCCTTGCAGGTATGCATAATCGGGTCCAAGTAGGGCTCCGAGCATGGGTAAACTACCCTCTATGTGTTTACACCAAATCCAATAGTTTACTATGGTCAAATGGTAGATTGAAGTAATAATATATGTTACATAACTATGAGTGACGATAAGGGCGCATATGAAAGATACTTGTCAAATGTTTATTAGTTTGGTGTAAACACCAGAGTGATTAAGTTTTTCCTCTTCGAGCTTGTAATGTTCTGACCTATCTGATACCTATACATACCTATTATTTTGAGCCAGGAAGAACAGAAAATATTCATGTTGAAATGACATTTGTTTCCTGCACTGAACAACAGAATCAAAGTTGAATTTACAAGAACCAAAAGGTAGATTAAATCATCAAATTAAGTTCCACTAAGCCAAAAGCCAAAAGTTCTTGTGACGCTTGGTAGTAATCAGATAGCCATACTTGCTGCTCTTCCTTCTCACAGCAATTGTCATGCAATTTGCCTTCTGAATACAATTTTCCACAACTCTGCTTCTTGACTTTTTCCTTGACAATATCCTTAGAAGGCGCCACATTATCGATCTTTTCCTCTGTCCTAATACCAGTAAAGACACCTTACGTCGCTTTGCTTCTTCAACAATCACAGGTCCTTTCTCTTTTCCTTCTTGCATTACTATCTCCACTTGCACCTGATGTGATACAGATAATGAAAAATTTAGCAGCTGATTGAAGACTTTTTTTTCAGAATAAGAAAGTCCCTGTGCCTTAAGATATTGGGCTTAACCAATCCAAAACACTCTACACATGATGTGATTCTTCATTTCGGGCCGATCTCGAACAGTTTCCTCAAAGGTTACGCACCATTAAAAGCTTCTATACATCTTATATGTCATTTTTTTAATCTATTTTTAATGTGAGACTTTGTTAGCACGACTCACTGCAATGCATGTAATGTGAATGGATCATCTTGATAAGCATGACGCAAGTGCAGTTCCATTAAATAGCTCTTTATAAGCCCAATAAAGAACAATTCATTGTAAAGTAAAAAAGAGAGTTTTTCTTATCGATAATGACACTTCCTTTTGAGACACTATTCACAACTTTTCTAACAGTTGTATGAATCAGGATCTAATATATTTCAATTCAAATACTTACCCCTGGTTTCCTTGTATGACACATATTTTTCATGGAGCAAAGACGTTCATACGCCCTCTGATTAATTTCGCTGTTGGCCTTTTCATCTACAACATATAAAACAACACATATCAAGGAAAGAACTGGTGTATATGTGTTGGATTGGCTGAGGGCTAAAGGCGGAGCCAAAATTTTAAATAAGCAGAATATAAAGAAGTAAACACACGATGAGCCGAGGGTATATACATATATATATATATATATATAAAAACACCCTTTGGACAATGTACAAAAAGTGTTTACCTTCTTTTGATATTTTGCTGACATAAAGAAGAATAACAGTATCGTGACTTTGAACAGTATGAGAAAGTGCCCATTGCAAAGCACAATTGGCATCAAGACTAGGATCAACAACAACCATAACTCTGTTATTATTATTGCCACTACTCTCTGAATCCGTTCTCGAATCAATGCTGTTGAAGCTCATTTCAGTGCTGCTACATTTGCTGTCAATGTCATTGAATTTCATCAACCCCGTCTTCTTGTACGGTTGAGAAGGCGAACGGGCCACTGCTCGGGTCCTGCAGAATTCGGGCAACTTTGCACGGACTCGATTCATCCTTATAACTAAAACTCAAGGTGAAAAAAAACTGAAATACAGTACTTTTTAATTTATGGCTAATGGAGAGGGCTAAGAAACAAAGTGAATTTTATTAGGTGGTCTCCAACTTAGGAACCAATATGATTTGTGTATTGATTGTAATGTGTAATACGTGGAGAGAGGAGATTTTTTTTTTTTTTTTTTTTTTTTTTTTTGTTGACAAAGGAACCCGCAGCCCAGGGTAAATTCCGGACTGACGCAATAGCCTGCAAACCACGTCAGCCGATTAACCACACTTGGCAAGTCATGGACTGACGCAATAGCCTGCAAACCACGTCAGCCGATTAACCACACTTGGCAAGTCATGTGTGACAGGCTCAACCAAGAAGATTTATGCAGGGGATCGAACTCGTGACCTTGCGGTTACGCGCTCTACTGCTACACCAACTTGGCTACCCTTGCGGGTAGAGAGAGGAGACTTGACTTTATATATATGTGGTAAATAGTGACAAAAATTAGAGGTTTTAAAAGTCATGCCAATCATTTTCTGGAATCTGTTTGTATCTTTGGATTTTCTAAATGTAGGGTTCTTTGGTTCTTGACGTGCCTACCATGATGAAGTGGTAGTAGACTCTTTAATGACTGCTTGTTGAATTCAATATTCTGATTACGTAAAAGCTGGGAAGTTATAATAGAGCTTTCAGCTTTATATCATTAAAAAAGCCCATTTATTTTATGAATTTAAGTTATCTATATTGATAGTATACAGTATGTTTTATATTATTAGTATAATTTAATATGCTATAAAAGGTCATTTACCATTTATTTTACATAACTAATCAATGTTCAATGGATAAAATTATTTATAAATACCTTTTCAGTGATATAAATATTTTTTGGTTGGTCCAACTTATCACTAATTCTAAGTCTCGTGTATCACTTCACTTGCTATTTTTCTTTCTTTTTATCACTCCAATTGGCCAAAGAATATTAATCGAAGCAACTTATTTGCTTTTCTGATAAAGTGTTAATGCTTCTCAAATTCTGAAAAATCTTTTTGCAAGGATAAAATGTGAGTATATTGTTTCTGGTTATTTTTGTATTGGGTTATAGCTTACTCTAACTAGCTTGTAAATAAGGAGAAATTGTTGTTGTTGTGGAATGTAGAGTATTTACACCTCTATATAAATATATATATAATTTCTTTAAAAGATTTAGGATAAGCGTGGACAAGATTTTGTAGTTAAAATAATAAGATCAAAATTCGGATTGGTTTGTTTAGAATCTCTGGGCTCATTTCGGAATAAATATAAAATTTATAATTATAGGTTTGAGGCCAAGAAATTCAGTTCATACTCCCTTGTCTTAGAAGTTAGATCCATCCGATTATTCAATTTTAAGTTTTCAGAATGTACTGCCACAACCTTTTTTAAAATCGTAGTGTCCATTTTTGTAGATTCCTACGTACGTATTATATATGGTTTAATACGTTTAATTTCTGATTTTTTTGTCCCTTCAAGGGAAATGTCAACTTTATTGGCTAAACTATAGTTTTAATAAAGAGTGTTAATTCCCTATGTGTCAAGAATTTATAGTTCATTCCATTCTATATATGAAGCTTTAATTGCCTGCCTGTCAAAAGACATAACCCATTATTTCAATTTATTAGTTGGATGCATTTTTTTTTACCGGGTCTGACCGTTTCTCTTGCTCTTTCTTTGCTTTTGCTTTTGCTTTTCTTGTGCTTATGCTCTGTCTTGAGCCGATGGTCTCTTAAAAATAGCCGCTCTACCTACCAAGATAGAGGTAAGGTCTACGTACACTCTCGGCTCAAGACAGAACATAAGCACAAGCAAAGCAAAAGAAAAAGCAAAAACAAAGAAAGAGCAAAAGAGACGGTCAGACCAAGATAGAGGTAAGGTCTGCGTATGGGAAAAGCAAGGAGGAACTCCACTTTGGAAAGGAAAAGGGCAGTTCCAAACGAAGGACCCAGTCTTAAGGAGCAAGCTTCCCGGTGTCCAAGTGTCAAGTCCCGAGGGCTTGTGTCCGCCGAAAGCTTCCCTTTTTTCTTTTGACTCTTTCCTTGCACTGAACCGAAAGGTGAGAGGCAAGGGAACATCCAAAGTCCAAGTAATTTTTGGATTTTAACCTAATTAAGTCTATGGACTGCTAGGACTCAATGTCCTTAATTATAAATTCATCAATCATCATAATCCCCAAAAGTCAAATATTTGGAGAAGTTATATTCTAAATTCTGCAGGCATGGAAAATTCTTGCTGCCTATTCATGATTTTTACCAACAACCTCTTAAAAATGAACTCCATTTTTTGGATAGTACCAATCAAGAAAAGATGACAAAGAAAATGCAAGTCTTTTGCTTGTTTCTTTCTTGTTTGTTAACACTTCTCTATCATTTTTCTCAATCTATGTTTGTCCACTGTTTATTTTATTCTCAAGAAAAAGATTTTATGGATAAGTTAATTAAGGATACATGTCAACTTGACAACCTATAACTAACTAAAGCATAAAAGGACAGCCTGGTGCACTAAGCAACCGCTATGCACGGGGTCCGGGGAAGGATCGGACTACAAGGGTCTATTGTACGCAGCCTTACCTTGCATTTCTGCAAGAGGTTGTTTCTACGGTTTGAACCTGTGACCTCCAGGTCACATGGCAGTCACTTTACCAGTTAGTCCAAGGCTCCCCTTCATAACCAACCAAAGCATATTTTGAAGAAAGATTATTCATCAAACATTCAAGTTCATATCTTCTACCTACAAGGAGATTATTCGAAAATTTTCATTATATGTCTCATACAATTGACATATTTGTGAACCCAAAAATATAAGATGTGGGTTCACTTTTTTGTGAGACAAAAAAAAAAATATCACACAATTAATATTAATTGTGTGAGACATATAATAAAGTTCTTCAAATCACTCAGAATATATTAATAGCTAATCAAGGCAAGGATGATACACTAAAGTTCACTTTAACATATAATAATGTTTTACAACAATCCATCTATATATATTGTATAAATTAGAGATAAAGTTAT
This sequence comes from Anisodus tanguticus, assembly GCA_034509755.1. Lineage (NCBI taxonomy): Eukaryota > Viridiplantae > Streptophyta > Magnoliopsida > Solanales > Solanaceae > Anisodus > Anisodus tanguticus. Next base: position 44,354,100 of record CM067543.1, on the reverse strand, counting down.
TTTTTATAACATATATGAACGTTTAGACAAAAGTAGAAGGGGAGCCTTGAAGTAACTAGTAAAGTTGCTGCTATGTGACTGGGAGGTCATGGGTTCAAGCCGTGGAAACAGTCTCTTGCAGAAATGTGAGATAAGACTGCGTATAATATACCTTTGTGGTCCGGCCCTTCCCTGGACTATGTGCATAGCGGGAGCTTAGTGCACCGAGTTGCCCTTTTTATATGAACATTTAGACAAAAGTACCTAGCTTGATATACTGACCATAAAAAAAAAATCTGTTTAGCCATTAAGATGGCGAAGCATCCATTGTGGCATCACAGTATTAGCAGGTTGCTGCTGTGAATTAGCTCCTTCTACTTCTCCGTTATCTACTCCAGTACTCTGGTATGGTTCCCTGCATTTTGCATTTTAAAAATCAGAGCCAAACGGAGCTTAATTATATACAATGGCCTATGGGCTCAACAAAATCCAGTTATTTTTGACACGGAACATAACCAGATAATGAAAAATCACCAAAATTTTGAACTTCTAATTTCAAAAGTACAACAAGTGTAGTGTTAAGAACGCCTTAAAAGATGAATCAAGTTTAAATTCTGAATCTATCCTCGCCTTAAATCACATACTTTAGTGTTCCCAAGAAAGCTATTCCCACTAAATATGCATCTTTTTTTTCTATAGAAGAGAAATATAATTCCTGAGGTCTAGTGGCGCAAAGTCTAAAATTCGGTGGATAATTATTTTGCCCTCTATACTTCTTTACTTTAACACTATATTTTTGTGTTCAACCGAATTTGAATCCGTGACGTGAGCTTCACCCACACATACTGTGCTCATCACTTTTCCAAAACCCTAACGCATATGCATTACTAGCCAATGCCATTGAATACCAAAAAGCTAGCTTCTGCCTAGCCAATGTCATTGAAGACAGGCGAATTCAGGATTTAAAGTTTATGAGTTTTCAACGATGTCTAATTAGAAGGATAAAAGACAAAATAAAGGCATGTGCGCGAGGGGAATCAAACCCTCATTGATGAGGGCAGTAAAGCTTAAGTAGGTCTCATTTCTACCACAAAACCAACCTAATTTTTTATTGGATTCCCAACTAATAATTCTTATATATTTAATGAACTTTTCAATATAAATATCGAATTTACGCAAAAGTTATTGAGTTCTCAAAAACTCACACCCAATATCGTTAGATCTGCCCTTGCAAAATAAAGAGAGAAATAGGAGATGGGGACTATACCCAAGGTGAGGAGAGTCCAATTGATGTGTAAAAGAAAATGAATATGAGTTTATTTCATGGTTATGATGATCCCACTGTAACACCCCGTACTTTTGGGTGATGGTTTGAGCATCTAGACGTATGCAAGTAGACCCGAGCCTTGGAGAATTTATGTTATATCCACGTATGCAAATAAAAGCTTAGTTTATAAAAGGATACAGTCCTGAATTAATTTAAGATTTTAAAAGTATGACGACGATGATAGTAAATTAGTTATCAGTGTAATTTGTTAAATGTGGAGTGTATGATGATAAGGGAATAATTAATGAGTTAATGGATAACTGTTGGATTAAGTGGAAATTCACACGTGTCGATATAAGCAAGCAAGTAGTGACTATGCACTTATACTTTAGTGGTGGCATCTTGGTATTAATTAGTAGTAAAAGTGGTGTGGACGGCCACAACCTAATATTAATGGAGAGTGCCTAACCCTCCCTTATTTATTAAGATATATTTCATTTTTGTTTAGTTAATGGAAAGGAGGGAAACGATAATTAAGAGAAATAGGAGGCAACAAATATTTTTTCTAGGCTATCCAAAACGTGAAAAGTGAGTAGGGTGATTAAGTAAGAGTAGAATTCAAGACTTCCTTAGTTAAATAATTTTCCTAAGATATATAGGCAGCTACATACTTCCACAACAACATACTTGGGTAGCAACATATGCAAAAAATTTGTATTCCGTTTCGAGATTAACTGGTAAAGGAGGTTGATTTCATCATCATCATCATCGTTGAAGGGTCTCTTAAAAGGTATGTTAAGGCAAATACTTCCTTCTTTTGGCATGTTTCATGTAACGAAACGTGAATATAATATTGTCTCATAAATGATTCTACTCTTAGTAAGGATGTTCATGTTATTCATTTCTATGTTCAAAGCATGTCTAAATATGTCCCTAAATCCTTATTGAGGTATATGGAAAAGATGTTAGTATTCATAATGTTAATCGGGGGACGATGCGTTTCATGCCCGCAGGCTCACGTAGGCAAGGCGACGATCCGCATTAGTAGGTTACTGACTCAGCGGATATTGGAGCACTCCCCTTGTTTAGAACTGTCGGTTTAATCTCGGTACGATATTTTTGCATGTACATATGGGTATGGCGGGGCCCTGTCCCGAACTTATGATATCGCGTACTCTTTAGAGGCTTGTAGATAGTGTCTTGTGTATAGCAGTCAAGTATGGACTTGTCGGCTTAAGTGTGAATATGTGCATGGGTTGAGTCCTTCTGTTTGTAAGATTTTACATAGCTTCTTTTCAGTTTATCATTTCTATGTGTCAGCAGGGTACTTTATGAGACCCTTGGGGCCATGATTGATTATGGTTAGATGTTAACTATATGCTTAGTGGTACTCGGCAAGTAAGGTCCGGGTGCCCGTTATGGCCCTCCGGTTTGGGTCGTGACAAACTTGATATCAGAGCAGGTTTGTCCTAAAGAGTCTACAAACTGTGTCTAGTAGAGTCTTGTTTATGGGTGTGTTGCGCATCACACTTATAGACAGAAGGCTACAGGGCATTTAGGATAATGGTTACATTCCTTCTTGATCTAGAATCGTGCTATAGAACTAAGTTATTAGGATTCCACTTCTAATCCATCTCGTGTTTATGATTCCAGTAATGCCTATAGCAAGGAGAAAGTTCAAGAGTATGAGGACGTTGGATACAGCTGCAGGCAAAGGTACTAGCCGAGTGCCACCCGCTAGCGAGGGCCAGAATGAGACCCACAGTGCGACTCTTTTGTATGATTTTCCCAGTCCACCACCTATAGAGGAACGTATTGGGGTTGTAGTACCCCAGTTCCTCCACTTGATACTCCAGTTGAGGATCTTGATATGCAAAGTGTTGTACATTTATTGACTCGATTAGTGGCCGCTCAGGCCCAACGTTATATTCTCAGTCCTTCTGATAGAGCTGCTAGCGCGAGAGCTTGGAATTTCATAAACCTGGACCCTCCGGTATTCACGAGATCGGACCTGAATGCGGACCCGCAGAATTTTCTGGATCAAATACAGCGTACCTTGCGGGTAATGGATGCTACTAATACTAAGTCGGTAAAGTTTGCTTCTTATAGACTGTGGGATATCGCGGTGACCTGATATGAGACATGAGAGGATTCTAAGGGACCTCGTGCTCCACCAGGAGGATGGAGAGAGTTTTCAGAGGCCTTCTTACAACATTTTCTGCCAGTCGAACTTCGACGGGCCAGGCAGGATAGATTTATACGTCTTGAGTAGGGCAATATGAGTGTTCGAGAAAATATAGCTTGCAGTTTAATTCATTGGCCATATATGCTCTTACACTTATAGTTGAGATGAGTGATCGGGTACATAGGTTTGTTACTGGCTTGGGGCCGCACTTGGTCAATGAGTGTACTACGACTTCTCTAAATCCGAATATGGATATTGCTCGCATTCAGGCTTATGCACAAAATCTGGAGGATCGTAAGAGGCAACACTGGGTAGATCGACAACGTGATAGGGGCTAGCATAAGAGGGCTCGATCCGTAGGTGACGAAAGAGAGTTTAGAGGTGGGCCTATGCCACAGCTTTATAGACGCCCATCCTACCCGGCAGCTAGTGTACCATTATCGTTTTTGAGGTCGAGGGTTGATCGGCTTGTTCAGTCGGGACCATGTCAGAGTTCACGAGCATCATTGTCTTATTATAGAGGGTATTCTATTCAGATGAGGCCGTCGTTGGCTCGATGTGAGCAGTATGGTAAGGCCTATTCGGGATCGTGCCGACGAGGATCAGATGTGTGCTATTCTTGTGGTGATCCCGGTCATATTATGTGAGAGTGTCCCACGGGAGGCAAAGATGTTAGGGCCCAGCTGGCCAGATCTGCAGCAGCTTCATCATCTTCAGTACGCCCGTCAGGGCAAGGTCATCAGACGTTAGCCGATCGAGGTAGAGGTAGGGTGGAATAACTAGCTTCGGTGGTGGTCAGAACTGCATTTACGCATTGACAGGTCGACAGGATCAGGAGTCCTCACCTGATGTTATTACATGTATATTATCAGTCTTTTCACATAATGTATATGCGTTGTTAGATCCAGGCTCCAATCTATCATATGTCACCACATTCATTGCCTGTAAATTGAGTATGGAGCCTGAGTTGATAAGAGATCCATTTGTGGTATCCACACCAGTGGATGAGTCAATAGTTGTTAGACGGGTCTATCATAATTGTGCAGTATTAGTTTGTAGCCATCAGACCTTAGCAGATTTGGTAGAATTAGAAATGGTTGATTTTGATGTTATTATGGGCATGGATTGGTTGGCATCGTGCTACGCTAATGTTGATTGCCGAACAAAGATTGTTAGATTTCAGTTTCCAAACGAGCCAGTCCTTGAATGGAAGGGTAATACGGCAACGCCAAAAGGTAGGTTTATTTCATATTTTAAGGCAATGAAGATGATCTCCAAAGATTGTATATACAATCTTGTTCGGGCTAGAGATGTCGATGCCGAACCACTTACTTCTCAATCAATTCTGGTAGTTAATGAGTTTCTTGATGTATTTCCAGACGAACTTCCAAGCCTTCCTCCTGAGATGGAGATTGAGTTCGATATAGACGTGTTGCCAGACACTCAGCTGATATCTATTCCTCTTTATAGAATGGCTCCAGCTGAATTGAAAGAATTAAAGGAGCAATTAACAGATCTGCTTGAGAAAGACATCATTAGGCCCAGCATATCTCCTTGGGGTGCGCCAGTATTGTTTGTACGAAAGAAATATGGCTTGTTACAGATGTGTATTGACTATCGACAGCTGAACAAAGTCACTATCAAGAACAAGTACCCTCTTCCCAGAATTGATGATTTGTTCGACCAGTTACAAGGTGCAAAATTTTTCTCAAAGATCGACCTAAGAACGGAGTACCATCAGCTAAGGGTCAAAGAGAAGGAAATTCCGAAAACGGCTTTCAGAACAAGGTATGGGCACTTCGAGTTCTTAGTGATGTCATTCGGGCTCACAAACGCGCCGACAGCATTTATGGATCTAATGAACAACGTGTTTCGCCCATTTCTGGATGTATTTGTGATAGTATTTATAGATGATATTCTGGTTTACTCTCACTCGGAGGCAGAGCATGTGGATCATTTGCGGGTAGTACTACAGACGCTCCAGGATCATAAGTTGTATGCTAAGCTCTCTAAGTGTGAGTTTTGACTAAATTTAGTGGCTTTCCATGGTCATATAGTGTCAGACAAAGGTATAAGAGTTGACACTCAGAAGATTGAAGCAGTGAAGAATTGGCCGAGGCCCACAACTCCATCGGAGGTTTGCAACTTTTTAGGCTTAGTCGGCTATTATAAGAGGTTTGTAGAAGGAGTTTCTACCATATCAGCACCATTAACAAAGTTGACACAGAAGGCCATAAAGTTCCTGTGGACCGATGCATGTGAGCAGAGTTTTCAAGAGTTAAAGGACAGAATAACATCGGCACCAGTCCTTACTCTCCCAAAGGGTCTAGAAGGCTACATGGTGTATTGTGATACCTCGAGAGTAGGTTTAGGATGCGTGCTAATGCAACATGGTAAAGTGATTGCCTATGCTTCAAGACAATTGCGGAAACATGAGAAAAACTATCTGATGCATAATTTAGAGTTGGCCGCAGTAGTCTATGCACTAAACATTTGGCGGCATTACTTGTATGGTGTTCATGTAGACATTTTCACGGATCATAAAAGTCTGCAATACATATTTAAACAGAAAAAGTTAAACTTGAGACAAAAGAGGTGGCTTGAATTATTGAAGGATTATGACGTGGACATCTTATACCATCCCGATAAAGATAATGTTGTAGCAGACGCACTCAGTCGTAAGTCGATGGCCAGCTCGATGTCGGTGCAGGTCGAGAGGAAAGAGTTAGTAAGAGAGCTCCATCAGTTAGCTAGTTTGGGAGTCTAACTAATGGATTCGAAGGATGGTGGTTTTGTGATTCAGAATATGTCAGTGTCATCCCCCATATCGGAAGTTAAGGAACGTCAGTGGGAAGACCCTAGTTTGGGAAAAATCAAAGAGTGCATTCAACAAATGAAGACTACGACCTTTGAGATTGACGAACATGGGGTCCTCATGCACCAAGGCCGTTTACGTGTTCCAAATGTAGGGGGTTTACGAGATAAAATTATGACAGAGGTCCATTGCTCACGATATTCCATTCACCCTGGATCAACTAAGATGTATCATGATCTCAAGGGTATCTATTGGTGAAACGACTTGAAATGGAGCATTGCGGAGTTTGTAGCTCAGTGTCCTAATTGTCAGCAAGTAAAAATAGAGCACCAAAATCCCGGTGGCTTGGCTCAGAACATTGAGATTCTGATGTGGAAATGGAAAATGATTAATATGGACTTTGTTACGGGTTTACCTCACTCTTATCGTAAGTTTGATTCTATTTGGGTAATTGTTGATAGACTGACCAAATCAGCTCATTTCCTGACGGTCAAAACTACCTACACAGCCGAGGACTACACAAAGTTGTACGTTAAGGAGATTGTTCGCCTTCATGGTATGCCTATTTCTATTATATCTGACCGAGGTGCACAGTTCACAGCTAACTTCTGGAAATCATTTCAAAAAGGTTTAGGCACCCAAGTTAATCTTAGCACAACTTTCCACCCTCAGACAGACGGGCAAGTTGAGCGTACAATTCAAACGCTCGAGGACATGCTATGAGCTTGTGTATTGGACTTTAAGGAAAGTTGGGATGATCATTTACCCCTTATTGAATTTGCGTACAATAACAGTTATCATGCTAGCATTAAAATGGCTTCATACGAGGTTTTGTATGGACGGAAATGTTGATCTCCTATCGGATGGTTGAGGTAGGCAAATCAGAGTTATTTGGGCCGGACTTAGTACACCAAGCCATAGAGAAGGTGAATCTTATCCAAGAATGGTTGTTAACCGCTGAGAGTCATCAGAAGTCATATTCAGATGTGCGACGGCGAGACTTAGAGTTTCAGGTAGATGATTGGGTATTTTTGAAGATTTCGCCTATAAAGGGGGTAATGAGATTTGAAAAAAAAAAGAGAAAGCTTAGCCCAAGGTATATTGGGCCATATCGCATAATTCGACGAATCGACCAAGTAGTTTACGAATTGGACTTGCCTTCGGAGTTAGAGTTTGTTCATCCGATTTTTCATGTTTCTATGTTAAGAGCATGTGTTAGGGATCCTTCCCGAATTGTACCAATTGACAATGTGAAGGTTACAAAGTATCTATCATATGAAGAGGTTCCTATTGCTATCTTAGATTGACAAGTCCGCAAGTTGAGGACTAAAGAAGTAGCCTCCGTGAAAGTTCTATGGCAGAATAAGAATGTAGAAGAAGTGACATGGGAGGCGGAATAGGAGATGAAACACAAATATCCATACCTATTTCAGACTAACGCCGAGGTTCCGCGAGAAGCATAGGGTGAGTTATATTTCATAATATAATTAATGCTTGCGGACCATGTGATGTCTGATGTAATGATGTATGTTAATTATATGACCCCATGAAGAAGTAGTTGTATTTTCTGGTTACGTGACGGGGATTAGATATGTCACCCCAACATTCGAGGACGAATGTTTCTAAGGGGGAAAGGATGTAACACCCCATACTTTTGAGCGATGGTTTGAGCATCTAGACGTATGCAAATAGACCCGAGCATTGGAGAATTTATGTTATAGCCACGTATGCAAATAAAAGCTTAGTTTATAAAAGGATACAGTCCTGAATTAATTTAAGATTTTAAAAGTATGACGACGATGATAGTAAATTAGTTATCAGTGTAATTTGTTAAATGTGGAGTGTATTATGATGATAAGGGAATAATTAATGAGTTAATGGATAACTGTTGGATTAAGTGGAAATTCACACGTGTCGATATAAGCAAGCAAGTAGTGACTATGCACTTATACTTTAGTGGTGGCATCTTGGTATTAATTAGTAGTAAAAGTGGTGTGGACGGCCACAACCTAAAATTAATGGATAGTGCCTAACCCTTCCTTATTTATTAAGATATATTTCATTTTTGTTTAGTTAATGGAAAGGAGGGAGACGATAATTAAGAGAAATAAGAGGCATCAAATATTTTTTCTAGGCTATCTAAAACGTGAAAAGTGAGTAGGGTGATTAAGTAAGAGTAGAATTCAAGACTTCCTTAGTTAAATAATTTTCCTAAGATATATAGGCATCTACGTACTTCCACAACAACGTACTTGGGTAGCAACATATGCAAAAATTTTGTATTCCGTTTCGAGATTAACTGGTAAAGGAGGTTGATTTCATCATCATCGTTGAAGGTTCTCTTAAAAGGTATGTTAAGAAAAATCCTTCCTTCTTTTGGCATGTTTCATGTAACGAAACGTGATTATAATAATGTCCCATAAATGATTCTACTCTTAGTAGTTAAGGATGTTTATGTTATTCATTTCTATGTTCAAAGCATGTCTAAATATGTCTCTAAATCCTTATTGAGGTATATGGAAAAGATGTTAGTATTCATAATGTTAATCGGAGGTGAAGCGGCATTACATCACTCCGATAAGCTCAGAGTGTCTTAGTATCATTCATGCATTATATTCATGTATTACTCTTGACCCACATGTGTTATATACACTACTATATGGTATGCATTATATATATAGGGGAGGGGAAAAGGGATACACCATTATATACGCACACCACCTGATCAACTGGTATATGATGATGATTATGCCCACAGAGGTGAAATGATATGATGGGAGACGGTGTTATATACGCACATATATATGTATGACCGCATTGTGCATGACACGTAGGCATATTATGGCCCTCAGAGGCATTCTGCACAGACATGATACTTATGCATATTATGGCCCTTAGAGGCATTCCCTACTTGTTGGTTGTTTCTTGTCTCATGTTACTTTCATGTCTCTATTATGATGTTCTTCATTCCTGACATACTCGGTACATCAGTCGTACTGACGTCCCTTTTGTCGGGAGACGCAGCGTTTCATGCCTGCAGACTCACGTAGTCAAGGCGACGATCCGCATTAGTAGGTTGCCGACTCAGCGGATATTGGAGCACTCCCCTTGTTTCAAAGTGTCGGTCTAATCTCGATACGGTATTTTTGCATGTACATATGGGTATGGCGGGGCCCTGTCCTGAACTTATGATATCACGTACTCTTTAGAGGCTTGTAGACGGTGTCTTGTGTATAACAGTCAGGTATGGACTTGTCGGCCTTAGTGTGTATATGTGCATGGATTGAGTCCTTCTGTTTGTAAGATTTTACATAGCTTCTTTCCAGTTTATCATTTTTATGTGTCAGCAGGGTACTTTGTGACGGCCCTTGGGGCCATGATTAATTATGGTTAGATGTTAACTGTATGCTTAGTGGTACTCGACAAGTAAGGTCCGAGTGCCCGTCATGGCCCTCTGGTTTGGGTCATGACACCCACTTATTTTGCTGGGCCACCTCTTTCTCCTTCTCCTTCACCTATTTTAAGGAATTCAAAACTTTGAAAAAATCCAGTTCGTAAAAGCATTTCTATTGAGAGTTTTAATTTCCAGTGAGAAGTAGATGCATTTTGGGGATAAATAATGTAATAACCTTCTTGGAAAGCTGGTTGTTTTGCTCCTGCAATGCTTTGTCCTGTATACCATGCAAATTAAAGAAAGTTACAGAAACAATTTGGTGGTAATGTATATCATGCAATATCAAAATTTGAAGGAGCCTTGGAGTAACTATTAAAGTTGATGCCATGTGACTAGGTGGTCACGAGTTCAAGCCGTGGAAACAACTTCTTGCATAAATGCAGGGTAAGATTGCTTACAATAAATCTTTATAGTACGGTCATTTCCAAATTCCGCACATAGCGAGAGCTTAGTGCACCGGACTGCCCTTTACTTTCCAAGTAAAGATATTGTTGATAATAACTTGTCTGACACTATGGGTGGGTTTGATAGGAAGGATGATGTTTTCCACAAAAAATGTGTTCCTTCAAAATATTTTTCTAGAATTAAGTTGTTTCTTACTTATTTTTTGTATTTGTTAAATAAGCAGAATATATTGAACCAAGAGCATTTATATACTCTAGGCAAAACCTATGGGGTGGGGAAGGTAAGGGTCGGGGTCAGGTGCAGGGGGGCAAGAGAGTTGGGGGGGGGGGGAGTGTAGAATATTAGTTAAGCTTAGAGAAAATATTTTCTAAAATATTTTAACTAACTAAATATGAAAAAATTGGAACACATTTTCCACCATACCAAACACACCTTATATGGTTCTCAAGTTAAGCTCTTTAGCCACAAATGACAATCAATTAAGTTAACTTAAGAGGCAAATTGTCACCTTTTTTTTTAAGCACGGAAATGGACTCATGCATCAATTGGTTCTACGAGAAATTAATGACTTCAGTACATAGCTTTAAGGGTTTATCAAATAAAATCCACATTGTAGAGCTATATATATGTTATCTAAATACCTTTCTTGAGCGAATGTGTTTAAGAGCATAATCAAGCTGGTGCTCCACATTCTGAAGTTCTTTAATACTTAATGAGTCCAAATCTTTTCCCATATAATGCCTACAATAATCCAAATGATACAAAGAAAAAAATAATTAAGGCAATGTTTATACAAAGGGGAATATATATGTAACATCAAATTCTTTGATGTGTTTCTGTACTTCTGGTTTTTCTGCAAAACCTCAAGTCTGGCCTTAAGTTTTGCATGTTCCAGAGTCCAGCATTTTTACCGTTGGTATATATAAGTTAAATCTCGAAAAAATTAGCATCACACACATATATATCTTTCGTATCTTTCAAGGACCCTTTCCATGCTGATATATAGTATCAAAAGAGAGTGGTTGAGCAAAACATTCTTGAATTTAAGTCATAACACTATAAATGTATAACTTAAGCCCTAAGGCTTTCATGTAACGAAGGTTGAGGGGGACCCGTAATTTAGGTCACATGTCCGAGCCCGTCATGCAAACTAAACCTAGTACCTATTTAAGTGAATAAGGGTAGAGACCACGCAGACTCATTAGACGATGGCGGTTAGTCCTAGTAATTGGCCTCAAAGGAATTTATACTTCATAAAAAATATATATAACACAAACACTTTCAGAAACTCCACAAATGAGAAAAAATAGAAACAAATAACAAAGAAGAGCGAGATAGCAACCTTTACCTCTAATCAGATAGTAAAATAGATGAGTAAACAAAAAGGTGGAAGTTTTCTGATTTAAGCATTTTACTAAGCAAGGATAGCAGTTAAAAAGCAACATCCTTTATGTCTTTTTTTTAGAGAAATAAAGGTTTGGAATTATTTTTTTCATATTTGGCACCACTATTGCTTCCCTTTCTTATATTTATGAGATAGACAGGAAGAAAAAATCATTTCAGTAATATTATTCATCTCATTTTATGGGATGGTATTTGACTAATCACAAAATTTTATGAAATAAGAGAACAAATTCTCTTACAAATAAGCTGAATGTGTAAAGTAACAACCCTATTCTTCATGCATTTGTAACACTTGCAACTTTATCTAATGTAATTACTTTTAATTTTATTCAATCTTAGAGGAGATCTGTCTTAATATCATCTGCATTTCTAAAAATATCTTATGAGTAAATTTTACTATCATATAATATTCTGGTATACATGCACAGATATTGGTATTTAAGCCTCAAAGAATGGACTGTGATCTTCTTATATGTTCTTGGCCAATTCTTTCCTCATAAGCTAGATTTTGAGGTTGAGTTTGGTTCGAAGTTCATTTTTTAACATTGTATCAAAGCCAGATCCTGGTCATGCGGGGGATATTAAGCCTCATATAGGTTAAGGGATTAAGTTATGATCTCCCTATATGATTTTGGACAATTCTTTCCGTATAAGCTAGCTTTTGAGTTGAATTAGATCCAAAATCTATCTTTTCACACATATAAAAAAAGTTAAGACTAGATTTATAACCTTAATTAGTTGAAAATTTAGGACAAAATAGGCATATTTACCCCAATGGTAAAGCTTAACAGTCGTGTGGTCATTATGGGGTCTTAGAACCTCTAAAGTGTATGATCTTCTCATCTAAAAAGTTTTATACGGTATTATTTCAAATAATATCAAAGTTAGTTCTTATATGTTGAAGTGTGTGATTGTCTCATTTGAAGTTTCTAATAACAATTTTTATCCAAATACTATTAACATTTAATTAGTTCCACATGTTGAAATGTGTGAGTGACTCATCTGAAAATTTATATCGTTATATAGAGCAAAGTTTTAATTATTAATCATATTAATATCTCAACACGCCTCTTCACATCGAAAGGTGATTTTGTTTTCATGAATCAAGCACATGAAAATTTTCTCACATGTTGAAGTGTGTAGTTGTCTCATCTGAAAATATAATTTGATAGCACTTTTTAAATTATTTAATCATATTTTGTCTCTACAGACCCCGACCCTTCACGTGTGAACCTAATTCTTTTATCGTGTGAAATATTTTCACATGTTGAAGTGTACGACTGTCTCATCCAAAAATTTAAATTGTTAGATAGAACATACGTTTAATTATATAATCATATTTTGTCTCAACACGCCCCTTCACGTGTGAACATGATATTTTCTCATAGATCAAACACGTGAAATTATTTTTTTATTGGGTGACAATGAGATTCGAACCTAACACTTTTACTAACTCTGATACCTTTGGCCTTCTTGCATGGACTTGGGCTTGCTTTGATGATGGGCAGACCTTTTCTTCGCATAGGCCTTCCCTATAGTACTGGGGCTAACGCGCTAGGTCGAGCGGTCGACCTTATTAAAGTATGTGACCAAAGTTTAAGTTGTTAGATAGAGAATGTGTTTATTCAATTAATTATGTCTTCAGCACGCCCACTCACGTCCTAAATCTTTTTCATGGGCCAAACATGTGAAATATTTTCTAATAATAGATGACGGTGAAACTCGAATGTAGTACCTCTACATGCTCTGATGTCATACTAAAGAGTATGATCATCTCATTTAAAAGCTTAAGTTATTACACATAGCGTACTTTTATTTTAATTATGTCTTCAACACACCCCTCCACATACGAGCTTAATTTTTCATCAATTAACCATGTGAAATTATTTTTTGGTTAATGTGTGGCAATGAGACCGAACCGCGGACCTCTATTTGATTTTAATATCATTTGAACAGAGGCTAATCCAAAATTCTTATTTTATAGGTTCATGACTCACATTTCAACAATTGAACCCATCACCTTATTTAAGTTATGAACATAGGCGGATGTAGTCCTTCGGTACATGGTTCATATAAACCCATAACTTTTGATCGATGCACAAATTTATGTGAAAAGATTCATTAAAATTGTAATAAATAATAGATGTGAACTCATTACTTTAAAGTTACAATGGTTCAATGATAATAACCATAAATATTGAATTTAAATCTTGAATCTGTCTTGATTATAGGTTCATAGTTCAATATTTTCAACAACTCAAATAGGTATTATACAGATAAATATGGATCTAGACTAAAGCTTATGTGTTTAAATGAACCCACATCTAAAGGGATAGATCCGCCCTGATCTTAAAGGGTATTTACCATCTCATCTAAAGTTTACGTAATAAGAATGAAAACATTTCTAATTATTTGATCATATTAGGTCTCAACATCATAAGTATATGCCTCCTTTTTCTTAACTTTAAAAGAAAAATATTATAATAATTTTCAAATTGTTGAATACGGCTTGCGTTTGGTTCCATATTAATATCTCTCGATGATCTACGACTTTTATATAGAGATTCAGGTCAAAAACATACCTCAAGTATCACTTCTTTTGAGTTTTCTATCTGAACTATCAAGTGTGAGTGTTTCCTACCTAAATTATCACAAACTAGTTAGCATAACACACATCAACTATTAATTGTTCACTTTTCCTGCCTCAACTATCATGTAGGAAAAGTGAACAAATGATAGTTCAAGTTATTTTGATAATTAGTTGGTGATAGTTTAGGTAGAAATTAAACTCTCACATCTGATAGTTTAAGTAGGAAACTCAAAAAATATAATACTTAAGGTGTGTTTTTGATCTTTAACTCTTTTATATACTTTAATTTAAATAATTGGATTTCCTGAATAAAAGTTTAATCCTGCAAGACCGGCTAGTTCCAGCTATATATATGAATCATATACTATCATTAAATAGAGTCTGGCTAGCAGCAGCTATCATCAAACTTTCTCAAATTAATCTATCATCCTTGAAGGCCTACTCAAAGATCCAGCAGTGCACACATATGCCTATAGTGCAACCTATTTTGGGTAATAATATGTTTGTCCTTGCACTGTTAAACAAGGTAATATACATGTGATATATATTGAATATACAGAAGTTTATATCACAGGTATATTGCCTGGCCCAGCTTTCGGTTACCGCCCAGCTTTCGGTTTGTTGGATCACGAGGCCCAATCTCGGGAGCCCATCACGGGATTGGTACAAGATATCAATCTTGTATATATGGTATATATATTTGATATATATTGTAGTGTATTTGTTACCTAAATTAGGATTATACACTTACCATAATTGTATAGTTAGAATTATGGTAGAATAAGGTTTTAGGAATAGAATAGGAATAGGATTCTCCTATTTTGTAACTTGTATAAATACCTATTCAATTAATGAAAATAATCAAGGGGATTATTTCTTTCATGGTATCAAGAGACTAGGTCTAACAAAATTTTCTCTCCCAAAATTTTGTACACTTTTCGGTCGACCCCCCCCCCCCCTTCGGGTTTTCTCTTCCAAAATTTGTCTTCCGCTCTCAAAATCTCTCTTACTATTCCCAAATTTCCCCTCCTTCGTTGTTCTTTCAATATGTCTAAGAACAATTATCATCATGCCCTCATGGTTTCTAACGTCAAGAACAGTATCCCTATTGTGCTTGAGATGGAAAACATCCAATGTGCGACGTGGGCGGAGTTGTTTAAAATTCACGCTATCTCCCATCAAGTTATCCATCACATAATTCCTCTCGCTACACCTCTTCCTGCAGAGGATCCTCAGTTATGGATTACTCTTGATGCTACCGTTCTCCAGTGGATCTATTCCACTATTTCGGTTGACCTTTTACAAACGATTATTGAGCCGCATACCACGGCTATGGCTACATGGAATAGACTGCGTGACATATTCCAAGATAACCAACATTCACGTGTCGTCACACTCGAGCAGGAATTCTCTCTCGTTTGCATGGAAGAATTTCCAAACGTCTCTGCATATTGCAAGAAACTCAAGGAGTTAGCGGATCAACTCCGTAATGTTGGCGCACCTGTAACAAATAATCTTTTGTTTCTACAATTGGTTGTCGGCCTTTCAGAGGCCTATAATGGTGTTGAAACTCTCCTTCATCAAAGCAACCCTCTTCCCGCCTTTTATCAAGCCCGCTCCATGCTTACTTTGGAAGAAGCCGGTTTGGCAAAAAAGGAGGCTACCTGAGCAAGCCCCGTCGTCATGATGGCGTCCTCCCTAAGTTCTTCGGGTTTTGTTGCGAATTCGGGCCAAAACCATACTAATGGTGGCGGTAAAAATAATTGTAAGAATAATAACAAAAACCGCAGGGGCAAACACGGCGGTTCCGGTGGTCAGCAAGCAGGTAGTGGTCCCCGTCCAGTGAATAGTGGCTCGCCACCCCCTGGTCCCAGCAGTGGGCCCCAAGGCAGTGGGGCTGGTGCAGTGGGCTGTGGGCCAGTAGCCCCTACTACCCAGCGAATCCCAGCAGCCAGTGGGCTAGCCAGCCTTTCAGGCCCAACAACCAGCAGTGTCGGCCCACCGGCCGGTGGCTCGGCGGCGCCGGTTCCAGCAGCTACGGCCCAGTTCAGTCCCGTCCTGGAATACTTGGGCCCCGACCTCCGCAAGCCCACCACGCAGCAGGCCCCACTCAGACCGATATTGAGGTCGCGATGCATACATTGGGGTTGACTCAATCGGACCCAAATTGGTATATGGACACTGGTGCCACTACTCACATGACTTCCGATTTAGGTACTCTCTCATCTTATTCCAATTTGAGTAACCCTCGGGGTATAATTGTTGGTAATGGCAACTCTATTCCAATTCAGGGTTATGGTCAGAAAATGTTGTCTCCACCCAATCCACCCCTTATCTTGAAAAATACTTTACATGCCCCCAAATTGATTAAAAATTTAGTGTATGTCCGATAGTTCACCACTGACAATTCTGTTTCTGTTGAATTTGATCCTTTTGGTTTCTTTGTGAAGGATTTCAAGACGGGGAGTCATCTCATGAGGTGTGATAGTAGGGGGGGTCTTTATCCTATCATGCCCGGTTTCAGTCCATCGAGTCAAGCCTTGCCGTCAGCTTTTGCAGCCATTTCTCCTTCCTTGTGGCATGCTCGCCTTGGTCATCCGGGATCTTCTATTTTATCAGTTTTAGATAAAATAGTTTATTTCTTGTAAGGGTACGAGTCGTACTCAAATTTGTCAATCTTGTTCGTTAGAAAAAATTGTTAAGTTGCCATTTGTGGACTCAAATTCTTATACTTCAACGCCTTTTGATATTATTCATAGCGACCTATGGACGTCTCTTATTCTAAGTTCGTTAGGTCATCGATATTATGTCTGTTTTTGGATGATTATTCTAATTTTTTATGGACGTTTCCCATTGCCAATAAATCTCAAGTGTTTTCTGTCTTCATAAAATTTAGAGCATTCATTATAACACAATCCGAAAGAGAAATAAAAAATATTCAGTGTGATAATGGGAAAGAGTATGACAATAGGGTGTTTCGGGAGTTCTGTGATAATAATGGGATCAATTTTCATTTTTCGTGCCCTCATACATCTTCTCAAAATGGGAAAGCTGAACGCAAAATTCGTTCCATAAATAACATTGTCCGCACTCTCTTACTTAATGCTTCCGTACCCCCATATTTTTGGTATCATGCTCTGCAAATGGCAACATATCTCCTTAACATAATTCCGTCCAAAGGTCTGACATATTCTTCCCCCTTCAAATCCTATATAATAAGAACCCTTCTTATTCTTATCTTCGGGTTTTTGGATGCTTGTGTTATCCGTTATTCCCATTCACCACAATTAACAAACTTCAGGCTCGGTCTACTCCGTGTATATTTTTGGGTTACCCGTCTAATCATCGTGGTTATAAATGCTTTGATTTATCCTCCAAGAAAATCATAATTAATCGACATGTCATTTTTTATGAAGCCTAATTTCCTTTTACGAAAGTTCATACACCCGAGCCTAGGTCGTATAATTTTTTGGATGACCAAATATCCCCGTATATTATTCGGCATTTTTCGGACATCTCCCGCACCCAAAACTCTCTAGCGGGCCCACTGCCCGTTGGCCCCACTGTACCGTCCCACGTTCCGATTCTTGGATCGATCCCCCACAATTGGGCCAGTCCAGCCCAATTCTGGAACTGGTCCAGTGGCTGCTCTAGATTACCGATTTGGGCCAGTAGGCCCACTGCCTGCTAACCAATCCGTTCCGAACCCAGCAAATTCCCAAAACTCAGTCAATTCTTTCTCGAGTCATAGACCGGTCACTAGTAGTCAGCGGGGTATTTTTACACCTAAAAGACATTTTAATTTACATTCTGATGTCTCTAAATCCCCCTTGCCCCGTAATCATGCGTCCACCTTAAATGACCCTAATTGAAAAATTGTTATGAGTGATGAATATAATGATCTTATTGATAATAAGACGTGGGAGTTGGTGCCCCGTCCATTTGGTATTAATAATACCAGGTCTATGTAGATTTTTGCTCATAAAGAGCATTCGGAAGGGTCGTTTGTTCGACATAAGGCGCGACTTATGGGTGATGGTAAAACTCAGCAGGTTGGGACAGATTGTGGTGAGACGTTTAGTCTGGTGGTCAAACCGGCTACCATTCGCACTGTGCTTAGCTTGGCTCTTTCAAAGACTTGGCCTATTCATCAGTTGGATGTCAAGAATGCTTTCCTATATGGTGATCTCAAGGAAACAGTCTATATGCATCAGCCGTTGGGTTTCGGGGATCCCAACCGTCCTCATCATGTCTGTTTGTTGAAGAAGTCCTTATATGGGCTTAAGCAGTCTCCACTGGCCTGGTATACGAGGTTTGCTGACTATGTTTCAACCATTGGGTTCACCCACAGCAGGTCAGACAATTCTTTGTTCATTTACCGACATGGTTCATCCTTGGCCTACATCCTGTTGTATGTGGATGATATCATTCTGACTGCCTCTTTCGATGCCTTACGTCAGTCTATAATGACCATGCTCAGCTCTGAGTTTGTTATGAAAGATTTAGGGCCTTTGAGTTATTTTTTGGGGATTGATGTCAGGCGTCATTCAGATGGATTGTTTTTGTCTCAACGAAAGTATGCTGCTGAGATCATAGAGAGGGCTGGGATGTCATCCTGTAAGTCCACTTCCACCCCAGTTGATGCAAAACCCAAGCTTAGTGCCGCGGCCGGTGCACCATACGAGGACCCGACCCGCTATCGCAGTCTTGCAGGGGCCCTCCAGTATCTTACATTTACCAGATCGGATATTACGTATGTTGTTCAGCAAGTGTGTTTATTCATGCATGATCCCAGAGTTGAGCACATGAATGCCGTCAAACGCATCATTCGGTATATTCAGGGGACACTGGACTATAGTTTGCACTTGTATCCTTCATCTACTTCCACACTTGTCTCGTACACAGATGCTGATTGGGGTGGTTGTCCCGACACCAGACGATCGACGTCTGGCTATTGTATGTTCCTTGGCAACAATAGCAAATTTCAGTGGAAAGGATTATAAGATATAAAAAAGGGTAAAATAGTAATAAGGAAAACTCTTAATTAATGTTTTTTAAGAAACATGTAAAAGAGAAACACGACAAATAATTTGAGACATAGGGAGTATATATAATTTGATCTTATATTTTATACATTGATATATTAAATCTTTTTGTATGATCAGTATAATCTAATTTATTATGGTAATAGATTATTTGTCTTATATTTAGGTATTTAGTCCTATTTTCATGATGTGTGTAAGTTTTTTTTATATCGTCAGTGAAGTTTAGTTTATTGTAATTAATTAAGCTTATTATGGACTGTTATTTATCATTATCTTGCTGTATGATGGTTTAAGATTCTTTAATCCCGTATATATAGTAAAGTTAACTAACTCATTGGCTGGTGGATAGCACTGGTTTATATGGCCAAGGGATTAATCTACTGCTACTACTATATTGTTTATTGAGTTTGTCGTGTGATTCAATGTTTTAAAAGGCAGTTTTGGGACTTGCTCCGGGGCGGGGCACTATTAAAATGACTCGAGACTTACATGTGGAGCTTAGTTCTATGAGGCTTACGCTTTAAGCATCCGAATGTACGCCCTAAACACGCCTAACGTTCAATGCTCGAGACTCGCCTAATAGTTCTTATACAGATTATGAGTCAAATTCCTTAGTTTAACACTGTTGACCCTCATTATATTTTAATAAAATGATGTTTAATAGTTTTTTCATCTATTTAAGAGATTGAGAGTAACTCAAATAACAAGCCCTATTATTGCATACTTACTAATTGAGAATACCGTGAGTGTGAATATCAAATAACATTTATTTTAAAAATAGATAGACAAATTTTACATCTTCACTTATCATTGGTCTTCATGTTTTTGTCCTATGTCTCAAAATTATCATATTTTCTTATTTCACTATTTGAAAGTAATTTTACTTTTATTCCTGAAGGAGTATTGTTTTAATAATACTACAAATAAAGTTTATTGATTTTTTTCTTCGTGGAGGTAAAATTGCATAATATAATAGTAATGTATTTTAAGAAATTGTGATTCTTCTACTGTTTGAAAATAAAATATTATAGTAGTTGATTTGCATATAATAAAACTTCTATATCATTGCATTATTTATATTTGTAAAATCATGTTAGAAATTTCATTTTCTATGAGTTTCTTTAATATTTTTAATTATTTAAAATATTAATGTGTGTGTGTGTGTATATATATATATATAAAGATCTATGGGGCTTACGCCCCATGCCTCGAGGCTTACGCCTCGCCTCGTGCTAAGTAAAACGTCTCGTCTCACGCCCCCACTTTTAAAACACTGATGTGATCCAACTGGATATTCACTCGATTACATACTTACCATACTATTTTAACGTTTTCACTTTAACTCGTTTACTTTACATTATTTACATGTAATATGTAAAATTAGGATTGTTTAGCTTTATTTCTTAAATTTGAAAGAAAAATACTATGATATACTAATTTCTCACAAATTTAAAATTGAAACATAAGCTAATTTATGTAACTCTATTTTCCTTTTAGAGATTCAAAGTAGGTGAACTTTAACTAACAATTTAAAATGTATTTTTTTCATCATAGACATAAGAAGAATTCGTTTAGCTTTAAAATATCTAAATTTTAGTTTTATTATATTAAGTTAATCTAATTCAATCTAGCTTCAAATATTGGTCAAATTAATTTTTGAAAAACGAAAAGTGTCATATAAATTGAGTCGAAAGAAGTAGTAGTTACGGATACACTAGCTAGGTCTAATGGTTGTCAAAAGTCTTTTTAGATTGATTAGTAATTGTAGTATATCAGTATATCAATAAAAATTGAGATTTTGAAAACTACTAGTCCTAGAAAATCCATTAAGCCTGAAAAGATAAATTAATTAGTATTGAAATACTTGCACAGAAGGGCACGGAAATAACAGTAATTCATATAGTGACGCCAATTAGTTTAGTATAGAATTGACCCATATGTGTAACAAAGTTAGCTTACATGGGCCAAACAAATGGAGTCATCTCTGACATTTTGTGAAACACTTGATCCTTTTTTGGATTCTCCTTCAGATATGAATTCGGAAATGATAAGAAACCGTTTGAAGATCCTTTGCTGTCAAAAAAAAAGATCACAAGATAACAAAATTGTCTTATGACTAAACTAAGTGGAGTACGTTATAAAGGGTGTTTGACAAAATTTACACATTCGTTAAGCTGACTTATAAGCATTTTTGGCATTTGGTAAATATTACATGTAAATTGAATGTTTATATGATTAAATTAGCTAAACACTATAAATTAGCCACCCCTAAGTTATGATGTTAAGCATTTTTGGTTTGATTTATTTTTTTATGATTTTATCCGTAATGTCTTTTATAATTTCGTGATACTCTTCCTAAAACATAACTTCTACTCATTTTTCCATTCTATTTTCTTCATTCATCCTTTCTTGATTAAAAAGAATTTTAAATTTATATCTTTATGATGATGTTTCACGCCTTATTGGGCAGGATTGATGAAAATGAAGGCTCGCATCTGGAGTCTTGTGTGATAAGAAGGTATCACCAAAATTTAAAAGCAAGTTCTATAGAGTGGTAGTTAGACCTACTATGTTGTATAGGGTTGTGTGTTGGCCAATCAAAAAGTCCCACATCCAAAAGATGAAAGTGGCGGTGATGAGGATGTTGCGATGGATGTGTGGGCATACTAGGAATGATAGAATTAGAAATGAAGTTATCCAGGACAAAGCGGGAGTAGCTTCGGTGGAGGACAAGATGCGGGAAGCGAGGCTAAGATGATTCGGGCATGTTCAAAGGTGAGGCACTGAGGCCCCGGTACGGAGATGTGAGAGGTTGGCTATAGACGGGTTCAGAAGAGGTCGAGGGTTCCGGAAAAGTATTGGGGAGAAGTGATTAGATAGGACATGGTGCATTTGCAACTTACCGAGGACATGACCTTAGATAGAAGGTTAGGTGGTAGTACGTGCCTCATGTATCATTCCATGCTAACAGGGCTAGTGTTACCTTGTAGGTTTTTGTTCTTCGATATCCTGTTACTATCTGCTATTTATTGTACTCCGATCATCGTACTAGTTTGATGCATTTGCTGTTAAATTTTTTCCATTAATTCTTATCTATAGTATTTTGCCATGAATCTCTTCACTTTCCTCGAACTTTATCTGACCTTTTTTGTCATATTTTCTCTTGAGCCGAGGGTCTTTCGAATACAACATCTCTACCTTCCAAAGTAGGGATAAGGTCTGCAACCATCTACCCTCCCAGACCCCACCTTGTGGGGATTACACTGGGTATACTGTTGTTATTGTTGTTATAAATAACTTTAAGAATGTTCCAATCATTTTAACAGAAAAAGTGTTTATAAGCCCCTTTTTAACAAATATACTAAATATTTATTAGTAGTTTCAAGTTTCAACATGTCTCTACAAATACATAACTGCATATTTATAATATTAGTTTTATCACTTAAAATGTTTTTTAACCCTTGATACTTAATCAAATATTTTTAATCAGCTAACTCAAACGAGCTCTATGATAACCTGGAAAAAAAGAGTAAATGGGCCGCAACCTATTAGAGCCGGTCTAAATACACGGGGGTATACAAAATTTTAGCACCATACATAGAACTTACAAAACTTTTTAAAGAATCGCAAAATCTAAACATTGCCAAGCGCAAATTTAAAAGAACTATGTAAAGTTGTTTAAACTAAAAATTATGCTCTTGTGACAAATTATTTTGGTAAAAATAAGCATAACCCTTGTGAAGATCACACACTTAAAAGTAAAACAGTACAGGCACCTGAGGTACATAATATAAGGAAAGATAGAGA
This sequence comes from Anisodus tanguticus, assembly GCA_034509755.1. Taxonomy (NCBI): domain Eukaryota; kingdom Viridiplantae; phylum Streptophyta; class Magnoliopsida; order Solanales; family Solanaceae; genus Anisodus; species Anisodus tanguticus. The sequence goes on along the minus strand of CM067543.1, from coordinate 44,331,149 downwards.
TGGAAAAGAGCTAAACAATAAATAATGTACAAGCCTAATGTCTACCCTCAAAATGGGAAGCATTTTACTGTGCAAGGCGGTGAAATCTAAAAGAAAAAAGTAAAAAAAAAAAACAGAAAGGTAACTGATGTGGGCTGGGTTAAGTCAGTGTGAATAATTAAATTTCTTTTTTTTCCTGGACATATATGAAACTTTTTTACTCCATACAAGTAAAAAGGTACAGATGTAGTGGGCTGTGGTCCATGATATTTAAGCCAATCTTTTGTTAGTTGTAATGCTATAAGAGGTACGTAGGTTTTTATGTCTTTCTTTTTGTCTGTTCGACTTTTGACTAATTGTTTAGTCAAATGAAGTAAAGAATGAGAGCCATTTAAGCTTTGTCTAAACATGGCAATCACCTGTTCCCTTTTTTTCTTATTCAACCACCATTTCCTTTGTTAATTAACTTCATAAATTGGATTGTTTCTCGAAAAAAATTATCACTTGATTATTTTTATTAATAAATAAGTATATATACAATTTATAATTTCCATAATATGGAAAATCTTATTTCTATTCTACTCTTAAAATCTTATTCTATTTATACAATAATTCTACAATTATGGTAAGTGTACAATGCTAATTAAATACAAACTAAAGTTAACAAAATATGCTCCAAAACTGTGATATACACTGCTGTATATGCCATGTATATCACGGCTAAAACTGTCTTCAATATGTCGTGTATTACAGTGATATACATTGATGTATATGCCGTGTATATCACGGTATATTCTATCACACCCCTGCAGTCATAGCGGACGGTCTTCGTACGCTGATACTATCCCTAAAATCTTCAAAAAGGACCGAGGGAAGACCCTTAGTAAAGATGTCTGCAATTTGATACCTGGAAGGGACATGGCAGACGCGTACTTGTCCACGAGCTATCTTTTCGCGAACAAAGTGGATATCTATCTCGATGTATTTAGTGCGCTGGTGTTGAACCGGATTACCAGAAAGGTAGATGACACCAATATTATCACAATAAACCAATGTAGCTTTCTGAATGGGACAATGAAGTTCTAAGAGAATATTACGTAACCAACATGATTTAGAGACCACATTGGCTACCCCTTCAGATCCGTTTTATTTGAGATCCGTTTTTCATACCCAGATTCAGATCCATCGGGTCCATAAAAATCATATCCAAATCCGGATCCATAGGATCCACCGAGTCCACAGATCGGATCTGGATCTACATGTAAAAAAAATTGCGTTGCTAAGATTTTTTTTTTAACTGACAAACGATTTTTACTTAGCTAACAATTTACTGTGTTTCAATTTTGAAATGTTCATATGAGATATTTTGTTCGTTGTCTCGTTTTGATTGTGAGTTATTAATTGAAAATGTTGGACAATGACAATAGTTGTAGAAAATGTTGACTAGTATTTCCACAATGCAGAACTTGCATGTGCTTGGAATCTTCACAAATGAAGTGAATATAATTTTAACTACTTGTCTATGGAGATGTTACTCATTCACTAATATAACATTGATTTTATTATCGAAGTTACCTCTTTATTTTTTTGTTTTTGAGTTAACGCGGGGATAAATTAAACTTGTTTGAGAATTAAACTTTTAAGGATGTGCTTAGCAATTTTAAGAAAATACTTATAAAATTACATTCTAGGTCATGAATATATTTAATAAAAAATGGATCCACATGTCAGATCTGGACCGGATACGGATCTCAAATACAAGATCTAGATCCAGATCCGATTCGTCAGAAATGGATCCGGATCTGTCGGATCCAAATTTTGAAGATCCATATCCTATAAACCGGATCTTGATCCACCGGGTCCAGGATCCACTGCCATCTCTACTTGGAACAGAAGCAGGGGGCAGAACTGGGCTGGATAGACAGCCCAGTTGCTGGACTGGGACGTGAGGAGCAGTGGGTGATAGCGGGCCAGCAAACAGTGGGCCTGCTGGCGGTCCGAGAGTACTGGTTTGGCCTAATAAGTGGCACATAGTGTACGATGATACGTTGTCAATCTAAAAAACTATACGGACTAGGCACGGGACAACTCACTTGGGCAAACGTAAATTGAGTTTCATAAAAAATAACATGACGACTAATGATGATTTTATTGGATGATAAATCAAAACATTTGTAACCATGATGATTAGATGGATAACCCAAAAACACACAAATGATAGAACGGGCTTGAAGTTTGTTAATTGTAGTGGGTGGAAAAAGCGGATAGCATAAACACCCAAAGACCTTAAGATGTGAATACGAAGGATCCTTATTATAGAGGGTTCTAAGAGGAGACGAATATGTCAACTCTTTGGTATGAAGTATGTTAATGAGATAAGTAGTCATTTGTAGAGCATGATGCCAAAAGAAAGGGGTACGGAAGCATGAACCAATAAAATACGGATAATGTTATTAATGGTATGAATTTTTCATTCGGCTTTCCCATTTTGTGAGGACGTATGAGGACAAGAGAAACGAAAAGCTATGCCGTTAAAATCACAAAATTCCCGAAGCACCCCATTATCATATTCTTTGTCATTATCACATTGAATATTTTTGATTTTCCGTTCGAATTGGGTACAGATGAATGCTCTAAATTTTAAGAATGTGGAAAAAACTTGTGATTTTTTCGCTAACGGAAAGGTCCATAAAAAATTAGAATAATCATCCAAAAATATAACATAATAACTATGGCCCACAGAACTGAGAACGAGAAAGGTCCATAAATCGCTATGAATAATATCAAAATGCATCAAAGTACGAGAAGTAGAGGCTACAAATGGTAATCTAACATATTTTCCTAAAGGACATGAATGACAAATTGGAGTACTATGCGTACCCTTACAAGAAATAAAATTGTTTTTATGCAAAGAAGAAACAATGGATGGCCCAGGGTGATCCAAACGTGCATGCCACAAGGAAGGAGTTAGAGCTGCAAAAGTTGACGGCAATGCTTGACTAGAGAGACCGGAGGCGGGCGTGATTGGATAAATATCCACCCTACTATTGCATCTCATGAGGGGTATCCCATTTTGAAATCCTTCACAAAAAACCCAAAGGGATCAAAATTAACAGAAACTCAATTACCAATGGTGAATTTTCGGACATACACCAAATTTTTAATTAAGTTAGGGGCATGAAGGGCATTTTTCAAGACAAGAGGTGGATGTGGGGGAGACAAAGTTGTATTACCGCAACCACGAATTGGAATTGTATTGCCATTACCAACAATGATGCCATGATTTTTGCTCAAATTGAAATAAGACGAAAGAGTACCTTGGTCTGACGTTATGTGAGAAGTGTCGCCGGTGTCTATGTACTAGTTCGGGTCCGGAGGATTTAATCAAAGCGTATGCATTGCAACCTCAATATCTGTCGGAGTCAATGTGGGACCCACTGCTTGGAATGCTTGCGGAGGCCGAGACCCAAGAAAATCGATATGTGGCCCTGGCCTAGAGTGAAATCGACTACTTGAAGCTGGACCCGAGGTATTGGGCCTGTAATATGGCTGGACTGAGGCCCAAGGGGGCTGGAAATAATTGAGAGGAGGGCAGGAGGCGGGACTAGGCCACTGGTCCAGCCTACTGCCAAGGGGCCCAAGATTGGGACCAGGTGGGCTGGGGCCCAGAACCCTGAGGCCCACCCCCACTGTTGTTACTGTTTCCGCCGGTGGTGCCACTGTTCCGGCCGCCATCGTTGTTGCCGACATGATTATTGCCATTATTTTTACGGTTTTGACCCTCTTGCCGCCACTGTTGTTGCGATTTTAGCCTGAATTGTCAACAAACGCGTGAGAGTTATCGAATGAAGTCATCATCGCCACGGAACTGGTGCTGGTAGCCGCTTTTTTTGCCAAGTCGACTTCTTCTAATGTGAGCATCGAACGGGCTTGATAAAAGGTGGAATCGGATTACTTTGACGGAGGAGAGTCCCAACGACATTATAGGCCTTAGAAAGGCCGGCAATCATTTGTAGAACAAGACGATTATTGGTAACAGGCGCTTCAATGTTAAGGAGTTGGTCTGCCAATTCCTTGAGCCGTTTACAATAAGCGAAAACATTCGGGAAATCTTCCATGCTGACTTGGGAAAATTCTTACTCAAGGGTGACAACTCGGGAATGTTGGTTATCCTGGAATATATCACGCAATCTATTCCACGTAACCATAGTCGTAGTGTCTGGTTCAATAATCATATGTAAAAGGTCGTTAGAAATGGTGGAATAAATCCACTGAAGCACGGTAGCATCAAGAGTAATCCATAATTGAGGATCCCCCACGGGAGTAGGGGTAGCGGGAGGAATTATGTGATGGAGGACTTGATGTGAGATTGCGTGAATTTTAAACACCCTCCATGTCGCATATTGGACGTTTTCCATCTCAAGAACAATAGGGATGTGGTTCTTGATGTTGGAAACAGTAATAGCAGGATGAAATATGTTCTTAGACATAACGAAAGAACAAAAGGTGAAGTAGGGATTTGGACTAATTTGGGAAGAGAAGAGAGAATAAGGGCATGGAAACCGAGAAGGAGGCTTGGAAACCGAGAGCTTGCGGAAGAAAAAAAAAGATGGGAGAGGTATAAAAAACCTAGACTTCTGATACCATGAAGGAAATAATCCCTTGATTATTTTCATTAATGAATGAGTATATATACAATTTACAATTTCCATAATATGGAAAATCATATTCCTATTCTACTCCTAAAACCTTATTCTATTTGTACAATAATTCTACAATTATGGTAAGTGTACAATGCTAATTAAATACAAACTAAAGTTACCAAAATATGCTCCAAAACTGTGATATACGCTGCTGTATATGCTATGTATATCACGGCTAAAACTATCTTCAATATGTCGTGTATTACCGTGATATACACTATTGTATATGTCGTGTATATCACAGTATATTCTGTCAGTTTCATACAGTGAAAAAGGAGGAAGGCTTTAATTTATATAGTGTTAAAAAATCGATTAAGTTATTGTTCTATTCTTCAAGTTACTATATCAAGAATTAATATGAAAACTTGAAAAGTTACGAGAGAAATTATTTTGTAGCCCTTTATAATTTATGTATTTTTTGTTTTATGACCATTTTACAAGAGATTTTTATTTTTTACATATAAGAGATCTAACAAAAATACATAAATCATCTGAAAAGATTATTTTTTTCTATTCAGATTGTAATAGGACAAGATATCTCATTTTCTCAAAAGTTACCTATTATTACAAATTAACTTAATTTGAAAAAGTAAAATATTTTAATACTGGCAGTCGCATAACTCATAGAATTAAAAAAAAATGGGATCTAATTCAAGAAGAGATGGATATGAGAGATTTTATGGTTCTACTTAGCGGTGATAAATGAACATTTTGATTGAATTCGAACGATTAAAAATAAGTTGTATCAATAAATAAGTCATTTTCCAACTTCACTTAAAGTTAGTTTGAATTGAAATGGCAAGGTCAAGATGTGTTAAATAGTACTCTCAGGCCAACATGTTCAACTTTTACCAATTTTTTTATTTTTGATTTTATTCTTTATTATTGTTATTTATAACATGTCAAATAATAATAATTCTTTAAATATTTTTATAAGGTTTAACATGGATAATTTTGGGCTATATACTTATAATAGGCTCAATTTTCAGATGAACTAAATTTGAGCGAGTCAAAATAAATCAATTTAATAAATTGAAAAATTAATAATGATCAACTCAAACTTAAATAAATTGGACAAGTCATATTTTTATGAGTTAATTTCGTTAATTTTGTCACCCAAGTAAATAACTTGCCCTCAAATACATTTGCATCAAATGTACAATAATCGGAATCTTATGAAAAAGGGGGAATAGAGTAGGGCCTTGCTAAGATCAAACATGGAAACATATACTTTCACCTTATATCTTTGTTGTTATAAAGGCACTCAAATAAATATAGGTGTTTCTTTATTGGAGAATAAATACAAGATTCATTTTATCGTGACGTTAAAAGTAAGTCAAGCAAAACCTCAAATATGAATGATAGAATCCGACTATATATGCCCTACGTAATTATGAATTGGCTGTTAGGATAAGATATTCCTAAATCTCAATGCATTCGTGTCTCTCTCTGTGCAAATTGGTGTCCAAATATTTGCCATGAAGTTTATTACATTACATTAAATGCCTTGTTATGCTTCAATATTCACATAAAATGCCTACCTTTTTAAGAGACAGGATAAAATTCTTATTCCTAGTATGTTGTAAAAAGCACATCCATGGAAGTCCATTAGCAGTCCCTATTATGGTTTTTTATCTGTTATCGTCCGAAGTGTTTGCCGTTTTATCGGATGATAAATTGATTCTTTAACTAAGTGATTTGGGCCGGAAGCGGAACTCTAACTTTCAGCAATGGGTTCCCCAACTACTCCAGAAAGCGTTAGGATGGTGAGTGAGTAAACTAGGTGGTAAGAAGCATAAATACAGCTAGAGTGCAATAAAAGTGGTAAAGGTAGAATGAAGATTAATAAGAATCAGTTTTTTGATTGAATGCCTCTGGCATGGGAGGCACCAGGACAGGGGGCGTTGCTAAGGCCTTTTTTATTTGATTGAATGCCTCATGCTGTTTTGGACCCGATACTAGTTCTTCTGACCCTTTAAGCCTGAGCAAAGGTGAGAACGCCTTCATTTTGCCAGCTGAATTAGATATGAACCTCCTTATGAAGTTGATCTTACCTAACAGACTTTGTAACTCCTTCTTTGTTCTGGGTGGTGCCGACTCCATTACTGCTCGTGCATTGTTATGATCTATCTCAATACCTTTCTTATGTACCAAAAAGCCAATGAAGTTGCCAGTCGATACTCTGAATATGCACTTTGTTGGATTCATTTTAAGATTATGAATCCTCATTCATTTTATTGCTTGTTCCAGATCGGCTAAATGATTTTTGAAGTCTTTAGACTTCACCACCACATCATCAATGTAAACCTTCATAGTCTTGCCGATCAGATCATGGAAAATGGTGTTCATTAACCTTTGATAAGTAGCATCCGCATTCTTCAGACCGAATGGCATAACTAGCCACTCGTAAATGCCTAAGGCTCCTGGACACCTAAAGGCGGTCTTGTGTATATCATCCTCGGCTACTGCTATCTGATTATAGCCGGAGTACCCATCCATGAATGTCAGCACTCCGTTTGCGGACGCCGAATCGACTAGCATAACGGCTATAGGCATGACGTATTCATCTTTGGGAGTGGCTAGATTTAGGTTCTTATAATCAATACATACCCGAACCTTGCCATTCTTTTTCTTCACTGACACAATGGTTGCCAATCATTCTACATACCTAGCCGTTCTAATGAACCCGACTTTCAGTAGTCGTTCAATCTCGGCTTTAATTTGAGGTATCAACTGAGGGTGATATCTTTTGGACGGCTATTTATGAGGCGTGAAACCTTATTTAATCGGCAGTCTATGCTCTACCAAAGTCTGTGCCAGCCCAGGCATCTCATGCTAATCCCACGCGAAGCATTCCTTATACTGCAGTAGAAGAGTCGTTATACTTAATTTATCCTCCTTCTTTAGCAAGCCACTAATATGTGTTAGCAGAGGGACTTCCTCAGTACCCAAGCTGATATCTTCCAAGGGATCCTGAGACTCAAAACTAGGCATAGCCCTCCTTATGGGCGATTTAAGTTCCATTGGCAACTTAATGTCATCGGTCGCCAGTGTTGGTTCTCTGTTGTAGTCCTCTACCTATAATGTTTCGGCTATCCTTGCTTTAGAATTTAAACCAGTCAGCTGCTGCCATATATCATGTATGATTTGGGTCTCTTCAATCATTTAACTCTTACAAGGTAAGTCGTGGTTCGGCTAATTATTTTATTTCAAAACCTCGTAAAGTAAGATTGCAGTATTCCCAAGATCATTCTTCATACTGCTCCGCAATGGCTATGGGAGCCACATAGGGTGAATAGAGGACAACCTCCAAGTTTTTCACCCCTGCTTGAAATGGGTTATCGCCGGCTAGGATGATTTCTATCTTGTCTCCTTCCCAGAAAATGAGCTTTTGATGCATGGTGGAAGGAAGGCATCGGCTGGTGTGAATCCAGTCTCTACCCAATAGGATGGCGTAGGACGGCTTGCCATCTATTACAAAGAAGGCAGATCTGACCGTCTTGGGACCCACAATGATTTCTGCTACTAAGATCCCCAAATCTTCAGAGGCTTCTCCTATGAAGCTAGCCATCTTCATGTTAGTTGGGATGCGACTCTCCCTAGTTTTGTTGAGGCTTTTCAAAGTAAGCAGCGACATCACATTCAGTAGAGCCTCATTGTCGACAAACACTCGGCTAAAATCTTTGTCGTTAATGTAAGCCTTAACATAAAGGGGATTGAAGTATTTAACCATCTCCTCCATAGGTGCATGAAATACGGTGCTCAAAGCATCCCTAGACGTGGTATCGGCTAGTGTCTCTCATTCGGTGTTTTCCACACATACATCACCTTCTAGGCTGTCCAGGTTAGGGCGGCTGGCCCAGAACTCACATGGAATCAGGCTAACCAATCTAATAGCTGCCCATATCTTATCGACCAAATCCTGCTTAAATAAATCAAGGATGAAATCTCCCACCTCATCGAATTCGGTTGACGAGAAGTCAATACCTTCTATCTCTTGGAGACATATAGGAACCGACTGAAGTTCCAATGCTTGGATTCTTTGCACGGTTTATGGAACCGTCTCGGCTAGATACTCTTTCAGGACTGTAGTCTCCTGCTGAAGTCCTTTTGTCGGGCCGTCACCCAGCTATATGCTCAGCTATAGCTGGTCCGAAGCTTCTCATTTATGCGGCTCTGTCTATGAAGAGGTTGAGCTGAATGCCTGCTCGATAGCCTCAACTATGGCAGACTCATGAATTTTCTACTTATCGGGTGCCTCAGCACTGGATATCATGTGCAATGTTAGCTTCATCTTGCGCAAGGTTTTGGCCCGCTGCATCCTTCTTTTCTGCGTCCTGGATATAATACCTGGCGGTGCTTATTTCTTTCCAGAAGCCTGATTGACAAACCACTTCCCCTCTTCTGTGTTGGCGGCTGGTTTAATCATTTTCTGGGGTCTCGTCTGGTTCTTATTTCTCGACATGATACGTAAGGACGAAACACCCTCGTTTACGTTAAACTCTACCACCCCCTGTTTGGTTTTAGGGAGTGGTTCTTCATCTATTCGAGGCATGATCGGTTGCCGGTTGGTTGGCATTTGTACTTGCCCCCCAGTCCTATGTTTGGCGCCGATAGGGACCCTTCTGAACCTCATGGTTTGTTCCTGAAGTTCTCGTTCAACGTCCCTCGGGTATTTAGGGCGGTAATGCAAACTGCTCTTAGCTGGCTGCCTGTCATCGCGAATGTCATGTTGGTTGCCTAACCGGTTGAACACAGAGGTCCTTGTGGCCTTCTCCGTTCGGTAGGTTTCTTTGGGACCCACACCCTTTTCATCGGTTGTCTCCCCTTGGTGTCCCTTGACTCATCGGGCTTAGCAAAAGATACCATAGATATTGGTACCGCATGAAATGGGTCAGTATCAATGGACATTTCAGTCATACTCTTGTCGGCTAGCTTGAACCTCCCCTCATTGATGCCCTTTTGAACCGCCTTTCTGAAGACCATACAATTAGAAGTAGAGTGGCTGTATGAATATGCCACTTGCATTACTTCTTATCTTTGAGTTCCTCGGCAGACGGAATCCTATGACCATCAAGCAACCGAATATGCTTATCTTTGAGCAGATGATCAAAGATCTAATCTGCCTTTATGATGTAAAACGAGTAACCGACCCTGTCATCGGATGAACTCATCTCCTTGCCTTTTACGGCTTTCAAGGCTGGGCAGGAGTAAACCTTACCCCTGACGATCTTGGCTACCATTGTATCTGCCATGCAATCGGTTGACTCTGAGTCAGGCTCATCTGCCTCAATAATAGATACCAAATGGGAGCCTCGGTTTCAGTTGACTCTTCTCTTATCATTCTCCTGGATAAACGGCTCTATTTGGCTAGCCTTCTCGGCTAATTGGCTTAAGTCAGAGCAAGATTATCCCACTAATTTCTCCTTTAGCTATGGATGCATGTTGTTGATTATCATGTGGGCGCATTCTGATTCAGGAAAGTGTACATTGCATTTCCGAACCTTCCTTCTGAATCTCTCGATAAAGTCGATAGCCGACTCATCGATCTATTACCTGAGATTCATCAAATCCATCACAATGACTTGAGGTTGGGGCCAATAAAATCTATCATGGAAACAACGCTCCATGTCAGCCTAACTCTGCACGGAGTCAGGGGCCAAAAATGAGTACTAGGCAAATGCCATTCCGGTTAGAGAAATGGGGAATAACTGCAGCTTGTGATACTCGTTCTGCACAACTTCGCCTCATTGGGCGGTAAATTTGCCGATATGCTCAATGGTAGATTTGTCGTCATCACTCGAAAAGGTGGCAAAATTAGGCATTTTGAAGCCTCTTGGCAGTGGAGCTACCCGATCTACCCAATCGGGGTAGGGCTTCCTATAAATAGGCATATCCAAGGGTTTTAGTTGGATGCCAAAGTACTTCCTCATGGTATTTGCAATGGTTTCAAGGTTCATCAGTTGTGGCGTCCCCTGCCGATTCTCGATTGGAAGCGGCTGGTAGGCGTTCTGAACTGGAGGCCTTCATTCTGCACCTTGTTGAACAGGGTTTTGAAAGTTGTAGACATTTTGCTGGTTATTATCAATAGGTAGGGTATATCCACATTGCTACTATTGGACATAGCCACCAAAGCTTGTAACCTGAGCTCCTGGAACAGCCGATGGAACTTGAGGATAAGGATGAACAGTGTTCCATGTCTACTCTCCTCGGACATCAGCCGTTCTTAGAAAGTTCGCGCTTCCTGGATGGTATAGATTGGGTACCGGCTGTGACTGTTGGAATGGTATCCCGTTGTACACAGCGTCACCAGATAGCCTAGTAGGGTCATAGATAGGGCCATCGGCTGCAAGTTCGGTTGGCCAACATTGGTCGCCTATACCGTAAGGTCGTTGGCATAAGCGTACGGCGTAACGGGCAGCAAACCAAGGTGTCCGGAAGTCTGAACTGGTTTCCGAACCATATTGATCTATCCATACTGCTGATTCGCTTGGTCGAGTGGCACTGCTTGCCCCCCAGTGTTTGGTGGCAACCATACAGTAGACTGGTTACCAAGTGACTGGGCTTGTGCTCCTAGGTGTGCTATCGGTTGTACTTGAGCAGGTTCTGACTGATACACATTCGGCTGAGGAGCAACACCTGAAGTCACAGTTGCATGCTGCACAACTCCATTTGTCAGAGGGATGGCATAACTAGCCTAACCTTCTCCTGGATGCAGTCGATTAACTTTCAGTTCTCTCGCCTGCTGAACCTCATTATGCACCATTAGCTTGACAATGTCAGTCAATTGTTTGGAAACCTGGTACATAATGTCGTAAATGCCCAAGTCAATCTGCTGTCTAATGAATAACGTGGTCATAACAGTTGGACCTTCAGATTTACTAGGTTAACCCACAGCTCGGGTTGATGGAGGAATTGGAGGGGTATCAACCGATGTAGGCATACCCGAAGAAGATGGTGACTCGTTGTTCTTTCTGGGAGGATTCTGTTTAGGATATGGACTGGACTCTTGGTTCATTTTCTTATCAGACCTTAGGCACATACGCCAAGTATGATTCTGACCTGGAGAATCAAACTTCACTATGAGATCACCTATGGTCCCATTGGGCATGCCAAATTTGTTACCGTCCGAAGTATTTGCCGTTTTATCGGCTGACGAAATCGGTTGACAAATTGATTAATTAACTAAGTGATTTGGGTCGGAAGCGGAACTCTAACTTCCAGTAATGGGTTCCCCAACTACTCCAGAAAGTGTTAGGATGGTGAGTGAGTAAACTAGGTGGTAAGAAACATAAATACAGCTAGAGTGCAATAAAAATGATAAAGGTAGAATGAAGATAAATAAGAATCAGTTTTTTGATTGATTGTGTTGTATATTCTGTACAATGATTCCTATATTTATAGCACAAGAAGAATAAATGTGGCCCCCTATGTTAGCCATCGAACTACCCACGAAATCTACTAGCCAACTATGAGGAGGCGGTGCCGAATATTTTGCCTGGACCTCTAGCACGATCGACGGCACTCCCTTCAAGCTGTTGCTGGTTGCTACATTTTCTAGAAGGTCATTTGACTTGGTCTTCGAGGCGTTCGAGTATGTGTGGGTCTCAGCCGTTCCTCGAAATTATGACTCGGCCAGACTACTGTAATAGCTGATAATGCTTTTCTAGCCGAGGGTAGGGACTGACGGATTCAGCTATGATTCTGCTCAGTTACCGATTTAGAATCCTTTTCCTCATTCGGTTGTCACTTGATTCGGCTAAACACTTTTGAGTGTTAACAATACCATTTCTAGTGCGGTTCAAATCTATTTTTCTAACACCCCTTGCATGTTAATTTGAACGTGGATACAACCTTCCGATACCGAGTTCATCCGAATTCATTACTTTCGATGCAGAACATAAATTTATATATAAAATTTATTGAAATTGCAACAAATGGTAGATATGAACTTGTTAAGAGTCCCACGTCGGATATGGAATGGAAACATTGACTCCTTATATAGACTTGGACAATCATCACCTTACAAGCTAACTTTTAGGGTTGAGTCACCCTACAAGAGGGTGAGGATTGTTCAAGTCTATATAAGGAGTCCATGTTTCCATTCCATATCCGATGTGGGACTCTTAACAGAACTCAACTTAAAATTATAATGGGTTCAATGCTAACAACTTCAAAGTTTGGAACCATAGAATTTTAATTCTCAATCCATCTAGGGAAATATTGAGATGTCGTTTCCGTATATGACATTGGTCGATCCTCATTGCGTTAGCTAATTCTTTGTGCTGAGTTGGTCTCAATGTCAGTTTTCTTAACATATGATTTCTAAGAATGTTAAATGCATTTAAAGTTTGTTTCTATATGTTATTCAAAAGAATTTCAACATTCATTCTATCTAACGAGGGCAATTGTGCTTAACTCATAATTTCCAGAAGTCTCCATTTGGAGTTGTGGACTCGATAACCATAACCTCGAGTCAACATTAGCTTAACGTACTTACAAGTTTTAAAACTGGATTTATTTATTTTATTCATGTACCAAGTGACATGACTCTTTGATTTGAACTCGAAGTTAAAGAAATTCAAGTGGACCATTTGGTGCCATTTTAAACTTGAAGCACCAATCTGGATGGAGCTACAACACAACCTAAAGTTATACATGAAAACGAATCTCTTGAACAAAAAAAAAGGTATGTGAGGAAGTGGTTTAAGTTATATACATTATTATTGTATCAAAGTATTTTATCTATAGTAGTAACATGTTTTACTTTTAACATTACAAATCCCGCATAGACTTACTTGTAGATTTGTTTTTAATAAATTAATAATATAAAAAAAAAAATTACAATGACGGTGTATATATCTCAAACTCCTGAAGAAATAAGGTGTGTGAAGTATATTACTGTATGTTTTAAAACGTTCAATTTTGCCAGATAGACTGATTGTTATAGGCTGGACAAGGCCCAATTATTATCAGCCTACAACCAGAAAGTTGTGATCTGACAGAGTCGAATGAGCAATATTGGCCTCCTTTTCGTTTTCCTAACCAAATAAGGTCCAGGCCTGCATAACTTGTGGAGTATTTGAAGTTAGAAGTTGAAAGAGTACTTGAAAATTGAAGAAAGCGAAGAACAAATTTTCTTCCAATGAAGCATGCTGTTAAATCGAGTTTGACCTTATGACAAGTATCTTTAACACTAATTTATGTTGGGAAGAAACGAGCAATAACCAAATTGCACGATAAGGTAAATGCGGAAGGATACCCAAGTCAAAAAAAATTCCACACTATTTGAACAAGAGGAGCAAACTAATTTCAAGTACAAACGGATATATGGACAACAACTATACCAACAATAAAATACCAAAGCAAGCAAAAAATAAATCGAATGCAAGAGACACCAAATTTACGTGGAAAACCCCCTTCAATGTGAAGAGAAAATAACCAAGGGACCTCCGCCCACAAAAGCTCAACTAAAATCAACTAGAGTTACAACAATATTCTCCAAATGGCTAAAACATCTATGTCAAAGACGGAGCAACAATACATAAAGGATAGCACCAAAACTAGTGAAGAAAGGAGAGAAATCACCCCCCAAAAACTAGTTATTGTTCGTGCTCGAAAATTGGAGCTACATACCACAAAATTCAATCTCTACCATTGAAATTGAAGAATCGGATGTTGAGAACCCCTAGTTCAAATTTTAGAACAACGGAAAATGCTATTTGAAGCGGACTGCTGTAGCATATTTTCAATGTGCAAAAATCAGCTTTTCTCTCTCAAATTTTACTCTCTTTATGGCTGCTATGAATTCACTCTTGTGTATATGAAATAAGACCTAAGTTCATATAGTGAGTTTTAGACAAAAGTGGGCTGGTCCAAATTGGGTTGGGTTTTATTAATCCAATTCCACATAGGAAGGGAAAACCCAAAACTCAAAAATTCTCCCCCTCCCGACTATGTGGAATAAACCGTCATCCCGGCGATCAAGCAACAATCCTCAAACTTCCCTCTTGGCAAAGATTTTGTCAACATATTAGAAACATTATCATTAGTGTGAATCTTCTCAAGTTCAAGCAACTTAGAATCCAACACATCTTTAATCCAATGGCATCTCACATCAATATGTTTCAACCTACCATGAAAAGTAGAGTTTTTGCCAAGATGAATAGCACTTTGACTGTCGCAATAAAGCACATACCTCTCTTGAGCAAAGCCAAGTTCCTCCATAAATCTCTTCATCCATAGCAACTCTTTACAAGCTTCAACGACAGCAATAAGCTCAGATTCTGTAGTAGATAGAGCAATATATTTTTGCAACCTAGATTGCCAAGACACAACTCCCCCTGCAAAAGTAACCAAGTAGTCTGAAGTAGACTTGCATGTATCAATATCACTGGTCATATCTGAATTAGTGTAACCACAAAGAATAGGCTTCCCTGTCCCAAAACACAAACTCAGACTAGAAGTGCCATAAAGATATCTCATAATCCACATAACAACATTCCAATGCTCTCTTTCTGGATTAGAAAGAAAATGACTGACAATCCCAACATCATGAGCAATATCTGGTCTCGTACAAATCATCGCATACATCAAACTGCCACCAGCTGAAATATATGGAACTTTCTTCATAGCTTCATTCTTACCATCATTGGAAGGACACTGCTTTGTGCTCAATTTGAAGTGACAGACAACCTTAGCTTTATCCATGTTGAACCTGCGAAGTACTTTCTAAATGTACTTCTCTTGTGATAACCACAACTTTTTTGGCCTCTCTGTCATGGACAATCTGCATGCCAAGAATCTGTATTGCTAGTCCCAAGTCTTTCATGGCAAAAGACTTATTCGACTCTTGCTTCAACTTCTGAATTCTAAAAGCATTATGACTAATGACAAACATGTCATCAACATAAAGCAATAAAATGATAAAGTCACCATCAGAGAATTTTTGCACAAAACACAATGCTTTGAAGAAGTCTTCTTGAAGCCCCGTTGACTCATAAAAGAACCAAACTTCTTGTACCACAGCCTGGAGCTTGTTTCAAATAATACAAGATTTTCTTCAATTTGCAAACATAATTCTCTTTTTCTTTGACTTCAAAACCTTTTGGCTGCTCCATATAAATTTCTTCATCTAAGTCACCATAGAAAAAAAGCAGTTTTAACATCCATTTGCTCAACTTCTAAATCTAGACTTGCAGCTAAGCCCAGAACAATCCGAATGCATGACATTTTCACAAATGGAGAAATGATTTCATCAAAATCAACTCACTTCTTCTGATTAAAGCCCTTTACAACCAATCTAGCCATGTACCGTGAATCTGGATTACCATCTTCATGTTTCACCCTAAAAACCCATCTGTTTTTCAAAACTTTTCTATTTTTAGGAAGCTTAACCAAATCAAATGTATAATTATCATGTAAAGATTTAATCTCATCTTGCATATCATCAAACCACCTTTCTTTTTCTTCACTATCCATGGCCTCATCAAAACTTTTAGGTTCTCCCCCATCAATCAAGAGTACAAACTCATTGAGAGAATAACGAGATGAAGGTACTTTATCTCTAGTAGATCTTCTGAGAGAACTCTCTGGAACATCAATAGCAACTGCTTGTTGGCTAACCACATCATCTTGCATTATAGCATCAACAACATCATGCTGGTCATTCTGAACATGATCACCATCTTCATTATTTTAAAGATTTTCTTCAGGTGCAATAGTCACAGTAACTAGATTAATATTAACTAATCTCTCACTACTCTGAGAAACAACCTTCTCAGCTTTGTCAAAATCTTCAATTGTCTGGTCTTCAAAGAACACAACATCACGACTTTTAATAATTTTATTCTCAACTGGATCATAAAAATGATAGCCGAATTCATCTTGACCACAACCAATAAAGATACATTGCCTAGTTTTAACTTCTAATTTTGATCTCTCATCCATAGGAATATGCACAAATGTCTTACGCTAAAAAACTCTCAAATGAGCATAAAAAACATCCTTACCAAACCAGACTCTATCAGGGACATTACTATCCAAAGTAATAGTAGGAGGTAAATTTATAACATAGATAGGAGTATTAAGTGCTTCTGCTCAAAATGAATCTGACAACTTAGCACCTGAAAGCAAAAATCTGACCCTATCAACTAGAGTTCTGTTCATCCTCTCTTCTAAACCATTTAACTGAGGAGTCTTGGAAGAAGTTTTCTGATGCCGAATAGCCTGCTCTGTACAATAATTATCAAAAGGACCTATATATTCGCCACCATTGTCTGAGCGAATGTATTTTAGTTTCTTCCATGTTTGTCTCTCAACCAGGACCTGAAAAGTCTTGAACACATCAAGTACTTGATCCTTGGACTTCAAAGGATATACCCAGAGTTTGCAAGAATGATCATCAATAAAAGTCACAAAGTAAAGTGCCCCACCAAGAGACCTTACTTTAAAAGAACCACACAAATCAGAATGTACCAACTCCAATAAATCAAGCTTTCGTGAAGGCGAATGACTCTGAAAAGAAACTCTTTTCTGTTTCCCGGCTAAGTAATGAACACATCTCTTTAACTTTACTTGTTTCACTCCAGAAAGCAAATTCTTCTTAGCCAAACTATCAATCCCCTTCTCTCTCATATGACTCAACCTTCTATGCTATAACTCTGATGAAGTATCACTCTCCACCAAATTTACTGAGTCTCTACAAATGGAGCCCTGAAATAAGTACAAGTCAGATATCTTGTCACCTCGAGCCACAACCATTGAACCTCTAAGAAGCTTTCACTGGCCACCACCAAGGGTTTATCATAACCCTCATCATCAAGCTTTCCTACAAAAATTAAATTCAGATGAATATCTGGAGCATGCTTGACATTGTTAAGAACCAACCTTGAACCATTCTTACTTTTCAAGCAAACTATACCAATGCCCAATACCTCAACCTCGCTATCATTACCCATTTGTAACATTCCAAAATTACCTGGAGTATAAGAAG
This sequence comes from Anisodus tanguticus, assembly GCA_034509755.1. NCBI lineage: Eukaryota > Viridiplantae > Streptophyta > Magnoliopsida > Solanales > Solanaceae > Anisodus > Anisodus tanguticus. Next base: position 44,313,473 of record CM067543.1, on the reverse strand, counting down.
AAAATAATTCATTCTTTGGCGTGACACATAAATCCACAAACCAGGTAGACTCATCACAAACAAGTTTGGTTTCATTTTACCACAAGCAATAAGAAGATCATTTTCAGCAATAATAGCAACACGATTTTCATTATCGCCATAATTCTTTTGTTGTTTCTGGTCTCTCTTAAACCTGTAGCAATGTTTCTGGATATGCCCTTTCTTGTGACAATAGTGACATGTAACATTTTTGTACCTAGATCTTGACTTGCTTCTACTTTTGCCTTTGGCATTCTGACATCTGAAGTTACTTCTCCCCATGTCTTCAGTAACCAAAACATCGGAATGTGAAACTAAAAAAGATGATGCTTGAGATCTTCTTCACAACTCTTCATTTAAGACACCACTTTTGACATATTCCATAGTTACAACACCACTAGGAGCAAAATTAGTCAAATAAACCCGAAGAGTTTCCCAAGAGTGTAGCAGAGCATTAAGAAGCCAAAGTCCATGTACTTTATCATCAAACTTGACACCCATTTCAGATAGCTGATCAAGGACACCCTGAAAATCATTAATATGATCAGAAATATGATTTCTCTCTTTAAATATGATATTCATTAATTGAGTCACCGCATATGTGAAGTTTTTCCGGAATGGATTTGCGTGCAAAAGGAATTTTAAAAGTAAGTATAAATTAAATAGAGGTATCAGAATGAAATTTTTACTATAAAATGGTCTCCACGTTCTATTTCGCGAACCTTGTTTAGGCCCAAGCCCATAACCCGACCGCTTTTCCATGACCGTTAACATTGTGGAATTGCGGTAAAAATATTTTCTTATTAGTACTTCCGTTTTTTATTTTGTTTTTGTTTTTAATTGCACTCTTTCTATATCCTGTCTGTATATCTGTGTGTGTGTGTGTTTTTACTCAGACTCTAGGGTTTTAACTCAGAAGAGGACTTCAATCAAAATTCTCGAATCCTAAACTCGCTGGATTTCAATTCAGATCTTCAAAATCAGTTTAAATTCTCATTTTCGGGACCTGATATTTCGCAATTTGGTATGCATTTTAATGGTATTGTGCGTATATTATTTACTGTTGTAGTATTATTTCTGGGCATGTTCGTTACTGTCACTTGATAATGCTTCGAATTTAAAAGGTGAGCTTTTTCTTCTTCTTCTTTTTTATTTTTTATTTTTTATTTTTATGCTTATAAATTTGGGATTGAGATGCAGTTGGTTAATTGATTATCTGGTTTAAGTAAAACTCTTTGTGGAAAGTTTGAATCTTTATCACCGATTTTGTGTGTTCCAAAATATCTTTAAGTCGAAGCTAGGTAAAAGAAAATTCTTGACACTATGAAGTGTCTTGCTGCTTAGGACAGCTTTAACGTAAGCTTTGGAGAAAATAATTGAGGAATAAGGTTTCCGAGTCAAGTTGGTGATTTAAGTGTGTAATATTATTTTCTGGAGTTGTTTCTTGTTAATGATTTTTTTTGGGGGGTGGGGTGGGGGGTGGGGTAGACAAGGTGTTATGGGGTTGGTCCCTATAGGGTCTTCCTAGTTAGGGATTACGTTAAAATTTATCTTGTCGTTTGGGTAAAAATTTCATATCTATTAAGTATTCATTTAGAATGTCTGTCTTGGTGAGTTTGTAAAATATGTAAGTTGTTAACTTTGTGTACACTCATGCATTCCTTATTTCTACGTCACTGAAAGTGTATTAGCAGTCTAGATAGTGGTGATAGGCTAAGTATCCTTTGTAGTCCGATTCCTCAAATTTGGACGTGTAGTATCAATGTTTTTGTTTTCCCTTTTGCGACTGGAATTTTATTTCTTGAATCTTTGAATTGTTACAAAGTTGCATTTTGTGTTTGAAAGGGCTGCTGTGGATGAGTTAAATTGGTGATCAGCACGCGAGAACTCTTGGACCGGGTGGCATCGTGCACTCCAGATTTCTTAATTGGTAGCTAGCTGCTTGAGATGTATGGTCAGGGTAACTATGCAACACAGATTGGTCAAAATGCTAATACCTCTAGGCCTCAATTGCAGCAGTGGCCTCCTCCTCCCCCTCCTCCTCCTTCTAACACTCAAGCTTCACGTCCACCTATGATGCCAAATGGTCATCCACCAGGACCACCGCAAATTGGTCAGCATGGCCCTCCTGCATATCAGCATGCCCATCCTATTATACGTCACCCTGGTCCACCTTTTCCAGTTTCAACAAGTGGTAGTGATTCTAGTCAATTTTATCCACTGCCCCCTCCTCCTCCTCCTCCTCCTCCTCCATCTGCACAGCAGCATTCACAGTGGAATCCCAGTATGCATCATGTTCCACCTGCAATAGATCCGGGTGCTCCTAGAGTTCTTCCACCACCTCCACCACTAGGTCAAATGCCTTATAGAGGTGCAGTTCATCAGCCATCACCAGACAGTATGCAAGTTTTTCTTCATAATCTTCCTGCACCACCGCCACTACCACCTAATTTGCAGAACCCTGGTTTTTCCACACCTTCCCCATTTGACCCCTCTACACACTCGAGAAACCATGATTCCCATGTACAACCTGCAGTTCCTGGTCCTCAGCCACCTTTGCCACCTTCACCTCCTGGGGATCCACCTCTTCCACCATCTTTACCACCTCTCATATCTTCCACTGCAAATGCTAATGGTGCTAAAGATGAGGGGGCGTTTGAGCACAACGGAGGGATTGCTTACAGAGAAGGTTTACCAGTAAATAAGAATTTGGGCTCGGGTCTTCCATCATCTCCTCCTAAGCCTATATCACTAGCATTTCCAGGAGAAGGCTCATCAGATCAACTTATTAATTCAATAAACTCAGCTCCGTCTCATTCAGCTGCTGATTCTGATATGGAGATGGAAGGTAGTGTAATATAGTCTCTTTGTATGCTTTACGTGTATATTTTCTATTTCTTATTTCTATGTTATGATACTTCTATCCCAATATTTGGTGTAGTTTGACCCAGTATATAAATCATGGGAATAATAACAAATGTGAGTTGTTTAGTATTTGTTGAGGGAAACGTGGTCACATGCTGTCTTTGCCCTATTGAACAATAGAAATTGAATAGGTCCTTTTAACAGCATTCCGGGAGAGACCAAACTGACTAACTTCTTGGAAAAGTCAGCATTTTATAGCAAGGATTCTAGCATGTGTTTCCTTTGGAAAGTGATCTTTGGTTCTACCTGTTATTGGAACTCTTCATTTGGGTAAGGTTTCCTTCAGTCTTATTTTCTTTTGTGCTAGTCTAGATCCCTGAACTACGAGGACCTTTGCTCATATTTGAAAGACAGATAGTGGACGGCACGCAATACACTGCAATGGGTCAGATGCAGGGAGAACCAATCAATTGCTATTATTGCCTCTAATATCATCTATCATGCCTAGTATAACAGAGGAAAAGTAAGAACACGGAGGTTTAAGAGGACTCCTTATTAGAGCGCCACATGCAGCAGCTGAGGGAGTCCTAACTGATGTATATTTAGAAAAGGAAAGAGAAGCGAGATTCTTGTTATCTCAGTTAAAGAATGTGAGGTGATTGAACTACACTTTTGGAGTTGTTGATTGCGAAATCAAGTTATTTATCAAGCTCTATTTTGCACTTGCCACTTTAATATATGCTTGTTTCCTTTACAACCTGTTCATTGAATCCATCGCGTTTCTTTATTACCTAGAAGCTTCATTTTTCCTGATTGATGAGTGTAAAAGTTTGTATTCTATGGTTGGAACTCTGAATCTATCTTACTTCTCTGTTGGACTATCAGATGATATCACCCAGCTAGATGAAGATCAACATATCATTTCCTTTGGGGATGAGCGGCAGTTACAGGATAGCTTAACTGAAGATATACTACATCAAAACTCATCGTGCTGTGGGCCCTTGGAGCCACAAGGTGCAAAGTTGCAAACTGTTTATGCAAATATAGGAATTAAACTGAAAATAATAGCTGAATGCATATCTTGTAGCTCTGTGTTTTGTTCTTTTCTAATTCAGAGCATTCATCATGAGTACACAATAGAATGTCTGTAATTCAAAATATGTTAGGAACCTACCGCAAATGTGAAATCGTCTTCAGCTGATATGAGATTAAGACACCCCTGAAACATTTAATTGTTTAAAATAATTATGCTAGTAGCTTTATTTTTTTGTTTTGCTTCTGACGACATTTTGATTTGATAGCTGGTCCTAAGCCAAGTAAAGAAGTGAGGTTGCAGTAGGGTGAAGTCTAGCTTAAAGATAGTTTAATCGTAATGAATCCTCTTAACAGTGAATTAAAATGAAACTGAATAGAGCGTAATGGATACATAGGATTCATATATCCAACCCATCTAACTTGGGTTGAGGGCACTTTTTGATTGATTGGCTGATAAGATTCTTAGCTTTTGGCTTTGATATTTTAACTTTCTCCAAAAATATAAAAGAGATTTTGACTTTGATGCAATGTTTCCTCCTTTGTATTTGTATCCTCTTACATCTTCATTCTCTGCAGATTCTCCATATCTTGCTCCTTCAAGTTTTCAGGAACCATCTTCTGAGGCCAATGGTTTAAACAGGGATAATGAACCCTTCTTGGATGATCATGTGCAGACATCATCTTCCCTAGAGAAAGATTTGAGCCATCCTAGTGCATCACCCGCTGATAAGGAGGTTGATCTTGAGAATGTTCACAGCCAGCTCATGGAAGCTGCCAGTCCTTTTAGGCTGATTCAAGGCTATGCATCGGACGACAGTTTAGACAATGCTAGTGAGAATTGCCTTGAAAATCTTGGCCATTTGATGGTGACTCCGCCTAGTGAAGCTGTTACTGTAACTGCCAAGACCGATGCTGGGAAATCACCTATATCTTCAGTTAAACCTTCTAATTCTGTTGCCAAAGCTGATAAAGAATCTTTTACTGCTGTAAAGTTTGAGGAGTACATTGATCATAGTAGTGGAAATCGATTATCTTTGAAGAGTGATACTGCTCCTGAAGGACCTCATTGGGAAAATGTTTTGGCCGTTGGTGATAATGACAGACTTGATTTGGTTAAGGAAGATGCTAAGGATAAATCTCCTACACGGAAGGTTGATGAGTTTGGGAGATTGGTTAGGGAGGGGGTAAGTGACAGTAATTCTGATGATTCACCAAGGTATAAGCGGAGACATGGAAAAAGAGGAAGAAGCCGGAGCAGAAGCCGCTCTCCATATGATAGGAGGAGGAGGAAGAGCCCGCGGAAGAGAAAGGACAGGCGGGATCGATCTCGGAGGTACTCATTTTAATTTGCTTTTCACTATGTTTCTGGCCAATACCTCTTCTGTTGATTTGATTTCTACTGTAGTTGTGGATGATCTTAAAATTGTCAATGCTTAAACTTTACAGCATCTCTCCAAAGAGACGCAGAAGTAGAAGCAAGTCACCTTCTAGGCATGGGTCATCTTTTGGTGGTGAGAAAATGAGAAGGGACAGAGATTATCCTCCTCAATGCTTTGACTTCCTTCGAGGCAAGTGTTACCGTGGAGCATCGTGTCGATATTTCCACGCTGAGGTTGATAAGAGTGGTAGATCAGGATCATACAGGAGCAAACATCAGCACCGAGATTTTCCGCCTATGTCAAAGGATTCTGATATGCACGATTCAAAGGATTCTCATGAAAAGATTGGGAACAATCATGATAGATCCAAAAGCCAGGATATTCCTGATATGGAAATTAAAGATATGAAAGAAACTGAACCTACTTCTCAGCTTTATGGAAAAGAGAATCAGATGGAACTTGCTGACAGTCGAGTAATTGTTGCTGAAGTGGAGAATCTTCCTGGTGATGCTGCTGGGGGCGTGCCCTCCTCAGTTGGAACTATGGGGATTAATCAATCTGAAGATCATGTCTCTGATCAGAGGCTCCTAAATGCAGATGAGAAACTTAAAGAGGAATGTGATTCGTCTGTTTTGGAGTTATCATCTGTCCAGAAATCATTCATGGTCCCACCAGTCCAGCTTCCTCAATTTGTGTCTGCTAAGGAAGTGTGCCCATCAGATGTACTCCAGACAACAGCCTTATCAGCTTCCTTTCCTTCACTTCCACAGGCTTCAAGTACTGCATTTGCTCAGCAGATGCCCAGAGATCACAACTTGCCCCCGTCTTTTAATTCTGCATATATTGAAAGTGCTCCTCCATATCAAGTTCCATTTCCTCATCAACCGTATCCATTTGCTGTACCTCTGAGTTCCTCTTGGAATTCTTTTCCACCACGTCCAGCACTGTCACAGGCACCAAACACTCAATTTATGAACGACTCCTCTGGAAATGCAGCTGGTGGACAACATAGTACTCCTCGTGTACATTTTCAACCAAATATATTACTTCCAAGGAATGACTTCTATGCAAGTACATCGCCAAATATTCCTCAAATTGGTGAACATCATGCCTATGTGCAGACTCAACCTATCTACTCTAGGGGATCACCGAATAGACCACCAGCTTTCCTCGGTGAATCTATGGCTCTTGGTGAACTTCCTGGTCCATCTTCTAAGAGTTACCCTTACATGCAACAGCCACATTCTGGTCCTCAGACAGCTGGTATTTCTCGACATCTTGTTGAGCCTGGAGTTAGTTCCTCTGCTTCAAGGTATGCATCTGATTTGTTGGACCAGAATCAAGCTCCTCGGTTGCCTGATTTTGGTGGATCCAGATTTTCAAGTCATTTCAACCCTTATGCATCTACATTTGACCAGCCACTTACAACGAAATTCAGTTTGGATCCTTTAATACATGGAAGAGATACACTCCCTAGTAATAAATACAGTGCATTTAGCTTGAGCAATATGCCAATTGATGGCCATCCTGCAGAAAGTCTTGGTTCACGAAATATTACCCCACCATCTGTCTGTGCAGCTGAAGGAATGTTCCCCCAGCCAGGTGGTAACCAGTATGATCCACTTTATGACAGCATAGAGCCATCTACTAACTCATTTAAGAACTCTGATCCTGGTCAAAAGCGTGAAGTAACTTATGACTCAGGCGTTATGTTAAGGCTCAGTGGATCCAATGAGCCACTGGATGTAGAAGTAAATAAGAGGCAGAAAGGAAGTGGAGCCATCACATTCACTGCATCAGCAGAAAATGACGAATTTGGTGAGACAGCTGAGGCAGAGGTGGGTGCTGTTGAGAATGGTAGTCCAAGTGATTCCAGTGACGAGGAAGATGTTCCTTCAGGAGAGATAGAGATTGAACAGGTGAAACCATCTGGGGAGAAAAAGAAAAGCAAGGATTCCAGATCTCTGAGGCTTTTCAAGATTTCAGTAGCTAATTTTGTGAAGGAGCTGTTAAAACCATCATGGCGCCAAGGTAATATGAGCAAGGAGGTTTTCAAGACAATAGTCAAGAAAACTGTTGACAAGGTCTCTGGAGCTATGAAAAGTCACCAAATGCCCAAGTCTAAGGCAAAAATCGACCATTACATTGACTCGTCACAAAGGAAATTAACTAAATTAGTCATGGTATGACCTCTTCTTATCTATACTGTTTCACAAAAACACTTTTATGTGATCTAATGTGATGTTTTTTTATTGTTAGATCTACTGGTGATGTTTTAGTTTTTGCCAAGGGTATTAATGAAGTTGACTTCTTGTAAACGTTTTTAGCTTAATTAAACTAGTTATGGTAACCTGCCCAATCCAACCAAGTTTAAACGGGTTGGGTTATGATCTGTTAGACTTGACCAACGGGGTGAATCCAAAATGACCCATCAAACGATTGAGATAAAATGGATCAATATAGTGTAACCCACTAGTCAAAATACAACCCTAACCAAGACATACTCGAGATTAGAATAATGTACACTTGGAAGAACTTCAGCTATTATCTTTTTAGAAAAATGTGTTAGCTTTTGCATTCGTTTGAAGAAGTGTTAAAAAAGGATGGAATGTTGGGTTGTATTAGGTTATATCATTCATATGACCCATCTTTGATCCATCCCATCTAGATCCTAGCAGACTTTGTTCATGACCTGATTATTTTATTGAGCGTCTCTTTGAACCAACCCGCCCAATTGCCACCTACTAATATGACCTCTTCTTATCTATACTGTTACACAAAAACCCTCTTATGTGATCTACTGGTGGTGTTTAAGTTTTGCTTATTAGGATTGAATTAAGTCATACCTACTGAACATTTTTAACTCGTCTATCCTTAATGTGGATTATTGAGTTCACGTTAAAGTGAATACTTTGTAATATCTGTAAATAGGTGAATGGGGGTTGTTGTGAATGATTAATTAGTAGTGAAGCATCCTAAAGCGGAACAGGGGTAAACCATCTGGACAAATGTAATCCTTATCTAATCACTTAGATCAGCATACTTCTCCAAAGCCCCACCTCTGACCAGCCAGTGGTTCTTTTGCTTCCTCCTTTGGGTAACACCTACCTGCGGTGGTTGCATGTTTGTTTTCTCAGTTTTATGATACCTAAAGTAGATCACTTGCCGTTGCCTTTAGCTTATATGGCAGTCTACCTGTGTTTCTAAATGATGACTCTTTAAATGCTTGGATGGGGTCAGTGATGAGGTAGCTGTATGGTAAGTTGTTTAAGTATGGCAAGTGAATCATCCATCGATTGCATTCTCATTAGTTGCAATTCTTTTTATATATGGCTGTCACTATATTGTTTAACATTCATCTAGGGACTACATGATATCCCTTTGTTCAAGGGTTACCTTTGAAGGGATTCTGAGGTCCCATAGTAAAGAGTTGAATATGTGATAAAATCCTAGGTATGCAGATTAGCTCAGTTGTAGCCTTGTTTGTTTTGAGAATTATAATCTATTCATCTGACATCTGACACCTGACAATTCTCATCATCTATAGACTTGGTGTAACCTTGGTTGTGTAGAATGCTCTGATTAGAAGACATTATGCAAATTCAATACCATGTAACTAACAGTTCTATTTTCCAGGGCTATGTTGATAAGTACGTCAAGGCATAACTGTCGATTCGTTGGCTGTCCCAGTTGGCAACAGCGGTTATTTAGCCTTGTGTATTGTCACTGAGGATGCTACTGTGACTGCCTACAGGCTACAACTGCCTATACTTTGAAACAAAGTCCTTCCTGACAAGCTGTGATATTTGCTTTGCTGCTTATTTGGACAAAAGCTTATATGCACGACTATGCCCAAAACATTGATGCCTGCAAATATTTCCTTGAACGAGAAACATGGTATTTGGGTCAACTCTTTGGAGGGAGTGGGATGGAATGCTGTGGTCTGTACAGTCAACATCTACAATCGAACACTTAGTATGCTGATGAAGTATGAGACCGCAGCAGCAATTGAGAAGGGGCAAACTGTATGTAATAAGTTTTGGTTTAGTTCTGTTTCTTCTTAATTAGATGTATTGTTCAGTGGGTGTTGTGTATATGAATATTAATAGCAAGGCTGTTGTAATTCTTTTTCTGCGTAATTGATATTCCCAGAGTATTGGCCTTTCAACTGCATTAGTGGAAATTAGAGAGGCGTATGCTTCAGGTAAAGCTGCTACTTGAACAAGTATACCAAAATTAAGGAATAGGAAATAACTCTGCATGAAGAATAATCAGAAGAATTAGGGTTAACCAAAGCGGAAGGTACAAGTCGTTGAACCTTCATTTTTATAAAAAAATATGAGAATAGATCTAGCTCTCATAATTGAGGTTCTTGAATCTTGATCATGTTAAAAATTATGAACCTTCATTTTCAACTTTTTGACATCTTTTTGTGCAAAGCTATAAACCAAAATTTGGAAGTCGTGATATGAAATTTTCTCTTTGGTGATTAAAAGTATGAGATGAAAACATTTAACATTGATTGTCAATCATCTATAGAAGCTTCTGCATATCATGAACCTTCAAATCACAAGTTTTACTCTAAAGCAATGACCTAAGGATTAAGAATGTAATTTTGTTTTATTTTATGTAAAGTTTGAGCTCGTTTCGGCGCTATAATAACTGGAAGATTAAAGTCTTATGGAATTAACGTCTCAATGAATAAGATGTGTACTTCTCATACACTCAAATATGTCTTGGGTTGTCCAACTCATACGTCCCAAAAACACGTCGGGGACCTTTATAACTTGGAATGTCATCAATTTCTGTGCTAATTTTTGGTAAAGCCTCTAACTAACTATATATATATATATATATAATTTTTTTCTATAATCAATAAATCATTTTTTTTCAACAGAAAACTTCATCTATTAATTCAGCAAGGACATTATATGTCCAAAGGAGCGTATAACATCATTTACAAGCCAACTTGAAAATACACATTCCCCAAAAAAATCCGTGCAACAAAGAAATTGCACACTTTGCTAAATTATGAACAACCACATTAAAACTCACGAAGATGTAAAAACACAACACAATCTAAACATGAAGAATATTCCAAATATCTTCACAAGACATCCAAGTATCAAGCCTTCATATTTTTATCCGCTACACCTCTCGCAACAGGGAAGACATAAAAGTTCCTCCATCCATGCTGTAATGCTTGTTCTACAGCTTTTCTAATTGCAAACACTTCAGTAATCATATACTTTCCAACGAATTGAATATCCATGAGCATAAAGCAAATCACCCTTGCTATGATAGCAACCAAACCAATGGTGGCCTTCTTCGAACAATAATTCATTTGTTAAGATATTTTTATGCACAAATGTTGTAATGCTAAGTTAGGTATAGTCATATGTTCTAGATTTTTTGCTTTTGGATTTCATATGATACGTGATTTTAAATTCCATATTTTATACTACCTATTTAAAATATATAGTACAAAAAAGGAACTATTTGGAGAAATGGATAAGATTGGTTGGAATATGGAAGGATCCGAATAGTGGATCGGGTATCCGAGAAAGTCCATCTAAAATTCTCAAAATCAAAGATTCCACTGAATCCATTTCCAGTTCTCTCATCAACAGATTCAACTAGGTATCTTTCATAGGCTTCAAATATATTTCAAACAAATGTTTTTTTTTCATTTTCTCTTATGCATATTACGATTGAGTACTTCGATTAATCCAATTTTGAGTTATCTATGTTAAATCTACATAGGCATTGCCTCATTTTTGGTATGTGGTGGATTATCCATTTATATTCATTTATGTATTTGTAGGAATTTGTAGAAACTGAATATTGGATTTCAATCTCTATAAACCAGCTAGACAGAACTTAATCTACTTTGCGTTGACCAAAATTGTTTGTGACTGTGAATATATTGCTGTTTTCCCTTTCGGGAATGTAAAAAATTGTTAATGAATATAATGAGGATAATTAGTGTAGAGTTGATAAATCTTAGAAGTAAGTTCTTTTTCATATCTTAAGTTTAGTTTTTTTAGTAAAATTTTCTGCGTGTTTGTGATTAGGTGTTTCTTCTACCGAGTTGAGTTTAATGACATTTATCTAACTAAGGTAGCTACACTCTTGATAGCCACGTAAAGTTTGTGGAAAAGTTTCTACTGGACTATTAAGATTCGTCAGTTTTTCTGAAAATATTCTTCAGTTATAGCCCGATATTTTTCACTGAAATTTGGTTTAGTGTCATCACAGGACCTGCCTATTAAGTGTGAACGTTGTTTCATCCTTTATCGAATGAAAAAGATGCATAGCAGTAGGATTGTTGTCCAAGCATTGCCTGCCCCTGGGGCTCCAGACTATTGGGACACTGAGAAGAGTAAGAAGAGTGGTACTAAACCTAGAAAGCTGAACAATAGAGCTTCATTTAGCAGAGGAAAGTATAGCAAAGATGTTGATGACCTCATTCCCCGTCAGTCAAAAAGAATAAGAAACAAGCAAAATAGGAAGATTGATGCTTTGTGTTTAGGAGCTCCAGTGAGGATCATGAATCAAGAAAATAATTCAGATATATGGTCTTCTGACAATATCAAATCAAGCACACAAGTAAGAAGTTGCATTCCAGACTTGTGTGCATGGAAGGTAAAGAAAAGAAGAAGCATTCTGAACAGCAAGTCTAATTCCTTGGAAAATAATGTCATTACATGTGAACTGGAAAATGCTGCTTCTGTACCAGGGAAGAATCATTTAGATAAAGGTAGAAGTTCAGAGATGGGAGTTAACACATGCTATAAAGGAGATCTGGTGATGAACAGTAGTCAGATAGGAACATGCCCACCTAAGAATACATGTGACGGGGTAGAAGAAACTAGTAGGAAGAATCCGTCTAAGTCTAGTACCGATCGTGATCTTGAAACTTGTAGTGATAGGTGCAGTGACATTTCTAAGGATCACGTTTTTGTTACTTCAGAATCGAAATCTGTCTCTGAAGTTGAAAATCAGAACGAGGCAGTTCCTAATGTAGACAATAGTATGACTACTGAAAGTGGTGATTTTGTTGAGGTCAATAATGGTGCAATTAAGATGAGTGGTCTACAAATATACCCAAGACTGGAAGTGCTGATAACTTATTCGAGGAAGAGGAGAAAGAATTCTAGTGCTCCTGTAAGCAGTTTACCATCTATCGCAACAGATGCTACCTCCTCTTTTCCAATTACAGAAAACAAAACAACCACCAGCTCAGACCACTACCAAGTGTCTATATCATACCCCGATAGTTTGCCTGAAGAAGTCATTGCCGGAAGTGATACCTTGTTGATGGGTGTACAACAAATGTTATTAGAGAAGGCAGCAGGTGACAGTTCATGCACTGAAACATGGAATAAAAAGGAAACAATTCAGGTTGATAATCAGAAAGAGAACATCAACAGTTCAATGGCTTCTATCAAGGATGAGTCTCCATTAGACTCCAAGGTAGAAAATTATGAGCTGGAAAAGAGAAACGAGACAGACGCCGCCGTGGATGTGTCACATGATACTGAATTTGCTAAAGAGAGTTCACATTATGCAATGCCATCTCATCTTAGGGCCTCCAGTGACACTCATAGTATTGTTACAACCAATGAACCCTTGAATGGGGAAAGACAATCAGCAAATGAAGATAGTTCTCAGTCAAGAGCGAGTGATTTTGTAGGTGGGAGGAGCCAAATCGCAAATGTGGGTATCATCCCTCCTTTGGGTAGAGAGCTTAATGCACGTTCCGGTAAAAAGCTTCTTGTACTTGATGTGAATGGATTACTTGCTGATATAGTTCCTCTTCGATACGTCCCATATAGTTTGGAGGCGAATATCATTGTATCAGGGAAAGCAGGTGGAGTTGGACGAACTTTGTATTTTACTTTTCCTCCTTGAAATTATTCTAACTGGGTTTTATCTGCTGTACCAGTTTTTAAAAGGCCTTTTCATGATGATTTTCTGCAATTCTGCTTCGAGAGATTCCATGTAGGTGTATGGTCATCAAGGATCAAGTACTCTTCAAACTTTGTTTACTCACCTAGTGACTTTATCAATATAGCTACATCTGAAAAAATCGGTAGCTTAGATGTGGACTCATATGATTTTTTGTGCCCCGTGTATGTTGTTGAAAATTTTGCAGGAGAAATATGGAGTTGGTCCTTGATTTTCTTTTAGGGGATGCCAAGCATAAGCTGCTCTTTTGTTGGGTTAGAATTTCTTGCTATTCATATATTTCTGTGACCTGGTGCTGGTGCTAGTTGTAACTCTAGGTGTTTTAAGCAGAGGACTTAAAGAAAGTCTTGTGATGCTTGGACTTTAATATCAGTTGAAAACGGCAGCAATGGATGTGCATGGTTACAGTTAGTAATATATTCTGATCCGTTGGCACACATTACTAATCCAAGGTTTTATAAATCTGGAGATCATTGGGCATTTAGGAAATAACTCCTTGGAACTAGAATCAGATCCAAGTCGAGAAAACATGATTTTTATGTTTTATATCAGTCTTGTTTGTCTAAGCAGACACAGGGTATCTCTTATCTCAAATATATTATATGAGGATTCCAAATCTATTTTTTCTTCGTCATTTAACTGTATGAGAGAATATTCAATCATGCCTAAACTCAGGGACTGATATTCATCCATAGATAGTGCTTAGAAAAATTAATAGATATGATAACGAGGCTTCATAGTTGCACTACTTTGTCATTCCGCTGATGCATGGGTTTCTAATTAATGAATTCAATTCGAGTCTCAATCTTTTCCCGCTCATTTCCAGTTTCAATAATGAACTGCTCTAGGATTACTGGTAAAGTTGCTGCCATGTGATCAGGAGGTCACGGGTTCAAGCCGTGGAAACAGCCTCTTGCAGAAATGCAGGGTAAGGCTGCGTACAATAGACCATTTGGTCCGGCCCTTTCCCGGACCCCGTGCATAGTGGAAGCTTAGTGCACCGGGCTGCCCTAACTGCTCTAGGATTATGAATTGGTAGGGGTGGATTTGGAATCACATGCATGGATTTTGTTTCCTTTGTATTTATTCATTGAGGTTCCTATTTGCCTCTTGCAGTTTTCCAATTCAAAGTAGTATAAACAAATTTGAAACTACTTATGCAGGATCAGTCCCACTGCACTGATACAGGTTTTCCTGTTGTTGGGAGAAGGAGGAGCAAGCCTATTATCTTGAAGAAGCTAAAAAAGTTATGGGATAAGTATGAACCAGATCTTCCGTGGGAGAGAGGTGAATATGATGAGTCAAACACACTTCTATTGGACGACTCTCCTCACAAAGCATTGTGTAATCCGGTGAGTTTTAATACTTTCCTCTTCCTGGGAAATTTACTGCATGATTAAAACTCAATGAGTTTTCAAGTTTCAGGAAAAAAAAAACTCAATGAGTTTCAACTTGTATTTTCTGATTTTCAGCCAAATACAGCAATATTTCCAAATTCATACCACTACATGGATGAGAAAGATGACTCGTTAGGTGAGTTTCCTCCCTGTGTGTGTGTATGTGTGTGTTTTCCCTTGCCACTTTGTGGTAGGTGAGTCAGACATGTCTGTGAACTTAGTCTCTTGGACCTCTTCGCCCTTCTTTATTGAGAGACTGGTGATGGTTGGACATCACATATTGATACTGGCCTCTTTTTTTGTGCTTTCCTTTTGTACAAGCCTTTTAAATTGTTGATGATAGTTCCTCGGTTTACAGTTCCTGGAATTCATACTTCAGTTTATGTTTAATTTAAGTGATATACACTACTTAATATGTCCGCTTTAACGCTTTGTGTCATTCCTGTCCTGTATGGGGTAGCGATGTTGGTCTGTTGTCGACATTTACCCTTTCTGTTTATGCATGACGTGAAGAGTATTGTCCAATTCATACTGTTTATGAAATTCATTTTGTTTATCCTCAGCAGGGTCTGGTGGTGATCTGCGTGTTTATCTTGAAGGATTGTCCGTGGCAGAAAATGTTCAAAAGTATGTAGAGAGTAATCCATTTGGTCAACGACCTATCACTGAAAAGAATGCATCTTGGTGTTACTATCGCAAGGTTATTGCAGCCGCTACATATTTACAAGAAAGTGGTGCTAACAAATACTCAACTTATAAATGTCGATACTGATGGAAGACTTGATTTCTGCGGCGGGTGTCTTTTTGTATTATATTTGGCTCAATAGCTTTTGGATACAGGCAACAACGTAGAACATTTGGCTTTGCTTCCTAGCCGGCACATCTAAAAAACAGATTTTGCACAGCATTACGCATATACTTGCCTTATCCCTAACCCAATCATGTCTGGTTATTTCTGCCCCAGCTAAACTATTTGGGGAGCAAGTTGTAAATCTTAGGGCTAAGTTTTGTTGTATACTAGTATTAATCCCCGCGAACATGCATTTTTGTTGTATACTTATACTAGTCCTTGTGACCATGCATTTCTGTTGTAAACTTGTACTAGTCCTTGTGACCATATGCAGGCTGATCTGTTTTTTCTCTTGTATGCAACAGTGTGTAATAGAAATATTCTTACTCTTACTGAATTTTGTACGAGTGGATACTTTTGCTCTAATAGTTGTAGCTTCTTTATGCATCCATAAAGTCAAAAACGACAACATACATGGTGTAATCCCACAAGTGAAATCAGGAGATCCATAAATTCCTATAACAAAATTGAGGAACAATGCAAATGAACGTATGTTTTTAAAAAAAAAATTATTTTAATTATCAAATGAATGTATGTTGATTTGCTAATCAACCCCAAATATGCTGCCAATTCATTGATAGAAGGAAAGATATCGACCTTTGTTCAACAAGTTAGATCTTTATTGGACTAGTTAAGGTTATTAGTTGGATTAACCATCCCTTCGACTTTATTAGTAAAAGCAAAATCAATTACGAACAGACCGGTGCATTATCACCAGTAATACAAGCAGCAATAGTGCTAAGGGCCAAATTCAAGACTTATGTTCCTCACCTTCCTAGTCCTCTCAACATCACAATCCTTTTGTTAGAATGGATTACTCCAAGACCAATCCTATAACTTAAACCCTTCTCCACTATGCATGCTGTTAATTTTATCTTCTGTGGGACTGATGCAATCAAGTGAATGCCTTTTGGTGTTGTACATTGGTCGTGGTGTGAGTTTAGTAAACTTCCCATCAAGTACAGTCAATACCAGCATATAAAATAATCTGCCTCTGTAGCATAGTGGTAGTGCGTTCGCTTCGTAAGCGAAAGGTCGCGAGTTCGATCCTCGCCGGGGGCTTTCTTTTCATTTTGTACTTTTTTCTGTACCCATTCAGCATTTGGTTCGTCCTTTGGTAATTTCTTCCAGTAACCTCCATAACATAAAGACACTTCAATTTGAGGCTATAACAAAGACCAAATAAACCAAGATCATTTTCTCACTGCACTAGAGGAACAACTTTAAATTTGGACAACTTCTTTCATGCATGTTTAATATTAGCTGATCAGCCACTTGAGTTTTACTACTTATTTGATTAGATGTTTTCATTTTAAAAATTCATTCGAGCTAGAAAAAAAGATACAATCCAATTCTAACGTACCTTGTTGCACTTTCATAGTATTGGATGTGCAAACGATCGTTGGTAAGAAAAAGGTTATATATAATGTGTAGTGAGATACTCTTTTTATTTTAAAAAAAAGACGTGCGAGCTTACTCCTTTATGGAATGGAATATACGTTTGTACTTTTTATAATTTTTTCCTATAGTTACATTTCTGCACTTCAATTTGAAAGAAATAATCCCTTGATTATTTTCATTAATTGAAAGGCTATATATACAAGTTACATAATAGGAGAATCATATTCCTAAAACCTTATTCTGTACATTTATGGTAATACACTAATTATGGTAATACAATACTAATTATATTACAATCTTACCTAAACTAGGATACTAAATATTTACCATAAATTACACATAATAATCAGCCCATCCGAGGGCCAATCCGTGAGCATAGCCGAGACCTAATATACACAATATACACATGTATATTGTGTATATTTAACACACCCCCGCAGTCATAGCGGGCGGTCTTCGAACGCTGAGACTGTCCCTAAAATCTTCAAAAAGGACCGAGGGAAGACCATTTGTAAAGATGTCGGCAATTTGATATCTCGACGGGACATGGAATACGCGAACTTGACCACGGGAAACCTTTTCACGGACAAAGTGAATGTCCATCTCGATATGTTTAGTGCGTTGGTGCTGAACCGGATTACCAGAAAGGTAGATAACACTAATATTATCGCAATATACCAAGGTTGCCTTCTTAATGGGACAATGAAGCTCCAAAAGCAAATTACGTAACCAACATGATTCTGAGACCACATTGGCTACCCCTCTATATTCAGCCTCGGCACTTCAGCGGGATAGAGTCGCCTGACGCTTCGTAGACCAGGAGACCAAGTTGTTGCCAAGGAACATACAGTAGCCAGACGTAGACCGTCTGGTGTCTGGACACCCACCCCAATCAGCATCTGTGTATGAGACAAGTGTGGATGTCGATGAAGGATACAAATGCAACCCATAGTCCAGTGTACCTTGAATATACCGGATGATGCGTTTGAGTGCATTCATGTGCTCAATTCAGGGATCATGCATGAATAAACACACCTGTTGGACAGCATACGTAATATCCGGTCTGGTAAAGGTAAGATACTAAAGGGCCCCTGCAACACTGCGATAGCGGGTCGGATCCTCGTAAGGGACTCCGGCCGCGGCACCAAGCTTGGGCTTGGTATCAACTGGAGTGGAAGTGGACTTACAGAATGACATCCCATCCCTCTCGATGATCTCGGCTGCATACTTCCGTTGTGACAAGAACAACCCATCGGAATGACGAGTGACAACAATCCCCAAAAAATAACTCAAGGGCCCCAAGTCTTTCATAGCCAACTCGGAGCTGAGCATGGCCATGATGGATTGGCGCAAGGCATCGGAAGAGGCAGTCAAGATAATATTGTCCACATATAACAGAATGTAGGCTACGAATGAACCACGACGGTAGATGAACAAGGAATTATCTGACCTGCTGTGAGTGAACCCAATAGTTGAAACATAGTCAGCAAACCTTGTATACCAAGCCCGTGGACACTACTTAAGCCCATACAAGGACTTCTTCAACAAACAGACATGATGAGGATGGTTGGGATCCCTGAATCCCATCGGCTGATGCATATAGACAGTTTCCTTGAGATCACCATGTAGGAAAGCATTTTTGACATCCAACTGATGAATAGGCCATGTCTTAGAAAGAGCCAAGCTAAGCACAGTGCGAATGGTAGCCGGCTTGACCGCCGGACTAAACGTCTCCCCACAATCTATACCAACCTGCTGAGTCTTACCATCACCCACAAGCCGTGCCTTATGTCGAGCAAATGAACCATCTGAATTCTCCTTATGAGCAAAAATCCACATAGACCTGATAACATTAATACCATATGGATGGGGTACCAACTCCCACATCTTATTATCAATAAGAGTATTATATTCATCAGTCATAGCAATTTTCCAATTCGGGTCGTTTAAGGCAGACACATGATTACGGGGCAAGGGGGATTTAGAGACATTAGAATGTAAATTAAAATGTCTTTTAGGTGTAACAATACCCCGCTGACTACGAGTGACCGGTCTATGACTCGAGGAAGAATTGAGTGGATGTCGGGAATTTGCTGGGCTCGGGACGGACTGGCCAGCAGGCAGTGGGCCTGCTGGCCCAACTCGGGAAGCAGTACCAATGGTGGAAACAGAAACTGGACCAGTTCCAGTTTGGGTTGGACAGGCCCAATTGCTGAAACTGGCCCAGTGACAAAACTGGGCAGAGAGGATTGTGACGAGCTAGTGGGACCAGCGGGCAGTGGGCCCGCTGGAGAATTTTGGGTGCGGGAGATGTCCGAAAAATGCTGAATAATATACGGGGATATTTTTTCATCCAAAAAATTATACGAACTAGGCACAGGAGAATGACTTTTAGCAAATGGAAATTGGGATTCATAAAAAATTACATGGCGATTAATGATGATTTTATTGGAGGATAAATCAAAGCATTTGTAGCCACGATGATTAGAAGGAAAACCCAAAAACACACATGGAGTAGATCGGGCCTGAAGTTTGTTAATTGTGGTGGATGGAAATAACGGATAACATAAACACCCAAAAACCCGAAGATGAGAATAAGAAGGAGATTTATTATATAAAATCTTAAGAGGGGAAGAATATGTCAAACCTTTGGAAGGAGTTATGTTAAGTAGATATGTAGTCATTAATTGAAAGGCTATATATACAAGTTACATAATAGGAGAATCTTATTCCTATTCTATTCCTAAAACCTTATTCTATACATTTATGGTAATACACTAATTATGATAATACAATACTAATTATATTACAACCTTACCTAAACTAGGATACTAAATATTTACCATAAATTACACATAATAATCCGCCCATCCGAGGGCCAATCCGTGAGCATAGCCGAGACCTAATATACACAATATACACATGTATATTGTGTATATTTAACACAATTATTCAATAGTTGAAAATATAATTTTGAATATTATAATAAGTTCATGCACTTTGATGTTATCAATGTGATTTTTAGGATATCTATGTGATTAGATGCAGTCTTTATGTTATTTAGGTGAATGATTTTGTATTTATGAGATATGACCAAGTTCATAGTGAGAGTGTGAAAGCATTTAGTTATTTTATGTCTAGAATTATCCTTTAGCACCTATATAAATCCTCTTTTGTAAGAACATTATGTAAGAGTGAAGATTTTCTACTGATATGAAGTGAGTTTAATGTTTATCTCCCTCTTTCATCCCTTTTGTGTTTTATGATATTATCAAAAGTCTGCCTTATATTTCCAACAAACAGAAGTTCAATGAAATGTTGAGATGGTCGTTTCATTTAATTAGTACGTAGATGGATATATGATGATATGCAGAGCCGTCCCTGGGGCGGCCGAGGCGCCGCCGCCGCACAGGGCCCCCCGGCCGGCAGGGCCTCCGCCCCAGAATTTTTATTTTTCTTTTATTGGTTTCAAATATTAAGGTATGTATTAAAAATGTTTCCAATCTTATCAGTGAGGGTTGTAGCCTAGCGGTTGAGGGATCCCTTCAAAAGTCTTTCCTTAGTGAGAGGTCATGTGTTCGAATCCAATGAGTAATGAAAGGCTTTTTTTTAACACAAAATCAGATTTGGCCCCAAGTCCCAAACATCCCCCCCTCTCTTTAAACAATTTATCATTACATTAATCCAATGAGTAGTGAAAGGCTTTTTTTTAAACACAAAATCAGATTTGGCCTCAAGTCCCAAACAGTCGCCCCCCCTCTCTTTAAACAATTTATCATTACATTAAATTAATTGTGTTTAGCTTTAGATTTTACATTACTTTTATGGGTAATGTATGTAATGGATGACTTGTATTTCACATGATTACATTAAATTTGGTTTGTCTTTTAAATGTAATGTAATGATAGTTTTTCTTTTAAATCTGTCATGTAATGACATTAAGATATCTCTTTGGTAGCATTATTGTATTGAAATTGAAAACATTGAATCGAATATAGTGTTTATGTCACGACCTAAACCGGATGGTCATGATGGGCACCCGGACTTTACTTGCCGAGTACCACTAATCATATATGTACCATCTAACCATTAATTAATCATGGGCCCCGAGGGCAGTCACAAAGTACCCTGCTGACACATAGAGATGATAAACTGGAAAAGAGCTACGTAAAATCTTACAAACAGAAGAACCGAACCTATGCATATATACATACCAAGGCCGACAAGGCCATACATGACTACTATACACAAGACAACTGTCTACAAGCCTCTAAAGAGTACGGGACATCCTAAGGTCGGGACATGGCCCCGCCATACCCCTATGCATATCAAAAATATCGTACCACGATTAGACTACAACTCTAGAACAAATAGAGTACTCCAATATCAGCTGAACCAGCAACCTACTAGTGCGGATCGTCGCCCTGTCTACCTGAGACTGCGAGCATGAAACGCAACGTCCCCCGACAAAAGGGACGTCAGTACGACTGATGTACCGAGTATGTCAGGCATGAAGAATAGCATAATAGAGACCTGAAAGTAACATGAGACAAGAAACAACCAACCAATAGAGAATGCCTCTGAGGGCCATAATATGCCTAAGTGTCATACCTGTACAGAATGCCTCTGAAGGCCATAATATGCCTAAGTGTCATACCTGTACAGAATGCCTCTGAAGGCCATAATATGCCTAAATGTCATGCACAATGCTGGTCATACATATACATATGCGTATATAACGCCATCAAGCCTCTGTGGGCATCCCATCATATCATATAGAATCTATGTGGGCATAATCATCATCATATATATACCAGCCGCAGGTGGTGGTGCGTATATAACGTCTTCCCATTTCTCCATCCCCATACATTTACAATGCATACATATAGTAAAGTATATAACTCCTTTGAGGTCAAGGGTAATAAATGAATATAATGAATGAATGATATGATAATAAGACACTATAAGTTTGTCGGGGTGATGTAATGTCGCTTCACCTCCGATTAACATTATGAATACTAACATCTTTTTCATATACCTCAATAAGGAGTTAAGAACATATTTAGACATGCTTTGAAAATAGGAATGAATAATATGAACATCCTTAACTACTAAGAGTAGAATCATTTATGGGACAATATCACGTTTACGTTTCGTACTTAGAACATGCCAAAAGAAAGAAGGATTTGCCTTAACATACCTTTAATGCCAAACAACACTTCAATCTTATATGCCAAGAACTACTCTTATTCCATCTTACTTCACTATAAATAAATCTCCAATCCACTTAAAACCCGTAGAATAATCGGTGTTTAGAATTACGCAATCGCCGTTGGCATAATCTCTACACCGTACATCAACTTGTTGCTGCCCATATCTTCCTAATGAAAATTTTCTTCATTTTTGGATGTTCTGAAATTTGTATATATTGTCCTATATATATATAAAACGTGCAACACCTATTTCTTAAGATAGGAAGTTAATCAAAGTAGTATATAAGTATTGTCAAGGGTCTTTATCTAATTAGACGACGCGTCAACTAATGAATATCCTTTTATTTTGTCACCAAGTCCACTTAATACGTGTAGTCCATGTAGCTACGCTAATTTGTCATCATTTTATCCGTTAGTGTATATATAGCTTAGTTGTTGCCACTTGTCCATGCTATACATGGTTTTGTTCATATAATATTTATCCAATAATTTTAATTAATTTCTTGTCTTCCACTAAAATTTCCACTTACCCAATTACACATATGATTAATTTCTTGATCCCAATTCATTTAAATCTTAATGACTTATAAAACCTTCATATACTCAATGTCATAATCATGTGATATAACACTAGTTCATAACCTCTTTTGGGACATACAACTATCTCAATTCCTGTCGTCACACTTATTAAGTCCTAAATTATTTCGGGACCGCATCCTTCTATATATTAAGCTTCTTTATTTGCGTACGTGAACATGACCAAAATTCCTCCAACGCTCGGGTCTATTTACATAAGTCTAGCGATTCAAACCATGCCCGAAAGTACGGGATGTTACAATTTACTATACATTTATTTGATGTTTTGATCAATAATTTTTTTTTAATATTGATTAATTAATTAATTTAAAATTTTCATGTAAATAAAAAATGGTCTCTTTTTGTTTCTCGCATCGGGCCTTAAAAGTATAAGAACGACTCTGATGATATGGTACAGACTCCAATAATCTTAATTAACTTACGAGAGAAGTTAAATTTTCTCTTTAGCACATGCATGCCCTAAATTAGTCTGTTAATTTTTGTTTTTTTTTCTTATTCTTCTATGAGGGACCACAGAAACCTTTCGCTGCTTTAAACGCTATGGCCATTCCTTTAAAATTTCTTGGATATAGTGACATACTAATAATTGAGTATACTGCAATAAGTCACTGTCGAACCATAACTTAATTATCTCGTTTCCCTTTCATCCACTGTCACATGAAGAAAAATTGATATACTCTAACACACAAAAAATAAAGTGGAGTCATTGTTTATACTATCATTAATTTTTAACATGGGATAGGAAGTTAATGACCATTTTTACTAGGTTTTCGATTAATCTTATTACAAAAAATTGCTTATAGTTATTTTATGAGTGATTTGATTCAGTAAACGGAACCTAAACTTTAGAAGAACTATTATTAGAAAAAGATTTGGTAACGTTTGAATCTTTAGGGTT
Organism: Anisodus tanguticus; assembly: GCA_034509755.1. Lineage (NCBI taxonomy): Eukaryota > Viridiplantae > Streptophyta > Magnoliopsida > Solanales > Solanaceae > Anisodus > Anisodus tanguticus. The sequence goes on along the minus strand of CM067543.1, from coordinate 44,289,849 downwards.
CTCATTCTTTCCCATGGTTCTTTTCAGTATATGCAATTTATGCATATTAATTCTTACATAATGTAGCGCTTTGAGGCTCGATTAATTTGGATTTGCCGGAAATCACATTAGAAGGTGAATTACAAAGGCGATTCTATTCTCATAGCTGATCAAATCTGAGACATCTGATTAAAAATATAGGGTACTTACCGGTTACCGCCCCACTACAACGTTTAGTAGTTGAGATTATTTTAGAACATCGGAGCTGCTAGGTTTAGTTAACCCATTCTAGACAACCATTAATTTTTTTTTCTTTGGACGACTCATGTTTAAAAAGAAACTTATTACTGACACCATAAAAAATAGTTGATGAGCGTATGTAGGAGGTAGACTTTATCATGCATATATGTATATATATCACACTTTTATTTTATTTAAGCTATCATTCATTGAGAGCTTAGGGTTTGTAAGAAACTACAAAACCCAGACAATATAAACTTTGTTTTTCATATGACAAAAGATTATGAGGAAATTTGTAACTTTAATTTGTGTCAAATTTTGTTAAGAGAAAAGGAAATATGCAACTATATAAAAATCTTGGTTAATTTTTAAATAACACTTCCTTTACTCAGATATCAAAAGCAACGAAGTTAACTTTGCATGTTATGCATGCTCAAGTACTTGTACATTATAGTACTCCCTTGTTTCAGATAAATGTTCTGATTCGACTGAGAGGACTTGAAAAAGGAAGTAATTTAGCATTTCTTAGAGGAACATGCGGCAGAGGCGGATGCAGTCTTTTGGCGAAATTTTGACATGAAGTATATTCATTACTAGAAATAAAAGTTTTTTTCATCGACATTCAGTGAAAATTTTGTGCTATAAAACATGATTTTTCCACCTCATTACCACAGAATCAGATCAGTGGGAAAATGCATGATGGGAAATAGATTCTCATTGAAACGTTAGAAACTTCATAATCTTTTTGTGTGAAAACACTACTATTTAGGTTATCCCCACCGACAGTCAGAAATAGCCATTGAACATTTTTCAGTGGAAAATCAATGGGAAAATAGAGATTTTTTAGTAGTGATTACTCCAATAACCTACTAAAATGTTAACTTAATTTTAACATTATAATAATTTCAGTGTAATGTTGAATCTATTAAACTTAATTTTAAATCCAATTCTACATGTAAAGAATAGAAAAGATCATGATGAGAGTAAAAATAATTAAGTCCATGTAACTCTTATTAATGGAGCATAATAGGTCTGAACGTAAGTTATATTGTTTCATGCAGAGATGGTCAAACCATTTCCATGAAAACGTATATATGATGGCTAAAAAAAGTTAGTAACCTTTAGTTTTTACTTTTACCTATAAATGGCCCAAAGAAAGAAAAGCAATACTCCCTCTGGTCCATTTGTAAGAATACCATTATGTTGGGATATTAGCCAGGTTCATAATTTACATTAGACAAGAAAAAATGGAAGAGGGAGATAAACTTAAAACACACTCATATCATAAATTAGAAAAAACTCAACTCTTATAAAATAGGGGTTTTATAGGTGTTAAAAGCTAAGCATAATTATATTCTCGACTCGATATATTGTTAGTATATATTTTTACACCCTCATTATGAACTTGACCAGTTTAAAAATACAAAAGAACACACCTAAATAACACAAAGGCTATGCATCTAATCACATAGATAACCTAAAAGTCACATGAATAACATCAAAGTACATGCACTTATTTCTATAGAAAATATTTAAAATTATTATGTTTCTAACACTCCCCCTTAACTTCTGAAATTCTTCAACCTTAAGAAATCTTTTAATCTCTACTCTTTTTTTCAAGTTTCTTTTCTGCCAAACTTGAATCTATCCTCTCTTTTGTTTCATTTAGATTAGAAATTCTGCAATTGTCGAAACCACCTTCAATCACAACATGATCAATTATTTCATCTTAGGAGATATAGCAACATTACTCTTTGTGTGCACGCCTTATATCTAAGAAATAACCCTAACTATTGGCAATTCATTCTCCATATGTTTCTTTGACATTGGCTATTCCAAACACAACCGACTAAATACTTCTCTTGTATTCTTTTCCTATCTTGTAAATTCTTTCACGACTTGCACTTTCTCGACTAACTGATCTTTTCTTTACTAACTTGAAGGGTTTACTTTCTTTTACAAATAATAGTACTCTCAACCAGTCCTCAAATCCGAAGATATGCCATTAATGGAGATTGCCAAATATTCACCTTTACTCCTTTTAGGATCAAACCAACCCTCTAGATACTACTTGTTCCAGTATTAGGTCGGTCATTCCTAATCTAACAAGACACAAAGATAATGGAAAAAAAGGGGAGATAAACATAAAACACAGTCATATTATTAGACAAACTTCAATTTTACAAAATAAAATTACAAAAAGGGTTTATATCTGTGCTAGCTAAAGTCTAACTCTAAACTCAATATTAGTAAATACTTTCATACTCTCCTGAATATCACAAAAGCATGCACCTAAATAACATGAATACTATGCACTAATCATATAGATGTACTATAATTCATATGAATAACTCAAAGTGCATTCACTTAGTAATTTTAAAATATTCCAAATTATGTTTTTAACATAATATATTTCCTTACCAACCAAAAAAAATACTAGGAAGAAAGAACCAGCCGTCTAATGTCTACCAACTCCAGATATCAGGAAAAAAAAAGGAAGCTACAAACTTTATAATATAATCTTTACCACTAAAGAGTCTGAATATCAATATTGTGATCCGCGGATAACAAAGAGATAAAATTTATAAACATAAAAGAGATAGAATAATGTCTTACTGTATTGCTGTATATCTGTGAAGCAAGAATATTATAGCAAGTTTATATTTTCTGTAGAATGAGGCTTTCCAAGGCGTATAGCTGATGATGTTCTAAACAAATTGAAGGCACATATAGAAGCTTCCATGTGGCACACTAAAATCTCTTCTGGTCCATGCTAATTAAGATCCACTTCCTTCTTTATAATTGTCATGATCATCATTATTTTGTGAGTTAATTCCCTTATTATTTGGACGGCCATTCAGACTGAAGGAGGATTTCACTGGGGTACTGATTAACTGAAGAGTTGGCACGAGCAAATTCGGATGGACATGTTGTGAACTTGAGTTTAAGAAATGGAAGTGGCTGAGCTGAGAAGTGGTCATATTATATGGAGGAACAATAGATGACAATGTTGTACCAGTTGGACAAAAATATAGTTGAGACATATTGTTGGATGATGCCAATGATATTGGAGGAAGATTGTTATTTTGTTGGCAATCTTGATGATCTGTTTGTGATGAAAAGGGGAGGTAATTTCCAAATGGACCTAAAGACAAGTTTGAATTAGGTTCCCAATAGGTATTATTGAAGGGCATATTGCTATTTAATATGCCTGCAGGTAAATTAGAAGATTGATGATTTCCTAATTGAAAGAAATCAGTACTACTTTGTGATGAAAGTAGTGGAACACAACCTCCAATATTAGTAGCATTTTTTTGCTCATTTGTGGCAATCCATTTGTCTTTACCAAATCCTGTTGTATCTCTCAAAGTAGCATCAAAATCTTGATGATTTGATCCATGATTTTTCATATTAAAGAAGTGAGAAAGAGATGGGTGTGGCATCTGCAAAGGTGGAAGCTTATCAATTTCATGTTTAGTGGCATCTACTAACCAGTCTACAACTTTGCTAGGTTGGCTTAGCCCAAGCCTATCTTGAAGATCATACAATTGAATTGCAGCTGGCACTGAGAGTCTAATCCTCCTGTCCCTTAGTCCCTTTACTGTGTACACCTTACTGTGTCTATCTTTCCCTCCAAAGGATCGCGATACCCGTACAATTCTTGGATTTTTAAACCCTGCCCATGATTTCCTTGAAGAACTTGATGGAGTAGCCCTTGAGAATTTACTATTAACATTGTTGGTGTCATCGACAGCTTCTTGCTTTCTTGAGTTCATGATCAGCTTGAATTCTTCATCATTCAACTACAGAAATTCAACAAAAAACAAGATGATAAATGGTAGTAAATATTTTGCTTGAGGTGAATTTTAAAAAATATATATGCTACTCTTTCCCACAAGGGAAATTCTGTTACTTAGATTGCAAGTTCTGCTACAGAAAACAACTAAAGAAATTAAATAGATAATTAATCAAGAGGAGTCTAGCTATTAGTGTAACATTTCTTGAATGCATTAATTCTAGCTTATGCTGTGAAGACAACTAGGTATATGCAACTTGAAAGTTCCATCCATAAAATTGAATCTCAAAAATAAATAGGGAAAACATTAAAGGGACTTAGTGTGACTAACCAATATCTATCTTGAGAAAAATAGGTTCTTCTCCCATAGATGTACAATAGAAGCGTTATACAAACTCGGTTCTTTTGAATTCTCTCAACAATAAAATAACTCGAAGTCTGTTGTTGTTGATATGATATTTTATTTTTTGGGACGCGTTGATCAAAAAGAAAAGCAAAATCTTCTTAGTCTTCCGTTTGAACAATGATATCTATAAGAATTCTGAAGGATAAAGGTCACAGGTTGAACTCAAATCAGATAATTAACAGCTCAAAAAAGATCTCTTAATAACTTACAAAATTCCTCTGTTTCCACATCAAAATGAATGTATGAATGAAGCAATTTGATGAGAAACCTAATTCATGTACAGAAAATAAACTTACAAGATAAGTTAAAGTTGTGCCATATTGCTAAGGGAAGGAAAAGAATAAAAAGGTATGGCGAATTCGTGGCCATGTGGTATCGATACAAGCAGACACGTCGATTCAATAGGCTTAACACGAATTTAAACTAGATTAGACTACACAAATGAACAAACTTTTTGCACAGTAATGAATTAGTTAGTTCGCTGGTTAATGTTATGATGCTATATAAGTAAAGTAGGCTGTTAACTTCAAAAGGACCACACTATAGTTAGAAAAAGAAAAAAGAGTTGCTGCTTTTTTTCCACAAGTGAAAAGTAAGTTAGCTAATCAACTAGTAGGTTTTAATTGCATCTATGTCCTATTTGTTGAAATTAAAAGGTATTTATGCAATTTAATTTGTTGTACTAGTTCAATCAATTGAGATAAATGCCATCAAATTAGATAACAATTGTAGCAAGTGGGATCCCAAAGTTGTGGTGCATGATGATGTTGTAGTTCATTAGGTGGATGAAATTATTGAAAGTAGAACAGCTACACTTTGTAGCGGAGGGATCAGCCATACAAGTTCTTAAAGCCTTTTTCAACTTTGTACATACACAGAGAGGACCACACTTATTTTTGCAGTGAGATATAGCATGCAGCAATTTGGATTGTACTAACTTAAATCAAATTTTGTATTTATCAGCCTTTCAATTATTATTTTTCATATCTTGCACGAGAAAATGATCAAAATGGTCCTTGATGTATGGGGTTTGGATTGTTTTGGTCCTTCATGTATACACCTTATTGAAATAGTCCTTGATATAAATAAAAAGGTGATATCTTTGGTCCTCTACCCTAAAACTAACAGTAAAAGTTAAAAGCTCTATTATATTTAACTATGGGTCCCACAAAAATATGCTGATAGACCCCTTCTCGATCATCTTCTCTTTTTCACTATTCAAGAACTCATCCTCCATCTTCAATCCACCACCAGCCAGATTCTTTCAAGAAAAATAACACATACATGTTAGAGTATAACATAATTACCTCTCATTTATTATAATTGATAATGTAATATACTGTAATTATTATGATTGTAATTAGTATTATATAATTTAGGTAAGGTAGATTAGTCTTCCATAATTCAACCTTAGAATGATTGTATATATATTGTATCTTTGGAAGAATATTAATGAAGGAATTAATCTTCCCACATGGTATCAAGAATCAAAGATCATTTGCCCTAATTCTAAACTCTCCCACCGAATTCTCTCCATTTCTTCTCCTAAAATTTTCGCCCCCTCTCCTAAAACCCTAAACTACTTCTTCCTCCACACAAAACCCTAGCCGAAACCCTAATACCACCCCGGCTAGCTTCTATCCCAAACCCTAAGGGTTTTCTTTTTCCACAACCAACACATCAAACACTACTTCTTTCATTCTCTAGTTTGATTTCTTGTGGACCAATGGCCGAAAAACAAATATTTCATCCCGCTCTTGCCGTTAATAACGTCAAGAATTTTATCTCCATAACTCTCGAAATGGAGAAAGGGCAGTTTACCTCTTGGGCAGAACTTTTAAAATTCACTGTCGCGCTTATGAGGTGATTGACCATATCATTCCGTCCGAGTCCCCATCGGATACCACTACGATGGACAAGAAATTATGGTCTCGACTAGATGTTATAGTCCTTCAATGGATTTATGGCACAATTTTGAATGATCTTCTCCATACCATCTTAGAACCAAATTCTACGGCACAACAGGCGTGGGAACAATTATAAGACATTTTTCAAGATAACAAAATTTTTAGGGTTGTTTATCTTGAACAGCAATTTACAAATGTTAAATTAGATGACTTTTCCAACATCTCCGCCTATTGTCAAGAATTAAAGGTACTTGCGGACCAACTGTCCAACGTTGGTTCGCCCGTGACAAATCAAAGGTTGGTTCTTCAGTTGATTGCGGGGTTGAATGAACAATATGTTGATGTTTCTACATTCATTCAGCAAAGCAATCTGTTGCCTCCATTTTACGAGGCCTGTTCGAGATTAATTCTCGAGGAAACACGAAAAGCAAAACAAGCATCCTCGGGAGCAACCACCGCCAGAACCGCTCTCGTCTCCACCAACTCATCTTCCACTGATTTGGAGCCCCAAAATTTTGGTTCAGGGGGACACGGTAATCGTTATAATAATGGTAAAAAATGGGGTTCAAACCGTAACAATAAAGGAAAAAATAATGGTGGAAAGGGACGGGGAAGGGGAGGTGGCCAGCCTGCCGGCGATAGTGGCCAATCCAAGCAGTGGCGGCAACCAGTGGGGGCAGTACCCACCGTGGGCCTGGGCCCCACAGTGGGCTGCCCTACCTTGTCCATATCCGACCTCTTCATGGGCTCGGCCTCCCTCCTTTTCAGATCGCTAACCTGGTATTCTCGGATCTCATCCACAACATGTGTTTGGGGCTCAGGCACCATTTTCTGTTGGTTATGCACCCACGGACATTGAACATGCCATAAATAACATGCATCTAAGTGTTCCCGATGAGTCATGGTACATGGACACATGGGCTACGTCACACATGACGACATCTCAAGGTAATCTCTCGTCTTATTATAATATGAGCAATAATAAAAATATCATTGACGACAATGGGCAGGAAATTCCAATTCGTGGTATTGGTCAGGTAACACTACCCTCCCCACACCCACATTTACACTTGAAAAACGTCTTACATGCACCAAATCTAATTAAAAACCTTATCTTTGTTAGATGTTTTACAATTGATAATAATGTTTCTGTAAATTTTGATCCTTTTGGATCTTCTATGAAGGATTGCGTCTTTCGTGTCCACATACTTTACCACAAAATGGGAAAGCTGAAAGCAAAATTTGAACAATTAATAATATGATTCGCTCTCTTCTTGTGCATTCTTCCACACCACCAAAGTTTTGGCACCATGCACTTCAAATGGCTACCTACCTTTTAAATATTATTTCTAGTAAGTTGCTATCCAACGTGTCTCCTACACAAATGTTATATCATCGTCTCCCATCTTTTACACATTTGAGGGTCTTTGGATGTTTGTGTTATCCTTTATTTCCATCTACTTTCATTAACAAGTTGCAGGCTCGTTCTACTCCTTGTGTGTTTTTCGGATACCCACAAAATCATAGGGGATATAAATGTCATGATTTGATGAATGGGAAGATAATTTTCTGTCGTCATGTAATTTTTATGAGTCTAAATTCCCATTTGCTAAATCTCATGTGGCATCCTCACCTTCATATGATTTTTTGGATACTAGACTACATCCCATTTTACACCATTATCTTAATTACCAAACACATGTGGAACCAACCCAACAAAATGCCCAACACTTTTCGGCCCAACCACAAAATGGGGCTGGACCGGAGACCTCGGCCCAATCCTATTTCCATGGCGGTCCGGCCAATGTAGGGCAGTCCACAACCACACCCTTAGCCCAAAGCATTCCCGGAGCCCAGCCTCATACCACAATGGCTACACCTAGTCACTTGGGCCTCCAGCCTTCACCTCGGCCCAATGTTATACCCGAGAACCAAACTACCCAACCAGTGACGGACCAGCCTCGGACCATTGAAACTCGTGCCATGTATGGGATCTTTCGGCCCAAACATCATTTTAACCTACTATCCTTTGTTCAACCATTACCTCTACCAAAAAATCTCAAAGCTGTCTTATCCGACCCGAATTGGAAAGTTGTAATGTTAGACGAATTTAATGCTCTTATTACAAATAAGACGTGGGAATTTGTACCACGTCCGTCTAATGTGAACATCATTCGGTCTATGTGAATTTTTTGGCATAAGAAAATTTCTGATGGTTCTTTTGCGAGATACAAAGCTCGTCATGTTGGTGATGGCAAATCTCAGCAGGTTAGGGTAGATTGTGGTGAAACGTTCAGTCCTAGTGGTTAAGCCAGCAACTATCTGGACAATTCTCAGCTTGGCTCTTTCCAAATCTTGGACCATTCACCAGTTAGATGTTAAAAATGTTTTCTTACATGTCAACTTACAGGAGACGATATACATGTATCAGCCGCTGGGTTTCCACGATTATACCCGTCAAGATCATGTTTGCCTATTGAAGAAATCCTTATATGGTTTGAAACAAGCTCATCGGGCATGGTACAACAGGTTTGCATAATTTGTTTTCAAATTGGGATTCTCTCACAGCAAGTCTAATCAGTCATTATTCATTTATCGAAAAGGCGTTGACATGGCATATATCCTTTTGTATGTCGATGATAATATTCTCACAACATCATCCATTTCACGTCGTTAGTCCATTATGTCCCTTCTTGCAGCTGAATTTGCAATGAAAGACTTAGGTCCGTTGAATTATTTTCTTGACATTACTGTCTCCCAATATGCAGGTGGTCTGTTTCTCAGTAAAAAAAATATGCCGAAGAAATAATTGACAAAGCAGAGATGTCGTCCTACAAATATTCACATACTCGAGTGGATACGAAGGCGAAATTGAGTAATGATGCCGGAACTCCATACAGTGATCCTTCCCATTATCGTAGCTTAGCAGGGGCCTTGCAGTAACTGATTTTTACAAGACCAGATATTTTCTATGTTGTTCAACAAGTTTGTTTACACATGCATGATCCAAAAGAAAACATATGGGGGGCTCTCAAGAGGATTCTGCGGTATGTTAATGGTACTCTTTATTTTAGACTTCATCTGTATAAGTCCTCTATCTCGAGTCTTTCTGCCTACACTGATGCGGATTGGGGTGGCTGCCCAGACACACGTCGTTCCACTTCCGGCTATTGTGTGTTCTTGGGTGACAATCTCATTTCATGGTTATCTAAACGTCAGTCCAAACTACCTCGGTCGAGTGCATAGGCAGAATACCGAGGGGTGGCCAATGATGTTGCTGAATCATGTGGCTCTGTAATCTACTACTAGAGCTCCATTGTCCGATTGAAAAGGCAACAGTGGTGTATTGTGACAATGTGAGTGTGATCTACTTATCTGGCAATCCTGTTCAGCATCAACGCACGAAACACATTGAAATGGATATCTTATTTGTCCGAGAAAAAGTTGTTCGTGGTCAAGTCCGTGTTCTCCATGTACCGTCCCGTTATCAGATAGCTGACATCTTCACAAAAGGTCTTTCGCGCGTAATTTTTGATGATTTCAGGGACAGTCTAAGCATCCGAGAACCTCCAGCTAAGATTGCAGGGGACTGTTAGAGTAATTATGAGGATATCCCATAATTACCTCTCATTTATTATAATTGATAATGTAATATACTGTAATTATTATGATTGTAATTAGTATCATATAATTTAGGTAAGATAGATTTGTCATTCATAATTCAAGTTTAGAATGATTGTATATATATTGTATCTTTGAGTGAATATTAATGAAGGAATTAATCTTCCTACAATACACTCATTTTTTATTTCCCTCTAAAGAATAATTTTCAGCATCTCCCAATTTCACACATACAAAAAAGCAACCCGCCTGACCATTAAAACAATCTGAACGTAACTAAGTAAATCAGATAAAAATACATGTCCATGCTTCCTTGTATTTAGTTGTTTATTTTCTTATTATCACGTCATATTATTTGACTTCATATAAGATTCCAAAAACATTATATGAGGAGCTACTTTTTTGTATGTCAGTTTCATCCTTATGAAATAATATCTGCAATATTGTTTTCGTCTTCATGATTAGGGATATCCTTCTCAAATCATGATTTGAGATAGTTTCCTTCACACACACACACAAAAGAAAAAAAGGCAACCCAGGAGACCATTGAAACAAATGTGATCTCTCCTTCCTTTTCTCTTGTCTCACTTTCTACATAATTATAATATCCTTTTGTTGTTTCTTTAAACTTAGTTCCCATGAGTTTGCCAAAAACTCTTTTCAGCATATTTACGGGTGAAAGAGAGAAGGGGATAGAGAAGGGGTCTGTCAGCATATTTTTGCGGGACCCACAGATAAATATAATAGAGCTTTTGACTTTTACTGTTAGTTTTAGGGTAGAGGACCAAAGACATCACCTTTTTTTATATATATCAAGGACTATTTCAATAAGGTATATACATGAAGGACCAAAACAATTCAAACCCCATACATCAAGGACCATTTTGATAATTTTCTCTATCTTGTACACTTTGGACTATAGTAGGAGTATTATTTTGTGGTAGAAAGGAACTCCACAAATACAGAAGCTTCAACTGTTAGGCATAGACAATATGCATAAGTTTCCAAAATAGGAAAAGTATGTTGAAGTTACTGCCAATGATTAGGTTATCATCAAGAATGATCAAACACCAGCTATTACATGAATGAATATGGAGAAGCAAAGGTGACAAAATTTTAGCACAAGTAATCCAATGATCATTATCCTCAGCATGCTTCATATCCATTGAAGAGAACTGGGTAGACAGGTCTATGGAGAGAGGGAGAGTTCTCTGTGTAGTGAAAAAAAGTTGTGGTACAAATACCAACATAAAATTAGTTACGTAATTTATTATATCCTCATAATACTTTGTATTCATGATACAAAATTAACTGAAAAGATTTGAACAGTGAAATTGATTATGCTTTGGGATTAGGTAATAACTTTGATTATGTATTGATAGAAACCGTGTATGAATATCACGGACAAAACAAGTATATGTAGGTTACTTATCATATTTTGTAGAATTCTTGTACAATTGTAATTAGGATATTAGTATTAGAGTAGGAATATGATTTTTCATATTTAGAGATTGTATATTGTATATATAGACCTCTTCATTAATGAAAATAATCAAGGGATTATTCTCTTTCATGATATCAAAAGTCTAGGGCTAAAATATCTTCTCCACAACAACCTTCCGCTGCCCGTTTCTATCCTCGAAATCCGAGCCGTTTCTATCCTCGGAATCCGAGAACCTACCTCCCCTCTTCCCAAATTCTCTTCCAAATCCCTAATTCTCCTCTTGTTCTTTCGTCATCTCTACCTCAAAGAATACATTTCATCATACCCTTACAGTCGCCAACATCAAGAACCACATGCATAGTGTTCTTGAGATGGAAAACGTCCAATACGCGACGTGGGCGGAATTATTTAAAGTTCACGCACGCTCGCATCAAGTCCTTCATCACATCATCTCCTCGGTAACAGGCAGGGAGAAGGTGCCAACCCCCGAGGATGACCCTACGTTATGGATGACTCTTGATGCTACAGTTCTCTAGTGGATTTATTCCACTATCTCTATGGACCTCTTGCAGACGATTATTGAGCCCGATGCTACGGCGATGGAAACTTGAAATAGGGTGCGTGATATCTTTCAAGATAACAAAAATTTCCGTGTCGTCACTCTTGAACATGAATTTTCCAATGTCAATATGGAGGATTTTCCGACTGTCTCAGCCTATTGTAAAATATTGAAGGAATTGGCGGATCAACTCAAGAACGTTGATGCGCCCGTCACAAATGATCATCTTGTTCTTCAGATGGTTGCAGGCCTATCCGATGCTTATAATGGCGTTGGCACGCTTCTTCGTCAAAGTAATCACTTCCGCCATTCTACCAGGCATGTTCTATGCTCACGTTAGAAGAGTTCAGTTTGGCAAAAAAGGCGGCTACCGGAGATAATTCCGTTATGATGATGGCCACATCTAACCCTCACTCGTTCTCGGATAATTCTAGCCAAAACTGTAACAACGGTGGCGGAAAAAAGGGTCAAAATCGAAAAATAATGGCAAGAATCGCGGCGGTGGTCGGAACAGTGGTGGACGTGGTGGCAGTAGGCCGGTTGGGCCACAACACCACTGGCCACCGCCTTTGCCCAATGCAAACTGGTCGTGGGGCGGTTGGGCCAGTGGCCCAACACAACCTATCCCACATACCCAGCATATCTAGCGAATTGGGCTGGCCAGTGGTCCAATTCCCAGTGGTAGACGTCCCAGCCCAGGCAGCAGGCAGGCCTGTTTGGGCCTCGGCCTCAGCAGGCCTTCGCTGCTGCGGGCCTAGTTTCCAGTTCGACACCTACGGATATTGAGGCCGTGATGCATACACTTGGATTAAATCCCCAGATGCAAATTTGTATATGGACACCGGATCCACTTCTCATATGATGTCCGCACAAGGTAACCTCTCGTCTTATTTCAATTTGAGCAAAAATCGTGGCATAATAGTTGGTAATGGCAATCAATTCCAATTTGTGGTTATGGTCACACAAATTTATCCCCCCCCCCCCACATCTTCCTCTAGTCCTAAAAAAATGTCCTTCATGCCCCACACTTAATTAAAAATTTGTTATATGTCCGAAAATTCACCACTGATAATTGGATTTCTGTTAACTTTGACCCCTTTGGTTTTTTTGTGACGGATTTCACAACGGGGATACCTCTAATGAGATGTAATAGTCAGGAGAGCTTTATCCAATCACCACCACCACCATTCCACAAGTCAACCCACTCCATCAATGTTTGCCGCCATTGCTCCTTCTTTGTGGCATGCACGTTTGGGTCATCCGGGATCGACTATTATTTCTTCTCTTCAAAATAATTTTTTTATTGATTGTAAGAGTACACGTAGTACTCAAATTTGTCATTCTTGTCCATTAGGGAAACATGTTAGCTTACCTTTTGTAGCCTCTTCTTCTAGTACGTTGATGTCTATTGACATTATTCATAGTGATTTATGGACATCTCCCGTTTTAAGTTCTTTGGGTCATCGTTATTATGTATTATTCTTGGATGATTATTCTATTTTTTATGGACCTTTCCTTTGTCAAAAAAGTCTCAAGTTTTTTCAACTTTCTTAAAATTTATAGCATTCATCTGTACCTAATTTGAACGTGAAATTAAAAATATTTAATGTGATAATTGAAGGAAATATGATAATGGGTCATTTTGAGAATTTTGTGACACTAATGGCATTTCTTTTTGGTTTTCTTGTCTTCATACGTCCTCACAAATGGAAAGGCCGAAAGAAAAATTCGTTCCATCAATAACATTGTTGGCACATGCTTCAGTACTTCCTTCTTTTTGGCATCATTCGTTACAAATGGCTACCTACCTCCTTAACATTCTCCCTAACAAAGGTTTAGCATATCAATCCCCACTTAAAATTCTTTACAATAAAGATCTCTCGTATTCTCATCATAGGGTGTTTGGGTGCTTGTGCTATCCACTTTTCCCGTCCACTACAATTAATAAAATTCAAGCTCGGTCTACCGCTTGTGTATTTTTGGGTTTTTCGTCTAATCATCATGGTTACAAATATTTTAATTTATCTTCCCATAAAATCATAATTAGTCACCATGTAATTTTTGATAAAATCCAATTTCCGTTTGCTAAAGTGTCTAATTCCATGTCGAGTAATTATAATTTTTTGGACGATGCTCTTTCCCCGTATATTCTCCAACAGTGGGCCCACACTACCCATGAGTCACATCTGCCTACTGGCCCATATAATATCGACCAGTCCCGTGACCCATGCCTAGTAAATCACCAACCTGACCCAGTTTTTAGGCCAGTAGGCACACTGCCTGCTAGCTCGTCCCGCGGCAGTCCCCAACGTCCCCGGTCCAGTAAGATTTTGTTCCGAGTCAAGGGCCCGTTACTCATAGAAAAAGTGGTATTTTTAAACCTAAATGATATTTTAATTTAAATTCTAATGTCAATAAATCACCCCTACCACGTAACTCAGTGTCTGCCCTTCATGACCCGAATTAAAAAATGGCCATAGATGATGAATTTAATGCTCTTATTGAAAATAAGATGTGGGAGTTGGTGCCCCGTCCGCCTAGTGTCAATATTATTCATTCTATGTGGATTTTTACTCATAAGAAAAATTATGACGGTTCTTTTGAGCGACATAAAGCCCGTCTTGTAGGTGATGGCAAAACACAACCGATTGGCGTAGATTGTGGAGAGACATTTAGTCCGGTGGTCAAACGGGAAACTATTTGCACTATGATTAGTCTGGCTCTCTCGAAAGCATGGCTCATTCATCAGCTAGATGTGAAAAATGTTTTCTTACACGGTGATCTTAATGAGACAGTATACATGCATCATCCCTTGGGTTTTAAGGACCCTAATTTTCCTCACCATGTTTGTTTGCTGAAGAAGTCCTTATATGGGCTTAAGCATGCCCCACGGGTTTGGTATAAGAGGTTTGCAGATTATGTGTCTACTATTGGGTTTTCTCACAGCAGGTCTGATCATTCTCTGTTCATCTATTATCGTGGTACTTCTCTAGCATACATTATGTTATATATGGATGATATTATTTTGACTGCCTCCTCTAATAATTTGCATAAGTCTATCATGACCCTTCTCAGTTCAGAATTTGTTATGAAAGACTTGAGGCCCTTGAGTTATTTTTTGGGAATAGTTATCACTCGTCATATAAGTGGTCTATTTTTTTATCACAAAGGAAGTATGCGGTTGAGATTATTGAGAGAGTTGGCATGTCATCTTGTAAGTAATCTTCTACTCCGGTTGATACCAAGCCGAAGTTGAGTGCTACTTCTAGCACACTTTACGAGGATCCCACCCATTATCGCAGTCTTGCATGGGCCCTTCAGTATCTTACTTTCACGAGGCCCGACATTACGTATGCAGTGCAGCAGGTGTGTCTATTTATGCATGATCCACGGATTGGGCACATGTATGCGCTCAAACGTATTATACGATACATACAGAGCACGCTTGATTATGGGTTGCATTTATATCTATCCTCTATCTCTACTCTCGTGTCTTATACAGATGTTGATTGGGGTGGATGTCCATATACCAGACGTTCAACTTCTGATTATTGTATGTTTCTGGGTGATAACTTGGTCTCTTGGTTGGCAAAACGCCAGACTACTTTATCGCGATCCAGTGCGGAGGCCGAGTATCGTGGAGTAGCCAATGTGGTGTCTGAGTCATGTTGGTTGCGTAATCTTTTATTAGAGCTTCACTTTCCTATTCAGAAAGCTACCTTGGTCTACTATGATAATGTTAGCGCCGTCTATCTATCTGGGAATCCAGTCCAACATCAGCGCACTAAACATATTGAGATGGATATTCACTTTGTTCGCGAAAAGGTAGCTTGTGGACAAGTACGTGTCTTTGATGTCCTTTCAAGGTATCAAATTGCCGACATATTTACTAAGGGTCTTCCCTTGGTTCTGTTTGAATATTTTAGGGACAGTCTCAGCGTACGACAACCGCCCGCTATGACTGCGGGGGTGTGATAGAAATCGTGTATGAATATCACGAACAAAATAAGTATATTTAGGTTACTTACCATATTTTGTAGAATTTTGTACAATTGTAATTAAGATATTATTATTATTATAAAAATAAAAAAAATCATATATAGAGATTGTATATTGTATATATAGACTTTTTTCATTAATGAAAATAATTAAGTAATTATTCTCTTTCACGTATACAAAAGAAGGCACTGAAATAAATGGTGGGAATTACTAGAAAAGAAAGTTCAAACTGTCGACATATATGTGAGTTAAACTATGGGAGATATAGACATTAGTCACATAATAACAACTAAGCAATCATAAATGGACCCGGAAATCCCATACAGTCTGTTTTCCCGACAGACTAACAGAACAGATAATGGACTGCTAACTGCAGCTCCCTCAAGCTCTGCAATGTACTACGTACCGCCAGAGCCTCAGCTCCATCATCTTAAAAACAGACTAAAGGTGCGTGGATGGCAGTAGCTCCGTCGTCTTCTTTTTCCAATAATGATAGTTTCCGGATCTGCTTATGCGCAACTCAACTATTCCATCAGATACCTACCTCCTACCCATATAAGTATGGCATAATCAGGTGAACTTAGAGGCAAAGGTACGGATTCATCCGAACTTGGACCTTATATATATTTAAAAAATCACTAAATAAGTATTAATAATTGATTATGGAGCCAAAATTATGAATTGTGGTAGAATTTTACACTTAACTAATAAAGTTCAAATTCTGGATCCACCAACCCTTAAATGCTTAAATAAATGAAAAAAAAAAAAGCAAACTTACTTTTTGTCTATAGTAAAATTTGAACCCATCATCATTGTCATTATCTAGCATTTCATTTTGATAATTTAGGAAAATCTACTGTTTCTCTATTACTTCCAACTTTTACTCTTATACAGGTACTCCAATTGATTCTCTGCACGTTCTTTTTTATTTGTAACCCTATAACAGCGACAAGTCAATGACTTCATCAGCGTAACCAGTCCCAGCCTCTAATTCTTACAAAATGAAAATAGACTTGGGCAAACAATCACAGCATTTTTAGAAAAAACTAAAGCATTCATTTTCAATTGAGGGGACTCAATTACACCCACTAATTCAAGAAGTAGACCAACAAGATTGTTGGGATAAATATGATATCTCTATCCTTAATCAGAAGTCTTGCAGCCAGCCCTGGGTATGAAAAAATTTTGTTAGGGGATCGCTTCGCCCATAAATGGGCCTTACGCAACAAATCCGGATTAGTTGGAGTCATAATGCGGGTATCGGACACCATGTGAAAACCAAAAAAAATCCAACAAGTAGAAAACCCTAGCTTACTTATTCTTTTGAGATTGCAAGAACCCTAGCTTACTTTAGTCTTTGATATTAAAATCAGTGATTCACGCATCCGTTTTCATTTATCCTTACAACATATCTCTATCAATTGCAATTGAACTGTGAATATATTCATCATATATTGATTTCTACTTAAGTTTGCGGGCTCTTTCAAGTTTCAAGATATGATTATTGTAAGTTGTTGGCTATATTATCGTAGATTGATTAGTTTATGTCTCTTAGTTTGCTAAGAAGAAGGAGAATAATACTATTATTGAGCAATACTTTATGGTATTAACAACTAATGTTTGAGAGTTAACTTCTTAAAAGCTGAAAATGTATGCCGTTCTAAAAGTCTTTCAGAGACAGTACTAGTACTTTCTGTAATAATTTGAAAATATTTACCTCAATTGTATTCATCCATTAAGAAAATAATATATACACAATATACAAATAAATGTGAAGAGGAAATCAAGCATCTAATCTTCCTAATCAATAATCAATCCCTAATAATCTTCTTCCTAATCAATAATCAATCCCTAATAATCTTCTTCATAATTAACATATTCCTAATTATCATTTTACTACTTACCATACATAAAATGATACTATCATTAATTATAATAAATAATTATTCTAAATATTTTATTCTAATATTCTAACACTCCCCCCCCCCTCAGTCGAAGCTGGAGGGCGGCGAATGCTGAGACTGTCCCGAAAATCTTCAAATAATACCAGCGGAAGTCCTTTTGTGAAGATATCTGCAATTTGATGGCGTGTCGGGACATGTAACACTCGCACTTGTCCGCGAGCCACCTTCTCACGAACAAAATGGATATCTAACTCAATATATTTAATGCGTTGATGATTGATCGGATTCCCTGAGAGATAGATTGCACTACCATTATCACAGTATACAAGTGTGGCTTTTGGAATTGGGAAATGAAGTTCAAGTAACAGATTTCTAATCCAACATGAGTCGGACACAATATTGGCAACAGCATGGTATTCTGCTTCAGCACTTGAACGTGATAATGTGGTTTGTCTTTTTGAAGACTAGGAGATCAAATTGTCACCGAGAAAGACACAATAACCTGAGGAGGAACGTCTGGTGTCCGAACAACCTGCCTAGTCTGCATCCGTGTAAGTGACAAGTTTGGAAACGGAGGATGAGTATATATATAATCCATACTCCAAAGTGCCCTGAACATATCACACAATGCGTTTTAGAGCATGCATATGTTCCTCCATCAGATTATGCATGAATAAGCACACTTGTTGCACTGCATAAGTAATATCCGACCTGGTGAACGTGAGATACTGCAACGCTTCTGCTAGGCTGCGGTATAATGTTGGATCGGCAAATGGTTTGCTGGAGGTGGCACTCAATTTAGACTTAGTATCTACCGGAGTTGCCGAAGGTTTGCAAGATGACATTCCAGCTCGTTCAACAATCTCAGATGCATACTTTTTCTGGGAGAGAAATAATTCACTTGCATGATGTGTCACAACAATTCCTAGAAAATAGTGCACAGTGGACTAAGATCTTTCATATCAAATTCAGAACTAAGATGTGACATGATGAGCTTGCGAAGAGAGTCTGATGATGTTGTTAGGATAATATCATCCACATATAAAAGAAGATAAGCAACATTATTACCCTGACGATAAATAAATAGAGAGTTATCGGAACGGTTGTGAGGCATTTTTTTAGATTCTTGTATCCCAACGGTTGGTGCATGTAGACAACTTCATTGAGTTGTCCATGAAGGAAGGCATTTTTGTGATCCAATTGATGAAGGGGCCATCCTATTGAGAGAGACAGGATTAGAATTGTTCTGATAGTTTCCGGTTTGACCACTGGATTGAACGTCTCCCCACAATCTACACCGACTTGTTGTGTCTTACCATTACCTACAAGACGGGCCTTATGCCGCTCAAAAGTTCCATAAGATTTTTCTTTATGACTGAAAATCCACATAGACCGAATTATATTAGCATTACATGGACGAGGTACTAAATCCCACGTCCTATTTTAATTAGAGCGTGATATTTATAATACATAGCTATTTTCCAATTCGGGTCCTTTAGAGCAGACACTGGGTTACGAGGCAAATGTGATTTTGAGACCTGGGTGTGTAGGCTATATTTGGTATTGGATTTGACAATTCCATGTTGACTATGGGTGGTAGGTCGATTTGCATGGCTAGTGGACTGGACGCCATTGGCCGAGAGTGAGGAGCTTAAAATGTTAGGCAGCCCAGTGGGCTGAGCGTCCCTATTTGGGACAGTAACCACTGTGTTTGGGATTGGGCCTGGAGCCGAGAGTTGGCCCAAGATTCCAGTGGGTTGTTGCTGTGTGGATTGTCAGATTGAGTAAGGGTGACTGCGCCTCAAAATCGAAGGTCCAAGCTGCTAGACTGAGTTGTCAGGCGGCTGGCCATCGTTCTTTGGTCCAGTGGGCCCAAACTCGTATTTCCAACACAACCAGTGGGTACCGAGATGTGGAAAAAATGTGTTAGATACGAAAGTTTATCATCATCCAAAAAATTATAGGTGTGAGTCCCGGTTTCATGTCTTAGTAAAAGGGAAAACTGTTTCATCAAAAATTACGTGACGACTTATAATTATTCTTTTGGAAGAAATGTCGTAACATTTGTAACCGTGATGATTAGTATGATATCCCAAGAAGACACATGGAGTAGACCGGGGTTGGAGTTTTGTGATTGTGGTGGATGGAAAGAGGGGGGATAGCAAAGGCAACCAAACACTCTTAAATGAAGATATGAGGGCTCTCGTAAATAAAACATATTTAGTGGAGCTTGGTAAGACATGTTTTTATGAGTAAGAATATTCAACAGGTAAGTGGTCATTTGGAGTGCATGATGCCAAAATATGGGGGTAGTGAAGCATGAGCAAGAGATGTTCTAACAATATTATTTATGGTTCTAATTTTGCGTTTCGCCTTCCCAATTTGTGATGATGTGTGAGGACAAGACAGACGAAAATTTAGACTATTTATTTTGAAAAAATCCCAAAACTGATTATTGTAAAACTCCCTCCCATTACCACATTGAATATTTTTTACATCTCGTTCAAATTGAGTTTGGATGAATGCTCTAAATGTGAGAAAAATGGAAAACACTTGTGATTTTTTCGACAAAGGGAATGTCCACAAATAATTAGAGTAGTCATCTAGTATGAGTAAATAATATCTATGACCAGAAGAACTCAAAACATGTGATGTCCAAATATCACAATGTAAAATGTCAAATGGCATAAGAGTGCACGAAGTAGAAGAAGTAAATTGCAGTTTAACATGTTTACCAAGTGCACAAGAATGACACTTATTTAGAGTCCGTGTTTGGGTACAAGAAAAAAATTTATTTTGTTTAAGAGAGGCTAAAACAGACTCTCACGGATGTCCCAAACGTTCGTGCCATAAAGATGGTGTCAAGGCTTCAAAAGTAGATGGAAACTTGGACTGTTGGTTGGGGTAAACTTATCGGATAGAGCTCCCCCTTGCTATCACATCTCATATGAAGCTTCCCCGTCTGAAAGTCATGCACGGAAAATCCAAAAGGGTCAAAACAAACAGATACCCAATTATTAGTAGTAAACTTTCTAACAGATACCAAGTTTTTGATTAATTTTGAAGCATGAAGGACATTCTTTAAAATTAGTGGTGGGTTTGGTGGTGACAATTTGCTAGAATCATACCCTTTTATTGGAATTGAATGGTCATTTCCGATAATTATACCATTATCATTGCTCAAATTAAAATAGGATGAGAGATTACCTTGGGAGGACGTCATATGGGACGTCGCTCCGGAGTCCATATACCAATTTGAATTCGATGGATTGAGTCCAAGGGTGTGCATGGAGGACTCAATATCCGTGGATTGGGCCACTGCTGAGTGGGCCTCCTGCCACTGGGTCGGCGGTGGCCCAATGTTGCTGCCTACCGAGACAGACCCAGCGAAATGGGTCTGCTGAGCCATTCTGGAATTCTACCCATTATGTGGATAATAGTTGGTGGGCTGGGACTGACCAGTGGGTCGTTGGGGCGGCCTGGCCCAATTCTCTATTTGGATTGAGTTGGGCGTTCCAGCCCAAGGCCACTGCCAGGCCCAGTTGACTGCTCCACTAGGCTACTGCCACTGCCCGCCATTTCCCACAATGTGCTGCTGCCACTGCCCGCCACCGAAGTTGGTGTTGCCGCTATTTCCGCCGCCACTGGAATTTCGGTGGCCTCCACCTTTGTTATTCCCGCGATTTCCACTCTTATTCTTATTATTATTACGTATTTTTTGTCCCTTATTTTGTTAAGAAGGGTCAAAAAAATTGCCATCATTTGAGGAGGTGGCAATCATGGCAGAATTTGAAATAGTTGAAGCCTTTTTTGCAAAACCCGACCCTTCAAGCACAAACATGGACCGTGCTTGATAAAATAAAGGTAGAGGATTACTTTGACGGATTAGTGTTCCCACGCCGTTATAAGCATCGGTGAGACCGGCAACCAATTGTAAGACTAACCGGTTATTTGTAACCAGTGAACCAACATTTCTTAATTGATCTTCCAACACTTTGAGACGTTGAAAATATGCAGAAACATTAGAGAAATCTGTCATGTCAATGGTTGAGAACTCCTGCTCCAATGTAACAACGCGAGAGTTTTGGTTATCTTGAAAGATATCTTGCAAGCGTTTTAGGCCGCCATGGCTGTTGAATCCGGTTCCATTATTGTATGCAACAAGTCAGTGGAGATTGTTGCATAAATCCAACCAAGGACTGTGGCATCAAGTGTATCCCACAATTCCGTGTCTGCATCGGATGTTAATTCCTTCCCTTTTCCATCTTTTGGAGGAATTATATGATGAAGAACTTTGTGAGCACGACAACATATTTCGAATAATTCCGCCCAAGTTGCATAATGAACGGTTTCCATTTCTAGTTTGACGGAAACATGTGTTTTGATGTTTGAGACAGCAAGGGTATGATGAAATGATGATTTGGATTCAGACATATTTGGTTGGGATGGAGAATGACCACTAATGGAGTATCGAAAATAAAAAAAAAGGAAGAAAATTTCGGCCAAGTTAGGGTTTTTTGGGAGGAAGACAACCAAAATTGGTAGGGAAAAATATTTCGGATTTTTTCCTTAAACTTCTGATACCATGTAATAATTTGAAATTTTTTTCCTCAATTGTATTCCTCCATTAAGGGAATAATATATACACAATATACAAATAAATGTGAAGAGGAAATCAAGCCTCTAATCTTCCTAATCGATAATCAATCCCTAATAATCTTCTTCCTAATTAACATATTCCTAATTATCATTTTACTACTTACCATACATAAAATGATACTATCATTAATTATAATAAATAATTATTGTAATTATTTTATTATAATATTCTAACACTTTCAGCTTTAGAAATAGTTCGAAACCGTTAGGAACCAATTTCATTAGACAATTTCTTGAATATGTAACAAGAGTTAATATCTTTAGAAATACTACTAACTTTATACGAGTTTAGGTGTTTGGATGGAACCCGTAGAATTGGGGGATCGGAATATCTAAATAAGATATATAGTAAAGATGTCTATTAGGTACTCGGTCAAAAAGAAAAAGAGATAATATAGGAGCTAAGGGTGATATTTAGTGATCAATAAAGTGAGAGAAAAATTATAAAGTATGTTCAAATTTCAAAGACAAAAAAGTAAATAGGAGAATTTTTTTCATCTGCCTTAATCTTGTTGAACATTTATCCAATACTTATATTGATGGATGACATTAAATACTTGATGAAATAATCAATGTGTATGCAAATTGATTCACATTATATCGTAATAAATAAATACCAAGTAAAAACTATACTAAAATTGTGGGCTTCTAGGACTAGTAGTATGCATGTATTGTCACTATCATCAGCTCAAAAAATCTCATAGATACCCCCAATCCACCATAAGTGTGCTGACAATGGTTCCCCATCCCTAACGAAAAACAAAAAGAAGGGCAGACGTGATGAAGTCAATGATAAATGCGTGCTCCAAATAATGCTTGCTTTATTTTTCACAAGAAAAAACACAAATGGAAATGACTCAAATATGTCATCGATTATCGAAAATGACTCATTTATATCACTCGTCAATAGTTTGGCTTATTTATGTCATTGCCGATTCACTGTTACAAAGATGGCTCATACATGTCATTTTTTATTAACACTGATTTTACAATACCAGATATGACACGTGTCCTCCAATTAGAAATCCATGTCGTTTAATTAAATCAGCCCAATTTTAAATCCGAAATTGATAAAAAAAAAATAATTATACACCCGACCCACCCACAACCATAATCTAGTTGGAGGTCACGTGTCATATATGGTATTGTAAAACCGACGTTAATGAAAAATGACATGGATGAGACATTTCGGTAACTGTGATGGTATAAATGAGCCAAACTATTGACGAGTGACATAAATAAGTCATTTCCGATAGTTCGATAACATTGTAACATCCCGTACTTTCGGGTTACGGTTTAAATCACTAAGCGTTTATAAAATCGCTAGGCGTATGTAAATAGACCCGAGCGTTGGGAAAATTTAGGTTTTATTTACGTATGTTAATAAATAGATTAGTATATAAAAGGATAAAACCCCTAAATAATTTTGGACGTAACAAGTGTGACGACGGGGAGCGAAAATAAATTTGGTGCGTGCACAAAGGAGTTATGGACTAGTGTCATATTACAAATTATGACATTAAGTATATGAAAGTTTTATAAGTTATTAAAATTCAAGTGAATTGGGATCACATAAATAATTATGTGTGATTGATAAATTATACAGAAGTAGGTCACTTAATTAATTAAGTGATTGTGCATGTTAATGGCATGTGGCGTCAAATTAAGTCCTCCACCGCCAAGATTGGCTAAGTGGAGGACATGATGATTAGGAATCATTACCTCTTCACGTTGGGAGTTTATATTGTAGCTTTGGGAATCATTTGAATCATTCAGCAACTTTTTGATATTTTATTTTGAAAGCAATTCAATTTTATTACGTTAGAAGAAGATCTAATAAGGAGGCCAGTTGGTCCATTAAGTGAGAAGCATTTCGTCCTTAGCCTTTGGTTGGGACGAAACTTTTTGCAAAAAAATTGTTCAAGCAGCAAACGTCCTCCTTCCCTTTTAATAACGAGGTATGTTAAGACAAAGTATTTCTTTCTTTTGGCATGTTCCATGTAACGAAACATAACCGTGATATTGCTCCATAATTTATTCTACTCCTAGTAGTTAAGAATATTCATATTATTGATTCCCTATGTTAAAAGCATGTCTAAATATGTTCATAAGTCCTTATTTAGCATATAGAAAAGATGTTAATATTTATGGCGTTAACCGAAGGTACAAGGAAATTATGTCATACAAGATATTTTATTGTGATTCATGCATTTTCATTTACATTGCATTCGCGTTTTACCCAAGACCGTATATTGGAAACGGAAAACGCAGACTACACGATCAGTTGAGATATGATAAATGATAAAGCCTGTGTGGTTTAATGAAGGAAGATGCATGATTAAGGGCCAATAATATATATATATATATATATATATTATATATGTGTGTGTGTGTGTGGGGGAGGAAGATGCCCTTGTGTGGCCAGTATATATGTATTTACCGCATTATGCATGACATATAGACATACTATGCCACAGAGGCTGTTATGGTAAGGAATATGCCCAATGGGGTCGATGTATATGTATACCGCATTGTGCATGATATTTAGGCATATGTATTAGGACCCTCAGAGGTATTTACTATTGGTCGGTTGTTTATGTTTCAGTTGTTGTTATACTATTGTTCATGCCTGACATACTTAGTACATCAGTAGTACTGACGTCCCTTTTGTCGGGGGGACGCTGCGTTTCATGCCCGCATGTTCAATTAAAGAAGGTGACGGTTCACGCTAGTAGGTTGCTAATCCAACGGATTTTTAGAGCACTCCCCTTGTTCGGAGTGTTGGTCTAATTTTGGTACGGTACATTTTTACTGTATATATGGGTATGGCGGGTCCTTGTCCCGACCTTTGATGTTGCTACTCTTAGAGACTTGTAGACAAGTGTCATGTGGATAGTGGTCTTGTATGGCTTTGTCGGCCTTGGTATGGGTATGTGTATATATAAGATGGTTACCTGATTTTCATAATTTTCTTTCGGCTTAGTCCGTAATTAATTACGATTAGATGTTAAATATACGAATGGTGGTACCCGGCGGGTGGGATCCGGATGCCCGTCGCGGCCCTCCAGTTTGGGTCGTGACAAATATATTTGAGTCTTTTCCGAAAAATAAATCAAAATGTCACTCCCTAGTCCCTGCAACCAACTTCGGCTACAATTAACAAATAGTCACTTTTTATTTCTTACAATTGGAAATAATGAGTTAGTAGTTAGTGTTGGAAATTTACTAATGTGGAATTAAGTATATCCCATTAATTTATGACTCGAACAATTGGGGTCCGCACGTCGGAAATGTCATTTCCACACACGTGCACACGTAGTGCCAAGTATCGCAAATTTTATTAGTGAAAGAGATATTGGTACGTATGTAATACGTTTGAGACATAGAATTATGGACGGTTATTGGCCAAATGACAATGTATTCCACTTTGGTAAAAGAAGGAAGAAGTGTACGAAGTGTAAGATGAAACGTGTCGGAAATCGCCACGGAGCCGCGAAGGAACGCGGTGCAGCCCCGTCGGAGCCGAGGTGCCGAAGCATCGCGACGCCTCCCAGGGAGCGTTGCGGCGCTAATTGGATCTTCAGTTACTGGAGTCGCGGCGCCGCGGCGCTTCGGAGGCAGAATGCTGCGACGAAAAGTTGGAAAGTTCTGACCTTTGGGCTGATTTTGGAGCATTGATTCTCCATTACTTGGCACATGAGTTCAGTCATTATTTGACTGAATGTAACCCCTCAATCAAGTGTCATTACATGGCTATTGAAGGCCATTAGTTGGCTAGTTGAAGGGGTCTTCTCCTTACACTATAAATTGAGGCCTTTGGCTCAATTGAAGAACACTACACAACACTTAGAAAATAATCCAGAATTTTCTGAATTCATCTTCTTCCTCTCTAGCAAAGTTACTATACTCAAAGTTCTTCAAGAGTAACACTTGAGTTTCATTTGCTCAATTGTTAAGTTGATGTTGTATCTTGGGAGACTATTGCCCGACAACGTAAAAGGGGATATACGTGGCAATCTTGTCTTAAAGACGGAGTGTCATCACTCGACTCAACAAATCACACAAGCAGTTTGTTAAGTTCTTGATTTCCAGTTTATTGTAATATTTAGTTTATCCTTTCTTATAAATTGTAATAGTTACTTACTTCCCATTCCCTGCAACAATTGTATCCCAACAGTTAGTACTGTCACGGTTTCAAAATCCACAATTTAAATTTCCACTTGTAAAATTTGAAACTTCATGATAATGACTAATTTTTAAAGACAGCGTCAAAAATGGTGTAAAAGCACTATTTAGATGCCAACTTTTTCATTCTTTTTAGTTTTACTGAATGAATAAGAATAGTAATTTCTTGAGTTAAAAGAATAATACTGCCTCTTATCGATGTTTTATGGAAATCAAGAAATTTGCAGTTCTACAAGTTGGCACCTTAGCATATACCTTAACTAAAATGTGATATTTAGGTGGAGATGATCAAGGTAATTAATTAGAAACTTAATACCATCCAAGTTCCGTTCTTAGATAGAGTGTTTTGCATTTTCTTTTCTATTTGTTAGTACATAGTTAAAGGGATCGAGGAAAGGAGATTTAAACTAGACTAGATAGCAAGTGACTCCAGTTCTTGAGTGAATAATTTTGATAGAATGTTTTGTAAATATTAGGTAATCTTTAATTAT
The DNA here is from genome assembly GCA_034509755.1 of Anisodus tanguticus. Classification (NCBI taxonomy): domain Eukaryota; kingdom Viridiplantae; phylum Streptophyta; class Magnoliopsida; order Solanales; family Solanaceae; genus Anisodus; species Anisodus tanguticus. The sequence continues at coordinate 44,262,659 of CM067543.1, read as the reverse complement.
CTTCTGTATATGGTAGGTGTATAATTAGTTATTTACTACCTTAATTATAGCCTCGGATTATGTTTGTATTATGGGTATATTTACCACCTCTTTGTTATGCCATTTTATAATTTCCTTCTCAGTCCTACTGATTCAGTCCCACACTGGTTTAGTGCAATTTGAAAGTTTAGATGTCTGATCTCTTTTATTGTGTTGTGGATACATGAACTTGTCTTACTCTATCTCTCCACTGTTAAATTTATAAAATCACTGTGTGTGAATCAATTTAGTTCGAATCAAAGGTTTAAATTTCTATTCAACTTGTGACACAATTTAGAAAGCTCTATGTGGTGTAGTTGTATACTTTTCTGTCTTTGAATGTATGCCAAAACAAAACTATAGCTTCTATTGATTTTTAGTTCACCGCCCTTTTTCCTTTATTTATTCCAGGCCGCATGTTAAAACCAGAACTAGTTCAATCTATCACAAACATTAGGAATATAAATGACTAACTCTTTGAACAAAGAAGTTTGTAATTGAGCTAGAATAGCTTGTGTAAAGAATGCTTAGGAAGTTTTGGTTTCTTGCTCATGAAAAAACAGTAGGAAAGGGGGATTTGCCATGACTAAGTTTAGTCCAGAACCATCAACATCTGTTTCTACGTTCCTGTTTTCTGATTCACCCGAAAGATTATATTAGCTTCTTTTTCAAGTATGGACTTTATTTATGTGAAATGCTGGATGACACTTCATGTTTCTGTCCCAAGGTCTTGTCTACCTTCTTGGTATCTATTAAGAAATAATTGGGAGTCCTCCGGGGCATAGTCCAGTGGCAAAGCCTGGGCGCTATAAGGCGCTCTGGCATGGACAGCGTGGGTTCGATTCCCCGCAAGCACGAAGAAACTCGCATGTTGGGGAATTTGACCTTGTCTCATTGATCGGTTGTACGCTCCCGAAAAACCGGCCACCGGAGCACATCCCGCGATTTACCTGGTAATAGTGTTGAAGGACCGGTGCTATTACCTCCAGGACGTCTGGGTAATACCAGTGAAGTAGTCAGGCGCAAGCCTGGAAACTTGGATTATCAAAAAAAAAAAAAAAAAATTGGGTTTCTCTCACTAAAGGATGTTTAAAACTACTTTAGAACTTATAGTGTGAGAATTTCTTTTGCTGAGTATATATGCCAAGGCATACTGTGGTAGATCGCTTCTTTGACCTCTTTATATTCTATTGGCTTACAAGGCAACTAAGGGATTGGTTTAGCCTCCCCGATAGCTTGCCCTGCCTAAGGTTCTAAAAACCTTTTGATCTTGACGCGGCATCGGAATATGGATGGTGTTAACCCCCTTCGTTGTCTAGCTGCTATTTCACTGCATTTTTATTGCAAATGGTTGCTGCATTTTAAGGGTTGTTTTACCGCAATTTAAGGGATGTTGTTGCTGCGTTTTAATGGCTGCTTTGCTGCACTTTTAAGGCAGCCAACTACTGCATTTTTGGCCGAATGTTGCTGCATTTAAGGCTAAAAACGTGCATTCTTGAGACGAGTTGCTTGCTACAATATTGGATCGATTTGCTACTGTTTTGAGACAAAAGTATTGGCCATTTTGTTGCTGCATTTCGATGCTATTTCGGGCCAAACTATTGCTGCACTTTAGGTAGCATCCTGGCCAAATTATTGCTGCACTTTAAGTTCAGGCTGTTTCTTTTCGAAACCCAGTGACGGCCTTTCTTAGGCGTTGTTTGCTATGATTTTTTGGTTTGATGTTGCTGCATTCTAAACACCTTTGTTGCTGCATTTTTGTGGCTGAAAAGTGCCATTTCTTGAGCAGATTTGAGGCCGAAATAACCATGGTATTTTGGGCAATTTTTAGGCCATTTGCTGCTGCGTTTTTAGCCAAACAGCTGCTGCATTTTGGTCAAATTACTGCTGCACTTTTGAGCATATTTGATATTCGTGGCTCTTGTATTTTTAAGCCTCACCGTTGGTGGCTTCTCGGCTAAAAGCCTGCTACTTTGAGGTTGTTTCGGACAACCGCAGTGTTTCTGAAAATCCCCACTGATTTGAACACGATACTACATTTGGGGCCGATGAGAATAATTAATTGTTGGAAATTAGCCTTTGGCGCGAGTTGCGACCGACCAACTTTAACGGCTTAAACACTAGTGTTACGCATATTGGAGAATCCGGTTCTTCACACATGCATGATCTACTAAGTACGTAGATAATCGTAGGGCCAAGAATCGTCAAATTTCATTGAGAAATGAAAAAGATATTGGTTCACGAAGTAAGGTGTTTGAAGCATGGAAAAGTGTGGTGTGTGATCAATTCTCCCTCATCGGTAGAGGAAGAAAGAATTGTTGTGTCTATAAGACTCGAAATTGGTTTGGGCTTTGGGACCCCAAGGGGTATCCCATGTGTTTAAAGGAGGGAGGACCTAGATGTGCTTCGGTTCGAGGAAAGTCCACACGCGCGCCACCGCCGCACGCCCGCCCGTCCGGTCATGGGCTATGGGATATTATCTTTTTGGGCCAAAGAACTTTGCCAGATGTACAGTTTGATCCCGAAGTTTCATATGTACAGTTTGGACCAGAATTCTTTCAGATGTACAATTTCGTCCCTGAAGTTTCAAGATGTACAGTTTGGTCCCTGAAGTTTCAAGAAAGTCAGAATTTGGGCAGACATAACAGAAACGTCAAGCACTCAATTCAGCCATTTATTTTGACTGAATTATTCCTCCTATAATGGCCAATCCGTTGGTCTTTCTCACCATTTATTTTGGTGGCTTTACTACCTCCATAATGGCCATTATTTGGCCAATAATGGGTTGTTATGGAGGCAGTTAAACAGCCCCTCCCTCACCTATATAAACACCCCCCTTGCACCATTGTTGAGCACACTCACAATACACGAAAATATATAACCAAAAAATCAGTTCTTCCTACAACTTTCAAGCATCATTTCGTTACTCAATATTCTTCACGGTAGCTCTTGAGTTTCCTTTGCTCAATTGTTCAATTGCTGTTTTATCTTGGAAAACGAATTGTCCAGGACGTATAAAGGATACATACGGGGCAATATTGTCTTAAGGACAGAGTGTCACACTCGACTCAGCAAACAAAAACAATTTCCAGTTTTTCTTGTTCAACATCTTTGTAATTTTCAATTTTCTAGTTGAATTGTAATTTCAATTCTTACATTAGCAGTTACTTGTAATTTCCGTTTCCTGCATCCTTTGTAGACCAACAATCTTAAGACAATATTTGCTTACGGTAACTGCAATAACATGGCTGGAAATATGACCGATATTGCTGCTACTGCTGATGCCTCTCGAGGCAACGTTGCTGCCTTCCCCGCTACTGCCGCTACTAGCCAAGGTAATAACACCGCCGCTTCATTGCCGCCGTTGTCGCCATCGTTCAAGGTAACACCGCTGCCTTCCCGACTGCTGGTGCTACACCTTCTTCCTCACACCACCATGATCGCCCTGAAAAATTCATGGGATCAGAATTTAAGAGATGGCAGCAAAAGATGTTGTTCTACTTAACAGTTATGGGCATGGCCCAGTTCCTTACGGAAGATCCTCCACAAGTTGAAGATGAAATGGACTCTTCGCCTAATGAAACGGGTGAAGGGGGCCTTGGTATCCATGTCATTAATGGCATGAAGATGGTCCGTGAAGCATGGAATCATAGCGAGGTCATGTATAAGAATTACATACTGAACTGCCTAGCAGACCCTCTCTACACGGTCCTATTACACCGTTGGCACTGCCAAAGAGATGTGGGAAAAACTGCAAAAGAAGTACAACGCACAAGATGCGGGTACTAAGAAGTTCATCGTTGGGAAATTTCTAAAATTCCAAATGGTGGACAGCAAGACAGTGATGTCCCAAGTCCAGGAATTCCAAATGATGATACATCACCTGGATTTAGAAGGATTGAAACCAAACGAGCAATTTTTGGTTGCATCGTTGATTGAAAAGTTACCTCCTTCATGGAATGACTTTATGAGTTACTTAAAACTCAAGACAAAGGAGATGACCTTTGAAGAGCTTGTTATCAAACTCCAAATCCAGGAAGATAACAAGAAGGCCTTACCTAGGGGCAGACAAACTGCTGAGGCAAAGGCAAATCTGGCTGAGGCCAAAGGGAACTCAAGCAAGAAGCGGAAGTTCCAGAAAGATGGCAAAGCCCCCGCAACGGAGATGTTCAGAGGTAATTGTCATCACTGTGGGAAACCTGGTCAGAGGATCAAGGAATGCCGCAAGCTCAAGACTGAGCAACAACAGAAAGCCAAGTCGAAAGGCAAGGCGCAAGCTAACGTCGTCAAGAACACGCTCCTGGATGATATGATTGAGGATTTCTCGGCAGTAGTGCTAGAAGCCAACTTGGTTGAGAATCCGATGCAGTGGTGGGTGGACACAGGTGCAACAAGACACATCTGTTCCAACAAAGATGCCTTTTCCACATACTCACCGGTCACCGACAAGAAGCTGTTTATGGGCAACAACGCTTCCTCGACACGCGGGGGTTGGAAAGGTGGTCCCGAAGATGGTTGAGCTCACTCTAAGAAGTGTGCACGTCCCGAAGATTAGAAGAAATTTAATTTCGGACCTTTATTGGTTAACGTTTTAGGCTAGTGTTTGAATCCAATAAGTTTGTACTCACTAAGAATGGCACATTTGTGGGGAGAGGCTTCGTCTGTGAAGGCCTCTTCAAAGTGAATGTCATGTCTGTATTGCGTCCAAGTAATAAAGTTGAACCTTCTTCTTATTTGCTTGAGTCTTCTAATTTATGGCATCATAGATTGGGATACGTAAACTACAAATCTATTCAAAGGCTGGTAAAGATGGAGTTATTGCCGTCTATCGACGTAAACCTTCAACATAAGTGTGAGGTATGCGTAGAGGCAAAACTCACCAAGCTTCCTTTTCAATCCGTCGAAAGGAATACCGCTCCTCTGGAACTTATTCACACAGATATATGTGATTTGAAGTTCGCACAAACTAGAGGGGGGAACAAGTACTTTGTGACTTTCATTGACGATAGCACAAGGTATTGTTACCTTTACTTGTTAAAAAGTAAGGATGAAGCCTTTGAAGCGTTTCGACGTTAGAAAGCAGAAGTTGAGAACCAACTGAGCCTACGGATTAAATCCATTCGTAGCGATAGAGAGGGAGAATATGTAGCGCCTTTTGAGGAATATTGTGCCCAAGAAGGCATTGGCCATCAAACGATAGCTCCATACTCACCTCAGTCGAATGGTATGGCGGAACGTAAGAACCGCACATTAAAGGAAATGATGAATGCCTTGCTTATCAATTCCGGACTTCCCCAAAACATGTGGGGAGAAGCCGTCCTTACCGCTAATAAGATTCTTAACAGAGTCCCACATAAGGGTAAGGACAAAACTCCATATGAATCATGGAAGGGAAAGAAACCCACCTATAAATATTTTAAGGTGTGGGGTTGTTTGGCAAAGGTTGAAGTACCCAAGCCAAAGCAGGTCAAGATTGGGCCTAAGACTGTAGATTGTATATTCATCAGATATGCAAATAACAGTAGTATTTATTGCTTCTTAGTGCATAAGTCAGATATTCCATATATCCACCAGGGTACAATTATGGAATCAATGAATGCTTTATTCTTTGAAGGTACCTTTCCTATAAAGGAAAAAGACATAACCTCTAGCAAACGAAGTTATGCACAAAGCTCTCAAGAACCGGGAGTCCTTGACTGCCCGGATCTAGATGGTTCAAATCTAGCGAATCTCGAGGTGGCTGAACATCCGGAATCTAGTGTTCCATATTCTCAGAACTTGGAGACTCCAGAGATGGATCTAAGGCGAAGTAAAATGGACAGGAAGGATAAATCCTTCGGTCCTGACTTTGTAGCTTATATGGTTAATGATGAACTAAGGACAATTGCTAAGGCATTGTCAACTCCAGAAGCACCGCTCTAGAAAGAAGCTATTGAGAGTGAAATAGGCTCCATTCTGCATAACCATACGTGGGAGTTGGTTGATCTTCCTCCGGAAAATAAACCGTTGGGTTGTAAATGGATACTCAAACGGAAATACAAAGCAGATGGGTCTATAGACAAGTACAAGGCCAGGTTGATAGTCAAGGGCTATCGGCAGACAGAAGGCTTTGACTACTTTGACACATACTCTCCGGTATCCCGGATGACATCCATATAGGTATTCATTACGATCGCAGCTTTGAGTGACCTTGAGATACACCAGATGGATGTTAAGACAGCCTTCATAAACGGTGATTTGGAAGAAGAAATTTATATGGACCAACCCGAGGGGTATGTGGTTCAAAGGCAAGAGAAGAAAGTCTGTCGGCTTGTCAAATCTCTGTACGGGCTTAAACAAGCCCCGAAGCAATGGCACGAAAAATTTGATAGTACTCTACTATCGAAGGGGTTCGCCATTAATGAGTGTGATAAATGTGTTTACACGAAAGGTAACTCTGACTCATTTGTTATGATATGCCTGTATGTAGACGACATATTGATCACAGGAAGCAGTCCTTGGGTAATCCTAGAGACTAAGAACATGTTGAAACAATGCTTCGACATGAAGGATATGGGTATCGCAGATGTCATCCTAGGGATTAAAATCTCTAAGACGTCTGACGGACTGGTCTTATCTCAGTCTCACTACATCGAGGATGTTTTGAGAAAGTTCAAGATGTTAGACAATTCACTGATAACATCACCAATGGATACAAATCAAAAGCTTGATAAAAATCTTGGTGCACCGTATACCGGGAGCGATATGCCTGAGTGATCGGTAGTTTGATGTATATAACAAACCGCACCCAACCCGATATTGCTTACGCGATCAATAAGTTGGCTAGGTTCACCCGTAATCCGAGTGATAATCACTGGAAGGCGTGGACTCGGGTATTACAATACCTGAAATACACGTTAAATTTCGGGTTACACTATTCGAGATATCCATTTGTACTAGAGGGTACAGTGATGCAAACCGGATATCCGATATAGAGAACACCAAGTCCACCGGTGGGTATGTATTTACAATTGGTGGTGGGGGCCGTGTCTTGGAAATCCTCTAAGCAAACTTGCATCGCCGATCCATAATGGAATCGAAGTTTATCGCTTTAGACAAAGAAGGAGAAGAAGGCCGAGTGGCTTCATGACTTCTTAGAGGATGTTCGTGTTGGAACAAACCAAGTACCTTCGCTAATGATCCACTGCGACGATCGGTCGGCTCTAGGAAGGGCACAGAATGCTATGTACAATGGCAAGTCTCGTCATATTCGACGAAGGCATAAGACCGTTAGGCAACTGATTACCACGGGTATAATATCCATTGATTACATTAAGTCAAAGGATAATATAGCAGACCCATTGACAAAGGGCTTACCCAAGGATCAGATGGCTTGCCTGTCTAGGGGAATGGGCTTAAAACCCAAAATATAAGGACCAATACAGTGGTAACCCAACCTTACTAACTGGAGATCCCAGTAATTTGGTTCAATGGGAAAACGAAGTTGTAAAGGTTCAGTTGATCGCTTCAGTGGAAGCATGAGCACTTCGGATAGTGATTTCTGAAAAGAAACACCAAATCCAAAGCCATTCCCGTGATAGACGTTAAGTGCTATCTGCAGTATGGATAAAGGTTAAGTTTTCAAAACCTGTAATGATCCTCAACAATTGAGGTTAGGTTTTGGGAAACTTTTAATGGTTCCTAACACTTGTGAAGTGGGGTATAGCAGGATACCTTGTAGGAGACCACATATTTAAGCGCGAGGACGGGCCGCCTCAAATGAACGCACGTAAGAATCCAAGAAGTTCTCCATGGCCAAAACGGACAAAACATTACGAAGAAGAGAGTAAGGGAATTTGTTGTGTTGGTACCATTGACTTGGCTTACACTAAACACTGACGGTTCAAGACATAACGTTCACCACGCAGTAAGTAAGTCCGATGGTATTCAACTATGGAAGGTTCAAAGCTGAAGCTACCTCTCCTTATACAACATCGGTCCGCATTTGAAATATTGTCGGAAATGAAAAGACACCATGTGAGTGCGCCAAAATCTCTTTCAAGAGGGGATTGTTGGAAATTAGCCTTTGGCGGGAGTAGCGACCGACCAATTTAACGGCTTAAACACTAGTGTTACGCATATTGGAGAATCCGGTTCTTCACACATGCATGATCTACTAAGTACGTAGATAATCGTAGGGCCAAGAATCGTCAAATTTCGTTGAGAAATGAAAGAGATATTAGTTCACGAAGTAAGGTGTATGAAGCATGGAAAAGTGTGGTGTGTGATCAATTCTCCCTCATCGGTAGAGGAAGAAAGAATTGTTGTGTATATAAGACTCGAAATTGGTTTGGGGTTTGGGACCCCAAGGGGTATCCCATGTGTTTAAAGGAAGGAGGACCTAGATGTGCTTCGGTTCGAGGAAAGCCCACACGCGCGCCGCCGCCTCCTGCCATTCCCATCAGGTCTGATTCCGGGTTCTCGGGTTCACGGGTCACGAGTCGTGGGCTGTGGGTCTTCTGATATTATCTTTTTGGGCCAGAGAATTTTGCCAGATGTACAGTTTGATCCCAGAAGTTTCATATATACAGTTTGGACCAGAATTCTTTCAGTGTACAATTTCATCCCTGAAGTTTCAAGATGTACAGTTTGGTCCCTGAAGTTTCAAGAAAGTCAGAATTTGGGCAGACATAACAGAAACGCCAAGCACTCAATTCATCCATTTATTTTGGCTGAATTATTCCTCCTATAATGGTCAATCCGTTGGTCTTTCTCACCATTTATTTTGGTGGCTTTACTACCTCCATAATGGCCATTATTTGGCCAATAATGGGATGTTATGGAGGTAGTTAAACAGCCCCTCCCTCACCTATATAAACACCCCCTTGCACCATTGTTGAGCACACTCACAATACATGAAAATACACAACCAGAAAATCAGTTCTTCCTACAACTTCCAAGCATCATTTCGTTACTCAATATTCTTCACGGTAGCTCTTGTGTTTTCTTTGCTCAATTGTTCCATTGTTGTTTTATCTTGGAAGATGAATTGTCCAGGACGTATATAGAATACATACGGGGCAATATTGTCTTAAGGACAGAGTGCCACACTCGACTCAGCAAACAAAAATAATTTCCAGTTTTTCTTGTTCAACATCTTTGTAATTTTCAGTTTTCTAGTTGAATTGTAATTTCAATTCTTACATTAGCAGTTACTTGTAATTTCTATTTCCTGCATCCTTTGTAGACCAACATTAATTTGAGGCCATGCTCCTTCCGAAAAGGTTGTCCCTCGGTTTGCTTTCCTTCGGAAAAAGGGCGATGATGAGACTTATAATAAAATCACATGCGAAAAACCAACATGCGTTGGCGAGGCAACTAGATTGACGAACAAATCACTATTTCGCAGCTACAACATGAATGGAATTTCTTTTGCTTCCGTAATCAAAACTTCTATTGTTTTATACGGATCCAAAGGTTTTTACTCACATTTATTTATTTCTAATTATCTTTTCTTTTACACTTTGAGATGAAATATCTAAACAATATGTGATAGCAAAGTGGGGCCCTACATAGACGGAAGAGAACAAGATTGCTGGACTTTGCCCAAAGCCCGAGAGATGACATTCCCATCATCTTAGCCATTACGGTTTAATTTCTTTTAAATTCCGCCTCTCTTTTATTTTGTAATTTAATTTAATTACTCTGCTTGTGTGATTGTTAGAATACTTAGAATAATTAGGCATTGAATTGATAGATTAATGGATTAGTTTTAAAATTAGAAACTCGCCGCTAGCTTATTTATTTTTAGGCTCGCTATGCATGTTTCAAACTTTCAAAACAATTTGATCACCTTTTACTTGCACTATTAATCATATAATAATTTTGTTTTATTCAATTTGCAACTCAAAATGACTTTCATAAAAATCATTTCTTTGCATTACAAACAACTTGCCTTTCTCCTTTACTATCAATCGTCAAAAATGCATACTTTTAGCCAAAAAATCAACTTCATATGTATTTTATATATAATGCCATGCAAATGCATACTTTATCCAAAAATCAACTTTCTAAGTGTTTTATAAATAATGTCATGCAAATGCCTACTTTTATTCAAAAAATCAGTTTTACATATATTTGCATAAAAATGTCATGCATATCCTTTCGGATTTTATGTCGGGAATCGCCTTTGCAAGAATTCTTTGCAAAAAATCAATTTTACATATATTTTCAAAAACCGCAATCGCCTTTGCAAGAATTCTTTATGTTATAAAAAAATGCATTCTTTTAAATTACTTGCAACATCATTTTTAACTTTATACTTTTAAAACATGCATTTTTCTTAGCATAATAATTAACTTGAGTTTGACCGGATAACCGCAAGTTAGCGGATCTTAAAGGATACCTAACCCCTTCCCTTTAGGATAATAAAGAACTCTTACCTAGAATCTCATAGTTTTACAGACCATTAATTGGAGTTCACATTGTAGCATTTAGTTAACATTTAGGTGCCCTAATTCAACCTAAAATAATTAGGTGGCGACTCCTTAACAACATTAATCAATTTAGGGAAGCGCCCATTACGTCACGAACCGTGGTAAAAACGGGTGCGATAACATGGCGACTCCACTGGGGATTTTAGGTTCTTAACCATAGCAAACCTTGGTTAATTTTTATTACGCTTTATTTTTTTATCTAATGCTTTAAATTGCTTTCTTTGTGAAATTTTGCATGCATAACTGCTTTATTTGCTACCTTCTTTTACTATTTCCTTAAATTGGCATTTCGCTCATATTTCTACAACTTAGGAAAAATTGACACTATCACACATGCATGAGAGGTGTGTTTCGCGCACCAGCAAAATTTTCTTTCAAACTTTCAAATTTTAGGAGAGTTGGCGTATGCGCGGAGTGTCCGGACCATCCGATGTCCGCGTAGCCTTCTCACTCGAGTAGTCATCTCGAGAACCTTGAGTCTAGCCAAATCTTAGAAAATTTAGGATAGAGTTATACCACCATTTATCTTAAGTCATGCATGCATACACCTTAGGTGGGTCGATCCTTGGCATCGACTCCACAATTAAGAAATCCACCAAATTATCGATGGGTCTCACGACCCAACGATCAATCAGCATATTATGTGTAGCGTGATAATGATAGACGAATCCAAGCCTAATCATGACATGCCGAAATTGGAAAATGCACGTTCATTTTGTCTTCATTTCCAAAAAAAAGCATTACAGTTTAACAACTTAGATCAATCTATCGTAATCTCGCAAATTTGGCGTTTAGGCCCACCTCTGACATAAGAGAGGCCCCACGCATATTAGGATGCGCATTTAATTTCCATACAATCTGCTTGTTATTTTATGTTGCTTTCCACTCTGTGCATATTATTTGAAGCAACAATTACCCACTTTATACTAACTTGGTTTTCTTCATTTTTCAGGAAGTTCATTTTGCCTGATTTATTTCTCCAAAGGTTGATTCGTGTTGACTGACACTGGCGGAATACCCCATCTTTTATTTCGCAATCATGCATACTCATTGTATTAGTACTTAATGAAACAATACGATTTAAATTGAGGCATGAATCACATTTATGCATTTTAATGTATTTTGCCTCCTCCTTTTGAAAGCTTAAAATGACAAATCCGCATTGTTTTTGCTATTTCACAATTCATTTTGTTTAATTATTTTCTTTTCTCTTTCATCATGTAAACTAATAAATATGTCGATAATGTGAATGTCACATGTAATGAAACAAGCGAACAAAGTCCAAACGACGAAATTACAAGAACTGGCACGAGCATTTGCTCTTTGCACTTTTGGGCTATCGCACTACAATCAGGACTTCTACTGGGGCAATGCCGTATCTTTTAGTCTATGGAACAGAAGTTATGTTACTAGCAGAGGTAGAATGGCCAAAGCTTTCAACAAGAAAGTAAAACCAAAACTGGGGCAATTGGTGCTAAAACACATATTCTCGCGCCAAGACGGAGTTAAAGGAAAATCCGCACCTAACTGGCAAGAGCCTTACGTGGTCCACCGAGTGCTAACTGGAGGGGCATTAATCCTAGCTGAAATGGATGGTGAAGTACGACCAAAAGTTATCAACGCATATGTAGTGAAAAGATACTACATTTAGGAGTTTTTCTATATAATGCATTTTCTATGTTGTAAAAGTTGCGCTCCCTTGGCGGGATATGCAAAAGAACCCATGTCGGGTTTCGACTTTTTAAAACATAAATTTCCCCAAAATCTCATTTACTTGTAAAATGAACTACGTTATGACCTGATTCCCTCGGCGGGAAACGTAGGCGGCCACAACGGCTTCGATCCCATTTTTAGAAAATTTACAATCTCCTTTTGCTTGTAACGAACTACGTTATGACCTGATTCTTTTGTTGGCATACGTAGGCGGCCTACATCGACTTCGGTCACACCATTAAAAAAAAATCTCCTTTATCTGCATACGCCCATTGGATCGTCTTGATAGGACAGGCAAGCAACCCACGCAAGACTCGGTCTCGTCCAGTCGAAAGTTCAGCATCTTCGCATACCAGAAACTGGACAAAAATTTTAACGATCCATTGCAAGAAGACACCGATAGACATGGATAGGTGTCAGCCAACTAAGTTTTCAGTCAAAAGAAGGATTTTGGATAAAACGTTTGCTTTGTTTTACTGCATGTCACTATTTAAGAGTTCGATAGAAATTCTTATTAATATGCATACTTTCTTATAAGCAAATTATTTTTTTCAACAAATTATTTTCATTAACAACTAGCCAAGACTGGAAACCAGACAGGGGTTACAGGTCCAAACCAGTGGGACGTGCAAGTATCAAGAGCCAAAGCTACAAAGTCAACGCGAATCAACTGCCCCTTCCCCAAACTCATAAATTTTCTTTGAGTATAGGTTCTCCAGGTTGAATGAGGCAGGGGAGCCGCAACATTATGTTCAATTTCGCAAAGAACTTCCGCATCAAAGTTCACCACAAGGATCACATTCATGTTTGGCGTCTATACAAAGACGTCGTCTTGACCTACAGGGTCACAACCGCCTCATGTCTATGCAAAGACTGAGTTTGAATCGGTAGGAGCTTCAGCACAACACGTCTGCGCAAGGACGTCGCATCACATTTCGTATGTGCAAGGATAATATTTCAATTCACAAGAGTTTGAATCGGCAGGATCTACAACACAACAACTATCTCTTACATCAAACAGACAACAAACGACATTTATGTTCAATTTCACAAAAATTCCGCATCGCAGTTCACCACAAGGATCGCATTCCTGATCTGCATTTATATAAAGATGTCATCTTGACCTACAGGGCCCCAACCGCATTATGTCTATGCAAAGATGGTATTTTGACTCACAGGGTCACATTCTCACCCTCGTCTTACATTGCATATGCCCACGCATTAACTTTTCCTCCAGATTGAGTTTGTAAGAACTTCAACATAGCTTTTCAACCTTAGGGTCACGTCATCATATTACGTCGGTGCAAGGACGACATTTTGCATCACGACTATACAAGGACGTCAACGCATTACGTCTAGGCAACGACGTCATTTCAGCCCATGCAGATCACAAACGTATAACATCTATATAACGATGCCATTTCAGCCCATGCGGATCACAAACGCATAACGTCTACCCAACGACGTCATTTCAATCCATGCGGGTCACAAACGCACAACGTCTAGGCAATAACGCCATTACAGCGCATGCAGGTCACAAACGCATAACGTCAAGGCAACGACGTCATTACAGCCCATGCGGGTCACAAACGCATAACGTCCAAGCAAAGACATCATTCCAGCCCACGCAGGTCACAAACGCATGATGTCTATACAACGACCACATTTCAGCCCATGCGGGTCACAAATGCATTACGTCCGTGCAGGGACGCTATCTTAGCATCGCAGTTACAGTACGTCTATACAACGACGTCATCAGCAATACGTCTACACAACGACGTCATCAGCAATACGTCTACGCAACGACGTCTTCAGCATAACACGTCTATACAATGAAGTCATCTGCACAACACGTCTATACAACGACATCATCAGCATTACGTCCATACAACAACGTCATCAGCATTACATCTACGCAACATCTTTAGCACAACATGTCTATACAACAACGTCATATGCACAACACGTCTATACAACAACGTCATCAGCATTACGTCCATACAACGACGTCATCAATATTACGTCCATACAATAATGTCATCAACATTACGTCTATGCAACGACGTCTTTAGCACAACATGTCTACGCAATGACGTCTTCAGAACAACACGTCCATACAATGACCTCATCAGCATTACCTCCATACAACGACATCATCAGCATTACGTCTATACAACGACGTCACCTGCATTACGTCCATACAATGATGTCATCAGCATTATATCTACACAACGTGGAACTAATTCTTCCAGCGAACCGAGGCAATTTTGGTCAGCGGCCTACTTCGAACGTCGTTCTGCTCTCTCCCCAGTATTTTGCCACATCTACAACGAGTGTCACTTGGAAATATTTCTCGAATGTGCACCATCTTTTGCAACTTCTTCCCCCTCGAGATTTTATCTCTACCCATGCATCCCTAATCTTCATTCAAGCCCCGATGATCAGGACAAAATTGGCTACTCAATCAACTTCTTTGTCCGAAAACTCTTTCATCGTCTCTAGCCAAAGAGGGGCAGCTGTTGACACCCAATTTTGTCCCTCTTTTCCAATTATTTATTTATAATTTTGAATATTTCGACACCCCAAAATAATTTTGAGATGCATACATATATTCGCATTTTTTACTATTATTTGTCTTTTAATATCATAAGCATAGTTTTACCCTAATATTCTACGTTATTTTTGCAAAATGGCATCGCATTCTCTATTTTTAAATTAAGCATTAAACATTTCACAAATATCATGCTTTTATTATTATCACGTTGTTATTTTATTATCTTTATAATCTACATTTTTACAAAGTATTTTTTAATAATAAACATGTTCTTTATATTTTAATCTACAACCCACCGAAAGGAACCCCAATCGACAATCCAAAACCCAGGCCCAATCGTCCAAAATACGCAGCCCACACCCCATTTTATTTTCGAAAGCCCAATACCCATTTGCCCCACATCATTTTTTCCCTAAAACTAAAATCTGATCACCCAAAAACTAAATTACCCCACCGGCCACCCCAAAATTCCCAACCCAATCTGCAATAAACTCAGCCCAATACCCAGAAGCCCAACCCCCCATTCGCACAAAAATAGAACAAACCCTAGAACTCATTTTCATCCTCAGCCGCGAATCCCTTTCTCTTTCCCCTTTCCATTTTCAGCAAAGGCAAACACTTTCTTCAAAAATGGATAGAGTTTGACCATTCCATTTACATGATATTGTCCTTAATCACGTGAAGCCATCGAGTCCGTCCAAATATTCCGATTTTTGAAAGGATTTTCGACCGATTTTCAAATTCGAAACCAAAAGTTCCGCAAAAAAAAGTCCCTAGCAAACCCTAAATTCGTGCTATAAAATGTGCATGTTGAGTCCATTCGAAATGAGGTTTTTTTTGGGCCGCCTCTTTCACCTTTTGAACCTAAGAAATCTTTTTGTTTTGTTCTTCACTTTCTCGGGTCCGGTTTTAGTCCGAAAAATTGAAAAAAGTGGTTTTTGACAACCACAGTGGGTTTTCACACCCTCAAGAACTTGAACACTCAAAAACCTAACTAATCCTTGAGTTTCGTGGAAGTTCTTGCTCACAGTTAAATTTTTGGGTCTTGTTTCCATTCGTCGGAAGTCGGTTTGGGTGAAAAGATGTTCGTCAACATTCGTCGTTCCCGTCACTGCTCGAAAAAATAGGGCAATCTTCCTACCTCATTTAATTTTCCATTTAGTAACGTCTGCCTACAAATGTGTTCTTTGTTTTCATGTTCTGTCTTCTGCTCATCTTAATTTGCCACGAGATTAGTTTAGTGCATCAAGTATTTTCAGGTTTATTTTTAGCACTTGCCTTTCTCCTTTACTATCAATTGTCAAAATGCATACTTTTAGCCAAAAAATCAACTTTATATGTATTTTATATATAATGTCGTGCAAATGCATACTTTATCCAAAAATCAACTTTCTAAGTATTTTATAAATAATGTCATGCAAATGCCTACATTTTCCAAAATCAACTTTGCATTTGTTTTTATAAAAATGCCTTATAAATGCATACATTTATTCAAAAAATTAGTTTTACATATATTTGCATAAAAAAGTCATGCATACCCTTTCGGATTTTATGTCGGGAATTTATTTCTCAAAAACCGCAATCGCTTTTGCAAGAATTCTTTATGTTATAAAAAATGAATTCTTTTAAATTACTTGCAACATCATTTTTAACTTTATACTTTTAAAACATGCATTTTTCTTAGCATAATAATTAACCTAAGTTTGACCGGATAACCGCAAGTTAGCGGATTTAAAGGATGCCTAACCCCTTCCCTTTAGGATAATAAAGAACCATTACCTAGAATCTCATAGTTTTACAGACCATTAATCGGAGTTCACATTGCAACATTTAGTTAACATTTAGGTGTCCTAATTCATCCATAAAATAATTAGGTGGCGACTCTTTAACAACATTAATCAATTCAGGAAAGTGGCCATTACGTCGCGAACCGTGGTAAAAAATGGATGCGACATTTATGCCATAATTTCGAGTGATTTGTTGCATACGATTCTTGAACCCAACTCCACGACAATGGAGGCTTGGGATCGATTACGTGATATATTCCAAGAAAATAAAAATTCCTGGGTCGTCACACTTGAGCAGGAATTCTCCACCACTGACATGACGGATTTTCCAAATGCATCCGCATATTGTCAACGACTTAAGGTTTTGTCGGACCAACTCAAGAACGTTGGGGCATCGGTAACTAACAATTGACTCGTTTTACAAATGGTTGTCGTCCTCACTGACACGTATAGTGGAGTTGGTACACACATCCGCCAAAGCAACCCTCTTCTGTCATTTTACCAAGCTTGTTCTATGCTCATAGTAGAAGAAGCGAGTTTTTCCAAAAAGACAGCCACCGTGTCGAATTTCGCCATGGTTGCCGCTCCATCTGATGATAACTCTTCACAATTTGAAATTTTACTGCCAAACCATGGTCAAAAGGGACAAAATAGCAATAATGGCAGTAAAACTCGCAGTGGTGGCTACGGTGGTGGTAAGGGTGGTGGCTACCAGAGTGGCGGCAGCCAGCAACAAAAGAATTTGGGCCAGGCGTTGCAGGCGCGGGCCCAGTGAGGCAGTAGACCACCACATTGGCTTGGCAGTGGCCTTGGGCTGTCCCGCCCTGCCCTTTTCCTTTGGGAACTTGGGTCAGGCCCAGTCCAAGATACACTGGCCAGCAACAGCCCACTATCCAGCAGCACAACACTTGGGCCACAACCAAGCCAGTGGCAGCAGGCCCACTCGGCAGTAGCCGCACCAACCGACATCGAGGACGCGATGCACACTCTTGGACTCAATTCACCCGACGCAAACTGGTACATGGACACCGGAGCAATATCTCATATGACGTCCTAACAAAGTAATCTCTCGTCTTATTTTAATTTGAGCAATAATCGTGGTATAATTATCGAAAATAGTCATTCAATTCCAATTCGTGGTTATGGTAATACAAACTTGCCCCCCCCCCCCGAACCCACCGTTAGCTTTAAAAAATATCTTTCATGCTCTTCAATTGATTAAAAACTTGGTTTCAGTTAGAAAATTTACCACTGGCAATTCAGTTTCTGTTGAATTTGATCATTTTGGGTTTTCCGTGAAGGATTTTTAGACGGGAATGCGCCTAATGAGATGTGATAGTCGAGACGAGCTATATCCAATCACCACTACTATTTTGCAATTTTTGCGAAGTTAATGATTTATCGTTTCGTCTTTCTTGTCCACATACCTCATCTCAAAATGAAAAAGCAAAAAAAAAAATCTGAACCATTAATAACATTGTTAGAACCTTACTTGCCCATGCCTCTCTACCACCATTATTTTGGCATCATGCATTACACATGGAAACATATCTCCTCAACATACTTCCAAGCAAACAATTAGCCTATCAATCCCCTCTTAAAATTATATACTTGAGAGACCCATCTTACTCTCATCTCCAGGTATTCGGGTGCTTATGCTATCCTCATTTTCCTTCTACTACCATCAATAAACTTCAATCGCGTTCTATTCCGTATATTTTTTTGGGATATCCGTCAAACCATCGTGATTACAAATGTTATGATTTATCCTCTAATAAAACCATTGTGAGTCGTCACGTAGCCTTTGATGAATCAAATTTTCCCTTTGCCAAAATACATTCTTCTTTGCCTAATACCTACGACTTTCTTAATGATAACATGCCCCCGTATTTGGTCCACGGTTGCTGCCAGCCCAGCGACACCCCTCACTGGCAGCCCACTGGTTGGAGGCCCACTCCCGAGCCCAGTGGCAGCCAGCCCAACAGTTTCTCTTGCCGGCAGCCCACTGCCGAGAGGTGACCCATGGGTTGGAGGCCCACTCCTGGGCAGTGGCGGCCCACCGGATGGAGGCCCACTCCTGGACAGTGGCGGCCCACCGGCTGGAGGCCCACTACCGGGCAATGGCGGCCCACCCGCTCCCCTCCCCCTCGGCCTCCGAACCCATCACAAGTCAGCCCAATACCACTTCTGCTATCCAACCAACTCCAATCCCGGCACAACGGTCAGTCACTCGTAATCAACATGGGATTTTCAAACCAAACAAAAAATACGGTATTCACACACATGTTACCAAATCACCTCTTCCTCGTAATCCGATGTCTGCTCTTAATGACCCGAATTAGAAAATGGCTATGGATGATGAATATAATGCTCTTATTAATAATCAAGTTTGGAATTTGGTGTCTCGTCCTCCTGATGTTAATGTGATTCGGTCTTTGTGGATTTTTAGTCATAAAGAAAAATCTGATGGTATATTTGAGAGGCATAAAGCCCGTCTTGTAGGTGATGGAAAGACTCAACATGTTGGTGTGGACTACGGTGAGACTTTCAGTCCGGTGGTCAAACCAACAACTATCCACACGGTACTAAGTGTTGACACCCAATTTTGTCCCGTCTTTTCCAATTGATTTGCAATTTTAAATATTTTTAACACCTCAAAACAATTTTAATCTATACATACATGTGTATATATATATTATTATTCTCTTATTATTATTATTATTCGCATTTTTTACTATCATTTGCATTTTTATCATAATCATAAGTTTTATCCGAAAATTCTATGTTATTTTATTTTCGCAAAATCGCATCGCATTTCCATTTTTTATTAAGCATTAAACATTTCGCAAATATTATAGTTTTTATTATTATCACATCGTTATGTTATTTTAAATAATTCACATCTTTTACAAAACAAAAATAATATTTTTAATATTAAACCCCTTTTTATATTCTAAACCCATAACTTTTTTTCCCCAAAACCCAAAACAATTTCTACATAACCCAAAACAATACAACTTCCCCTTTTATTTTTCAACCCAACCAGCCAGCCCAAAACCTAAGCCCAACAACCATCTTTAATCTCCCCTCACCCAAAATAAATCAAAACCCACAAAACAAAACAAACCCCCCCCCCCAAACGGCCCACACCAAACAAGCCCAAAGCCAAACTCCCCAATTAAATACTCATTTCCCCTAAACCAATTCCCATTCCCTTATAACCCCAACCCAACAACGCCGGCCGACCAGCCCACATCGCCCAACCCGACCCGACCCCAATTCTTTTAACCCATCCCCCTTTTAATTCCCCCAAACCAAACAAAACCCAAAATAAAAAAAATCTACAAACCTAAACCTTTAAAACCCTTCAACCGCCGCACACCCCATACCCCCCATACCCGACCCCACACGCCTTGGGTCGCCTCACCCACCGCCACCACCAACTCTCTCGCCACCAAACCCCGACACCACCACACCCCTCCCATCACTTCACCATACCCATACCCCTAAAATCCGCTTCCAAAGTTCGATTTCTTTTGCCTTTAATTCAAATTTCAAACTCTTTCTTGGGGGGAAATCCACCTATAAATATCCCCTTTGTTCTTCATTTAGAGGAGGTCCGAAAATCTGTCTATGAAGTCGATATTTTAGAGTTTTTGGGGTCGATTTTAAGTCCGAAAATTTATGTTTATGAGTCCGAAATTTTCTTAAAGGTTTTGCTTTATACTTTGTTTGTGTTCTTCACTATTGGGTAGATTCCGGATTTCAAAAATCCGAAATCTACTTAAAGAGTGTTTGTTCTTGCATATGTTCTTCAACTTAAAGGTTCAAAATATAGGTCGAAATTATTGGTTTTTGGTGTTGAAGAATCTTGAATTTTTGCTCTTTCCAACTGTTTTTTTGGGTTCGGGTCGGTCACTTCGGGTCGGGTCGGACATCAGAAAAAAAGGTAAAAAGCAGCATTCCAAAATCAGAAATTCAGCATCCAAAATCGAATTCGAAATCGCAAAAATCGAATTCCAAAATAACGTCTCCGAGCGGATTCGACGATTCGAAACACGCCTCGCTGCCCGGAGAAGGTCAGTAAACTCGAATTCCTATCAAATTTTATTTTTTGTGTGTTTGCTTTTAATTAATCGTCTGTTAGTTATATTTGGTTGGCATCACTGTCTGTTTAAGCATGTTCTGGCTAATTTAAGTTTATTTTATTCATTAAGTTGTCAATTAGGTGTATGTTTAATATGATATCGAAATACGCTTGCGGCTAGTTGAGTAGGTATTAGTTGTTTGTTAGTGAAGAATGCTAGTTACTTAACTTGCAACCTCGTTTAATAACCATCTTAGCCGCATCGTGCTTGGCTTTAAAGTGTCATTATGCCGATGTATAACGTGAACATGGTCCTATGTGTTTAAGATTAACCTAATTGATCCCGCCTATTTAAAATGTTACATTTTGAATGATTATTTGACCATCTCAATGTCTCATATGTTTTTGAATTAGTCACACTTGCCTTGTTTTGTTTAGATTTTGGAATGCATCCATGTTAGATTGATACACCTCCTAAGTCATCTTGTGTCATGCCCTATCTATTGAGTTGTCTAGATGGTGTTTCATTAGCATTTTTGCACTATTTGAAACTAGCATGTGCCGTGCTAAGTTATAGCCTTTGTTTGCATTTCATACTTTAACTTATAATTTGTTTCATGTAGTAAACATGTATAAGGAATAGTCCGATGATAAACCGCTCAAGTAGAAATGGTTTAATAAGTGATTTGAACATGTCTCACTTAAGAATAAGTAGTATCTTTAATTCTTGTCAAAGTCGTGCCTATGTCTAAACTATCTACTTGGGAGTATGTATTTGTTTATCTTAGTTTGTGAATCTGTTCATACGAGCATGCCTATTTTCGTTTTATAAATATGTGGCGGTGTTAGAAATGGCCTAGATATGTGTTGCTACTTTTGTCCAGTTCTTCCTTCTCTGTCTTAAATATCTGAAAAATTGAACTTTCTCTGTTGGTTTGTGTGTAAATTTAGGAGACCATGAAGCATGCTAGTCGGTCTAGTGTATGTGTCTTAGTCCTTTACATGTTAGTGTACCCCTGTTTTGGTTATTTCTTGTTTAAATTTAAGTCCGGACATGCTAATGGAGCCTGTTTGGTTTAATATTGTTTGCTTAAATCATATGGGATATCACTATATTTTCCTTTCTCTTATTGATGCATGGACTTGCTCACGTTGGTCTTTTTTTTTTTTCATTTTTTTGAACCCATGATGATATACTTCGTAGAGTATACATGGTATATAAATTTCAAAGTATACACAAGGTGTATGTCGAAGTTGTATATCTTTGTATACCTTCAAGCATATCCTATTACGCCAAATATTATATGTATATCGCTCTTATGTATGTCTGTTGGTTTATGAATAAAGCTCGGAGATAAATTAAGTAGTATTGAAACATGGCATGTTCCCGACAAGGTCTTGTGCCTAGTTTAACATGTTCGGATATGTTTCTATTTGAAATATGATGGCGGGTGATATATCGTAAGCCATTAAGCATGCTAGTTAGTTATGATATGTGTCTTGTCTCTTTTCCATGTTGGTATTCTCCAGTTCCCCTAAATGGTTATTTGGTTCATCCTTTTATCCTATTAATGCCTATCTTTGAATTGGTCATGCATTTCCCCTATATGATTAGGTGTTAAGTGCCTCCATAACATCATGTAAAGTCTTTTAAGTTATCTTATATCATGCTATGTTTACTAAGTTTGTGAATGATATCTCGTATTAACATATTGTGCGTATTTGAACTAGTTTGTGGTGTGTTATATTACGTTCATGTACGCGTTCTATGTTTATTGCCGAATGTTTTCTTTCATAGTTGCCTTGTCGAACTGTCCTATTATCTTGTTATGCGGTTGAAAGCGAAGACAAGCTTCGGGTTGGGTTTAGCCTTCTTCGATAACTGCCATGCCTAAGGTTCAAGAAGCCTTTTGAATCTTGTTGCAGCGTCGGAAATGAATGGTGGTAGCCCCCTTTGTTCTTCTTGTCTTTCAAATTTGAGGTTTAGTGTGATTAGTTTTTAAGTTTACCTTTCCCTTTATGTCTTTCTTTGTGCTACCAGTGGTTGTGGTATCCTGTTGCACCTTGAGATTACGGATACATGTCATCTTTAAATAGTTCGGTTATGGGTTTTGTTGCATTTTGGTCGTTGATTCGAGACCGCGCCGATTCTTTGCAATACTTGGGCTGATTCTCGCACTTTTGAGCCATTATTCGATGTTGCGTTTGTTGCGCATAACTCGCTGCAATCTTGACCATTTACACATCTTTTCGGAAATATTTTATTGCTACATTTTGAGCATATTTGATGTCTTATCACCGCTGTATTTTTAGCACAATTGTGCTTGTTTTCTTGGCTAAAAGCCTCGCTACTTTAGGCTATTTCGGACATCCCATTTCTCGCGTTTCCAGCCCACTCATGCGTTATTTTAAAACCCATTTCTTCTTGTTTCTTGGTGAAAACAATCGCTTTAACACCGTTTTTCTGTTTCGGTTCTTTGCTTAGGCTTCATATTACTATTTTACTATTTTTACCGTTTTTCTTGTTTTAAAATAAACACCGCACCTTTCGACATTGCTTTCTGTTTATTTTGTTTGAGCATTCAAATATCCGTTTTTCGTTTTTTTTCTTGTTTTAAACTAAACACCGCGTCTTTTTTTCGGAAATTATTTTTCGCCATCTTGTTTCACCGTCGCTTCCGTCATTTCATCGTTTCATTTTAATTTTACCGATTTGAACACGATACTACATGGCCAATGAAAAATATCCGTCGATTTTGAGGCCTCCATAGTTGTAAAGACGGAAATGTAACTTCTAGGCAATGATGAAGACTTAAACCTTTTATTTCATCCGAGATCAACATGTTTAGTAGGCGAGGTGAATTATATATTCGCAGACCACGACGTGATTATAGTGATCTTTTCTATTTCACCCGAGAGACCAACACGTTTAGTAGGCGAGGCAATCAAAATAAACCACATTAGTCATATGTTTGCAGCCACGACGTGATTGAAATGTTCTTTTCAAAAATTTAAGTCTGAGCCCCCGTGATCAAAACATTCACCGTTTTGAATACGGATATGAAGTTATTTGTATTTAAGCTTGTTTCTAACCGTTTGTTCTTGACGACTTGCGGGGATTAAAGTAAATAAAGGCGATTATTCCTCGGTGTTTATTTATTTTATTTCTTTCTTTAATTCAGCTTTTACCCCGCTCTGTATTGTAATATTATTTATCGCACTTATGTAACTATTGAAATGCTTAGAATAGGCAAACTTATGATTAATTCATAGGGTAGTTTAAGATTTGAAACCCGTCGCTAGCTTATTTATTTGTAGGCTCGGTTAAATTCAAACTTAGAAATCCTTCGCTAGTTTATTTATTTTAGGCTCGTCACGCGTATTCAAGATTTTTCAAAAAAACTTTTGTCATCTTTTATTTGCTTTATTAAATCATACCGAATAAGTTTATCTTTTGTCAATTTACAATTCATTGATTCCCCAAATTTTACTTCTTTGGCATTATAAATAATTTGTTTTACTATCAATTGTCAAATACATATTTTTTCAACTCTACATGTATTTCTCTTTAAATACCATACAAATGCATATTTAAAAAATCTCTACATGTATCTTTCTTTTTAAAATGCATCATTTACTAATTATTTGCAAACATCTTTAAATCTGTTATACTTGTAAAAACATATATTTTTTTAGTAATAATTAACCTGAGTTTGACCGGATAACCGCAAGTTAGCGGATCTTAAAGGATGCCTAACCCCTTCCCTTTAGGATAATAAAGAACCCTTATCTAGAATTTCGCTAGTTTCGCAGACCTTAAAATTGGAGTTACATTGCAGCATTTAGTTTAAATATTTAGGTGTCCTAATTCACCATAAAAAATAATTAGGTGGCGACTCCTCAACCCTTAATTTTTACCCAGGAATCACCCGAACACGCCGTGCTCCGCTCCGACCACTCGCAGGTCGGGTAAAAATCGGGCGCGACACTAAGTCTAGCTCTTTCTAAGGTATTGCCTCTACATCAGCTTGATGTGAAAAATGCATTCTTGCATGGAGAACTCAACGAAACGGTGTACATGTATCAGCCCATAGGTTACAGAGACCCCCACTTATCCTAATCATTGCTTCACTGAAGAAATCCTTGTATGGGCTCAAACAAGCTCATCGGGCCTGGTACAAAAGGGTTGTTTAGGTTTCTACTATTGGATTTTCTAACAGCATGTCTGATCATTCCCTCTTCATATACCGACACGATAATGATATGGCTTACATCCTTCTGTAAGTGAATGATATTATTTTGCCTATTTTGTCTCTTCTTAGCTCAGAAATTGCTATGAAAGATATGGGGCCATTGAGTTATTTCTTGGGAATAGTTGTAACACGTCATGCAAGTGGTTTATTCTTGTCTCAGAAAAAGTATGCAGATGAGATCATTGAACGGGCTGGCATGTCCTTTTGTAAGCCGTCTCCACTCTGGTTGATACTAAATCGAAGTTGAGTGCAAGTCATCTGTTGATCCATCACATTACCGCAGCCTTGCAGGAGCCCTGCAATATCTTACTTTCACGAGGCCCGACATATCTTATGTTGTGCAACATATTTGCCTTTTCATGCATAATGTCCGATGGTCGAGGATCTTTCATGCATGCTCTCAAGCGATATATCGGGGAGTTGCCAATGTGGTTTCGAATCGTGTTGGCTCTCTTCTAGAGGGAAACCGTTTATTCAACATCAACGTACTAACACATATTGAGATGGTTATTCACTTTGTTCGCGAAAAATGTTGCGCGTGGATAAGTACATGTCTTACATGTCCCGTCACGCTATCAGATCGGCGATATTTTTACCAAAGGTTTCCGTTGGTTCTATTTGAAGATTTTCGGGACAGTCTCAGCATACGACGACCTCCCACTTCGTCTGTGGGGGTGTTATAGAATATTTTATAAATATTACATAATCTTTAATTATTTTCTGTATATGATAGGTGTATAATTAGTTATTTACTACCTTAATTCTAGCCTCGAATTATGTTTGTATTATGGGTATATTTACCACATCTTTGGAATGAAATAATCAAGGAAGATATTTCTTACAAATTTAAATGGCCATTCAACTATAGTAAATTTTCTACCAAAATCACTTATGTTTGTTTTGTATCAATAAAATTACCCAAGTTAGAATAGTATATCAACAAAGTCATTATAGCAAAAAAAATTAAAAAATAATTAAATAAACCTCCCCTCAAGTCTGAATTTATTTATTTTACTTCCTTTGTGGTTATGTTTACCTCTATTGTTTTAATTTTCTTATAGTAACTTTTTAACCTAATTATTATTAATATAAGAAAATATAATTTAAATATTTTTCCTTCATGATATATTCTTTTGTTCAATTAATTTTGTAAACATTTTTTCTTAAGAAAAATTATTTTCCATATTGATATATTTGAATTTTAATTATCTATATCTCCACATTGATATATTTGAATTTTAATCTTTATGATATTTTGTTTTTTCTTTTTCTTCAAATTATAAAACTTTATCTTTCAGAAAAATTATATTTCAGATATCATAAATAATTTATCTTTCAATTCAAATTAAATTTTATTACACAACCTATCAAACGTTTTCCTATGAAGTGCCGCGTGAATAACAATGGAGATGGAAATAATTGTTTCTTAAAAATATATTTACAAATCAATTAAACAAGCGGATGTACTCATAAAGGACAAATTAGTTAAACTATACTTTCTTATATTGATACTAATTAGGTTAAGAAAGTATTACAAAGAAAAAAGTAAAAATAAGAGATCTAAGCATATCACAAAAGCGGTAAGTTAAATAAAATTGAATTTGAGGGAAGATTTATGTAATTATTATTTTAATTTTGTGATTATAATGACTTTGTTGATATATTATTTTAATTTGAGTGACTTTGTTAATATACTATTTTAACCTGAGTAACTTTATTGATATACTACTCTAATTTGAGTTACTTTATTAATACAAAATAAATATAAGTGATTTTGGTAAAAAAAAAATTGCTATAGCTAGATGACCATTAAAATTATTTACTCCCAGTTCCTTGAGCCTCGTGTCTAGAGATGGCAATGGATCTTGGATTCGATCCGGATCCGTGGATCCAGATCCGTTTTATAGGATATGGATCTTTAAAATTTGGACCCGACGGATTCGGATCAGACCCGGATCCATTTCTGACGGATCGGATCGATCCGGATCGGATCTTGTATTTGAGATCCGTATCCGTCCCAGATCCGATCCGTGGATCCATTTTTTATTAAATATATCCATAACATAGAATGTAATTTTATAAGTATTTTCTTAAATTTTTTTCATAATTTATGTATTGGGTAAAGGGTTGAACCAGGATAAGGCACAAGTCACACAACCATGTAATTTGTCTTTGAAGTTTCATTTCTTTTACCTATATGCTCTCTGCGGTTTTCCATATTTTCATTTCTATAAAAAAAAAAAATTATCACTCTTCTTTAAATTTTCCTTTCTTGAATTTGCTAACCGTAAGCTTTAAGTATCTTTCTCTCATTTGTTTGATCAACAAAAAAAAAATTGAGACTTTTGATATATGACTGACATTGTTTTATGTTGTTTAATGAAGTCAATCAGTAGAACTACAAGTGAAGCATAACTAAAGCCTCCAAAAATTAGCTCAAAGTTGCAACATGTTCAGCATCACTAATGAAGTCAATCGTCTTTATTTTCTTGTGATGCTAAAACTTTGTTCAGTATTTGGAAGAATTGTGTCATGTTTGTGTAGGTTGATTGAATGAACTAAATCATTTTTTTCAATCAGATTGCGTTTCATTTTGTCATAAAAGTTTCAACATGTGGAATATTATTCAAGCCAAAAAAAATTACATGTAGATCCAGATCCGATCCGTGGACCCGGTGGATCCGAATTTGGATCTGATTTTTATGGACCCGGTGGATCTGGATCTGGATCCGGATCTGGATCTATGTATGAAAAATGGATCTGAATCTGGATCTAGTAGATCCGATTCAGATCCGATCTGTTGTCATCCCTACTCATGTCCATTATATTCCACTTCAAACAGTAGCAGAAATTAAATAGTCTTCAAGGAATGATTGAGTTGTGCAACTTGTGCTGTAATTGATTGCAAATTGACCAATTGTGCCAAACAAAAAATGGAAGACTATATGCCGTTAACTCTGAATTTGATCTTCAAATAAACACAAAAGCAAGAGATAGTCAAAGTTTCTTTTTTCTTATTCATCTCAAGTTATATATCCAAATGTCAAACGAAATTACTGCTTCGATTTTATCTTCAACCGATTTTGACTATCAAGTTGCAAGCAAAAGGGGCTTCTCGGCCATTGTTTAGGAAAGAAAAAAATTATGTTGTGTCTCACACATTAATTATGTGATATTTTCTTTTATTTCACAATTAGTGGATGAAAAAGTATAATATTTGGATCCATCAACTTATGAGACAAAATTAAAAAATCTCTCACAACTAATGTAAGTTAGGTGCGAAATACATAATACGGAGTAAAGTTTTTCACATTTAACTCCACCTCCATCAAAATTCTAAAATAGACATAAGAAAAATGGTGTATTAGTCAAAGTGGTGTGTGTAGGTTAGGATTTTGGAAAAGTTTCACTATATGTCTCACACAATTGACATTAGTTTTTTTTTTTATTTTCAATTCGGTATTCGATAGTTATATTGGAGCCCGACTATATTCGGATTCGCGTGGGATATAACAAGCGCTGCCTACCAATGATTTTTACATACCCAGGATTCAAACACAATAATTCTAATTAAGGAGCAACTTCATCTATTACCCCACATCCTTTCGTGTTAAACAAACAATTATATATTATATTAATGACTTATAGTGTTGATCCTTTCTTGCAATTAAGTTATTTTCTAATGCATTTACCTACTGTAGCTTTTCTTTAATTAATTAAATTATTTTTAGTTAAGAAAATTAAGGTTGAAATTGATTGGAGTATAAAGAAATTCTTCTATACGGTATGTACCAATCATAAATGGACATATCATCAGTCACTTGTTGTTTATAATTCCCATATATTCAGTTGCCTACCCATCAAAAACGCGATCACCTTTAAAGTGACAAGCCTGTCACCTAAAATAAACATATTAACCGTAGATCTAAATCTTGTACGTCTCTAATAAATCTGTCATTTTTTGAAATGCAGTATTTACGTAACTCTAATACATCCAAAATTTCAAAAATCCAATTTTCAGAATATTCTTGGAATTACTTGTAAATCCACGGCAACAAATCTGCAATACATTAAAATATATGTAGGAGTCATCTGTGAAACAAACAAGGAAGAGAGTGTGTGAGAGAGAAGGGGACAAATCTCCATGGTTTCATCAAGTAAGCATTATAAACCCCAAATGACAATTATTGGATTTTTTTTGTTGTATCTGTAATTTTGTTTTGTTATTTGTTGTTTTTAGTATTGGAATGAAATACTGGATTACACTGGTTATGTTGTTGTTGTTGTTGTAATGAAATAGAGCGGAATGGATTTAGTATTCATATGCTCTTACCCCAACTAGTTTTGAATTAATGTGTATATGGTAGGAGTAGAATTTTTCCTAGACTGTAATTTGGTTCTTGAAAATTGTGTGTTTTCAGCTTAGATTTTGTGTATCTACAACCCCTTTTCGTGTATAGCTGCTGCATTAAGTGAATTTATTTGAAAGCTTCTTTTTTTTGGGGTTTTAATAAATCAATCCCTGTTTCCAATATGTTGCTGCTATGAAGTTGCTAATCAAATCATTTAGTAGGAGATCTTTAGTAATGTACTGTGGCAATAAGTTATAGGAATCTGCATTCATTTGATACATTAGTGTAGAAGGCTAGTAGGTAGTTGAGTTTTGTCCTTTCATACTAGTAGTTGTAGTATTATTCTTGTAGTTTTTTGTCCTTTGATTTATGCTACTATCTATTATTTTTTTGTACTTCAATTTCCGTATTAATTTGTGGTAGTTGCGGCTCCTTTTTCGGTCAGTTTTACCATGTTTTAAGTATTTTGCCATGACTTTTTCACTATTTTGAGTTACTTGTCCTTGTACCGAGGGTCTACTGGAAACGGCCTCTCTACCTCCCAATGTATGGGTAAGGTCTACGTGCACTCTACATTCCCCAGACCCCACTTTGTGGGATTTCATTGGGTATGTTGTTGTATACTTCACTTTTGAGTAAATGGGAAGGTTGAAAAGTTTGTCAAGAGCTTATCTGTGTGATTTATCTGGTAATTACCAATTCTTGTCTAAAATAACTTGCATTTATTGCAGCATCTTTGCATTTATTTTATATCTAAAAAAAACTTGTTGTGATACCATAACTATCTATCACGGGGAACAGTGGTATTGATACAAGATACAAGAAAAAGAAAGAGATAAGTGTGTTAAAATTTGCTGTATCTCATTAATATGACAGGTTTACACTTATGAAATCAGTTGATAACTCTTTATGGTGAGAGATCTTATGTAACTTTCATAATTTATATGCTAAGTTGGGTTACTGAATTCAGTTCATAAAGCACTCCGTCAGTCAATCTGGCCCCATAAAACCGCAGAGAGATGTTAATGTTTGCAGTAGTAATTGTTCGACTCTAAATAGTTTTCTAGGCTCTCTGTTTTTCCATTAATATCATGTGATGGTAGGTGAATTTGTAGTCTCCTTTGTTTCCCAACTTCAGATTCCCAAATGATGTTAACTGGACTGGAAGCTTTTTAAGAAGTGTTTATTTGTAGTGCTTTTTGAATACTCCAAAGCGTTGAATGCAATTAGGTTCTTTCAAAATCAGTCTATCTAGGTAAACATTGTACATGCTTTGAACTTATCTCTCTACTTCAAAGTGTATGTCATGGTGAGACATGACACTATTTCTTAAGGTAAACTTGGAGATGCATGTTAGTAGTAATTGGGAAGAGAAGTTAGACTAGTTTTTGAATTTGGATAATCCTAAACTTCTCTGAGTATCTTATTCAATGAGACATGAAATGTTAAAACACTTTGTTTCCAAATATAGTATATTAACATGGATGTTGAGGATTTATTAGTTGATCCCAACTGATTTAGCATTGAAGCATTGTTACTATTTATTTAGATAGAATTCCAGATATTACTTATTTTAATTCTATGATGTATTGTGCATCATATAATGATGGTGCATAGTATAACTCGGGTTCAGTATCACCTCAATCTAATCAGTTAACCAAATATCACAAAAGGAATATAAAGGATTAACGTAGGCAACCCAACTAGCTTGGGATTGAAGGTAGTTGATTGATAGAGTTAGTGAACCAAATTAAGGTCACCAAAAAAATTCGGTTACAGGTAAATCTTATTTTCCATTATTGATTTTCAGAAGAAGAATTGAATGTAAATCTAATCTAGTACTTTGTCCAAAGTTATAAGGATAGCCCCATTTCAAACTAGGATATAAACATTGTATTGAACTTGTTATGGTATATTCGGATATCCTGCTCCAAGCACCATTTAGTTATGCTTTAGCTGAACAAAACTGCTGACTGTTGAGTTGTTGTACATTCATTGCATATTTATCGTGCTGCTTGTTGCTAAAGAATGTGAACGGTTGTAGCTGTTGAATAATCCTAGTATAGGACTGAGGCATAGCTGTTGTTGTGTGAGTACTACTGCTTGTTAATTTCCAAAGGTTTTTCCATGTTTAAGATTGAAAGGTAAGACGTTATAACTTTTCTCAAGCTGCAATAAATTGGATTATCAGAATAGATCTATTGCTGATATCAAGTACATGCATTCATGTATGTATTGGTCTCTAACCATACATGCACCATTATATATACCATGTGTTTGTGTGGGAAACCATTGACCGTAGATAGACAAGCATAGGAAACGTTTACAATCGTCTGTGTGCATTTACCGAATATTACCTATTTCTCATTGTACTTTGCAGGTGTTGTCCCTTATATCTTTCTGCTACTTCTTGTTGGATGCGCAGCCAGACCTCTCTACCCACTTCCTGGCAGAAGAAATGATAGGAATAAACAGCCTTTACAAACATTTAGAGCGTACAACATCGCACACCGAGGTTCAAATGGAGAAATTCCTGAAGAAACTGCAGCAGGATACATGGTATGTCTGCAAGAGAATCAGCATATAGTTTTCAAAACAATCCGGTTTCTAAAGTAGCAAATAGGAATCAGGTCTATCTCCAATGAAATGGCTTCACTTAAGGTCACATTGTTGATACTGAAATTGGTAACTACTACCAACAATTATAGGGGAATTTTTTTTTGTTGCTGCTTGCAGTAACTGATACTGAAATAGAAGCAAACTGGCTGTTTCTTTAGATAAACTGCAAAACATGCTCCTGAAACTCTAGTATTATGCAGAGAGCTATTGAAGAGGGTGCTGATTTCATCGAAACAGATATTTTAGCGTCTAAAGATGGGACTCTTATATGCTTCCATGATTGCATCCTTGATGATACAACTGATATAGCAAATCACAAGGAGTTTGCTGATCGAAAGAGGACCTATGAAGTTCAAGGGGTTAACACTACTGGATATTTTCTGGGTATGGATGTTTATAATTTCACTTGTGCTAACTTCTATTTTTTTCCCCGGTCAATAATAGATTATGTCCTTTCTGCTGTCATTTTGTGTTTGCTTCATTTTACCCATGTGTATTAGCAAACGTAAATAATTATGTTCTTCTAAGTGTTGTACTATTTCTTTACTGATATAATATGTATCATTACTCATCTATTAGTAATTTCTTGTACCAATATGCAGTTGATTTCACCCTTGAAGAATTGAAGCTTCTGCGTGTAAAGCAGAGATATCCTTTCAGAGATCAGCAATATAATGGTTAGTTTTTAAAAGATTCCTGTAAATAGAAAACAAGATAGGGAAGTTTATGCTTTGTGAAATGTAACACGAGCCAAAAATGTTGTTTTTGATTGATTTTGTCCAGCAACAAGACATGCATGCTCCTGCTATTATTCTATACAGTAATAGTTTTCTTCAGAAAAACGCATCCCATTGCCTCCAATAGTTTTCACCGTCTTTATTTTCAATTAACATGCAGGAGACTTTTCTATTATAACTTTTGAGGAGTTCATCTCAATTGCATTGGATGCCCATAGAGTTGTTGGAATATATCCAGAGATAAAAAATCCAGTCCTTATCAACCAACACGTGAGTTCTTTTCCTATCTGCTACAAAATAGGGGAAACTGAATTTTATTGCGAGTGTGTTTTGCTGGAAAATCAGTTGGTACTCTTAGGTATTATTCTCAGTTTTCCTAATGTGTGACTTTCAGTTATCTATACACTAACTGTTGGTTCCAACAGGTCAAATGGCCAGGTGGTAAGAAATTCGAGGACAGGTTTGTCGAGACACTGAAGAAGTATGGCTATAAAGGTTCATATATGTCGAAGCAATGGTTAAAGCAGCCTGCATTTATTCAATCTTTTGCACCAACATCACTAGTTTACATATCAAATCAAACAGACCTGCCTAAGATCTTCCTCATTGATGACATGATTACGCCAACTCAAGACACCAATCAGGTTTTCATTCCCCCGCCCCACCCCGCACCTAGCTAGCACTGTATGTGACAAAGAAGTTGACTATCTTAATGCGGGAAATGTTAAATTCCAACAAGGAAAAAAGGAAGCTTTTACCCACAATTTAGAAGCATATACAAAAAGGAAACCCAAACTTCTAGGACTTTGATAAAAGTGTCAACTACATCTGCAGTCTATATGCATACGTGGTAAAGATTTGTAAAAAGCATGGAATATTAAGATTCCTGTTTAAAATTTTACAGGATTAACAAGTACATTTTACAGGCTTGATAAAAAATAGAAATTGACAATTTGCTAATTAACAAATGAACCTACATTCTAACATGTATTCTCTTAAAAGGAATATGACGTGTTGAAAAATATTCCCTAGAGAAATCTGTTTGTCACACCGTTTTGCTATTGCTAAGAAAATTAATGCTCTTTTTACATTTCAGTCATATTGGGAGATAACTTCAGACAGTTATCTTGACTTCATCAAGGAATATGTGGTGGGGATTGGGCCTTGGAAGGACACCATAGTTCCTGTTTCCAGAAATTATCTGGATACACCTTCTGATCTCGTTGCAAGAGCACATGCCCGTAACCTACAGGTATGTGATCAATCATTGTTTCTGGAACATCGTTGACATGTGAATTTAATTGGTGATATGCTCTTTCCTTCCAGTGATCTCTGGTCCACAGTTATTTGATTGTGCACTAAGATTAGATTACTTCTAAATGAAGGGAAGGAAAATACCTATCTGTCATATAAATTGTTTTGAATTGGAATGCACATGTTATGCTAGCAGAGCATTGAGTTCTTTCTGGTGCAAGTTTGAGGGTGCTAGGTTGCTTCTAGTTAGCCTCTCTACTTGGTGAGTGTCCGTCTCTAAGTGCCAGGGTCGTTGCTTTTATGCATTGATGGATGATGTTTGAATTTGCTGTTCTGCCTTCTATTGTAGATTTTATGTTTAGCACACCTCTTCTTGGAATTCTTGAGTCTCATTAACTAGTGCCTTCTGAATCATTGAGTTTTCAAAGAAACTGAAAGAACCTGCTTTGATGTCTATCTCATGGGTAAAAATGGCCTTTATTGTTTCTCTTTTCTTTCATGCAATTCATCTTAATCATACACATTCATCCTCTGAATTTCAATAACAAATCCAGGTTCATCCATACACTTTCCGTAATGAGAACAAATTCTTACACTTCAACTTCAGTGAAGATCCATACAACGAGTATGACTACTGGATAAACAAGATAGGAGTTGATGGACTCTTCACAGACTTCACAGGCAGCCTTCACCACTATCAAGAATGGACCAGCCCATTTGCATCTGGAGACAAAGAAGCAACTAGGCTTCTGCATAAGATTGAATTGATGCTTTCCAAGTTCAAATACTTCAACTGAGATAAATTGTATTTGACATTGTCTGATCAAGGCAATGCTATTTATTGGTCTGTATATATCTTTGGCTTTCCCATTTATATTTACCAAAATAAGAACATGTTTCCATATCAATATATTGTAACTGGTGCAAAAACACTCTTGAAGCGTTTGGACCCTCTAAACCGATCTCTTAGGCTATTTTCTTATACTAGAAATTCTCCATTTTTCGGATTTTTGTTTCTTGTGCTTCTTTGGTGCCATTTGAAATGGAGTTTTGCAAAACTTCTTTACATATTGTCCCTTTAGCAGGCACATTACATTCTGCCTACTTGCTTCTTGGGTTTTAACATCTTCTTTTAGCATTCTTTTACAACAAGATCGTAATAAGGAGGAAAAAAACAGATGTCAATTAACATGCATATGTTTCATTATTGAAGTGGTTCAATATATCTAGTTTACTCACACAATAGTTCCATCAATTTCTGACTACTTAGTGAGTTAGTTTTCAGTTTCTAGTAAAAAGCATTCCTTTTTAGTTGCCTTAACATACCGTTTAGAGCTTAAAGGAGAAGTTAGTAGATGAATGACAAAATCAAATCTTGTATGCTTCAATGCTTCTCGAGCGAGAGAACCTGCAACTAAGTTTTCTTCTCTTAAGTTATGCTTAATTCTGAGGGTCCCCAATTGGCGCATCAAGAACATGTGATCATAGAAGAGGGTTATGAGATCTAAACCTGAAGAAATACTATCTCTATTTTGTTTTATGAAATGGAGGTTACTTTGATTTGTATATTATACAAGTAATTTTACGTAGTAATATATAATTTTTTATATTACTGGCTTAATTGAGATGGTCGTGTAATGGTATTTATTTATATTTGTCAGTACATTACTTAAGTCTGTTATAAACTAGATAATGATTCCGTAACGGGATGGCCTAGTGGTTGTGATATACACTACTAAAGCACAAGCAAATTTCCGATGAAATTTTCTCATATTTTTCGATGAACCAGAGACGGATCAGAAAGATCTTCCACCACGTAGAAAAAGGAATAAGAAGGGCGACCATTCAATTGACAGGGTCAGCGTTCCGGAGCAGCCCAATCCTCTGAGAGAAAACGAAAGAGCCTTCCCACTGAGAGAGAAAGCCAGCCTTTCGAGAAAGCACCACCCCTTCAAAAAAAAATCATGAAAATTTGTTAGTTTTTAGTAGTGATGAAATAATAAGTTGTATATGTAGGTTTTCGTTGGGTTCATGTACGTAGCGGAATTTGAAAAAGTTTGTGTTTCAAACCCAACAAGCGACGAACTGTAGGATGATTATGTAGTAATATAAAACACGTCAATACATAACATGTATATAACCGTAATACTTTGATAGAATACTTACGATTTGGAAACTCTGGAGTCTTTTAGTAATTTTCGAGAGTGCGCACGCAATTGATCCTCGACAGCAAGTTCCAAGAACTCCGATGTATACCTCCTTCGAACAACTAGGAAATTCGGCAGAAGTTCAAGAGAGAGTTTTATTCTAGGTCTCTAAGACTTAGAATAATATATGAATAAATGTATCGAATAATGAATGAGGAGGTTCTCTATATATAGGTGAAATTAGGGCAAAATTCAGATTTTGGGTTGGGCTCAAAGCCTGGCCCAAAACGAATTGCAGCAGGCCAATCTGATTTGGCCTGTTGTCCAATTAGCGTCGCGGCTCTGCCCATAGGGCGCGCGGCGCCTCGCCCTTTTCACAAAATATTTTCAGCACATTTTAATTAAATCCAAAATCCAATCTTGACTTAATTAAATAATTTCCATCAAATAGAAATTATAACATAGTTATTATTAATTTAAATATCTCGATTCCAAATTGAATATTTAACACTTTCTCAATACACCCTTAGATCGAAGAAACAATTGGCATAGTGTTACCCTACAGGTCTTCACATAACGACACTAATCATATTAGGGTCTACACGGAAGTCCTAGATGGCGCCATAAGACGAACTCAATATGTGAAGTATAATTACACGAATTTAGTAAACTGAACCTCTATGTGGGAAGATAGAATCTTTTCATTCTCGATGCACTCGATCAAGCTTGGATTTGCCAAGTGTCTATCCAAATGGCTTGATCATTATATCTCATCTATATTGGTTGACAACAAGACCATATTCTAGATATGTCTATTGCGTTGGCCAACAACTTAGTCAACCCAATATCAATGAGAAGCTGAGTGTTCTCTCGAATATACACTCGAGGAATTAATCCTAATCTTGGCTCAACTACCACCTTTAATCCACATTGTAATGTACCCAATACAAGTCGTATCTCAACCTATAAGGCATTTGAGCTTAGGACATGATCAAAGTATACTACTCTGTAGACAATGTGTGTATTGACATCAAGTTTAAGAAATTTTATCTCCCACACGCTGATCATACTTTGACATGTATAACAAACTGTATATCAGTAGGGTATACCGATACTTCCAAAGTATACATGTGTCCATCACGAGTAGCCATTACTCATAGCATGTGAGACATGTTACATCCTTTAAGGATGTGATGCAGACCACATGTCGACTTATCACATATCATCGATATCTCATTCTCAATGATCATTAGTCGAGGCTATTTTAAGAGTTACGTTATAATATTAATATCTCACACTATTAATAACAACGTAACCTCTAGGTATGCATATTATAGAATATTACAAACAATCAACTAATAATTCAATAATTGCAAATGCCAAAATATTAATCTTCATTAATAATAATACGAACGTGTATAAAGTACATTTGTCCTAATATAGATTGCCTCTGGGACATATACTTTCAATCTCCCACTTGGCCTAGAGCCAATCTTTAACATATCTAATGTCCATATTCTCAAAATGACCATTATGCTTGACTGAGCTTAATGGTTTAGTGAATGGGTCAGCTAGATTATCGTCTGTGGGAACATAGTCTAATCTAATCTCTTCGGTCTCCACCATCTCCCTGAGTATGTGAAACTTCTTTGGTACATGCTTGTTTCTGTTTGTTGATCTTGGTTCCTTAGCCTGTGCAATCGCACCAGTGTTGTCACAATAAATAGTTATTGGACAACTGGCACTCGGAACAACCCTTAGTTCCTTCAGGAACTCAGAAATCGCAGTTGTAGCTTGTTTGGAACTTTTCCAGCTCACTGGCCCACCATTGGAAATGAACGTGTACCCAGACTGAGATTTGAAGTCATCAAGATCCGTCTGGAAGCTAGCATCAGTGTACCCAGTAGCAGCTAGCTTTTCTTCCCCACTATAGACTAAGAAGTAATTTTTAGTTCGTCTAAGATACTTAAGAATACTCTTGACTGCTTTCAAGTGTTCTCCCCAGGATTCTGCTGGAATTTGTAAGTCATACTAAGTGCAAAGGCCACATCTGGCCTAGTACAGGTCATGGCATACATGATCGATCATATAGCTGAAGCATATTGGATCCTCTTTATGCGCTCAAGTTCTATAGCATTAGAAGGAATGTCCTTCTTAGATAACTTGATGTCTTGACCCATAGGTAGACCGCATTTCTTGGAATTTTCCATAGAAAAACGTCTAAGCACTTTGTCTATCTAGAGTCTAGACTGTGATAGCCCCAACAATCTATTAGGTCTATCTCTATAGATCCTAATTCCCAGAATGTAGCAGGCTTCACCTAAATCCTTCATCATAAAGGTACTGGACAACCACTCCTTGACTGACTGCAAGAGAATCTTATTGTCTCCCATTATCAATATATCATCTACATATATAATAATGACGGCAATACTCATATCTTTGCGTTTAATGTAAACACAGGGATCATCTTTACTTCTGATGAAATCAAATGACTTGATAGCCTTGTCAAAGCAAATGTTCCAACTCCTCGAGGCTTGCTTAAGCCCATAAATGGACTTTTGTAGCTTGCATACAACATTTGGTTTGGACTTAGACAAAAAACCCTCAGGTTGTTTCATATACACTTCCTCAACTAGATTACCATTGAGGAAAGCGGTTTTGACGTCCAACTGCCAAATATCATAGTCATAATATGCAGCTATTGCAAGCAAAATTCGAATGGACTTAATCTTAGCAATAGGTGAAAAAGTTTCATCATAATCGACCCCAGACAGTTGATTATAACCTTTAGCCACCAACATTACTTTATAAGTCTGTACCTTGCCAAATGCATCGATCTTCTTCTTGAAGACCCATTTGCATCCTATGGGTTTAACCCAGCTGGCAAATCAATCAAGTTATACACTTGATTGATGTACATAGATTCCATCTCGGATTTCATGGCTTCTTGCCATCTCTTTGAATCAATGTCCAATATTGCTTCGCTATAGGTTGTAGGATCATCGTTATCGGGAACATCTATCTCACTGTGTGTTTCTAGAAGTAGATTTAGTTTTTCAGAAGGACGATGAGTCCTATTAGACCTACGGGGTTGATTGTTTTGCAGTTCAGTGCTTGGTATGTTCTGACTGTGAGAGGGTTCTTGTGTGTTGGATAATTCACTAACTTGAGAGCTTTCAGGAATATCATTTTCATGTATTTCCTGAATGGGAGGAGGTGCAACCATTGCATCTACTCCCAAAGGCTATGTAGGAGGATCTTGCATTTCTGCATTGCTCCTCGTAACACTCCCACTGGCTGAATGGCGTACTTGAAGTACCCAATCTTTGTCAAATACTCTCACTGAATTCTTCCCTTGGTCATTCGGCAAGGATTCAACCTCCATGTTATCTCGCGGCTCTTGAATTTCTTCAAGTTCTATCTTTGTGCAACTATGTTCCTTGTAGACATATTCTTCTTCAAGGAAAGTTGCGTTCCTGGAAGCAATGACCTTATGTTCTCCAGAAAGATAGAAGTAGTATCCTTTAGTTTCCTTTGGATACCCCACGAAGTAACATTTCTCACTTTTGAATTCCAACTTGTCGGTGAGCATCTTCTTAACATATGCAAGGCACCCCCAGGGTCTCATATGTTTAAGAGTTGGCTTCTTGCCACACCATATCTCATATGGTGTCTTTTCTACTGACTTGGAAGGAACCCTGTTCAGAACATATATTGAGGTTTGTATAGCATCCCCAAAGGTATGTCAGTAGAGCTGAGAAGTTCATCATAGATCGAACCATATCCAATAAGGTTCGATTTTTCCTTTCGGCAACACCATTCATCTGTGGTGTTCTAGGAGGTGTCCATTCTAATTGGACTCCATGTAGCTTTAAGTAATCCAAAAACTCCTTGCTAAGTATTCACCTCCTCGATCAGATCGAAGGTTCTTGATACTCGTTGCTAGTTGTTTCTCTATTTCAGACTTGTACTCCTTGAACTTTTCGAAGGCCTCGGATTTGTGTTTCATAAGATACACATATCCATACCTTGTGAAGTCGTCGTAAAAGTAATGAAGTAAGGGAAATCTCTCTTAGCTTGAGTCGAGAATGATACACATACATCAGTATGTACCAACTCAAGCACCTTCTTGGCTCGCACACCCTTCCTAGAAAGTGGCTTGTTGGTCATCTTACCTTTCAAACAGGATTCGCAGTTACCATAAGACTCCAAGTCAGATAGTTCGAGGTAGTCAAGCTTCCTTAACCTTGGTATCCTTGTTTCGTTGATATGACCAAGTCTACAATGCCGTAGGTAGAGTTTCTGTTACTTATCTTAGCTCGTTTATTTTGTACGTTGAATATTTCTCGACTACAGTTTAATGTATATAATTCATCCACAAGAGGAGTAGTTCCATATATAACATTATCAAAAGACAGTACATGACTGTCATTATAAATATATGAGAAAAAACCCCCCATGTTCAAAACAGGGATAGAAATGATATTCTTCGTTAACGAGGGTACATAGTAACAATCATTTAACACTAGACAATAGCCACAAGACAAATTTAATCTATAAGTTCCTACGCGCTCAGCATCCACTCGTGCTCTATTTCCAACGCGTAGGTCCACCTCTCTTGGTCTAACCTTCCTGCTATCAGTTAGCCCCTGCACATTGGTACAAATGTGTGAGCCACAAGCGGTATCCAATACCCAGGAATAAGAGTTATTTATAGACATATTTATTTCAATGACGTACATACCTTGTCCACTAGAGGTAGATGCACCTGGTGCTTTTCCTCCCCGTGGTGCAGTGTAGTCCTTCTTCCAATGCCCCATCTTGTTACAGTTGAGGCATACATCCTTAGCCGGATTCACCTTCTTCTTCTTCACACCTCCTTTAGGCTTCATAGCTGATGGCGCAATGAATGCTTTGCCCTTCTTCTTCTGCCATTCCTTACCTTTCGGCTTGAGCCGGCTAGTAGAGCTCACCATGAACACAACTTTGACTTTGGTAGTTGAAGATTCAAAGGTCTTGAGCATGTTATGCAGCTCTGCAGACTCGCTTTCGTTTCGTTCATGTTGTAGTTTACAATAAAATTCTCGAACGAACGAGGGAGAGAATTCAGGATGAGGGTGGAAGCGACACTTTTCTACAGCTTTATACCAATCGAGGCCAGCCTTTCTATCAGCCCTATCATCTTCAACACATGCTGAGACACTTGGCCCCCTTCATTTAGCTTACACATGAAGAGTTCTATCAACAACTCATATTCCTTAGTTTGGGACTGAGAGTCGTAGATACTTTTCAAGTGTTCGAGCATTTCGTTAGGACCCATGTTTTTGTGTTGTCTCTGAAGCTCCACTGACATGGAAGACAACATCACGCACTGTGCTGAAGTGGCGTCGTCTAGGTTCTTCTGGGAGGCTACCTTATCGAATGTGGCATATTCTGCAGAATCCTCGGCATGGACTATGGGGAATACTTTGTTCAATACGTATTCTATCGTTTCTTGCCTTAGAACAATTCTCAGATTCCTTAGCCAGTCTAGATAGTTGGGTCCAATAAGTTTGTTCATTTCCATCAACATTTTCAATGATAGGCTCGACATTTTGATAATCTTAAGAGTTAGATAGACAAGAAATTAAACTCAAATTTATTTCCTATTATAAACATTTATTTAGGCTAATCAACATGGACTTTTGTTTAATTAGCTCCCACTATTTTAACATACTTCTATGACCCCATGATAGAATACGAACCTATATTAATTTAAGGTCATAATGGGCCAAGATCCAAGCCTATGGTATCTCCGTATTTGCTTTGGCTGATAACTTCAATAACACGTCTTGGTAGGTTCTAAATCAATTGCAAAACTTATTTGCAACTCTTGGTTGATCAAATATTATATTTAATCTTGCGTCCTTAGATTAGTCCGACACTTTGGCGCCAAGATTTGTCTAAGCAAGTCAACCCCATTACACGACTGTATTTTTGTATCTAAGTAAATTTGGCCTTTGTGAGCAAACACTTTGGTGTAAAATACTCATAAAAGTTTATCATCTACCTTTACATTCAAAACACATCTATGAAAGAGTCTGGGTCCTCGTAGACTTAGAGCAAATGCTTTGGCATAAATACTCGTATCACTGAAAAGGATCTTGCACTCTAACAATTATAATGGACGACGCATTTTAATTTAGACTTGTATTTAAAATTTGGGAAACATTTTAGTTTCGGGGATTTTAACCAAGATCAACAATTTGTGTCATATCCAATACGGCATTTAATCATGCAATGTCTAAAAACACATTTAGTTGGGAACTATCAACCCAATAGCCATGAATAAGATGGTTTGATCAGTTACTGGGCGCCGCCTACCCAGACAGTTATAGAGGACATTATGCTAATAATTAAATGTACGCATTTAAACACTTAGCATATAGTTCGTATATTATTCAATAATATACAATTAATAATAATCATGGGTTAACTTGTTTAAACTCTAAAATTTAAGTCTAATCCAAACAGTCCCTTAAACATTTTCTGATTTTAAAAACTGATTTTCAGGATATTTCTGTAAATTCCAGATTTTCAGAATTTATAATTTAGTCCCTCAAGAATTTAAATTTCAATTTTGAACCCCTTTAAATTCAGAAAATCTAATTTTAATTTTCAAAAAATATTTTCAGATTTTAGGGACCTATCTGTAATTTCAAAATTTAAATTAATTACAGATTTGTCCCAAAGGACCAAATCTGCTTATTTGAAAAAGTTTTAATTTCAGATTCTGAAACTCTTAAACTTCAGAATCAGAATCTAAAACTTTTAAAACTTCATTTTTTGATTCAAAAAAAAAATCATCGGGATGAACAGTGTCGCGGCGCTCCACCATGGAGCCGCGACGTCTTGTCAAACCCTAGGTGGCGCCGCGATGCTCCATCACGGAGTCGCGGCGCCTCCATCTCAGAAACACAAAATCTGCATTTTGAAACCCTAAAACTGGTTTAGGGTCAGATTTGCAGATTCATCTTCATTACCCTTCACTGTCAAAAACTCGTTCATCGACCATCATCCAATCTCTTCTCGTTCTTCGCTTCAGTGCACCATGTTCGCAATGAACCGGTTACGCACATCGACTTAGAAGAGTTAGATCAGAATAACTTTCTCGATTATATCATTATTTAATAGTTCGGGAGACAAGTATGTTGTGCCTTTAAGATATTAGATTTTC
Source organism: Anisodus tanguticus (assembly GCA_034509755.1). Classification (NCBI taxonomy): domain Eukaryota; kingdom Viridiplantae; phylum Streptophyta; class Magnoliopsida; order Solanales; family Solanaceae; genus Anisodus; species Anisodus tanguticus. The sequence continues at coordinate 44,219,444 of CM067543.1, read as the reverse complement.
AAGCTTTAAACGACATAAAATTTTAGATTTAAATAAATTATAACCCATATTATTATCAATGATTACTACATAATCACACAAAACAGCCCTGCCTCTGATACCACTGTAGGTTTTCGTTGGGTTCGTGTACGCAACGGAATTTGAAAAAGTTTGTATTTCAAACTCAACAAGCGACGAACTGTAGGATGATTATGTAGTAATATAAAATACGTCAATACATAACATGTATATAACCGTAATACTTTGATAGAATACTTACGATTTGGAAACTCTGGAGTCTTTTAGTAATTTTCGAGGGTGCGCACACAATTGATCCTCGACAGCAAGTTCCAAGAACTTCGATGTATACCTCATTCGAACAGCTAAGAAATTCGGCAGAGGTTCAAGAGAGAGTTTTATTCTATGTCTCTAAGACTTAGAATAATATATGAATAAATGTATCTAATAATGAATGATGAGGTACTTTATATATAGGTGAAATTAGGGCAAAATTCAGATTTTGGGTTGGGCTCAAAGCCTGGCCCAAAACAAATTGCAGCATGCCAATCTGATTTGGCATGCTGCCCAATTAGCGCCACGGCTCGCCCATTGGGCGCCGCGGCGTCTCGCCCTTTTCACAAAATATTTTCAGCACATTTTAATTAAATCCAAAATCCAATCTTGACTTAATTAAATAATTTTCATCAAATAGAAATTATCCCATAGTTATTATTAATTTAAATATCTCGATTCCAAATTGAATATTTAACACTTTCTCAATACACCCTTAGATCGAAGAAACAATTGGCATAGTGTTACCCTACAGGTCTTCACATAACGACACTAATCATATTAGGGTCTACACGAAAGTCCTAGATTGCGCCATAAGACGAACTCAATATGTAAAGTATAATTACACGAATTTAGTAAACTGAACCTCTATGTGGGAAGATAAAATCTTTTCATTCTCGATGCACTCGATCAAGCTTGGATTTGCCAAATGTCTATCCAAATGGCTTGATCATTATATCTTATCTATATTGGTTGACAACAAGACCATATTTTAGATATGTCTATTGCGTTGGTCAACGACTTAGTCAACCCAATATCACTGAGAAGCTGAGTGTTCTCTCGAATATACACTCGAAGAATTAATCCTAATCTTGGCTCAACTACCACCTTTAATCCACATTGTAATGTACCCAATACAAGTCGTATCTCAACCTATAAGGCATTTGAGCTTAGGACATGATCAAAGTATACTACTCTGTAGACAAGGTGTGTATTGACATCAAGTCTAAGAACTTTTATCTCCCACACGCTGATCATACTTTAGACATGTATAACAAACAATATATCAGTAGGGTATACCGATACTTCCAAAGTATCCATGTGTCCATCACGAGTAGCCATTACTCATAGCATGTGAGACATCTTACATCCTTTAAGGATGTGATGCAGACCACATGTCGACTTATCACATATCATCGATATCTCATTCTCGATGATCATTAGTCGAGGCTATTTTAAGAGTTACGTTATAATATTAATATCTCACACTATTAATAACAACGTAACCTCTAGGGATGTATATTATAGAATATTACAAACAATCAACTAATAATTCAATAATTGCAAATGTCAAAATATAAATCTCCATTAATAATAATACGAACGTGTATAAAGTACATTTGTCCTAATATAGATTGCATCTAGGACATACATATACTTTCAGTATATTCAGTGTGTATTTACTTTAGCTTTGTGGACCGCGGACATGATTATTTTGGCAACCTGTAAGTATAAGATTAATATGACGCTCGATGAATTAGTTAAGATATATGCAAGCTATTACGCACATATCAATTGATGTATTAAAAACAAGTACGAATGATTATAGAAGAGAATATCAAAGTAGTTTCAAAAGGTTTGCTATATAACTATCGTATGAAAAAGTTTTAAATTCGATAAATGTGGTAAATTTAAATCAATAAAAAGTTAAATATGCTAAATGTATATCACAAAATTGTACCAAAGGTGCCATTATTCTATTCACTAGTATTCCCTTGATTACACCTTGCGCAAGAAACCAAGAAGCGGTCCTCGCCTGACCAATGCTCTCAAAGAACCATTCGACGCTTACCTTCACCGTAAATCCATCCTTTTCAGTACTACTGCAACTTCACTTGAAGAATCAGAACTTGCTCGAAAGATTGTATATAAATGGGATTGAAGGGCTGTTATTGAATGGAAATATGTTAAAATTCTTTTATGCCTCCTTTTTCTTCTGTACCCCTTAGTTAAGTGTTCTAATAATTGCTGCAGCTTCTCCCGAATTGTGGCAAGCGTATAAGCCATCTGTGTGGGTTACAACAATGGCAGGAAACGGAAAGTAAGTAACTACTAACTATTATAACAAACTGAAATTACAACCACTTTGATATTTTGCGGGGTCGAGTTATGTCACTCTGTTTTAAGACAAGATTGACCCGTATATATTATGAACAATAGTCTACCAAAATAAAACAGCAACTTAACAAATGATCAAAGGAAACTCAAGTGTTACTTTTGAAGAACATAGAGTAACGAAATGATGCTGGAGAGGAAGAAGAAGATTTCTAATTTTTCTGTCTCTTGCTACAACAATTGAGCCAAAGACTTCAATTTATAGTGTAAGGAGGGTGATTTCTCAACTAGCCAACAAATGGCTTTTAATAGTCATGTAATGGCACTTAGTGAGGAATTATATTCAGCCAAGTAAATGACCGAGTTTATGTACAAAGTAATGGAGATTCAATGCTCCAAAACCAACCCAAAAGGAAGAAACTGCCTTCCGTCGCTGGACCTCTTCCCAATTTGATCTTTCCTGAAACTTCAGGGACCAAACTGTAAATATTAAGCAATTTGGGGTTCAAAAAGATAATATCAGAATAAGCCCAACAACCCACGACTCGAGCCCGGAAAGGACGGGACGGGCGGGCGGCGGCGGCGCGCGTGTGGGCTTAGCCTCAAATCCAACACATCTAGGTCATCATTCCTTCAAACACATGGGTTACCCTTGGAGTCCCAAACCCTTATCCATTTTTGAGACTTATAAAATGAACAAATCTTCTTTTCCCCACTGAGAGGGAGATTTGTTCCACAACATATTTTCATGCTTCAAACACCTCACTTCGTAGACCAATATCTCTTTCATTTCTTAACGAAATTTGACGATCTTTGGCCCTACGGTCATTTACCCACTTAGTAGATTATGCACGTGTGAAGAACCAAAGTCTCCAACATGCGGAACCCTAGTGTTTAAATCATTAAAGATGGGTGGACGCAACTCCTACCAAAGGCAAATTTCCAACAATCCCCTCTTGAAAGAGATTTTGGCGCACTACAAGGTGCCTATTTCCAGCAATATTTCAGCGGACCGATGTTGCATCAAGAGAGGTAGCTTCAGCTTTGAACCTTTCATAGTTAAATACCATCGGACTTACTTACTGCGGTGAACGTGATGTCTTGAGCCGTCAGTGTTTAGTGTAAGTCAAGTCAATAGTACCAACACAACAACTTTCCTTACTCTATTCTTCGTAATGTTTTGTCCGTTGTGGCCGTAGGCACTTCTTAGATTTTTAAGTGCGTTCATTTGAGGCGGCATGTCCTCGCACTTAAATAGGTGGTCTCCTACAAGGTATCCTGCTATACCCCAATTCACAAGTGTTAGGAACCATTGAAAGTTTCTCCAAACCTAACCTCAACCGTTGAGGATCATTAAAGGTTTTGAAACTTAACATTTACCTACACTGTAGATAGCATTTAACGTTTATCGCGGGAATGGCTTTGGGTTTATGTTCCTTACATAAATCATAACCCGAAGTGCTCTTGCTTCCACCGAAGCGCTCAACTGAACCTTTACTGCTTAGTTTTTCCATTGAACCAAATTCCTGGGATCTCCAGTCAATAAGGTTGGGTTACCACCGTATTGGTCCTTAAAGCTTGAGTTTTAAGCCCATTCTCCTAGACAAGCAGAATATCTGATCTCTGGGTATGCCCTTTGTCAGTGGGTCTGCTATGTTATCCTTTGATTTTATGTAATCAATGGATATTATATACCCGTGGTGATTAGCTGCCTAACGGTCTTATGTCTCCGTCAAATATGACGAGATTTGCCGTTGTACATAGAACTTCGTGCCCTTCCTAAAGCCGATTGGCTGTAGCAGTGAATCATCGCTGAAGGTACGAGTTTGTCCCAACAAGGGACATTCTCTAAGAAAGTCGTGAAGCCACTTAGCTTCTTCTCCTGCTTTGTCTAAAGCGATAAACTCCGACTCCATCGTGGATCGGGCGATGCAAGTTTGCTTAGAGGATTTCCAAGACACAGCCCCACCACTAATTGTAAATATATACCCACTGGTGGACTTGGTGTTCTCTATATCAGATATCCAGTTTGCATCACTGTACACCTCTAGTACAACTGGATATCTCGAATAATGTAACTTGTAATTTAGCGTGTACTTCAGGTAACGTAGCACCCGATTCAACGCTTTCCAATGATCATTACTTGGATTACGGGTAAACCTAGCCAACTTATTGACTGCATAAGTATCAGGTCGGGTGCAGTTTGTTATGTACATCAAACTCCCAATCACATGTTCATATTGCTCCTGGCATACGGGTGCACCACGATTTTTATCAAGCTTTTGATTTCTATCCAGTGGTGACTTCATAGGCGAACTGTCAAACACCTCAAACTTTCTCAAAACATCCTCGATGTAGTGAGACTGAGATAAGACCAGTCCGTCATACGTCTTAGAGATTTTTATCCCTAAGATGACATCTGCGATACCCATATCCTTCATGTCGAAGCATTGTTTCAACATGTTCTTAGTCTCTAGGATTAAGCTAAGACTGCTTCATGTGATCAACATGTCATCTACGTACATGCATATCATGACGAACGAGTCAGAATTACCTTTCGTGTAGACACATTTGTCACACTCATTAATGGAGAAACCCTTTGATAGTCGAGTACTATCAAACTTTTCGTGTCATTGCTTCGGGGCTTGTTTTAGCCCATACAGAGATTTGACAAGTCGACAGACTTTCTTCTCTTGCCCTAGAACCACATACCCCTCGGGTTGTTCCATATAGATTTCTTCTTCTAAATCATCATTTAGGAAGGTTGTCTTAACATCCATTTGATGTATCTCAAGGTCATGCAACGCTGCAATTGCAATAAATACTCGTATGGACGCCATCCTAGACACCAGGGAGTACGTGTCAAAATAGTCAAGGCCTTCTTTCTATCGATAGCCCTTGACTACCAACCTGGCTTTGTACTTGTCTATAGACCCATCTGCTTTATACTTCCGCTTGAGTATCCATTTACAACCCAACGGTTTATTTCCCGGAGGAAGATCAACCAACTCCCAAGTATGGTTATGCAGGATGGAGTCTATTTCACTATGAATAGCTTCTTTCCAGAGCGGTGCCTCTGGAGTTGACAAAGCTTCAGCAATTGTCCTTGGTTCGTCATCAACCATATAAGCTACAAAGTCAGAACCGAAGGTTTTATCCTTCCTAGCCCTTTTACTTCGCCTAGGTTCCATCTCTGGAGTCTCTAAGTTCTGAGAATCTGGAACACTAGATTCCGGATATTCAGCCACTTCGAAGTCCACTAGATCTGAACCATCTAGATCCAGCAGTCAACGACTCCTGGTTCCCGAGAGCTCTGTTCATAACTTCGTTTGCAAGAGGTTATGTCTTTTTCCTTTCTAGGAAAAGTATCCTCAAAGAATTGAGCATTCCTTGATTTCATAATTGTACCCCCGTGGATATCTGGAATATCTGACTTATGCACTAAGAAGCGATAAGCACTACTGTTATTTACATAGCCGATGAAAATGCAATCTACAGTCTTAGGCCCAATCTTGACCTGCTTTGGATTAGACACTTCGACCTTTGTCAAATAACCCCACACCTTTAAATATTTATAGGTAGGTTTCTTTCACTTTCATAATTCATATAGAGTTTTGCCCTTACCCTTATGTGGGACTCTATTAAGAATCGTATTAGCGGTAAGGACATCTTTTCCCCAGATGTTTTGGGGAAGACCGGAATTTATGAGAAAGGCATTCATCATTTCCTTCAATGTGTGGTTCTTGCGTTCAGCAACACCGTTCGACTGAGGTGAGTATGGAGCCGTCGTTTGATGAACAATGACCAATTCGGCGCAATATTCCTCAAATGGCGCTACGTATTCTCCCCTTCTATCGCTACGAATTGATTTAATCTGCATGCTTAGTTGGTTCTCAACTTCTGCTTTGTAGCGTCGGAATGCTTCAAAGGCTTCATCTTTACTTTTCAACAAGTAAAGGTAACAATACCTTGTGATATCATCAATGAGTGTCACAAAGTACTTGTTCCCCCCTAGTTTGTGCTTCAAATCACATATATCTGTGTAAATAAGTTCTAGAGGAGCGGTATTCCTTTTGACGGATTGAAAAGGAATCTTTGTGAGTTTTGCCTCTACGCACACCTCACACTTATGCTGACGGCAACAACTCCAACTCCACTAACCTTTGGATGGACTTATAGTTAACATGTCATAATCTATGATGCCATAAATTAGAAGACTCAAGCAAGTAAGAAGAAGCTTCAATTTTATTGCTTGGACGCATTACAGACATAGCGTTAACTTTCTGGAACTTGCGTTTCTTGCTTGAGTTCCCTTTTGCCTCAGCCAGATTTGCCTTTGTCTCAGCGGGTTGCTTTCCCCTAGGAAAGGCCTTCTTATTATCTTTCCGAATCTGGAGTTTGATAATAAGTTCCTCAAAGGTCATTTCCTTTGTCTTGAGCTTTAAGTAACTCATAAACTCATTCCACGAGGGAGGTAACTTTTCAATTAGTGATGCAACCAAAAACTACTCATTTGGTTTCATACCTTCCAAATCCAAGTGATGTAGAATCATTTGGATTTCCTGGACTTGAAACATCACAGTTTAGCTATCCACCATTTGAAATTTTAGGAATTTCCCAACGATGAATTTCTTCGTACCAGCATCTTGTGCGTTGTACTTCTTTCATTTTTTTCCATAACTCTTTGGCGGTGCCTACGGTGCAATACACCATGTAGAGTGGGTCTGACAGACAGTTCAAAATATAGTTCTTACACATGAAGTCGCTATGACTCCATACATCAAAAACCATCTTCATGCCATTAACGACATGGATACCTTGGCCCCCCTTCAGCCGTTTCATTAGGCTGAGGGTCCATCTCATCTCCAGCTTGTGGAGGATATTCTGTTAGGAACCGAGCCATTCCCATAACAGTCAAGTAAAATAGCGTGTTACTTTTGAAGAACATAGAGTAACGAACGGGCCAACAACCCATGACCCGAGACCCCAGCCCGGACCGGACGGGCGGCGGCGCGCGTATGTGCTTAGCCTCGAACCCAAGCACACCTAGGTCCTCCCTCCTGCAAACACATGGGTTACCCCTTGGAGTCCCAAACCCTTATCCATTTTTGAGACTTATAAAATGAACAAATCTTCTTTTCCCCACCGATGAGGGAGATTTGTTCCACACCATATTTTCATACTTCAAACACTTCACTTCGTGGACCAATATCTCTTTCATTTCTTAACGAAATTTGACGATCCTTGGCCCTACAGTCATCTACTCACTTAGTAGATTATGCATGTGTGAAGAATCAAAGTCTCCAACATGCGGAACCCTAGTGTTTAAGTCACTAAAGATGGGTGGACGCAACTCCCACCAAAGGCAAATTTCCAACAGTTTGTTGCCACAGTGGTTGAGTTGATGAAGGATGAGATTGTGTCAGAGGAGTTTAGGGAGGTGGAATTTGGTGTGTATAAGCTTTTCAGCGGGCCAATGGTGGAGGGTGAGGAACACAGGAGAATAGCTGAGAAGAAGTAAGCACACAGTTTCTAGATGTATTGCGTGAAGATAACATTATTTTGCCTCTCTCTCTGTGTATTTATGCATTTATGATATTTACTAATCTTTAGAATAAATGAGGATCAGTTGGGGTGGGGGTGGGAGTGGGAGTGGTGAACCAATGTGTCGTGTTGATATGATTTTGACGCTCTACTAGTAAAAGGAATAAGTGCATGGTCAACAATGCCTTATCTGCTTAGCAGGGTCTTTTAGTCTCTTTCTTCATCTTTTTTCCCAAGCACGTGAAGTTTTGTAAGCTATGATGAAAAAATCGTTCTAACGCTTGCTCTCTTCCTTTCTTATTGTAGTATATTTTAATCCACTTGCAGTTGTAATATGAATCTTCTTATTTGCAAACCTATTCACCAAAAATAAAGGAGAAAAGATAATTGCTGATGCCTAGTATCAGGCTAAATAGAATCTTCCATCTGATTTGGCATTTTATCCCACTCACTGTTCCTTGTGTATCAGAGTCATGAATCGTCCAAAGCAAAGAGTCAACTTCATCACTTTCTATTTCATTGAGTGCTTGCTACCTTAAAGAATATTCTCTATGTTAGACCTTTTTAATTGTTAGACAAAAAGATCAGCGAGTAGTGGAATGTTCTTGATGGATGTGTTAATGTATTTCGTACCCAGCAGTCAGTTTTTTCAGGCCTTGATTGCTTAAATGTTAGTTATTCATCTATATCTTAACAAGTTGAAAAAGGCATTCTAGAACCCAGCTTGCTTCTTATACTTTTCTCAACCTGTTGTCAACTAAGGTAATTGTTAGTAAAGAATGCATGACTAACATTTGTTGTGCGCGAAGTATCGAAGTTGCTTATCACATAATAATTGGCATAAGGTTGAAAAAGAATCTAGAGTAATACTGATAGACATGCAAAATAAATGGCGAATAATTAAGAACCTGAAGATCAGATATTAGGTGTATATTTTTTCTTTCCTTTGAATACTTTATGAATGTTTGTATGCTGAGAAAGTTTCTTTGAACTGCTACGCTTCAAAGTCGATCTTTTTATTTTGAATGCAGGCTAGAATTGCCAAAACTTGTTGGTTGCACAGTTTCAGACTCATTACTATCAAGAGTTACCTCTTTATCACAAAGATTGTATGAATTGCAGAATAAGAACCCTGGAATTGAGACCGCCTCTTTACCAGAAATGTGTAATGGCACCACTGATGAAGTGGAATTTGGCTCAGACCTTGTCTTCAGACCGCCAGCTCATTTTTTAATTGATGTTTCTTTGGAAGATTCTGATTTTTTTGTTGAGCAGGATAGTGCACCTTATTCAAGTCATGGAACACTGTATGATCACGGCTCCTCAAATTTTGGAGAATCTGTATCTGGTGGTAAATATGATTTAAGCTGGTTAAGAGATGCCTGTGATAAGATAGTTAGAGGAAGTACTTCACAGCTTCCACGAGATGAACTGGAAATGGCCATATGCCGCGTACTTGGTTCTGAGAAACCAGGGGATGAGGTAACAATATGCCACTCTCACTTCATAGTTCTGCTGCATGCTTTAACCACATCTTCTGTGGCACATCAGTTCTATAAGCATCTAATATGTTTTTTTGTTCTTTTTTTTTGTAGATAGCTGGCGATTTGCTTGACCTTGTTGGTGATGGTGCATTTGAAACAGTTCAGGATCTTATCATGGTAACAATTTTGAGCTGATCCTCTAATTATTGTGGATCTTCATTGTACATATCATTGAACTGTTCTTTAAACTTATTATGCATTGCAGTAAAAAGTATGTACCATACCTATTGTGTAAAGTAGTCTGAGTCTGATGATATGTTTTAGGTTTGGTTGGGAGATTATAAATGCGATGTGGGCCTCATAGTATTTATGAGTTGAGTTCTCCAAAATGCTAGATTTAATGGTAAATAGGAGCAGTAAGCTATTAGGTAGAGAATCATTCATTTTCAATGTTGTTGTTTAAATCATAATTTTTCTTCATTTCTTCTTTTCCCTTGAAATTTTGTTCCTCCTATCTCTGCACAGAAAGGAAATTGTTGATGCAATCCATCATGGACTGCTTGAACTGAAAGCTGACAAGGTGACTACAGGCGGGCAATCTCGCGCTTTTAGTTATGCCGTCCAGGTAAGTAATAGATATACAACCATGATAACGTCATACATACAATGCCATTTGAATTTACTTGTTACTAGTCGACAGGTAACTGTTCAAACCGAGTCTGAACGGCAAATTGATAAACTTCGTCGCAATGAAGAAAGGAAGCATAGACGAGGAACAAATAATGGGGTTGAGGGTGATTTGTCCACCGTGAATTTTAGTTCTTTACTTCATGCCAGTGAGAAGAAAAACATATTTGAGGACCTCATTGGTCATGGTGGCCAAATACCTTAGGTCCTACAGCCCTTCCTCAAGGAACTATCAGAAAGCACCACAAAGGATATGAAGAAGTCATTATCCCTCCAACACCAACTGCATCTATGAAACCTGGGGAGAGACTGGTAGTTCCCTCTTCTGCCACTATGCTTTTTCTTTGTTTATCGCTGCTCTCCCAACTACTTATCTACGTTGGCTTAGTATTGGAGACACTTGTGTTCATATACTAAAAGCCAAATGCTTAATGAATTTATTTAGTTTGGCTAAATCAGGAATTTTTTTGACCTATATTCCTGATTACGAATCAAAGAGTGAGTTCTTCCTTTCGTGAATGCACTAGACGAGATAGACCGAAAAGACCTACAAGCTGGATAAAATGTAAGAAACCGATTCTGTTATTCCAAAAAAATGTAAGAACCCAATTCATATAGACAATATCATCTATTTGGATTACGATTAGTTGTTGTAGAAACCTAATTAGGTCTGGTGTTTGCCGGAGTTCCTTTTTTTTTTCTTGGTTAGAAACTTGTATATTCGTGCATGGATATCTTTGAGAGTTGGAGAACCTTTAACATTAGCTAACCCCTAATTTCCTTGAAACACGAATCATTTAGTAGGCGTTTGGACACAACTTCTAACCATATAATATCTGCAAATATTAGAATAGTATTTTGCAAATCAGTGTTTGTTTTATTATTTTGTCCATTATGTCAACTTCAACTTGGAAGTAGGGAATTTGAAGTTGAAAAACATTGTCACTTATGGATCTTCATCAGTTTCACCAAAACTGTTTAATTTAACTGATAGTTTTGCTTGATTGTTTTTTCTTATCAGGTTGAGATAAAGGAGCTAGACGACTTTGCTCAACAGCTTTCCATGGCTACAAGAATCTCAACCGTATTCAGAGCAGAATTTACCATACTACCTATAATAGCAACGAAAACATATTAGTGAGTAACTTTCTCCTTTGATAGTGTATGTTAATACCCTTTTTTCAGTTATGATGTATACTATTTTCCAATGGAGATGAATTTTAATCCGCCTTTGATAGCTTTCATTTCATTTATTACCAGGTATGTGCTCCCACTGGGGCTGGGAAAACAAACATAGCTATGATTGCTATTCTACATGAGGTGTGCTCTATTTTTCGTTTAGAGCATGTTCCATGCTGGGACTACTGGCACTTTGATGAAGTTATGTAACCTTCTTCTCTTGCGCAGATTAAACATCACTTTAGAGATGGTTACTTACATAAGAATCAATTCAAGATAGTCTGCGTTGCTCCTATGAAGGAATAGTTTGAGAGTTGTGTACTTGTGTCCTTCAATTCCTTTCAGACAATTGGCAATATAAGGTAATTTCTTCTCTAGGCATTAGCTGCAGAGGTCACATCAACTTTCAGTCACCAATTGTCTCCACTTAATGTAACTGTGAGGGAACTTACTGGAGACATGCAGCTTTCTAAGAATGAGCTTGAGGAAACACAGGCTCTGTCAAACTTCAGTTCTTGTAAAGTTGTTGATTATTTACTTATTGGCTTTCTGTTTGGATTGTGGCCTCGTTGAGTGGTTGATTGATTGGCTTCACTCTGATGGTGTCTGGTTAAATTTCTTCAGATGATAGTGACAACTCCTGAAAAGTGGGATGTTATTACTCGTAAAAGCAGTGACAGGTCACTCTCAATGCTGGTGAAGCTACTTATCATTGATGAAGTCCATTTGCTTAATGATGATAGAGGTCCTGTGATAGAAGCATTAGTAGCCCGTACACTTCGTCAGGTTAGCAAATGCTGTTTTACTTGATCTAGTGTAAAAATTTCAGTATGGTTTATATATGACGATGTTGCCTCTGTGCACTAATTGATACCGCAATCCTCTGCTACTGTTGCACTTCTCCAATAAATGCCTAAAATTGATAGATGAAGCATGTTTTTTTGGTGAAGTAATAATATTATTAAAATTTTGGCAAATTGAAAGATGAAGCATGTTATTGGCATTTAGAACAGAATAATACAATGTTGGAAAAAGACATTTTAGAGCTTTTCATTTTGATTCTGGTGCTTTGACAGGTGGAGTCCACACAGTCTATGATAAGAATAGTTGGCCTTTCGGTCACTTTACCCAACTATTTGGAGGTTGGTTCTCGAGTTAAAATTTTGGTTTATAGAAGTCTTTACCTCCATGTTGAACATTTGGGCTATACAGAGTGATGAAGCTCCAATATTTGTTACATCCTTTTGGATTCAGCTTTTTGTTCATGGTTATTCCTTTTTGTGAAATCCAGGTTGCACAGTTTCTAAGGGTGAATTCAGAGACAGGCTTATTTTTCTTTGATTCGAGCTACCGTCCAGTACCTCTTGCACAGCAGTATATTGGTATTAGTGAGTCTAATTTTTTAGCCCTCAATGCATGCTTCTGTTTTGTTGCATTCTGCAAATTACTTGAACGTGGAACATATGTTTATCACTATGTAGATGTTTGTTATCCAGCTTATCACTAATTCTTATATCTAGATGAAGTGAAAGTTCTGAAGTATCTGAATTAGAAAGAGCTTCTTTGCTAACCTTCCTCTGCAAATTTGTTTCTGATTAGTATATAATGCACCAAAATTTGCTCCTTGACACACTTGCCCATGACCAAAACACTGCACGTGATGCCCGTTAAGCAAAGAATGATGAACGCCGGGGGAATTCCATAAGTTTTAAGTCCTACTATATTTGTTTTCTTTCCAACAATTCTGGAAGTAAATTTCTACAAAACGGTTGTCAGACTAGTAATGGTATACGGGAGTGAATGTTGGTCCTCTAAGTCCAACAAGATGAATATTGTAGAAATGAGAATATTAAGATTGACGTACATTTACTTTATGAGAAAAAGGGTGGATGTACGATTACAATTTGTAATAAGGATATTAAGATGGATGTGCAATTATACAAAATTGAATAAGATTATAAAATGATAACACCAAACTAAGGGTGCAAGTAGCACATATGGAAATAAAAGGAGAGACGGCATGAAATGGTTTTGCTATGTCATGAAACCTCCATATGCACCAATTTGTAGATGCATAACTATGACGATTGAAGGTGTGAATAGGATATAAGGCAGGCCTAAAAGTCGAATATTTTAGCGAAAAATCATGAACCCAGCGAGGTTGAAGGGCCCCGCCACACTAAGGGGGAGGGGGGGGGATCAAAGTCAAAGCAAAGAACAATTTTTCTTTCCTTCGAGGCTCCGAGATAAAGATACAATTTTTACGAAAAATTGTTTAAAAAATGCAATTCATGTTTGCAAAAACATTTATCGTTGGATGAACTGCATTGCTGATATTGATCCCAAAAAAAGACGGTAGCCACAGCTAGGCCGTGAACAGTCAACCATCGTACCGTAAAAAGTGGATAGGTTCGATCTATAGTCATTAGGGCCTCTTAAAACGATCTACTAAATTCATCGAGTTGTTCCAAAGGATCAAAACGGCCAGTTATTAATGGAATTGCTTAGCAGAAGTCATGATAAAAGGTCCCGGTCTCGAAGAGATGCAGCATTACGAGCTATTCGTCGAAGTGGTATACTATTAACTTCCGTTCGGGACTCATGGAGCTTTGGAGGGGTGGGTAATATATAGTATAAACGAAAGGAGGAATAAGGAGTTTGGAAAAAGAAGGGAGGCGGGGGTGGAGTATAACAGAGAGAAATAATAGTGTTTGATGAATTTTAAAATCATTAGTTGGAATATGAGGGGATGAATCACCCAACAAGGGCCATCCTCAAGGTAGGACTAGGAGCAAGGGAGTGGGGAGCAGACTTGCTTTGTTTCCAGGAAATCTGAAATAGAGATGGTAATGGGAAGTATTGAGAGAAGTGTATTTGGTGGGAGGTGGGTGAATGATTATCTACCGGCTAGGGGGGGGAATGCAGGTGGAATATTATTATTTTGGGATGAGAGGAAGCTAGAGAGTATGGAGGTGAAAAAAGGTGAGTATATGGCAGCAGTTCGATTTAGAGACACCGGGAACAGGATAAAATGGGGATTTCGGGAGTGTGGTCCTGTGAGTGATGGATCCAAGGCGACTTTTTGGGAAGAGAGGTGGTTTTTGAGGGGTTGGAATATTCCATGGGTGCTGGGCGGGTATTTCACCATTATTAGATTTCAGGAGGAAAAGGTTGGATGTAGGGTGGTGAGTGGTGACTAGGGCGATGAAGATGTTCTCGGAGTTTATTGATAACCACTTCTTTATTGATCTTCCTTTGACATCTGCCATTTTCACTTGGTCTAGGTCAGAGGTTTCAACATCTAAATTGAAACTTGACAAGTTCCTAGTTTCCACCACTTTGGAGGAATTAACTCCAAACGTGATTCAGGTCCCCCTTCCGGGGTTGACCTCGGACCATTCGCCTATCATGCTACATGAAGCTAGAGGAAGGTGTACGAGAATTTCTTTTAGATTTATTTTTTCTCGAAATCAATGGCGGCTTAGATGAGAACACAGTGGAAGCAATGATACATATATGTGATGCCAGCTAGTTAGGATTAAAAGTTCATTTTTGCTAACTTACATCAGGTCTAGCGTTTGCAAGGAGTATTTTATTCAGGTGAAGACTTATTTGTCAACATAGGAATACGTTTAAGATTTAGAGAATCTTTCTGATTTGGAAACCCCTATTCTGTTTTAGATGACAATTGTTCTAGTATTGGAACGAAATTGGCCCGAACAGAGATGAAAAGATGCAGATGATTTTATACTGGTCCACTAGTTTGGAATTGAGGGGTAGTTGATTGATTGGTTGATCATTTAGAATATCTTTCAAATGGTGGTTTTGAACAAGTTGTTGATACTCTTACAAAAGTTTGCCCTTAAATAGAAACTAGGTCATTAGAACTGGACTTTGTCCTTGAGCATCATTTGATTATATGTCTTTGTTTAATCTACAGGGCTTGTGGTTTGATAGGGACTCTCCTCTTTGGATGTTACCATGCATGACTGATGATCTACTCAGCTCATTGCATAAAAAAGGAATATCTGGTATCCAGCAGCTGTTGAATTGTCCTTCAGAATCTTTGCGAGCTATCACTGGGAGTTCAGCTGCCTCGAGACTCTATCAGGTGTTCTAATTAGTTTTAGTAGTTGATGGTGAGTTGGCAAAATCATAACTCTCCTCTCACTGAAAAAAATTGTTGATTTATTGCATCCTAAGAATGTTTGTTTTGAACATGTGTCGAACATCTATGAGTAGCACTTGCTCCACACTATTAGAAGGCATATTTCAGAAATTAACTTCAACACAACTTCTTGTATAGTTTTCAACCTTAGACTGCAGATACAGATGTTTGATACGTATAGTCATAACCTTGAGAAAACCTAGAAAGAAGAAAGGCCTTTTTTATCGATCTCTCTGTTTTGAACCTTATGGATTTACTTCTGGGGTATTTGTGTTGAAAAGACATGCTGAAGTTGGTCCAAGATGTGGTAGCAGGACAGTCAATATCTGCAATTTGTTCCAAAGGGAAAATTAATGAAGCTTGAACTTTCAAACCTGGAAAAAAAATTCAAGCACCATTAACCTCTCTCATTTGATCAAAGCAAACATTAACATATTTGGTTAATTGGAGAAACACTAGAACACTGGAAGTCGGCATCTCATGACTATGATCCAACTCTGAAACATCTTTAAACAGCAAAACTGGACGGGGAGCATTTTGGTCCTGATTTGAACCCCCTTAACCTCCTCCCAGGGTTTTTGACAAATCACTCGATCTATTTTGAATGGTAATTAATTTTTCGAAGTTGCAAGAGGGACTATCTGCATGCGAGTTGCTCTATTCTTAGTCCATTTAGTTCTTTGCTACTACAGTTTTCTGTGATCAGGCATCTTAAATTAGTTCTTATCTCAGTGTGAGTCGGTTTTGTTACAAAAACAAAATATTGCATAATGCATGTACCAGTAACTTCCTAATTTGTTGGCCCTAAGCTATAAATCACATGTGGATATATGCCTCTTCGTAAATTAAGTTGTAGAATGATATATGGGGAACATTGACAAGCATATGACAGATTTTCTAGTGTGTGACCATCTTTTTCTAAACGTTTTAAACTATTAGAGAGTACACTTTTATTTACTTAATTATGTATTCAACGTGCTCCCCAATGCCAGCCTAATTCTTTTTATGTCAAACACATTGAAATTCTTTTTTGATAAATGAGTGACACTTAGACTCGAACCCAAGGCCTCTGTCTGCTCTGATGTCATGATGAATTGTATGACCATCTCTTCTAAAAGCTTAAGATATGAGAGAGAGTGCATTTGTATTTACTTGATTGTATCTTTGACAGACTTTATTGTCGTCGGCAGAACCTTGTTGAAGTAGTGTTCCCGACTTGTTGTCCCAGCTTGATGCCGAAAGACCAACTTTTTGACATACTTGTTTTAAGTTCTAAAATTTCCTCACGTCAATCCCGGGGTATTTGTTCCAAGTTTTCTGGGCCCTGTTCCATGTTCTTTGGGTCCCTCCTCCCGTTGTTTCCTTTCAGGAAATCAAAAGATCTCTTGATTTATACTGAGTAGACTTTGTAATGATACTCTTAACCATTTTATGTGCTAATATATGTTTTTTATATGTCAAAATCTGCTTTTGTGCTGTGTATGGTGAGTATTGGCAAGTCCTGCTTGTGGTAACACGGATACTAATTGCATCTGATTCACGTACTTCTACATCTTGGACAGGATATGCAGTGTTTCCCTCGGATTCAAGTTCGACTTAAGATTCAAAAAAAGGAATCTAATGGTCGCAAGACTTTTACCTTGAACATTAGATTGGAAGATGCTAACACTCAGCGAAAAACAGCAAAAGCTTTTATCCCACGATATCCAAAGGTATTGACTTCTGCTAGTTTGTAATCTGGAGCATGCAAAACACTTGGTAACATTTTGCTCTTTGCAGGTAAAAGATGAAGCTTGGTGGTTAGTCCTTTGTAATACTTCTGCGAGTGAACTGTATGCTCTGAAGAGAGTGTCTTTCTCTGGTCATTTGCAGACACACATGGACTTGTCATCCGCTCTTACCGATTTCCAGGTTGATATCTGATTATATAGTATATACTTGTTTTGTATTAAATTAACCTGCCAGTTCTCGGTACACGAGTGAGCTGGTGTTTTCCCTCTTCTGATAGAATGTCCCAGTAGCAGTCATTTCCTTGTTATGCTGATCTTTGAGAAATTAAACACCTGCTCTGCTCCCACCCCCACCCCCCACCGCACCCACAAAAATGAAAAGGAAGAAGCAGTTAATAACAGGTCAGCTGTTAGGAGATTGAGGATGACATGTTTGTCTTCTTTATCTTTGGAGTCAATATTCAGTCCTCCCACCTCCAGAGAATGGGGGAAAAGACCTGTTCGTTGTTTTCTGTGCAAATAGATGTAATGCCTCCTCTGTTAAGACTGAAAAGTTGAGATTTTTCAATTTCAGGGGACAAAGCTCATTCTAGTATCGGATTCTTATACTGGGTTTGAACAAGAACACTCGATTGAAGGATTGGCTTAATCTGGAACAAACTATAGCAACTCCAGATTGAAATGCGGTGCACCCCAAATTGGGGATTTGACTTTGTATAGCACAAGAGGCTCATTTTTTTTTTGTTCCAATCAGTTATAAAAGTTACTTTAATGTCTACTTTAGTAATGAGACATTGTTGAGGTACTGCTTTGTAATTCTTTTCGAGCAGTTGATCGTCATCCTTTATTTCTGTTTTTCATGTAGATCCAGTTAAATATGTATGCATCAGCGTGGAAGTCCTATGTGCATCCTTATTAATACAAGTTCCGCTTAGTTTCCGTGAACAATTCCAGCAATCGTCCTTTTTTTCTGATAACACCTAAAGCAGTTTTGGAACGAAGTATACAAACGAATTCCCAGTCCTAATTAATAGCTTTGTAGGACACAGGTCTGGAACTCTTATCACCACACCAATATATACTAGAAGTTTGACAAACAAATATATGTTCCTGAGTATCACACCAATATATGCTACAAGTTTGACAAACAAATGTGTTTCGAGTACCAATTTAATAACTTTGTGCCACAAAACTGCCATGCTTGCAAGTGGTTGATGCATCCAAAATTTAAGCCAGAGAACGCATTCTCGCCTGCCTCAGCACAGTACTTCATATAATTTGCTTAAATTTGTTTGCAACTGTCGGAACAGGTAGTTTCTCTTTACAGATTGGTTTTAAAGACTGAAGGTTAATTCCAAACTTTGCAATTGTTATTATCCAACAACGTCCTCGGTATTAAACAGTGGTTGTAACGTTTTCCTTTGGAGGATCAGTGTTTGCCCCACACCTTATAATCTGTGAAGGTGCATTTTTGAAGTTGAGATAGGTAGTAAGCAATTTCAGGATTATTACTGCAATGAACAATAGCTAAATCAAAGAGCCAAAACCAAATATCTAGTTAGCATGAGCTGTTCAAAATAACGTATTAACAACATTATAGGTATCCGTTTCTTGTTCTTTTCTCTGCCAATTGGATTTGTTTCAACCAGCAAATAAGCTAGCTGGTGCAATGACTTAAAAAAGATATTGGTTTTATTTGGCACAATACCTGCCAGTTAATATTTACAATTACACAGTGGAATTGCTTATTTTACTACCAGTTTAACAAGCCTACTCCCAGTCTGCATCAAAAAATCCTGCATCTTTCATCTCTGAGTAGTATGCACTGTCCAGAAGCCAATCTTCCTCCTGCAATTGTGACGAGAGAAATGAGAGAATGCTTGCATTTGTGCACAACAAATAACTAATTAGTCGAAGACCTAGCTTGGGTAAATTACCTTGAAAAAATCAGCCAGGAATGTTACATAAAGAAAAGGAAGATAAAGGGAGTGATAACAAACTACTGCCAAATTATACAACCTGCAAAGTTAAATGATTCACATCTGTCAAATGAGTTGAAAAGGAAGAGTTTAAGTGTTGGAAACAAATTTGTCAGTACCAAAGTCCAAAGCCAGTCCCAGTGACTGCAAGCCCACAGGCAAATAACATCACAGCAGTTGTTGCGAACATGACAGTAACATAATTGTAGAAGGCTGGTCGTGCTGCATATAATGGAACCAACTGTATGTTAGACCTAATACAAAGAGTTGGACCCTGAAATGGAGAAGTGGAGGAAATAAAAAATCTAACTTACGGAGAAGCTTATCTCTCCACTTAGAGAAATGCACAAATAATATGTAGCCATAAGCTGCAGTAAGAAGAAGCTTGTGGGTGAACCAGACGCCCCACTTCCCCCTATCAGCTATTTCCGCGTCAAGGAAAAGAGGAACACCAAATCCGAATATGAAAATTACCTGACGAAATGAGAAGACAGAGGAAGGCCCATAAGGGCACCAGAAATGCACTTTATACAACTAACCAGTGAAGCTTATTTTAATAATGGAAAGCAGTTCTGAGAAATTAGCAAAACTCGAGCACAAGCATTTCTTACTTCTTGCTTCCTATTAAACAGTAAATAAGTTTTCTGATGGGTAAACAATATCTATGGAAAATCGAAGAACTATCTCCAACATCTTTAGCACGGTACTTGTTTGTTTTCCACCTTGGACTTGTGTGTTAGGGAATATACCTGATTGATTATTAGCAAACAATATACTCTCAATAAATATCCAAGCCAGGCACGCATGAATTAATGGTCCCACCCATCTCTCCCGATTATTGTAGGAACTTTTACTAGTATGTCCCATGTCCCAAAAACACAACAGCATCAACCTCGCGATTTCTGGAAATATGTGCATCCATCCAACATTCATCAATCATGATGGACTAAAAATTATGTGCGACTGGATGGAAGCCACTACTCATAGGATAAGAAAGTACACTTGTTATGACTTATGAAGAGTGACTTCTCTTGTTTCAAGAGAAACTTTGCAGCAACTGCCAAAATGAGGCTTTCTTCAAATTCAAGGGAATCGAAAATAGAGTGGAACAATCACATCGAGATATATAACTCTAGTGTCTCGTTGAAACACCAAAGGCTTCAAATGAAATGCAATTAAAGATTTAGCATGGCTTGATAAAGCAAAATCTTGATCGTGTCCTGGTTGCAAGTGTAAGAAACTCAGCCAACCAATCAAGCTCTCAAAGATGCACAAGAATAGCAGACTCAACAATCTTCTCCCTGAGTGTCTGTTTACCTATTTAATTTTCTTTCTCACTATTGGTTGTTTGGAATTTAAAACTGGACACTGTAACGTCCAATATTGTGAGGGTTTGTCCACATTTTTTCAATTAAGCTTAAGATGAAAACAAGGACAGCAACTGATGGAGAACTACACTATTCCTGTAACCAAAGGAATATCCAGATGTGCAGAACCTTGAATCAAAATCAGCTCAAGCAAACTGACTCAGATATCAAACTATTATTTGCTTTCCGAGCTTCCGTACAAAAGGAAAATTCATGGAAATTCAGTCATGGGCGCTGCACAGTGCACACACAGGAGAAAGGGGAACATACAACAACAACAACAACATATCCAGTGAAATCCCACAACGTGGGGTCTGGGGAGGGTAGAGTGTACGCAGACCTTACCTCTACCTTGGTAGGTAGAGCGGTTGTTTCCGAAAGACCATCGGCTCAAGACAAAGCATAAGCACAAGCAAAGCAAGAGAAACGGTCAGAACCGGACAAAAAATTTAAAGCAGTATGAAAATTATGGTAACAAAAGCAAGTAAGCCATGATAGAGCATTCTGAAAAGGAAACAGTAACTGACGCAGGTAAATAAGATCAACAAGACAAACAAAATATATTAAAGAACACATAGCAGCATAAATCAAATGACATAGGACTAAAAAGCAATATTGTGCCTACTAGTATGATAGGCTAAGCAGACCTACAATAATAACACTACAACTACCAGTATATAAGCGTAAGTAGGACTACGCTCAACTACCTACTACCCTAATCCGTGTACTCCACAAACTCCTATCTAAGATCATGTCCTCAGTAAGTTGCATCTGCGTCATATCCCGTCTAATCACCTCTCCCAAATACTTCTTCGTTTTACCTCTACCCCTCCTGGACTCGTCCATAGTCAACCTCTCACACCTCCACACTGGGGCATTTGTCTCTCCTCTGCACATGCCCGAACCATCTCAACCTCGCTTCCCGCATCTTATCCACCACCAAGGCCACTCTCACTCTATCCCGAATATCATCATTTCTAATCCTATCCCTCCTTGTATGCCCACACATCCATCTCAGCATCCTCATCTACGCAACTTTCATCTTTTGGATGTGCGAAGTCTTGACTGGCCAACACTCCGCCCCATACAACATAGTCGGTCTAACCACCATCCTATAGAACTTGCCTTTAAGCTTGGTAGAAAGGGGAACATGGTAGCAAGAAATGAATATTTGAATGGAAATAAATAGACTTCTGCCCCAAAGTTTCATCCGAGAATACGCAAAAAGAAAATATGACCACATTTCCGTTGTTGAATACCGGTCTTTCTTTTATGTAGATTTCAGTTATAGGCGAACTTAGTTTAATGGGTTCCTTTAATTGGTTCAATAAGGGCCAATTTTGTGATATAGTATATGCTCTGGCTGGGAAACAGGCTTTTGGTAACTGGGCTGCAATATGTCAGTGCATGCACCGAATACTTTATTAGTCAAAAAACAGAAAGAAACAAAATGAAGAAATCTTCACCTTTAACAGTAAGTCCACGCCAACAAAAAGACCTGAAACCATGAAAGTACGTGCTAAAGTTTCCAAACAGCTCGCATAATTCTCCCCAAGTAAGAATGCCGCTATGCTAATCTCCAGAAATAGCATTGCAGACGTTGCAAACATTGACAGAAGATTCCAAGCCGCCTGCTTCCCTGGAGTGCACTGCCATACCTGCTTTGCCACAATTTAGATGGGTGAAGCAAGTACATATAAAGATTATTGTTTACAACTTCAATAATACTAAGAATACATAGACCATAACAGCATTAATACAGAAGGTAAGACAGGTTTCAAACTCTGATACCAACCCCTTTCCCTTCTAGCAATTTTGACAGAAAACAAGCCCAAACAACCACCCAAGAGACGACAAACTTACAATAACATTCCATAACATAGAAACGGAGGAAAAGATTGACCACGATAATCAAGCGCAATTCTTTTTCCACTGGATTTTGTTCAAGGACAGAACATAATTTCTAAAACTATGACCAAAGAATCATATGATGCTAGTTAGGATCAATTTTATACTATTTTGATTATTTTATTACAACAATAGTAGTGCAAAGGATATATTAAGTTAGGTTTGATCACCATGTTTTTCCAGATATCATATTCTTGATTCTCATTTACACGCTATCCTCAGCAAAGATAATGGTAATAATACTCTGTTTGCAAGCCAATAGCACCATTTTCTTTTATAACAGTGGTCCGCAACCAACTTATGCACACCTCGACTATTCCACCGTGTACTTGCATCCTTCTACCAGTACATTTACATGGTAAATCTTCCCGCATAGGAAACTTTTTTTGCATCGACTCACATTAGAACCCTAATCTTCCATGGTCTTCACCAATTGTTACGCCACAGCCTTGAGTGCAAGTCAGTAGCATAATGAGTTGATGAGTCGGAAATCTAGAGTCAAATGCGTAATATTTCCTTCTCATTTTATATTATTTTGATAAGAAAACTTCCCTCTCATAATTTGGGATGAGAATCGAATAACTGTGTCAGGTTACAACCAATACAACAACAGCAGCAACAACATACCCAGTGTTGTTCCAACCACAATTTAGCTCATTTACCCAAAATAATAACAACAACAATCACGAAGTGATTTCATCGGGTAATATCTTCCTCAATTTGTTTCCAACCAACAATCCAGAAAAGGAGAATGAGAAGAAGATCAATCGTGATACAAAAACATAATAAGGACCACTGAGGGACCTACCTCCAACAACCAACAACAACATACACAGTATAATCCCACAAGTGGGGTCTGGGGAGTGTAGAGTGTATGCAGACCGTACCCTACTTGGGAGGTAAGGAGGTTGTTTCCGACAGACCCTTAGCTCAAGACTGAGGGACCTACCTCCCTCGTTCCTAATTTTGAAATGCAGTCATCCAAAGCACCCTCTGCTGACTAATAACCAGAGCAAAG
Organism: Anisodus tanguticus; assembly: GCA_034509755.1. NCBI lineage: Eukaryota > Viridiplantae > Streptophyta > Magnoliopsida > Solanales > Solanaceae > Anisodus > Anisodus tanguticus. Next base: position 44,195,995 of record CM067543.1, on the reverse strand, counting down.
GGATCCCAGCTTAAGGAGCCGCTCTCTACCTCATCTCTCCTTAATGACTCGAGCAGGACAAGCAATCTCAAGGTCACAATATCGCCTTAGAGAGGTTTAAAGCATCTACTTTTAGGTCTCAATTCCAACATGGATTTTCACTTTAGGAAATAAGATTCACATATATGGAAGCTACATAAAAATACTACTCCACAAATCATTAAAATATCCAGGAAGTGATCAAATGAATATGAAGTGTAATATAACATGGAAACATTCACTTTCAAGCTAACTGAAGTGAGAATAACAAGTACCTGAAGAAAGCACCAAGCTAGATTTAAAAGAGCAGCAAACCACAAAAGTCCATAGTATCCAATCATAACATACGACCGACGGTGACTTAGCTTCTTAAGGTTGCTCCTAGCATGAAACCCTAAGTACACTACGAACAAAGCCGACGGTAATACCAGTGACGCATCGTGCCAGAACCCATGGCACGAGGTTGCTGAGCTGGAAAACCGGAGTATGAAGTGATCTAGACCGGCGGTTCCGGTTCCGGTTCCGGTTCTGGTTCCGGCTGGACCTGCTTCGATGGGAGATGAAGCTTCAGTGATCGAGAATGTTCCACTAAAATTTGTCATTCTTCAAAGAAGTGGAAATTAGAGGCATTGAATACTTGAAGATGAGATCATCGGAACCCTAGAGGCGCCGTGAAACGGAAGCAATCGGAAGAGGAGAGATCGAAGGGGTGGTTGCGTCGGTGATGGTCGATGGAGGGTGAAATCGGAAATTTGGTACTCCCTCGATCCCAATTTACCTGACATATAATCCATAATAAAAAAAAACATTTCTTTATTTAATAATAATTAAATTTTAATTTTTATATTAATAAAATAATGATGCACACAATTATTTTTAACCTATTTTAAATTATAAAATTTAAAAATATTTTTTTATTTTTAAAATTTTATATATAGTTAAATTACATTATATAAATTAAGAAAGAGTGAGTATTATTTAGAGGGGGGAAATGACCTGGAGTGAAGAAGATAAAGACAAAATAATGCAGAGTGGATATGGGGCCGCATAGGAAACGTGATGGTTTTCGATTTTGTCAATTCAAGCATCGATTCTATTATTTTTGAGTTAATTTTTACTTGTCCATAATATTAAAATTAAATATTTAATTTTATTTGTTTAATTTAAAAAAAATATTATTTTATATTTTTCTTATTATTAAGTATTATAAATGATTTATTTTCAATTCATTTCTTAACATTTAGTAATAATTAAGGGTGATGTGTTAAAATTATCATTTTATTTATTACTTGGCCTAGGCCTATTTGGGTCAACACCCATAAAGTGTTGAATATCATTATAGTTTGTTTTTAGTATATATCTTTTTTTATTTAATCCCTAGGTTTTTTCTAAGAATATCATATATAGTGTATATAGTATATGTACTTTATTGTCTAATAGACTTCTCTCTTTAGTAAGATTTTGCTTTTCATAATCATAATGTTTCCTTATGATTTTTTTTTCTAAAAACACAAGTACGATTTAGAAAAAAAAATCTTTTCTGATTTGCTTTAGCTTTTCCAGCATTCGTCATGTCAAACATGTAAATATATAAACATGGACGAATGAATTAATAAATACCGTCTAAGAATATTGACAAGATAAATCAACAAAAATGATTGAATCTCTGGCCGCTCAAAAACATTAAACTTTCATTTGAACATAACAGTAAAATTTCTTTATTTGAAAATATATTTTCAAAAAATGTTTGGTTATATATTTGAATAATATTTTGATTAGTTTTTGAAGTTGAGTTTTTCAAGTGAATTTTTTTTTATTTACAAATTTTTAGTTTTAGTGAAATGCATGTCAAAACACAACTATTATTATATTTTAACGCGAACTTCAAATAGTATTATTTTTCAAATATCACTCAATTTATGTCAAAACGCCTACTATTTACTCAAAAATCGGTGAAATATGTCAAAATGCTAGGCTGATCGTATATGTATCTACTTTATTACCAGTAGTATTAGCCCTACTCTCATAGATTCTTGTTTTTCGATTTCAGATACCATTTGTGTTTCTTGTGTTTCAGTTATCGCATTGCTTTCATCTCCGTATTTCGTTTATCAAATTGCTTTAAAATAATTTATTTGAGTTGAGGATCTTTCGGAAACAACATTTCTATATCTCTACGAGGTATGGGATAAGTTCTATGTACACTCTACACACCCTCCCCGTATCTCACTTATAGAATTACACTGAATATGTTATTTGTTGTTGTTGAATCATACCAAAAATAAAAGTGAATTATTTGATATTATGAATAACAAACTCTGACAGACCCATTTCATTTTGTAGGCAATTACCAACAAAGGATGTGGTGTAGCGGATGGTGATGCTCCTCCATTAACCAGATGTCTCGGGTTCGAGCACTAGGTATGGAAAAATCATTGGTAGGGAGCGCTCCCCCCCTCCCCCCCCCCCGAATGGGGCCCTATGCAGTGCGAATCCGGATATAGTCGGATTCCAATGCGAGTACCAGATACCGAGTGGGAAAGCAAAAAAAAATTGTAGCCAATTAAATCATTTACTCTTTACTCAATTTACCATATAAAAACGAATTCGTTGTTCTTTAACAACTTCCGTATCTTTGAAAAATGGTATATGTCATGCTATGTATACAGACGGCTAATTAAACAAGCCGAAAGTTCACTAGCTAAGACTTAAACTACAAGATTTACTCATTAGACTATGTGCATTTGTATATCATGTTGGAAATTTGCCTTTGGCGAGAGTTGCGACCGACCAACTTTAACGGCTTAAACACTAGTGTAACGTATGTTGGAGAATCCGGCTCTTCACACATGCATGATCTACTAAGTACGTAGATAACCGTAGGGCCAAGAATCGTCAAATTTCATTGAGAAATGAAAGAGATATTGGTTCACGAAGTAAGGTGTTTGAAGCATGGAAAGTGTGGTATTGTGTGTAATTCTCCCTCATCGGTAAAGGAAAAAGAATTGTTGTGTATATAAGATTCGAAATTGGTTTGGGGTTTGGGACCCCAAGGGGTATCCCATGTGTTTAAAGGAGGGAGGACCTAGATGTGCTTGGGTTCGAGGAAAGACCACACGCGCGCCGCCGCGCGCCCGCCCGTCCCGTCAGGTTCCGGGTTCACGGGTCACGGGTCACGGGCTGTGAGCCTTCTGATATTATCTTTTTGGGCCAGAGAACTTTGTCGAAGTACGGTTTGATCCGGATTTCCGATGTACGGTTTGGACCGAATTCTTTCGGATGTGCGAGTTTGGTCCCCGAAGTTTCTAGATGTACGAGTTTGGTCCCCCGAAGTTTTCGAGAAAATTAGAAAATTTCGACGGTCAAAAACAGAAATGCCAAGCACTCAATTCAGCCATTTATTTTGGCTGAATTACTCCTCCTATAATGGCCAAATCCGTTGGTCTTTCTTCCATTAATGTTGGTGGCTTTACTACCTCCATAATGGTCATTATTTGGCTGTTATGGAGGGCGATGAATCATCCCCCTCCCTCGCCTATTTAAACATCCCCTTACACCATTGTTGAGAGCCAACAAAAACGTTCATACAACACATATGCACAAAAATACAGAAGCTTTCTCAAGCAGAAAATTCTTCTTCCTACAACTTCCAAGCATCATTTCGTTACTCAATATTCTTCACGGTAGCTCTTGAGTTTCCTTTGCTCAAGTGTTCCATTGCTGTTTTATCTTGGGAGACAAATTATCTAGGACGTATAAAGGATACATACGGGGCAATATTGTCTTAAGGACAGAGTGCCACACTCGACTCAGCAAAAACAGTGAATTTCCAGTTTTTCTTGTGTAGCAATTGTAATTTCAGATTCCATGTTGAATTATTGAATCTCTGTTTATCCTTTTGAATACTTGTAATAGTTATATACTTCCCGTACTGCTTTATAAAGTACCATAGAGCAAAAACTCCCAACAACTTAAGACAATATTGTATTGTATTACTATTAGTGTTCGAAAGATGTCGGTCAAAAATTGTGTGACCAAATCTGGATATGGAAATGGTTTTCTGGTAGAAGAGAGTGATGATGATGAACGTATTCATGGTGTCACCGCTACCAAGACTGGTGGAAACAAGCGCTCTCGAGAGCCTGAGGATGTCAACTGGGACAAGAGGAGAAGACTCAAGATGTTATTCTATCTTGCAGCAGAAGGCCTATATCTGTCCCAGACAAAAGATCTGAATAATGGTGAGAAGGAAAGGGACACTCAGTCTGATGAAGTGACTGAAGTGAGCCACAATCCGAAATTGGGATAAGTATTTTTCTTACTTGTCAAGAATAAAGATTAAATGATAAGTATTTTTCTTACTTGTCAAGAATAAAGATTAAATGAGGTCTGATTAAAAATGGATTAAAGTAAGGAGGAATATGAAAATAATTTATATTCCTTACGCTTTAAACAAATCAGAAGTTTAATCTCATCTTATTTTCCGTTTAAAGATTGGATTTTGTAAACAACTTAAAAAGATCCGTTCTTTTAAGTGTAATTATTAAAGTGTGTAAAGTATGTTCGCACATACAAGGGAGAAAGATCCACTGACTGTGCGAAAACTGTTACCACACTTAAGTAAGCGCCAAGAATTATCTGGGCACCAATCATAACGGAAGAAGTCTAAAAGTTAATGAAGTTGAGCTGTCATATTATTTGGCCAGAAGATCCTTCATAGGATGATATTGGACACTCAGTCATACAAAGCCTCCGGGCGACTGGAGTGGGCCAAAATTCCTTTGATAGAATCAATTGGACACTCAGTCATACAAAGCCTCCGGGCGACTGGAGTGGGCCAAAATTCCTTTGATAGGATGATATTGGACACTCAGTCATACAAAGCCTCCGGTCGGCGGAGTGGGGCCGTAATTCATTTCATTGGAAAAGTAATGGACACCTAGTAAGGTGGGCCGGAGTTTTCGTGTCCTAAATGATCGAAGGTCTAAAGAAAGGCGAAAGAAATTGGACACTCGTCCGCCAAAGCAACCGGAGTGGGCCGAGTATCGAGATCACGAGATGATCCGGTTACGCCCTAACCACGTGCAAGAGGTTGTTCATGTGAAGCAACGCCACCTCTAAAATCAAAGGGGCTGGAGAGGTTGTCCTCAATAGGACTTCAAGGAATGAGTCACTCTAAAAAGAGGTGTTACATGTTCCTAACTTGGTTTAAGGGACGTTGTTGGTCAAGCTGGTTTGAGACTACTCCAACAGGTCTGTAATAACTAAGAATGGTACAGTATGTCTGTAGCCGAATGAATGATATATTTGTAATCCGTGCATCTATGCCATCATAGATTAAGACACGTTAAATAGCAAGTCATTCAAAAGCTAGCAAAGTTGAGATTGTTGCCTTCTTTCGAAATAAACCCTCAAAATGAATGTGAGGTAGGCGAAGAGGCAAAATCACCTTTCCAAATTTCGTCAAGGGAATAGCGAAAGAAGCACCGCTCCTCTAGAACTTAGTCACACCTACTTGGGTGTTTTGAAGTTTATACAAAATAGAGGGGGGAGACAAGTACGTTGTGATCGTCATTTGATGATAGTACAACGTATGGAATCCTTTGTTTGTTGAAAAGCAAAGATGAAGTTGTTGAAGCGGATAAGCGCTACAAAATAGAAGTTGAATCAACTAAGCCCACGGATTGAGAAATTGGTAGTGATAGAGGGGGAGAATGTGAAGCATCGTTCATTAAACGACTGTTCATTTCTCACCTCAGTCTAACGGTGTTAGCCAAGCGCAAACCCGTACGCCCAAAATTATGTGGGGCAAGGCAATCCTTACAACTAATGTGATTCTCAACAGAACTCCGCATAAGGATAAGGATAACCCTCCGTGTGAGACATGGAAAGGATCTCACATACAAATGTTGTGATGTGAGGTGGTTTCGTACCTAAAGTTGTAGATTGCATATCCACTGGATCTGCAAATAACAGTAGTGTTGATCGCCTCTTGGCGTAAAAGAATGTTGAATTCCTTGAAGATAACTTTCCTTGAAATAGGAAAAATGAGTAATTGCTCAAGGTTAACAAGAACCCGCGAGGAACTCGACTCGTCCGGAACTAGACATTCCGTATCTTCAGGACTCCAAAGTTGTCGGCTATCAGGAACTTAATATTCCGGATCTCGGATATATCCGTCGGGATCCGTCGGATCTGTCGGAGACATAAGACCGTATGGCAATTGATCATCACGGTGTCACTTCCTTGTTTACAAACTAAGGGACTACCCGGAGATCTGTTCACACTGTCTAGGGAATGGGCTTAAAACCCAAAATATACGGACCAATACGGTGGAAACCCAACCTTACGAACCGGAGATCCCGTAATTTGGTTCAATGGGAAAACTAAGTTGTAAAGGTTCGGTTGATCGCTTCGGTGGAAGCATGAGCACTTCGGATAGTGATTTACGAAAAGAAACACCAAATCCAAAGCCGTTCCCGCGATAGACGTTAAGTGCTATCTCGCAAGTATGGGTAAAGGTTAAGTTTTCAAAACCTGTAATGATCCTCAACGGTTGAGGTTAGGTCTTTGGGAAACTTTTAATGGTTCCTAACACTTGTGAAGTGGGGTATAGCAGGATACCTTGTAGGAGACCACCTATTTAAGTGCGAGGACGGGCCGCCTCAAATTGAACGCACTTAAGAATCCAAGACGTTGTCCATGGCCAAAACGGACAAAACATTACGAAGAAGAGAGTAAGGGAATTTGTTGTGTTGGTACCGTTGTCTTGGCTTACACTAAACAACGACGGTTCAAGACATCACGTTCACCGCGCGTAAGTAAGTCCGATGGTATTCAACTATGGAAGGTTCAAAGTCGAGGCTACCTCTCCTTATGCAACATCGGTCCGCCGAAATATTCTTGGAAATGAAAAGACACCATGTGAGTGCGCCAAAATCTCTTTCAAGAGGAGATTGTTGGAAATTTGCCTTTGGCGGGAGTTGCGACCGACCAACTTTAACGGCTTAAACACTAGTGTAACGTATGTTGGAAAATCCGGTTCTTCACACATGCATGATCTACTAAGTACGTAGATAACCGTAGGGCCAAGAATCGTCAAATTTCGTTGAGAAATGAAAGAGATATTGGTTCACGAAGTAAGGTGTTTGAAGCATGGAAAGTGTGGTATTGTGTGTAATTCTCCCTCATCGGTAAAGGAAAAAGAATTGTTGTGTATATAAGATTCGAAATTGGTTTGGGGTTTGGGACCCCAAGGGGTATTCCATGTGTTTAAAGGAGGGAGGACCTAGATGTGCTTCGGTTCGAGGAAAGACCACGCGCGCGCGCCGCCCGCCGTCCCGTTCCGGTCCGGTCCGTCGGCTCCGTTCCGGGTTCGACGAGTTTCGGGTTCACGGGTCACGGGATGTGGGCTGTGGGCCTTCTGATATTATCTTTTTGGGCCAGAGAACTTTGCCATAAGTACAGTTTGATCCCGAAGTTTCCGGATGTACGCTTTGGACCGAGAATTCTTTCGGATGTGCGTTTGGTCCCCGAAGTTTCTAGATGTACGAGTTTGGTCCCCGAAGTTTTCGTAAAATTAAAATTTCGACGGTCAAAAACAGAAATGCCAAGCACTCAATTCGGCCATTTATTTTGGTGAATTACTCCTCCTATAATGGCCAAATCCGTTGGTCTTTCTTCCATTAATGTTGGTGGCTTTACTACCTCCATAATTGCCATTATTTGGCTGTTATGGAGGGCAGTAATCAGCCCCCTCCCTCACCTATTTAAACATCCCCTTACACCATTGTTGAGAGCCAACAAAAACGTTCATACAACACATATGCACGAAAATACAGAAGCTTTCTCAAGCAGAAAATTCTTCTTCCTACAACTTCCAAGCATCATTTCGTTACTCAATATTCTTCACGGTAGCTCTTGAGTTTCCTTTGCTCAAGTGTTCCATTGCTGTTTTATCTTGGGAGACAAATTGTCCAGGACGTATAAAGGATACATACGGGGCAATATTGTCTTAAGGACAAAGTGCCACACTCGACTCAGCAAAAACAGTTTCCATTTTTCCGTCTTCTACAAAACTGGAATTTTGGTTTTTCTTGTGTAACAATTGTAATTTCAGATTCCATGTTGAATTATTGAATCTCTGTTTATCCTTTTGAATACTTGTAATAGTTATATACTTCCCGTACTGCTTTATAAAGTACCATAGAGCAAAAACTCCCAACATATCATTAGTAGTATAATCCACTCAAAAGCTTATTATATCCAAATAAATGCCTTTAAATTTTCTTGCTGTCAAATTTACACAATTAACAACCGAAAGATGAATTCGCTAGTTGTTCTCGAACAAACTCAAATCATTTTTTACTTACCAATCTTAACGTAGAGAAATTTAAGACAATTTGGATAGACATGAGATAGAGCCGTTGAGGTACTTGATGCTAGCTTTTATTTTATGTTACAACAATTAAGTGGATATAAAGCCTAACAAATTGTTGGAATATGTAAAGCAACAACGGAAATAGTAAATAACTATTACAATGATCGAAAGGATAAGCAACAAAGAGGACAACAACAAGTTGTCAATATCTTGATCTTGAATTGAAACTTCAAATATGGAACTTGTATTCGAAAATACAAGAACATGAACTGCTACACTTGTGGCTTGTAGATCCGCTGAGAATACGAACGGTTAGAGTCCTTTGTATGTTAAGTTAACACCTGAAACACTTAGCAACCAATTAAATAAACCACAACACCACCGGCTAAGTCGAGAGATGGCTCTCTATCTTTAAGACAAGATTGCCCCCGTATATAGGCTTTACGGAAGTGTGGATAATAGTCTCCCAAGATGAAACAACAAACTATCAAGTTTGCAAAGCCTACACAAATGATCTCAGCGAAGAACACGAATAATGAAGATTGCTAAGAGAAGGATTGATATCAGGAAAATCTAATCTCTTTGTGGTGTTGTGAACTTGTTTTTCTGTTCATATGTTCATCTACAGAATTGAGCCAAGGCTTCAATTTATAGGTGTGAAATATGGCCTTTCAAATGCCCCATAATGGCAATCAATTGCCATGTAATGGATGACATTTAACCCCCAAGTAATGCAGCAACATAATGGTCCAAGTAATGGCCATTGTTGGGTGGATTCAATGCCATTGAAACCCTCTCAACAGCCAAAACTTTTAGGATTCCGTCGAGCGGTCAATACCAATGAAGCATCGCGGCTCTAATTCAACACAGACCTCACTACCACTCCGACGCCGCGGCGCTGCAAGAGGGGCGCCGTGGCGCTCCCGCGGCCCTTCTCCCGCGGCCCTTTTCCAACCCGTACCATCTTACACTTCGCACAATCCTTCATTCGTTTACCAACATGGAACACTTGTCATTTAGCAAATAACTATCCATCATTCTATGTCTCAAACATTTCACTTACGTACCAATATCTCTTTCATTTACGAAATTTACGATACTTGGCACTAAGATTGCACGTGTGTGGAAACGACATTTCCGACGTGCGAGCCCAAATTGTTCGAGTCATAAATAATGGGATAAACTTAATTCTACATTAGTAAATTTCTAACACAAATAATACGTAATATTAACGTGTACATACTCATTACCATAATTAGAATATATTTCATATATTGTGTAATATTTAGTGATGTATAATTATGGTATGATTCTTATTGTACTAGGATTTCACATTGTACACACACACACACACTATATATATATATATATATATATATATATATATATATATATATATATATATATATATATATATATATATATATTAATGATAAAGACTCTCCAAGGAGATTAATACACTCTAACATGATATCAGAAATCAAAACTTAAACCATATTTTACCTCCCTTCAGTTTCTTCTTTCTCGAGAACAGAAAGTTGCGCCTATCCTCTCTGCTTTTCTCAAACAGAACAACAGAGTTGTCCCTTTGTTCAACCAAACATGTCAGAAGCAAAGCCATACTTTCTTCTTTTCTAACAAGTCCATTTATGTCATAATCAAAGCACCATACTTTCTTCCTTTTTTGTCTTCTTTCGTTTCACTACCCGCGAAACATCCAAAAGCAAAATCCAAATCTCTGTTTTCTTTACCTCGAAAACAAAAGTTTTCTCTTCTTTTTGTTTTCTCTTTGAAGAAAGCACATTATTATTCTTTTCTATTTTTTGTCCTTCACTCGATAAAAAAAAATCATAATATATAAATATTTCATGGTAGCCTACCAGTCCGATTCAAGCCAGTCATTGGGCCATAGCGATCCAACCTTATTTTCTGGAGCCCAGCCATCCGCTCCAGGCATCTCCCAATCCAATTTGGGCCCGGCTTTCGTCACATTGACTTCTCGACAGACTAATAATGCGTGGTATATGGATATTTGCGACACGTCTCACCTCACCAACAATTATGGTAATCTTTCTCAACTGTGAAGTTTAAATACTTCACAATTTATTTTGGTTGGAAGCGGTCATCGCATTCCAATTAAAGGGTTTGGCCACACACTAACCTCACCATCGCATCCCCACTTCTCCCTAAATAATGTCCTATATGCCCAAAATATTATCAAGAACCTAATCTTTGTTAGAAAATTTGCCACAGATAATTCTGTATCAATCAATTTTGATCCATTTGGGTGTTTTATAACGGACCTACGTACCGAGAAACTCCTTACGAGATGCAATAGTGAGGGGACCTCTATCCTTTCCTATCCACGCCCGCTGCCAGTGTCATCCCTCCCACATCTCTAAATGTCGAAGTCTCTCATCTCATCGCTTTAGCAACAATCTCTCCGTCAACATAACACAATAGACTTGACATCGATTTATGGGGGCTCTCTTGTGTTTTAATTTTCTTCGGAACAATAATTTAATTCGTTGTCCTAGTGGAAAATCTGCCCAACCATATTTTTCTTGCCCTATAGGCAAACATGTTCGCCTCAAGAAGACTTTAATTTAGACGATGATCTAGATGATATACCCACTAATGTTGATGACAACACACCCACTAGTGCACCTTCAACCGAAATACCTCCTATTCCCCCTAGTATGAGACGAGGTCCAAAAACGACCGACAAGGTTCACATACTAATATTGTCCCGAACCAAGTACAAGGTCAAATTAACCCTATGACGGGGGGAATTGTAGGCCCTAAATACAATAAACATACGAGATAGGGAAGCAATATCAAAATTAGTTCTTTGTGGAGGGTTTGCCTTTTTCATTTCCTTCATCTCCCGGTTTTATTCATTACATTAGAGATATATATAATCCTCGCTTTTAACGGTTTTCCTAGATCATCGTTAAGAGAGATGTATTTAAATTCGCGCATGAATATCAACAATATTTACGTTTTTCATTATATCATTTTAATGGCAAAGTATCCATCGCGTCGATATAGGTCGTAGTACTAACGGCCATGATTATTTAACCGTAACTTGTCATTGGATAGATTATAAATGGTCTATCCTTTTTGAAGACATTCTTAGTAAAATACAATTTGCTATAAACTTTATTTTTAAAAGTAATAAAGTACAACGTAGAAAAGAATATAAAAAAATTTGTCATGATTGTGGACTACCTTTTAGAAAAATTCCACAAGAAGTATCCACTATGTGGAATTCTTTATACGAGCAACTACTTGTTGCTTATGACTATAAATTACCTATAACTTTATTTTTTAACTCTCATAATAAAAGTCAGTGATATGATTTTAGATAGTGATTGGGAAAAATTTCCGAACTTATTGTATTTTTAGAGAAATTTTTTCAAGCAACAAAAGAATTTTCTGGTATATATTATCCTACTATTTCAACTAGCGTTACGTTTTCTCTATTTGATATTGTTCATGCAGATTTATGGACATATCCTGTTATTAGTTCACTGGGTCATAAATTCTATCTTGTGTTATTAGATGGATTTTCTCACTTTATTTACCCTCTAAAATTCAAGTCTGAAGTTTTCAACAAGTTTATTGAGTTCGTACCTTTATCAAAATACAATTTAAAAAATCTATTAAATCATTCCAATGTGACAACGATCGTGAGTTTAATAATTCCGTGTTTCATAATTTTTGCACCAAGAATGGCATGGTCTTCCATTTTTCGTGTCACCATACCTCACCCCAAAACGGAAAATCCGAACGCATCATCAGTACAATTAACAACATAGTTCGTACTCTTCTTTTTCATGCCTCTCTCCCACCGTCATTCTGGGTCTATGCAGTCAAAATGGTAGCATATATCCTTAATATTTTATCTACCAGTACTCTTCACAACAAAACCACCATTAAAATTCTCTACCGTCGGATCCCGTCCTATGACCACCTTAGAATTTTCGGTTGCATGTGCTACCCAAATCTTGCCTCCACTGCTCCCCATATATTAGCAACGCACACCGATCCCTGTGTCTTCGTAGGTTTTCAGCAAAATCATACGGGCTATCTCGTGTTATGACTCGTCTACTCGTAAAATCTACGTCTCTAATCACGTCACATTCGACGAGATGATATTTCCATTTTCGAATATCCAAAAATTCCAAAACATGGATTACACGTTTCTCGATGAGTCAGACATCTCCATCATCGTCAGCTTTCTCCTCTGATGTGACAGTATTGTTCCATCACGGTCAGTTATTGTAGCTCCACATCTCTCAGGTTCCACCACCATAACACTATCACTGCCACTTTCCGCTGACACCACCGACATCGTCTCTGCGTTTGTGTCACCACGTCTGTCTCAGTCACCATCATAGCTGATTGCCATCGCCACCGACAATCGGTTGTATCACCGCCGGTCAATAACCCTACCACCAACTGGAACCCTCAACCACTACAACCTGTGTCGCCACTTCCAACAACCACTATAGCTGACAAACCAGTCACCTACCCCTCCACCGAAACCCTACATGTCACATGAACTCCGACCCGTACAACTCCCAATACCCGGACCACCAATACCACACCAACACACTAATGTTATAATCCTAACCCACCACCGACACCCTACCTAACATCGCCTACCCCCGCACCACGTCGATCTACCTATATCGTCGATCCTACCCAACCCATTTTCGCATCTACCAAAATCATTGACAGTCCCTGACACAACTAACCCACTGCCCTGTTCCGTCTATTGCACCTGTCAAAAACCCGACACCACATACTCATCCAGTGACCAAAAACTAGTAACCCAATAAAATACCCATCCACCCACTACCCCCCCCCCCCCCCCCATGGAAACACGTGCCCAACACGACATATTCAAGCCCAAAGTCCAGTTTAACTTATCAACACAAACCATTCCCCCAATTTCCTACAACCCAAAACTAGCCTAACTAAACCCTAATTGGAATGCGGCCATGTGTGAGGAATTTAATGCGTTAACGAAATAGCACACATGGGATTTGGTTCCTAGACCTGAAAGGGGTGAATGTAATCCGTTACATGTGGCTTTTTCATCATAAATACAGAGACAATGATGATCTAGAGAAGTATAAGGCAAGACTTGTGGCTAATGACACTAATCAACATGAGGGTATTGATTGTGGTGAGACGTTCAGTCCGGTTGTTAAACCGACTATCATTCGCACAGTCCTGAGTACAGTTATGGGCAAGCATTGGCTGATTCATCAGCTTGATGTAAAGAATGTGTTTCTACATGGAGATTTGAAAGAAACTATTTACATGCACCAGCCGCCTAGTTTTGTCCATCTAGTAGCCCCTACGTATGTATGTCGTCTCCGTAAGTCATTTTATTATTTGAAACAGACCCCTAGAGCGTGGTATGATCGCTTTGCACAGTACATTATACTGATTGGGTTTGTATGTAGCAAGTGTGATAATTCTCTCTTCATTTTTCATCGAGGTAGTAGTATCGTTTTTTTATTGTTATATGTGTATGACATTGTGCTTACCGCCTCTTCTGATTTGTTGAATAATGAGATCATTGCATTGCTTAAAATCGAATTTGCCATGACTGACTTGGAGAAGTTGAGCTATTTTTTGGGGATATCAGTGACTAGATCTGCAGACTATGTTTTTGTGTAAGCGTAAGTATGCATAGGAGATATTGTACATGGATAAGATGGCAAACTACAAGATAATGTCCACACCAGTTGATTCTAAATCAAAGCTAGTGTTGTTGATGGTAATCCAGTGTTTGATCCCACACTTTACAGGAGTCTTGCAGGTGCACTACAATATCTTACGTTCACCAGACCTGATATAACTTATGTTGTTCAGCAGGTGTGCTTATTCATGCATGCCCAGGGAGCCTTATTTTACTGCCCTTAAGCGTATCATTCGATATATTAAGGACACATTTGATTATGGATTGCATTTATACCCTTCTGCACCGACCAAGTTGCTATCATATTGTCGCACCCATTTTTAACCTCCCTATCCGCGTGGAAGGAGGGATCTGACATAGTCGCAACGTATGGGCGTTTCCTAAATCAATTAAGGGTTAAGGAGTCGCCACCTAATTATTTTCCGGTGAATTAAGACACCTAAATGTTAATATAAATGCTGCAAAATGAACTCCGATTACTGATCTGCGAAACTATTAAATTCTGGGTAAGGATTTTTTATTATCCTAATCATCCTTTAAGATCCGCTAACTTGCGGTTACCCGGTCAAACTCGGGTTAATTATTATGCTAGGAAAAAATGCATGTTTAAAAAGTATAAAGTTAAAAGGATGTTGCAAATAATTAATAAAATGATGCATTTTTTACAACGTAAAAGATTTTTACCACCTATTCCTTTTGAAGAGTCTCGCAAAGGTAATTGCGGTTTGAGAAATAAATCACTAGCATAAAATCCGGAAAAAAGGTATGCATGACATTGTTTATGAAAAAATATATGTGAAATTGATTTTTTTGGATAAAGCATGCATTTGTAAGACAGTGTTTATAAAATACATGCAAAGTTGATTTTTTGATAAAAATATGCATTTGTATGAAAGTTAATAAAATACCTATTTTTGGCAATTGTTAGTAAGGAGGAAAGCAATTTGTGATTTATGGAAGTCATTTTTTACTTGCAAATCGGATAAAAACAAAACCTTATTTGCATGATTAATAATGCGAGTAAAAGATGACCAAATTATTTTTGAAAGTTTTAAATATACATGGCGAGCCTAAAAATAAATAAACTAGCGGCGAATTTTCAATTTTTGAACTACCGGAGCCTAAAAATAAACAAACTAGCAGCGGGTTTCCAATTTTAAACTATCCCATCTATCAATTCAAAGCCTAATTATTCTAAGCATTCCTACGATCGCACAAACATTGAATAATTAAATTACAACAGAGAAAAAAAATAGGTAGCGGGATTAAGGAATAAAAAAGTGACTAGGGCGGATACCGATGTCACCCCGCCCTATTTGTTTAGAAATCTCAAGGCCGGAGAATGCAATGAACGTGGATGCGGGTCTTCATTTGACAATAGCCATGATGAGTCTCATAACGAGACTCTTCGACGCTCCCAATACATTTCATGTAAATGAAAGAAAAAAAGGATTAGTAGACGGAACATGAAAATATATACATAAACAATTTATATCTACTATGCCAGTCCAAGAAACGAATGAGGAGGCCCAAACCATGAAGCAACCCACAACAAATCAATATACATACATATATATATACATACGTATATATATATATATGTATGTATGTATATATGTATGTATATATATATATATATATGTATGTATATACATATATATATATGTATATATATATATATGTATATATATATATGTGTATACATATATATATATATATATGTATGTATGTATGAAACATGAGGTAAACAGGCCCAAATACATGCAGTATCCCATAGCGCACTCACATTATTGTTAGATAAGCATGCAGGCGCGCACTTCAACACATCAGAAATGATATACAAAGTACTCACAATGTAAGTGATATACCTAAAAATATACCCATATATACAAACCTCTGCATACACTGGATGTATACTAAATTGGTATACCATGTATATTTTGAGGTATACCTCCCCAAACAAGAAATCATCTAGGGGAAAAAAGTTAAAAACCATATGCAATGCAGATATAAACTAGATACAAAAAAGATTTAGAGGATTCACACAAGACAAATAAAGAAAATGAGCAGCAATAGATAGATTCACCTTTGATAAGAGAGAAGAACATTGCACATGGCTCAAAATCCAGAATAAAATCAGCACCCAACTCAAACATAATAGGCAAACAACCTATACTATAATCATACTTATTCCTAACAGTCATGCTAACTTCAATTCCTTAACACACATAATTGAGACGAATCATATCGATTAAAAGGAACATACTCACAATCTAAGGTGGGAGAGGAGCATCTTTCTAATCCTCTCAAAATCACACAAGGTTAATACATCAAAGGCATGATTCAAAATAAACCAAACGTGATCATCTCATTAGAATACCAAACAATGACAATACTGCGCAAGTTGAGTCTATTTTTACTATACACAATCAATCAGGAAAATTCAGCAAGTTGAATATGGTCTGAGGCATTCATACACATATCCTTAATAGGCAACCTGAACATGATCAACTATTCTTTTACAAGACATGGATCCTTTAGGCCAAACAGAGGACCTGGTCATCCTAGCAGTATACCAAGGATAGATCATTTAGAAACACACCCTTATTGTCAGGAAATAGGCATCCAGAATTAGAGATGACTTAGACTCAGACAGCCACAAGTGAAGACTGTTTAGACTAGAATAAGCATACATATATGCCTGGAAATAGACAAAAGACAAGTGGGAAAGGAATCTAGATAGTCTCAGAAGGACAAACACACATGATGACCACGGTAAACAGAGTGTTGGGACCAATATCTCCTAATGACATAATACATAGTTGTGGAATACACATGAGCCTAACATAGGAACAACACATGCTGTCACAGAGATATAATCATAGTAAAGAATAGAAATGTCAAGCATACCATCAATTTGGGACTAGTTAAATACATACATATGCCCAGATCAGTCAACGCACTAATATGGTAACCCAAATTACTCAGAAGGTATTATATGCTATCATGGTTACAGTTTAGCATTTAGATAGATACAGACATATAGATGATTAGTTCAGAAGACATTTTAGGACATGGAGATGGGCAAATATCCATTTAAGACAAAATTTCAAAGAGGTGCAGAATCATTTAGGCTATACTAAGCACACAAGACCATTTTCTATTATGTATTGGACATATTGACACTTAGAGGAATAACTCATAACATATCATACTTATTAGACATACTAGGCAAGGCAAAGGTATATTCAGTTCATCAAACATAGCTAACATGCAGAAATAGTTAACCGACTCTTTAGAAATAATATCTTAGATTATACAGAACCACTGGTGGTCTAATTAGACATATATGGACATATTCACGTTGTACACTAGTCAATGTAACATACTGGGATAGAACACTGCTTAATCAGGCTAGCATACATGTAGGTACTCCTATCATAACACAAAATGGTCCAAATAGTAGCCTAGGCATGGTCTAAGTAGAACCAAACTAGGCAAGTCAGTGTCATGATTCAGGAGGTTTTCACATTAAAGGATGAGACATCTTGACACTTAATGGATAGCACACACTAGCATACAATTCAGTGACCCTTTAAAACATATAGAAATGAGTTATACCACTAGCCACATATGATATTCCAAACATACAAGATCATTTTAAAACCAAAGCATGCACACAGGGTCTCAGCCATGTTATACACTAAGTATGGTATCACTTAGGCAGATAGGATAAGCATATAATAGTCTAATGGACATATGGAGCAGACAGAGATGACCAAATGTTTACTCAGGGATAACAATGAGGGTATGCAGCTTGATCATGGATAGGATGGACACATAAGAATCAACATAAAGCAGGGACACACATGAGTAGAGCAATATTTTATCAAGATAATGCAGATGGTCACACAACACACTTTATGAAGTAGGCATGGCTAGTCACACAAAAACCAGAGGTCACCATTTCATAGTTTAAGTCACACATACATAGTTAAGACTAAATATGAAGTGTTGGGCATAAGTAGGCAGATTCTCATGGCATAAATACTTGGATTGATTATCTAGTATATTACAAGTCAAATACTAATAAACCACAACTGATAAACAACTAATCATCTATTAGGAATGAATCAGTTAAAAGAACTCAATAAGATAGGCAGATTCCAGTATTTTGAGTATACAGAGGATCAACAAAAATCCAGAAACCATACACATACACACAATACTTCCACTTATCTCAAACTCACACACACATGTTTACAAATAATCTAGTAAAGATTTAAAGCTAATCTTATCCTACACTACTCACAGAAAGCATATGAATAGTTAACATATACCTATCTAAGTCCTCGAATCTAAAACTATGCTACTATTATTTTTTGTAATCTCAAACATATCAACATGCTAGCAAACAACTATTCAATTGCCATTAATCATGAACTAAACAGTAAAGAGGACATCACACTATACTAAGCACGAACCTAATCATACAAATAAAGCATATCTATACATTAATAATTAACTAAACATGCTAACAAACCCATACTTAGATATTAATGAACACATCATCATGAAACGACTACACTATCACATAATTAACAATAAAATACACAAAAATGCAAAAAATAAAACTGAGAGGAGATGTATTTACGGACCTTCTTTGGGCAGCGAATCGAGGCGTCGTCTCTAATCGTCAAACCCGCTCGGAGAAGTTGTGTTTATGCCATTGAAAAAAACAAGAACTTAAATGTTTTGTGGCTTTGTCGAGCCAGAACCGAGAGTAAAAGAGGGGATTTTTCTAAAATCAAAAGCTTGTTTAAAAAAAAAAGGGGAATTTCTCTGCCTATTTTGCCTCTGAAAAAGCTTGTTCTAAAACAACCCACAGGGTTGTATTTAAAGCCAAATATTGAGGGGTTTCAACAGCTTCTTCAAGAAGCTTTTAGTTCAAAATTCGAATTGAAAGTTGGAGGAAAACCCTGAGAATTCTGGGATTGAATGATGAAGGGGAGTCATGAAACTCAGTTTTTTCAGAATGATTTGACAGGAGAGCCATTGGGCAGAGATACAACCTCCTAAAACCGATGGATTTTCGTGGTTGTCGGTGTGGAAGAGATTTGGACAAAGGGCTGCTGGTTAAGTTCACCGATTTTTGAGGGATAAGGTATGGGTGAAGGGACGTGGTGGCAGTGGCAGTGGTAGGTGAGGGGTGATTATCCGGTGGATTTTGGGGTTGTTGGTGTGAAGGGTTGTTGGTTTTTTTTTTTGGGCATCGTTTGGTTTTGAGTTATGGTTAGGGATGGCAACAAATAGGATCTGGATCGGATCCTGTTAGATCCAGATTCATCCATTTTTCATACCTAAATTCAGATCCATCGGTTCATAAAAATCAGATTCAAATCCGGATCCACGGATCGGATTTGGATCCACATGTAAAAAAAATTTCCTTGTTAAGAATGTAACCTTGCTAAGAATTTTTTTTGAACTAACAAACGATTTTTACTTAACTAATAATTTACTGTGTTTCAATTTTGAAATGTTCATATGAGATATTTTGTTCGTTGTCTCATTTTGATTGTGAGCTATTAATTGAAAATGTTGGACAATGACAATAGTTGTGGAAAATGCTGACTAGTATTTCCACAATACTGAACTTGCATGTGCTTGTGAATATAATTTTAACTACTTGTCTATGGAGATGTTAGTCATTCACTAATATAACATTGATTTTATTATCGAAGTTACCTCTTTATTTTTTGGTTTTTGAGTTAACGCGGGGATAAATTAAACTTGTTTTGAGAATAAAACTTGCAAGGATGTGCTTAGCAATTTTAAGAAAATACTTATAAAATTACATTCTAGGTTATGAATATATTTAATAAAAAATGGATCCACGGGTCGGATCTGGATCGGATACGGATCTCAAATACAAGATCCGGATCCAAATCCGATCCGTCAGAAATGGATTCGGGTCCGATCCGGATCCGTCGGGTCCAAATTTTGAAGATCCATATCCTATAAAACGGATCTGAATCCACCGGATCCGGACCGGGTCCAGAATCCACTGCCATCTCTAGTTTTGGTTTTAGACGATGAGGTTGATGGGGGGAATGGGATATGGGTTGAGTGAGTTGGGCTCGGGTTAGTGGGTATTGGGCTGGTGGGAATTGGGTTGTTGAGGGACGAGATTGGGTAAATAAAAGATAGGATTTGGGTCAAAAATGGGGTGTTGCGGATTGGGGCCCCTTATTGGTGGGTTGGGTGAAATATTTTGGGTGAGTGGAAAATGGTTGTGGGTTAAAATATAAAAGGGGTTTATTATTAAAAAATATTTTGGAGAAATGTAAGTTATAAAGATAAAAATAACGATGCGATAATAATAAAACTTAATATTTGCGAAATAACAAAAATGCGATGCCATTTTGAGAAATAAAATAACATAGAATATTAGGGTAAAAACTATGATTAAGATATCAAAAGGCAAATGATAGTAAAAAATGCGAATAATAATAATAATGATAATGAATAATGACATTGAGAATATATATATATATATTATTTTTGAGGTGTCAAAATATTTAAAATTGCAAACAAATAATAAGAAAAAAGGGGACAAAATTGTGTGTCAACACATATACGGATGCAGATTGGGCAAATTGTCCGGACACGCGACGCTCCATTTTGGCTACTGTGCGTTCTTAAGGGATAATCTCATTTCCTGGTCTGCCAAGAGGCAAGCCACCCTATCCCGCTCGAGTGCAGAAGTAAAATATAGAGGTGTTGCTAATGTTGTTGCTGAGATCTACTAGCTCCGAAACCTTCTTTTGGAGCTCCAATGTCCTTTGCGCAAGGCGTCTTTGGTTTATTGTGATAACATATCCGCCATATATTTATCTCATAATCCGTTTCATCATCAGCAACCAAGCACATTGAAATGGATATACACTTTGTTCGTGAGAAGGTTGCTCTTGGTCATGTTAATGTGTTGCATGTGTCTTCTTCATATTAGTATGCATATATATTCACGAAAGCCTTCCTAGGCAGCTCTTACTCGACTTCAGATTCAGTCTTAGCGTCCGACCTCCTCCCGCTCCGACTGAGGGGTGTATTAACGTGTACATATCCATTACCATAATTAGAATATATTTCATATATTGTGTATTATTTAGTGATGTATAATTATGGTAGATATATGATCCTTATTATACTAGAATTCCACATTGTACACTATATATATATATTTGTATTAATGAGAAAGACTCTCCAAAGAAGATTAATACAATGTAACAAGTAAAGTAAATGATTTGCTTTTCCAACTAACAAATTAGATAAGAGGAACAACATTTTTAACATGTTCCTTTATTTTTCTCTCTTTAAGATTGCTTGCTTCCGTTTATGGGGATCAATTCATTTGGTAATTGCTTGTTATTATATGTTTGTGATGTTGTCCAAAGTGTAATAGTTTGTTATTTGCTTAACCGGACCTGAGTCCTACTTTAATGACTATTAGGCCTGAGTCCTACTTTAATGACTATTAGGCCACCCCTTGATAATTAATCAACTATAACAGAAAACAACAGTAAACGTTGTTAGCTCAAACACAAAAGATAAATAAGTACTAATTATTGGTATTTTCAAAACTTATTGTTTACTACTTAATATAATACCTCGATTCCTTCCACTTAAAATTATAGCAATTAATTTTAGTTTTGAGTAATGTGTAGAAATTGCCACATTTTTAACTAGACCACGAATGAGATAAGAACAATTTATTCTAAATATTTGATTCTAATACATGGTATCTGACAGCCAGTTCATTTCTAACTATGAATTTCTTATTGGTATAGGCCATAAAAAATAATCAACGTATGACTAACAATTAGTAAATATCATAGATATTTGTTGTTATTTGCCTATTGATTTGTTTGTTACAATGGTGCAGGAAACGGAAATAAGTAACTGCTAAGAATTACAACACAATGAAATTACAACAAACTGAAATTTCAATGAACTGGAACAATTTTGATATGCTGAGTCGAGTGATGACACTCTGTCTTTAAGACAATATTGCCCAGTATATATCCTTTCTATGTTCTGGACAATAGTCTCCCAAGATAAAACAACAACTTAACAAATGAGCAAAGGAAACTCAAGTGTTACTTTGAAGAATTTTGAGTAATGAAATGATGCTAGAAAGTAGTAGGAAGAATCTGATTTCGTTTGTATGTTTTGTGTGCTCTCAACAATTGGCAAAGGCTCCATTATATAGTTATAGGAGAGGACTTACCAACTACCCACATAATTGATGTTACTGGCCAAGTAATGGCAATTATGGAGGTAGTAATTCAGCCAAATAAATGGTGAATTGATGTGCAACGGATTAGCCTGAGAGTTATTAAGCCAAAATAAATGACTAAATTGAGTGCATATTAAGGATGGTTAACGTTCCAAAAAACCAACAGCCAGCAAAAGTTCTCTGCCCAATTTAACTTACCAGAAACTTCAGGGACCAAACTGTAAATATGAAGCAATTTGGGTCCAAAAAGATATTACCAGAAGAAGCCCACTGCACACGACCACGACCCGAGCCCGGACCAGACGGGACGGGCGGGCTGCGGCTGCGCGCGTGTGGGCTTATCCTCGAACCGAAGCACATCTAGGTCCTCCCTCATTTAAACACATGGGATACCCCTTGAGGTCCCAAACCCCAAGCCAACTTTGAGACTTATAAACTAAACAAATCTTTCTTCCCCCACCGATGAGGGAGGATTGGCCTAAATACCACACTTTTCCATGCTTCAAACACCTCACTTCGTGGACCAATATCTCTTTCATTTCTCAACAAAATTTGACGATCCTTGGCCCTACGGTTATCTACTTACTTAGTAGATTATGCACGTGTGAAGAACTGAAGTTTCCAATATGCCGAACCCGAGTGTTTAAGTCATTAAAGATGGTTGGACGCAACTCCCGCCAAAGGCAAATTTCCAACAATCCCCTCTTGAAAGAGATTTTGGCGCACTCACATGGTGCCTTTTTCCAGTAATATTTCAGCGGACCGATGTTACATAAGGAGAGGTAGCTTCAGTTTTGAACCTTCCATAGTTAAATACCATCGGAATTACTTACT
Organism: Anisodus tanguticus; assembly: GCA_034509755.1. NCBI lineage: Eukaryota > Viridiplantae > Streptophyta > Magnoliopsida > Solanales > Solanaceae > Anisodus > Anisodus tanguticus. The sequence continues at coordinate 44,172,748 of CM067543.1, read as the reverse complement.
GCACGGTGAACGTGATGTCTTGAACCGTCAGTGTTTAATGTAAGCCAAGTCAATAGTATCAACATAACAAATTCCCTTACTCTCTTCTTCATAATGTTTTGTCCGTTGTGGCCGCGGACAACTTCTTGGATTCTTAAGTGCGTTCATTTGAGGCGACCTGTCCTCGCACTTAAATAGGTAGTATCCTACAAGGTATCCTACTATACCCCACTTCAAGAGTGTTAGGAACCATTAAAAGTTTTTCCAAACCTAACCTCAACTGTTGAGGATTATTAAAGGTTTTGAAAACTTAACCTTTACCCACACTGCAGATAGCACTTAACGTCTATTGCGGGAACGACTTTGGATTTGGTGTTTCTTTACAGAAATCACTATCCGAAGTGCTCTTGCTTCCACCGAAGCGCTCAACTGAACCTTTACTGCTTAGTTTTCCCATTGAACCAAATTCCTGAGATCTCCAGTAAATAAGGTTGGGTTACCACCGTATTAGTCCTTAAAGCTTGGGTTTTAAGCCCATTCTCCTAGACAAGCAGAATATCTGATCTCTGTGTATGCCCTTTGTCAGTGGGTCTGCTATTTATCCTTTGATTTTATGAATCAATGGATATTATACCCGTGTTGATTAGCTGCCTAACGGTCTTATGTCTCCGTCGAATATGACTAGATTTGTCGTTGTACATAGAACTTCGTGCCCTTCCTAAAGCCGACTGGCTGTAGCAATGAATCATCACTGAAGGTACGAATTTGTCCCAACAAGGGACATTCTCTAAGAAGTCGTGAAGCCACTTAGCTTCTTCTCATGCTTTGTCTAAAGCGATAAACTTCGACTCCATCGTGGATCGGGTGATGCAAGTTTGCTTAGAGAATTTCCAAGACACAGCCCCACCACCAATTGTAAATATATACCCACTGGTGGACTTGGTGTTCTCTATATCAGATATCCAATTTGCATCACTGTACCCTTCTTGTACAACTGGATATCTCGAATAATGTAACTTGTAATTTAGCGTGTACTTCACGTAACGTAGCACCCGATTTAACGCTTTCCAATGATCATTACTTGGATTACGGGTAAACCTAGCCAACTTGTTGACTACATAAGTATTAGGTCGGGTGCAGTTTGTTATGTACATCAAACTCCCAATCACCTGTGCATATTGCTCCTGGCATACGGGTGCATCACGATTTTTATCATTTTGATTCTTATCCATTGGTGACTTTATCGACGAACTGTCAAACATCTCGAACTTTCTCAAAACATCTTTGATGTAGTGAGACTGAGATAAGACCAGTCCGTCAGACGTCTTAGAGATTTTTATCCCTAAGATTACATCTGCGATACCCATATTCTTCATGTCGAAGCATTGTTTCAACATGTTCTTAGTCTCTAGGATTACCCTAGGACTGCTTCATGTGATCAACACGTCATCTACATACATGCATATCATGACGAACGAGTCAGAGTTACCTTTCGTGTAGATACATTTGTCACACTTATTAATGGAGAAACCCTTTGATAGTAAAGTACTATCAAACTTTTCGTGCCATTGCTTCGGGGCTTGTTTAAGCCCGTACAGAGATTTGACAAGCCGACAAACTTTCTTCTCTTGCCCTTGAACCACATACCCCCGGGGTTGGTCCATATAAATTTCTTCTTCAAATCACCATTTAGAAAGACTGTCTTAACATCCATTTGATGTATCTCAAGGTCACGCAAAGCTGCGATCGCAATGAATACCCTTATGGATGTCATCCGAGATACCGGGGAGTACGTGTCAAAGTAGTCAAGACCTTCTTTCTGCCGATAGCCCTTGACTACCAACCTGGCCTTGAGTGCATATTAAGGCTGGTTAACGTTCCAAAAAACCAACAACCAGCAAAAGTTCTCTGCCCAATTTAACTTACCAGAAACTTCAGGGACCAAACTATAATTATGAAGCAATTTGGGTCCAAAAATATAATACCAGAAGAAGCCCACAGCCCACAGCCCACGACCCGAGCCCGGACGGGACGGGCGGGTGGCGGCGGAGCGTGTGTGGGCTTATCCTCGAACCGAAGCACATCTAGGTCTTCCCTCCTTTAAACACATGAGATACCCTTTGGGGTCCTAAACCCAAGCTAACTTTGAGACTTATAAACTAAACAAATCTTTCTTCCCCCACCGATGAGGGAGGATTGGTCTAAATACCACACTTTTCCATGCTTCAAACACCTCACTTCGTGGACCAATACCTCTTTCATTTCTCAACGAAATTTGACGATCCTTGGCCCTACGTTCATCTACTTACTTAGTAGATTATGCACGTGTGAAGAACCGAAGTTTCCAACATGCCAAACCCGAGTGTTTAAGTCATTAAAGATGGTTGGACGCAACTTTCGTCAAAGGCAAATTTCCAACATGATTTTCACCCAATACATCATAATGAAATGGCATAGAGCAAACGTTTGAACAAATTAAAGTATTTCATACACGCACATGTGCACACATATTCATAGATTAATAAAATGAACAAAACAAGTAACAATATGAAAGACATAATTATTATCGAAAATTTTCCAAGAAAATACTAAAACAATTAATATACTTTATTAATGTTCCAAAAAATACATTAATATACATTCTCGGGTGTTACTGACGTAGTTGGTAAGTTGCTATATTGGTACAGCAAAGGATTAACATTAAAAAAACTATTTTCTTTATTCATTAGTTACATACACGTGTTAACTCATAGGAGTACTATTTATTTTCATTAACAAAATAATATCCCAATTATTAAACTTGCAATAAAGGTGGTCGACTCTATTTGAATTTTCCCCTAGCCAGCCAGATTAATTTAGGATCACGTGTAGACTCTTTTTGGAGGGAAATTTTAAAGGCCAAAATTTACTTTGAATTATTCCTAAAGATACTTTCAATCTGATTATTCGGGAAAAGGAAACAAATAATGCAAATGGCCCCACCTATACCTTGCCTAATTTGTGGCAAAAAATTGACTACATACCCGAGACCCGGCGGATTTGAATCCGGAGCTCATCCTCGATCCGAACATAGCATTGTTCCGTTGAAAATTACGCACTCACTCTGGATGTAGGGAGGAAAATATTTTTTAATTTTTTTTACATTAAGTTAATCAAAATACTTTAAAAAATATATATTTTTTAAAAATAATTTCTTAAAAATGAGAAAAATAATGTCTATTAAAAATAAAAAATAACAATTTATCAGTGTCATTCCGAATTTATTATCCCTCCGCACCCACTGAGGCCCAAACTTCCCTCCCTTGACGTCCCACATTCGGCCACTTTCAAACTCCGCCCTCGCCCAATTTTATCCCAACACTATTTTATTAAATTACGTATAAATATTTTTGATATAATACTTTTTTTAATTTACTAACTAAATATTAAAAAATAAATAAAAGATTTATTTATTTTTCCAAAAAAATATATGGAAAACAGTTTCCTTTCATACCAAACACACCCTTTCTCTCTGTTCATTTCTCTGTGCGACTCAAAAGGCTATATCGGATACCCGAAAGATCAATTTCAAGTCAGTTGATGCAGCTTCGGAATTCGCGTAAGTGTTTTTTTTCTTCAAATTCTGTTCTGTGTGTTATCACGAACCCTAATCTCTATTTTGCCTTCTATGGATTTGAGGTTATAGGTTTTAGGGCCTTTTTACAGTGAGTACACAGCTTTGAACTATAATTTTGTCATTGATTGTGTATTCAATCTCTATAAAATGTATTGAGATGTCACATGAATCTTTCAGATGGTACTGGGAATTGTAAAAAAATGTCGCCTTTTTACAATTGGGTGCTCTTTCTCATGCTGGGCAATTAACATAATTAGTTATTTTAATTGAATGAACTGGCCCAAATGGAGAGAAATTGACATTGAAGATTCCGGTAGCCAAGCCCCGACTAGTAGGGGATTGAGGTGCTAGTTGTTGGGGCCGATTAACATGACTTGCAGATTTTCTGAAAGTTGGACTAAAAGGTCTAGCTTTATTTCCATTTAAACCTGTTGCATGCTAATAGTTAACATCAACAACAACAACGTGCCCAATGTAATCTCACAAGTGGGGTCGAGCGTTTGGAGAGGGTAAGATGTACACATACCTTACTCCTACCTATGTGGGGTTAGAGAGGCTGTTTCCGATTGATACTCGGCTTGAAAGAAAAGAAAAGAATTTGAAGCATGGTATCAAGTAAAATGCTAATAGTCAACATCATAAGAAGTTATTGTTGGTAGTTATTATTATCAGTACGTGCTTTTATATTTTAGAAACTGGCTAGGAGTTGGGAAAGTAGTATAGTTCGGATGGATATATCTGAATGCTTTATTCCAGAAAGAGAACTGGTGATTGTCAAATATTGGAGGAAATGTGTTCCTTATCAGTTTAACAAGGACTCTGTCAGTGGATTTTAGGTCTCTCCATTGTTAATAGGAAGATCAGGTCTTCTCTTTATTCTCAACTAGATTCCATTCATTTCATCAACAAAGGTATCAACGATCCAGGAGTGAGCCCTTTAATGGGTAATTATAGGAATTCTAAGAGGCTATGTATGGATTTTTTTTTCTTTGATAATGGTAACAGCTTGTATTAATCACAAAAAAGGCTGTAAAGCCAATATTTACAGAGTTAGAAGTGAGAAAAGAACTGCTAAATGCAGAGGAAAACTATAGAGACTCTAGGAGTTGAAGTAAAGCCACTGTGTCTTCTATGTATTCTTGTTTACACCAAAAGTGAAATAGCAAAATTCCTCCCAACATAAAAAAAAAAGAGAACAAAAGTATACAGTTAAACATGATCTGTTGGAGTGAGTTAGCTTTATCTAGGGGTGGCCAGTGGGCCGGGACGAGTCGGGTCGGGACCGGCGGGCGGGACGGGACGGGTCGGGACAAGCGGGATTCGCCGCCGTCCCGTCCTGCTTCCGGTCCCGTCGGAAAAGGGGCGGGGCGGGATATATATATATATATATATATATATATTTTGCACTTAATTTAAAAAATAACATATATATAAAAAACTCAATAATTAAACAAGATAATGTAATAAAAAATCCAAGACTGTTTTTGTGCCTCTTATATTATTTAATAGACATATATTTTTTTTGTAATACAAATACAATTGTCAAAATTGCAACTTTGTGGTGTTTCAAAAGTTGCAAATTACATAGTAAAATTGCAATTAAAAAAAATTACATTAAAAAAAAACATGTTCTAGTTTCTTGATAATTTCCTGTGGTTCTTCGGTTGGAATTGATATTTGTTTGTCAAATTTCTCCATGTCGCTTCCACCACCTTCGGATAAAATTTCGTTGTAGTTTTCGTCTTCTTCGTTGATCTCCTGTTGACCGCACCTTCTCCGCTCCGCTCGTATTCAATCTCTGAATAATACTGCAATCTCCAAGTTGTCTCCGGCTAATGAGTGTCTGTGCTCTCCTATTTGATATCTGCCGGTAGAAAAAACATTTTCAGACGCTGTTGATGACGCTTGAATGTTCAAAACATCTCCGGCCATCATTGAAAGTGTCGGAAAGGTCTTCTCATTCTCCCTCCAGTATTTCAGCAAGTCTTCACGTCCTTCTTCATTGAGAACTGCTTAGTACGGTACAGAACCCTGCAAAACAAAAATATCAAACTCGCTAATTTGGTTAGTAGCGTTACATCCACACATTCTACTTATGAGGTTTTCAATACTAGCTGCAGAAACATCATGTCTTTTGTGAGGTTGTGTTAAAGAAGAAGAAGATGGTATGGAAGCCGTAGGTTGATAACACTTTTTTTGTTGGTAAAACCTATATACTTTTTTGCATTCGTCTTCTTACGCTAGACAACACTTCTTCTTTAGTTTGTTCAATAGGTGGTGGGTGATTTGAATTTTTGGGACTTGGAGGTGGTAGTACTGCTATACAATCATAAATAGTTTCAATAAGTGATTTAGTACTGTCTATTTTAATAGTCGAATTTAATATAACACCAATAATATAAATAGTGGGAATAGAAATAAAATATTTTTTTATTTTGATAAACATTTTTTTAATAGTTGCCTTATAAGCTGATTTATCCATATATTCATTAAGCAGTAAAAATATTAGAGCTATATAAAACAACATAGTTGAAATAGTATGATAATATATACCGAAAAATTCTTTTGTTGCTTGAAAAAATTTCTCTAAAAATACAATAAGTTCGAAATTTTTACCAAATCACTATCTACAATCATATCAGCTGGATTTTGATTATGAGAGTTAAAAAATAAAGTTATAGGTTAGGAAGACTCACCCTAGCCACTATAGCGACCCCACCCCCAACTCTAGCTGAGAAGCACCCTCCACCCACTTCCATTTTTCCGTGTGCCCAAAAGCCCGCCCGCCCGGTTTTTGAGACCCTTTCTGATTCACTTTACCCAATAAAGGGCTATGCGAAATAGGGATTGCTGCTTCCACTGCGCTACCTTCCTAAGCCCTTACTCCTTTTCATTTTGGCCTTGTCGAAGTCCCTGGGAACAATGAAAAAAAAAGATATCTCGGTAACGAAAACTATAGGGGGTTGTCGTGCTTGATGGCTTCTGATGAACCAATGATAGAGATCCTTCCCTAACAGCAGCTGTTCAATCCGTCCTCCACGCCTGGGGAAGGGATATAGGGCTCTCGTGCCAAGAGTCGGCGAAGAAAGAAGCTAGGGGAATCCATGCTCAATAGGGGCTTCTTTAACGGATAGGCTGGTGATCCAATAAGCAACAAGTAGTTGCTCGTATAAAGAATTTCACTTAGTGGATACTTCTTGTAGAATTTTTCTATAAGGTAGTCCACAATCGTGACAAGTTTTTTTATATTATTTTCTTCGTTGTACTTTATTACTTTTAAAAATAAAGTTTATAGCAAATTGTATTTTACTAAGAATGTCTTCAAAAAGTGATAGACCATCCTCTACAATTAAATTATATATATGGCACACACATTTTATATGAAAATGATATGGAAAAGATGGAGTTAAACTATTTTTTAAAATTGTAATAGCGTAATTGTTAGAAGAAGCGTTATCTAATGTAATAGTCATAATTTTATCGGTTATTCCGTAATAATGGCACACTTGATAAATATTTTTTGCAATAAAAGTACCAGTGTGTCTATCATCTATATATCTATACGCTAAGATACGTTTTTGCATAGACCATTTATAATCTATCCAATAACAGGTTATCGTTAAATAATCATGGTCATTAGTACTACGACCTATATCAGAAGTGGTAGCTACTTTGCCATTAAAATGATATAATGAATAACGTAAATACTGTTGATATTCATGTGCAAATTTAAATACATCTCTCTTAACAGTTGATCTAGGAAAATCGTTAAAAGCAAGATTATACATTTCTCTAATGTAATGAATAAAATCGGGAGATGAAGGAAATGAAAAAGGCAAACCCTCCACAATAACTAATTTTGTTATTGCTTCCCTATCTCTATGTTTATTGTAATTAGGGCCTACAATTTCCCCCATTGTGGGGTTAATTTGACCTTGTACTTGGTCCGGGACAGTATGTGAACCTTGTCTCGATGGAGCGGGCGTTTGCGCACCCGATTTTGAAGCCTCGTATTGGGCATACCTAGCTGGATGAGCCCTTGCTACGTGTCTCATTAAACCCCCGTCCCACCGTGACCTTTTCCAGTTTTAAATTTTAAAACATCTTTACAAATTTTACATCTAGCTACTTGATTCTCTACGTCTCTATAAAAAAATGTCCATGCATCTGATTTTAATGATCGTTTTGCTGGACCTCGTGTCATACTAGGGGTAATAGGAAGCATTTCAGTTGAAGGTGCACTAGTGGGTGTGTTGTCATCTACATTAGTGGGTGTATCATCTAGATCATCGTCTAAATTAAAGTCTTCTTGAGTTCCAGAAAATAGCTCATCGTCTAAATCTAATGTTATTGTAGGAAAATGTTTAGTATCAACAAAATCATCATGTGTAGGAATATGATTCTGTACTAGAAGAAGCCTGACCCCTACCCGTAAGCATACGTTTAAATCCTTTCATTATAAAATTATAATTATACTAATAAATAATTAAAGTAAATGAAATGAAGTGCGCTAAATAAAATAAACAGACAATAATAATTTGATGAAGGAACGAATGTACCAAACGCCGACGTAACGTCGACGTGTAATCGAGAGGTTGAAAATTGAAACTTTGTTCGATGGAAGATCCTCAAGCTAGTCGCCAACTTCACTCCCAAATGAATAAATAAAATTCAATATTTAGTAGACAATGTAGACTTGTAGAGGGATATATTTAGAGAGATTGTAAGAAGATTTGTGAGAAAGATGAAGTGAAAATGAGGTATTTATAGTTGGAAATTGAGTTAAAGTGTAAATATAATAACTTATGGGTTAAAAATAAATATTAAGGGGGTAGGGGGGTTGGGGCCGTTGGGAGGCCAAAAATGGCCGTTGCACAACGGCCAAAATGTAAAATGGTTGTTGGTGCAACGGTTATTTGTGCAAAGGGGGAGTTTCGGGTGTGATCAAGGGCGGGACCGGGTCGGGACGATACCATGTCCCGTCCCGGTTCGAGTCCCGATACCGCAATTTTTTTAAAAAGTCTGGGTCGGGCGGGACCGGCCCGACCCGGCCCACTAGCCAGCCCTAGCTTTATCTTCAAATATTTGTTGTTCCTTCCTTTCCAAACAGACCACCATACGCATGCTGGGATCATATTCCACCACAATGTCTTCTTGTCCCTCTATTCCATCAATGTAGTTGTCTCTTGGCATAACCCATTTAGATTGGTAAGCCAGGAAAATGTCCCAAAGTTTTATCTTACCTTGCAATGAATCTAAAAATGGTTTATACTTCTGTTTCCTCCCCACGTATCAGGCATCTGCTGCACAAAACGATGCCCGGAAATTGTCATGTGTTAGGCATGCGTTTTGGGCTACCAACCTAGATAAGCAGGCTACTTTAAATGGAGCTTTTGTTTTCCAAATTTGAGACCATTGCAATGACTTTGGTGGAGACTTGTCTGAGTAAAATTATTGTAGAAAGATTTTAAAGTGAATTTCCTGGTTGTGTGGCTTCCAGACTAAGGTATCCTCACTGTCATTGAAGCTTTGAGGTGGTTCAAAGAAAAGCAGTAAATCAACAACTCTTCCAACGTCCCAATCATTAAGATTTCTTCGGAATGTGAAATTCCAAGTGCCTTGTTCTCTGTAGGAGAATAAAAATAATGCCTTGTTCTCTGTAGCTAGCCAGTGAAGTATCAGGATGGGTAGCCAATCTATACAAGTCAAGGAATTAGTCCTTCAAAGGGCAATGACCAATCCAATTGTCACTCCAAAAGGACAGTTTTCACCATTACCAGTTTTAAAACCAATATTCTCTGCAAAGGAACGCCAAGTGCTCTGATGCTTCTCCATATTGATACTCCATATGGTGTAGTTACATTTCTGGTACACCACATAATGTCAGCTCCATACGTAGTGTGAATAACATTCCTCCATAGCGCTTCAGTTTCATGGTTGAACCTCCATGACCATTTAGTTAGTAAGCTTCTGCTGTGTTGCCTTAGGTTCTTGATTCCCATTCCTCCATCGTTTCTGCCTGTAGTGAGTTTGGTCCATTTGACTCGGTGGAATGTCCTCTTCTCTTTGTTGCCCTGCCATATAAAGTTTCTTCTTAGCTGATCCAATCTCTTCTTGTTCTTTGCTGGTAAGGATAACAGGGACATAAATTGGGTTGGCAAGGAATTTAACACACTGTTAATATTGAGAACTAGGAATCTAAAAATGGCTGACTAATTGGGAGCTAGAAATCAACTTTGCAGTTGAAGTTATCTGTGTTTGTTGCAATTGCATTTTAAAGATTATACAATGTGAGATATTGGAATTAATAAGTCATTTTTGGATATTTGGTGATGAAATTTGTAATGTTGATTTTAATTTTGATGTTATGAATAGGAATTTTATATATTTTTGGTAATTCTGTAGTTTCTCTATAACTTCTGCGCTTCACTTCAAAGATGTGTGTGCAGTGCTTCTCGCTTAAATCCTGCAGGCTTGTCTTTTTTTTTTGTTGCACTTTTCCCCTTTTTGAAATAATGTTTAGCCTCTCAAAAAGGTAGATCCTCATGAACCACAAGCTTTACAGGTCCACTGCCATCCAGATTTACTAAAATGTTATCTTTTGTTGTAAATAGTTAATTGAGCGAGATTCACGTCAGCATTGTTTTGATTCCTCCAATCACATACCTATTTGTGAGTCCAAAGATCAGAGATATTCCTTAGATATAGTCAGGGCTAAAGACCAAGCATGGCTCTCTTTTAGTGGTTAACTTATATGTGGTGGATAACATCTACTGTATTGATTGTGTCAAAAACAAGGTTCATCTCTTGCTGAAAATTCTTCCATATTTTTTCAAGAAACAATTCTAATATGCATTTAGAGCTTGAGCTCTGCCAACAGAAGAGAAATTTTTTCCTGTTTATAACCAATTTAGCAATGTGGCAAAAGGTTGCTGCGACTACCTTATAGCATTTTCAAATAGATTTTGGTGCCAGAAAATTTTGGTAGCTTAGGATAATGTTCAAATTCTTGCAGATTAAGTATGCATGGGGCCAAAGGTGTGATCATAGCTGAGGATAGCGAAAGAATGAATTTTTGGGTTTTGGATGAGGTGGTAGTGCCGTGTAGTAGGAAGGATATAGTGTGATATGAGGATTCTGACTACTGATTGAAATGTCTAACAGAATTGCAATAAATGCAGTATAGTGGTCAACTTTTACAGTTGTATATTATTGAGTTGGTGAGATCACTTGCCGTTGATAAATAAGAAAACAATATGACCAGTAAGATTTTAATTATTAACCAGCTGGATAGCTTTTTAATTTGATCATAATCTATGAATGTTCAGCACATGTCCTGATTCTGGTTAATGTAGGTTGCATAAGAACAATATGAGGTTATACCAGAAGTCTCTCCTTGACTGATGCAAGTCAAAGGAAAGGCTTGCTTAAGTCAAAGCACTAGATACTCCGATGCTTCTCATTCTTGAGAAATTTGCAGATCCAGTTTAGGTGTTGCATGTATCCCCCTCCCCCTCTTCTTTTACCGGATGGAAACAAGTCTTGTATGCACCAATTTTTAATATGGTTTGAAATTTTGAATTGCCCAGAAGTAACAACAACATACCCAGTGAATCCCACAAAGTGGGGTCTGGGAGGGTAGAATGTACACAGACCTTGCCCCTACCTTGGGAGGTAGAGAGGCTGAATTGCCCAGAAGTCTTGGCGATTTTTATTGAACACTCATTATCGCGGATCCCTTTCATTCATACTCTTTTTGGCCATTGCTGGTCTTTCTTTTGTCTATGTCATGTCAACTTGATCCACTACAGGCTCTGTTATGTGATTATTCATTGAGGAAAAAATGAGAGCTTGAATACCGTTGATAATTAACATTTATTAGCCATTGATTATGCATTCTACGGATTCTCTGTATCTCCATGCTTATATAAATTTGAGTTGTGTATTGAACATTTGAAATAGTTCCATCAAAATAGGTGAATCTTCAAGTATTACTGCAGGCCTCTTCTTTGTCATCTCAGGTAATATCTGTTGCCACTAAACAGAATATGTCTCTACTTTCACCTAACTGATCTTGGATGAATGTCTTGCAGGTGTTTGCAGTTGTTTGAGGAGGCAGCTGATTCTTAGCTTCTAAGAATAGTAATCCTAAGTGACTATGTTTAAGTTCTGGATTTTACATTGCAATGCCAGATAATAAAAAAGTTTAGTTTATTGATATCTTGCTATGTTAGTAGCTGCATAGCGACATTTAACAATCAAAAGTTTTGGACTTAAATTATCTATGCCTGGCAATGAAGTCAAAGATAGGGTTCACAACTTCTTTGCACAAGATGGTTTGTCACAAGGACAGCATCATTCCCCTGTAGTGGATGGGAGTTTGCCAGCTCTAGGTAACATCTTGGGGGTTGGAAGCCAGAGACAGGCAGGTGGACTGAGTTCCAACTCATACAATTTACAGAACTCTGGTAATTCGATATGTTGTCTAAACTTTATTTGGTAGCCAAGTAGCTTGTGGGACGATTTTCTTACTCTGCTTTGTTTGCAGATAGTACGAGAGGACGTAGCAGTTATCCATTTAATGTGCAGTGTGGCTTGGATTCTGCACAATCAACTCCATGGGCTGAATTTGGTAAAAGTCAGCAGCCAAACTCGAATGGCAAAATGTATGGTAATCAGTATTACCAGACAAGGCAGGGTGAATCCAGCTTTTTGGCCGTGAATACAGGTTCTAATATATCCTCAGGGGGCTCATCTTTTCATGAATTGCAGCGAGGGGCGGATCTTGAGCAGCAGGCAAGAGGACCAGTTAGGTCAGAACCTTCTGGGAGTCCTGTTAGTTTTGATCTTTTTGGTGGTGAGCAAATGAACTGTCAGCAATTAAACATGCTGCAGTCTTTGCAACAGCAGCCGTCTGGGCTTAACGAAATGCAGCAACTGCAACAGCAAGTCATGTTCATGAAGATGCAAGAACTCCAGAGGCAACAGCAACTTCAGCAACTAGATGCCGGTCCACAAAATCTATTAAATCAGGTTCCCCCCGTTCCTAAGGTGGCATCTAGTAACCATTCTCCTGCTTCTGTTGATGGCACCACAAATTCCGGTGCAGTAAATTTTGCACTGGCAACTGAGCTTGGCAACACAAATTGGTTGCTGTGTGGTTCTCCAATCCTTCAAGGATCCGCAAATGGATTCAATTCAACCAATTATGGACAAGCACAACGTTTGATGAGTTTGATTCCTCAACATATTGATCAGTCTCTATATGGAATTCCTGTTGCCAATTCAAGAGGAAACATGAGCCAACTTCCACAGGTGGGAACAAAGAAGCCTGCAGTACGGCCAATGCCAACCTTTAGTGGTTCATTTCCAGTTAATGAATGTGCTGAATCGTCAGATCAAGTCGGTGGGCAGGATGGGATCTCCACTCATAGACAGGGTTTGCAAGGTGAAAGTTTTTTTGGTCACACTGTAAGTCAAGCTCTATCTAATGCAGTAAATACTGAGAACCTTCAGCAAGCAAATACTATGCAAAAAGGTTCAGCTCTCCAGGATTTCTGCGGCAGACTGGATGTAGCCATTCCCGCAGAGACCTCACAGGAGAAAGCGGCGGCACAAGCTTCTCCACCACAGAATGAAGTTGGTTTAGATCCTACAGAAGAAAGAATTCTGTTTGGTTCAGACAGTAATATATGGGGTGCCTTTTCCAGGAGCCCTAATAGGAATGAGGAAGGTGGTAATCTGTTTGATAGTGCAGGATTGCTAACTGGATCTCCTTCTCTCCAAGGTGGTAGTTGGAGTGCTCTTATGCAGTCTGCTGTTGCAGAAACTTCAAGCAGTGATGTTGGCACGCAGGAGGAACGGAGTGGTTTGAATTTTCAGAGTGCTGAAATTCCTTCAGGGAATCAGAATCTGATGTATAACAGTGGGAGACATAAAGCATCTTCTGCTGAAGACAAGTTGCCCATATCACCATCCTTGAATTCTTATTCTGTTCGGCCCTCTGATAGCACCGATGTTAATAATAGCTGTCACAACGTCCAGGGTCACAGGTTTCCATATGAGCGAGGCCAGAATCTGCAAGCAAATTCTCAAAGACCTGTCCAGTCATCAGAAGGAGGAAGCAAGTTGTCAGATTTTGGTCCACTGCAGACGTCAGTTGCTGAAGCAAGCCAGATATTTAGCAATACTTCACATCCTCTTGACACAGAAATGATTTCAAGAAGGGGTTCTAGTACTTTGACACCTGAGCTTGGTGGAGCTAGACAACCATGGATGAAATCAGCTAGTTGGGGTGTTCCTTGGTCAGCAGTACCCTCCAGAGATGCAGCTTTAAGTATTTTGAGTGAGAACTCATCAAAACGTGTGCAGGAAAACAATCAGAAGAAATTCATCCAAGACGAAGTCTTTCATGGTGGTTTGGCATTGAAATCTAGTCCACGTCGTAATTCTGCAGTTGATATGGAGCATGTGGGATCATCTATGGCTAGTCCGCAGGGGAATTCAGAGGCTTTTAGCTCGTATTGCTCTGCCGCAGTTCCAAACTCAAGTACGATGAAGGGTGGTGAAGATACCAGCCGATCTCTTGAAACTAACAATCAATCTAATTACTGGAAGAAGGTTGATTTGGTTAAATCTAATGCAAGTGAAGGCTTGGTTTTTTTACAGCATCATGTTATGAAAGATGGCCAGGTTTTGCACTCATCACCTTATGTTAGTGATAAAGAGTTCACAATGCATGGGATGGAGAACATTGATAAGAAGGATAATTCAAACGACAGCTATCACTCTGACTTACATCCTCATTCTTCTGCTGGTGGGGTTAGGGAAAATGCATTACCAGATGCCAGTGATTCAAGGTGTCTTCTCATGGGGAAGCAGAATTTGTCTGATCAAGGTGGTCAGAAAAATTCTTGGCCTCCGAAGTTTCAGTATCATCCCTTGGGGAACTTGGATGAGGATTCTGATCCTCCTTGTAGCATAAAACTATCTACTCATTCTCAGTCTATAGTGCAGCACGATCCCCAGCATGGCCAATCAAAAGTTTTTGGTCAGATTTCTCATAGTCAGGCAGAACCACAGAAGGTGATATATGTGCTTAATGTAGTATATTTTCGAAGAGCCCTTAGTTTTATATATCCTTGATCAACAATAAGAGGTGAATGTTCTTTGATCTACAGGGGCAGTTGTCTGATGTTTCGGTAGATGGCAAAGGCTCTAGTGAGGTGCATTGTCAAAGCAGGTTTCCTGGTGGTGTATCTAATATTCCTGGGCTCTTCAACAGATCTCTTGACTTACATTCACCTAGTAAAGTTGCGGAATCTAGGTAGTTAATTTCCTGATTCTCAGAACTTATTAGCGGTGGTCATGGGCACATAATAGATCCTGTACGATTTAGATGTTCTTTTCGACGTATCTTTCCATGTAATCTTAAAACCTTGTTGACTGTCAAGTTGAGCTGTATAAACTACTTTCCGATGCCTTTTTTTTCTGGCTTCAATGTTTAAACTGTTTCTGTTCTTGCAGTTCAAACATGCTACAGCTTATTCAGAAGGTGGACCAGTCGAGAGTGTGTGGTTCTGTGGCACAGTTCGGTCATTCTGCAAACAAAGCATCATCTGAGATGCCTGAAGCAGAGGATTCTGATGAGTCTGTTGGTCATCACCTGAGAAGTCAGTCTGCTACCTCTCAAGGCTTTGGTCTACAACTTGGCCCTCCATCCCGATGTGCACCAGTCCGAAACCATTCTTTGACATCTCAGAGCCCAATCCAAGCAGTTAGGTCTTCACATTCAAGTCATGCTGCTGTTGACACTGGTGAGAAGAATCAAGGACCCATGGGCCCCCCTCAGGCTCAATCCTTACTTTCACCTTCTGATCTATCCCAGGATGGATTGATGAAAAATAGATTTGGTATTCCAGGAAGCACCAATAATGTAACTTTTATATATGCTATGCCCGGAAACCTTTCTCCAGCATTTGATTCTCATTCTGGTTTTCCCTATATGGGAGGTCAGCTTAAAATTTCAAATGCGGCTAGGACTACTACGCAAGTTTCAACTAATCAATCCATGAGTGTATTTGATAAACATGCTTCCTGTCATACAGAGAAAGGCGACTCTTGCAGAGGATCTGCAAATGGTCAATCTGTGGCGGCTTCCTTGCCGGATGGGCCTGAAAATACACAAGATAGCCCTATCCTCCCTGCCGGCAAGTCTCAATTAAGTAACGCCAATGGTACAACAGAAAGTATCTTTGCCAATCAAGTTTCATCCCAAGAGCCAGTGTCAGTTTCTCAGGCATTAGTGTCTGGCATCGGTCAGCAGGGTATGCCCTCAAAAATGTTCTCCAGTAAGTGGGCTAGTTTTCCACCACCTCAGCAGCCTTTCGGTGCTCAGTATGCAAAGGATCCTTCCCATATTTCCCAATCGCATCAATTGAATATTGTGGAGTCATCATTATCTGCTCCAGAGAGGCAAAGTGATCAATACTTGAATAGAGAAGGGAATTTCGCATCCCAGATCGGTACAAACTCCGCAAATTCCCTGGTTTATTCTGAAGGGGAAGAACGGCGAGTAAAGGAAAGCCCTTCTCAGCAAATACCATTGAGAAATGTTGACCTCATCCAGAAGATGAATGATCCACAGGGTAGAGAACCTATTGTCAAGTATATCTCGGGAGGATCTCCTGCAAATTCTGTATCTGTGCAGAGAGATATTGAAGCCTTTGGCCGATCTTTGAAGCCGAACAACCTTTCAAATCAGAACTATTCCCTATTAAACCAAATGCAGGCCATCAAACATATGGAGATCGATCCAAGCAATAGGGCCTTAAAAAGAATGAAAGTAGCAGACAGCAGTACAGGTGCTCCACAAGTTCCTTCTGGGGACACTAGAATGTTAGGATTCTCTGGGCCAGAGGATGTGCAAAGAAGCATTTCATCTCAACAAGGGAGGAAAATGACTCCTCAGGATGTACTTGCTCTTCGCCAGGATGATTCTCAAAGCAGCGCTCACAGCAATTATACAAATTCTGTTAAGCTTGAACAAACTCAAAATGGTCCTCAGTTGGAGCCTTCCTGGTTAAATCAGTGCAGAACTTTAAAAAACGGGCAGATGTTACATATGTATGATGCACGTAGAGCTGCTGCAATGAAGACAGTGGAACAACTTTTCACTATTGGAAAGTCTTCCAGTAGTTTGCATGCACTTAATACTATGCTGCAAGTAATACCTGCAACTTCTGATAGAAGTCCAATCGATAATCTTGGGCCAAATTCTGTTCCCAGCTCTGCTGCATTTGAGAATTTTTCTTCCCCGACATTGCCAGTGAATGTTGGTCATCAGCACCTAATTTTGAATCCCATGAAGCGGAAACGTGCTACATCTGAACATACTCCTTGGCATAGAGAAGTTTCAGTGGATTCACGAAGCAGTCAGACAATCAGGTTCTTGTTATGCATAACAACTTCTTTAATGAATCCTCTTTCATGCTACTTAGCTGCTGCTCTACACCTCCTTTTAGTCCCTTGTTGTCTTCATTTGGGTTGCATTAGTTACAGCTTAATGCTGATGTGTTTTAACTTTCGCTTTACAGCCTGGCAGAAAATGAGTGGGCTAGAGCTGCTAATAAGCTTACTGAAAAGGTAAATCAACTGACTACTACAGTCCTCTTGATTTCAAAATTTGGTTGCCTTACATTTCTAACAGCCTGTATTTTTCTATTATCAGGTTAAAGAAGGCATTGATTTTAATGAGGAAGGGGCACCACGGGTTAAAGCTAAAAGAAGGCTTATATTGACCACTCAGCTTATGCAGCAACTACTCCCCCCTCCACCTGCAGCAATTCTTTCTGCAGAGGCTAATTCAGAGTATGAGAGTGTGGACTACTCCATCTCTAGATTGGCATTGGGGGATGCATGCAGCATGTTCTGTTGCTCAAATGGTGATCTGAATATGCGCCGTGATGACAAGGAACTGTGAGTTCTCTTGTTGCATGAGATTATTCAATCATATCTATAACTTTTTTGTTCTTCTGGTCCTAATGATATGTTCAATGCAATTTGTAGACTTCCTGAAAAGTGCAATACTTCACAAAGGATTAAGAAACATTATTTTGCCAAAGCTGTAGTAGAGTTAATGGGAAGAGCGAGGATATTAGAAAGTGACTTTTTGAGGTAATGCTTGATGTTTCATTTTAGGTTTCTACATTTTGCTCCAGTAGCAACATTTTGCTGACAATTGTTGACTGCACATGATTATACCAGCTGAGTTTCTTTAATATTATTTATAGGCTCCAGCGAACCTCCCGTCATTTTATTAGGGACTATTTGTTGTGGGAGGGGGAAAAACTAGTTGGAGGTAAAAAGTTTCCTCTTGAAGGAAATTGGAGTCTCTTGTCATGAAGTTGTTGAATAGGTTTGACTTCTCTGCTGTCAATATCAATATTAAGGGAGTTTCATGTTATAATCATACTTCCTCAATCTATAGAGCTCATGAGCTCTTCTGTTGCTTTAGACATTTCCTTCCTGCTGATATTTCTTCTCCTTCCCTTCTGGAATGTAATCTTGAGTCACGTCTCCGTTTACAAGATATTTTTCATTTCTGTTGACTTCTGTCTTTGGCTCGCTTAGTAGCGTAAGTATGTTAGAAGCTACATGTAATTGCTAAATAAAGGTGAACTTGCTACTTACATAGGAACTATATGTAATGCTAAATATTAATGACGGATTTGCAAATCTCAGATTTACAATGAAGAGTTCCATAAATTCAAGTGTTTACTTTGTACTGCGATGGCTTTTTTGCTTCTGATTTAGCACATCTTAGAACATATAAAGCTGGTGATTGATAGGTTTTTAACCATGATTTCCCACTCCATTAGAAAATGAGAGCAAAGTGCTAACTGTACTTATTGGTTGGTGCTGTATACAAATGGACTTTTTATTAGGAGATCCACACTTCTCAAGGATTTAATGTCTACTGCCATTTGACTTGCTATTAGTTCTTGGCAATTCATTTTATCTTTTGAAGTTTTATACTTCTGTTTATATTACACAATATTGTCTGCTTAACTAACTTCATTTTCTACCTGAAAAAGGTGTGTTAATTCTGCATGATTAGCTCTGATTGCTTTCTAATTTGTTGTTCCTCTGATCAGACTGGACAAGAGAGCATCCGTATTAGACGTGATAGTGGAAGGGCAAGACCAAGAGAAGTTTGCCGTTATCAATCGGTATGCGAAGTTACTTGGTCGGGGACAATCTGATGGTCTTTCCCAGAGATACGTCACTGCGCTTCCAATACCAAAAAATCTCCCTAGTGGGGTGCACTGTCTTTCTCTATGATCACAAATGAATTGAATTTCCCCTGTGCTCTGTCATCAATTACCTCAATTTCTGGTAGAAATTTTTGTCCTAGTCATGTACACCTGGTGCTAGTAAGATGAAAATAGAACCACACAAGCAGTATTTCTGAACAGACTCAGCTGTCACCTCAGATGCAATGTAGGCTGTCCAATCTTTTGCATGTAGTTCATTTATGTCATTATCAGGAAAATATAATTCATTTCATGTACATATCTTCAAAGTTATTGAGAGAGGGAGAATGGGGGAGAGACTAGGGTGCCCCATCATTTTTTTCCAGAAGAGGGGAGAATACATACCCTGTGCTTCTAAGCTGTTGATATGTAGTTGGTCAAACCTCTCCTTGCAGAATTGTGGAAGTTACTATAATTGCTTTAGGCAGGTCCAGGGTATTTGTATTGGCATCATTATGTATAAGTGATGCCCAGGCTCATAATTTGTTCTGTTGCCTCTTTATTTTTTATTTTTTGATGATGCTAGGGAGAGTACGGCCCGTGACGTGGATCACGTGAGGTGTATCAAGGACGAGGACGGCAAAACACTGGTGGAGGACGCGCATATTAGGCAGAGGTGGCAGTCTTACTTCCATAAACTCTTGAACGAAGAATGAGATAGAGACATTGTGCTGGGAGATTTGGAGCAATCTGGTAGGTACCGGAATTTTGGGTATTGTAGAAGCATTAAGGTTGAGGAGGTTAAGGGTGTTGTTGGCAGGATGCGCAGGGGACGAGTGACCGGGCCTGATGAGAAAGAGCGCAGGCAGGGCAGGTTTGGAGTGGCTGACTGAGTTGTTTAACGTCATTTTTAAGACGGCGAGAATGCCCGAAGAGTGGAGGTGGAGTACAATTATTCCTTTGTACAAGAACAAATGTGATATCCAGAGTTGCAATAATTATAGGGGCATCAAGCTGCTAAGCCACACAATGAAAGTTTGGGAAAGGGTCGTGGAGATGAGGGCGAGAAGGGGCGTGTCCATCTCCGAGAAGCAGTTTGGATTTATGCCGGGGCGTTCGACTACAGAAGCCATTCATCTTATTAGGAGGGTGGTGGAGCAGTATAGGGAGAGGAAGAGAGACTTACATATGGTTTTCATCAACCCCGAGAAACATACGATGAAGTCTCTAGGGAGGTTTTATGGAGATGTTTGGAGGTTAGAGGTGTACCTGTGGTGTACACTAGGACGATCAAGGATATGTATGATGGAGCCAAGACCATGGTACGAACAGTAGGAGGGAACTCAGAGCACTTCACGTTGACGATGGGGCTGCACCAGGGATCAACTCTTAGTCCTTTCTTATTTGCCTTGGTGATGGATGGACTGACGCGACAAATCCAAGGGGAGGTGCCATGGTGTATGTTATTCGCAGACAACATAGTCCTGATTGATGAGACTCGCTGCGAGTGAACGCTAAGCTGGAGGGTTGGAGACAGACTCTGGAGTCTGAAGGGTTCAGGCTGAGTAGGACCAAGATAGAATACTTAAAGTGCAAGTTCAGTAACGGGAGCGACCTTGAGACAGACGTGGAGGTGATACTTGGTACTCAGGTCATTCCGAAAAAAGAAAGCTTCAAGTACCTCGGGTCTATTATCCAAGAGAATGGAGAGGTTGGTGACGATGTCACACATCGTATTACGACAGGGTGGATGAAATGGAGGCTCGCATCTGGAGTCTTGTGCAATAAAAATGTGTCACCAAAATTTAAAGGCAAGTTCTATAGGGTGGTGGTGGTTAGATCGACTATGTTGTATAGAGCGGAGTATTGGCCAGTCAAGACTTCGCACATTCAAAAGAAGTTGCGGAGACGAGGATGTTGAGATGGATGTGTGGGCATACAAGGAGGGATATGATTAGAAATGATGATATCCGGGACAGAGTGGGAGTGGTCTCAGTGGAGGATAAGATGCGGAAAGCGAGGTTGAGATGGTTCGGGCATGTGCAGAGGAGACACGAATGCCCCAGTGCGGAGGTGTGAGAGGTTGGCTATGGACGGATTCAGGAGGGGTAGAGGTAGGCCGAAGAAGTATTGGGGAGAGGTGATTAGACGGAATATGACGCATGTGCAACTTACTGAGGACATGACCTTAGATAGGGAGTTGTGGAGGACCCAAATTAGGGTAGAAGGGTAGTAGGTAGTCGAGCGTAGTCCTACTTACGCTTACAAACTGGTAGGGGTAGTGTTAGTGTTGTAGGCCGGCTTAGCCTATCATACTAGTAGGCGCAGTATTGCTTTACAGTAGTGTTTGATTTCTGTTGCTATGTGTTCATTAGTGTACTTTGTTTATCTTATGTACCTGCGTTAGTTACTTATTTTTTCAGAATGCGCTAGCATGATTTATTTGCTTTTGATACCGGCATTTTCATACTGCTTTAAATTTCTTCTCCGGGCCTAACTGTTTATCTTGCTTTGTTTGCGCTTATGCTTTGTCTTGAGCCGAGTGTCTTTCGGAAACATCCGCTCTACCTACCAAGGTAGAGGTAAGTTCTGTGTACACTCTACCCTCCCCAGACTCCACGTTGTGAAATTTCACTGGGTATGTTGTTGATAAAGGTTTAAATTTCTCCTGATGGATCCCTCAAACCATTTGTAGTTTTTAGAGTTAACAGCTGGAAACAGGCTAAGCTGTCCAGATTGTTCAGAACATAGTTTAGATGAAAAAAGTGCTTTCAGAACAGCTTGATATTTAATTATTTCCCTTGTACAGAGGTTTAGATCATGCATGTACTTTGCCTTGTATGGCTCTTAATGTGCAACTGCTGGGCAGATTTTTATAACTTGTTTTGGTACTTCTTATAGTCTAAAATGTTGATATGTTCTTCGGTTATTCTGTAGAAACATACCTTCCTTTCTGAGGGTTCCATCTCGTATCCTCCCCACTCTCACCACCCAGCCACGTTCTAGGGAACAAAAGAAAAAATGTCTTGCAACCCTCTCTGAAGGCCATACTTTCTCAGCCAGTGTTGCCTGTCTTGCTTTGGAATGAGCAAACATCTGCCTAGTTTGACATGTGATTTCTCAATAGTAACTTTCCTCCAGCATAGCGTTGACAGTCCAGTAAAGAGGTTGATAAACTTTGGTTAGTTCATCAAATGTTTGTGTTGTTTATGTGCTTGCTTAGTTAGAGAATGTGAAAATGCGCATAGAAAATACAAAGAGATCAAGCATTAGTTAAACAGTATTTCAAGTTATACTATATAACCTAAGGATAAATGAATACCCAAAATGAGGGTGTCACTAAGCAATCAAAGTCCAATGTAATGTCACAGGAGATGCTGGGCAAATGGCAATGTACTGTTTAATCTACTTTATCATAGGCTGACAATTTTTTTTTTAGAATTGCATGCGTTTTATGTCTAAAATAACCCATAGACGAGGTAAAGCAAGAGTAATA
Source organism: Anisodus tanguticus (assembly GCA_034509755.1). Taxonomy (NCBI): domain Eukaryota; kingdom Viridiplantae; phylum Streptophyta; class Magnoliopsida; order Solanales; family Solanaceae; genus Anisodus; species Anisodus tanguticus. The sequence goes on along the minus strand of CM067543.1, from coordinate 44,150,403 downwards.
CAGATTAATTGACATAACGAATTTTTTCAAATGCGTTTGTGCAATTTATTCAAAAAAATTAAGTTATACTATTGCTAGTGTAACATAAAAGGTGGCGGGCCATTTGTAAATGCTCACATTTGTGAAAAAAATTCACAGTACAAGTCAAAGTCAAACTCTTTATGCATGGAATCTAGAGATATGCATCTCTCTGTAAAATTCATTTTGTTGTGTATGGAAGCCATATTTTGACTTGAGCAGTTCTACTCGACTTTCTGATGGGAGTACTGCAATTCCATAACCATAATCTACTATACTTCTGATGTCATTTCTATTAACTTTATCTTCAAAGCCCACATGATAGAATCAAGTCTTTTATCTTTAATGACTTTCAATATATTGGTGGATATATTAGCCCAGTGGGAGACGGTCTTTCATGAGATCCATCTTCAAAAGAGTGTTAACACTTACAAAGCATCACTTTGTGAAATTAAGACCGTCTGTCTAAAGCTGCTTCTGATGTTAATATCGATTTTGATGCAAATGGTAAAATAAGGGAAAACAAATTATGCATCCTCAAAAAAAGAAGAAAAGAAAACGGAGTCAGAGAACTATCAGTCACAGGTTCTTGCTAGCGCCGAGACTTTTTTTTTTTTTAAATTTTTTTTTTATTACATAGGAGGTAGGGGAAGGAAATGGGGAAAGGATTACAACGTGGGGATTCGAACACTCGCTACCAAGGTGAAAGTAAAGGTAGCCAACCAATTGAGCTACTAGATCCCTACGGCGCCGAGCCTCTTCACTTTCATATTACTAGATATATTGATGTTGGCACTTCATCCGCTGGTTGCTTTGACAAGCAAAGACAGCATTTAGCAGTCATTACTGCAGTATTGCCTGGCACTTGAATTCATTGTCTGGAAAACAGCAGTAATGTTGTTTGTAAGTTGGATAATTCCTCTTGGACACCTTCACCATCTAAATCCCAGCTTAAGTAAGTTTTTATATCTTTTCAAACTCTATCCACCTCATTGGCAACTAGATCCACCAGCATTATATGTGAATATATACATCTCAACCTCAATTTAGCTGGGGTCATCCATGTGAATCCTTTGTATCCGTTCTGCTCTATTCAGGTCCAATATATTCATCAACATTATTTCTAAAGAAGTTTGAAGATAAAAATCTTAGAAGCTAGAAGACCAGCTCAGTGCTTCTTCCGGCACATGGATGAGCCCAAAGAATGCCCAAGTTCAATGCCTCCTCAAGTTCAAACTTGGAATTATGCAACATCAGAAATTAAGGCGTTTTTTCACCATTGTTCACCTACCTGTGCAGTTGAGGCTTCATGATATGGTAACATGCATTTCCTCACCTACCATAACAAGTAATTCACCTATCCTGTCAAGGAAAAAATACTGTTACAAAATGATATACAAGTATAAAGAACTCACTCGAGACGAAGCCAAACATTACATGACTTGTTAACTCCAAAATAATAAAAGCCAAGAAATTTAGAAGTAGTTTCAGTATGAAAGACTGGAAAAACTCAGAAGTCCCACAGAATCACTTTACCTGAATCTATCAACATTGACTTCTGCCAACCAGGTTGTCAAGTAAACCTACAATTCAAATATTTAATTAGTACAGAAATAAAAGGATGTAGAAACACTACTAGAAGGTTTATAATTTATCTATCCAATAAGACAATGATGGACCTTTCAAATATGAACATAAACAATGGAACTTCCAAGTATCTTTGTTGGTCAGATTTCAACGTCTTACTTAAGATGTAAGATTTTTCATCGTTTCCTGCAAGAACTCTTTTTTTTTAACAAAAAATTGAAGGTCAGTGGTGCACGGTTCGAAACTCGGTGGATAATGGGTCCACCCCTTTAGCCCCACCCCTTAAATACTGTGTAAATACCACGCTTTTGTCTGCAGTGGATTTTCGATCCATGACATGCCTCTAACCCATATCACGCGTTCTACTCTTACCACTAGATCAAAGCCCGGGGGGCTCATTTCCTTGAAGAATTTTTTTCACAAAAAAATAATTTATTCGCTTTTGGTGAAGCCCCAAGTGGTATACAAAAAGTAGTCTCACACAAACACATAGTTCTCTACAACCGACACCAATTTAATAATACTAACAGGAATCTCGTGGGTAATATTTCCTTGAAGAATATCTTAGCTTTAACTATCAACCATGTCTACATATTTCACCCCACCATTTAGAAAATATTACCTTGACAATAAAACACGATTCATTGTCATGAACTTAAAAAACAAAACACGATTTAATGAGCAGAAACGGTACATAGAAGAGACAGGAAAGCATGCCTTGAACTTAAAGGAAAAATGTAAAGTTACAGATACGAATAATGTCTCCAATTAACCAATCTTGTTACCTCACACAATTTCAAGAGAAATTCGATACCAAAAAAGGCCTTTATGCTCAAGCCAAAAGGTTTTTTCACAAGAAAATTCTGAAAGATCAAGAAGATGGATGCAAAGGGAGTATGTAAAAGGCACTTTATGTAGTACAGTATTAGAAGTAAGACCTTCAGAAATTATAAAGGATGTACATATTTATTGTTGGTACCACTAGAGCAATTATTATATGCTACTCTGTTTTTGGGCTAAGAAAAACCTAATATCATTTATATATTGCGCCTGTACAAGATAGAGTGCTAAAAGTAGCACTAAAGTTAGTCCAGGTATAATCATAATTAAGATATGCTACTCAATGTGCTGGTTGAGGAGCTTTTCCCAAAGTAACAATGATATATCTCACCATCAGGCCTAGGGTCTTTTGCAGCACTAGGGATGTGCCTCAGTGTGCTAATAATCCTAAAAGCTAGACACATATATAGGAGTAGGCACACAAATTAGTTCCGAAAAGTAATAACTTCACATACAACAGGTGACCCAATACCTGGAGAACGTTCCTCTCTAATTGACTACTTGATTGCATGGTGGTAGACTGAGAATTGCAGCTCTCTACCCTGGGCACGAATTGCTTAACAACCACATTTGAGTTTAAATTACATATGTGTAGATCATCAAACTCTCCAACATAGAAATGATCACTCCATTTCAGCCTGTTGACTTGTGAAAGTTCCTCGGAACCAATGGAGCATATTTCCATCACTAGCAACCGCTGCACATTACTCAACTTTCAAGAAGGCAATACAAATAGATAGAAGATTTGTACCAATAAAGTGAAAAACGCCTCACTGTGGCTGAGAAGATGAGAAAAACACCTTTATATTTGTTTCTGACACAAACATCTGGACCAGCTCCTCTGCCAGTTTCTCTGAAGTCATTAGAGAGGAAAACTGTAATTTTTAAATATGAAGCAGATACATAGATAAAACGAGAAGTTATTTATCAGTATAAGAACAACAGAAAGCCAATGTTGAACTCCTTTTAGTGATTGTTTAATGGGACATAAATCATGTCTCCATTCTTGATAGCTCAAGTCTACGTAGATTTGCCACCCATGAAGCAATATTTTATTTAGTTAACCAAGGAGATTAAGGGTGACTGCCGAATATGCTGTGGTCAGGCAGAAGAGACTAGAATGTTCAAAACCCTACAACCAGGAAGGGAAGACGACTAAAATTCCTGACCACTCAGACTTAAAATTTTACCTCTAGCATCTTATACCACATTGACTCCCTTGGGAAGGAACGACTGAGGACAACCAGACGTGCTTAGGTTTTGTATGATTACCTCCATTCTAGCAAACTGTAATAATCTTTTTAGTTTGATTCAACTGTTAGATTGATAATCTAACTAATGCTGAAGCCTAGTGATGCATTCAAGAATTGGCTAGTCTGTACAGGGTGAAGTATGGAGCGGATGGGTTGACTAGTGAGCAAGCTACTGTTATGCAGTCACCCAGTCCCAATTTTCCTTGATCAAATAGGGTTATACAATTAAAATTGATTGTTGCATCGTCTAAATGAAATCGTTGTCACTCTATCACTAACATAATGATATTTTCTCTAAACAATATCTTAAGGCATCCAGCCAATCCTCCGTTAATCATCCTATAAAAGCTAGGCATCTCTGTGGCATTAGTTCAAAGTTGCAGGCAGTAAATAGATTGAATAGAACGTATACGTTGCAGAAAGATGTACAGCCAGCTCAGGATCCCCCTTTTTTGGGGGGATATGTTAACCTCCATCTACCCTGCCCAAACCTCAAACGACCCTACAGGAGTAACAGTGGCCCTTCCCCACTTTGCTCCTTGATGACTTGAACTGGAACCCCAACCTCAATATCGGGCCAGAGGTGCTTTCCACTTGACCTATCCTCTCTTCTCCCAGCGCACAATCTTCTTTTCATTAAATCAGTTGTAGTATACTGGAGCAAAAGTTTTAGCGAAAGCTCTCTGATAACCATGTACTACTACTAACTAAGCAGATACTCCCTCCGGTTCAAAATAAGTGCCCACTTAGCCTTTTATTTTGGAATTAACTTCATTTTTTCAGATTTGTGCCTATTTACTCAAGGCAATAAATAAGCAAGAGTCTTATTAAATAAGGGTAGTTTTGTCAAAATACCTATTTTTTCTAGGAGTTAGTGTTTTCTTAAGGGGTGTGAAAAAGGCTAAGTGGACACTTATTTTGAACTGGAGGGAGTACGAATCAGCAAATGATAACCTTTTAACAAAACATTGACAAATCTCTGCAGGAATTTCCACTAGTGGGTACAGCCAGCAACTTTCAAAGGAAAAGCTTACCGAAATCAAAGATTGACCAAAAGGTGAAAACAGGAATCCCATCACAATCACCAGTGTCATTCTGATTTCCAGGGAAGCAAGAAAACTCGGTAAGTGGGGTGCCACTTGTTCCTTTGAGATAACACCTCATAGATTTAGCAACACTGACCATCTGAGTTACAACAGCCACCTGTAGAGAGCTAACAGTCAGGCAATAAAAATTCATAGTAATTTTATAGAAGTCACTTGACCATGAAAGTAAAATGCCGCATCCAGTATTCCGGTCTCCCAAAAGGTCATAGCTTCAATACAGACATGTAAGGAATAAGATCCACGCCTAAGCAAGAGCTGATAGAAAGAGAAATCAAGAACCAAGTATAGGAGATAAACAAATCACTTGCCAATTGGTTTCGTCAACGAGTGAATGACATCATGCAAACAACTAAGACCTATGGAAATATCTCCTGATCCACTCTTGATTTTTGCACCCTTGACTGAAAGTACTTTAGAACCCAGCTTCCCTAGCAACCAAACCTTATGCCACTTCAACTTGTACACTAAGTCACTAACGCCCAGCGACATATATACTCTTAGACAGTAAGTATTTTCAATTACTTAGCTAAAGCTTTTTGAGCCTACAAAAATTCACTTATATAATTTTGCTTTTTCTTGAGCCGAGGTTTATCGGATACAACCTCTCTACCTCCGAAGGTAGGGGTAAGGTTTGTGTACACTCTACCCTCCCAAACCCCACTTGTGGGATTACACTGAGTATGTTGTTGTTGTATAATTTTGTCAAATTAGTAAAATAATACTATCCCCTCCGTCCCAATTTATATGATGTAGTTTGACTTGTCACGGAGTTTAAGAAATAAAGGAAGACTATTGAATCTTGCGGTCTAAAACAAGTCAAAGATATTTGTGTGGTTAAAAATCATCTCGTTCAGCGTAAAATATAAAGTTTAAAGTTAAATTGTTGTCAAATAAGGAAATGTGTCATTCTTTTTAGGACTGACTAAAAAGGGAAGTGTGTCATATAAACCGAGACAGAGGCAGTAGTTTTTTGGACAGATAACATAAGTAATGGATAGAGTCATACAACTATAGGTTATGAGAGTGTGATCTCAAGGACGTAGGATCTTTCAAGTACGAGATAAATGCAGTTCTGGATGTCAAACAAGAACAGATAAGCATGGAAGACAAATGCAGATAAAAACTTCGAAATACCAGAAGTGATATATGTTTGTTGCTTTTACTACAAATAGCATGAAAGGAACTTGTGCCAGTGTATGAACTAAATAACAGATATGTCGTTCACCTAGAAATTCTTAACAAAACCACTGGCTTTCCAAATACTTGGCGATTATAAAAGTAAATTAAACATTCAAACTGTGCTGATCAAAATTAGTCATTCAAACTGTTGATGATACATATCTATTTATTCCTCTTTTATTTAAGGATGCTCCCCTTCCAAACATATGAGAGGGTTGAACAAAACAGGGAACTTTTGAAAATAACACAGTTATGGAACATTTGGAGAAGGCTGAACTATTAAAGAAGATGTTAAGCATGACAGAGGGAGATACAGACAGGTTTAGATGTTTTAATGACATAAAATGATATTCAGGTCCTGAGAAGAAGAAAAGAAAACCACAGTAGAAAATTCATCTTTGATAAAAAATTGTTTACCTACTTTACTCAAAGTAGCAAGCGAATCATAGACACATTTATGAAGTGAATCCGCAAATACGTAGTGTGCATACCATATCTTTGTAAGATGACAAGAGCTTACTCCTATTAGTCTCCTGAAAAATGAAGACGCTGTGAGAAGTTACTCAGAGTACTGTTTGATTTTGCAATTAAACAGAGACGGGTTCCCCATTCTACTTTTACACACTCCTTTAGGAAGATACTTGACTAATTAAATGAGGAAAACCTCTGAGGTGTAATCAGAAAATAGTTCCAGCATAATTTCAAGTATACTTAACAAGCAACCAAACAACATTAATTTAGCAACAAAATGTGTTGGTTGAAAGGTGCTGAATCTGCTGATATATTCTCCGGACGTTCAAATTCAATAGGCTTTACATAGTGTGCAAGTAGCCAACTTCTGGGGCAATTCAATTGACGCCAAAAGACAAACGGTCAAAAGGGAATTTACTACAATCACCTGCTGCTTGCGCAATTTCCTGCATGCTTTTTTACGTATATCAGGCATCTCTGTCAATATACCCAACTCCATTGCATCCATATACCTGCACCAAATCTCCAATGGACGTCATTCAGAATCATCAATAATTCAACATTAGGAACTATTAGAGTCCTACCTTAGTTGAGGATATGAGTTTGTGTAGTCAGTTAAGTTAGGCCCAAGGTCAATTTTCATATAAGAAATCACATTGACAACAACACTAATTCACATATTCTCTTCAATACTATTCCGTCCAAAAAAAAAACGGATGCCAGTACTACTAGTTGGAGAGTAAGACAGCCTTTTTTTTCTTCAATTTTCAAACATTTTAGCATGTATTAATTATAACAACTGTTATTTATAGTGTCTTTTATGTAATTAAACACTTGTTTGTAGGGATGGCAACGGATCGGATCTGGACCGGATCCTACTAGATCCAGATCCAGATCCGTTTTTCATACCCGAATCCAGATCCGGATCCAGATCCAACGGGTCCATAAAAATCATATCCAAATCCGGATCCATCGGATCTGCCGGGTCCACGGATCGGATCTGGATCCACATGTAAAAAAAATTACCTTACTAAAAATGTAACCTTGCTAAGAATTTTTTTTTTGAACTGACAAACGATTTTTACTTAGCTAACAATTTACTGTTTTTCAATTTTGAAATGTTCATATGAGATATTTTGTTCGTTGTCTCATTTTGATTGTGAGCTATTAATTAAAAATGTTGGACAATGACAATAGTTGTGAAAAATGGTGACTAGTATTTTCACAGTACAGAACTTGCATGTGCTTGGAATCTTCATAAATGAAGTGAATATAATTTTAACTACTTGTCTATGGAGATATTAGTCATTCACTAATATAACATTGATTTTATTATCGAAGTTACCTCTTTATTTTTTTGTTTTTGAGTTAACGCGGAGATAAATTAAACTTGTTTTGAGAATTAAACTTGCAAGGATGTGCTTAGTAATTTTAAGAAAATACTTATAAAATTACATTCTAGATTATGAATATATTTAATAAAAAATGGATCCACGGGTCGGATCTGGACCGGATACGGATCTCAAATACAAGATCCAGATCCAGATCCGATCCGTCAGAAACGGATCCGGGTCCGATCCGGATCCGTCGGGTCCAAATTTTGAAGATCCATATCCTATAAAACGGATCTGGATACACCGGATCCGGATCGGGTCCAGGATCCATTGCCATCTCTACTTGTTTGAAGTTTACCTTTGGGAGAGATAAGAATTTACTACATAAGCAGCGTATGATCGAGCAGTAGAGGATAAGGAAAGCCATTGAGTCCGAAGAGCAGCCAACTTCGACCACTGGTTTCTCAGGTTTCGTTGCGCCGTCGGTCTCCATCGCCGTATATCTTGAGCGGATAACGGCGTTGTTGGCGGCGCCGGAGATTTTTCAGCCGGACTTTGAAGGTTCCGGTCAGTGGTTCCGTTGAAAGACGGAAAGGCAGAAAGTGACGGCGCCGGAGCAATTGGAACTTTGGACTCCATTGTTGCGACAGGGTACTACTGAGTACTGAATACTGTGATGGCTAGTAGCTGGCAAAAATAATACTCCAACAAAGTGTAATAGTGGTCGATTTAGCACCTAAAGTTTAGAAAGTTAGCACTTAGATCCCTTGGTTAGTCAAAATGTCACTATAGCTTTACAACATCAAATTGATGAGTTATGGGCTAAATTTGTCCCTTAAGTAGGTTCATTTTGGTCCCTCAAATATAACCTTAGCATATTTAATCACTTAATTATAGGAGTAGGTTCATTTTGATCCCTCAATTATAACCCTGAGCATATTTAATCCCATAACTATATTAAAGTGGAGTACTTTTGGTCTCCCTAACACAGAATTCGTTTAAAAAGTAACGGTGCTAAACTCATCTAACATCAGAGGCGGAGCCAGAATTTGAGGTTTGTGGGTTCGAAATCACCTGCACAATTTTTTTTTTCCTGTTTTTTGTTATGTGCTATCTTTTAAAAAAGAAAATAGACTCCTCAGTTCACTTGGCGGTCACTCCTGCTGTCCTGCATCACTGCATAAATTATTCTTTTTTTTTTTGCAATGTAGATTCTTTTTAGTTTATTTTTATAAAACAAAACTTTAAATTAATAATCAACCCATTTTTAATTTTAAAAATAGCTCATTTTACTAGTAAAAAATAGCTCATTAATTAGGCTCATACCAAAAATAATCGAACCTGACTTGAAAAAAATCAAACCGAACCGAACCGGAGAACGTTTTGGCGGTTGTTCTACATTAGCTTGAGGTTGTTGTCCTGTCTTAAAATTCCAAACCACAAACCTCAAATTCTTGCTTCGCCTCTTGTGTTTAGATGGGTTTGACACTGTTATTTTTTAAACGAATTTTGTTAGGGAGATCAAAAGTGCTCCACTTTAGCACTGTTAAGGGATTAAATATGTTCAGAATTATATTTGAGGGATCAAAATGAATCTACTCCAATAGTTAAGGGATTAAATATATTCAAAATTATATTTGAAGGATCAAAATGAACCTCCTCCCATATATCAGTGATAAATTTAGCCCGTAACTCTCAAATTGATCGTCAAAAGGTGAGTGGTAGACCACCACTATCTTGTGAGTCAATGCCATTTAAACAACTTCTTATATCTTATCAACTTTTTTCAACCTAAACCAAGAAAATTACTTACCAAACAATAAATTTTTTAGAATTAATCGGTTTCCATTTCGAAAAGCTGAAAAAGAGATTGAAATATATTATTCAAATTTTGGTTGTAAATTCTAAATTAATTCTTTATTTTCTGAAACTAAAACTTCCATTTTAGAGAACTTCGTAAAATCAATAACAAATCACAAAAAATAGGAGGGTTAGTTTTGTTATTGATATAAACAGGGAATTTAAAAATATGATTTGGCGTTGAAGTATGCTTCAAAATGTTTGGTAAATATTTTACAAGAAAATAAGTGGTATTTCATTTATAATCAAATATCTAGTTAGTGAATATAAATTAGTCTTTTGTGGAAAGAAATATAAAATAGTTAATACTAGTACTTAATTTAGTTGGAGAGCAAGTGATATATATATATATAGTAAAAAAAGTTGGACCAGTTATATAAAAAGGGACTTATGCCCATAAGCAGGTGTCTTCCTAGTATTTCTGTGTAACTTATGACATCCAGTGCAGGGGTCTAATTGCAAGTTATTCAATCATTTTGGGCCAAGTGCAATATTTTCAGAAATTACCACTTGTATTTCTAAAGCTTTTTCTAGATTCGGATCCAAAATCATAATCGGAGCAAAAACTACATCAGGCATGTCGTCACAAGCGAACGATCCACGGCAACCGTCGACGGCGAAGCCATACAAGACTCCGCCGGTAGCTCCACAAGATCTTCCTATAGATTACTCTGGTTTCATCGCTGTCATCTTCGGCGTCTTTGGCGCCATGTTCAGAGTGCGTACCCTTCTAAATTCTCTGTATTTGTACATATACTCGATGCAATTTTTCCTTGTCTAGTTATATTCTAGGTTTTGTATCTATAAAATTAGATTCGAATACCCGCTCTAATGCTGACATGTTGGCCTGTTGTCGATTGGGAACAAATATTTGGCCAACGCAGCATGGGTTGTGTTTTAATACAAAGTGAGTGATAGTTTAGGTTGGTAAACAGAACAATAGATAGTTGAAGTATGAAAATCGCTAAAAAGTGATAGTTGAAGTATGAAACTCGCTAAAAATAGGTGGACTTTTTTAGGTTGAGTGTTCATTTAAATAGTTGTATGCTCGCACATTATTTACTCTGGTGATCTTATTGTAGTACAAGGTTTGCTCGTGGCTTGCTATTATATTCAGTGCTCAATCCCTTGCTAACATGAGGAATATGGAAAATGATCTTAAGCAGATCTCAATGGCTATGATGTAAGTTCAGCTGTTTGATTAATTGTATTAAGAGCTACACGTGTTGTTGGTGTATTTAGATGTATTTTTATAGGTATTATCCGGAGTTGTTCTCCTAGTTTGTGGAAGGGAATTCAAATGCCTAAATTTGGATTCTGATGTGTTAGAGTTATGTTCTGTGGATTGACCTTGTCCCTGATTATGAAATAAACAAATATTGGCTGAAATGACATGTATTAAAAGGCATAAGGGGGTGGGGTATTACCAGGAAAAAAACATCCAAGAGAACTCACCAGAAGTACTAGTGTCCAAGTTTCTTAAGAATAGAACGAACTTGCTTCAATAACAATTGATACTTTCTCTTATTATTGCACTGAAATTAGCGATTGGTAAATGCAATTGTTCTGTGTGATTGTTTGCTGCTCCTGCATTTATATTCACAAGGAGGTATTAAACCTGGAAGTAATTTTAATTTCAAATATCATGAAGTGGTCATCATGCCTGTAGTTTGTTTTGAATGGTTAGTGGACTTTTTCTATGTTTTCCCTTTCATGCAATTGCGTTTTGCCGTGCATTCAGGACATCAATTTGAAGCAAATTTATCTAAATTTTACAAAATGCCAGCTGTGGGGTGGTTATTTATATGTCCATGGATTTTAACCTTATTTTTGAGTTGTTGAACTCTGGAATGCATTTTTATTTTATGATACTGCCAAAAACACAGTTATTCGGCAGCCATCAGTGGTTAGATAAAAAGAAGGGTTGAACTTTTAATTGGAATATTTCATTTGATCTTCACGAAAAAATTGGCATGTAATTTGGCTTATACATGTAAAAGAAATAGAATATTTCAGTTGCTATGTGGTTTGTATGGAATTGGATGAAAGATAATAGCAAGGAACCATTTTCCACCATTAAGAAAAAGGAGGGTAATTTAGCTTTTCAAGAATATCAAAGAGAAAAAAAAAGTAAAGTTAGGAACCCTAAGTATCTAAGATGAGTTTGAGCTGCCATTGTGACTCCGTGTAGTTCCACTCCGCTCCAAAATTACTCAAGTCCAACTAGTCAACAAATTTTGGGAGTTAGGAAAATATATTATCTAAGAAAAGTGAAGTAAAAAGAGAATGTTCACTTGTGTGGGTGATTGCAACCCTTGTAGGACTTGTACTTTCTGGAGTGTTGACATTTTGCTATTAATTTGTAATGAGGTACTTTCTGCCCATGTGAGTCAAAAACAATTTAGTTGTCCCTTTGCCACCACCATGTCCAGATTTGCTGTGCCCAAATGAACAGAAATTGCAAATTATAAAAGAATCGTTGTCAAAGAATAATTTATTTGACTATCTAAAGAGTTATTAGATCAAACGAATTGGAAAGAAAGTATTCATGAAGCTAAGAGAACCTATTGCAAACTGATTGTTCTGCTATTAGTTATCACAGTTTCATTCATATGCTAGATTGCATGTCTAATTAGAACTTGTTATTTTGTTGACTCAGGTTTGGTATTATGGGTCTCATGACAAACTACTTGGGTGTTGGTCCCCGGGGAAGCAAGAAAACTTGATGGAATTGTTCAAGGCACAAGCTCATTTACAAGGACACTGATGTCGAACGTGCGCATGTTGTCCCGAAAGCTTTTGCACTGTTTTGATGATTGTGAGCTAAATAAAGTTGTAGAATAGGTTTTTGGTAGTTTTGAGCTCTTTTTACAGGGCTATTCTGTTCTAACTTCTAATTGCTCTTAGCAAAAACTAAACAAAATTATTACTGTCATGATATAACATTCTGTTGGCATATGCAAAGGGTAAAAAAGTTCCGTTAGGGAAGACCAATATGTGTTTCCTATCCTAACCGTAGAAACCAGGTTTCTTTATCCTTCAACTTCCGTTATAATGTCTTGTAATGTAGGAAGAGCTAAAGATTGGCTCCTCTCCAGTGTTCTACTTCCATTTCTACAGTTACCTGTTAGAGTTTTAACTCTTGCCACTTAGTTAAATTTAATGGATTAGATTCACTCTTTCAATTACTCAGTTAATGTAATTGCTTTATCAATTACTAAGTATACATTTGCTTTCATCACGATTCCTTAACAATATATGTATATGGAATCATTGATGAACTTTACGTATATTTTATGTTTTGTGAAGTTATCATAGATTTTATAAGTTGTCTAGGAAATTAGTTTATGCTTCTAATAATTAACTAATTTCTTCATCTCCCATACTATCATCCTTTCTGGTTAAATTGTTCATCGTTCTTTTGATTGTCGAGTCTGAAATGATATGCACTGAGTGGTGTATTGGTGGATTTCAGTTATGTTCTCTGCACAGCCTATGTGGACTTTATCAGGGCAGCCAGTTTTCGCATACTTAAAATACTTCCTCGACTTATGAACAGAAACAAAAGGTGCTTTAACTAGGCAAGTTTGCCAATGTCAGTATATGTGTACTGTCAGTTTTAAAACTGCATCTCCTCGAAGTTCTAACAATCTCTGCTTGATACTTCGCGAAGAGAATAAAGGACATTTTGCGGTAAACTGATGCATTAAAAACGTGGATTGTTTAGGTTGCAGCTATCAATTCTCAGCTCAGCATTTAAAACTGCAAATAACTTTGATTGCCTATAACGGAAATAACAAAGCTCATAGGCATAGACCTTGTACTGCACCACATCAGAATGACAATTAGATGGGTAGGGGAAGGGAATTACAATGTGGGGATTCGAATCCTCATCAACAAGGTGAAAGTTCAGGTAGCCAACCAACTTAGCTACTAGATACCTACTAAGTTCTAGCCATCATATCTCAGCTCACCGCATTTAAGAACTGAGCAAACCTTGAAGGCAATTGGTGTAAGGTTCAAACTCGGTGGACAGTAAGCTCGTCCTACGCTTCTCTACTTGTATATTAATCTTTTGTAACTCATAACGTGCACCTAACTACACACATCACACGTTGCAATCTTACGATTGACCAAAGCTTTGGGAGTTTCATAGCATTAAAAATACTAGGACAGAAAAGAGAGAGATAGCAGGGTGACAATAGGTAGGGGATATCAACAAGTCACAACTTTATAAAGAAAATATTGTTCCAAAATTTATGAGCAGCATAAGGAAAATGACGAATACAAGCTATAAATATGATCATAGATTTGAACAAGACCAATATGGTGAACCAATCTTCTGGGCAGATCTGCCTTGAGCTAAAGACAGATTTGCTCTCTAACTATTGAATCTCACTCTGCTTCATCCACCTATGTTGCACACCAAGATGACTTTTTCCTATCATGGTTCAATGACAAATAGAGGCTGCAAGAAGAGATGGGAAATCACATTAAGCACAAGTAGACCCAAGCTAGTCTAAGGATATATACTAGAGAAAGAGAGCACGTACCGTGTCCACACTAACAGGCTTACCATCATCTGCAATTATGTCAACTATGGTTCCAGCTGAATCGGCCTGATAAAGAATTCAAAAAATGAATGGAGTAGGTAAAAAAGGAACTTAAAACTGATAGGTCAGTGCGAGTCTCCATAGAGCAAACAGAGTAGCCCTAGCAATTCGGGTTGGCTTAACTCAACAGCTTTCACAAGTCAGAACTGAAGATGCCTTTCAATTCTAAACATTCAACAACATAACTATTTTGGGTATTTTCGTGAATCGCGATCAACTTCACCAAAATGGGAAATTTTGAGAGGAGCTCCTCTTTATGACTCATCACTTGCCTATTTACGTCATTCCTACAGGACTCTAATTACCATGAGAATGGATGCAGCAGAAAAGGAAAACTGAAATACAACACTTAAACATGTTCCGCATTAGGAATTATCTGATTATATATGTTTCTACCCTATCATATTTATCTTTTTAGGAATCTATATATTGCAGCAACTATAGAACTGAGTTTGCACATTAAGGAACTGAAATCTTAATCCAGAACTTACCTCAATTTCATTCATCAACTTCATAGCCTCAATGATGCAAACTACTTGCCCTTTCTGGACCTTGTCTCCTACCTGGTAATCACCAGTTTAGTCAGGGTAATGAGAAAACAACAAGACCAAGAACATATGCAGGTAAAGGGAAAGGAGAAGCTGCAATCAAAGCATATAGTGGCAAACATTCAATACTGAATTTTCCCTTGATTAAATATTTCTTTGGTTTCTGCACTAATCCAAACATTTAATTTCACATAAAATTAAGGATCTTCAGGGACATGCTATAGTGCAACATGAAAAAAATTAATCCGCTTTTAGTTTCCTCTAGTTATCTTCCTAGAAAACTTCACGGATGTTCTTTTTGCCTATAGAACACTATATATAGACCAAAAACAAAACAGCTCACTCAAGTCTCTTCCCTCCCAAAAGAATGATGATAAAGAAAAGAAAGGGAAAAGGGGGAAAACAGTCAACAGCAAAATTGCATCCCAAGAAACTGCCAAAATGTGCAATCTACATACTCCAACTGGGAAGCCCTTCTCCAACAAATTTACCATCTCCAGACTATAAGAACAATGATGCAAGTTTAATTGCTTCACAATTGTTAATAATTGCTACATTCTTCTTTTCCCTCTTTTCTTTAATTGCTCATTTGGTTACTAAATATAGGTTATGGAGTGATTAAAAGCAAGGTACTCCTTAGCTCACTTCGTAAGGAGACTTATAAATGTTGGGAAAGTATCATAACCACCTTCTAGGTCCAATGGTTACTAAAACGCAGGTGAAAGCAATATGTATTTACCTTTACAAAAGTCGGTGCCCCTGGGGCAGGCGAGCGATAGAATGTTCCAGCCATGGGACATTTCATTGGAGGGTGTGAGGACTTAGGCTTTGAAGGCGCAGGTGGTGGAAGCACGGGGGCTGCAGGAGCAGGGGCACTTGCAGGAGGCTGCTGGAACTGTTGTTGAACATAGGCCTGCGGAGCAGATGGTGGGGCCATAACAACAGGTGGCTGGGGCAATGCCGCCTTCTTCCTAATAAGAATTTCACAATCGTTTTGCTTTAGCTGCAGCTCCACAATGTCCCTCGAATCCACAAGCCTAAGCATAAAAATACAAAAACTTTTAAAAACTATACTAAAAGACAAGAAATTGAACTAAATAGGCGATGAGAGCTTAACGCACTCAACAAGATCAGCTGCTTGAGACATGAATTCTTGAATGGATGAAGCATCTGGAATTGTGTATTCAGTCCTTGGAACTTCCTCCAAGCTTTTCTCAGTAACTGGTTTTGAATTGGCCGATTTGTCAATAGCAACCTTACATTTACAAAATCCAACCAATCAGGTAAGCTTCAACCCCAAATTAAATGGGGCCGACTATATGAATCTTCCCTCTTTTTTTTTTTATTTTATAAGTAGCCGTTTGGCCATAGATTACAAATATTTTTCACTTTATTTGGAAGTTATGAAGATGGAGTTAAACAACCTCTCTATCTCTACAAGGTAGGGATAAGGGTTGCGCACACTCTAACCTCCCCAAACCCCACCTGTTGGGGTATGTTGTTGTTGTTGAGTTGTGTTTGGTTATATTTTTTTGCAAATGACATAAGAGAGCACTTTATTTGGAATTTATAAAGATGGAGTTGGAAAACAGGTTTGGAACACTTCTCCAAATTTGTAATCAAACTCCGTTGGATTTAGAAATTTTATAACCAAACACTAATTTTGAAATCAAGTGAAAATGATTCCGGAAAAAAATCAATAATTCTCATGGCCAAACGGCTCCTAAGTTTATCTCTCTTTTCTTTTTCTGACGGATAAATCAGTATGATGATTCACTATAACTGAACTACTTTAATTTAGCTCTCGCCGAGGATCTATCGAAACAACCTCTCAACCTCCCGAGATAGGGTTAAGGTATGCGTACACTCCACCCTCCCCATACCCCACTTGTGGGATTACACCAAGTATATTGGTGGTGTTGTTGTTTTAATTTAGCTCTCAGCCTACGGCAACCTCCTCGATTAATTTATGCAATTAGATTAATAATTTTAACACAGAACTTCTCTTTCTTGAGCTCAAAATTTCAACAAAGCAGCCGGGAATATAAAAAAAGAGATAAAAAAAATACCTCATTAAGATGGGCATTGACCTTAAACACCTGAGATTGGAGCCGACTGGAACCCTGAAGGACAAAACAAAACAAAACACACTAAACTCAATCGTTTCAATCTTTACAATTTATGGCACATTGAAAACAAACCTGAAGACGAGGGAGCAATGCAGGACCGGATCTGAAGGAAACGGAGACATGGGGCTGATGGGTCGGGCTGGAATGGGACGATGAAGCAACGGAGAGAACAGAAATCTTGGGACAAGGTACACTGAAAGAAGCCATTGCCAATCAAGAAAATTGTGATTGTTTGGGAATGGAGGAAATTGGGGGGGGGGGGGGGGGGGGGGGTTGAAGGGGCTTTGTAGAAGAGAATTGGGACGGTGAAATTGATGAGAAATGGCAGTTGGAAAATCCGAAAGGGGGCGGGCGATACACACGAGGGAGGGGAATTTAAGCCGGCAGTGGCAGATGGGATTACTGTAAAAAGGGGTTTAGAAGTTAAGTATAGAAAGTAGTCTGTGAAAATAGTGGTTTTGTTCTTTGACTTATTTCTGTACTCTTGGGAACTTTGGGCCGCTGATTGGAGAATATCAAATCAAATCAACAAATCAGTCATTCGCACAAATACCTATTTTTGGGTTGTCTTTAATTTTTAACGTTTATTATTTTTTGGTGCGGCATAATTAGTGTTTATCTTCGACATATATATGATACACAACTCATAGATTATGCCGAATAAGAAATAACTGTCAACACTCAACATAATATGAAAAAGGTATAATTTCAGATTTCGACGGACATAATTAGCGTTTAATTTCAACATATGTATCATAACATCCACAAAAACTATGCCGGATAAGACATAATTTTCAACACTCAACATAATCTAAAAAAATACTATAAAACTATACCGCATAACTTAATTCCTATATAATTTATGCCGCGCGAAGTAAAAATTCAATTTTCGAAGAAAAAAAAATATTATAGAGACTATGTCTTGCGAATTAGACCTGGATATTTCATAAAATAAATAGCAACGATAAAAATTAAAGACCGCATATATGAAGGGCAACAATTAAAGACCAGTGCGTTTGAGGAGCAATCCGCACAAAAAAATGAATTAACCTAATGGTCATCTATCCAATTGAAAGAATCTTAATGGCTAGTGGCTAGCTACCTAAACTCTTGTTGGGAGTTTTTGCTCTATGGCACTTTATAATGTAGTACGGAAAGTATATTACTATTACAAGTATTCGAAAGGATAAACAAAGATTCAATAATTCAACTAGAAATCTGAAAATTACAATAGTTACACAAGAAAACTGGAAATTCCAGTTTTGTAGAAGATGGAAAAATGGAAATTGTTTTTTGCTTTGAGTCGAGTGTAGCTACTGTCCTTAAGACAATATTGCCCCGTATGTATCATTTATACGTCCTGGACAATTTGTCTCCCAAGATAAAACAGCAATGGAACCCTTGAGCAAAGGAAACTCAAGAGCTACCGTGAAGAATATTAAGTAACGAAATGATGCTTGGAAGTTGTAGGAAGAAAACTGTTTTCGGTTGTGTATTTTCGTGCACTGTTTTTGGTGTTCTCCTTGGTGCTCAACAATGGTGTAAGGGGGTGTTTATATAGGTGAGGGAGGGGTGATTATCGCCCTCCATAACAACCAAATAATGGCCATTATGAAGGTAGTAAAGCCACCAACATAAATGGAGAAAAGACCAACGGATTTGGCCATTATAGGAGGAGTAATTCAGCCAAAATAAATGGTCGAATTGAGTGCTTGGCAACCGCTTTGACCGTCCGTATTCGGAAACTTGAGGGACCAAAATGTACATCTGAAAGAATTCTGGTCCGAACTGTACATCTGGAAACTTCTGGGATCAAACTGTACTTCTGGCAAAGTTCTCTCGCCCAAAAAGATAATATCAGAAGACCCACAACCCGTGGCCCGTGACGTGACCGGACGGGCGAGCGGCGGCGGCGCGCGTGTGGTCTTTCCTTGAACCGAAGCACATCTAGGTCCTCCCTCCTTTAAACACATGGGATACCCCTTGGGGTCCCAAACCCCAAACCAATTTCGAATCTTATATACACAACAATTCTTTCTTCCTCTACCGATAAGGGAGAATTACACACAATACCACACTTTTCATGCTTCAAACACCTTACTTCGTGAACCAATATCTCTTTCATTTCTCAATGAAATTTGACGATTCTTGGCCCTACGGTTATCTACGTACTTAGTAGATCATGCATGTGTGAAGAACCGAATTCTCCAATATGCGTAACACTAGTGTTTAAGCCGTTAAAGTTGGTAGGTCGCAACTCCCGCCAAAGGCAAATTTCCAACAACTCTCACCTCAATAAGGGTTCGATTTTCTATCTTGCAATCTCCTCCCCATTTCCTTTTTCCTACCTCTACGTAATAAAAACAAAAAAAAAATCTATCCAACTACTTAAACAAGAGTCTGATGAATGTATAATAATCATGCATAATTGATGTATAACCTATGTATACCAATTAAGAAAAATAAATAATAAATTCGATTGACTATTCATATAAAGATTCCTCAAATCACTAATTTTGTTACTATTAATGTTTTTTCTAGTTTTTAGAATCTATGTATGGACTTATCTATCTAATAAATAAATTTCACTTTCAAAATAAGAATTAGAAAAGTAACCGATCATGTAATTTAATGATGTTGAATAATGAGAAGAAAAGTGTAATTAAAAAAGATGTAATAAATAATTTATTTGTACTAGTAATTTTATTAATAACAATCAAAACTAAAAATATATTTACATGACTGAGAACAAAAGAGGGTGAGAATGATGAAATAATTGTCGTGGAGATTAATATGCTAAAATTATTCATACCGGTATTTTTGAATTTCATGTTTAATTAAGTATCATCATATAACAGGGGATGAATTGAAGAAGTATTAGTATCTAAAAGAAATAAATTTACTAATATAATTATCACATAATGATATTTGGTTGAATATAAAATTTAAGATGTTAAATTTCACTAATAGAATAACGGATTCAAGTTATGGTTGAAAATGAAGAGTAACAAAAATCATATCAAAGCTAACGTATGAATAATTTAATAAATTTAAATTTTTTGAAAATTATATAGAAATAAAATGATATCATTACTTCTGAGCATACCAAAATAGAAAGATCGGCACATAAATTGGATCAAATAAATTATAATGTTTTAAGAGTTGAGAAAACATGAAGAAGATAATTTTTTAAATTTCAACCTACAAAATATTTTATGTGTCACTTGAAAAGAGTAATATGAAGCATTTAATTGTAATTGGTACATGAGTTGCTTTCGAATACGAGCAAATTTGGAGGTTCTTAATGCTTGACATCACCTATTCACATTATTCTTCTTCTTCTTCTTTGTTCTCTAGATATTTCCTAAATTGTGTCAGAATTATGAGTGTACTTTTCAAACTTTAGCATTATGAATTTATTCCTTTGCAATTAAACAATTCTATATGGCAATATCCCTTCCGTATTAAGTATTAACTAGCTAGCTTCTTTAAGACCAACATTATCAAATAATCATATTTATAAAATAATAATATTTGAATAATATACAAGAGTTACTATGTACTATGTTTTGAATAGTGTTTGAATAAGGCATTGTAGCCAAGGTCAGTAGGAATGGCAATAGGGCGGGGCGGGTTAAATCTTCTCCTGATAAGATTTTGCCCTGCCCTGTCCTGTCCCGTTTAAGTGTCTGCCATGTTTAGATTTAGCACTGCCCTACCCCGTTTAGCCCCTATTTATATTTTCTTTATTTTTTTTACCAATTTTTTTAAAAAAACTATTTAATCCTTTTAAAATCATCTTCAAAATCTTTTCTTTTATTTTTTTAGAAAATTTCTAGTTTATTAGTTACTTGTTATTTTGTAAATGTACTTTTATAATGTTAATACAGTTGATTTTGTAACCATTTTCACATGAATTATTTTACTTAACCCATTTTATTTAAATTTTACTCATGATTTAAAGTGTGATATAAAAAATTATATTACTCAATCTCATTATCAAATATCCAAGTAGATCGGTTTTAAACCAAATAGAGTCTTAACTTTTATAAGAATATGAAAACTCATATAAGAACATTTTTTACTTTAATAAATATTACTGCTCTTCTTACTTCCAGAGCATTTACCGTTATTGTTAAAATAAGTTTCAAACTTAGACCTTAATTGACAAGAATTAGCAACAGTTTAATCCATTGAGACTAAGATCAGAGTAATGTTTGAAATCTAATATGGGTAGGATCTCGTGATTAAGTAACTAAAATACTTATTTGCTTTGAATTCTACCAAGGTTAAAGAAATAAAACATAACAGTATAACAAAATTACATAACAATTTTTTTCCAGCAAAGTGGCCAATTTCTTAGCCAAGTTTAAAGCTGGAACTCCAAGAAAAATGTAATAAAACAGTTCAAATATGTTAATAGAGCTTTTCAAGGACTATCATATGGAAGAAGAAGTTCAAATGGTAAAGACAGAGGAAGGGGAAGAGGACATTAATAGCCAGATCTGAACTCAGTGTGATATGAAACACTTTGCTATGAACTAAAAGATGCATAGACATTTGTTTCGTCTTCATATAAGTTTTTGTTTCAAATTCGCTCATATTTTAGATTTATTACATATTTTCTTTATAAATAAGGCCTTGACCCGTGAACGCTTTAACTGTTATGGCAATGATACCTAATATTATATATATGTTGGATGTTACAATCAGGCACCGTCTTTTTGACATCCATGTTTAATTTATTTTATTAGATTTGTTCTTATAAAATTATATATAAAATATGCTTTAGTGTGATATATTTTAGTGATACTAGCCGAAAGATACTCTGAGCACCCCTTTGAATAGAAGGCCTTGTATAAGTCCAAATTCGTTGAAACTGGCTGATGAGAAACAAACAGATACAGCCCAATTTCCAATCACTCTCATAAATTCTTTTGAAGAAATTGCATGGTTTTCCCTTCAAGTGGATTGCCTTTAATTTTTGTTCTTCAAAATCGAATATAAATTTCTAAAAGTGCGGGACATAAGTTGTGAGTTATTATGATTCAATGCCCTGCAAAAAAATTATTTACCTTGAGGGACAAAAGTTAAGACCAGCAAAAAATAGAGTCATAAGTGCAAATGACCCAATTCTTTCCGAAAGCCTTCGTTGTGAATCACTTTCATTGTGTATATGATTGTGCATGGGCAGAACAATTTTATTCATGGAACTGGGGCAGATCTAGTATTAATTGGATAGTTACATGCACGTTTTTTTGGAACCATCTATATATAGTTGAACATTTTCGTAAAGTTTTAGAGACAAATTAAATTAAATTAATTAATAATTGGATCACCTATATGAATCAATCCACCAATATCTTCAGAGCTATGTGAGATGACACTAGTTGATTGAAGGTGCATCCACCAATATATGTAGCGTGCCTAAATCGATTCATTAATCAGACTATTTTAGGTTGTCATCTACTACAACTAGCTAGATTGCTTGTTTATCCCGGCTTGAGACACGCGTTAATGTTTGCAAAACTGATACTCCATTAAATGTAAAATGTAGGCAGAGTTTTTGGAGGACCAATTTCTATCTATAATAACTTAAAATATTTTTATCAAAGATAAATTGTTACTCACTCGTCTCATATTAGTTGTCCACATTAGTAAAAAAATTTGTCCAAAATACTTATTCATTTACAAAATCAATATAGAATCAATTAAGTTTTTCCTTTTCTATTTTGTCTTGAATATTAATTATTTTTTAAAGTAATTAATATTGATTAGTGCAATTTACTAAGAGAGATAAGAGTAAGGTAGTAAAACATATTTTTATTTATGATATCTTAAAGAGCGTGTAAAGAAGAAATCGGAAAAGTGGATAAATAGTATTGAACGGAGGGAGTACTATTAATCCATTAGAAATGGTATTTCGCATAGTTTTCAGAATCAATTGGAAAATCAAATTAACATCGACTTAGGTTTAGAAACTGGTCAAGAATAATTGCCCAATGAGGCTTAAGCCTAAATAAGTAAGGTACAAAACAGAAAGAGTCTAAATTCAAATCTCATCGATCTAATCAAATTTGGTATAAATTTCAATATGTGCTTTACCCAAAACTATTACTATAGTTTTCTAGTTGTTCGCAACAAATTTTTGAGTGCTCAAAATTAATTGCAATAAAAATATAATTTTATTGATGAACCTTGTAAGTACAATTCTATTGTTCTCTTGATTCTTTTCTTCTAAACTTTTCCGTGATTCAAGGGCATTCAATAGCGTATTTTTTGAATTACAAAATAATTTGGACCTCATGGAGATTTATTTCAATCGTTAGAAAATTCGGGCAAAACTTCATTACCACTCCTTCAAAGAACTATGTAGTCGATGTTGAAGCTTTCTACAATGCTTGCTGAATATCCTCAGAAAGTTATGTTACCTCCATTTTTATAATTGGCGGGAGTAGGCAGTTCAAGTGTAATGAACCCTCTTGCCTCATTTCTGATTGATTAAGGTAAGTCATCAAACTTATCATAAATGTTAAGTATGTGACACGGTTGTTTGTGATTGGTCAAGACATGTCATTTTGAACACTTGGCAGCTCATGATTGGTTCTTGAATTTGATTGATATTGTCACATCATTTGAACACGTGGACTCATCTTGTTGGTCTTGAATTTGACTGGGATATTATGTCACTTTACATGTGGCATGAATTTGGGCCTCAAAATGAAATAAACTTTGGACTTGAATTTAATAAAATGAATTTATTTAAGTGTGCAATCTAAATTAATTGTTCAACCCAAATGAACATAAATTTGAATTTTATGTGAATTTAACCCAATAATATTTATGTGTCTACACTAGTACTGTTAGCATTTTCTATACATTATTTAGTTTCCGTATAATAATCTTCGTATTAGTTATTCTCCGCATAACATATATATATATATATATATATATATATATATATATATATATATATATATATATATATATATTGCTATCTAATTATGAAAAGGTATTAAAGACCATCTAAAAAGAAATAATACCCTTGATTATTTTCATTAATTGAAAGGCTATATATACAAGTTACATATTTCTATACTAGGAGAATTCTATTCCTATTCTAATTCTAAAACCTTATTCTACCATAATTCTAACTATACAATTATGGTAAGTGTACAAGACTAATTAAGGTAACCTTTACACTACAATATATCAACAATATACATTCCATATATACACCACCGCTTTACACGAAGCCACTTTGCCCGTGATGGGCTTCCGAACCGGGCCTACGGCCCTTTGTCGGTTTTGGACCACCGCCCACCGCCTTTGTTGGTCCATGCTTTTGTATACCCGTGATATATACTTCGTATATTCGGTGTATATCACGGGTATATTGCTCTGTTTAACATGTTCATATCGATTGAAGTATAGTCAAATTAACCATATTTGCTGCACGGTAAACCACCGCATGCATTACAGGTTCTCCGACTTATTCTACCATAAAGGTAGATGATAGACAATAACTCTCATCCAAACACAATTTATAACTTTCATCATATTTTGCGATTCGATCTATAATTTATTATTCATGAACATTATTAAGATCCATTCATTTAGTAATGCCTTAGCATGACATAACTTTAAAGTGAAAGGTGGGGTTGAAACGAGAAAAGACTTACGATAAATATCTACGCATTCAGAGATGAGGAAAGGAGTAGTAGTCGATAAAATGCTTCGAGGAGTTGAAAATAAGCATCATTAATAAGTTACTTTAATTGGAGTAATTTGATTCTTCCTTATAGAATGTTGGGAAGAAGTTATAAGTTATTACTTCTACAACTAATTACCTTTAAGATTTTAGTAAGCACTTTACTTTTTTCTATCATTAGATCTTCATCTCACTTATAAATTAATCTTCATTTTCCTTTCAAAACATAAATATAAGTAGTGAAATTCACTCTTGCAGTGCACCACATTTTTGTTGCTAAAAGAAGGCCATTTAATCAGGTACCAACACGTTAATCTCAAGTTTGTGTTGCCTTTAAATCTAGATCTCTAACAATAATTTTGTTTATTATTTTTTTCGCAACCATATATACTTAATACATGGTGTTAGCTATAATTAATCTTTTTCTTTGATGTTACTCAATGCCTGTTCAGACCAACCATATGATCACGTTCTTTTTGTAGCTTCAAGCTTCCTTTTTCATTCCATAATTGTGTCAGTGGAAAACAATTTTCCTGATTTAGTTTCACATGAAACTGAACCCTTTACCTTTTCACTTTCTGATTTTCCTCTGGTTAATTAAATTGGTTCATCTGTTAGGAAAACAGGAAAAAATAAATATTTTTGATAACCCTTTAGACTTGAGGTTTGAACAAAACTCATTCTTGAAAATAGGGTGCAATTGAAGTCGCCACTTACAAAATATTTTATATCCTTTTTACGAGAGATTTTAAGAATAACACATACAAGATCTAAAAAGGCGATTTTCTTCTATTCAAATTGTAAGAGAGTAAAAGATCTCGTTTTCTCAATAAATATATGATTTGTAGTAACTTTTAATGATGTGAGATTTTTTATAAATATCTTGTGACCTAGTTGGCTTAACCCAACATAGGGTAATCATGTCTTTTAGATACTCCTCACAAATTATGAAAGAAAAAAAAATCCAAATTTGCCCAAATTTTTTTGATATCCAAGTGTCTCGAAGTTCGGGTTTTGAACCATTTTGCATAATTTAAGGACAAATTTGATATTTTTTCATTATAAAAAAGCTTATGCGTTGAAAAGGTTCCTTCCTTCAATAAATAAAGGTATATTAGGATCGATCTTATAAAAACATGGGTATATTATGACACTAAGAGCCTGTTTGGTTAAGCGACTAAAAACTACTTATTTTGAGAAGTGTTTTTGGAAAAAGTACTTTTGATGAAAAACAGTTTGTGTTTGACTAATTCATTTGAAAAATGTTTTTGATAAACAGATCGTGTTTGACTAATCTTTTAAAAAAAATGATTTTGAGTGTCAAATTACGAAAAAGTACAAGTATCAATGAACGTTTACTATTAATATTACTTTATAGAGAAACTATTTTAAATATCTATAGGAAAGACATTAATTAAGTTTTTACTTTTATTTAATTAAAAATTTAAAGTATATATTAAAATTTTGAATTAATATAATACATAAATAAATCAAAGTAAAATAAAACCAACATGGTGATTTATATATACTAAAAAACATCAACCAAAATAAAATTTAAAATCATCACAAAAATACAAAGTAAAATAAAATAAAGGATTATTAATTAGAAATTAATGGTGTATATACTTGATAAATATCTATTTATGATGAGGATATTTTTGTCTTGAAGAAAATAAATTTCTGCTTCTGTTTCTATTTTTTTCAAGAAGCAGAAAATTCTCTCCAATTGCAGAAAAATTGCTTTTGCTTCTACTTCAAAGCAGTTTTACTAATTGACCAAACACCCCAAATAAAAAAATGCTTTTTCTAAAAAATAAATGCTTTTGGCCTCAAAATCCCTTGGCCAAACAGACTCTAACTATCAAAAGAATGCAATTTGGATCATTTCGCAAAGTTCTGCATAAATTTAGACCTTTTTCCCTAATGAAAATATTTTTCATCCCCTTTCTAAATTTTCCCTGGTAATACTTTTTTTAACCATTCACCAAAATGGAACCAAACATGGGTCTACTGTAGAGGGAAAAGGTAGTAGAATTCCTTTCCCTTGTTAGTTACAGAAAGGTACCTCTTGAACAGGTACGAAGCCTCACATGCCCTACTAGGGGCTATAGACCCAACAATTTTTTTTTTTTTTACTATTACTATATTAATAATTGTCAAAGGGCTCCCGCCCACAAAAAACATTAGCTCCCAACCTTTTGCTACTCGTTGGAGCTCGCATTATAATACTTTAGTTAGACTCATTGACATGCTTTCATCTGTTATTGAAGTACTTGATCTTATAATGGATGATCCGGAGCAAAGAGTTGATGCAAACATGTTTTTAAATGCATTACAATCATTTGAGTTCGCATTCGCTATGCATTTGATGAAAAAGGTATTGACGATTACCAATGAGTTGTCATTAGCATTGCAAAAAAAAGAGCAAGAGATAGAGAATGCTATGAGATTAGTGGAGATATCAAAGCAAAGATTGCAATATTTGAGAGACAATGGATGAGATTCTCTAGTTAATGAAGTTTCTTTGTTTTGTTCTGTTGGTTGCTATTGTAGTAAAGCAGTACGGGAAGTAAATAAATATTACAAGTGTTCGAAAGGATAAATAAATGATCAATCTTCAAAACTGCCGCAAGCTTGTTGTGTCTTGAATCTTGATAACATGAAATCAAGAAACAACTAAATCTGGATGGTTACAACGTTGTGTGTTGAGTCGAGTGATTGCACTCTGTCCTTAAGACAAGATTGCCCCGTATATATGATTTTACGTTAGCGGACAATAGTCTCCCAAGATAAAACAACACTTTAATCTCAACACTACAAAGCCAATAGGTTGACTCTGACGAAGAAAACAAATACGAATCGACTTGCAGAAGATATGGAAAAGGAAGGAAGAGTTTCTGTTTTGTCTCTGTGTATATAGTGTGTCTCTGTTGTGTATATGTGTGTCTTTCCTCATGTTTTGCAGTATTTTTCGTCACTGTTTTGCAGTGATTTTCGTCACTGTTTTGCAGTGATTTTTGCCACTGTTTTGTGCTATTTTCTGTCTGTATGTCTCTCCACAATTGAGCCAAAACAACTCAATATATAGCAAGGAGGAGGGTTGTTCAACTGCCCAAACATGGCTGTTAAATGCCATTAGGGAGGGCTGTAATGGCAGGTTTAATGCCATGAAGAGGTTTAATTCCATGAAGAGGTTTAATGCTATGAAGGAGGTTGATAATGGTTATTGAAGAAGGGCTGTTTATCGAGGAGTTAACAGCCAAGTTAATGGCTGGTTAATGCTCCATAAAACAACCCAAACGGTAGGCAGAAAGTTTCTGCCATCCGTCACTCCCAAAATCAACTTTCCAGAAACTCTAGGGACAAACTGTAAATATTAAGCAATTTGGGGTCTAAAAAGATAATATCAGAAAGTCCCCACAGCCCACAACCCACAGCCCATGACCCGAGACCGGACCGGCGGGCGGCGGCGGCGCGCATGTGGACTTAGCCTTGAACCCAAGCACATCTAGGTCCTCCCTCCTTTAAACACACGTGATACCCCTTGGGGTCCCAAACCCTTTACCACATTAGAGACTTATAAAGAGAGCAATTCTTCCCATTCCCACCGATGTGGTAGATTTTTCCCACACCATATTTCCATGCCTCAAACACCTTACTTTGTGGACCAATATCTCTTTCATTTCTCAACGAAATTTGACGATTCTTGGCCCTACGGTCATCTACTCACTTAGTAGATTATGCATGTGCGAAGAGACAAAGCCTCCAACATGCGGAACACTAGTGTTTAATTCATTAAATATGTGTGGACGCACCTTCCCGCCAAAAGCAAATTTTCAACAATCCCCTCTATGAAAGAGAGATTTTGGCGCTCTCACAAGGTGCCTACTTTCAGCAATCTTTCAGCGAAAAGATATTGCATCAGGAGAGGTAGCTTCCGCTTTGAACCTTCCCTAGTTGAATACCATCGGACTTACTTACTGCGCGGTGAACGTGATCTCCTGAACCGTCAGTGTTTAGTGTAAGCCAACACAATGATACCAACACAATAACTCTCCTTATTCGTTTTCATTCTTACGTTTTTGTCCGTTGTGGCCGTGGACACACTTGGATTCTTAAGTGCGTTCATTTGAGGCGGCCTTTCTCGCACTTAAATAGGTGATCTCCTACAAAGTATCCTGCTATACCCCACTTCACAAGTGTTAGAAATCATTAAAAGTTTCCCCAACCTTAACCTCAACTGTTTGAGGATTGTTTAAAGGTTTAGAAGCTTAACCTTTACCCACCATGCATGTAGAACTTTAATGTCTATCGCGGGAACAACTTTGGATTCATGTTTCCGTACAGAAATCATCATCCGAAGTGCTTCTTGCTTCCACCGAAGCGCTCAACTGAACCTTTTGCAGCTTAGTTTTCCCATTGAACCAAATTCTTGGGATCTCCAATCAGTATGGTTGGGTTACCACCGCAAAGGTTCGTATTGTTTGGGTTTTAAGCCCATTCTCCTAGACAGGCAGAACACTTGATCTCCGGGTAGTCCCTTAGTTAGTAAACATGAAAGTGACACTCGTGATGATCAACTGTCATATGGTCTTATGTCTCCGACAGATATGTCCAGACGCCGTCATCCGTGTCCTTTCTGAAGCCGATCGGCTAGCCACAGTGTATAACTGCTGAAGGCACGGGTTTCTCCCAATAAGGGACGTCTTCTAAGGAGTCATGAAGTTACTCAACTTCTTTCATGCTTTGTATAAAGCGATAAACTCCGATACCATCATGAATCGATCGATGCAAGTTTGCTTAGAGGATTTTCCAAGATTCACCATACACATTTACTTGTGGCTTTGGTGTTCTTCAGATCTGATGGCCAGTTTGCATCACTGTGTTCTCCCAGAACCGCTGGACATCTAGAATACTATAATCCATAGAGAAGCGAATAATCCAGATATCGTCATATCCGACTTAACGCCTTCTATCGATCATGTATTAAAATCATCAGTGAACCTTAGTTCAACTAATCTGCTTTGTAGGACGATACCAGGTCGGTTGTAGTGTGTACAATACATTGAACTACACGTGACTGTGCATATCACTCCTTGTCTATGGGTGCACCATGATTTCAATCGGTTATATGATTCATATCCATTGGTGGCTTCAACGAGACTCGTCAACTATCGACCGTCCGTTAGATGTCTTAGAAATCCAATTCCTAAGATGTCATCTGTGATACCCATATCTTTCATATCGAGACTTTGTTTCAATATGATTTTCACTCTCGAGTGTTGGTTTTCCAACCGTTGGCTTTCTAACTTCGAGTCAATGTTTCGTGGTCGATTCATTGTTTCTATTTTATCTGAAACTTCCAGGACCAAAATGTAAACATTTCAGGGACCAAAATGAAAGTTCAGGAAGAAGCTCAACAGTCCAGCAAACCAACTCTGATCCTCTTCTTCCAACTCTCCGATTGGGAAGACTGTTTCAACATCCATGTCACGCAAGACTGCAATGGCCCTGGATGTTAAGCTACTCACATGTGAGCACATTTTACAACCCAAAGGTTCTTTTCCCACGGGAAGATCAACCATTACATAAGTATGGTTCTATATGATGGAATATATTTCTCTCTTTAGCTTTTTTCCAAAGCAGCGCTTCTGGAGATGACAATTATTTGTCAATTGTCCATGGTTCATTCTCAACCATATAAGCTAGAAGGACTGGGAACAAGTCTTTGTCCCCTCTTTGCTCCGTCTCGGTTCAACATCTAGAATCCGAGTTCTTGCAGATCTGGAATATTAAGTTCCGGATAGCCAACAACTTTCGAGTCCTGTAGATACGGAATGTCTAGTTCGGACAGTCAGGCCCTCGCGGGTTCTTGTTAACCTTGAGCAATTACTCATTTTTCCTTTTCAAGGAAAGTTATCTTCAAAGAATTCAGCATTCTTTGACACCAAGAGGCGATAAGCACTACTGTTATTTGTAGATCCAGTGGATATGCAATCTACAGTCTTAGGTACAACTTGACCTGTTTTGGTATTCCAACTTTTACCAAGCCACCCCACATAATTTGGGCGTACGACTTTGCGCTTGGCTAACACCGTTAGACTGAGGTGAGTAATGAGCAGTCATTTGATGAACGATGCTTCACATTCTCCC
Organism: Anisodus tanguticus; assembly: GCA_034509755.1. NCBI lineage: Eukaryota > Viridiplantae > Streptophyta > Magnoliopsida > Solanales > Solanaceae > Anisodus > Anisodus tanguticus. The sequence goes on along the minus strand of CM067543.1, from coordinate 44,119,601 downwards.
CCTCTATCACTACGAATTCCTCAATCCGTAGGCTTAGTTGATTTTCAACTTTTGCTTTGTTGCGTTTATCCTCTTCAACAACTTCATCTTTGCTTTTCAACAAACAAAGGATTCCATACGTTGTACCATCATTAATGAAGGTCACAAAGTACTTGTCTCCCCCCTCTATTTTGTATAAACTTTAAATCACCCATAAAGGTGTGACTAAGTTTTAGAGGAGTGGTGCTTCTTTCTCTATTCCTTTGACGGAATTTGGAAAGGTGATTTTGCATCTTCGCCTACCTCACATTCATTTTGAGGGTTTATGTCGACAGTAGGCAACAATCTCAACATCGTTAGCTTTTGAATGACTTTCTATTTAACGTGTCTTAATCTATGATGGCATAGATGCACGGATTACAAATATATAATTCATTTGGCTATAGCCATACTGTACCATTCTTAGTTATTATAGACCTGTTGGACTAGTCTCAAACCATCTTGACCAACAGTGTCCCTTAAACCAAGTTTGGGACATGTATCACCTCATCTTAGAGTGATCCCATTCCCTGAAGTCCTATTGAGGACAACCTCTCCAACCCCTTTACTTTAGAGGTGGCGTTGCTTCACATGAACAACCTCTTGCCCGTGGTTAGGGCATAACAAGATCATATGTGATCTGGATACTCTGGCCCACTCCAGTTGCTTTGGCAGACTGAGTGTCCAATTTCTTTTATGCCTTTCTTTAGGCCTTTAGATCATTTATGACCTGGAAACTTTGGCCCACCTTACTAGGTGTCCATTACTTTTCCTATGAACTGAATTCTGGCCCCACTCCAGTCGCCCGTAGGCTTTATGTGACTGAGTGTCCAATATCATCATATCAAAGGAATTTTGGCCCACTCCAATCGCCCGGAGGCTTTGTATGACTGAGTGTCCAATATCATCCTATCAAAGGAATTTTGGCCCACTCCAGTCGCCCGGAGGCTTTGTATGACTGAGTGTCCAATATCATCCTATGAAGGATCTTCTGCCAAATAGTGTGACAGGCTCAACGTCTTTAACTTTTGGTCTTCTTCCGTTATGATTGGTGCCCAGACAATTCTTGGCGCTTACTTAAGAGTGGTAACAGTTTTCGCATAGTCAGTGGATCTTTCTTCCTCGTATGTGCGAACATACTTTACACACTTTAATAATTACACTTAAAAGAACGGATCTTTTTAAGTCGTTTACAAAATCCAATCTTTAAACGGGAAAGAAGAAGAGATTAAAATTCTGATTTTAATGCGTAAGGAATATAAATTATTTCAAAAAATATTTTCATATTCCTCCTTACTTTAAGCCATTTTTAATCAGACATCATTTAATCTTTATTCTTGACAAGTAAAAAAAAACTACTTATCCCAATTTCGGATTCTGGCCCACTTCGGTCAATTCATCGGACTGAGTGTCCATTTCCTCCTTACCATAATTCGGATTCTTTGTCTCGGACAGATATAGGCCTTCTGCTGCTAGATAGAACCACATCTTTAGCTTTCTCCTCTTGTCCCAGTTGACATCCTCAGCCTCTCGTGAGCGCTTGTTCCCACCACTCTCAGGAGCGGTGACACCAAGAACACGTTGAACTTCAACAATATCTTTTCGAACACTTGTAATATTTATTTACTTCCCATACTGCTTTACTACAATAGCAACCAACAATCCCGTATATATGCTTTTACGTTAGCGGGCAATAGTCTCCTAAGATAAAACAACATTTTAATCTCAACACTACAAAGCCAATAGATTGAGTCTGACGAAGAAAACAAATACGAATCGACTTGCTGAAGATATGAAAAGGAAGGAAGAGTTTCTGTTTTCTCTCTGTGTATATAGTGTGTCTCTGTTGTGTATATGTGTGTCTTTCCTCACTGTTTTGCAATGTTTTTCGTCACTGTTTTGCAGTGATTTTCGCCACTGTTTTGTGCTATTTTTTGTCTGTATGTCTCTCCACAATTGAGACAAAACAACTCAATATATAGCAAGGAGGAGGAACAACCCAAACGGTAGGCAGAAAGTTTCTGCCATCCGTCACTCCCAAAATCAACTTTTCAGCCCACAGCCCACGCCCGTGACCGGACGAGACGGGCGGCGGTGGCGGCGCGCGTGTGGGCTTAGCCTTGAACCCAAGCACATCTAGGTCCTCCCTCCTTTAAACACATGGGATACCCCTTGGGATCCCAAACCCTTTACCACATTAGAGACTTATAAAGAGAGCAATTGTTCCTATTCCCACCGATGTGGTAGATTTGTCCCACACCATATTTTCATGCCTCAAACACCTTACTTTGTGGACCAATATCTCTTTCATTTCTCAACGAAATTTGACGATTCTTGACCCTACGGTCATCTACTCACTTAGTAGATTATGCATGTGTGAAGAGACAAAGCCTCCAACATGCGGAACACTAGTGTTTAATTCATTAAATATGGGTGGACGCACCTCCCCGCCAAAGGCAAATTTCCAACATGTTCTAATAATGAGATTGTTGTCCCTAACATGAATGAAAAGTATGTATCTCCTCGGCGGTCCAAGCGGAGAACTGAAGAAAAGACTAACGATACTTATTTTCACATCGAGTGCTTTTATGGTGTTTTGGACAAATAACTTATGGAGTTAAATAACCGATTTTCTATGACAAATGTTGAATTGCTTTTTTTTGTTGGGTGCCTTAATCCTTGCAATTCATTCTTTGCTTTCAACAAGGAAAGTCTCGTCAAGTGTGCTCGATTGTATCCTCGGGAGTTTTCTTCACATGATCTAGAGTTACTTGATAATCAACTTGAGACTTATATTATTGATATGGGTAGTAGCATTGAGTTTTTAGAAATTGTTGGCATTGGAAATCTTTCAAAGAAGATGGTGGAAACAAAAAGATACGGAATCTATCATTTGGTTTACACGCTTCTTACCCTAGCATTAACTTTGGCAGTTTCTACTGCAAGTGTAGAGAGAGCCTTTTCATCAAAGATCGACTGTGAAATCGAATATTGGACGATTGACTTAATGATTTATTAGTACCTTATATTGAGAAAGAAATTTTGTATGAGTTCAGTAACGAAGCCGTTATGCAACGGTTTCAGACTATGAAATCTCGTCGAGAAAAATTGTGATTATATTTTCATTATTCTTGAACGATTTGTATTTATGTTATTTAGAATTTAAATTATTACCTACTTTTTAAAATTTGTATAATATAGTACTAGCCCCCTCGGAAAAAATTGTTTGGCTTCGTCCCTGCTCTTGAATACGTGTTGAAGGTTCCACACCAGACTTTAAATCTGACTTTTTGGCACTTCACTTAGTTTTTGAGAGTCCATTGGCTTTGCTTAGATCAATAGGCTCTACAACTACACCATACCCAGTAAAATCTTATAATGTGACTTAGCTTAGATCAATAGGCTCATTTAAGTCTTTGCAACATTACACAAGCTCTTTTGGATCCTTTCTATAACAACATTACATAAGAGAATCAAAACCATCTTTTCTTTCCTTTTCAAGAAGAGAAATCCTTAAGGTTATTTTGTGAAAGTTGGCTAAATTGAGAGTCGTGTTCTCTTTTTCCTCACTTTCTATTATTCCTTGTTGTGCTAAGTACATTTTGTGGTGTCATTTGGTTTGTTGCTTTTCTTGTTTTTTCATTATTTTGTTGTGAAATTCCAGTTTGTGACGTATCGAATTAGTTTGTGCAACTTGTACCTCTAATTAGTTTGTGCAACATATAAAGTCTCTTGCACACATATCGAATTAGTTTGTGCAACATCATTCCTATTTTTATTATTTTGTTGTGCAAGAGACTTTATATGTGTGCAACATCCCATTTCATAGTATTAACTTGAATATATGCCTATTTGAATTATCCTTGTCAACTGATGTTGATAGTTCTCTGTGTATTTATATTTAATGTAACCCTCTATGTGGATTAGAAAGGCAAGAAAATTTCCAAAACAGTTTTATCTAAAGTCTCTGTATATCTATATCTGTGTAGTCAGAAAATTCACTTAAGGAGGTTGATTAGGACAGTAGGAGAAGATGATGTTTTCTAATTGGACAAATAGAAAGAGATATTCCATGGAATATGACTCCTCTGGTAAATTGGGCAATATTTGGTTCTCATTTTAAGTGTGAGTGTACAGATGTACCTCTAGACAACAATAACAACTACGCCTCAATCCAAACAAGTTGTAGTCGTATGAATCCCTGCTGTCAATATTGCTGCACTTAGGCTCATCTATACCTCTAGACAACACTTACAGGAAATTTAAGTTCTTTTAACATTTTAAGCAGATGAATTTAAATGGATTAACATGGTCAGTGGGGATTATAGATGACCCCAACTTGTGCGGGAATATGGCGTAATAGTTGTTGTTCTAAGATTTTTAGAGATCCAGCTCTGAGGCTTAAAATCCCATTTTCTTTTAGTATTATTGTTATTCTGGAATATTAACTCTGCCTTTGATCCGATTTCATGTTGTAGAAAAAATGGTGAAGATTTGTTGCATTGGAGCTGGATATGTTGGTGGACCAACTATGGCAGTCATAGCCCTCAAGTGCCCAGCAATTGAAGTGGCTGTTGTTGATATCTCTGTTGCACGTATCGCGGCCTGGAACAGTAATCAGCTGCCTATTTATGAGCCAGGACTTGAAGATATAGTGAAACAATGCCGAGGAAAGAATCTTTTCTTCAGCACTGAAGTTGAGAAACATGTCTCTGAAGCAGACATCATTTTTGTTTCTGTTAACACCCCAACGAAAACTCGAGGCCTTGGAGCTGGGAAAGCAGCAGATCTCACATACTGGGAAAGTGCTGCCCGAATGATAGCTGATGTGTCGATGAACGATAAGATTGTTGTTGAGAAGTCAACTGTTCCGGTCAAAACAGCCGAGGCAATTGAGAAAATACTCACACATAACAGCAAAGGAATCAAGTACCAAATTCTTTCTAATCCTGAATTTCTTGCTGAGGGAACTGCAATTCAGGACCTTTTTAATCCTGATCGTGTTCTAATTGGAGGACGAGACACCCTCGAGGGGCAAAAGGCTATCCAGGCTCTGAAGGAAGTTTACGCTCATTGGGTGCCTGAAGATAATATCATCTGCACCAATCTTTGGTCAGCTGAGCTGTCGAAGCTCGCTGCTAACGCCTTCTTGGCTCAAAGGATCTCATCGGTTAACGCAATGTCAGCTCTTTGTGAAGCCACTGGAGCTGATGTTACACAGGTGTCTCATGCTGTTGGTAAGGACACGAGAATCGGACCGAAGTTCCTCAATGCCAGTGTTGGTTTTGGTGGTTCTTGTTTCCAGAAGGATATTCTCAACTTGGTTTACATCTGTGAGTGCAATGGTCTCATAGAAGTTGCCAACTACTGGAAACAAGTGATTAAGGTGAACGACTACCAAAAGAATCGGTTCGTTAACCGAATTGTTTCCTCTATGTTCAACACAGTTTCAGGGAAGAAGATTGCTATTCTTGGATTTGCTTTCAAGAAAGACACAGGTGACACAAGGGAGACACCAGCAAATGATGTGTGCAAAGGCCTATTGGGAGACAATGCTCACTTAAGCATATATGATCCACAAGTCACTGAGGATCAAATTCAAAAGGATTTGTCAATGAATAAGTTGGAGTGGGATCATCCAATTCACCTCCAGCCAATGAGCCCCACTGTGATGAAACAACTCAATGTAGTGTGGGATGCTTATGAGGCAACAAAAGGCGCCCACGGACTGTGTCTTCTGACCGAGTGGGACGAGTTTAAAACACTTGATTTCAAGAAGATTTATGATAACATGCAGAAGCCTGCATTTGTGTTTGATGGAAGGAACATTGTTGATGTGCAGAAGCTCAGAGAAATAGGGTTCATCGTCTACTCCATTGGGAAACCTTTAGATGGATGGCTCAAGGATATGCCTGCTGTGGCATAAGGAAATTAATGCTAACACCTTTCCCCTGAAATAAGTACTAAGCATGAGAGCAAAACCCAATTTTTTTTTTCCAGTTCTTTATCTTTTCATTCAAACCTAGAACTGCTGCTTCATAGTAGCATAGTTAAAAATGTTTCTCTCTTTATATTTTGTCTTTTCAGTTTGAACATCAGCAGCCCATTTAATGGTATTATGATCACTTTATATTATAATTATTAAATCCGGCTTGTTTTGACCAGGTTGACCATTTTCTTCTTGATACTCCATATGCTTCACCTGATGAAGAAATATGTTCAGTAATAATTTGAATAGTGGAAGCAGCCGCTACTAACGCATTAGGGTAGGCTGTCTACATCACACCCTTGGGGTCCGGACCCTAGTAATGTGGGATGCTTTGTGCAGGGCGCCCTTTTTTATAATTTATATAATCGACCACAACTTAGGACTAAGATGTAGTAGTTGTTGTTATACTCCATATGTTTCAAAACTCTGAAATCTTTACTATCGCCCTTTTCAAGAATTGTTGTAAGATAGTAGGCTTTTATACTATGGAAAAAAGCAAACAATCCAAGTTCTTAAGTCAATTTAGATCCATAGAGATAGATGTTCTATATTATATGGTATCAGAACGTAAATAGCCAAACCAACCTGTAATGGAAGTTCTAAATACATGCAACACTTGAAGATAAACAGTCAAGCAAAAACTTGAAAAAAAGGACTTCGGACTAATCAAATATTTGGATTAGAAGACATTTTAGGTTATTTCAAACAAACTGCGCCTGAAATTAAGAAAATTTTGGACTCAGATTTGGATAGGGCCGCGCGAACGCAGGCCCCACTACCACAAATCATGGCGTAGGCTCGACCACTTGGGCCGACCTTAGGCATGCGCCCCTCCAAAGTGCAATGGAGGTCACCTGCCTAGGCCATGAGCCTTCATGATGGCCCATTGACCCCGTCCAGGTAAGTATGTTTTCCTGCCTGCCCGGCCCATATTTTATATCACTGCATTTGCTCGCATCTCCTCTCTGCTAGCGGTGTGGGAAGAACTACCAAAGAAAGAAGTCAGGTTGTTTAATAAAGATATAACATACTAATAATGATAAATTAAAATTTTATCCTAAATTAATTACTCTCCTTCTCATGACAACAAGAAGAATTCTGGCCTAAATATGAAAAATCTCACGAAATATTTTCATGAGAATAACCCTCTCTATTACTATTATATTGAAGTATATTCCTATATTCTTTTATTCTTCCATGATATGTTATACTATTCTTCATTTGTCCATGATATGAAATTACCTTCGCATATAATTTCCTTATATTCTTCATGACAAGAGTCATTAATTTTAGGATAATATATGAAGATCTAATGTGATTATTATTTTGGTCGGATTAGTTTATAAGCTTAAGAATTAATACGTCCATATAAAAGGAACGAGAGCTTAAGCATTTCACTTTCTATTTGCGTTCAATTACTTGTTGGTTTATGAAAATTTATAAATGGCAAGTGTTTAAACAACAACAATTATCGTAAAAGTGCCAAAAGGAGCTTTTATTTGAGAAAATATTTAAAAGCATTCTTCTGATAAAAGTATTGACAAACATTGAAAAACATTACGATGGAGAAGTTTTGAGTCATGACCAATTACACCGTCACATTATTTTGTTACTACTTTATGATTGTCGCGCCTGATTTTTACAGCGACTCGCGACGTGATGGATCGATTCCCTCTGGATTGATTAAAAATTACTTTGTTTGAAGAGTCGCCACCTAATTATTCTAAGGTGAATTAGGGCACCTGAATGTTAACTAAATGATGCAAAATAACTCTGATTTTATGGTCTGCAAAACTAATGACATTCTACTTAAGAGTTCTTTAATATCCTAAAGGGAAGGGGTTAGACACCCTTTAAGATCCGCTAACTTGCGGATATCCGGTCAAACTCAGGTTAAGTATTGTACTAAAAAAATGCATGTTTAAAAATATAAACTTAAAATGATGTTGCAAGTATTTAATGAAAGGATGCGTTTGTACAAGTATGCATTTGTATGACATTAAAAATACATGTAAAGTTGAAAAAAAACATGCATTTGTATGAAAATTGATAAAAATATATGTAAGGTGATTTTTTATTGGCGACGGGCCTAAAAATAGGTAAACTAGCGATTTTTAATTTTAAAACTAACCGAGCCTAAAAATAAATAAACTAGTTATGAGTTTTCAGTTTTAGACTACCCTATTAATTAATTCTAAATCTACCTATTCTAAACATTTCAATAATTACATAAGTACAATAAATAATATTACAATACAAAATAAAATAAAGTTAAATTAAAGAAAGTAAAAACAACGACAAAACAAATAATCTTCGAAGGGTATTTGCCTTCTTTGACTTTCATACATATGCCTTGCAAGCTGTCAAAAACAAACAGTTAGAAGCAGTTGAAATAAATAACTTCGGACCCGTATCCAAAACAATAAATGTTTTGATTACAGAAGGCTCAAACTTAAATTTTGAAAAGATCATTCCAATCACGTCGTGGCTGCGAACATATGACTCGTTGGTCATTTTAGTTGCCTTGCCTACCGAACATGTTGATCTCTCGGGTGAAAAAAGATTTAAGTTTCATCATTGCCTAGAAGTTTTATTTTCCGTCTTTCAAACTGGGGAGGCCTAAAAAATCGACAGATATTTTTTTCATCGGCCAGTGTAGTTTCATGTTCAAATCAACAAAATAATATCAAAGCAGTAAAACCGAAAATCGAGAAACAACTTCCGAAGGGACACGACCTCAAATTCAATTTCATCGGCCTAAGTGTAGTATTTGTTCAAATCAGTAAAAAATAACAAAATAGTCGTGTAATGGACATTCAAATACCGAAATAAACCAACAATCCGCAATTAAAATGTCCAACCCAAATTTTGAAATTTTAGAACCGAAACAGAACTTGAAATGCTCATGAAAATTCGACCCGACCCGGATTTCGACAAAAACAGTAAAGAAAATTAGATAATCGACCCAGTTCTGAAAAACAGACCCGGATAGATGACTCGGATTTTGGGTCGACTCGACCCGGGAAATGCACCCGAAGTAGTGACCCGACTCGGCAATTTTTTTTGATTTTCAAATAGCCAACAACAAGATATTAAACACAAAATCTGAAAATTTTACTTGAACCGGATTGACCCGATCCGACCCGATGACCCGACCCGTATCAAATTCTTCACAAATTTCAGATAACCAACAACATGATATAAAACACAAAATCTGAAAATTTTACTTGAATCGGGTTGACCCGATCCGATCCGAATCAGGGGTCTCGACCCGAACCAAATTCTTCACAAATTTCAAATAACCAACAACAAGATATAAAACACAAAATCTGGAAATTTGATTCGAACCGGGTTCACCCGACCCGACCCAGATCGATGACCCGACTCAATTTTTTTCTCAGATTTTCAGATAGCCAACAACAGAATATTGAACACAACAAAAAACTGGAAGTTTTACCCGTGGGAACAGTAACCAAGATAGAGCAGTGACCCGACCCGACCCGGATTCTTCTTGATTTTAGATTTTTTAGAACTCCGACCGAGAGAAACCAACCAAAACAACGATCGGAAAAAATAAAATCACAAAAACCGACCGGAAACCACCAACAAAACAACCGGAAACCACCAACAAAACAACTTTCCGAACCCTTTTTTTTCGAACTTAGGACCTCCCAAAATTCCCTCCTTTTTTCGATTCGGACTCCACAAAACTAGACCCGAACCTCTTTTTTTTTCTTCAATTTTTCGATCCCCCCTCAATAGAAGACAAAGGGGGATTTTATAGGTGTGTTTCCCCCCATAAAATCAAGTTCGAATTTCAAACAAAAGGGGGCAAAAAATTTGATTTTTAGGGCGATTTCTTGGGGTATGTATTGGTGAGGTGATGGGGTAGGTTGGTGGTGTCAAGCGGCGGTGTCGGCGACTAGTGATGTCAGGCGTAGGGTGCGGTGACGTGGGATAGGGGTGTGCAGCCAAATGGGGGGTTAGGGGTGTTAGGTGTCGGTCGATTCGGACTCCACAAAATTGGGTGTCAACAATGATGGTAATTAAACATTATCCATGGGAAATCTTTTAAAATACACTACAAAGAAATAAGGTTGTTGCAACTGTTTTATATGTTTGGAATCTATAACCTAGATCCTAGGATGAGCAAGTTTATTTAAGAAAGTAAACTAGAGTTTTAAACGTAAATTGATCATGTTTGAGCAATCTAATCACATAGGAGTATAAAATTTAGATTTAATTTTTCTATGAAATGCTAATGTTGCTCAAACTACATATTGACTTCAATACCCATATTGTGTTTATTGTATTTAATTTGCTAAATAATAATGTCAAATGGATGACATGTATTTAAACGTATCTTAGGATCTGCCATCCCTATCTTTAATACATTGACTTTGTACACAAAAAAATTAAATACATTGACTTCTCAGTATAACAAATACTAGTAGATAATTTATAGTATTATGCTACTTCTTTGCCCTATTTTATGTGGTGGTGGTGTTTAATTAGATATTGAGTTTGAAAATGAAAGAAATATATTTGAAATTTGTGGTCTAAAACAAATCTTAGATATTTATATGATAATAAATCATCTAATTAAGAGTAAAAATTATATTAAATATAAAATAATATCGACTAAAAAGAAAAAAAACATATAAATTAATAAATAAAAAATATATTTGAAAAAGGTAAAATGCGATCACGTGGAAGGAATTGGGTAGGAAAATAACTAAATCTATATTCAAGATGTAATATTTTTTGGCATTACTGAAATTATTTGATACGTAATAATAGTGTTTTATTATTTTATCTAATCATCAATACATGCTTATAATAGAAATTTATTTATTATTCTCTTGTAAGTGATCTATTAATTCATTGTAGTAAGATGTAAGCTTAAGAAAAAAAGATTACACATGTTTGTTGACAAATTTTAGCACATGGTACGTGTCACATCACCTCTAAACACGACCACATAAAATCACCTAGTGGTGGAGCCATTTTGTCCAATGCTAGGGGCATTTGTCGTAATTACGGAGCCCCTTTTTGACTACCCGCTTTACCCTCTATTTTTTTCGTCAACAAAATTTTCCCCAATTCTAATTTATCCTCTTCTTGTCCTCCAATCGACCTCGATTTTTATTCTAGAAGATCAAATCAACATCATATTCTTCTAATTCGTTTCATTCTCTATCGATTGATACCTCTTTTGACTCTAGCCGTAAGGAAATTGAATTCCGAGTTTAGGGTTTGAGATCTATCGTTTTTTTCACCAGATCTGTTCGATTTTGCCGTCTTTTCATGAAATTCATCCTATTTCTATATTTATTTTGTTATTAATTCCTTGATTATTATTTTTCCTGTGAAACATTATTGATTTTGGGAATTTTTTGTTTAATTAGTGTTTCTTCGTGCTCAATTTGTCCGTAGATCGCATCAATTTCTGATCAATTTGATCTTTTGAATAATGTTTAAAGCATCAAATATAAATTTGGGGATCTAGGGTTAGGGATTTTTCATAAAATTGTAATTAAATCATTTTTACTCAAGATTTCCAGAATCGATTGATTGTAATTAGCTCAAATTAAAAGATATATTTGCTCAATTTTTACTTCATTAATTTTTAATTTTGCACATGTAAGTAGACAAAAATATTTTTTAAAAGATTTTTATTGTCATATTATAATACTAAAATTTTCTGAGCCCCTCCATTTTCACTGTACACGTGCCACGTGTCACAATTAGAAACTTAGACAAATGATTACTGTGTCCTTTACCTATGAGTGGCTACCTTTTTAACTATTAGTAAGAGATTATTTGCTGTTATGTCTACCTGAGAGTTCCAACTATACTTACAATGTTTAGTCTTCTTTTTTATTTGTTCTTTAGTAAGGGGAGGTTTAACAGGAGTTTGAAGCCGTGTAAACAAAGTCTTTCATACATTAAGTAACCCTTGTGGTCTGATCCTTCTCCGTATCCTGTGAATAGCGGGAGCTTAGTACACCGTGTTGTCCTTTTTATATGAAATGGGTGTTCTATTTGCTACTTCCTCCAACATTCTCTTTGGATTTTTCTCTTGTTCTTTACTATTGTGATAAGTTTAATTTCTGTTTTTGTCAATTAATTTTTACTATACATCCAGTTTTTTGTTAGTGTCATTCTTTTTTGTTGTGGCGTTATGAAAGTTATTATCTTTAACTAGAAATTCTCAATGCCGTGTTTAGCTATGAGCCTATGACTACAAAGATTTCATTTTTTCGCCTATTTGACCTGTTTTGTTGGTCTATCGGAAACAAACTCTCTACCTCTCATCTAGGAATAAGGACTGTGTATACTTTACATCTAAGGTAGGGGTTCTACCCTCCCCACTTGTGGGATTATACTGGGTATGTTGTTGTCGTCGTTGTAGTGCCGGATGGTAGTGTTCTAATAGTCGACATCTCTCTTTCTCATGTATCTTTATATGTACTATTAGTAAATTCTCTGGAGCCCATCTTTGTTTGCTGAAAGAATGATGTGGGTGTTTTTATTTTTATGGAATTGTGTGCATCAATATATGTTTTAGAATGCGTGGGACTTAATTCTTCTCCACTTTCCCTTTCTGAATCTTTTAACACCTTTTTTGACTTCTTTTTGCAGTTATAAATGGTGCAAAAAAGACCATATAGTGAAGAAGAGGTGTATGAGGTTTCATCTAAGCAACCGAGACATGTAGAACCAAGGAGTCAGCTAGTTTCCTCTTTGGAGTTTCCGTGTGAATACGTGGCTCCTAACTCCTCTTACACGTCAGGTTAGGAAGAGAGATCTATTCCATCAAATTCCTGAAATGCTTTGCATTGTCTTAGTTGCTTTGTGAATAATGGTTAGAATGCTTTTATTTACAGAGTTTAGATGCTCTATGCGAGCAGATTTTCTGGTTTGACACTATAAGGTTGCTCTTTTGGCAGCACGTTTGGATGTGAATTTTTTGGGTTCTTTAATCCTTTGGAAATCTGTGGTCTTTGATAGGTGGAGATGCAGAGAATTTTGCAAAAGTGAAAGCTGCCACTGACAAGAGACCTGATAGTGGCAATGCGGCTGAAGTTCCTGTTTCGTCTGAGAAAGCAATTGAGACGAGCATTCATGGCTCTGCTTCAAACTCTTCCTGGGCCACTAGTAGCATCAGCGAAGAAGACATCAGGTCCGAGGCACCTTTTCACATATTGACGGCTTCTGAATATTACAGTAGTGATCCTCCTCCATTCAGAGTTGTTATTCATCCAAGGGAGGTTTATGCCTCTCTTCTGAGCAATCCTCCTCGAAAGTTGGTGCCCATTGGACCAGATTTCCAAGCCGAATTACCAGAATGGGGTGCATGTGATAGTAAAAATAAATCCATCAAGGAGAGCTCTCATGAAAGCCTGAATCTTCCATCTCAAGCTCTAGAATCAGATTTTGTGGATCATTGCGATGAAGAAAATAAACTTGCTGGGACATGTATCATTCCAATGCCTAAATTGGAGTTACCTGTAGACCATGAGGAGAACGTTGAAGCAGGAAAAAGTGGGTGCTCCTGTGAAGACGCTGGTTCCTTTGGATGTGTTCGACTGCACATCATGGAAGCAAGGGAAAAACTTAAGGAAGCCCTGGGTGAGGAAACATTCGTTAGGTTGGGCTTTTATGATATGGGAGAGGTAGTGGCGGAGAAATGGAGTGAAGAGGAAGAGGAATTATTTCATGAGGTTGTATTTTCCAATCCTGCAGCACTAGGCAAGAATTTCTGGAACCACCTTGCTGTTGAATTTCCTTCATGGAGCAGGAGAGAACTCGTTAGTTATTATTTTAATGTCTTTATGTTGCGGAAACGGGCCAAGCAGAACAGGTTTGACCCATTAAATATAGACAGTGACAATGATGAATGGCATGAGATTGATGATGATGTTATCGCCGAAGCGAAAATGACGGATGAAGATGAGGACTCTGTTGTTGAGTCACCAGTATATCAAAATTATCCTTGTCGCAATGAGATATACACGGATGAAAAACAAGCATATGATGAGGAAGTTGGTGGTGCAACCTTGCAAGATTATCAGTCTATAGACTTATGCTGGAGGAAGGTCTTCAGTGATGTGTCAGAAGCATGTCCTAATAAGTTGATTGATAATAACAGAAGATCTGGACACAATATTCGGCCTCTAGACAGACATCATTCAAATGAAGTGGGTGACCATGGTGTACAAGATAACTCTTGTACCACTGATGCAGCTGGGGTTGCTTCAGAACCCCACCACAAGGGAAGACTGACAATTGTAAACACTTAGCAAGTCATTTTGCTGGTGTTGGCACTGGCAGTGGGCATGCTTTTGTGATGGAGCCATCTAATGGTAAGGAATGGGACATTGGTTAAGTAAGCTCTGCTAAAAATGAAGTTGACTTGTTACCAACCTGCACTATGATTGAAGAAGTGTTTGGAGATGGAGCCTGGAGTTCCAAGAATAGAGATGGTCATGGTTTAAGCAAGCGTTGACATATTCACCCATCTGTTGCATATGACAGCGTTTTTTTTGAAGTAGGATCATCCTTGGAAATGCTTCTTGCGGAGAGTGGAGTCCATTCTTGTATATTGTTAGTGGTGGAAGGAGAAAGCATGTAAGAAATGATTATGCAAAGGGGTGTACATGAGCGGATTTTCGTGGCTTTTATCAAACTGTTTAATTGCCATTGTTTCCTATTGTAACACCACAATTTGAGATCTTCGAACTTGCTTTCGGCTGTCTGTAGGAAGCTGTTTTGAGGTAGGCGCTTAGGATTGATTTATATGTAAAGTACAGTATAATTTATGGCCGAGTTGAGCCATATTTTTCAGAAATGGAAAAATAGATCTTTTAGTTTCATATGTGCTAAATATTGATTCTTCTGTATAACAACAGACAATCATAAATTTGTTTCCGTAAATGTGAACCAAGTTGAGTAATTATTCACATTTATGTGTGTGAGTGTCTCTTAATAGTAATATTTTGTCTTACTGAGATATGATTTGAAAATTGCAGTGAGTTCTTCGTTTGTCCAATATATTCCAGGACATTTACTGGCCAAAACCTTTGTCTCCTGTCCAGTATTTTTATTCTATGCTTCAATCTTTTAACAGGAGGCTCCATAAACAAGGAGTCTTCTCATGAATTAAGCAAGTCACTTGGCAGGTGCTTTGGCCTGCCGCTGCAACCAACTTTTTCTTTTTCTCAACAGCTGCAACTAATCCACCAAATTCAAGGACATAAATTAAAAGGGTAAGGGAGGGTGGCCTATTTTTATCACACAGATCTAAGGTGCTATATGTCCATATGGCATATGACTTAAATCACTAGAGTAGCTTGATTACCTAATTATCAAAGCGGGTCTCTAATTAACCACTGTGAAAAAAATTAAGCTCGCCTAATGAATTTTGAGTAATTTTGGTTTATGGGTAAATAATGTAATGACATCGCTGATGATTAGAAAACTTACTCTCTGACTCACTTCCATTATAAGCCAAATAATAGTACAATCTCGTGACCAATTAAACTAACACTAGAAGGAGAAAGAGGACATTGCTTAAACAACCATTAACATATCATACAAAATAAAAGTAATATTTGGTCCTAGTACCCACATGGTTATTAGATAAAAAGGGTTGTAGCAAGGTATACTCCCTCTCCACTTTCCCTTTTACACATCCCTAAAAAATAATAAATAAAAAAAATATTTTTTCTTCATTATCCGTATCTCTCGCCAATTAATTGTACTCTAATTAATATTAATTACTTTAAAAAATAATTAATATTAAGGACAAAATAAAAAAATTTAATTAATTATATCTTGTTTTAAGAAAGTGACCAAGTAATTTTGGACGAATATTTTTAATAACGTGACCAAGTAATATGGGACCGAGGGAGTATAAAAGAGAAAAATGTTACATAATCTACCTAGTAGTGGTAGGAGTGCTTAGCCCCAACCGAACTCTTCATAATTTACATACATATTCATCCAAAGACTTAAAGTAAGGGGAAGGTCCCACATATTAAATTCAGTTGTTTCATGGGACTTTCCTTTTTGTTCAGGTATCCCCTTATTCATGTGAGGATCTAAGTTATATAAAGATATAAATTTCTCAAGAACAATGATTATACTGTCAAAACCAAAGATTTACTGTTTCTTCAATACCTATGATATATTAATGCTCGACGTGCTTACAATCAATGAGTTCTTTTCTTATTTTCCAATTCTTTATTTATCCTCAATATGCTTTATTTTGCTTGTGAGGCAATGAAATTCCTCATCAAGACTTATTCACTTATGACCAACATGTCATGCTTGATAGATCTTGCTTTGACATGAGGTAAATGAGATGTGCACGAGAGCGTTTTTAATCGTAAGTACCTATAAAATAATTAGTAACTTTATATCTTCATCGAAGAAAAAAGATTACCACACTCAATAATAGGAAAAGGAAAACTTTTTAACCTTCAATCCTCTCAAAATTAGCTTTGTCCAGTACTAATACCAATTCACGAATGCTCCCTTTCCCTAGTGGGAAAGTGCTTAAGGCCAATACCGCACCGAATTTTCTAAAATATTATCGCACTCGTTTTTTTTTTTTTTTTTTTTAAAGAATCTGACTCATATCTAAGGATATTTTAAAGTCTTAACAACATAACTTAAGGATAAGTCTGGTAAAGGGCGTGAATTGGGATATAGAAGCACTGAGAGAGCATAAAGCCAAAAATAGGGGCATCTTATCTTAAGAGTAACTAATGGGTATTCAATTTCGAGGCGTGTAATTGAAGGAGACAAGGAGCTGAGTGGCCAAACTTTACTTGGAAGAGTGTGTGTTTGTTTGTCAATTTGGAGTATCAATTTTGGGAAAACAAAGACCTAAAACTTCTTACTCTCAAGTGAAGCACTTTGGGATGGCAATAGGATATATATGCCATACAAATGTCTACACGTATTAATTTGAGCATTTTAGAATTATCTTCTTTGTAATTAGCTATGTTGCTGCATTAGGTATGTTATATTAGGATTTTACCGTCTCAAATCCTACCTAATCAGAAAACAGTAAATTAAATAAAGAACAAATAACTCACACAGATTTATAGTGGTTCACCCTCAATGCGAGAGCTAGTCCATTTGCCGTTGCAGATTTTACTATAATGGAGTTTTTGAGTTTACAATTCTCTCTTTGTCGACTACACTGTCGACTACGCTCAAGAGACCTCTCAAAAAACCTCTCCAGAAAACCACACACCTAAGAAAGACGGCGCCCTAGACTATATATAGAGAAAACTAGGGCGAACATAATACAAGCCTTAATTCTCAAATTACCCTCCACTAATAACATTACACCGACTGATGCCAATCCCCCATGATCGGATAATTCCAATCGGCTGATTCCAACTCTCTGCGTAGGGTCTTCATAGTGTTGGTAAATGAATTAGGCTCCACAACTCAACAGTCTCCCACTTGGAGACTAATTTCAATCATCTGTCTCCATCTGCAGCAGCGACTCCGATCGGCACGACCTTCGTCAGCATGTCAGCTGGATTCTGACTCCCTGGGATCTTCTCAAGCACTAACACTTCATCTTCCAAAGTTGATCGGATGAAGTGGTACCGAAGCTATATGTGATTCGTGCGAGCATGGTAAACCGGGTTCTCTGCCAAATGAATGGTACTCTGGTTATCACAGTATAACACACTCCCTTCGTGGTCCTGATCCAATTCCCGTAGAAAAGATTGTAGCCACATCATCTCCTGCCTCCGTCACGGCAACGTACTCAGCCTCACAACTAGAGAGAGCTACTATCTTCTGCAACTTTGAAACCCAGCAAATCGTAGTACATCCAAAAGTATAAACATATCCGGATGCGCTCTTTCTACTATCAACATCACCACCATTGTCAGCATAACAATATCTATGCAACCCTGTCTATGACTTTCGGAAACACAAAGCTCGAGCTCGAGCTACCTTTCAGATATATGAAAATCCACTTAACAGCCTCCCAGTGTTGCTTTCCCGGATTGCTTATAAACATACTAACAACTCCCACTGCATGTGCAATGTCTGGCCTCGTACATACCATCGTATACATAAGACTGTCAATAGCATAGGCATATGGTACCTTGTCCATATGCTTCATCTCGTCCTCGATCAACGACGACTAATCCTTTGACAAATGAAAGTGTCCAGCCGATGGAATACTGACTGGTTTGGCATCATCCATATTGAACCTCTTGAGAACCTTCTTCACGTATTCTTCTTGTGAGAGCTTAAGGACCTCCTTACTTCTGATGATTCTCATCCCAAGAATTTGCTTTGTGGCTCCCAGATCCTTCATTGCAAATTCTTCTAACAACTTCTTTTTCCGCTGATCAATCTCATGTAGGTCTGCCCCTACGATCAGCATGTCGTCAACATAAAGAAGCAATATCATGTAGGAGTCTTCAAATCTCTTGAAGTAGCAACAATGATCTGCTTCACACCTTACGAACTCGGCTTTCTTCATAAAGCTATCAAACTTCTCATACCACTGTCTTGGAACATGTTTCAGTCTGTACAGGCTCTTTTAAAGCTTGCATACCAGATTCTCTTTCCCTTTGACCTCAAATCCCTCAGGCTGTTTCATGTAGATTTCCTCATCTAAATCACCGTGAAGAAAATCAGTTTTCATGTCCATCTGTTGAAGATGCAGATCTTCCTTTGCTACCAGCCCAAGAACAGTTCTGATTGTCTCCAACTTGACTAAGGGAGAGAATATCTCCATGTAGTCAATGCCTTCTTTCTGTTGAAATCCCTTCACAACCAGCCTTGCTTTATAGCGCTTACTTCCATCGTGTTCTTCCTTTATCCGGTAGACCTATTTGTTATGCAATGCCTTCTTCTTCTCTGGCAACTTAGCTAACTCTCACGTATGATTTGACAATAGTGAGTCCATCTCATATTTCATTGCCAGCTCCCACTTTATCGATTCATCAACTTGTATTGCTTCTTCGTAACATTCGGCTCCCCTATGTCAGTGAGCAGAATTTAGTTGAGGGGCAGAGAGAACTTGTGAACCGACTTACTGATTCTGGATAATCTGCGTAATTCTGTGATAGGCGTCTGCTGATTTGTTTCAGGATCAACATTTTCATCAACCCCGCCATCACTAGCTTGTTCCTCTGCCTCAGTCGTACCTGGCTGTATCTCGGCTGCCTCGGTTGCCGAGAAGTCTCTCAAATCGGTTGTTTCTGATTCCTTGTTCTTACATTTTGAACTCTTCCGCAACTTGTCATTGTACAACACATGTTCATTGAAGAGGACATCCCTGCTTCGGATGATCTTTCAATTTTGGTCATTCCAGAATCGGTAACCGAACTCGGTGTCATCATAGCCGATAAAATAACACTTCTTAGATTTTGGATCAAGTTTACTTCTGGCAGCAACATCAATATGAACATAGGATAAATTACCAAACACTTTCATAAATGAAAGATTTACCTTTTTTCCATTCCAAGCCTATTTTGGAATTCTGAAACCCAAAGGAACAAACGGCCATCTGTTAATTAAGAAGGCTGCAGTATTGATTGCATCTGCCCAGAATGTCTTGGGCAGTCCAGCGTGTATTCTCATTCTTCGTGCATGCTCATTCAATGTTCGATTCATCCTTTCTGCTATTCTATTTTGTTGGGGAGTTCTAGGAATAGTCTTCACCATCTTGATCCCATTATCGGCACAATACCGTTTAAAGTCACCATCAATGTATTCTCCACTATAGTCGGAGCTCAGGCTCCTCAACTTGAGGGTTGTCTCATTCTCGACCATGGATTTCCACCTTTTGAAGACAATGAACACGTCAGATTTTTTAAATATAAAATAGACCCATAGCTTTCTGGTTGAATCATCAATGAAGGTCACGTAGTAATGTCATCTGTTATAACGCAATAAGATCATTATATTCATCGGTCATAACAATTTTCCAATTTGGGTCATTTAACGCAGACACATGAGTACGGGGTAAGGGTGATTTAAGAACATTAGAATTTAAATTAAAATATCTCTTTGGTTTAAAAACACCCCGCTGACTACGAGTGACCGGTCTATGACTTGAAAAAGAAGTGGACGGATTTTGGAATTTTCTGGACTCGGGACGGACTGGCCAACAGGCAGTGGGCCTACTAGCCCAAGATGGTAAACTGGCGCTGGAACTGGACCAGTTCCAGAATTGGGCTGGACTGGCCCAATCGCTGGAACTGACCCAGTGACGGTAGTGTGCGACGGACCAGTGGGCCCGCTGGAGAATTTTAGGTGTGGGACATATCCGAAAAATGGTGAGTAATATACAAGGATATACCATCATCCAAAAAATTATACGAACTAGGCTCGGGAGTATTAGCTTTAGTAAATGGAAATTGGGTTTCATAAAAAATTACATGGCTATTAATAATGATTTTATTGGAGGATAAATCAAAGCATTTGTAACCACGATGATTAGACGGAAAACCCAAAAACACACATGGAGTAGACCGGGCCTGAAGTTTATTAATTGTGGTGGACGGGAATAACGGATAACACAAGCACCCAAAAACCCAAAGATGAGAATAAGAAGGGGTCTTATTAAATAAAATTTAAAGGGGGGAAGAATATGTCAGATCTTTGGAAGGAATTATGTAAGGAGTTATGTAGCCATTTGAAGAGCATGATGCCAAAAATATGGGGGTACGGAAGCATGGATTAATAGATTGCGGACAATGTTATTTATGGAACGAATTTTGCGTTTGACTTTCCCATTTTGTGAAGACGTACGAGGACAAGAAAAACGAAAATTGATCCTATTATTACCACACAATTCCCGAAACACCTCATTGTCATATTCTTTGCCATTATTACACTGAATATTTTTAATTTCTCGTTTGAATTGGGTTCTAATGAATGCTCTAAATTTTAAGAAGACGGAAAAAACTTGAGATTTTTTCGCTATCGGAAACGTCCATAAAAACTTAGAATAATCATCCAAAAAGAGAACATAATACCGATGACCCAAAGAACTAAGTACATGAGACGTCCATAAATCGCTATGAATAATATCAAATGACATTAAAGTATGAGAATTTGAGTCTACAAATGGCAACCTAACAATTTTCCCTAAAGAACAAGACTGACAATTTGGAGTACTATTCGTACCCTTACATGAAATAAATTTATTTTTATGTAGTGATGACAAAATATAAGATCCCGGATGACCAAGACGAGCATGCCACAAGGAAGGAGCAAGGGTTGCAAACGCTGACGGCAAGGCTTGACTCGATGGATGGAAACCGGGTGTGATAGGATAAAGATCTCCCCTACTATCACACCTCATGAGAGGACTCCCCGTCTTGAAATCCTTCACAGAGAAACCAAAAGGATCAAATTCAACAGAACCGGAATTGTCAGTGGTGAATTTCCGGACAGACACTAAGTTTTTAATCAATTTGGGGGCGTGTAAAGTATTTTTCAAGATAAGGGGTGGATTGGGGGGAGACAACGTTTTATGACCATAACCCTGAATTGGAATAGAGTTACAATTACCGATAATTATACCACGAGGGTTGCTCAAATTGAAATAAGACGAGAGAGTACTTTGATCAGATGTCATGTGTGTAGTCGCGCCGGTGTCCATGTACCAATTTGGATCCGGTTGTGTCAACCCAATCATGTGCATAGCGGCCTCAATGTCGGTGTGAGTAGGTGTGGGGCCCACTGCCGATAATGCTTGTGTGGGCCGAGGCCCAAGTAGTCCACCCCTACTGCCCAGGCCCAGTGATGAAACGAGAAGCAGTAGCCTGATTGTTGGGCCTGAATTGGGGCTATCCAGTCCACTGCTCGTTGGAAGGACCTGAAAAATAGGGGTTGTTGGGCCATGACCCACTGCCCCAGCCCCACTGCCATGGGCCCCACGGATGGGACCAGTAGGGAGAAGGCCCACTGTTGACTGGACGGGGCCCACTGTCAGAATGTTGTCCACCGAAACCACTACCGGAACCGCTGCGTTTGCCCCCGCAGTTTTTGCCATTATTCTTACGATTATTTTAGCCGCCACCATGAGCACGGTTTTGGCCCGAATTATCAACAAAATCCGAAGAATTTGTGGAGGACGTCATCATCACTACAGGGCTTGCTCCGGTAGTCGCCTTCTTAGCCAAACCGGCTTCTTCCAAAGTAAGCATGGAACGGGCTTGATAAAAGGCGGGAAGTGAATTGCTTTGACGAAGGAGAGTCCCAACGCCATTATAGGCCTCAGAAAGGCCGGCAACCAATTGTACAACCAGACGATTATTTGTCACAGGTGCGCCAATGTTACGGAGTTGGTCTGCCAACTCCTTGAGTTTCTTGCAATATGCAGACACGTTTGGAAATTCTTCCATGCGAACTTGAGAGAATTCCTGCTCGAGTGTGACAACACGTGAATGTTGGTTATCTTGGGATATGTCACGCAATCTATTCCAGGTAGCCATAGCCGTAGTGTCCGGCTCAATGATCGTCTGTAAGAGGTCAACCGAAATAGTGGAATAAATCCACTGGAGAACGGTAGCATAAAGAGTAATCCATAACCGAGGATCCTCCGCGGGAATAGGCGCAGCGGGAGGAATTATGTGATCGATGACTTGATGGGAGATAGCGTGAGTTTTAAATAATTCTGCCCACGTCACATATTGTACGTTTTCCATCTCAAGAACAATAGTGATGTTGTTCTTGATGTTAGAAACCATGAGGGCATGATGAAAATTGTTCTTAGATATAATGAAAGAACAAAGGGACAGGAGGGGAAATTTGGGAAGAGTGGAGGTAAATAATATCATGAATTCCGGTGAAGGGGGACGGAAATCAAAGATGGTTGTGGCCGAGAAATGGCACAAAAACTGAGAGCAAAGGCGGAAGAAAGACCCAGTCTCTTGATACCATGAAAGAAATAATCCCCTTGATTATTTTCATTAATTGAAAGAGTATTTATACAAGTTACATATTTTCATAATAGGATAATCATATTCCTATTCTACTCCTAAAACCTTATTCTACTTGGATACTAATTATACAATTATGGTAATACAAATATTATGGTAAGTGTACAATACTAATTACACTACAATATTACCTAAACTAGGAGACTACAATAATACCTAAATATCTACACCATATACTGTTGCTACACTAAATCCGAGAGCCCAATATACACACAATATACTTGTATATTGTGTATATTTAACAGTTACGATAGCCATGCCATATGACTGACGAAATTCCTTAAGAAATCGAAAGAGATCTCTCGTAAAAGTAGATCCCCCTGCGCTCATTGAAGCTTTCTTACTCCGGCTACAGAGCATACCACTATGGTTAACACATACAAATGTATAGCAGAACACTAAAGCATGAAAAGAGAAAATCTTTTGAGAGGCCTTGGTGGTCTCATATTGTTTTGAATAGTCATTCCCGGGTTGAGTTAAAGGAACATCCGAGCGATTGCATTCGCGGATCCAAACGCGCTCACAAGGCGTACAATAAAAATAAGACAGACTTCATAAGGGACTCTTTGTACACCACTATTATCAAACATAGCATATTTTCAATATAATTATAGCAATAACGAAATTACATAACCCTATTTTAATTAATTTATTTATTAGTGAGTTAACCAAGTAGTATGTACGGATGTGAAATGAGCTAGTGAAATTAGGAAACTTGCAAGAAAGAAGTTTATACGAAAGTATGAGCCCAACATCAGTACGTTTTCTCCACTCAAATGTTTCCACCATCAGACGCACTCCCAATAACTACCCTTAGTCCCTATTACCCGCTACTGCCATATGTACATATAGAGTCCTCCATCCATCCTTGTATGGAGAATGGAGTACATTTTTCCTGCTAACCCTTTTCCTTTCATTAATTCTTGATAACTTTTCCCCCTTTTTTATGCTATCAAAATTTAGAAAAGTCTTATATACCCTATTTAAACTTTGCACGATTTTGTTTGTATCTATTATTAATGTTATTATTATTATTATCTATCAATAAATAATATTTTTTTTTGGTAAAATAGCTTTAGTACTTTTTTCGTGGTTGGATTAGTTTATATTAATTGAAAAATTGAATAATCCAATTTGAAATTCAAAGTAGATCAAACCAACCTAATGTGTATTCTATTTCGACCATGTAAATAGCAATATATATACGTTCAAAATAATGTGCCACCCAGAGCCTCTATATTCTGGATCCGCCTCTGGTTGTCGTTAACCGCAAATGAAGCCTAATATTATATATATGTTGGATGGTACAATCAGACACCATCCTTTTGACATCTATGTTTAATTTATTTTGTTAGATCAGTTTTTATGAAACTATAAAATAAATATACTTTAGTGTGAAATATTTTACTAGGCAAAAGAAGCTTTGGACCTATTTGAATGGAAGAACTTCAGCCAAGCCCAAATTCCTTGCAACGGGCTAATGGGAAACAAACAAATACAGCCCAATGTTCAATTACTTTCTGTCTTAAATTCTTGGGGACAGAACGTGTCTCTCTCACACCAAATTCCCATACCCTCATTACTTTCGTACTTCCAAAAAAAATCAAAACTATTTATCTGAGATGTCCGCAAAATATGATACAAACATGATATATAAATATAATGAGATGGTATTATGGAGGATCATGTTCATTTATTAAAAAAGACATTTTTTTTTAAAAAAAAAAACTCTATAATACCATCATCTTATATACATATATTGTGATGGTATCATGGAGGAATGCTTCGGTCCTTCAATGAGACACCCTCAGTCCTTCATGATACCATCGCGATATATAAATATACTGAGATGGTACACGGAGGCCTGATTCAGTCATTCTCTTAGTTTTTCATGATACTACCATCATGGTATATAAATATAATGCGATGATATATGGAGGAAGGGTTTTGGGGAGAGGGGGTACTTGGGTAATTAGTTTCGACCGGTTGGGTAAGAAGCCAAATTAATTTAGGAGGGACATGAATAGGGTAATTATTTTATTTTTTAGCGGTATTTGGTGTTGTTTCCCCTAAATTCTTTTCGAAAGCCTTCACTTGTTAACTTCCTCCGCAGCATCACTTCCTGTATAGCACGTTTATTGTTAAATCATAATCACTTTCTTTGTTCATATGATTATGTATTTGCAACACAAGTTTATACACAGAACTGGAGTAGATGTAGTATTCGGATAGAGGGTATAGTTACACAATTTTTTTTATTTGAACCATACATAGTTAATACCTTTTTTAATTGAAAGGAATTGAATTACCTATTCCAGCCGAGGTGAACAAACATTCAACAGGGAGATTCTAAAATTTTCGAGGCATGGTTCAATCAAGCCGATGAGTATTAGAAACATGCTATATCGTTTATTTCTGATAATTATATTAAAACACCTAATTGGTTGAAAATCACGAGACATTTCGAATAAAAGAATGATCATTTTCTTAGTGTATGACAATAATGTTGGGGTCCTTTTCAATCCAATTAGCATAGCTGAACAACTGTTGATAACTTGATTAGTAGGCCAATAAGCTTCAGACTGATATTGATCTCTTTTATTGCAGTTCCACTTGCTACATTCAACTATTCAAGCCCTTTCCATCTGAATAAAGGAAAAATACGAGCTTGATTTTCATCTCCACATGTTAACATTTACAATACCTAAAAATTGATGAGATTTAATTTTAAAACAAAAAAGCTTTTCAGTACTAATTGTTTGAGAGAAGTTTTTATGCAAATATTTCGCCGTTGGATTATATTGCATCCATTACACTTGACTTGCCTGGATAGAATTTTCGTATATGAGGTCTGATGAATCTTCTAATTTTGTTATCTAGTTTAAAAGGAACTGATGAAATGCTTTACTGAGGAAGAACAAAGCAATCTATATATCGTAGTTGGATGATGTAGCTCATACGAGATCGTGAACTGCGTTGAATACATAATTAAAACTATAATTTCTCTAATCATTTATATTTTTTAAATGAAATGATCATACACTTTAAGAAATAGTTGCACATATTTTTTGTTCCTTGGTGAACCATACAAAGAATGCAATGAGCTTTTTGTCTTAATCCAGAATGTTACTTCGTAATTAACCATAACACACAATGTAAACGTAGTAGTTAAGAATTGTTCTTTATCATTAAATCTTATTGGTTTAATGGAAGGTGCCTAGAAAGTGCAAAAGCTTCTTCCCTGAAACAGTCCAATGTCCATAACGTCAAAATATCATGATTTTAACTGACGTGGTTTGCAGGCTATTGAGTCAGTCCGGGGTTTACTCTGTGAGCACTCGAGAGAGTAGCGGTTGCGGGTTCCTTCGTCAACAAAAAAAAAATAATCATGATTTTAAATGATGGTAATTGTTTTACCAATGTTTCACTACCTCGTTAACTATGTGAAGAATTGAAGTTAATGAGTAGTCACAAAATATACAAAGTACTAAAAATAGAAATATAATGAATGCATAGCTTGTCAATTATATTTGGTCATTGTAGAGATTGGTGTCTAGCAATTAGGAAATAAAAGTAATGAATTTCTAGACTAATCTAATCCTTCTAAGTTAAACAAACGTTAATAAAATTCTTACATATCAATAAATATAATGGCATTACGCGGACACATGTTTACTTATTTTGCAATCTACTATTTTCCCGACTATATATATATATATATATATATATATATACACATTTTTACCACTAAAAAGGAAAAGAAAAAACAATTCTTTGATGTTTGGCGTTTACCCTTGGTCAAATGCTATTGTCAGTTGGAAATGAAATAGTACATTTTTTCCTTCTAGTAAGTACTCCTATTTTACCTCTGAAAAACTTTTTGAAAGTTTTTTTTTGTGTGTGAAATAATGATAATTTTTTCTTTTTAAAAAGTTACTCTAGTACTAATTCACTTTTAGAGAATAGAATATTATAGTATATTAGATAGTTTCAATATATACGGATAAAGGTCAAAACTTAGCTCCGGTTGACCATAGATTTTGGGAGTGTATTTTGAAGATTTATTTTCAAATCTTTGTTTGGTCATAAAATTTTGATAGATTTTGAAAATAAAATTTCAAATCCCGAATTCTGGCTCAAATATGTATTTGGGCCAAGATCTATGTTTTGGTATTTTAAAATTTTTTAAAAACTATCTGAAACTTTTATATTTTATAAAAAAGCTCCATCTATTTATGACCCAATTAATTCTATCTATTATGTTCCTTCATTAAAATCGTATATATCATGTTTTCACAATTATAGTAGTCTATTCTATAAAGTGAACGAGTTAAGTTGTGCCCAAATAATAGAAGAAGAAGTCCTAGGAAAATTGCTCTGCCAACTGTAAAAATTCGTTGCGAATATAAAAATGGATCTTTGTATTGTAATTTGAATTTTAGTAGCTAGTAAGTGTGTAATTAACATTTATTATTAAAATATCATGTTCTGCATAATATGAGATTAGCAAGTATGTATGTTTTGTATTGTTGGGTATTCTTGATAATTTTTAGAGCTTATGAGTATAAGTAATGTTTCATATTTTCCAAAACAAAAAAGTGAAATATATTTCAAAAAACTATGACCAAACACATTTTCAAAACTAGAAAAATTTCACGCAAATTAAAATTTTCAAAATATTTTTAGAAATCTATTGCAAAACGCTAGCTTAGTATTGCACTTCCAAAAGCGAACTTTATAGCAAAATGACATATTAATTGTTGTTGTTGTTGCAAATTTAAATAAATTTTCATCAGATCTCAATGCTCATATAGGCAGGTAACAAAGAGCTTGCATGCTAGAAAAAGCTAAATTTTCTCTAAAATTGTCCCATCACGTGGATTCTAATACTAGCGTAAATTAATCGAATTTCGACTAGTAATTTTCTCTTTCTTCAAAATTAAGGCATCATTTAGACAATACTTAGTTAAAGTTAAAAAAGAGAGTATTTAAAACTAAAGTTGAAAAACAAACATTAGTAATGTGCGTACATCGTACCCTCTCAAACCCCACTTATGGATTACACTATGTATGTGTTGGAAATTTGCCTTTGGTGGGGAGGTGCGTCCACCCATATTTAATGAATTAAACACTAGGGTTCCGCATGTTGGAGGCTTTGTCTCTTCTCACGTGCATAATCTACTAAGTGAGTAGATGACCGTAGGGCCAAAAATCGTCAAATTTTGTTGAGAAATGAAAGAGATATTGGTCCACGAAGGTGTTTGAGGCATGAAAATATGGTGTGGGACAAATCTACCACATCGGTGGGAAAATGAAGAATTGCTCTCTTTATAAGTCTCAAAATTGGCCAAGGGTTTGGGACCCCAAGGGGTAACCCATGTCTTTAAAGGAGAGAGGACCTAGATGTGCTTGGGTTCAAGGCTAAGCCCACACGCGCGCCGCCGCTCGCCCGTCTGGTCCGGGCTCGGGCTTCTTCTGGTATTATCTCTTTGGACCCCAAATTGTTTAATATTTACAGTTTGGTTCTTCGAGTTTCTGGAATGTTGAATTTGGGAACGACGGAAGGCCTACCGTTGGAGTTTATTTTTGGGGGCATTATTGTGCATTAACCAGCCATTACTTGGCTGAATTAGTTTAATTCCCTCATTCAATGGCCATTAACAACCATGTCTTTTGGCTCAATTGTGTGATACATAAAAACACATAGAACATACAGAAAAATGAGATAGAAATATATACACAGAGACAAACAGAAGAGTAAAACACAGTCCAAAACGTGAGCAGTAACGTTGGGACGAAAACAGAAAACTCTTCCTTCCTTTTTCATGTCTTCAGCAAGTCGATTCGTATTTGTTTTCTTCGTCGGAATCAACCTATTTGCTTTGTAGTGTTGATTAAAGTGTTGTTTTATCTTGGGAGACTATTGCCCGTTTAACGTAAAAGCATATATACGGGGCAATCTTGTCTTAAATACAGAGTGCCATTACTCGACTCAGCACACAGTTGTAACAATCAGATTTAGTGTTTCTTGATTTCAGGTTATCAAGATTCAAGACTCAACAAGCTTGCGACAATCTGAACATTGGCCTACTTGTTAATCCTTTCGAACACTTGTAATATTTATTTACTTCCCGTACTGCTTTACATATCCAACAATATGTTCTTGTTGGATTTTCTCTTTCTTTTTCTATTTTTTCCGTTGTGGTCCGGCACTTCTCCGGATCCCGCGCATAGCGGGAGCTTAGTGCACCCGACTGCCTTTTTGTCTGTGTTATTTGAATGGAACTGGTCCAAATAGAGAGAAATTCTCTTGGTTTTTCCTCTTCCATTAGCATAGCTAAATTTGAGTAGATGAATCAACCCGGAGGAAAAGTAAGCCCTCTTGCCTTGATTGAATTTGGCTTCGCTGCGCCCTGGATCAATCAAAAAGCTTATTGATTTGATTGATCCCGTTTCATTTATTTGGGTGAGTGGAAGGTTGTAAGTAACCTACAAACAACTGAAAAAACATATTCAGTGTAATTACACAAGTGAGGTTTGAGGAGGTTGGGATATACGCATACCTTTACCTCTATTTTTACAGGATAGAGAGACTGTTTCTGATAGACCCTCGATAAATAGATGAGGTTCCATCTAGATTTGAACTCGGGTTGCCGGATTCAGAGTCCAATGTCCTGACAACTAGACCATGGAACCGAACTTTTAAGGTTGTAAGTCACCTGCGCTACGGATTTTTCAGTGGTTGATTCTTGTAAGTTACCCTCGGGCCCAGATCCACAAATGAATGGGAAGCTACTTGGATTGAGATGCAGTTGTTTGTTGTTATTGTAGTATTATATTAGTATTGCTTTCTTGATTTTGGACTTCTCTCGTTACTTATTAGTTATTAGTGCTATTTCTATGAACAAAGCTTGGTTTGAGTCTTTCTTGCTATCTTTTGTGTGTTGTCTGCTCTTGATCTTTTAGCTTCTAGCCGATGTTTTGTTAATGATCTTTAACTGAATTGCCTCCTCATACAGGTCTCACCGTACAAAACTAACAGTTGTTCCTGTTATAATGATCTGTTAATGGTTTGGTCTTGTCTCTTTCTGCAGATAATTCCTTAATCTCTAGCAGGTCCATCCCCGTGGGATTGCTTTCTATCTATCAAAAAAATGCATGGTCTTAAGAAGTCTCCTTTACATTGGAATGCTAGAAAAAAATCTGAGGATCCTGTGGTCCATGGTAATTCTGGGTCAAATCCCTTTGATTCTGACGATGAGTCTGACAAGAAGCAAACTGTAAAACCATCAAGAACGTCATCGGAGCCTTCTGTCCCTACCCAAACTTTGAGTACAAACCCTTTTGATGATGATGAAATTAAAGAGACTCCTTCACGTGCTTACTCAACTTCAACAGCAAGAAATAAATACAAGAATGATTTCCAGGAGTCTGAAGAATTTGAGAACCAAACAGTAGAGGAGCTGGAAAACTATGCCGTCTACAGGGCAGAAGAGACTACAAAGTCTGTTAACAGCTGCATGAAGATTGCAGAAGACATGCGATAGGATGCAACAAAAACTTTGATCATTTTACATCAACAGGGAGAACAAATTACAAGAACCCAGCAGACATCGACCATGATCTTAGCAGGGTATGACTTGTTTAATTCACTTATATAAGCTTTTTTCTAGTTTGCAAAAGAGAAACAATTGTGGTTAAACATTATTCGTTATTATCTTTAACTGAATGACCATATCTGTTATACATTTTATGTTTCTGATCATTTTTGTAATCATTTCGTGAAGCAACTTTCTTATCTAACTTATTTCTGTATTTACTGGTTGAGTGATAGTTTCTATTTTCTACTCCGTTCATTTTAAAATATAACTTTTTCCATTGTCCCTTTTGCTGTTTTCAGAAGGAGATATAGATTTATACATAACTAGTTTGTTTTTACCCTTCCCCCTAGAAGTCCTTACGCCCTTAAAGATGTCTCTTGAACTGATAGATTCTTCATTACATGTACTAATTTTTTTTTTTAAAAAGAATTCTAAATGATATGTTTTGCATCTAATTGCTTTATGCAGCTGTTTTGCAAGTGTTACTTGTTATCCTTGGGAGACTTTGTTGGGAGTTTTTGCTCTATGGTACTTTATAATGCAGACGGGAAATTATATTACTATTACAAGTATTCGAAAGGATAAACAAAGATTCAACAATTCAACTAGAAATCTGAAAATTACAATAGTTACACACGAAAACTGGAAATTCCAGTTTTGTAGAAGATGGAAAAATGGAAATTGTTTTTGTTGAGTCGAGTGTAGCACTCTGTCCTTAAGACAATATTGCCCCGTATGTATCATTTATACGTCCTGGACAATTTGTCTCCCAAGATAAAACAGCAATGAAACCCTTGAGCAAAGGAAACTCAAGAGCTACCGTGAAGAATATTGAGTAACGAAATGATGCTTGGAAGTTGTAGGAAGAAAATTGTTTTCGGTTGTGTATTTTCGTGCACTTGTTTTTGGTGTTCTCCTTGGTCATTCTTAGTGCTCAACAATGGTGTAAGGGGGTGTTTAAATAGGTGAGGGAGGGGGCTGATTATCGCCCTCCATAAATGACCAAATAATGGCCATTATGGAGGTAGTAAAGCCACCAACATTAATGGGAGAAAGACCAACGGATTTGGCCATTATAGGAGGAGTAATTCAGCCAAAATAAATGGTGAATTGAGTGCTTGACATGTGACCGTCGAAATTCCGATGTTCGGAAACTTCGGGGACCAAACCGTACATCTTGAAACTTCGGGATCAAGCGTACATCCGGAAAAGTTTTCGGTCCAAAAAGATAATATCGAGAAGGCCCACGGCCCGACGACCCGACGACCCAAGGACCCGGAACCGGAACCGGACGGACGGGCGGCGGCGGCGCGCGCGTGGTCTTTCCTCGAACCGAAGCACATCTAGGTCCTCCCTCCTTTAAACACATGGGATACCTTGGGGTCCCAAACCCAAACCAATTTCGAATCTTATATACACAACAATTCTTTCTTCCTCTACCGATGAGGGAGAATTGAACCCAATACACACGCTTTCCGTGCTTCAAACACCTTACTTTGTGAACCAATATCTTTTTCATTTCTCAATGAAATTTGACGATTCTTGGCCCTACGGTTATCCACGTACTTAGTAGATCATGCATGTGTGAAGAACCGGATTCTCCAACATACGTTACACTAGTGTTTAAGCCGTTAAAGTTGGTCGGTCGCAACTCCCGTCAAAGGCAAATTTCCAACAATCCCCTCTTGAAAGAGATTTTGGCGCACTCACATGGTGTCTTTTCATTTCCAGCAATATTTCGGCGAACCGATGTTGCATAAGGAGAGGTAGCCTCGGCTTTGAACCTTCCATAGTTGAATACCATCGGACTTACTTCTTTGCGCGGTGAACGTGATGTCTTGAACCGTCGGTGTTTAGTGTAAGCCAAGTCAATGGTACCAACACAACAAATTCCCTTACTCTCTTCTTCGTAATGTTTTGTCCGTTTTGGCCATGGACAACGTCTTGGATTCTTAAGCGCGTTCATTTTAGGCGGCCCGTCCTCGCACTTAAATAGGTGGTCTCCTACAAGGTATCTGCTATACCCCACTTCACAAGTGTTAGGAACCATTAAAAGTTTCCCAAATACCTAACCTCAATCTGTTGAGGATCATTACAGGTTTTGAAAACTTAACCTTTACCCATATCCGAGATAGCACTTAACGTCTATCGCGGGAACGGCTTTGGATTTGGTGTTTCTTTTCGAAATCACTATCCGAAGTGCTCATGCTTCCACCGAAGCGATCAAGCGAACCTTTACAACTTAGTTTTCCCATTGAACCAAATTACGGGATCTCCGGTTCGTAAGGTTGGGTATCCACTATATTGGTCCGTATATTTTGGGTTTTAAGCCCATTCCCCTAGACAGGCGAGAACACTTGATCTCCGGGTAGTCCCTTAGTTAGTAAACAAGGAAGTGACACCCGTGATGATCAACCGCCATACGATGTCTTATGTCTCCGACAGATCCCGACAGATATGTCCGGACGTCGTCATCCGTGTCCTTCCCGAAGCCGACCGGCTAGCCACAATGTAGAACTACTTTCGAAGGCACGGGTTTCTCCCAATAAGGGACGTCCTCTAATGAGTCGTGAAGTTACTCAACTTCTTTCATGCTTTGTATAAAGCGATAAACTCCGATACCATCATGAATCGGTCGATGCAAGTTTGCTTAGAGGATTTTCCAAGAACCACCATACACATTTACTTGTGGCTTTGGTGTTCTTCGGATCGATGTCCGGTTTGCATCACTTGTGTTCTCTCGAACCGTTGGACATCGAGAATACTATAATCCGTAGATAAGCGAATAATTCGGATATCGTCATATCCGACTTAACGCCTTCTATTGATCATGTATTAAGATCATCGGTGAACCTTAGTTCAACCGATCCGTTTGTTGGACAATACCGGGTCGGTTGTAGTGTGTACAATACATTGAACTACACGTGACACGAGCATATCGCTCCTTGTCTATGGGTGCACCATGATTCCAATCGGTTCTATGATTCATATCCATTGGTGGCTTCAACGAGATCTGTCAACTATCGACCGATCCGTTAGATGTCTTAGAAATCCAATTCCTAAGATGTCATCTGTGATACCCATATCTTTCATATCGAGACTTTGTTTCAATATGATTTTCACTCTCGACCGTTGGTTTTCAAATTGTTGGCTTTCTAACTTCGAGTCAATGTTTCGTGATCGATTCATTGTTTTGTTTTATTTGAGACTTTCGGGACCAAAATGTTAACATTTCGGGGACCAAAATGAAAGTTCGGGAAGAAGCCCAACAGTCAAAGCAAACCAATCCCGATTCTCTTCTTCCAACTCTCCGGTTGGGAAGGTACATTTCAACATCCATGCCACGCAGCTGCAATGGCCCTAGATGTTAAGCTACTCACAAGGGAGCACATTTTACATCCCAAAGGTTCTTTTCCCGGAGGAAGATTAACCATTACACAAGTATGGTTCTATATAATGGAATATATTTCTCTCTTTAGCTTCTTTACAAAAAAACGCTTTTGGAGATGACAATTATTTGTTAATTGTCCATGGTTCATTATTAACCATACAAGCTAGAAGGATTGGAACAAGTCTTTGTCCCCTTCTTTGCTCCGTCTCGGTTCAACATCTAGAATCCCTGAGTTCTGCAGATCTGGAATATTAAGTTCCGGATAGCCAACAACTTTCGAGTCCTGAAGATACGGAACGTCTAGTTCCGGACAGTCAGGCCCTCGCGGGTTCTTGTTAACCTTGAGCAATTACTCATTTTTCCTAATTCAAGGAAAGTTATCTTCAAGGAATTCAGCATTCTTTTACGCCAAGAGGCGATCAGCACTACTGTTATTTGCAGATCCAGTGGATATGCAATCTACAGCTTTAGGTACGAAACCACCTCACATCACAACATTTGTATGTGAGATCCTTTCCATGTCTCACACAGAGGGTTATCCTTATCCTTATGCGGAGTTCTATTGAGAATCACATTAGCGGTAAGGATCGCCTTGCCCCACATAATTTGGGCGTACGAGTTTGCGCTTGGCTAACACCGTTAGACTGAGGTGAGTAATGAGCAGTCGTTTAATAAACGATGCTTCACATTCTCCCCCTCTATCACTACGAATTTCTCAATCCGTGGGCTTAGTTGATTCAACTTCTGCTTTGTAGCGCTTATCCGCTTCAACAACTTCATCTTTGCTTTTCAACAAACAAAGGATTCCATACGTTGTACTATCATCAAATGACGATCACAACGTACTTGTCTCCCCCCTCTATTTTGTATAAACTTCAAATCACCCAAGTAGGTGTGACTAAGTTCTAGAGGAGCAGTGCGTCTTTCGCTATTCCCTTGACGGAATTTGGAAAGGTGATTTTGCCTCTTCGCCTACCTCACATTCATTTTGAGGGTTTATGTCGACGGAAGGCAACAATCTCAACATCGTTAGCTTTTGAATGACTTGCTATTTAACGTGTCTTAATCTATGATGGCATAGACGCACGGATTACAAATATATCATTCATTTGGCTACGGACATCCGTACCATTCTTAGTTATTACGGACTGTTGGACTAGTCTCTAACCGACTTGACCAACAACGTCCCTTAAACCAAGTTAGGGACATGTATCACCTCATCTTAGAGTGATCTCATTCCCTGAAGTCCTATTGAGGACAACCTCTCCAGCCCCTTCTACTTTAGAGGTGGTTTTGCTTCACATGAACAACCTCTTACCCGTGGTTAGGCGTAACCGGATCATATGTGATCCAGATACTCGGCCCACTCCGGTTGCTTTGGCGACCGAGTGTCCAATTTCTTTTCTCGCCTTTTCTTTAGGCCTTCAGATCATTTAAGACCTGGAAACTCTGGCCCACCTTACTAGGTGTCCATTACTTTTCCTATGAAATGAATTTTGGCCCCACTCCAGTTGCCCGGAGGCTTTATGTGACTGAGTGTCCAATATCATCCTATGGAGGATCTTCTGCCAAATAGTATGACAGGTTCAACGTCTTTAGCTTTTAGACTCCTTCCGTTAAGATTGGTGACCAGATAATTCTTGGCGCTTACTTAAGAGTGGTAACAGTTTTCGCACAGTCAGTGGATCTTTCTCCCTCGTATGTGCGAACATACTTTACACACTTTAATAATTACACTTAAAAGAACGGATCTTCTTAAGTTGTTTACAAAATCCAATCTTTAAACGGAAAATAAGATGAGATTAAACTTCTGATTCGTTTAAAGCGTAAGGAATATAAATTATTTTCATATTCCTCCTTACTTTAATCCATTTTTAATCAGACCTCATTTAATCTTTATTCTTGACAAGTAAGAAAAATACTTATCATTTAATCTTTATTCTTGACTGGTAAGAAAAATACTTATCCCAATTTCGGATTCGGTTCACTTACCACTTCATCGGGACCGAGTGTCCATTTCCTTCTCACCATTATTCGGATCTTTTGTCCTGGGACGAGATATAGGCCTTCACGCAAGATAATAACATCTTTAGTCTTCTCCTCTTGTCCCAGTTGACATCCTCGGGCTCTCGAGAGCGCTTGTTTCCACCGATCTTGGTAGCGGTGACACCAGGAACACGTTCATCATCATCACTCTCTTCTACCGTAAAACCATTTTCATATCCAGATTTGGTCACACAATTTTTGACCGACATCTTTCGAACACTAATAGTAATACAATACAAATATTGTCTTAAGTTGTTGGGAGTTTTTGCTCTATGGTACTTTATAATGCAGTATGGAAATTATATTACTATTACAAGTATTCGAAAGGATAAACAAAGATTCAACAATTCAACTAGAAATCTGAAAATTACAATAGTTACACACGAAAACTGGAAATTCCAGTTTTGTAGAAGATGGAAAAATGGAAATTGTTTTTCTTTGAGTCGAGTGTAGCACTCTGTCCTTAAGACAATATTGCCCCGTATGTATCATTTATACGTCCTGGACAATTTGTCTCCCAAGATAAAACAGCAATGAACCCTTGAGCAAAGGAAACTCAAGAGCTACCGTGAAGAATATTGAGTAACGAAATGATGCTTGGAAGTTGTAGGAAGAAAATTGTTTTCGATTGTGTATTTTCGTGCACTATTTTTGGTGTTCTCCTTGGTCATTCTTAGTGCTCAACAATGGTGTAAGGGGGTGTTTAAATAGGTGAGGGAGGGGGTGATCATCGCCCTCCATAATGTGACAAATAATGGCCATTATGGAGGTAGTAAAGCCACCAACATTAATGGGAGAAAGACCAACGGATTTGGCCATTATAGGAGGAGTAATTCAGCCAAAATAAATGGTGAATTGAGTGCTTGGCATTTGTTTTTGACCGTCGAAATTCCGATGTTCGGAAACTTCGGGGACCAAACTGTACATCTTGAAACTTCGGGGACCAAACCGTACATCGAAAGAATTCCGGCGGTCGGCCCAAAAAGATAATATCAGAAGGCCCACAGCCCGACGACCCGACGACCCAAGGACCCGGGGACCCGGAACCGGACGGGACGGGCGGGCGGCGGCGCGCGTGTGGTCTTTCCTCGAACCGAAGCACATCTAGGTCCTCCCTCCTTTAAACACATGGGATACCCCTTGGGGTCCCAAACCCAAACCAATTTCGAATCTTATATACACAACAATTCTTTCTTCCTCTACCGATGAGGGAGAATTGAACCCAATACCACACTTTCCGTGCTTCAAACACCTTACTTCGTGAACCAATATCTTTTTCATTTCTCAATGAAATTTGATGATTCTTGGCCCTACGGTTATCCACGTACTTAGTAGATCATGCATGTGTGAAGAACCGGATTCTCCAACATACGTTACACTAGTGTTTAAGCCGTTAAAGTTGGTCGGTCGCAACTCCCGTCAAAGGCAAATTTCCAACAGACTTATGTTTGAAATTTAATTTCAGGGTGAAAAGCTCTTGGGGGCATATTTTCTAGGACTTGGAAGCCAAAGACAAATCGCCCAATTACAGGGCCCGTTATCACAAGAGGTAACTCATTTTATTTTTGTTCTTATTCATTTAATATGATTTGACTTGGTGAGGGAAAAGTGATGGAGTTAATGTGCACAAAATGTTGAAAGGAGTAGTAACTGAAAGCGCGAGTCAACTGATTGATGCTCTGTTAATGTAGCACAGCGTCAGATGATCCTGTTCAAAGAAGGGGCAACCACTTGGAGCAGAGGGAGAAACTAGGATTGAGCTCTGCACCTAAGGCAAGGTCAAGTTCACGGACACCACTATTGAATATGTAAAGTAGTACGGAAAGTAAATAAATATTACAAGTGTTCGAAAGAATAAACAAATAGGCAATTCAGAACTGCCGCAAGCTTGTTGAGTCTTGAATCTTGATAACCTGAAATCAAGAAACACTAAATCGGATTGTTACAAGCGTGGTGAGTCAAGAGATGACTCTCTGTCTTTAAGACAAGATTGCCCCGTATATATGCTTTTACGTTAACGGGCAATAGTCTCCCAAGATAAAACAACAACTAATAACACTACAAAGCAAATAGGTTGATTCTGACGAAGAAAAACAAAACATGAAATGACTTGCTGAAGAACGGAAAAGGAAGGAAGAGTTTTGAGTTTTCTGTTCACTGTTTGTGGACAGAATTTCAGTTGTTCTCTTCTGTTTTTGTCTGTGTGTTATATTGTAGTAGTTTCTACAATTGAGCAAAAAGGCTTCAATATATAGCATAAGGGGAGACTTCTCAACTGCCAAGTAATGATTGTTTATGACCATTAGTGAGGGAGTTACTCAGCAGGTAATGGCTGATGATTTAATGTGCAACGTTCCAAAAATCAACCCAAACGGTAGGCATAAACTTTCTGCCTTCTGTCATTCCCAATTTCATCTTTTCAGAAACTCCAGGGACCAAACTGTAAATATTAAACAATTTGGGGGTCTATCAGACGAAGCCCAAGGCCCACGACCCGAGACCGGACGGGACGGATGGGAAGCGGCGGCGGTGCGCGTGTGGGCATAGACTTGAACCCAAGCACATCTAGGTCCTCTCTCCTTCAAACACATGGGTTACCCCAGAAACAAAAAAATTAATATATGGAAGTTCTCCAGATCCAAATACACCCCAAACCTTCAACTATCCAATATGCAGGACATTTGGTCTCCTGGACACATTCTATATTGATCCTCATCTTCTTAAGAATCTTCACTAGCTCTATGGACTTTTCCGTCAAAGTCTCAATGTTCCAAGACCCCATTCTCAACCTAGTATGTTCCAATTCTCAACCTAGTATGTTCCAAGACCCCATTCTCAACCTAGATTATATTTGAAATTTATTTCCAAATATAATCTCGAAATGCGTGTTCACTTTCATAATTAAGGAATTAATTAGTTTGACCCAAATACCTATTACCGATTGTGAATAGGAAGGGTAACATTCAAAGTATGGGTGTTCATTCGGTTTTTTGGTTTGGTTTTACATTATTCAGTTGGATTTTTCGGTGTTCGGTTTCTATAAGCTACAATCCAATCCGAACCAAAATAAGTTTGATTTGGTTCGATTTTTCTGTTTTCGGTTCGGTCTTTTTTCGGTTTGGTTATTCAGTTGCGTCATATAAGATAATTACCATAATCAAAATGGCGAAAAAGAACAAATATTATAGAGAATGAGAAGTAATCATGTCAAATCTCTTAAATATATTTTCTAATATAAATCGTAGGGTAAAATTTTAAGAATACATTATTTAAAAGTATATTAATACACGCCCATAGCCTAAAGATTCAGAATAAGTCATATATATAGTAGTTCAGTTTTTTCAATTTTTTGGTTTTTTATTTTTCTAAATCTGAAACCAAATCAAATATCCAATTTTTTTTTAATTTTCTAATCAAAACCAAACCAAAAAACCAAAAATCAATCCAAACTAAAATTCGGTTTGATTCGATATGGTTTTTCGGTTTAATCCGGATAATGCACACCCCTAATTTGAAGTCACACTACAATTAAAGTCATTGACTTCCGTGCTCTAATCACGTACGTAATTCTCTTGGAATTGAAAGAGTAATAATAACTTGGAAATTTGCCATCCGGTATCAAATGGTCATAAATGGCATAAAATTGCACTCTAAAATAACAAATTATCAATAAGTACTTAGGATTCTATAGAGGTATCAATATCCTAATATCTTCGAACTGACCGTACCATGTTTAGGTTGCTATTCTAAAGTTTGGGCTACGAACAATAGGACATAAAATTGCACGATTTGTCCTTCAAATGGGTTGATGTCTAGCTGGACATAAGTTGTTCAAGAGCAAAAGTCATGTGATGCAGAGTTTATGTAATATTATGATACAAAAATATAAACACATGTCATGCGAATAAATTATTTGCTATGACGATAAAAAATTAAAGATCAACACAAAATAAGGGCCTACGTGCCAATGAGTTTGGGTCCAGCAAAATTACAGTCGGGCCTTACTATTTGCACGAGGCCCAAAGTACCTATCCATTTGGGAACTTGGGCCTGATTGCACACAATAGGCCCACATTAACTCCAAAAACATTTTTTTTATGCGGATTGGCCTTCAAAAGTACTGGTCTTTAATTTTTGCCCCTCAAATTGTTAGTTTTTAATTTTTTACCTTTTGCTTAAAAATACCTAGAGGTTCTAGATTCGAACCCCGCTCAATAAAAAATCTAAAAAAAAATCAAAACATAGAGTTTGGTTCACAAGGCCTATCTTATGCCTGAAGACAAACTCTGTCTTATAAGGTAGAGTTTGCAGACAAACTATGCCTTGCGAATGCAAACTAAACCTTGCGATTTTTTTTATTTTTGACTGAGCTAAGATTCAAACTCAAACACTCAAGAATTTTAGGCGAAAAATAAAAATTAAAGATTTTCAATTTGATAAGCAGATATTAAAGACCACCCCGAAATAAGGACATTCCTGCTAATTGCCCCTCTAAAAAATTCCCAACAGATGCTACCTATCCGGCAAAGCATGCAATAGAAACAAGAGACATACCAATACCTTTCCTCCAAGACACCATCTTACACTGAAGTAAGTCAAGAAGAAAGAAAGGGCTGTCAATTTGGTTAAAGCTTGTCTTTTCATCTTTTCTTCCTATGCGCTCTTTTCTATCTCTTTTGGCATGGGATAATGGCGGATTCACCAATACGTTCCCGAGTTTGGTAGAATCCAGTGTCTTAATTTAAGGACAAATATGTTAAAAAATAAGTATAAAGTAAAGTTAGATATACATCTCAGAACACACTTTGATTGGCCACAAAGGTGTTGAGAAAAGAATGAATAAGAAAGTAAGATGAGAAAGGGTATTGCTTTTACAAAAAGTTATTCCAAACATAGTTGCAAAGATTATGTCCATAACATTGGACATATAAGCCTGTCTTTCTCCACTAAGCAGGTTGTACTGTTGTAAATTCTACTTACTTTCTGTATAATTTTTTTTCTCAAGTTTTAGAAATGTTAATGAAAATAAACTCGGAGTTCATCAAAAAGGGACTAGCATCTGGAGGACATTAATAAACTTCAGCAAGTTTGCCTTCCCCAAAAATAGAAACAAATTGAAGGCTTGGTACTATTCCTGTCTTGTTCTTGATTTTCAAGATTTTTCAATCAACTTGTTCTTATTTATATCAAAATATAAGTTTTACATCAAGTCTGACTTTTGCTTTACTTTTGAAGCCAAGATAGCAAATACACAAGATTTCATCCAGGCTATTAAATATAAGGGGAATCATAAAGTTTTAATAGCTACATTTTCGTTAGCAGCCATCGGAACAGGAACCTGGAGTAATAATTGTTTAGACAAATGAAAAGAAACTATTATGATTTGGGTGATGGAGAATTTGCAGCAGCAGTGGCAGCTTCTGCATTTGCTATATGTTCTCTTGAAGAAAATGCTGGCTCTCAATATCAGACGAAAACAAGAGGACCTGTTATTAGGCCAGCAGAAGCTGGTAAATCTCAACACTGTATACATAATTTTCCCTGGATTATAGTAACTTATAACTATAAAAATTAAAGTTAATTTTTTGGAAGAATAAATATCATAGATATTTAGAAGAGTTTCTATAATGTTGTATTGTAATATCTTTGATATTTATACTTAGGAAATGTCTAGAAATTCTAGACACATAGATATTTGTAGTAAATGATAGAATTATCTAGATATTTTTGTATCTAGAATAATATCTAGATATTTTTGAGTAGTGGTAGAAGATAAAGATAGTTAAATTTTTCTAATGAATGTATCTAGAAGAATTTCTAGAACTATCCCTACACAAGTATAAATAGGGATGACCTTAGTTATTTGTAACCAACCCCAATTGTAAGCTTAAGTCTAATGTGAGTAAAGTGAGAGCAAGTAAGGTGTACTTAAGTCCCAAGTGTGCATCCAAAAAGTGTCACAGTGAGTCCAAAATATGTGTAAGCTTAAGTGTGAGTGTCAAGTGTTGGTAAAATAAAAGAGTAAGAACTTGGTGTATATTGTGGTCAAGTTATAATGTTCAAGTCATGGTGTAATTACTTTTACAATAATAAAGTAATTACATTTTTCACGTATTGTGTTGTCTAACAAGTGGTATAAGAGCCAGGTCGGTTCATACCAAAGAGTCGTTTGTTGAGTTTCTTAGAGTGTTCGTGTGTGGTTTAGTACTACAGAGCTTGTTGTCGAAATCAAGCTTTCTTGGTAAAAATAAAATTTTAGCCCAGACACGATGGGTGACCTTTAAATGGTCGGTGGAATCAAGAAACTTAACAATCAGAATTACAACACGTGGTCGATGCATATGGAGGCATATCTCCAAGGCCAAGACTTGTGGGAGATCGTCGGTGGCAATGAGGTCACATAACCAGAAGACGCAACCGCTTTGAAGAAATGGAAGATTAGAGTTGGCAAAGCCATGTTTGCGATTCAGACCACAATTGAAGATGAAATGTTGGAGCACATCAGGCCGGCTAAGACACCGAAAGAAACGTGGGATACTTTCGCAACATTGTTCACCAAGAAGAATGATACAAGACTGCAGCTTCCGGAGAACGAGCTTCTCTCTATCAGATAACGCGACATGACGATCAACCAATACTTTACCAAGGTAAAATCTCTTTGTCGCAAAATTTTTGCATTAGACTCTGCTGATGGCATGTCAGACGCTAGAATTAGAAGAATTATTATTCATGGATTAAGGCCAGAATATAGAAATTTTATTGCCGCAATATAAGGTTGGCCAACCTTCTCTTGTTGAATTAGAAAATTTGCTAGTTGACCAAGAAGCGTTTGCTAAGCAAATATCTGGAGTCTCATTAAAGAGTGACGAAGAAGCACTCTATAGCGGTGATAAGAAAGGTCGATCCCGACCAAATGCTAGTAGAAATTCTAGAAAACATGATGACAAGGATAATCATCATGGAAGCTCCCAAACAGGGGAGCTCAAAAGAAAGACAACCGGGGTGACCAGTCAAAGAATAACAATAAATTTGATGGAAAATGCTATAATTGTGGGAAGAAGGGCCACATGGCTAAAAGTTGTTGGTTCAAGAAGAACATTGCAGAAAGCAATGCAGCCACGTCAAATGCAGGAAAGACAAGCGATGAAGAGTGGGACGCTGAAGCATCTTTTGTTGTGGAGGAAGAAGAATTAGCTCTGGAAATTACCGTTCCTGGAACGATTGACTACAACAGTGATTGGATAGTCAACTCTGGCTGCTCAAATCATATGACAGGAAGATTTTGGGCAGAAGGTATGAAGACAACAACTCATGTCATCAATAGCCTTCCTCAAGCGAAGTTAGGGTTCATTTCACCCTTTGAAAAACTGTGGGGTAGTAAACCTACAGTAAGTCACTTTCGAGTATTTGGCTGTGTGTGCTATGTGTTTGTGTCAAGTCATCTACGTAGAAAATTTAATAAAAAAATGATACGATGTATCTTTGTGGGATACGACAGCCAAAGGAAAGGGTGGAAATGTTGCGACCCAACAACTGGAAAGTGTTATACATCAAGAAATGTGGTATTCAATGAGGCAACATCATAGTGGTCACCTCAAAAGGAAGAGTTACCAGATTCCAAGGAAATAGAAGACAATTTGAAAAAGAAGATGGGGGAGCAAATTGTTGAAGTACATCCAAGTCCAGAAAATGAAGATGAAGATCAAACTGAGGAAGAAAATACCCAGGACGAGGCAACGCAGAATCTATGGCAAACGGGCGTGCATCAAAGACTAGAAGACCGTCAACTAAAATGAGTAAGCCCACATCCTCGGAGATCGACAAGAGTTCGAAAGCCAAATCCCAAGTACGCCAATGTTGCTATAGCTGAAGAAGAAAAGTTTAGAGAACCAAAGACATATGAAGAGGTGTCCCAGAACATCAAGTGGTTTGAAGCTATGAAAAAGGAGCTAAGATAAATGGGGAGTGGGGAACTCA
The DNA here is from genome assembly GCA_034509755.1 of Anisodus tanguticus. Classification (NCBI taxonomy): domain Eukaryota; kingdom Viridiplantae; phylum Streptophyta; class Magnoliopsida; order Solanales; family Solanaceae; genus Anisodus; species Anisodus tanguticus. The sequence continues at coordinate 44,075,576 of CM067543.1, read as the reverse complement.
ACAACATAAAATTTGGCAAGGAGATGTTTCACGTGGTTCAAAAATGCCAAGAGGAAATATTGTCATGGCAGTCCGTTACAAATATGCAAATTTTATCAATACGCATTCATGTTTTCATGCAGGTCCGATTACTGGCGGAAGACCTTCATCATTTGAAGAAGCAAGAAGAGTCGGGAAAATATTGTTGAGATATTCACCAAGGCACGCTCAAAAGCTTCATCTGAGTTGTTCCGCGACAAGTTGGGATAACTTCCAAAAAATTACTTTAAGGGGGAGTGAAAAATTAAAGTTAATTTTTTTGGAAGAATAAATATCATAGATATTTAGAAGAGTTTCTAGAATGTTGTATTGTAATATCTTTGATATTTATACTTATGAAAATATCTAGAAATTCTAGACACTTAGATATTTGTAGTAGAGGATAGAAATATCTAGATATTTTTGTATCTAGAATAATATCTAGATATTCTAGAGTAGTGGTAGAAGATAAAGATAGCTAGATTTTTCTAATGGATGTATCTAGAAGAGTTTCTAGAACCATCCCTACACAAGTATAAATAGGAATGGCCTTAGTTATTTGTAACCAACTCCAATTGTAAGCTTAAGTGTAATGTGAGTAAAGTGAGAGCAAATAAGGTGTACTTAAGTCCCAAGTGTGCATCCAAAAAGTGTCACAGTAAGTCTAAAGTGTGTGTAAGCTTAAGTGTGAGCGTCAAATGTTGGTAACAATAAACAAGTAAGAACTTGGTGTATATTGTGGTCAAGTTTTAGTGTTCAAGTGTTGGTGTAATTACTTTTACAATAATAAAGTAATTACGTTTTTCACGTGTTGTGTTGTCTAACAATAACTAACAATGTCAATATTTAATTTAACCTTTTAAAGCATGTTAAGTTTTACTAGCTTATCGATCAATGCTTTTAAAACATGACCTGGTTGTGTAAAAATATTTTACATTGTAAATGCATAAGAACTTGAAATCATTTTTTCTTGGCAATATATCATGAGGATGTTGGAATGGAGGCTCACATCTGGAGTCTTGTGCGATAAAAAGGTGCCACCAAAACTTAAAGGTAGTTCTATAGGGTGGTGGTTAGACCGACTATGTTGTATGGGTTGGAGTGTTGGCCAGTAAAGACTTCGCACATCCAAAAGATAAAAGTCGCGGAGATGAGGATGTTGAGATGGATGTGTGAGCATACAATGAGGGATAAAATTAGAAATGATGATATCCGGGACAGAGTGAAAGTGGCCTCGGTGGAGGATAAGATGCGGGAAGCGAGGTTGAGATGGTTCGGGAATGTGCAGAGGAGAGACACAAATGCCCTAGTGCGGAGGTGTGAGAGGTTGGCTATGGACGGGTTCAAGAGGGGTAGAGGTAGGCCGAAAAAGTATTGGGGAGAGGTAATTAGACGGGATATGGCACATGTGCAACTTACCGAGGACATGACCTTAGATGGGGGGTTGTGGAGGACACGAATTAGGGTAAAAGGGTAGTAGGTAGTGAGCGTAGCCCTACTTACGCTTACAAACGGGTAGTTGTAGTGTTATTATTATAGGCCCACTTAGACTATCATACTAGTAGACGCAATAGTACTTTATAGTAGCATTTGATTTCTATTACTATGTGTTCTTTAATGTACTTTATTTATCTTATGTACATGCATTAGTTATTGCTTATTTTTCAGAATGCACTAGCATGACTTATTTTTTTGCTTTGCTTGAGCTTATGCTTTGTGTTGAGTCGACGGTTTCTCGGAAACAGTCGCTCTACCTATCAAGGTAGAGGTAAGGTCTGCGTACACTCTACCCTCCCGGACCCACGTTGTGGGACTCCACTGGGTATGCTGTTGTTGTTGTAATAATATATCATGAGGATGAATTGCTTTCTATGTTTGATTTGAAGCTCCAATGAGAAGGCCATCGGCGTCTAATCATAAAGCTTCAACAGAAATAATGACCATAACTCCTGCTACTAATGATAAAATGCAAAATGGAATTTCAAGAGGAAGCAGAAAGGCAGAAAATGAAGCCGATGCTTGGGAAAAAGCTCAGATAGCCAAAATAAGAAAACGGTATACTTTAAATGAATTGTTTTATGTTATTGAAGTTGATGATTTAAATTCACCTGTAACACACTTTTTAAATTAGAGGTATCTTAATAAGGAATATTCTCAAATCTCAGACACGATGAACTGCTTTCTGCGCTTCTTGCTTGGGAGAACGAAAAGAAGCTGATGGCAAAACAACAAATGGAAAGGAGAAAGGTTAGTACTCTCCAAGTTTTCGAGATGTTATAGTGCAAACTACTTAATTCTTGAAATGACTTTTATTGGGAAATTGCAGAATCAATTGGAGCTTGCTATGAAAAGGAACTTGCAGCATTACAAGAACAAACTAGCGAGGATTGATCAGATCGCCAAAGGAGCAAAAATACAAGCTGAAGAGAAAAAAAGATATGAAGAATCTATAGTGAAAGAGAAATCAAATAATTTCAGATTAACAGGGACTGGCCCTGTTACATGTTTCTGCTTTTAACTGTAAAAAAGTACAAGACCTGAACATGAATCCTCTAAAACTTTATTTCCACAAGAACTGTATTCACTCATTGAATTTATATTGAAATCTATCTTAAGAATTTGTTGCCCTAGTGTGCACTGATTAGTAAAAAGCATTTGAAATGCATTAGTTCTGTTGTACTGCATTTTATTACTAGACGAAACAGATGTAATCGAGAGAAATACCAAGGTCATGGCAATTCAAGTGTTTAAGTGATAATTGCTGCTACTGTTCTGCGTTTTGACACTATAACCGGTTTGACATGTTTAAAATTTACTGGTTCCCGGAAGAATCAATATTTTCATAGGCCAAACCCTTTCATACACAATCAATAGAGGCCTTCATGACATTCTTTGCAACCTTTCAAACGACATGCTGTCTGACTGTCTCCTGCTTCTGTTGACATTCATAAACTTCAATTGATAAACTAGACTCACTGTCTCTCAAAAGTAAAACTTTGTCATTTTCATTTCATAATCTGTGTATGCTAATGCGCATACAGAATTCAAAGGTGGCCTTTTTTTGCCTGATGATGGACCAATATAGTAACATGTGACAGACCGGCTGACTCATGCCAACAGTAGCATTATAGCTAACACGGGAAGAGTTAGAACCACGAATTTGCTTCTCGGTGAGAGAAGACAATATACACGGACAAATCGTGTATATCAAAGGCCGGGTTTTTGTATATTCTTTTACCATATTTGTAGAATCTATGTACAAGTGTAATTATGATATTAATCTAGTATTAAGAAAAACTATTAGAATTATAGTAGGAAAATGTAGAGTTATTTTATATATTTAGGAATTATATATTTGTATATATACCTCTTCATTAATGAAAATAATCAAGGGATTATTTCTTTCATGGTATCAGAAGTCTAAGGTAAATATTTTCCTTCTCCAAACCCACAATTCCGCAGCCCTCCTTCTCTCGGTTACCGTGATACGACCACCGGTAACCTCTTTTTCCTTCCAATTTCTTTCCAAATCCCTAATTCTCCTATTGTTCTTTCATTATGTCTACCTCAAAGAACACGTTTCATCCTGCCTTTACAGTCTCCAACATCAAGAACCACATCCCTATTATTCTTGAGATGGAAAACGTCCAATACGCGACGTGAGCGAAATTATTTAAGGTTCACGCACACTCGCATCAAGTCCTTCATCACATCATCCTCTCGGTAACATGCATGGAGAATGTGCCTACCCCCGAGGATGACCCTGCGTTATGTACAACCCTTGATGCTACCGTTCTCCGGTGGATTTATTTCACTATCTCTACAGACCTCTTGCAGACGATTATTGAACCCGACGCCACGGCGATGGAAACTTGAAATAGGGTGCGTGATATATTCTAAGATAACAAAATTTCCCGTGCTGTCACTCTTGAGCAGGAATTTTACCATGTCAACAAGGAGGATTTTCTTAATGTCTCAGCCTATTGTAAAAGGCTGAAGGAATTGGCGGATCAACTCAAAAACGTTGGTGCACCCGTCATCAATGATCGTCTTGTTCTTCAGATGGTTGCAGGCCTATCCGAGGCCTATAATGGAGTTGAGACACTTCTTCGTCAATGTAATCCTCTCCCACCATTCTACCAGGCCCGTTCCATGCTCACATTAGAAGTAGCCGACTTGGCTAAAAAGGCGGCTACCGGAGCAAATTCTGTCATAATGATGGCCACATCAGACGACCCTCACTCGTTATCAGAAAATTCTAGCGAAAACCGTAACAACGGTGGCGATAAAAAAGGTCAAAATCGGAAAAATGGTGGCAAGAACCGCCGCGGCGGCGGCGGCAGTGGCGGTGGCGGAGGTCGGAACAATGCCGATAGTGGTGGACGTGGTGGAAGTGGGCCGACTAGGCCGCAGAACCACTGGCCGCATGTAACATCCCGTACTTTCGGGTCAAGATTTGAATCGCTAGGCTATGTAAAATCGCTAGGCGTGTGTAAGTAGACCCGAGCGTTGGGAAGATTTATGTTTATTTACGTATGCTAATAAAGAGATTAGTCTATAAAAGGATGCAGTCCCGAAATAATTTTGGACGTAACAAGTGTGACGATGGGATTAATAATAATAGTTGTATAACCCCAAAGAGGTTATGGGCTAGTGTCATATCACAAATTATGACATTGAGTATATGAAGGTCTTATAAGTCATTAAAATTTAAGTGAATTGGGATCACTAAATTAATTATGGGTGTGTTGGTGAGTTACACGTGCAAGGTTGGAAAAGAACACTTAAGTGACGAAGTGATAGGCATTATATGTGGCATTAGTTCGTGGACTCCACCGCCAAAAAATTTGGCTAAATGGAAGACAAAGTTATGAGATTCATTTAATGGTATTGAGTGACTAATGGACCTTATCTTTAAAAGGGAATGAAGTCTATTTCATTCTTAGGGTTAAAGGAAATAAAGTCTAAAACAAAACACTTCACTTTGATTTGGGAAAAGGAAACGTACTAAGCAATTGTATTGGGAAATTAGGAATTGTAACATCCTAAACAAAGAGCAACAACCTTTAATTCTATGTTATTCTCTGGAAATTCGTAGCAGCCACGCTGTTTCTACGTTAGCAAAATGAAGGTATGTTAAGGCAAATTATTTCTTCTTTTGGCATGTTTCATGTAACGAAATATAACCGTGATATTGTTCCATAAATTATTCTACTCCTAGTGGTTAAGGATATTCATGTTATTGATTCCTATGGTGAAAGCATGTCTAAATATGTTCCTAAGTCCTTATTGAGGCATATGGAAAAGATGTTGGTAATCACAGTGTTAGCCGAAGGTACAAGGATATTATGTCACTCAGGATGTTTTATTGTCATTCATGCATTTTCATTTGCATTATATTCATATATTACCCTGGACCCACTGGTGATATGCACATTACTATATGGTAAATATTGTATATATGTAGGGAATATGGGGAAAGGGAAAAACGTTATATACGCACACCACCTGCAGCTGGTACAGACTATCACGAAAGAGCCCGAAGAGGCCAATATTGATGCCCTTGTGTGGCCAATACGATATAATCTGATGCCCACAGAGGCGGTTATGGACAGGAAAATGCCCATGTGTGACCAATATTTATATGTATACCGCATTTGCATTGTGCATAACATTTAGGCATATGTATTAGGGTCATCAGAGGCATTTACTGTTGGTCGGCTATTTCTATTTCAGTTATTGTTATATCCTTGTTATGCTATTATTCATGTCTCACATACTCAGTACATCAGTCGTACTGACGTCCCTTTTGTCGGGGGACACCGCGTTTCATGCCGGCAGGTTCACGTAGATCGGACGATGATCCATATTAGTAGGTTGCCGACTTAGTGAATTTTTGGAACACTCCCCTTGTTTCGGCGTGTCAGTCTATCTTGGTACGGTAATTTTTGCTTGTATATGGGTATGGTGGGGCCCTGTCCCGACCTTTTTGATGTCGTATACTCTTTAGAGGCTTGTAGACATGTGTCCTGTATGTAGTAGTCATGTACGGCCTCGTCGGCCTTGGTGTGGGTATGTATATATATAATTTGATTACCTGATTTTATATAATCATTTTTGGCTTAGTCCGTATTTAATTATGACTAGGTGTTGACTGTACGATTGGTGGTACCCGGCTGGTGGGATCCGGGTGCTCGTCGCGGCCCTCCGATTTGGGTCGTGACACCGCAGCCTTGGGCCAACTGGCCGTGGGGTTGGGCCAGTGGCCGAACTCGCCTAACCGTCGAATTTTCCAGCTCCTTGGGCCCAGTTCCAGAATGCTTCCAGGCCCAATTTTCTGGTCCAGTTCCAAAATGCATCCACATGATCTGCTGGGCCGTTGCAGTAGGTTGGCCTGCTTGGGCTCGACATCAGCAGGCCTTCACTGCTGCTGGCCCAACGACAGTTCTGACACCCACAGATATCGCGGTCGCGATGCATATATTTGGATTAAATTCCCCGGACGAAAATTTATATATGGACACTAGTGCCACTTCTCACATGACATCCGCACCAAGTAATCTCTCGTCTTATTTCAATTTGAGCAACACTCGTGGTATAACTGTTGGTAATGCTCATTCAATTCCAATTTGTGGTTATGGTCACACAAATTTGTCTCACCCGTACCCACCTCTCGTCCTAAAAAATATTCTTCGTTCCTCTCACTTAATTAAAATTTTAGTTTCTATCCGAAAATTCACAACTGATAATTGAGTTTCTGTTAATTTTGGCCCTTTTGAATTTTCTCTGAAGGATTTTTAGACAGGGATACCTCTAATGAGATGTAATAGTAGGGGAGAGATTTATCCAATCACCACCACCACCATTTCGACGAGTCAAGCCACACCTTCAACGTTTGCCGCTCTTGCTCATTCTTTGTGGCATGCACGTTTGGGTCAAGTTATCTATTATTTCTTCTCTATAAATAATTTTATTGATTGTAAGGGTACGTGTAGTACTCCAATTTGTCCTTCTTGTCCATTAGGGAAATATGTTAGAGTACTTTTTGTAGCTTCTACTTCTAGTACGTCGATGCCTTTTGACATTAGTGATTTTTGGACATCTCCCTTTTGAGTTCTTTGGGCCATTGTTATTATGTTTTATTCTTGGATGATTATTCTAAGTTTTTGTGGACTTTTTCTTTGTCTAAAAAATCTCAAGTTTTTTCCACATTCTTAAAATTTAGAGCTTTCATCTATACCCAATTTGAACGGGAAATTAAAAATATTCAATGTGATAATGGTAGGGAATATGAAATGGGCCATTTTGGGAATTTTGTGACACTCATGACATAACTTTTCGATTTTCCTGTTCTCATTCGTCCTCACAAAATGGGAAGGCCGAAAGAAAATTTTGTACTATTAATAATATTGTCCGTACCTTACTAGCCTATGCTTCCTATCCTCTAACAAAATCATAATTAGTCGCCATGTTATTTTTTATGAAACCCAATTTTCTTTTGCTAATTTGTATAGTTCCGTGACTAGTTCGTATAATTTTTTGGATGATGGGCTATCACCGTATATTATCCACCATTTATATGAGCTATCCCGTAACCCAAATTCGCTAGCATGCCCATTGCCAGTTGGCCCAAATACGACCGTTCCAGTCCTTGAATCGTGGGCCTGCTGACCCAATTTTTGTTGGCCCATATATTCACGACACGACTGTTCCCGAGTCACGGCCTATTGCCTGTCTCAGCTCAACTTCTGCCTCCGAGTCTCGGTCCGGTCTGGGTCCAATTTCTGACCCTAATAATTCTTCCCAACATCCATTTTTTCAGCCACCAAATGTTGGGCCAGCAGGCCCACTGCCTACCCGACAAATACCCAAATCCCGTCCATTTCTATCTCGCGTCAAGGACCCGTTACTCGTAGCCAACAAAGTATTTTAAAACCAAAATGACATTTTAATCTTAATTCTAATGTCACTAAATCACCCTTACCACGAAACCCAGTGTCTGCCCTTCATGACCCGAATTGGAAAATGGCCATAAATGACGAATATAATGCTCTTATTGAAAATAAGACGTGGGAGTTAGTGCCCCGTCTGCCTGGTGTCAATATTATTCATTCTATGTGGATTTTTACTCATAAAGAAAATTCGGACGGTTCTTTTGAGAGGCATAAGGCCCATCTTGTAGGTGATGGTAAACACAACAGGTTGTCGTGGATTGTGAAGAGACATTTAGTCCGGTGGTCAAACCGCAACCATTCGTACTGTGCTTAGTCTGGCTCTCTCGAAATCATGTCCATTCATCAACTGGATATGAAAAATACTTTCTTACATGGTGATCTTATGGAGACAGTATACATGCATCATCTCTTGTTTTTGAAGGACCCAAATTATCCTCACCATGTCTGTTTGCTGAAGAAGTCCTTATATGGTCTTAAGCAGGTCCCACGGGCTTGGTTTAAGAGGTTTGCAGATTATGTGTCTGCTATTGGGTTTTCTCACAGCAGGTCTGATCAAACTCTGTTCATCCATCGTCGTGGTACTTCTCTAGCATACATTCTGTTATATGTGGATGATATATTTTTTATTGTTTCCTCTAATAATTTGCGCAAGTCTATCATGTCCCTTCTCAGTTCAGAATTTGCTATGAAAGACTTGGGGCCATTAAGTTATTTTTTGGGTATAGCTGTCACTCGTCATGTAGGTGGTCTATTTTTATCACAGAAGAAGTACGCGGATGAGATTATTGAGAGAGCTGGCATGTCGTCTTGTAAGTCCTCTTCTACTCCGGTTGATATCAAACTGAAGATGAGTGCTACTTTTAGCACACCATATGAGGATCCCACCCGCTATCGTATTTTTGTAGGGGCTCTTCATTATCTTACTTTCACGAGACCAAATATTACTTACGCAGTACATTAGGTGTGTTTATTTATGCATGATCCGCAGATGGAGCACATGCATACGCTCAAACACATTATACGAAACATACAGGGCACGTTTGATTATGGATTGCATTTATATCCATCATCCGTCTCTACTCTCGTGTCTTATACAAATGCTAATTGGGGTGGATATCCCGATACCAGACGATCCACATCTGGTTATTGTATGTTTCTTGGTGATAACTTGGTCTCTTGGTCGGCAAAATACTAGGCTACTTTATCACGATCCAGTGCGGAGGCCGAGTATCGAGGAGTAGCCAATGTGGTGTTTGAGTCATGTTGGTTGCATAATCTTTTATTAGAGCTTCACTTTCCTATTCAGAAAGCTACCTTGGTCTACTTTGATAATGTTAGTGCCGTCTATCTCTCTGGGAATCTGGTCCAACATCAGACCACTAAACATATCGAGATGGATATTCACTTTGTTAGCGAAAAGGTAGCTCGTGGACAAGTACGTGTCTTGCATGTCCATTCAAGGTACCAAATTGCTGACATCTTTACTAATGGTCTTCCCTTGGTTCTGTTTGAAGATTTTAGGGATAGTCTCAGCGTACGACAACTGCCCGCTATGACTGCGAGGGTGTGATAGAAGACGATATACACGGACAAACCATGTATATCAAAGGCCGGGTTTTGTATATTCTTTTACCATATTTGTAGAATCCTTGTACAAGTGTAATTATGGTATTAGTCTAGTATTAGGAAAATCTACTAGAATTATAGTAGAAAAAGATAGAGTTATTTTCATATTTAGAAATTGTATATTTATATATATACCTCTTCATTAATTAAAATAATCAAGAGATTATTTCTTTCACTTAGAAAGCAACAGGGCTAGCGAGAGACGGGGACTTCTATCTCAATCATTAGGCGGACCCTAGTGCATGAAGTCGGTAAATACATACCTGCCCCCGGTGGTTACACCAAAGCAAGCAATATAAGTTATAACTTTAGCAGTTAAAAATTAAAGTGTCAATACTTTCACTTAACCATGGCTAAGTTATAAATTTGTGTATGAAAAAGACACACCTCATGCATTCATTGATTTGATATATGCACTCCTTACAATTAAGTTAAGTTTTTACCAGGCACTCCTGCCCAGACGGGCTCGGAGGAAAGCTAATGTAAACAACCTTCCAAGATCTCGAACAGATAAGTTTCTCCGTTGTTCCAAGACCCGTCTTTTTGTATCTCAATCATGAAGATAAATAATCCCTTTACAAAGAGTTTGAATGGTAAGACTGATTGCGAACTGTCTCTATTTAGCTATTGATGGATATTCATAATAAAACCATTTTCTAACATCTACGCGTGGACGTGCAATTTAAAGATATTGTATCAAACATTAATTAATACGGATCACATGGAAACAAGAAATACTACAAAATTATTTTCATACAGGTCTAGGTAAATCCTTTTCTGTTGAATTGATTATGGGTGCCCACCTAACGTCCCTTCATGAGACCATATCTAATTTAGGACTTACAATTGAGTGCAATATACGCTGGAATGTTCGTTGTTGTCGCAAAGAACATTCAAATATGTCTATCTAGAATCAACTGTGAGTTGATATGTCTCCAGAACCAATTGACAAGAGAGATGGCAGCGGATCTTGGACTCGGTGGATCCAGATCCGTTTTATAGGATATGGATCTTCAAAATTTGGACCCGACGGATCCGGATCCGATCCGGATCTATTTCTGACGGATCGGATCTAGATTTGGATCTTGTATTTGAGATCCGTATCGGTCCAGATCCGATTCGTGGATCCGTTTTTTTATTAAATATATCCATAACCTAGAATGTAATTTTATAAGTATTTTCTTAATTTTTTTTCATAATTTATGTATTGGGTAAAGGGTTGAACCAAGATAAGGCACAAGTCACACAACCATGTAATTTATCTTTGAAGTTTAATTTCTTTTACCTATATGCTATCTGCAGTTTCCCATATTTTTATTTCTATAAAAAGAAAAAAATATCACTCTTCTTTAAATTTCCCTTTTTTGAATCTGCTAGCCGTAAGCTTTAAGTATCTTTCTCTCATTTGTTTGATCAGAAAAAAAAACTGAGACTTTTGATACATGACTGACATTGTTTTATGTTGTTTAATGAAGTCAATCAGTAGAACTACAAGTGGAGCATCACTAAAGCCTCCAAAAATTAGCTCAATGGTGTCATTTTGTATAGGTTGATTGAATGAACTCAATCATTTTTTTCAATCAGATTGCGTTTCATTTTGTCATAAAAGTTTTAACATGTGAGAATATTATTCAAGCCAAAAAAATTTACATGTAGATCTAGATCCGATCCGTGGACCCAGTGGATCCGATGGATCCGGATTTGGATATGATTTTTTGGACCCGATGGATCTAGATCCATGTATGAAAGATGGATCTGGATCTGGATCTAGTAAGATCCGGTCCAGATCCGATCCGTTGTCAATCCTAGACAAGAGTACTCTAAGTTTGACGCAATGACGGTATTAAAAATATTTATACAATCATATTATTTGTAAAGTAATTACTAGTAAATCTCTACAATTAACGTTAACTAATAAGCTGGTAAAAATGGTAACGAACCTGCAGTGTCAAGTTAAACTACAATGAGAGTGTAAAAAAAGTTACGCTGTCAATGTATATAACTTAAATTAAATTGGTAACCTTGTAGGTACTAGGCTAAATAGGATGTATAAATGAGGAGTATCTAGCATTCCTCATTCAATGACAAGGTGTTCGGAAATTATTTGACATGTTTGATTCATAACAAAGCATACTAACTTGGAGAAAACATGTTGTCTCTAGCTGCTGCTGGTGCCTAAGCCAGCAAGTGTTTGACACAGGACTTATGCATCTTTGTTCTTGATCAGATGATAACAATATTTGCTCAAGTAAGCAGTAAGAAAACTCTAACCACATTAACTAATGGATTCTTGCATAAATTTATATCGATTTTAAGGTCACTAAGCATTACAAATTTTAATCTAAGGGTGATTAAATAGAAATTTATAAGGTTTATACAGAATCAGGGATGAGAGTGACAAGAGATAACCACAAAGTTCCAGCCCCACTCCACTTATGAGGTGGACATAGCTTCTAAGTGATCGAAAATTAAACATCGCATCTACAAATTAAGATACAATCAATGTATTTGAATAGTTGCTGAATAGAGCAACCAAAGTCCAGATTGTTATGAATGCTTTTAACCCCATCTAAGTCGAAAATATCTTTGTTGGAAGGTAATAATTAAGAAGAGAGCAGTTCCGATCTTGCAGATCTTTAGGTGGATAAATTTTGCTCTTTCATTCCCCAGACTTCTATCAAGGAAAACAAGTAAAACAGATACACTAAGAAGCCAAAACTTATCCATTTGAAATCCAGGCTATTATTGCTACTACATGGTGTGTATACATTAAATAGTCATCTGAATATGACAATCCTGTAGGGGTCCAGAAGATACTGAAATACACATTTTTAGTATAAAAAAGAGAAGCCAACTCAATATATATTAGGACTGGAAGTAACTGAGAATTAAGAGGGTAGACTCTGCCAAAGGCATATCAACATGAGTCATACTTGGAATCATAGGCAACAAATACAAAAACAAGTAGTAGAAGAAGAAGAGGAGAAGAGATACTCGCGCGGCCACGTGCATAACCAGCAGAATCAGGATCATCTTGACCCCAGGTATGCTCTGATTATACTAGCTAGTAATAACATTTTTCATATATGCCATATGCATTTAAAAAGTTTCACATATGCATTTAAAAAGTTTCAGGTCCAGTAAGTGTGAAATTGCAGAGCTAACATGGGAAAATGGGCAATTAGGCATGCATAGACTTGGGAGCAACCTCCCCAATGATCAAACAAAACACACATGGGGAAAGGCTGGTGACACATTAGAGTCAATTGTGCATCAAGCCGCTTTCCAAAAGCAAAATCATAGTAATTTAATGTTAAGTGACCAAAATCAGGCAAATATCAACAGGGACAAAAATGCATATTCTTGTCAATGGGGGGAGAGTTTTGCAGTGAAGCAACAAACAAGAGGAGTACTAAAGAGGATGAGATCAGATTCTGATCCCCAGTTATATGGTGGTGGAGAATATAGTAAGAATATGATTGATCATCAGCATGCTGAACTTAGCGCTCGTGCAAGTGATAGGGACAATGATACTACCATGATGACATGGCCTTGTTCCTTTGATGAGTCTCCTCGCAGCTTTAAGTCTAAATCCGCTTGTAACGAGGATTCTGCCTGCCACGGTGGCTCGGTAATTAACTTTTTAAATAGTTCCTAAATAAACCAACAAACAAAATGTGGCTGCTACAAGTACACTTACAACAATCGGATTCATGTCTCTTCGTAAAAAAAGCAATCGCTAAAAGCCAAATTTCTAATGATAGTAGCTAGCTAGTATGATGATTAAATGCAAATATCAGTATCCATATGTTCTCAAACTCTCATGCATATTGGATCACTTGTGACAGGAAAACAAGGAGGAAGAACGCGAAACAAAAAGCTCCAATCCATTAAAACGCAACCGAAGAGCTGCTGCTCATAACCAGTCAGAGCGGGTATGTTGGATTTAATGCACCTTAGCGGTTTATAAATTACGAATACCTAAGTTGCCAGACTATTCTTTTGCACTATAAAAGTTCAACTTATATAAACTGAGAGTATAAAAGGTAACTGACTGTAAAAAGTAAAATTAGTAATCTAGTTGTGGCCTTATATGTATGAATACACTAGTTATGTTGTTTTGTATTTTGGGTGCAGAGACGGCGAGATAGAATAAACGAAAAGATGAAAGCTCTGCAAAAGTTGGTGCCACATGCAAGTAAGGTGGGTTAGCTACTATATAAATCATATACTCCATAGAATAAGAACAACATAATTTTCATATAATTATGCATTTATGTATATACAGACAGATAAAGCATCAATGCTGGAGGAAGTGATAAAGTACTTAAAGCAGCTTCAAGCACAAATTCAGTTGATAACCTATGCTAGAAGCATGGAGCAGCAAATGATGATGATGCAATCACATATACTAGCAAGAATGGGTGGTCTTAGTCTTGGCATGGGCACTGCAGGAATGCTTAACATGAACATGACTGCTAATTTAGCTCCAGATCCTTATCAGTCTCTTACAGCTCCACTCATTTACCCAACCTCGTCAATTGCCACTCCTTGTCCTCCCTTCTTGTCGCCAGCCTTGGCCATGGCCCCATCCAGTATTCCTACTCCACCACAAGCTAATGGCGATGCCGCCAGAGCTGCAGCTGCCCCCAATTCAACCAGTTCATTTCCTTTTAACGACCCCTATTGTGCATTTTTACCGCAAGTAAGTAATGGTATATGTATATTTATGCATATATATGTTACTGACAGGTGTTTTTCTCTGGATTTTAATGTTCATAAAAAAACCTTTACACTATCCGATCACCTAATAAAAGATACTAACTACGTACATATTGTTAAATAGCGCATTTTGTTTACACAATCAATATATATAAGTCAAATCAGTATTTTCCTTTTTGTCGATTCAAGAATGTCACTATAATGAGAATTTATTTTTATAGACTGACGGAGTAAAAGAACTTCGACACAAACAGATTACCTAATAAAAATTAGTTATAGGCGACCATAAAAAAAAAAGTAGCCTACATGTTACACAAACAGATTACCTTATAGGCGACCATATATATATCCAAAAAAATTAGGACTAGTAACCTGCAAAATAAAGTAGCTTACATGTTACAACAGGTTAATGTACCAACAGTGAATCTTTGTACTGTCAATGTATAAGTTAAAGTTAATCTCAATTTCGTTAACTGTGTTCTTGTGAGTAGCGTTTGATCAACATGATCTTTCATCATCCTTTCAAAATATCAAACTTTCTGGAGGTTGTGATATAGTAGTAATAAAGTAGGTATTTCTGAAAAATATTAATTAATTTATTACATCTGTAGTTTACATGTTTAATATTGTCTTTAAAGATTAATTAAACTAAAGATAGAGTTTTCACTTTGGCCAATAAATATCCATCCGACTTAGGTCTACTATAGCAAGCTTATAACGTCGAACCAATATATGTTCCAAGTTTGGTAATTGTGAGTTTCTTAATTTGGTTGTTTCCTATATATATATACAGTCAATGAAGATGGAGTTTAATAACGAGATGGCAGCCCAGTATCTGCAGCAGGACAGTCAATCTATGCAGACAAGAACAAGGAAACTGAACCAGGAAAACGTCAATATCCAAGGCCAAAAAAGATGATCAGAATATATATATATACATTTTTGCTATTATTCGTGCATTTGATGCATTTTATTAAGTATACAGGCCACATAAACTGTTAAGTATTTCATATAGTACGATATAAATTGCAGTATGGTCCAAGTTTATTTTTGAATTGCTTTTTACTCTTTTTCTAGTAAGTTCCTCGAGCAATATGTATGTTAAGCTTGTCAATTTTGTTATTTACGTCGCTCATTAGAATTGAAGTATCTTTTTTAGCTGGTTTGAGTGGTTAAGTATTCGTTTACATTCTGAATCTTCTAACAAATCCCAATCTTTCCAATTTGGATAACTTTTACCCTATGAGTGTTATTTAATTAACCTATTGTAATAGGTTTAATTAGTTACACCCTCCACTACAAGAAAATAGAATTGACAATAAAACTTTAGTAACAATAAATATATTGTTGCTAAAAAACATAAATAGCAACAAAAAATTAATATGTTGTTGCTAGAAAACATAAATGGCAACAAAAATAAATAACTTGTTGTTGCGAAAACTTTTCACATCGAAGGTTATTGCAACGGCATACAACAATTTTTACCGTTGCAAAAGTACTTTTGACAACAATATTCAACATATGACAACGAAAAATGTTGTTGGCAAATGTATTTCTTGTTATATTGCTCGTGGGGTAGAAAACGGAACTCTTCCAATTTTCATAGTTACGTTGTACCATGGAATTAAAGCTTAGGTATTCCAGCTTCTTAGTTCTTACCAAATTAATTAATAAGATTAAGATGGTGTAACAATGATCCAGTGTTTATGATAGATTCACATATCTGATTTTTTCATCTCCGCTCGTGAAGTGGTCATCTCGGGTGGTGTCAAAGATTTTCATTAAATAAATTTAAAATACAAAAAATAAACATAAAAAGAAGTCAAGACGATTCAATATATGTTGTATATATTAAAAATAATATTGACTTTGAATATAAATAAGTGCAATTTAATATTTTACTTATTATCTACATATATACATATAATGTATCTAGTAAAGAATTCGACGAAGATATATCCCGTAACAACACTTGGACAAGTTAAATCCGCGCCTCATTCACATATCTGATTTTTCATCACTAAGTGGCCGGTCATCCCCCTATACGTGATAGAGAATAAAAAAGGAAAAAAAAAACGAGGATGATCTCGAAAAGATTTCGTGTGGGTTATACATGAAGCAGCACCCGACCATCATACTATAAATGGGGAAAATTCTAGAAATGACAGATGGTGATAGAGTTGAATATTATTGCAACAAAGTCTTGTATTAAATTACAAGACGCTTAGAAAATTTAATGAGGTTGGACCATTTTGTCATCATAGGTTGGAGTTGGACTAACAGAAATGGACTATTGAAAAGGAAGGACAACGTTTTCATTACCATATATTCCCTCCTGTCTTAGAAAGTTAATTTGGCTAAATTTTAAAATTAAATTAAATTAATTTAATAGTTTTAAATTAAAATTTATATACTTGAAAATTACATGAAAAATACTATAAATTACAAATCATCTTACATCATTTGGTGAAAAAATATATCTTAAAATATTAATTAAAATTTATGCAGTTTGAATCTCGAAAATCGAAAAATCTCACATAAATTGAGATAGAGAAAGTATGCTTCAAATGATTATATATATATGTCAAGTAGAAACTGCATGATAAATCTCTTTCAAGACTTTTCAAGATGCATGATCATATTGTTAAGATAATTATGGACCTAATTCATAATTATCTTCCTCACATTCAAATTATCTCCATCATATCAATGTAATTAGGATGATTAGCATATTCTTAGCCTAGATTGATTTATGTATATTTGTATATATATATTGTAATCTTGAAATGAAATGAGACATGGAATTAACTTCGTTCATGGTATCAAGAGCCACAAATTAACCTCTCATTTTTTCCCCTAACGCCTCACCTGTCGGCCTCACCCAACCCTACCCGAAAACCACCTTTCGACCAACTAAACCCTAGCCGAAAACCAATTTTTTTTCGAACTCCAAAACCTAACCTAACCCTAACTAGGATTTCACAAAACAAAACCAACCCTAGCCGAAATACTACCTCCCTACATCTTTTCTCTTCCCAATTTCTTGTATTTTATTGGGTAACAATGGCCGACAAACAAAAATTTCATCCCGCTCTTGTCGTAAACAACGTCAAGAACTTTATTCCTATTACCCTTGAAATGGAAAAAGGGCAATACTCTTCTTGGGCGGAGTTGTTTAAAATCCATTGCCGAGCATACGAAGTCATAGACCATATTATTCCTCCCAAGTCTTCATCGGAGACCACTATTGTTGACACCAATTTATGGTTTCGTTTAGATGCTATAGTCTTTCAATGGATTTACGACACCATCTCAAATGACCTTTTGCACACCATTTTGGAACCGGACTCTACGACTCAACAAGCTTAGGAGCATTTACAAAATATTTTTCAAGATAATAAAATTTCTCGGGCGGTATATCTTGAAGACCAATTCACCAATGTAAAATTGGATGATTTTTCAAACGTCTCCTCATATTGACAAGAGTTGAAAATGTTTGCCTATCAACTTTCAAATGTTGGTGCGCAGGTGACAAATTAAAGGTTAGTTCTTCAATTGATTACGGGATTGAATAAATAATTTGATGGTGTGGCTACGTTCATTCAACAAAGCAATCCCTTACCACCATTCTATGAGGCTTGTTCGAGATTAATTCTTGAAGAAACCCGAAAGAAAAAATAGGCGACGGGGGCAGAAACTAATACCGGTACCGTTCTTATTTCCACAAACACTTATAATGATGATTTTGGCACTTAAAATTCTGGCTCCGGTAGTGGTTCGAACCGACAAAATAATGGGTCAAAATCATAACAATAATAAAGGGAAAAATAATGATGGAAATGGACGGGGTCGGGGTGGTGGACAGGCCGTTGGCGGCGGCAACAGCCGCGGCCAGCAGGGCCAAAACAGACCCCACCTGCAGTATCCCAACCAGTCGGCAGACGGGCAGTGGGGGCAGTACACACCATGGTGCTAGCAAGCTGCAACAGTGGGCTGCCCCACCCTTCCTGTACCCCATGACTCAGTGGGCCCGACCTTCTCCCACTTCTAGACAGCCCGAGGTTCTTGGGTCTCATCCGCGGCAAGCTTTTGCAGCCCATGCACCATCTTTCACAGGTTATGCCCCCATGGATATTGAACAGGTCATGACCAACATGAATCTAAGTGTTTCCGATGATTTGTGGTACATGGACACGGGGGCAACGTCACACATGACGACATCTCAAGGTAATCTCTCGTCTTATTTTAATATGAGCAGTAATAAAAATATTGTTATTGATAGTGGGCAGGAAATTTCAATTCGTGGTATTGGCCAATTAAATCTCACCCCCCACCTACCCACTTTTACATTTGAAAAATGTCATACATGCACCCAAACTAATTAAAAACTTGATAATTGTACATTGTTTTACAACTGCCAATAATATTTCTGTTAATTTTGACCCGTTTGTGTTTTCTGTGAAGCATTTTCAGACGAGGATGCCACTAATGAGATGTAATAGCACTGGAGATTTATATCCCATCACCGCCACTACCAACAACCAAGTCACCAATCCATCAACCTTTGTAGCTATTTCTCCTATTTCATGGCATAACCGGTTGGGACACCCGGGAGCACCGATGTTCAATTTTCTTAGAAATAATAAATTTGTTGATTGTAACAAACTCATAGACTTTCATGTTTGCCAAGCTTGTGTTTTTGGTAAGCATGTAAGCTTCCTTTTACGTTATCTGCTTCTAATACTCTTATGCCATTTGATCTCATGCATAGTGATTTGTGGACATCCCCGATTTTAAGTTCGGCGGGTCATATGTATTATATGCTTATTTTGGATAATTATTCAAATTTTCTGTGGACATTTCTCATAGGACAAAAATCGCAGGCCTTCACCATTTTAAAACAATTTAGTGTTTTATCAAAACCCAATTTGAGAAATCCATTAAATGTTTTCAATGTGACAATTGAGAGAATTCATAAATGACCAATTTAAGGAACTTTGTCACCGAAATGGAATGTCCTTGCGTCTTTTATGTCCACATACTTCTCCTCAAAATGGGAAAGCCAAAAGAAAAATCCGAACAATCAACAACCTAATTCGCACAGTTCTTGTTAATTCGTCAACACCGTCGTCTTTTTGGCATCATGCTCTTCAAATGGTCACATATCTTTTAAACATTCTTCCTAGCAAGCTACTCTCAAACCTATCACCCACACAAATATTATACCATCGTATTCCTTCCTATACACATTTGAGGATTTTCGGGTGTTTATGTTATCTCTTATTTTCATCCACAACCATTAACAAACTTCAAGCCCGTTTCACTCCTTGTATTTTTTTGGGATACCCACAAAATCATAGGGGATATAAGTGTTATGATATGTCTAATAGGAAAATTATCATCTCTCGTCACGTTGTTTTTTATGAGTCTACATTTTCGTTTGTTAAATCTCACGTGGCGTCCCCACCTTCATACAAATTTTTGGACGTTGGAATACATCCAATTTTGAATCACCATCTACATGCCCAACCCGTTAATGCCTCGGCTGGACCAGCCCAATATGCACCAGCCCAACAACAAAATAGGACTGGGCGAGTTCGAACAGAAGAGCCCACGACTTCCTCCTCTTCGGCCTCGGCCCAGTCCATTTCCAGTGACTGGCAAGCCCAAATAAGAGAGCCCACTGCTTCCTCATCCAATTCCCCAACCAGGCCACCTAGCCCAGCTCTACTAGCCTAAAATAGAACCTCCTCTCGGCCCAGTTCACAAACACAAAACCCATTGCCCCAGCCATCTGTCTCATTCCTACCTCGGATTGTTGAAACCCGTGCCATGCACAGGATTTTTCGGTCCAAGCGTCAATTTAACCTAACCTCTTCGATCTAACCATCACCACTACCAAAAAATCCCAAAGTAGCCCTATCAGACCCGAATTGGAAAGCTGCCATGTTAGACGAAATTAATGCTCTTATTAAAAATAAGACGTGGAAATTAATGCCACATCCATCTAATGTGAACATCATACGTTCTATGTGGGTTTTCTGTCATAAAAAGAATTCTGATGGCTCTTTTGCAAGACACAAAACTCGTCTTGTCGGTGGTGACATGTCTCAACAGGTTGGTGTTGATTGCGGTAAAAAATTCAGTCCAGTAGTTAAACCAACAACTATTAGGATTGTTCTTAGTTTGGCTCTGTCCAAATAATGGTCCATCCATCAGCTGAACGTCAAGAATGCTTTTTTACATGGTCACCTACATGAAGCAGTTTACATGCACCAGTCTTTGGGCTTCCGAGATCCTACTCATCTAGATGATGTTTGCTTGTTGAAAAAATCATTATATGGTTTGAAACAATTCCCTAGGGCGTGGTATAACAGGTTTACAGGGTTCGTATCTACACTGGCGTTCTCACACAGCAAGTCCGATTATTCTTTATTTATTTACAAAAAGGGAAATAATATGGCATATATTCTTCTCTATATGGATGATATTATTCTCACAGCGTCATCTGAGTCACTTCGCCAGTCTATTGTAACCTTCCTTGCTTCAGAATTTGCTATGAAGGATTTGGGCCCTTTAAACTATTTTTGGGCAATGATATAACTCAATATACATGTGGTTTGTTTCTCTGTCAAAATAAATACACCGAGGAGATCATTGACAAAGCCGATATGTCCTCGTGCAAACTGTCACATACGTCGGTTGATACAAAGGAGAAACTGAGTAACTCTACAGGCACTCCATACAGTGTCCCAACACATTACCCACAGCTTAACAGAGGCATTGCAGTATCTTACCTTCACGAGACCCCATATCTCATATGCAGTTCAATATGTTTGTTTACATATGCATGATTCGAAAGAAGATCATATAGGGGCTCTTAAACGAATTATGCGGTATGTTAATTGTACTCTTGATTTTAGGTTTCATCTGTATAAGTCCACCATTTCTAGACTTACATCCCATACAGATGATGATTGGGGTGGCTGCCCGGACACACTGTGTTCCACCTCTGGTTATTGTATATTTTTAGGAGACAACCTCATTTCATGGTCGTCGAAACGTCAGCCGACACTGTCTCGGTCGAGTGCTGAAGCAGAATACCGAGGGTAGCTAATGTGGTCTCTGAATCATGTTGGCTCTGTAATCTTCTTTTAGAACTTCATTGTCCAATTGAAAAAGCAACCGGGGTTTATTGTGATAATGTGAGTGCGATATACTTATCAGGTAACCCTGTCCAGCATCAACGCACAAAACACATAGAAATTGATATCTTGTTTGTCCGTGAAAAGGTTGCACATGAACAAGTCCGAGTTCTCCATGTACCGTCACATTATCAGATTGCAGATATTTTCACGAAAGGTCTTCCGCGCGTACTCTTTGATGATTTCAGAGACAGTCTCAGCATATGAGAACCTCCCGCTAAGACTGTGGGGGACTCCAAATTATCTTCATCATATCAATGTAATTAGGATGATTAGCATATTCTTAGCCTAGATTGATCTTCATCACATCCAAATTATCTCCATCATATCAATGTAATTAGGATAATTAGCATATTCTTAACCTAAATTGATTTATGTATATTTATAAATATATTATAATCTTGAAATGAAATGAGACATGGAATTAACTAGTTCGCATACCATTGGAACACGCTTGTTGGGTTCCTTTAGTAGATATTCTTTACTTGTTGAGTTACATTTTTGTTTCACACAGATAGCGTTAAAGATTTCGAGGGGTTTAAAAATTAAGGGTCCTAGACCGCTCGACCTATTGTCTTAATGTTGGATTACATGTTCAGATTATTTCACATACTGCTTGACAAGTACGTTATGATACACGTATGCTCGCTTTATAGTAATTACATGTGAAATCAAAATCAGTTTAACACTTTTCTGCCTACGTTTTCTTTTTGCTCCCTTTCTTATGAACTTCTTTCTCGGGCCTCAAAAAAGCAGAGAAATGTTGAAGTGACGTCCAAGCCCGTGGTCGCAATGCCGCCTCCACGCAAGCCCTCGGTCACCCGTATGATAGAGTTTTGTGTTATAGTTTGTCCTCGATAATTTTTGTAAGGGATTCTGAAGGTTTTGTGAAATTGGTAGCTAGACACAAGTGACCAACCGGATGAAATTATTGACACCGGTGACCCAAGAATTTAAAAAAATCAAATTTTAGCCTTTTCAAAATAATTTTATTTTCTAGCAAGTTTTCAACTAATTCCAACATATGTATATAAATTATATCATTTTTGTATAGGAAATGTATCATACGTATAGAAAATGTATCATTGTTGTATAGAAGATGTTCATTACGGTCCCGCGCTCTACTGCTACACCAACTTGGCTACCTTTGCGGGTTAAATCTCTTTCACTTTGATATATAGTACAATGGTTTGCGCAACTTCCCATACATCCCACGTCACATAAACAACAAGAAATAATGAGCAACATCTGGATTACAAGAATAATGGATCATATATATATATATATATATTATATAATCAGGTCGCATATAGCTATAGGATAATTAAAAATTAAAAATTTAAGTGGTCACTTCATAAAAATGATAATTAACTTACTGTCACATGTTAAACTACGCTGATAATATAAAAAATATATAATTCCACTCCTTTTTGACATAAACATGCACCCAAGATGCCAAGATGGGATTCTTTTGGTGCTCTTCAGCACTAGGCTCCAATAAAGATAACATTTCATGAATATTTGGCCGGCTTTACGTCATATGACTTACTGCTAGTTTGCTACATGCCTCTCTCTATATAGTTCATTCATCTCCTTAAAGCCAATTGTTTTTTTTGGGTCGCCGGCACAAATAAAAAAGTTCAACGTCCAAATGCTCCACTGCTATTTGTTCGCATTAAACGACTACTTATGTTTTGACTTTGCTAATCTTTAATCTTCAGTAATATATATAGTTAGCTCGATAGCAATAGGTTGTGTTCATAACTGTTGGGAATAAACTCGCCATAAAAATTATAATCATGGTATTAACAGCGGAATAATAATGTAGTACCGAAATACGGTTAATCAACCAGTGTAAACGTGTACAAGTATAATACTACAATCACTATCCATAATTAGAATAGGATTCTAAACTAGGATTCCTCTTGTATTGGGAATAGGATTCCTTTTGTATTAGGATTGTATATTGTACACTATATATATTGATGTTAATGAGAAAGACTCACTAAGAGAGATTAATATCATCTTACATGGTATTAAGAGCCAAAACCATACTATAGAAAAATTCCTCCTTCCCCCCCCCCCCCCCCCCCACCACCTCTCGGCCGACGGCACATAGTAATTTTTTTCCCTTCCCAATTTCCATCCCAATGGAGAATTTGGCTACTCCCACCTCTTCCGATGCTTCCGCTTCTCACTCAGTCGTCATCCAACCCCTCTCCTCACTGTCTTTTCATCCGGCTCTCGCCGTTACCAACATCAAGAATTTTATCCCTATAATTCTTAATCAAGAAGACGGCCGATATTGGTCATGGGTGGAACTATTTGGCATCCATGCATGTGTATATCATGTGCTTGATCATATAAACGACTCTTTCCCTCGTCCTCCCGATATGGACGACATCACATGGCGTCGCCTCGATGCCGTGGTCAAACAGTGGATATATGGCACTATATCCAAGGACTTACTATACACAATTATGAAAACAGGTGCCTCTGCCCATGATCTATGGACACGTTTGGAAGAAATTTTTCAAGACAACAAGAACACTCGCGCCGTGTACTTGGAAGAATAGTTCAACACCACCCGTCTTGAAAACTTCTCTAATATGTCAGAATATTATAGGCAGTTGAAAGTCTAACGTTGGTACACCTGTGTCCGAAACTAAGATGGTGTTACAATTAGTTGTGGGCCTCCCCAAGGGTGAATATGACACCCTAGCCACGATAATACAACATGCTGACCCTCTACCAAGTTTCAACAAAGCACGCTCGCAATTGTTATTGGAGGAAACCCGACGTGCGAAACAGGACGAGCATAACCAGAAGGCATTAACAGTTGAACAGCCCGCACAACATCAGGCCACCGTCGGCCAACAGCCTCCACCAGAAACAATCAAACCGCGGCAAAATCGCGGCGGCAGGGGTGGCAAAGGCCGCGACAGTGGGCGAGGCGGCAAGGGTCGGGGGAAGGGCTGAGGCCAACATATCTCAGCAGTCCAGCAACACCATGACATGGGCCAGCCCAGTCTCTGGTTACCCAAATCAGAACTGGGCCACGACTTCAGCATATCCTCCAGCCCAGTTCCCTTTTTAGCAACAAGGGCTACTGGGCAAGGCTCCAGGTCCGCGCCCGCCCATGTTCCAGCACCAACAGGCCCATGTCGTGCAGGCCCAGTTCCCACAACAACCCTTCAATCAAATCCCCACCGACTTAGGTCAGGAATTCAGCAATATGAGTATGCAGCAGCTCGACGAAAATTGGTATATGGACTCCGGAGCCTCCTCTCACCTCACCCGGTCCGCAGGTAATCTTTCCCAAGTGTATCATTTAAAGTCTCCACAATTTATTACAGTTGGCAATGATCACCACATTCCAATTCAGAGCTATGGTCACACCCATACTCCGTCACCTCACCCACCCTTCTCCCTAAATAACGTCCTGCATGCCCCACACATCATCAAAAATTTAATATCCATTAGGAAATTTACTCGTAATAATTCTGTGTCTTTTGATTTTGATCCCTTTGGTTTTACCGTGAAGGATCTACGTACGTAGACACCTCTTACGAGATGCAATAGCACAGGGGATCTCTATCCATTCACATCCTCGTCCGCTGCCAGTTCCCGATCATACACTACCCTAGTTGCTCTATCTCCGTCAGCACAATAGGCTCGGACACCCAGGAGCTCCCGTTTTTCATTTTCTTAGAAGTAATAATTTTATTCAATGTAATAGGAAACTTGCCCAGACCTGCATTTCCTGTCAATTAGGCAAACATGTTCGTCTTCCGTTTAATTCCTCAGTTAGCATTACATTTGCTCCTTTTGATATTGTTCATGCTGATCTGTGGACTTCCCCTATTACTAGTTCCCTAGGTCATAAATATTATCTCGTGTTACTGGATGACTACTCTCACTTTGTTTGGATCTACCCATTAAAATTTAAGTCCGAAGTTTTTGCCAAATTTCTTAAATTTTGCACTTTTATCAAAACACAATTCGAACGCGCCATTAATTTTTTCCAATGTGACAATGGCCGTGAATTTAACAATTCCGCGTTTCAAAAATTCTGCACCAAAAATGGCATGGTCTTCCGATTTTCGTGTCCTCACACGTCCCCTCAAAATGGCAAGGTCGAGCGTCTCATCCGTACAATAAAGATGGTCCGCACATTTTTGTTTCATGCCTCCCTCCCTCCATCATTTTGGGTATATGCAGTCAAAATGGTAGAATACGTCCTTAATATTTTACCCACTAGTACCCTCCATAACATGACTCCAACTGAAATCCTACACCGTCGGGTTCCCTCCTATGATCACCTACGGATATTCGGCTGCCTTTGTTTCCCTAATCTCTCTTCCACGGCCACTCACAAATTAGCTCCCCGCACCACTCTGTGTGTCTTCTTAGGTTTCACATCAAACCATAGGGGCTATCTGTGCTATGACCTCTTCACTCGTCAAATTTTCGTCTCATGTCTCGTCACTTTTGACGAGACACAATTCCCCTTTTCCAACATCTAAAAATTTTGAAAATCGGATTACAAATTTTTAGATGACTCAATTCTCTCTCCTGTCCACCTTCGGGAACTGTGCCAGGCCGACACCACTGTACCTCCACAACCACCATCTGCCACCGTACATCACCTACCGTCGGCATCCCTGCCACCGGTGACCTCCCCGTTACCGCCTCTTGCCACTTCTAGCACCACTCTGCCTCCAGGTTCCACCAACTCACTGGTCACCGTCCCATCCACTGTGCCGTCCCAACAGTCTCACCACTGTACCGACTCCAGTCTAACCCTCAACCACCACCCAACAAATCCAGCTACGAGACATACTACGCTACCGATATCATACCATACACTACAAACCTCCTCTATTTCTGGCATACCGAGAACCCCCATATATCCCCACCACTGTTCACCAGCACCCACCGACCTAACCCACTCGACTCTAAACCCAAACACCGCCACTGTTCAATACCATCCGACAGCCGCCCTCGACCGACACCTAGTTCCGATGACACAAACTACCACACACCCGATTCTGCCATCAACCAACCCAACCAACCAGTCGACCGACACCCTTACCCAGTCAGCACCCACACACCAGATGGAAACCCGTTCCCAACACGGGATTTTCAAACCCAAAGTCCAATTTAACTTATCCACCCAAATAATTTCACCTATTTCAAAAGGCCCTAAATTAGCCAAATTAGACCCGAATTGGAATGCGGCCATGTGTGAGGAGTTTAATGCACTATCGAAACAGCATACTTGGGACTTGGTTCCTCGACCAGAGGGGGTGAATGTGATCCGTTGTATGTGACTTTTTCATCACAAGTTCAGGGATAGTGGTGACTTAGAAAGATACAAGGCAAGACTAGTGGAAAATGGTACTAACCAGTAGGAGGGCATTGATTTCGGTGAGACTTTCAGTCCGGTTGTCAAACCGGCCACCATTCGCACAGTTCTAAGCATTGCTATGGGTAAGAATTGGCTGATTCATCAGCTAGATGTGAAGAATGCATTTCTTCATGGGGATTTAAGAGAAATTGTATACATGCATCAGCTGCCTGGTTTTGTCCACCCACAGCCCCACAGTATGTGTGTCATCTCCGTAAATCACTATATGGCTTAAAACAGGCCCTTAGAGCATGGTATGATCATTTTGCATAGTTCATTATACGTCTTGGGTTTACATGCAACAGATGTGATATCTCTCTCTCTACTTTACATCGAGGTCGTGATACTGCCTATTTACTGTTATATGTGGATGACATTGTTCTTACTGCCTCTACTACTGTGTTAAAATATGAGATTATTGCACGACTCAAGTCTGAATTTGCCATAACTGATTTGGGAAAGTTGGGCTATTTTTTAGGGATCTCAGTCACTAGATCCGTCGAGTGTATGTTTCTTTGTCAGCGTAAGTATGCAGAGGAGATCGTGCATAGGGCTAAGATGGACAATTGCAAAATCATAGCCACTCCGGTTGATTCTAAATCCAAACTTAGTGCACTGGTAGGTACTCCAGTGACTGATCCTACTATGTATAGGAGTCTTGCAGGCGCACTTCAGTATCTCACCTTCACCAGACCTGACATTGCCTATGCTGTCCAGTAGGTATGTTTGTTTATGCATGCCCCCAGGGAACCTCATTTTACTGCCCTCAAACGTATCATTCGATATGTTAAGGGTACACTGGATTATGGACTACATTTATACCCCTCCGCACCGAATTTGCTATTATCCTACACAGATGCAGATTGGGCAGGATGCCCAAACACCCGCCGCTCTACATCCGACTACTGTGTATTTTTGGGTGATAATCTCATCTCTTGGTCTGCCAAACGGCAAGCCACATTATTCCGTTCGAGTGCAGAAGCTGAGTATAGAGGAGTTGCTAATGTTGTTGCTGAGATCTGTTGGCTCCGAAACCTTCTCTTGGAGCTCCAGTGTCCTTTAAGTAAAGCGTCTCTGATCTACTGTGATAACATATCCGCCATCTACATGTCTCACAATCCGGTTCAGCATCAGCGAACCAAGCATGTTGAGATGGACATCCACTTTGTTCGTGAGAAGGTTGCTCTCAGGCATATTAAGGTATTGCACGTGTCTTCCTCATATCAATACGCGGATATTTTCACAAAGGGCCTCCCAAGACAGTTGTTCCTTGATGTCAGATCCAGTCTTAGCGTTAGGCCTCCTCCCGCTCCGACTGAGGGGGTGTGTAAACGTGTACACGTATAACACTACAATCACTACCCATAATTAGAATAGGATTCTAAACTAGGATTCCTCTTGTATTGGGAATATGATTCCTCTTGTATTGGGAATATGATTCCTCTTGTATTAGGATTGTATATTGTACATATATATATATATATATATATATTGATGTTAATGAGAAAGACTCCCTAAGGGACATTAATATCATCTTACAACCAGAATAAAAAATGAGCGATAATGACACCTAAATTTTTACGTGGAAACTCTTCTGAATAAGGAGAAAAACCACAGACATAGAAGAACAACTTATATTATTATAGTAAGGAATTTTACATTTGTAGGTCTGAGTAAAATACTCCAAAGACCACTACACACTCAAAAGAAATAATCTTCTTTTGATTTTCCAACCTCACTGCAATATCACTCACACTCTCTATTTTTTCCTCATGACTATTTCGACGTGAACTATATATATTGAGGAGGATCCCATTTTAAAAGTGAAAAGCTAAATGAATTTATTATTGAAGTTGTGAAAGATGTATAGACTACAGTGTTACTAGTGTGTAATTGTTGTCAAACTTTGAGATTCTCTAAAAAAAAATGTTGTTCATATACAAAGGCTGATACCAATTTAGAATTGATAGGTTTGCAGCTAATTTTAAGATGGGCGGCAATTTTTCATTTCCATTAATTGTTCTGGCCAATACTAAATAATTTAAAAATTTTAAAGGGTCACCAAAGAATGGGCTTCCCCAGACTCGGAAACTCCACCTCCACTGCATTGGTTAAAACAGCTTACAATAGCTTGCAAATTTAACCTTGAAATGCAATTTGTTGTGGAGCAAAAAAAAATTAGAGTAGCATACTAGCATTACTTGTAGACTCATGCATCTCCATTTGTGCTTTGTAAAAATCGGCAAGTATGCATTGTAAAAGGTAAACCAACTGATGCTGTGCCCAGAATAGACATTGTAAAATACAATATGATATAAAACAATGTTTCATGTATGGTACTACTTTACTCTTTGGAAGATAATCAGAACATAACTAAGAAAGCATTATATGTCAACAAACAAAACAACAAATAGGATATGACAAAGAGGAAATGCTCTCTCAAAATATCATAATTTTCATGACCTGATATGCTTTCATTTCATTTCATTTCACAAGGCAGAAATTTTCGTGCCAATTCTTATGGCTTCTTGGTGTTGCATCCTTATTCTTTACTTCCTTTTTTCTCTGATTTTCCCTAAGATCTCAACAAATTTGGCTTCTGGTGCACCCACTCAGTTAACTAAAATCTTCCCTTTTCCATGCTCCGATCACATCAAGACGTGCAGCGCTTTCCTCTATCAGCACAACGGTCTCTCAAAACAGAATATCACCAATTTTTACTCTGTCAATGCATCAGCAATTGAGCGGATTAGCTATGATGACAGACAAGACTACCTAGTAACTGTACCTTGCACTTGCAAAAATATTAAAGGAACTGTTGGATATTTCTACGAAACGAGTTACAAGCTGCAGCTACATGATACGTTTCAGAATGTTTCTAATGATATTTATAGTGGACAAGCTTGGAAAGTTGGAGGAGAAGAAGCAAATTTTCAGGCTGGGGATGTTGTAACTATGCATCTATTGTGTGGATGTGTGGAAGATGAAGAAAAAACTGTGGTGACGTATACTGTTCAGCAGCACGATACGTTATCAAGTATTGGGGATTCACTTTCTTCTCAAGTCAGTGACATAGAGAATTTGAACCCTTACTTGACAACTCCACAATTTGTAGATGTTGGATGGCTGATATATGTGCCCATGTTCAAAAATGGAGTTCCAGCTCTACCTAGTAGTACCGGTTAGTTTTATCTTGTATAGAAATTTGCCTCTTTTTTATCTCATCAGTGGTGTATTACCATGTAGACTAAATAATTAGATCACCTTACAAAACATGAAAACAGATAGCCTGCTTATAAGCATCTTCAAACTTCAGTCGAATGCATAATTTAGGAAGTTATGAGCAAAACTATTTTCTTTGTCTACTATTTTTGTGTTTTCATGCTCCTGCCAATGTTATATTCTCTTGGAAATCCTTTTCAGATACTCCTGTTGATACAGGGATGATGTTAACTTTACCTGCATGAATTAAGAAAAAGTAGTAAATTCTATCGGGGGTAATTAGGCCAACGTAAAGTTTCGGCATGCACGGAATAAAAGTCGTCAAGTTCAGGGGTTTCGATCTATTCTGCCGTAAATGTCCAGTATCTCAAACTTAGTTATCCAAGCTTACCATAAAATGTAAAGGAAATAATTCAGGAAGTTTTGAGAATATATGCATGAAACAGTGGCTATTGATTATTGTGAAGGAATCTAATCTACGGTTATTACTTAGAAATTGACTTTTAGTTGCCTCGTTTTCTCCATTGTTCAGCAGGAAAGATGCACAAAACACATAAATGGACGGTATTAGTTGGAATATTATCTGCTGTGACAGTACTTTCAATCTTCACCATGATGATGTTTATTCTGAGGAGAAATAGATTGCAGAGACGCGCCAAGGAGGATCCTGCAGCTATTTCCAAAACCTTTAGTACTAAGAAAACCATGACTTTGCAGAAGCAGTACATGTATAAAGATCACACTGAAGGTTTACTGTTTGCCAATTTGTCATGATGATAAGCTTATGCAAAACAGGAAAAGATTGCATTACAGAAAATTAACACAATCAACTGATTCAACTTTGCAGACATGCCAGTTTTTGAATCGGAAAGGCAAGTAATATACAGCCTCGAAGAAATTGCAGAAGCTACAAGCAATTTTGACGAGTCTAGGATAATTGGACAAGGTGGATATGGTAGTGTGTATTATGGGAGAATTGGGAAGCAGGTATTTAGCACTTCCTGTTGTTTTTATTTCTTCATTTTTGCAAAAACCAACTCAGATTCTTCTGTAACTCGCGATTAAAAGGCAATAACAAAACTGATTCTAGGAAGTTGCAATAAAAAAGATGAGGTCTAACAAGTCCAAGGAGTTTATGGCAGAGCTCAAAGTCTTATGCAAGATCCATCACATAAATGTGGTAAGTGATCAAATTTTATCACTAAAAATGTTGTTTACTTTGATGATGCTTAAGTATTTATGAAGAGATCATCGTGTAGGTGGAGCTGTTGGGTTATGCCAGCGGGGATGATCACCTCTACTTGGTCTATGAGTATATCCCAAATGGTTCTCTCAATGAACATCTTCATCAACCAATGCTAAAAGGTATTCAATAACATGTAAATTCAATCTTTGAGCTCATTTACAAATTTAATGTTATACGGTATCGGGATTCAAGCTATACACAGTCCATTAGTTAAAAACTATTGTTGCTTGGACTCTTCAAGATTTCCACCAGGTGCATGTCGCGTCCTCCATAAGTAGTGCATTTTTGAAGAATCCGACACGGATGTAGCAACATTTTTGGAGAGTCCGAGCAACATAGGTTAAAAGATATGTTCACCAGGCTTTAGCTCCTTTCCTAATCCCCCTGACCTCATCAGCAATTTTGTTCCTCTGATTATTTCCTGCTAAAAATCAAGTAATGAAGTAAAACTGAAGTTCACAAACTGTATAACCCTGTAGAGCACCCTGAGAAGCTTCCACCAATATGGAAAAAAGATAAAAAGAACTAATATTACTGAAAGTAAAAAAAAATTATGCAGAATCATTAGTTAGCTTACCTCAAATTCTTTTGAACCAGGTCATAAGCCTCTAAGTTGGACTACAAGAACACAGATTGCTGTTGATACTGCAAGGGGAATTGAGTATATCCATGACCATACAAAATCTCGGTATGTTCACCGTGATATAAAAACGAGTAACATTCTACTGGATGAAGCCATGAAAGCTAAGGTTCCTTCTTCTCCTCCTTCATGATATCACATTTTTTTCCCCTTATGGCAGGAAGAAACTTTCTTTTTCCTCATTTATATTGATGAGACATGCACGAAACTACCTTGTATATCACTACAATAGTTGCTACTGAAAACTGTGAAAATGACTACCTTAATACTACTGTCTAAAAGTTGTATTTTATTAGTATCATAGATGGACTAAACTTCAGTGAAGAATTTATAGTTATCATTATACATACATCCAAGAAAGTGCTCTTTTATAGGTCGCAGATTTTGGTCTAGCGAAACTAGTTGGTCGAACCAATGATGATGAATTTTTGGCAACCCGCCTAGTTGGAACACCGGGATATCTTCCCCCTGAGTAAGTATCTGAATTTACACATTCTTATTAGTCACTTTTTTTGTTTTTACAATGGAATGCCATATGTTACAGATCTGTGAAAGAGCTGCAGATAACTATCAAAACAGATGTATTTGCATTTGGAGTAGTTCTTGCAGAACTAATAACTGGCAAACGCGCACTTATTCGTGAAAATGGAGATCCTAACAAGATGAAATCACTCATCTCAATTGTAAGTCAACTATTTAGAAGACATATCTTGAAGAATGAAATACAACCACATGAATGGCAATCTGAGAAAATTAACACTATTTTAGAAATGACGGAATAGGAAAATGCTTATAGGCAGAAGACCTAAAACAAGAAAAGGTGAAATGTATGCATATATTAGAGCATGGATGCCAGGAGATCACTTTCTTGCTTGTTACAGCTCAAATTTTAAAAGGCCTATTTCCTCTTATTATAGTTAGTCTTTCATTAACAAAAGGTGTGTCCACTGAATGGTCAGATTCATGAAATTTTCCAAGATGAGGATCCAGAGTCAGCATTGGAATCCTTTATAGATGAGAATCTCAAGGGATCCTATCCCATGGAAGATATATACAAGGTTGGAAATCTAAATATGTCTTGATGTTTAAGTCTTCTATTCTTCTACCACTTTTTTGATAGAGCTGACATTTTCTCATTATTCTATAGATGGCAGAAATTGCAGACTGGTGCCTAAGTGAAAATGCAGTTAACAGACCAGAAATACGTGAGGTTGTTGTTGCATTATCTCAAATCAGGACCTCATCTACAGAGTGGGAGGCATCATTAGGAGGCGATAGTATGGTTTTTAGTGGAGTCTTTAGTGGGAGATGAAATGTATTGCAAGAAGCAAAACTCTTAATTTTTAAAATAGAGTGAAAATTATACTACTGCCAACAGTCAGTAGTATAATTGATGGAATTTCTTTTTCTTTTTTCCTGTCTTGTAAAGTTAAAGAATGATTTGATAAAGAGGCATATACATTCTAACATTTTGATTTCTACTAGCTTCAGAGTAATCCTTCTAAATTTCTGTTGTTCATTGACCAAATATATACAGGCATAAAGAATTAGGATAACCATGTGTTGTCCTCAACAGAGAATTTTATATAGTCTGGATTTTGCTGTTATGCAGACTAAAAACCAGTATTTGATGTTAGACTTAATTTGCTAACAAGTGCCTCAGCTACTGAAAGCTTACATGGATGAGTTACTCATCCAAAATCCCTATAACTAGCTAAAGTAATAATCATAAGGACAGTAACAAAGTATTATCATACAGAATACTGCTTGAGAGCCTGCACGTCCCATGCAGATTCCTTCTGTCAAAGAGGAAACTAAGTTATGCTCTTCTGATTGCTGGAGAAGATTTTTGATCCTGAAGGGAGATTATAGTTTCAAAAGCACCCACCAATGCCTTGACCTTGCTTCTCCTGGTCTCTGCAAGCTTGCTTGCAGTAACTTCAATCACATTGTTGAACAAACTTGGAGTTTCTTTTGTGTCTTCTATAGCATGGGATCGGAGATTTACTGTCATAACTTTATCTTTAGCAGCATCCGAATGGGCATCAGCGGTGGATCTGCTCAAGCCTTTTCTTCTAGGATTACCATTACCATTTTCAGTTTCGCACTTATCTTGTACGGTGACTTGCCTAAAATTTTGTCTCTTTGGACTGGATATCAGTTGTCTTTCCTTTTTTGAACTTGAGCACTTTAGGTCCGCAATCTTCATTTTCCAAGCCAACTTGTCCAGCCCTTTGAGGTTTTATGTCTTGCTTCTGGGTTGTAGTTACATTTTGTCTGGTACTAGAGCCTGTTCCGTCACTGTTAGAAGATTTGATTTGATGATGGTGACATCAATGAAGATGAGCAAACGGAAGACTGGGTGATGCCAATGTTTCTTGACTACTGCCACCTGAAGATTGAGGAGAAGACGGGGAGCAAACGGATGATGAAACAGTCTTTCCTCGTTTTGGACCATCTCTATCCAAAGAGGATTCTTTGGCATTATTATTTTCCTGTGAAATTCCTGTAGTGTGGCTTTTAGTTTTCGATTCTCTAAAATGTGACGTCTTCTTTGTCACATTATCATGACTGATTTGCCCAGTCTTTTTGATGTAAGACTAGTCCTACTGTTAACTTGAGATGCCTTTCTAGGGGAGTTGTTACTGGATGGTGTGCTCGATACCTTCTTCACAGAAGATTTTGGAGAATGAAATAGTTGAGGTAACAACACTCTTTTTCTTGCTTAGCTTGGAGGATCCACCGTCTTTCTCCATTTTACAGCTGTGGTTTCGTCTACTGCTTGATCCATCCAATAGAGACTCTTGAAGTTTCGAAGACCTCTCTGGTATAAAGATGTCACTGTATCTTCTTTGATGGCTTCTTGAGGGAAAATCACTTTGATGATTTACAAAAGCTGCTGCTCTTTTGGTGGATGTTGGAATTTCCTGTCCATTGACTTGACAAGTTGTCTGGCTCTTGATCTCTGAAGGAAGTTTAGTTGAGCCTGGTACTTTCTTCCTTTCCGGGATTTTCCCTAATGTTGCTCTTGTGGGACGGGGAATCCTTGCCTTTGTTGGAGAATCATGTTCAAAACCATATTTACACATATCGTGACACGAACGTGTTGGAACACCAAGATAACGTGACAAGACCTTGGATTCGCCCATTTCAAAACCTAGGCTACCGGTTGAGTTCCTTCTTACACGACTCCTATAGGCTTGATTTTCTCCAGGCTTTCAGGTATGTCACCAGCCATATCAGCCATTGTAAGAGAGGGAAATGAAATAACAAACCGTCACCCCTGCAGATTTTTAGTATATGATATAAGAGGGGTTTAAAGTAAGCAACATAAATTTTGTTTACTTCCCAAGCTCCAAACAAAGAGTACTCACCAGGACTTGAAAGCAAGAAGTACCAGAGTGCTTTTTGAACTGTCAACTTCACACGTTTGGCGTTCTAAATAGATAGAAACAAGGACATGTTAACTGGTGACTATCAGCAGCATTAGGATATTAAATTTAATCAACATCTCCATTTTTACTTTGCTAAATGAACAATCTAAAGTTTACTTTCATGAGTTCAAAATAAACTATTGGAGTAGCTTTTCTTGTGTAAACTTCAGAATAGTTGAAATGAAACTTAACTTGAAAACATGGCTACTTAAAGATAAGACATGTCCATAAGTTCTACACTTTACAAGAAAACAAAGAAATTATGATATCCCTTGCCTATTAGACAATCTATAGGAGAACAAATATTGCCAACAAGCTTCCTAAAAGGAATCCTTCAAGAATACAACAATAACTACACCTCAGTTCTAAACAAGTTAGGGTTGGTTATATATGAATCCTCACTGACCGTGTTTCTCCATTTAAGCGCGCTCAACTGATATCATGGAAAAATAGAAAAAGAAAACAGAGAAAATTTCATCACATTTCGAGGATAAAACAAAATGTTCCATATGATTCCCTTCATCTAAATGATAAAAAGCTTATACTTCAAGAATTTAGATCTCCTAATTATTGTCCCCTTCTTCAGCAGACCTTAAAATCATATTTTGTTAAAAAACACAGCCCCGTGCACTAAGTTCTAGCTATGCGCGGGGTTTGGGGAAGAACCGGACTACAAGGTCTGTTGTACGCATCCTTAACTTGCATTTCTGACAGAGGTGGTTTAAACGGCTTGAACTCATTAACTCCTGTTCACATTGCATTTTTTTATTAAAAGATAAAATATTTATAAATTTGGATAGGAGAAGGCTATAAATAAATCATACCATTGAGGTTCAGACAAGTAGCAAAGGTACAATCAATAACAGAAAGAAGAAAACTCAATTCTAAAAACAAGAATCGAGAAGCTTTTTAACTACCAAATAAAGAAAAAAAATGTTTAGAAAAAGGGAAAATAAATAGTTTTGTTGAAAGGAGTTGAAATAATACCTTTTCCTTACATGTAAGGAAGATGGACCCCAAACAATTGGTTGAAATTTGTTTTATGATAGGAAGGGAATAAGAAAGTAGCTTCATCTTATTGTTAGGGATTGATAAATTTATGTGAGAACAAGCGTAATTGTAGCAAAGGTGAACATTTTTTTAGAAAGGAGAAATCCTCGCAAAAAAAATTAAAATAGCATAGAAGGTGAAAATGGAAAAAGTCTTAATTTGTGTGCAAAGGTAATGCTATAATTGTAAGTTTTAATTCATATCAAGAACCGTTTTAGTTTTGCAAAACTCACATCTGTTTTGATTGAAAATATTTGAAACTGATCCAACTGTTTAACAAAAATCTTTATGTATAGATGTGTGTGTATGTATATATACGGAAAGTATTTATTTATACCCGATATTTACGCCAATCGAAATAAATCTAACCTAAAGAGCTACCAATTAAAGTGAGAATTCAATCATAATTTGAGAAAAAAAATTCTTAGGTTTCACGCAAAAGAATAGAATGCCTTAAACCATAGACTAATAAATTGTTGCTTATGACCATCGAATTGACCATAAACGACAGAGGACGTGCTCGTACGGTTCATAGAAGGATATGAAAAAATACTTTTTTGTTGGGAACTTTCACTCCTCTATATTCGAAATATGCCTCTCTAGGAGCATTACGATCTGCAGCTCAAATGATCCCTTATGAAGTCTCTATTGGTCTTATTATTATTGTGCGCCTTGTGAGCGCGTTTGGATCCGCAAAGGCAATCGCTCGGATGTTCCCCTAACCCAACCCGGGAACGGACCGAAGGGAACCGCAGCATGGGGAATGTCCGCGTCTCGTCGCAAGGCTCATTTTTCGTTGTGGATCATAAGGCGGGCAACTTTATCTGATCAAGGGCCGGGGCACAAGGGTCCTGGTACTATCCAGGTGCGAAGAACCCCGGAGGTGACTACAATGAGCAGAAATCTCATCAAATTGTATATATTATTTGAATTTAAACATAACATTCTAGCCATTTTAGTAAATATTATTTTCTATGCAAATTTCCGACGTGAATATAAGTACAAGAAAAATATTAGTTTCAAGAAGAGATTTGTTTAAGTACACAAAATTTTGAATTAGGAGTATATTATGAAACTCAAATTAATTAAGAAAATAATGAATCCAACAACTGAAATACATACTCATTTAGATTACCTAACAAGTAAGGAACAAAAAGATGCATAGAAAAAAATGAAAAAGAAAAATGTACACAAAGAAAAAGCAGTTCATTCCAAACTAATGTAAAGTAATTCATGAAGTAAAGATAAGTTACCAACCAGGCAACCATGGATAAAAATGTGGTTGCCTCTATCATTTGTAACTTGAATATGAACACTTCCATTGGACTACATTGAAGTATTCTGTATGAATTCTTGGCTAAGTATATGTACATAACATCCCCAAGAGAACCAAGAAAAAGAGAAGGGGGGAAGAAAAGCCTAGCAATCAACTTCCTGTACAATAAATCAGACAGAGCTCTCCGAGCCCTTTGCCGCCTTTTTGTCACCCCCAACCTTTCAAAAATCTACATGTGATCCTGAAAGAAATAATTCATTGATTATTTTAATTGATTGAAAGACTATTTATACAAGTTACATATTTTCATAATAGGAGAATCATATTCCTATTCTATTCCTAAAATCTTATTCTACTTGAATATTAATTATACAGTTATGGTAATACAAATATTATGGTAAGTATATAATACTATAACTATTTACACTACAACATTACCTAAAATAGGAGACTAAACTCTTACCTAATTTATCTACATGTACACGGTTTGTTGAAGGAAACCGAGAGACATATATACACAATATACACATGTATATTGTGTGTATATTGTGTATATTTAACACACACTCGCAATCATAGCGAGCAGTCTTCGAACGCTGAGACTGTCCCTAAAATCTTCAAAATGGACCGAGGGAAGACCCTTTGTAAAGATGTCTGCAATTTGATATCTTGACGGGCCATGACAGACGCGTACCTGACCCCGAGCAACCTTTTCACGGACAAAGTGAATGTCCATCTCGATATGCTTAGTGCGTTGGTGCTGAATCGGATTACCAGAAAGGTAGATGGCACTAATATTATCCCAATAAACCAAGGTTGCCTTCTGAATGGGACAATGAAGCTCCAAAAGCAAGTTACGTAACCAGCATGCTTCCGATACCACATTAGCTACTCCTCGATATTCAGCATCGGCACTTGAATGGGATAGAGTCGACTGACGTTTTGCTGACCAGGAGACCAAGTTGTTACCAAGAAACATACAATAGCCCGACGTAGACCGTCTGGTGTCGGGACAGCCACCCCAATCAGCATCCGTATACGAGACAAGTGTAGACGTCGAGGAATGATATAAATGCAACCCATAGTCAAGGGTACCCTGAATATACCGAATGATGCGTTTGAGTGCATTCATTTGCTCAACTCTGGGATCATGCATGAACAAACACACATGCTGGACAGCATACGTAATATCTGGTCGCGTAAATGTAAGATAATGAAGGGCCCCTGCAAGACTGCGATAGCGGGTCGGATCCTCGTAGGGTACACCGACTGCGGCACTAAGCTTGGGCTTCGTATCAACTGGAATGGAAGTGGACTTACAGGATGACATCCTAGCCCTCTCGATGATCTCAGCTGCATACTTCCGTTGAGACAAGAACAACCCATCGAAATGACGAGTGACGACAATCCCCCAAAAAGTAACTCAAGGGCCCTAAGTCTTTCATAGCAAACTCAGAGCTGAGCATGGTCATGATAAACTGGCGTAAGGCATCGGAAGATACAATTAAAATGATATCATCCACATACAACAGAATGTAGGCCAATGACGAACCACGACGGTAGATGAACAAGGAATTATCTGACCTGCTGTGAGTGAACCCAATAGTCGAAACATAGTCAGCAAACCTTGTATACCAGGCCCGGGGAGACTGCTTAAGCCCATATAAGGACTTCTTCAATAAACAGACATGATGAGAATGTTTGGGATCCCTGAATCCCAAAGGTTGATGCATATAGATTGTTTCCTTGAGATCTCCATGTAGGAATGCATTCTTTACATCTAACTGGTGAATAGGCCATGCCTTCGAAAGAGCCAAGCTTAGCACCGTGCGAATGGTAGCCGGCTTGACTACCGGACTAAATATCTCACCACAATCTACACCAACCTGCTGAGTCTTACCATCACCCACAAGTCGCGCCTTATGTCGAGCAAATGAACCATCTGAGTTCTCCTTATGAGCAAAATTCCACATAGACCTGATAATATTAATACCAGATGAACGGGGCACTAACTCCCACGTCTTATTATCAATAAGAGCATTATATTCATCGGTCATGGCAATTTTCCAATTCGGGTCATTTAAGGCAGACACAGGATTACGGGGTAAGGGGGATTTAGGGACATTAGAATGTAAATTAAAATGTCTTTTTTGTTTAAAAACACCCCGTTGACTACGAGTGATCGGTCGATGACTCGAGGGAGAATTGGACGAATTTTGGGAATTTGCTGGGTTCAGGATGGATGGCAGTAGTGGGCCTGCTGGCCCAACTCGGTAATCTGGAGCAGTAACTGGACCCGTTCCAGAACTGGGCTGGACTGGCCCAATTGCTGGAACTGGTCCAGTGGTGGTACTGGTATAGATAAGGGGTGACAGACCAGTGGGGCCAGCAGGCAGTGAGCCCGCTGGAGAATTTTCGGTGCGGTTTACGTCCGAAAAATGTTGAATAACATACGGGGATATACGATCATCCAAAAAATTATACGAACTAGGCACGGGAGTATTACCTTTAGAAAATGGAAATTGAGATTCATAAAAAATGACATGGCGATTAATGATGATTTTATTAGAAGATAAATCAAGCATTTGTAGCCACGATGATTAGATGGAAAACCCAAAAACACACACGGAGTAGACCGGGCCTGAATTTTGTTAATTGTGATGGATGAGAATAACGGATAACAAACACCCAAAACCCGAAGATGAGAATAAGAAGGAGTCTTATTATATAAAATTTGAAGGGGGAAGAATATGTCAGACATTTGGAAGGAATTATGTTAAGAAGATATGTAGCCATTTGAAGAGCATGATGCCAAAAATATGGGGGTACGGAGCATGAATTAATAGAGTGCGGACAATGTTATTTATGGAACGAATTTTGCGTTCGGCTTTCCCATTTTGTGAAGACGTATGAGGACAAGAAAAACGAAAATTGTTCTCATTATTAGCACAGAATTCCCGAAACACCCCATTGTCATATTCTTTGCCATTATCACACTGAATATTTTTTATTTCTAGTTCGAATTGGGTTCTAATGAATGCTCTAAATTTTAAGAAGACGGAAAAAACTTGAGATTTTTTCTCTATCGGAAACATGCATAAAAAGTTAGAATAATCATCCAAAAAGAGAACATAATACCGATGACCCACAGAACTAAGAACCGGAGATGTCCATAAGTCGCTATGAATAATATCAAATGACATTAAAGTATGAGAATTTGAGTCTACAAATGGCAACTTAATAATTTTTTCCAAATAACAAGACTGACAATTTGAAGGATGACTCGTAGCCTTACATGAAATAAAACTATTTTTATCTAAAGACGACAAAATAGATGATCCAGGATGACCAAGACGAGCATGCCACAAGGAAGGAGAGATGGCTGCAAAGGCTGATGACAGGGCTTGACTCGATGGACCAGAACTGGGTGTGATAGGATAAAGATCTCCCCTACTATCACACCTCATGAGAGGACTCCCCGTCTTGAAATCCTTCACGGAAAAACCAAATGGATCAAATTCAATAGAAATGGAATTGTCAGTCGTGAATTTACGGACTGAGACTAAGTTTTTAATCAATTTGGGGCGTGTAGGGTGTTTTTCAAGATAAGAGGTGGATGAGGGGGAGATAACGTCTTATGACCATAACCACGAATTGGAATAGAATTACCATTACCAATAATTATACCGCGAGGGTTGCTTAAATTGAAATAAGATGACAGCGTACCTGAATCGGATGTCATGTGGGTAGTGGCACCGTGTCCATATACCAATTTGGGTTCGGAGGATTTAAACCAAGCGTGTACATTGCAGCTTCGATGTCGGTAGGCGTGGGTGCCGCTGCGTGATGGGCTTGCGGGGGCCGAGGCCCAAGCACTCCTGTTTGCGGTCTCGGCCCAGACTGTTGGCTGTATGTGAACCAGGACGAATTGGGCCTCGGACCGTTGTCGGGTCGCCCACCGCCGATTAGGCGAGAAGTTCTTTGGGTTGAAACTGCTGCTGAGGGACAAACTGGTTGGGCCCAATCTGCTGCTGTGGGGCCCACTGCCACTGCATAAGTGCCTACCGCCACTGCATAGGTGCCCACTGTGGCCCCCAGAACTGCTGCAGCTGCTGCTGACCACCGCGAGGACCCCACCGCCACCACCATTCTATCAGCTGCCGCCGGTGTTGCCGCCGCGATTCTTGCCATTATATTTCTTATTTCCACCCTTTTTGCCGCCACCGTTGTTGCGGTTTTGGCCCGAGTTGTTAGAACCGGTAGGATATACCATGGACTCGGTCATCATGACTACGGGACTAGCACCGGTAGCCGCTCATTTTGCCATGCTTGCTTTTTCGAGTGTAAGCATAGAACGAGCCTGATAAAATTATGGAAGCGGATTGCTTTGCCGAAGAAGCGTTCCAACACCACTATAGGCCTCGGAGAGGCCGGAAACCATTTGGAGGACCAAACGATCGTTCGAAACTGGCGTGCCAACGTTGCGAAGTTGGTCCGCCAATTCCTTTAATCTTTTGCAATAAGCCGAAACATTAGGGAAATCTTCCATATTGACGTGGGAGAAATCCTGCTCAAGGGTAACGACTCTAGAATTTTGATTATCTTGGAATATATCACGTAGTCTATCCCAAGTCGCCTGTGTCGTAGCGTCAGACTCAATAATTGTTTGCAAAAGGTCGGTAGAAATGGTGGAATATATCCACTGAAGAACGGTAGCATCAAGAGTCGACCACAACTTAAGATCATCCTCGCGTTTTGGCACCTCCGTATCCTCAGGAGCCGCGGGGATTATGTGATGGATGACTTGATGCGATCGTTCGTGAATTTTGAACAGTTTGGCCCACGTCGCATATTAGACGTTTTCTATTTCAAGAACGAGATGGATGTTATTCTTGATGTTAGAAATTGTAAGGGCACGATGAAACATGTTCTGGGATGTAGACATATTGATAGAACAATATGAGAATGAGGGATTTGGGAGAAAAAATTGGGAAGAAAAGAGTTCCCGTCGGCACACAAACCGAGAGCAAAATGTCTCAGAAGTGGAGGGAAGTCGACGAAAAAATAAGAGATTAGAGAGAGGATTTTAAGACCTAGACTCTTGAT
Organism: Anisodus tanguticus; assembly: GCA_034509755.1. Lineage (NCBI taxonomy): Eukaryota > Viridiplantae > Streptophyta > Magnoliopsida > Solanales > Solanaceae > Anisodus > Anisodus tanguticus. The sequence continues at coordinate 44,032,666 of CM067543.1, read as the reverse complement.
ACCATGAAAGAAATAATCCCTTGATTATTTTCATTGATTGAAAGACTATTTATACGAGTTACATATTTCCATAATAGGAGAATCATATTCCTATTCTATTCCTAAAACCTTATTCTACTTGGATACTAATTATACAATTATGGTAAGTATATTATACTATTTACACTACAACATTACCTAAACTAGGAGACTAAACTCTTACCTAATTTATCTACATGTACACGGTTTGTTGAAGGAAACCGAGAGGCATATATACATGTATATTGTGTGTATTTAACAGATCCGATGTTTGTTATCCAAAGTATGCTGTAGTAGGAGTGAGCACATTGTTCTCTTTTCATCATTAGACCATCTCCTGCCTCTGAAACTCGTCCTACTCGGAATTTTCTTCCATGGACCGGATTTTGAAGCAATGTTTGTTTCATTCACCTGATGCAAAAGAGATTCAACTGTAGACTTCTTTGTGCCAACTCCTAGAGGTTACGTTGTGCCAAGTTTGAGAATTACAATAAACTTCGAGAGTGCTTTAGCCAAATCAAACTATTCTAAAGAGTGGACTTCTTTTGCAAAATTAATTAGTAGTAGATTACTTATTCTCTTCCACCTCCTACAAGTACATACTTCCAGCAAAAAATTCTATTACGATGACATACCGCCGGGCCACATTGCTGCCAAGAATTTAAATGAAAATCCTGCGCAAAGTATTACCGATTTATGATAAAAAAAAATACTTTGGATAAAAGTAAAGAAGAAACCCAACACGTAGATTATACAGTCTTAGATTATAATACTGACCCATTGTCCTTCTAATGTAGAAGTCAACTCATACATACTTCCACAAACATCGCACAATCAAAGAAATAAGGAATGTAAATTATTATTGGCTTCTTTTATAGAAGTGTTATTTTATATTAAATAGATGATAAAAACCTTACGACATAAATAGAACAATATGAATGAGAAATAAAATTCAGAAAAGAAGCATACCTTTAAATTCGAGCTTAATCGGTGCAAAGTCTTAATCACATACTCGAATCTTATTTCTGTAGGGTTTTTGTACGCAGCGGATATTGAAAACTTGTTTTAAACCCAACAAACGTAGAACTGTTTGACTATAAGGTAATTTAAAACCGTAAATATAAGACTTGAATGGTACTTACATATTTACAATAGCTGGAATCTTTATCAACTATGGGTGCGCACGCGAATGTCCTTTCGATTGCAAGCTCCAAGCTTCAATGTATTCCTCCTTTGGAAAGCTAGGAAATCCGACAGAGGTTCGAGAGAGTGTTTTGATTCAAAATCCAATTTGACTTAATTAAAACAATCATCATTCATTTAAAAATCTTAATTCTAAATCGAATATTTAATACTCTCTCAATACATCCTTAGATCGAAAGAACAATCGACATAGTGTGACCCTACAAGTCTTCTCATATCGACACTAATCAAATTAAGGTCTACGCGGAACTCCTAGACGGCGCCGCAAGACGAACTCAATAGGTGAAGTACGTTTACATGAATCCAGTAAACTTAACCTCTATGTGGTAAGATAAAATTCTTTCATTCACGATACACTCGATCAAGCTTAGGATTTGCCAAGTGTCTATCCAAATGGCTTGATCATTATATCTCATCTATATTGGTTGACATAAAGACCATATTCTAGATACGTCTATTGCGTTGGCCAACGACTTAGTCAACCCAATATCAATGAGAAGCTGAGTTTTCTCTCGAATATACATTCGAGGAATGAATCCTAATCTTGGCTCAACTACCACCTTTAATCCACATCGTAATGTACCCAATACAAGTCGTATCTCAACCTATAAGGCATTTGAGCTTAGGACAGGATCAAAGTTTATTACTATGTAGACAAGGTGTGTATTGACCTCAAGTCTAAGGACTTCTATCTTCCACACGCTAATCATACTTTAGACATGTATAACAAACAATATATCAGCAGGGTATACCAATACTTCCAAAGTATCCATGTGTCCATCACGAGTAGCCATTACTCGTAGCAGGTGAGACATACTACATCCTCTAAGAAAGTGATGCAGACCACATGTCGACTTATCACATATCATCGATAACTCATTCTTGATAATCATTAGTCGAGGCTATTTTAAGAGTTATGTTATAATATTAATATCTCACATTATTAATAACAACGTAACCTCTAGGGATGCATATTATAGAATATTATAAACAATCAACTAATAATTCAATAATTGCAAATGCCAAAATATTAATCTCCATTAATAATAATACGAATGTGTATAACGTATATTTATCCTAATACAGATTGTCTCTAGGACATAAATATACTTTCACTTTCATCTACACAAGACAAATGGACACAACTCTCCTTACTTATAGTAAAGGCGAGTGGCCTTCCGCTCCTTTCCTTCCTTACAATCAAGCAAGTTGCTTTCGCTCCTCGACTTGAGCCGAGTTGGGTGGGGTTTGATCTTTTGCTGCTCTCATTGACCACAGAGGCATGTGAGAGAAAGCGATGAACAATGATTCAATGATTGAAGAGGCTTTGACAAGACCTCGACATTGCTTATGTTATCAAGACTCACTTGTCTTCCGGGGCTTGGGCCTACTACTAGAGATCCCATTAATATGGTAGGAGAATATTGATGATTCGATCGATAATAACTTAATAGATTTATTAGAAGAATGTAAAAAACCTAATAACTTTACAAAGACAACAAACATATTGATGAGGGAAAGATTAAAAAAAAAACAGTACCGCCCATGAAACTTAGGAATTGAAAGTGGCCGGATATTTGACCTAAAATATTTAAAACTGTGTTTAGTTTAAATATTGATGTCTATTAAATTTCATGTGAATTTTACCCTACATATAAAGTTAGGACCATAATGAATATAAAATGTTAACCCTATATCTGAGACACAATATTTCAAGGAATTAGAAGTTTGAAGGTATTACAATTCTATACAAATACGTAAAGGCAAGGATTTTAAGTAATATTTAAATTCGGAGTTCTTGTATTATTCAATTAAGGAAACATATTATAGTCAAAATTTTAATTAATTTCAAAGTCCTAAATAACAGGTTATTATTGCGGTTTTTATTTTGAAAAAAATATATATTATTAGTGTTTATGTATATTAATTTGATAAAACATAATAAATCACAATTTTGTTTATTGTAGAGTCTTTTAATGAAGGACAAAAAGTTCAATCAATATTTCTAAGACCCTTTGTGCTTTTAATATAATATAAATATAAATGTATATTTGGTATAATCCATATACATAAAAGGTATATTGTTTATATACATATAACTGTATAGATATATAAAAGGTATATTTTTTATATACATATAATATTGTAATAAAACCATTATTTATTGCCAGTTTGCCACCATAATTTAAAGAGAGAAAAGTAAAATTACATTTATTAATAAATTAGTACTAATATTTATGGAAAAATCATACTATGGAAGAGAGATAAACGATAACCCCTAAAATTTTGGAACAGGGATTTTCTTATGGAATGTTACTGTTACGAAATGTTAATTAAATAATACTGCTACAATTTTGAATATATTTTTTAAATATTTTCCATTTATGTTTTTCCCCTTTTTTATTGCGGAGTAAAAGTTGGACAAAAATCCTCATAGTTAAAATATGAAAAAAAGCCAAGAAATTTTACTAGATTTTGAACCGCTACTTTTCACGCTCGAGGAATAATTTGTGGAGTTTAAAGATTGCACATTTTTAACTCTCTTCTTTAAAATGGTTACTTCGAAATTTTCAAACTCCAAAAAAAAATTATAGAGTTCAAACTTCATCAAATGAAACTATACGACATTGATCTTGAGTTCGAGAAAGACAAAAAAGATGAAGAAGCAGATCCCTGCCGCTTTCTTCATAAGGACAAAAAGATCACTATAATTAAAGACAAAAAGTGAGTTACTCATGTTTCAGTCCAGAAAAAGTATATCCTAGTCTAAGGTTGATTAGATTAAAATGAGTTAAAGATAATACGTCACAAAACGAACCTTTAAACCCAACTATGAAAAGATTAAGAAGATAACACTTTTATGTGTCGAATGCACAATTCAAGGATCAGTTCAGAATTTCATTAGCATTTCGGAAATGTCACAGAATAGTCATCATTTCAATAATAGTAGCCATTCCTCATAGTATGTCAGTTTTCGAAAAAAATGTAGGAAAATTGACGTGAGAATACAATCGGGGCAAACTATTGGCGCAAAATAATTAAAGTTTTAGCTTTTGACATCTAATATCCCAATAATGCATATCAAATAATGTATATTATGTTGGTACTCTCTATTGTACTTTATAAAGCAGTACGAGAAGTAAGTAACTATTACAATTGTTCGAAAGGATAGATAAATGGTCAATCTTCAAAACTGCCGCAACCTTGTTGTGTCTTGAATCTTGATAACCTTGCAAGGCCAATGTTGAGAACTGCCGCAAGCTTGTTGTGTCTTGAATCTTGATATCCTGAAATCAAGAAACAACTAAATTTGGATGGTTACAACGTTGTGTGTTGAGTCGAGGGATTGCCCTCTGTCCTTAAGACAAGATTGCCCCGTATATATGCTTTTACGTTAGCGGGCAATAGTCTCCCAAGATAAAACAACACTTTAATCTCAACGCTACAAAGCCAATAGGTTGAGCCTGACGAAGAAAACAAATATGACTCGACTTGCTGAAGATATGGAATAGGAAGGAAGAGTTTCTGTCTACTCTTCTCTTTTGTCTTTGTGTATATAGTGTCTCTGTTGTGTATATTTTGTGTATATGTGAAGGTTTGGTCACTGTTTCGAGCAGCCACTATTTTGCTTAATTTCAGTCACAGTTTTGCACTGAATTTCATAAACTGTTTAGCTGAATTTTCAGCCACTGTTTTGCTGAATTTCAATCTATTTTTCGTGTGTTTTCTGTGCTATATTGCTGACTGTTTTTCAGCCTGTTGTGTAGTCCCGAATTGAGCCAACAACAACTCAATATATAGCATGGAGGAGAGATTGTCCAACTGCCAAAAACAAGGCTGTAATGGCCATTAAGGGAGGCCATTAAAACAGCCAAGTAATGACTGTTAATGGCCATTGAAAGAGGCTGTCCAACTGCCCAAGAATGGGCAATTAATGGAGGAGTTAATCAGCCAATCAGCCAAGTAATTGCTGATTAATGCCTTAAAAAATAGTTCCAATGGACGCAGAACCAACTTTCTAGAAACACTGGGGGACCAAACTGTAAATATTGAAACTTCAGGGACCAAACTGTACATATGAAAGAATTCAGGTCCAAACTGTACATATAAAACTTCAGGGATCAAACTGTACATTTGGCAGAGTTCTCTGGTCCAAAAAGATAATATCAGAAAGTCCCCGCATCCTGTGCACTGTACTTTTTCTCGAGTTTTTTCCCACAACTCTTTTGACGTCTTCATGGTGCAATACACAGTATAAAGTGTATCCAACAGACCATTCAGAATGCAGTTTTTGCACATGAAATCACTATGATTCCAGGCATCCAGAGTTAACTTCAGGGATTTGTGACCTGGATATCTTCTCCCACTTTAGTCGTTGTGTTAGACTGAGTGTCTATCGCATCCCCACCAGAAGAAGGATCTTCTATCAGAAAGCGTGATAGGTTCAACGTAGTAAGATATAACAACATCTTTTGTTGTCATCTCTTGAAATTGGTACCGAGAAACTTTTCTGGGCGTTCTCCTTGGAAATTGGCAGGAGCAGGGACAACAACATTCCCTTGAGTAGCAGTAGTAGAACTAGAAGCAATGTTTGAAACAGACATCTTTCGAACACTTAGAGAATTTTGTCTTAAACTGTAGGTATAATTGGTGTCAGAAAGGTTAAACGGAACAAAAACTGAGTCGAGAGATGACTCTCTGTCGTTTAGACAAAATTGTCATGTATATATGCTTTTACGGTAATGGACAATAGTCTCCCAAGATAAAACAACAACAACCAATAATACAAAGCAAGTAAGGTTGATTCTAGCGAAGAAAATAAATATTGAACAGATTGTTGAAGAGAGATGATTTTTTTGTTCTGGTTGTATGTTTGAACTGAACAATAATGTTCAATTTATAGGTGAAGATGAGGGCGTTTCTGACTATTGAAGTCAGATTAGTTGCAACGTTTGGTTATCGTCGAAACTTTCACGATCCAAGCCTGGACCGGACTAGCGGGCGGCGGCGCGCGTGTGGGGCTTAGCCCGAACCCAAGCTCACATAGATCCTCCCTCTTCTTAACATATGGGTTACCCCTTGGGGTTCCAAACCCTTACTCAAAAATAGAGTTTATATAGTGCTCAATCCTTCCATCTTCTACCTATGTGGGAGATTTGTTATTTGGCCAAAACAATCCATATATTCATGTCTCAAACACCTTACTTTGTGTACCAATATCTCTTTCATTCCTTAACGAAATTTGACGATACTTGGCACTAATATCATCTACTCATTTAGTAGATTAGGCATGTGCGAAGAAATGATCTTTTCGACATACGGGATCCACATGTTTAAGTCACTAAAGACGGGAAAAATTCAATCCACATAGTTAAATTTCCAACAGCTATTGCCTATTAGCAATAATAGGTGGTTACGGCCCATGCCAGCACGGGCCCAATACTGTGAAAGTTGAACCGACTCTTTTTTAGTTTTTCTATCTCAACTTATGTGACATTTTTTCTTTTTTAGTCAGTCCCAATAAGAAACTACGTCATGACTTTAAACTTTTCATTTTATCCTTAATAACATGTCATACAAATATCTATGACTTATTTTGGACCATAAAATTAAAAATCTTCTTTTTATTCTTGAATTTCATACTAAGTTAAATACCTTTACATAATTAAAAAGAAAAGAGTATTATATTTATCATTAAAATAAAGAGATAAAATTTAAAACATGACAGTTTCCTATATAAAAGTCCAAAAGGACATTAGTACATTATCTAGTAGAACTATTCTAATCTTATAAACAATATACACATAAGAGGAGGTAAAGTAGAAATCTATTCACAGCATGAATCGACTTCGGTCTTTGTGTTAACTTATTTGCCTCTAAATAAATGATATGATCTAAAGTAGCGTCTACCTATTAATGTATGTGCAAGAACGAGAGATCCAACACTATTTTTCAGTGCATGCAATAATCAGTAACTCAAAGGAGTATTAGACTTACTCCTCACAGAGGCCAAATCTTATAATAAATACTTCTTCTGTTTCTTTTTATTTGACCCAACATTTACTTGGTACTCTCCTTAAAAAGTATTTATTAGCGGATTTATTTTACAAAATTAATCTTATTAATTATATTTTGAAAATCTTAATTTGATTAGTAGTACTTTATGTAGTTACTTAATGAAAAAAGTAATAGTGAAAAAAATAATAAATCTCTCTTAATTTGTTAAAATAAATAAATAAAAAATATTATATTTTTAGTATACTGACCAAGTAAAAAGGAAGAAAGGAAGTACATCACATCTATTTATCCATAAGCTTTTACTATTTAATTATAATTAATAATTAATATAAATTATCACCTTATTAAATCACCTTATAATAAATTTACACATTTTTATAAGCCTGATATAAATATGTATTTACCCTTCATGAGATTCAAAAGTAAATAGATGGAGGAAATGAGACTAAGTCGTACGTCTCTTTGGAAGTTCAATGGCCCCACATATTAATGACCCATAGGGCATGATCTGTAATTTAACAAGAAAGGATACACTTTTTATTGAATTGTTAGTAAGGTCCAAATAACAAAGCAGAGAAAACAACCATCCTAAGCAAGCTAATCTTGCAAAAGTATGTCAAAGACTAAAATATCCTTAAAATTTTCATATATTCCCATATATTACGAGGGCCTCTTTGAACTCACAGTTCTGGGCTCATTCTAACTTCGAGAAGGTTACGTACATAGTCATTCGGCCCAAAAAGAGATATCTAAAGCTAATGGGCAATAGAAAGTCCGAGGTCCGCACTCATTTAAGCTAATATTTCTAGCTCCTCTCATTTTCTTTGTTTAGAACTTTTTTTTAAGGCCAAATCCATCGCCAGCCACATGTGGTCGTTCAAATTTGTCACTTGAACACCTCAAATAACCCTTGTTCCATCTAGATACTTCAAGTGGGTCTTTGATGTGCCATTTAGACACTTTTAAACGTGCTATCACAAGAAAAGAAATTTTAAAATACCGCCATGCACTTCTAAACGTTCTATCATAATTTTCAACTTTCTAAATTGCAAAAGTATCCTTCAAATTTCAATCATCGCCCATACTACCCTTCATCCATGTAGTATAGAGATGGTTAAAAGTACATAGGCTTTGAATCGTTTTGTTTCCACATTTTATGCAATTGAGCTTAGACATGGAATTTAACGTCCAAGTTAAATTTATATATTAATTGTACAGGTAAAAATGATTCTTCCCTCCAACTTTATTTTAAAAATCAAATTTTCATGGGTGCAACTTAGACAATAAGCTTTATTGGTGTAATATTTTGGCCAAGCTTATTTTTCTCCAAAAATATTTATTTTAAAAAATTGAGGTACTTGACCAAGCTTCGGGGAGAAAATAAGTACTTTTAAGGAGTAGCAGAAGTAGTTTTTCAGAAGCTAAAAAAATAGTTTTTGCCCAAAAATACTTTTTTGAATGAAAAGTATTTTTCAGAAAAATATATTAGAAATACTTTTTAAACATTTGGTCAAACACTAATTGCTGCTCAAATGTATTTTTAAAATTAATTAGCTAAAAACAAAATGTTTCTCACTAAAAGTACCTTTTTAAAAAAGCACTTTTGAAAAAAAATACTTTTCAAAATAAGCAGATTTTAAAAGTTTAGTCAAATAAGCTAATTTTCCATCTCAAACCGTCGAATGATGCTTGCGTTAACTCAATAAACAGTCATACTTCCGCTGATAATTCTTATATGTTATTTCAAGCCAAAATGATTTGGTCCCAAATATTTTAAACTTTAAATAATTAAGAAAATATAATTTTTTAATTCTATTTTTACTATTTTAAGATTATATACCGTCAAACCTCTTTACAATATCAAGTAAGTGGTTTGTCCATATTTTTGTGAGTGATATAAAAATGCAATAATAGAGACATATAGTATAATATGAAAAAATTGTTTCAAAGAAATATGATTGTCATTATGAAATGTTTTTAAAAAAAAGTTATTATGAAATATTATTATAAAGTATAACTATTATAAAGAGATGAGTCAAATACTCCTAAGTCCTAATTAATAATGGGTAGTTGGTTGGAAACAAGTTATTATCCTGGAATTAGTTATTTCATTCTCCCATAAGGATAAAATAACATTACAATTTTAGGATAACTAGTTTCGAAATTAGTTATAACTTATACCATGATATTGTTCCAACCAAACATGGGATAAACATATCTTAAATTTTATCTCGGGAATAATTATTCCTTATTACCAAACGAGCCATAAGAGTATTCTTTTAACGAGTATGTTAGAATGTTAAACCATGTACAGAAAGGACCTGAATGAGTACATTTTATTTTCTTGTTAATTTTTTAAATTAAACAACAAAAAAAAGAAAAAGAAAAGACCCCTAATAGGACAAATACTAGGTTCAATTGTGACTTTTATGATTTATAAAGATGTCTTGTCTTTTTCCCGTAAAACAAAAACTAAGATTTCCTTCAGACATTCTCTGTGTCAGCTTTGAGATGTAGACGTAACGCCACGTGTACATAACATTAAATCGTCAATCTAACGAACAACGACCTTAACGAGTTCGGGTCAAGTTCCGAATCCGGTTCCTGTTTGTCTACCACCTGGCAAGTTTCATCCATGGCAATGATCAATCATACAATCTCATTTTCATTACATTCTAATACCTAATTGTTTCATTTTTTCAACCTTAATCAATTTACTGTCACTTTACCTACTCTAAATCTTGATTTCTCCCTAATAATAATATTAATTATTATAATTTTCTTCCTCAATATCTAATTTCAATTGCAAGTGAGCTGCTTTAATTTTAACAAAAAACCCAGCTCCAATTTTGCATTGATTATTGACCCGTTATTCCATTTGGGTTAATTTTTATTCATTGTAATGTCATATTGTGGAAATTTCTTGAGGATCCATTGAGACATTTTATCGATCAATTGGTGTGCATTGGATGTTAAGGGGGAAACCAAGGGGTTTTGGATGCGATTGATAGAGAAACGGCGCCATTAGATGGCGCTGTTCAGACGATTCTTCTACCGGAAGCCGCCGGATAGGCTTCTAGAGATCTCTGAACGGGTCTATGGTATGTTTTTCCACCCCAAATTCGCTGTTGTTGGCGTTTCTCTGTAATATTTGAGCCTCAGAAAAAGTGGTATATAGCCTACATTTCAGTTTTTGAGCCTCTGAACAACACTTTTGGCTTAGGTTTTCAGTTTTTACAAAAATTGAAACAACTTTTCTCTAATGAGTTTAGGTTGAAAATGAGATATTCAATTTTTTTCCAGCTGTTTTTGAAATAAACACTTAATGATCATCGTCATGGTTAGCTACATTTGTAACTACACCCTACACATTTCGAAATGTCCCTCGTTCAGTTTAACTATGACAATATCACAAATTGCTTTGTAGTTGAAAAATAAGTAGTGCTTCAGCTTGTTGTTAAAGGAATACTGAAAATATGATGGTCCATCATTTTGGTAGTTTGCCTAGCTATTGGTCTCTATGACTTGGAAGGTGAACTTGTTCAAGATACCATGTTACAATTTTAAGTGATATCTGTAAAGCTTACTATCTTCATTATCTTAAAGGTGGATGTAATTTAGACCAATAATATATGAGGTTGGTTTTATAACTATTGATGCTTCTTTTTTCTTTTTCTTTTAATTCACTCTTTGCAGTGTTTGATTGTTGCTTCTCAACGGACGTATTGGACGAATATGAGTACAAGACATACATGGGAGGTATTGTAGCTCAGCTGCAGGACCATTATCCCGATGCTTCTTTTATGGTTTTTAACTTCAAAGAAAGAGAGCATAGGAGCCAAATATCAGATATATTAACGCAGTATTATATGACTCTCATGGATTATCCTCGACAATATGAGGGGTGTCCTGTATTGCCACTGGAGATGATCAAGCACTTCTTGCGATCCAGTGAGAGCTGGCTTTCACTCGAGGGCCAACAAAATGTGTTGTTGATGCACTGTGAGAGGGGAGGGTGGCCTGTACTTGCTTTCATGCTTGCTGGCCTTCTTTTGTACAGAGAACAGTACACTGGCAAGCAGAAGACACTTGACATGGTATACAGACAAGCTCCTAGGGAACTTCGTTATGTTTTATCACCTTTGAATCCACAACCATCTCAGCTTAGATATCTTCACTATATCACCAGAAGAAATATTAGCTTAGATTGGTTGCCATCAGATATACCTTTTGCTTTAGATTGTATTATACTCAGGGTCCTTCCTCTATTTGATGGTGGGAGGGGCTGCCGACTGGTCGTTCGTGTCTATGGTCTGGACCCTGCTTCACCGACGTCCAATAGGAGTTCTAAACTCCTTTTTTCAACTTCAAAGACAAAGCAACATGGTCGACTCTACCGACAGGTAACACTAAGCTTCAAAAGTTTGAGACTTACAGGTAATTAGTTGAAATCTGAAGTATTCTGCTGACTTCTCCTTTCCAGGAAGAGTGTGCACTGGTGAAAATTGATATCCATTGTCGTGTCCAAGGAGATGTTGTTCTTGAGTGCATGCATTTGGATGATGATCTAGTGAGGGAAGAAATGATATTCAGAGTTATGTTTCACACGGCATTTATTCGCTCAAATGTTTTGATGTTAACTCGTGATGAAGTTGATGTCCCATGGGATGCAAAAGACCAATTTTCTAGGGAGTTCAAAGCAGAGGTTTGGTATTTATTCCTCTGAACTTGGCTCTTTTTTCATTATCCTTTAACAGGGAACTATAGGAGTTGAAGAATGCTCATTACTGTATCAGGTACTCTTTTCGGATGCTGATGCTCTTCCATCTATTATCACCATTGAAGCACCAGTTGAAGATGATAATGAGACTGAAGGTGCTTCACCAGACGAGTTCTTTGAAGTGGAAGAGATATTCAGCAATGCTGTTGATGAGCAGGATGGAAAAGGAGAATCTGATGCCCATTCAGTTCAGGACAGTATTGAGGATGATGACAGCATTGAAATACGGAAAGAAGAGTTGGAGAATCATGCCTTTCAAGACTGTGCAATCGTTGAAGTTAATCGTAAACTAGAAGGAAATATGGATTCTACTCAACAAGCATCAAAAACAAATGGTTTAGGGGATAATGACAAATTGAAAAACTCCAAAGCTGTGATATCTGATGTTTCTAGTCACAAGGACTCAGAAGCAGAAACACCGGGGGCAAGTGTCATGTCAGAAGAAGGGGAGAATAAGCAAGATATAGAAGGAACCTTTAGACAGGAGAGGCAGGGTTCACAGTTGACTGCTGATATCAATAATGAAAAGAATGAAAATGCACCTTCATCTATAAAGAAACAGCTAGCATCCAACTCCAAACTTGCTGCTGATGGGATTGGACCTAAAAGTAAATCTAAACAGAAAGAATCTCTGGGCACTATGTCGCGACTAGCAAATCCAAATGCAGTGTCTCGGTGGATCCCTTCTAATAAAGGTTCTTACACTAATTCAATGCATGTGGCATATCCACCATCAAGGTATAAGAGTGCTCCACCTGTGCTTGCTGTTACCAAGGATTCTCATTTTGGGTTTAAATCAAAATTGCCCTCTCCTCGAGCTTCTTCAGAAGCTAAAATTGTAGCTGGAGCAGGTCGTATTCCAAAGAAACGCTCCTCATGTCCTGCATCATTAGACATGTCAACAGTCAAGGAGGCACCTGTTGCAATGACCTCTTCATCAGAATCAGCTGAAAGCCATGCACTTCACCTTCAGGCATCCCCTCCAAGTCCCCTACTTTCTTCATTGCCTTCATTTCAATATCCAAGCACTTTATCACTTGAATTGCCTCCTATTCAGGAAGCAAGTACTAACATGCTAGCTTCCACAACGCCACCAGTGTCTTCACCGGAAAGACATATTATAACTGCTTCTTTGACCCACCACTCCTTCCCTCCCCCACTTCCACCCCCACCTCCCCCTCCACTTCCGCCTTCTCAATTCCTATCGCTTAGTCACAATGTCAAATCCTTATTACCACCTCCACCTCCGCCTTCCCCTCCCCCTCCACCTCCTCCTCCACCATCAAATGGCTTGAGAATGACTCATACGGATAGCTCTCATAGTCATAATGTCAAATCCTTTGCACCACCAGCCCCGCCTCCCCCTCCACCTTCCTTTCCATCACCAAATGGGTTGAGAATGAGTCATATGGGTAGCTATCCTCCTCCTCCGCCACCTTTACCACCCACATTATCTACTGTACTAAGAGTTGGTAGGGTATTGTCACCAACCCCCTCACCTACTTCTTCTCTAAATGTGGCTTGTGCAACTTCCTCCTCGGTAGCATTAAGTGCACCTCCACCTCCACCTCTATATGCACCCACTCCACCAAAGCTAGCTAGCTTTGGGATGTCCACTCTACCACCACCACCTCCTCCCCCTCCTCCTATACCTGCAATTCATGGTGCTCCTCCACCACCTCCACCATTTCCCGTTGTGCCTAGAGTTACTTCTTTGCTAACAATGAGTGCTACACAATCACCACCTCCTCCTCCTTCACCTGTACTACCTCCTTTACTTGGTGCTTCAGCTTCACCTCCTCCACCACCTCCTATGCAAGTTTCTCCTCCTTCACAGAGTGATTCAGTTCCACCAACCTCAACTCCTTCACGAAATGCACTTCCCCCACCTCCCCCACCTTTACCTCCACCAAGAAATGCTCCGGCCCCGACTCCACCTCCTCCACCCCCCCTGTTTTAAGAAATTCTCCGTCAATTCTACCTCCACCACCTCCACCCCTACCTCCTTCAAGAAATGCTCCAACTCCCCCTCCCCTTTCGTACAATACTCCACCTGCACCAACACCACCTTCAATTCTTTTTCCTCATCCTCTTCCCATCCAATCTACTTTATTTGGAGCACTACCACCGCCACCTCCTTTGCATGCTGCACCTTTACCATCTCCTCCATTGTCGGCGGCTCCACCGCCCCCGCCTCCTCCTCTATTACCAGTAGTTCCACCGCATCCTCCTCCTCCTCCATTACCAGAAGCTCCACCTCCACCTCCAGCTCCTCCTCCTCCCCCTCCTCCTCCCCCTGGTGGCGACCTTCCAGCTCCTCCACCTCCCCCATATGGCGGCCCTCCAGCTCCTCCACCTCCCTCATATGGCGGCCCACCAGCTCCTCCACCTGTCGGCCCACCAGCTCCTCCACCTCCCCCTTATAGCGGCCCACCAGCTCCTCCACCTCCCCCTTACAGCGGTCCACCAGCTCCTCCACCTCCCCCTTATAGCGGCACACCAGCTCCTCCACCTCCCCCTTACAGCGGTCCACCAGCTCCTCCACCTCCTCCTTATAGCGGCCCTCCAGTTCCTCCACCTCCCCCTTATGGCGGCCCACCAGCTCCTCCACCTCCCCCCTACGGTCCACCAGCTCCCCCCTGTGGTGGCCCTCCACCTCCTCCTCCTCCCCCTGGTGGAGAGTCTCCATCACCTCCACCTCCCCCCGGACCTCCTCTTCCCCCTGGTGGAGCACCACCTCCTCCAACCCCTCCCGGAGGTGGCACACGTGGTCCACCTCCTCCACCACCTCCAGGAGGTAAAGCACCGGGTCCACCTCCTCCACCACCTCCTGGAGGTAGTGCACCTGGTCCACCTCCCCCACCTGGAGCTCCAAGACCTCCAGGTGGTGGACCTCCCCCACCGCCACCATTTGGCTCTAAAGGACTTGCGGCAGCCGGCAGCGGACTTCCTGCTGGGAGAGCTCCAGCACTTTCACGGACAAGATCTAATTTAAAGCCATTGCACTGGAGCAAGGTAACCAGGGCACTACAGGGAAGCCTATGGGAGGAACTGCAGAGACATGGAGAGCCTCAAGTGTAGGTTCAAAGCTTTTTTAGTTTGACAGTGCTTATATTCTACTCACTGAAATACTGATAATTTTTGTTCCAAATCAAGTGCACCAGAGTTTGATGTGTCAGAAATTGAGGTTCTTTTCTCTGCCACCCCCAAGTCAAGTAGTTCGAGTAAATCTGGAGGAAAAAAGAAGTCTGCTGATTCTAAACCAGACAAGGTTCAGCTGGTAATAAATATGACTCAATGCCTTTCTTTTAGGAACAGTCTGCAAAGAATCTAAAAGATAAAGAATGCTATTTATTTTTATGGTTTATTCTTGTGATCTCTCCTGGTCCTTTCATGTTTACTTCTTTTTTTTTCTTTGCCAGATCCCTCTTAGATGATTAACTGTAGTTGCTTTCTATGAGAATTTGGCATTGGTTATTTTGAGGAACTCTTTTTTTTATTATTTTCGTGTTCTTTGACTGCTCACATGAGTTCTTCTTTTCCTAATTTCTCCCCTTTGTATTTCTGTGGTAGATTGACCTAAGAAGGGCAAATAATACTGAGATTATGCTCACAAAGGTGAAAATGCCACTTCCAGACATGATGGTTAGTTTAGTTCTTCTCTTAAATTTTTTCAGTTTTCTTTAGTTTTCTTTTTTGAAGGCTGGTCTCCTTTATTTTTACAGAAAAATAACACCACCCTATCCTGATCGCGCACGCCCACACACAGAGAGAAAGGGGAGAGGGGGATCAAGTCATGGAATATAACTGAATAGGATGGTGGGATCCTATATCTATGTTTAGGATAGTGAGAGTCTGTCTTCAAATGTTCTGAATTTCACTTCTTTCAGCTCATCTAGAAGTCACATACTGCACTGTACGTATCAAACTTTAACATTGCTCATGTCTAATAGTATAAGGAAATACTGATCCCTAGTCAGTGACCTAACTTGATTATCTTGCTTTCTTCCATTATCCTACTAGATTAAACATTTCTTCCCGATCACATCACAATAAAATCTAGAGGCTAAATATATGTGTTGTAATCTAGAGAAAAAAGAGAAGTAGTGACAAAGGAAAGCTAACCGGTCATATGGCCTCATATAAGCATGGTTCACATAATTCAGACTACTTTGGGGTTATACAGAAAGATTAAATTCATGGGGGGGGGGGGGGGGGCAGTCAAACTACCCATCCTTATCAAGTCATAGTACAAGAGATCATTTATTTTTCCTCCTTTCCTTTAAGCTTGAAAAGAATATAACAATACCTGGAAGTAGCGGGAACAATTGAGATAGATTGGTATTAGCTCTTAATCCAACTTACCTTTCATTCTAAAGAGAAGAAGAATTTCTCAGGCTGTCGGAATCCTCAGCCTCGAAAAACTGAGGTTGTTATGTTGATGTGGCAATTACTTTGTTGTTAACTAGACTTTTCATTGTGGTTCAAATGGTCTAGGACCCCATGCAAGATGCTGAGACCTTGTAGGACTTTCCTTTCTTCTACTACATTTCCTTCATCTTTCTATTTTTTCTTTTGACTATTTTGGTCCTTTGATATGCAATGTGGCAAATTTCAGGCTACAATCAGTCCTTCTTTATCAAGGTGTACCAGATATGTGTAAAACCTGAAATCAGGGTAGACGGAGAACAGAAAATAGAATAAGAAATTTTCTTTCCTCCATGGTTGTACATACTGGGCTCTACTTGGTAGACCTAGGTGATTCCCTTTCTCTTGAATATTCTTGCTCGTTCCTAGGTGATTTCAGTATAGAAGTGCGATGTTTAGAGAACCCATAATTTGCATGAAAAGACAAACTTTTAACAAATAAAAGGCATTATTTTGAGTTGGAATGAAATGGGCCCCAATAAAGCAAAATGCACATCAAGCACGCATATAGCATACCTACTGGTCTTAGATTGATGCCAAGCTGATTGATTAATATTCTCGCTTGTCCTCCCGATGTTCTCTAGTCCTCTCTTGTTATGCAATGACAATGGTTCTGTTATGGCCATAGGCAGCTGCACTGGCAATGGATGAGTCTATTTTAGATGCCGATCAAGTGGATAATCTGATAAAGTTTTGTCCTACCAAAGATGAGATGGATCTTCTTAAGGTAAAGTTTACTGATCTGTAGATCTTATTTCAGCTGACTTTGATTTCTCGTTCTTCGCTGCTCCTCTACTTCTTTCAGTCTCCCCTCTCTCAGTTGATATCTCTTCAAAGTATATATATTTTTACTTTAAAATCTCTTAAATGATTGTTTACTAATACAACTGCTAAGGGTTACACTGGTGACAAGGAGCTGCTGGGAAAGTGTGAACAGGTTAGCACATCAATTTTACAGTTACTATCTAATAACTTCATGATGATGGTCTTTGTTTTATGTCATATTTTATAAATGCCTATCGTTTTCAAGTTTTCATCTCTCTTTACTGTGATATGTCGTCATGGGTGCTCTATGAAGTTGGGAGTGGTTTTCAGGCAGATAAATTTTGGAACTGAAGTGGTGTTAAAGCAACCTTTTGTAAACTTATATTTGATGATTGGATCATAGATTGGTGCAATGTAACTTCATGATGATGTACTAGGTTAGCCATGGTAGCTAGCCTTCCGTAACAGGACAAGTCTGCACAATCTGAAATCTTCTTTTACCACCTAATAGCATCAGTAATCTCAACTAACTTCTGTTTGAAAGAAAAAGAGGGTCAGTCGGTGGGGGGAAATTTTGAACAGGGCCAATATGCTTATTGTTTTTTCTAGAAGGTAACAACTGCTTCATTTTAAATGTTTAACTGCAGAATAGTTCTTTGGTCAACCTAAGTTTTCTTTGATATATAATATTGGTCTATTAGTGGGATAAGATTGACATACAAATATTCTTGTTATTTTATAGAGAAGAAAATGAGGCTTCTTCTGCATGCTCTGCTACTATATTGAAGTTGTGTGACCATCTCATCTAATAGCTTAAGGTCTTATAAAGAGTAGACTTTTATTTATTTAATTATATCTCAACAGATTATAAGTCATAACATGGATGAAAGATGAGCTCCTAATGAGTTCCAATATTCTGATAGCAAAATCAAGGGTCCAATCCTGTCAAAGTCTACTATGTGTCCTAACGACTATTATTTAGTCCTAGCCGTTTGCTCTCAAAGTATGCTGCTTGTCTGTAGCCTACTGCCCCATTTAAAAGTTTTTACCAACTTCTGTAAAAGCATCCAGATAGTTGTCTATGAGAGACATAGTGAGAGTGGTGAAAAAGAAGAGTGTCAATGTTGATAGGGAGCGCAAAGAAGATGAGAGGAGGTGGGAAAGCAGAGAGCCAACGAGCATGTTGCATCAATTGGTGTTTTAATAATAAGGGAAAGAACTAGGAAAAGGAAAACAGAAAAAGAAAAGAGAGAAAAGGACTTCTTTGATCTAGGAAATATATGAATAACTTTGGCAACTGGTAGAATAGAAAGGAGGGCTAGACATATTTGAGAATGTAGAAGAAAGAAGGATGGAATTGCTTTGACATAGTTTAGAACCTTGCACTTCTCAGGTATACTGACACCCATTAACCATTGTGCCACCTTAGTACAATTGGAAGCTGTTCTTTTTCTTTGGCTGGTGGGATATCTTAACCAGCACCGCAACCCAACATTATGAAATTAACAATATTACATAATAAAGTTTTCCAAATCTAAAATGACGAAATCTCATTGACCAAATTTAATTGCTCGGGCAGATATTTAGTTCTGACCAAATGATGAACATCTCTTGAGTTCTAAACAAATGATTAACAACACTAGTGGCCGTCCCCTGTTGAAAAAAGGATTAATTATTTCGAATTTCAATGTTTTAGAGATAACTGAGTTGAGAGATCATGGCAGGTGACAGATTTTCATGATTATGACGCCTTTAACAATGTTAACACCTTCTTATGATTGAATGATTAGAGTGATTAAAGTCCAATTTATGATGTACTCCCTTATTCCATAATCAAGTTTGGGAAATTCTTGTAAGAATTGTTTCTTTTCCCTGCCTCAGACGTCTTGCAATTTCAAGATTTGAGGATTAGCTGATACTTGCTTTCATTTTACAGTACCTTCTAGCTTAGATCCCATGCTTCTCCGGTGTTCCTGATTTTACCTTTGACTGTCAGTTCTTTTTGGAGTTGATGAAGGTGCCACGAGTAGAGTCGAAATTAAGAGTGTTTCTCTTCAAGATTCAGTTCAAGTCTCAGGTTTGGGTACATCTACAAATCTTCCGTACTAAAGTAATTTCTGTCTCTCTGAATTTAGCTTCATTTCAGGTGGCAGACTTCAAGAAAAGCTTAAATACTGTGAACTCTGCATGCGAAGAGGTAATTTGCCAGGTTCTGTATATCTCTTCTTTGTTCTTTCTTTTTATCTTATTTTTAACAGAACTCAATGTGGCATGTAGCAGGTCCGAAATTCTTTAAAATTGAAGGAGATATTGAAGAAGATTCTGTTTCTAGGGAATACATTAAATCAGGGAACTGCCAGAGGTAGGAATTCCTGTCTTTAGAATGTGTCTATGAGCATTACAAGCATTTTATTTTTTCAACCATTGATGCCCATCATGTAGGTTTTCAAAACCTTCAACACTCTTAAATATAAAGTAATTGGGAAAATTCTATTTTCTAAATGCAATAATGGATTTTTTTGAATGCTGCAACTATGGAACTTAATGCTCTTTGGTTATGGGTAAAATTCAAAACAATAATTGCTAGTTGGTAGAATGGGAAATACTTTTTAATGAATTCAGGGGAAGCTTGGTTTCAATTGTTTATATCATTTTCTACTTAAATAAGTAGCATAAGACTTGACCCTACATATGTTGTTTGGTAGACCAAAATTAGTTGAGGTGGCAATATGAATCCTCTATATCCATTCTTCTCAATTGGGGTTCATTTAGTTTCATAAGTTCAGAGTGCAAACTGATAAAGTTAAGTCACATATTTCATTAATTTGCTAGGTTTTGGAAATTTTTGAAAAAGAAACTTTAAACACATTGAGAGATGACTCAATATTCAGGATCCTACTGTTCTAAAACAAGTATCAATATAACTCCTGCATATACTATTACAATATGTAATTTGAAATGGTAAAATGAGTCCAAGAAGCTTAATTTAGTCATGATGAGGTGTAGGCTTGTTTATACCTTCATGGACTTAAGTTATCAGATTGGATAACACTTCTCTTTTTTGTTGCTTGGTAAATAACTCTGTTGGTCCATAATACAAGGGGACGGTGAGATTGATGATTATGTCGTACATTGTATTGGAGCAGGGTGGATAAAATGGAGGCTCGCCTCTGGGGTGCTTTGCAATAAGAAAGTGCCGCCTAGGCGGAAAGGTAAGTTCAACAGAGTGGTGATTAGACCAACATTGTTGTATGGGGAAGAATGTTGGCCAGTTAAGAACACTCGCATCCCGAAGATGTACCGGAGATGAGGATGCTCAGATGGATGTATGGTCATACTAGGAGAGATATGATTAGAAGTGAAGTTATACGGGACAAGGTTGGAGTGGCCTCCGTGGCGGACAAGAGGAGGGAGGCGAGAGTGCGAGACTGAGATGATTCGGGCATGTGAAAAGTTGTGAGAATGCGCTAGTTAGGAGGTGTGAGAGATTGGCGGTCGTAGGAGTTAGGAGAGGTAGAGGTAGACCGAAGAACTGGAGGAAGGTGATTAGACAGGACATGTTACAACTTCAGCTAACTGAGGACATGACCGTAGATAGGGAGATTTGAAGGTCGAGGATTAGGATAGAAGTTTAGTAGGTAGTTGAGTTTTGTCGCGATGTGTGAGAGGTGGGGGGCTAGCCTTTCTATCTCCTCTTCTCCTTTTCTTAGTAGTAGTATTTAGGTATCACGTAGATCATTATTCCTATGTGTGTATTACTCTGTTCTATATCTAGATATTTTGTTGTGTTATTTTTCTTGCAATCCTGCATTGACTACATTCTTTTTGAGCTGAGAGTCTATCGGAAACAACCTGCCTCTCTGGCCCACATAGGTAGTGGTAAGGTCTGCGTACATCCTACTTTCCCCAGACCCCACTTTGTGGGATTACACTGCGTATGTTGTTGTTGTGGTAAATAACTCTGTTCATCTTCACTTCTCAGCTTTTCCAAGTCAGTAGAGTACTAACAAAATGTTGACTCATAGTTTTACTCCAAAGTTAGGTGATTTTGCCATTTTGGGATCCGGAAAGCTTAAGTGTAGATCCTAATTTTGGAAAAATAGTCAGTGTTTTATGAGTATAAATACGAGTATAATAATTACTTACTACTGCTTCTTGCACTAAGAACATTATTCTTTATTGTGGCTGAATTAGTTCGATGGAACTTAAGACCTGATTTCATGTTGAGGATATTATAAGATGTGTGAACAAGAAATTTGAAGTTTGGGATATTAAACTTTCAAGACTAAATTCCATGTAATTCCTTACTCCAGGTTCTGCCATTGGATTTAAGTTGGACAGTCTTTTGAAGCTCACTGATACACGTGCTACTAACAACAAGATGACACTCATGCATTATCTTTGTAAGGTACTGTCCATTTCATCTTTGCTGTTTCCGAAAAGCTTCTTGTTGTTCACACTATTCCCCTCTGTTTAATTATTTATATTTTGAGAAGATAAAATTATATTATTGATTATGGGGAGAAAGCTCGCATACATGTGGTATACCAAACAGTAGAGAATCTACAAGGAAATATGATTAGAGATACCCAATCTTTTATAGAAACTGGATGGGTGCACCAAAAGGTAATAAGGGACAAGAGGCTATTAAAATCACTTTTTTATCACTTCAAAATCTCTCATATTTTTCACTTTTCATGCAACCCACATGACTGCTAGTGGAGAAACATCCCAAGCTCTTTATCTTCTTCTTTCATCATTTGTCTTCTAAATGCCTTGCTGAACAATGCCCCCTTCATGGTGTGTGGCATCATCCATTGCAGGCCGAACCATCTATGGATTTGCCACCACAAACTAGTATCTGACACTGTGAAAGGAGGTGATCCACATCTTTGCCCAAATTCTCACAAATAAAAACCAACAAACGTATAGAATTCTCATCTTCTTGTTTACAGCCGTCAGAATCACACCCGTTGTTACAAACTAAGTGAAGAAGCACACCTTTCTTAGCACCCTGGAAATCCAATCGATAAATGTGGAATTGCCGATTCGTCTCTGACCATGAGTTTATTATGATGAAACTATATTAAAACAACCCACTACTCTCCATCTTCCACCTTGCAGAATCCTAGTTGTCATGCTAAAAGCTTTGTTTATATAGCAATTCAACTATTATTTTGAAACTCCACAACCTCCCAATCTTGAAGGTTCCTTCTAAACTTTCTGTCCAGTGAGACTCTCGTTCATGTAACCTTTGAACCTGTTGAATTTTCATCTCTTTCTTGCTGGAAATGCTAAAACTGTTAGGCGATGTGAATCTCAATGCATTATCTCCACACCACTTGTGCCCCAAAAAATAACCCTGCTACCATGTAAGTGATACTATTACCGAATTTTCCCCAACCTGCAAAATATTCTTCCACAGGCCGCACCCCAAGGGGAGTGTATGTTTTATTTGTCCTCCATTCTCCTTTCGCAATCCATATTTTGTCTGTCATCTCCCTCGATAGAGTGGGCTCCTCCATCTCAGAACTTCATAGCCATTTCCCTAATAAGGCCTTGTTAAAAACCAGGAGATCTTTCATCCCAAGGCTATCCCAACTCTTTGCATCGTTACAGTCTCTCAATGAATCAAGTGAAACTTCCTAACTCCATTTGCTGAGAACCTAAAGGAAATTCCTTTAAAGACTTCCCAATTTTCCTGTTATACTGGTGGGTGCTTGTAACAAAGACATAAAGTACGCGAAAATGCTCGATAGTGTGCTCTTGATTAGTACTTCATTTCCTCGCTTTGACAAATACCTCCGTTTCCATCCTGAGCATTTTCTTAGTCTTTCTATCACTGCATTCCATGCCGGTTTTTCCTTGTTGGATGAGCGTAGGGGCAAGCCAAGTTAGCTTCTGGGAAGAGCTCCAAACTTAGGAATGAAGCACTTGTATTAAATCATCATGTTCTCAACTTTGCCCACTAGGATGATTTCACACTTTTTAAAGTTGATCTTGAGACCTGACACCATCTGAAACCATATAACGTATTTACATCAAAATACTGAAGTGTCATCCGCAAATAATAGGATTGAAACCATCACGTGTTGTCATCCCCCAATCGCTGCAATGAAGCCCCTTAGGTAACGACTTGTTATAGCTTATCCATCATTTTGCTGTATGCTTTCATTACCAAGATGAACAACATAGGAAATAATGAGTTCCCCTATCTCAAGCCTCTCGCAGAAATGTGAGGTAAGGCTACGTACAATAGACCCTTGTGGTCCGGCCCTTCCCCGGACCCCGCGCATAGCAGGAGCTTAGTGCATCGGGCTGCCCTTTTTTTTTATCTCAAGCCTCTTGAACTACCTGTCTATTTCTCTGAAAAGTGGTATCTTTGTTTATGCAGTCATCAGTAAAAAGTACCTCATGACCAAAATGTCTTAAACCTTCTTTAATACTTCCCATAAGTTTTATTTCCACTGTTTTTGTTTTTTCACTTTTTTATTTCCAGAAGACGGTCTAAAAAGCATTTTGTAAAACTTCTCTTCAGAGGTCGAAAAGGATGGGAGTTCTGAAAATTGCAATCATTTTGTAATTCAAGCATTAAGTTGGAATTGTTTAATCAAAGCCTTGCACTGGAAGTTTGAACTATTTGGGTGCATATGGAATCTTTATTTGATGTCAATACAACAAAAACATACCTAGTATGATCCCACATGGTGGAGTCTGGGGAGGGTGGGGTGTACGCAGACCTTACCCTTACCTTGTGGGGTAGAAGTTGTTTCCGATAGACCCTCGGCTTTATTTGCATTGGACTTGCTCTGGAGCTCATATTGATGTAGCTAAAAAGATATTGCATTAACACTATATTTGGTTTTCATTTATTCAGCGATAAGCTCTTATATGATAATATTTTTGTTTAGAAATAGAGTTCTAATAGTTTCAAGAGTTCTAACTTATTTAGAACTTCCTATCTTATATGCATAAAAAAGAAAAGAAAGTACAAGTGAGCGTCTAATGAAGGAGTTTTGAACTGAATGAAATAAGGATATTTTTGGGATTCTTAATTATGCATAATCTTAAGAATATTCTACAGAATGTTGTTAATTAATCTCTTGAAGAACATAACCATTAAGAATATTCTAGACAATATGTTTAATGTTCTAATGAAGCCATAATCATATAAATTGTCACTTGCTTTCTACCTTATACGACTACTGTTCATTGCTTTTTTTCTGGTAGAGGAGCCTTCGATTTCTGTTCGTACTATTCATAGTTTTCTTCTCTTCCATGTAATGCTTCTTTACTCTGTTGATTGAACATTTCTCACCTCAGATCTCTTTCCTCGTTTTCTCTGATTTATTCTTTTACCTGAATATCTTATCCTATTTTACTTTATCCTTCTTTATCCCTCCTCTCTGAATAAGACATTATAACTGATTATGCCATGTGAGGTTGTCTCATGTTAACATTATGTCTCTTTTCTCAGGTTCTTGCTTCCAAGTCACCAACACTTTTGGACTTCCATGAAGGTCTTGTAAGCATGGAAGCTGCATCAAAGGTTATCTGTCTGCCTATCTCTTTCTGTTGATACTTCTTTAATTTATCCGGATTGATTAGAAATTAGTTCCTCCTTGCAGATTCAATTGAAGTCTTTGGCTGAAGAAATGCAAGCAATCATCAAGGGGCTGGAAAAAGTTAAGAAGGAACTAGAGTCGTCTGAGAATGATGGCCCCGTGTCTGAAATCTTTTGCAAGGTAAGGCGGTGCTTGTAAGTCTCATTTTCATGTGTTTAAATTTTATAGTGTCCTAGACATTAGGAGTGCTGAAATACCAGGACTTCCTAGTTCCTTCTTTATCTTTCATGTTTGCTCCCCCCCCCCCCCAAAAAAAAAAAAAAACTTTATAGTCCATTTTAACCTTAAAGCATATCAAGCTTTATCAAACAGTTGGCACTTATTATTTACAAATGTTTGCCAACACAGTTATTTTGAATACAGGCAATCTAACTTTGGCTCAAAAGGTTGTAAGTTAAGTTCACTCATGAAGTTAATAAGAATACATATTGCTTTCTGCTCGACCTTTCCATCAACTTTTCTTCGTCCCTTGGGCTCGAATTTTTCAAAAATCTCCACCTCAAGATTGAAAGTCAATGATTCTTGATTTCCCTTCCTCACAGACCTGTTATCTTTGTCTGTCAAAGTGGAAGATGGGAAAGGAATATATGTCATGTTGATGTCATTCTGAACAAGGGCTTTTCAGATCTGAGTAATATTTGATACGAAATAACCAAAAAAAAAGTTACTATTAGAAAATATGAGATTTATTAATATATATAAGCATTTGTTATGGTCATAAAATACCACCTCTGATTGGTGTCTGCCATCGATTTCTTCGTCTTTGGCTGTATTGCCTTTAACACAACTTTCAGCCTGGTCGAACCATATCAATTACCGGATACAACTAACTGTTGGTCCAGTTAATTCTTTTGTATAAAATGTATAAAAGATTATATGAACTTGAAAAAAACTATTGAAAAACTATAACTTGTTAAATGTAGGGAACTGAGAAGCACAAGAAACTTTGAATAAGTGATGTTTAGGGTGTTGAAATGCAGTAGATTGTTACCTAAGTCTCTTTTGTCAATAATTTGATATTCTTTTAACATAAGAGTTGATAGAATTCATTCCCATGATGCTATTAAGTTACAATCATTTCTTAACTTGAAATTAGTAAAACGTGCAACATCATTTGCTCCTTCTAAGTTGATTTTATGTCCTGCAAACCAGACCTTAAAGGAATTCATTGGTGCGTCTGAAGCAGAGGTGGGCTCTCTCAGGGAGTTGTATTCCGTGGCGGTAATTTCCTTTTCATTCTGTCACCTCTTTGTTATATTATGTTACCGAATCAATTTTTGTAGTGTCAATGATATGTTTTATGGTTGTACTTGATGCACAGGGCAGAAATGCAGATGCACTTGCACTGTATTTTAATGAGGATCCTGCCAAATGTCCGTTTGAACAAGGTAGCATTTGTATAAAATATTTTATTCCTTCATTGGCCTTCTGAACAAAATGGAGTTGATGAAAGTGGTCCCCTAGAGTTAACTTTACATTGTTTCCTTTGATGTCCTTCAGAGTTACACTATCAAGTATGAAAATATTGTAATAAGTGTACTACAGCTAGATCTACTGCTAATCCTCTGGACATTGTCTGATAACTTATCACACTTATTGGGAAGTACAAGAACATAGTAGTAGGTGTATTACAGGCACTCTACTGCTAATCCTGTTGGGAATAGAAACCTCTCCATAATATACTTGGCCTGTTTCAGAGAAAGATATAGTTAGATTCAATTAAGGTTGTGCCAGACATGGATTTGCCAACAAGATTGCTAAAGCTATCAGACTTGGTATATCTAGCATGTCTGGAGAAATTTCCTAGTAGAGGTTACATTGTCTAGGGCTCTGGCAAACCATTTTGGACAGAGCTGTGGATGGTGCTAAACTGTCCTTTCTAGTGAAAATGAGCTAACATCGATCAAATCAGCATTTGACCTAGTTTGCACCTGTTATTTGTGTCACATGCAAAGAATTTACTCGAGAAATTTCGAATGTATGTCCGCATTGCTTTTTATTCAATCCGGAGCATCTTATTCCTTTATATGCTTCATTTATGCATCATTGTTCTCATTTGTGTGCTAGTGCTTTTGAGGGTTTGACTCCTAATTATTCGTTGTGTGGTATCTGTTTCATACTCTGTGCAGTCGCTGCAACCCTCTTAAATTTTGTGAGGTTGTTCCGCAAAGCCCATGAAGAGAACTTGAAGCAGGCTGAACAAGATAAGAAGAAAGTTCAGAAGGAAGCCGAAGCGGAGAAAGCAGAAGGAAGTAACTCGAGGAAGAGGGGAGAGAAATAAATGGAATGATTCATGCTTCAGGGAATTTTTGGTGTCATGTGGCCTCTGTCTGTTGGTTAACTGCGTTGACTAAAGACACTGGTCTTGAGTCAAATCAGAAGCCTTCAATATTGATCTATTGGATTTGGCTTTCTCTGGGTTCAAGAAAGAACGTCGAACATTAAAGCTTGTGAACCTGGAAATGGCAGAAGTGCTTTGCAGAGGGAAACTGAAAAGGACGCATTCTTGTCTGGGATCTTGGAGTGCTTTGCAGAGAGAAGCTGAAGAAGACACTATTATCTGAGCTCTTGGATGATGCAAGCACCCCGTTGGTCCAAAATTTGATCACCTGGATTTTGTTATTGGCGGGTGATCATGACTGCAGTCCGTTCTGGAGCATGTGCTGCATGACCAAACAGAGAAATGAATCTAAAGAATGCAAAATTTGGGTACGCATTTGTTGAACCTGCACGGTGGAGTCGTTGTTGGTGCAAATGTAGCTACTGCAGAGTCGGCGCTGTAAATTGGAAGTCTAACATGAGTAGTTTGTACAAAGCTCTACTAACCCCTGTATTTAGATCTCTAGTTGATTCTTTTCATTGTAACATA
The DNA here is from genome assembly GCA_034509755.1 of Anisodus tanguticus. Taxonomy (NCBI): domain Eukaryota; kingdom Viridiplantae; phylum Streptophyta; class Magnoliopsida; order Solanales; family Solanaceae; genus Anisodus; species Anisodus tanguticus. Next base: position 44,004,960 of record CM067543.1, on the reverse strand, counting down.
GAAACGGGTTCCTTGTCATGGGAATCCAACACGGAAAGTTGTACATAAAGCATAGAAGAGGATAGAGAGGTATATTTAGCTATAGCAATGTAACAACATGTAGTCTGTGGGATTAGTTTCCTACCTTTTTTAGATTCAAGTTTTGTAAAGTAATATGATATCTTCATTCATTGATTGCAGATAAGTGATCTTGAAATCTTGTTACTCCCTATGTCCCAAAAAGATTGGCCTACTTTCCTTATTAGTTTGTCCTAAAAAGATTGACACATTTCTATATTTAGAAACAATTTAACTTTATGAGACGATTTATAGCCACACAAACATCTGAGGCTTGTTTTGAACCACACATTTCAAGAGTCTTCCTTTATTTCTCAAACTGCGTGTCAAGTCAAACTAGGCCAATTTTTTTGGGATAGAGGGAGTAGTTTTTATGCTTGGCCGTCCACGTGTTACACAAGAACACCTTGTAATCTTGATAATCTACTGTCTGAATTTCCAAGATTTGGAAGGAAATTTTCCACTTTGTTAATCTTCATGTTTATGTTTCTTCTATTGTTATATATAGAATAGTAGATGCAACAGGGACTCAATTCTGTACATTATTTCCTTTTTCTAGTTTGTAAATGGTCTACCTAATATATGAGGTATCACATACGATATTCCTATCTCTGAATCTTCACATTTCTTTAATGAGATATCTAACCAGAAATCATTGACAATAACATCATCCTCAAGTTTTTCAAGACTAAGAGAACACTTCAACATAACAGAATTGGGTTGTGTAAAACTTGCAGCCTTACCCTATCTCTTAATGAGTCTTCTTGAGATCATAATCATACAAGAATAAACCGAGAGTTGCTTCCTATCTTTCGTGTTTGAAACAATATTTAGTCCTGTAGGAACCTACATTTCGACGAATTCACGTGACAACTATTACTGAATAATACATACTTAATACAGAATCAGTTGAATTACTCAGAAATTCAAGAAAGCTCCTCTAAGGTCTTTATCATCACAACTGCATGGTGATCTGTCTTCAATCCCAATTTGATAAGGAAAACATCCCTCTGCATCAATCTTGCTACCCGTTTTACAGCATTCGAAGAGAAGACAGCTAGAAATGGTATCAAGAACCAGAAGAATGGCATACAAATAAGCAATGAACATTCCTTCCAAAGCAATAGAAGAAAGGCCTGTTCTTCTATGATGGTAAGCTTTGATAATTCTGTACTGGAATAGAGCTTCAACTGCAGCCAGAACCAAATTGAAAATCAAGGCTAATGATAATGCTGTTGCCTTTTTCCCTCTGATTAAAAAACAAGCCTTGAGAATCGCCATGTACCCTCCAATTTTCTCCATTCCTGATGATACCAGTGCCAAGTTGCAGATGATCAGAGTGCTGGCTAGAATAGTTGAGTAAATTATTGCTCCTGTTGCTGAAATTAAAAGAATGAATCCTGGAGATGAAATGTTAAATCCGTAGTTAAAAATATTGAAAGCGAAAAACAGGAGAGTGAAACAAGTTGCATTCGCTGAGATGAGGACTAATGAGTTGCAAAGTTGAGTGAGGACAAGGGAACTATAGAGTGAGAAGAAGAAAATGCAGGTTTTGGTTTCTTGGATGGTTTATGATCACTGAGAGCTTCAATCACATACGCTTTTGCGAAAAGAAGAGAGAAAAGGGTGAAAATGAAATGCAAGAAAAGAGATGGAAATGGTCTGAGAAAGCTTTGATATGAGAAGTGTGAAGAGTTTTAAAGAGGATGGTAATCCTGTTGGAAATTTGCCTTTGGTGGAAGTTGAGTCCATCCATATTTAATGACTTAAACACTAGGGTTCCGCATGTTGGAGACTTTGGTTCTTCACACGTGCATAATCTACTAAGTGAGTAGATGACCGTAAGGCCAAGGATCGTCAAATTTCGTTAAAAAATGAAAGAGATATTGGTCCACGAAGTGAGGTGTTTGAAGCATGAAAATATGGTGTGGAACAAATCTCCCTCATCGGTGGGGAAAGGAAAATTTGTTCATTTTATAAGTCTCAAAAATGGATAAGGGTTTGGGACCCCAAGGGGTAACCCATGTGTTTGAAGGAGGGAGGACCTAGGTGTGCTTGGGTTCGAGGCTAAGCCCACACGCGCACCGCCGCCCGCCCGTCCCGCTCGGGCTCGGGCTCGGGGGCTTTGGGCCTTGGGCCTTCTTCTGAAAAAGACATAACCTCTCGCAAACGAAGTTATGAACAGAGCTCTCAGGAACCAGGAGTCGTTGACTGCCCAGATCTAGTGGACTTCGAAGTGGCTGAATATCCAGAATCTGTCCCTACCGCTAATACGATCTAAGCCCACGCGCGCGTCGCCCGTCCGATCTCGGGTCGTGGGCCTTGTTAATTTTCTGAAACATTGGTTGATCTTCCTCCGGGAAATAAAATGTTGGGTTGTAAATGGATACTCAAACGGAAGTATAAAGCAGATTGGTCTATAGACAAGTACAAAGCTAGGTTGGTAGTCAAAGGTTATCGACAGAAATAAGGCCTTGACTATTTTGACACGTACTCCCCGGTGTCTAGGATGACATCCATACGAGTATTCATTGCGATTGCAGCGTTGCATGACCTTGAGATACATCAAATGGATGTTAAGACAACCTTCATAAATGGTGATTTGGAAGAAGAAATCTATATGGAACAACCCGAGGGGTATGTGGTTCTAGGGCAAGAGAAGAAAGTCTGTCGACTTGTCAAATCTCTGTACGGGCTGAAACAAGCCCCGAAGCAATGGCACGAAAAGTTTGATAGTACTCTACTGTAAAAGGGTTTCTCCATTAATGAGTGTGACAAATGTGTATGTCTACACGAAAGGTAACTCTGACTCGTTCGTCATGATATGCATGTACGTAGATAACATGTTGATCACAGGAAGCAATCCTAGCTTAATCCTAGATACTAATAACATGTTGAAACAATGCTTCGACATGAAGGATATGGGTATCGCAGATGTCATCTTAGGGATAAAAATCACTAAGACGTCTGACGGACTGGTCTTATCTCAGTCTCACTACATCGAGGATGTTTTGAGAAAGTTTGAGGTGTTTGACAGTTCGCCTATGAAGTCACCACTGGATAGAAATCAAAAGCTTGATAAAAATTGTGGTGCATCCGTATGCCAGGAGCAATATGCACAGGTGATTGGGAGTTTGATGTATATAACAAACTACACCCGACCTGATATTGCTTATGCAGTTAACAAGTTGGCTAGGTTTACCCGTAATCCAAGTAATGATCATTAGAAAGCGTTGAATCGGGTGCTATGTTACCTGAAGTACACGCTAAATTACGGGTTACATTATTCGAGATATCCAGCTGTACTAGAGGGGTACAGTGATGCAAACTGGATATCTGATATAGAGAACACCAAGTCCACCAATGGGTATATATTTACAATTGGTGGTGGGGCTGTGTCTTGGAAATCCTCTAAGCAAATTTGCATCGCCCGATCCACGATGGAATCAGAGTTTATCGCTTTAGACAAAGCAGGAGAAGAAGCTGAGTGGCTTCACGACTTCTTAGAGGATGTCCCTTGTTGGGACAAACACGTACCTTCAGTGATGATTCACTGCGACAGCCAGTCGGCTTTAGGAAGGGAACGGAGTTCTATGTACAACAACAAATCTCGTTATATTCGACGGAGACATAAGACCGTTAGGCAGCTGATCACCACGGGTATAATATCAATTGATTACATAAAATCAAAGGATAACATAGCAGACCCACTAACAAAGGGCATACCCAGAGATCATATATTCTGCTTGTCTAGGGGAATGGGCTTAAAACCCAAGCTTTAAGGACCAATACGGTGGTAACCCAACCTTCCTGACCGGAGATCCCAGGAATTTGGTTCAATGGGAAAACTAAGCTGTAAAGGTTCAGTTGAGTGCTTCGGTAGAAGCAAGAGCACTTCGGGTTATGATTTCTGTAAGGAACATAAACCCAAAGTCGTTCCCGCGATAGACGTTAAGTGCTATCTGGAGTATGGGTAAATGTTAAGTTTTCAAAACCTTTAATGATCCTCAACGGTTGAGGTTAGGTTTGGGGAAACTTTTAATGGTTCCTAACACTTGTAAAGTGGGTATAGTAGGATACCTTGTAGGAGACCACCTATTTAAGTGCGAGAACAGGCCACCTCAAATGAACGCACTTAAGAATCCAAGAAGTGTCCACGGCCACAACGGACAAAACATTACGAAGAACTGAGTAAGGAAGTTGTTGTGTTGGTACTATTGACTTGGTTTACACTAAACACTGACGGTTCAAGACATCACGTTCATCGCGCAGTAAATAAGTCCGATGGTATTTAACTATGGAATGTTCAAAGTTGAAGCTACCTCCCCTAATGCAACATCGGTCCGCCGAAATATTGCTAGAAATAGGCACCTTGTGAGTGCGCCAAAATCTCTTTCAAGAGGGGATTGTTGGAAATTTGCCTTTGGTGGGAGTTGCGTCCACCCATATTTAATGACTTAAACACTAGGGTTCCGCATGTTAGAGACTTTGGTTCTTCACACGTGCATAATCTACTAAGTGAGTAGATGACCGTAAGGCCAAGGATCGTCAAATTTCGTTAAGAAATGAAAGAGATATTGGTCCACGAAGTGAGGTGTTTGAAGCATGAAAATATGGTGTGGAACAAATCTCCCTCATCGGTGGGGAAAGGAAGATTTGTTCATTTTATAAGCCTAAAAAATGGATTAGGGTTTGGGACCCCAATGAGTAACCCATATATTTGAAGGAGGGAGGACCTAGGTGTGCTTGGGTTCGAGGCTAAGCCCACATGCGCGCCGCCGCCCGCCCGTCCGGGCTCGGGTCTCGAGCTTTGAGCTTCTGATATTATCTTTTTGGACCCAAATTGCTTAATATTTACAGTTTGGTCCCTGAAGTTTCAGGAAAGATAAAATTGGGAAGAGGCTCACGACGGAAGGCAGAAAGTTTCTGCCTTTTGGGTTGGTTTTGGAGCGTTGAATCTCCATTACTTTGCACATAAATTTAGTCATTTACTTGGCTGAATATAACTCCTCACTAAGTGTCATTACATGGCTATTAAAAGTCATTAGTTGGCTAGTTGAGAAGTCACCCTCCTTACACTATAAATTGAAGCCTTTGGCTCAATTGTTCAAGCAAGAGACAGAAAAATCAGAAAATCTTCTTCTTACTCTCCAACATCATTTCGTTACTCTAAGTTCTCCAAAGTAACACTTGAGTTTCCTTTGCTCATTTGTTAAGTTGATGTTTTATCTTGGGAGACTATTATCCATAACGTAAGAGGATATATACGGGTCAATCTTGTCTTAAAGACAGAGTGCCATCACTCGACCCAACAAAATATCAAAGTGGTTGTAATTTCAGTTTGTTCAAATTTCAGTTTGCTGTAATTTCAGTTTGTTGTAATAGTTAGCAGTTACTTACTTTCCGTTTCCTGCAATTGTTGTAACCCACAAATCCTGTTGCGTCAAATAGAGCATGCAGGTGATCATGGATTGCTCGGAGGAAAGACGTTGATGGGACGAATGCTTGTAGCAGAAGAACCGAGGCAGCAAAAGGGAACACGAGGAATGCTGCTGTTGTAGTGAAAAACTGGTAATCCTGCAGAAAGATATAGATTGATCTTCTGATAATCTTGCCAGGCCCCTGCATTGAAACAGATAAGTAGTCTTTCATGGTATTTTTTTAGGCAAAGTAGAAGGCACTGATGTTTCCTCCTCTATTTCAGATGATGCATTTTAATGCAAACTCATCCTTCACAGTTGTTTAGAAGAGGTTTGTTTTGCAGATAGGCCAACTAGAAGCTGTACAAATCCTAAGAGGACTTGGTACAGTGGAGTTGTTTCTGCTTTGTTTTGTTTGGACTCATTGTTAATTTTGTCCTTGTGATCTCCAAAACATCTTAAGTATTAGTTGGCTTAACTTTGTGTTTAAAAAGACAGACTGTGGTGGGGGTAGGTGCGGTGGGGGTGGGAGAAGAGGTTGTAAAGAAGGCACATTTCCAAAGACGTGAAAAATAGATAACATCATTACATTGAGAACCTTAGCATTGTCTTGCTTGCTGATGGAAAAGATAGGCCCTTTTGGTGGCTTAGAATATACTTCAACGTACAATGAAACCAATTGGTTATTTAGGAATCATTTAACGTAAGGGAACACTATTGCCTTCATGCGCAGATATATTCCAGCATTTAAAAGTAAAGTGCCATATTTATTTCTCCTGCTAGTAGTTCAATCTATCATGTTATTCTATTTTATTTTTTTCTAAGAAAACCATCTTATCTATGATGATTAATATAAACAAAAAGGTACAGTTGTGAAAGAGGACTTTGCATATAATGTGAGAGAAGCATTTATCCCATGGACAAGGCAAGCATGACGGGGAAGCGCCAGTGCGCCACAATGACAAAGAAACACAACGTCATTTCTGCTGGTTAAAGCCTTTGAGGTCTAAGTTTGTGACAAATATGAACTGAACCTACCAACAGCAAAGTAGTTCCCCAGGAAGTGTGTGACCATCTCATCTAAAAGCTTAAGACTTTTAATATTTGATTATATTCTTCTCAATACGCCCCCATCACGTGCTGACCTGATTTTTTTTTCATGTTACAAGCACGTGGATATTCTTTTTGATAATGGGTGGTGGTGAGGTTCGATCCCAGGACCTTTGGCCTGCTCTGTTACATGTTGAAGTGTGTGACCATCTCATCTAAAAGTTTAAGCTGTTAGAAAGAGCACACTTTTAATATTTGATTATATCCTCAACACATTTCAGGGCTAAAATAGGTTCCTAACTCCTCCCCTTCAGCATCCAAAAATATTTACCATATGATCAGTCTGTTACATGCCATCTCAGAAATTTCATATGGTAAACTTCATGAAACTTCCCACAGAGAATGTCACAGAGATCTCATTACTTTTTGAACTGTGAAAGTGCATTATGACTCTGCTTCCCTCATAACATAAAGGATCTTAAGAACTTTTGCTTCCAGTGACATCATATGGAAAAACTATAGCACTGGCCACACATTTAAGATCTCATGTCCAAGATGCTTCGCAAGAATCTTCATTTAAGCTCTAAATCACTTGGCTGAAAGCGGTCGGGAGCAGGAAGAAGTTCCAATCTCGTCGTACACCTGATTGTGCGTGTAGACCAAGGACGCCTTTTATTGGAAGCTGAAAACAAGCTTGTGCCATTTCTGTGAATGTAGGTAAAGGCATCATTCAGCATTCATCCATGAGCTACATTACATCTCTGCCCCAGGGAGTTTGATAATACAAACCAGAACTATCACAAAGTTGCAATCAACTTAGGCATATTCAAAGATCATCCTCATGTGAAGAATCCAGAATTTCTATTTGTTCTTCCTCTTCTTCAACATCTTCATCATCTTCGAAAGCTGGTTGCCCATTGAGATCTACATTCACACCATTGACCTTCCTCACAAACTGTCCCCTCGAACGTGGTCTCCGCTCTGCCAGTTGTTTCTGGTTAACATGCCTAGTCTTCTTGTCAAAACATATTTCCTTCCTCTTCTGTCTGAACTTCATCAAACCTGTCTCTCTATGATCAACTTTGCTCACCTTGATTTCAGCAGAAGATGAACTTCCAAATGAATGCCACGGATATGGTGTAGACAATTGACATGGTTGTAAGCACATACCCATCGGGTAGAAAGGATATGATGACATACCCTGCATATTAGGATTAGCGTGATTATGGAAATGGTGCATGCTCTTTTGATATATTTGAGTTGACGGCATCATGACATGATTCATTACTCCTGGAATATAAAAGGGATAAAGAGTTTGTGCATGAAAACTGGAAACATCATGCTGAGCCTTATTTTGGAGATGCATATGCGCCTGAGAGAATTCCTCCATTTTTGAATTCCTGTAATGCGGAAATTCCTGTGATAAAGGGGGAGTACATGACCTCTCAATAGAAAAAGACTTCAGATTATTGTTACTGCTTGGATAGCCATCACCTTGCAACTGACTTTCTACCATATCTCCAGTGACTTGTATTTTAGTATCAATCTGTACATGGTGACCCAACGAAGTCTTCTCTTCAATCCCCAGTTGCTGAGGCACACTTTCATGGATAGAGGTTGTGCTTGGACCATTGCTTTTCGGCAAGCTTGACTTCACATAGGTAAAGAAGGCAGAAGACTTGCCTATCTTCAATTCACTCTTCTTAGGAAATGGTGAAATTTCTCCTGTTAACATAAGCATGTGTAGAAGTTGAAACTCATCTGCAGATATAGTAAAGTTTCATCTCTCGGAAAGTATTCAGTTTCTCCAAGCATGTAAAGCAAGGCACATCACCTAGTAATCAATTTTACAACTTGTTAAATTAACTGCCACAGAAATCTAGTCTCACGTAATTATAATCCAAACAAAACCAGAACGCACGGAACAGATCGAGAGACTACCATCAAGTTGCTTACAATACTTCACTATGTACAGGTATTTCTACATCAGTTAACATGAACTTAATAACTGCTCTAATAGGTTTCACATGGAGTACAGCAACAACAACAATTACAACATACCCAGTGTAATCCCACAAGTGGGGGTCTGGGGAGGATAGAGTTTACGAAGACCTTACCCTCACCTTGGGAGGTAGAGAGACTGTTTCCGATAGACCCTCGGCTCAATTCACATGGAGTACAGCATTTACTTAATATCTTCCTCAGACTTTTGGCGTAGTAGTATAGCGAGAACTTATTAATTATGCCTGTATATATGCCAAATCTACATGCTACAAAAAGTTTTCTTATTTACACTGATTTTTCTTAGGCATGCCTTGTAACTGCTAAATAGTATAAAACACTTACAGTTCAAGGAAAAAGCAAAAGTACTCAAGTGCCTAGAAACTTAGATAACAGTCGAGCACAAAGAAGAAATCTCACACACCACCATTTCCAACAACCTAATTTTTCATTATTTATGACTTATATTTTTCTTGGGGGGGATAAGCATTGCTGGAATGGTTTTGAGCCAGCCATATAACAAGTGACAACTAATAGCTACACCTTCAAATATAAAGTTGTGTTCTCTATCTTATAGGACTGAGTAAACATGACATAGCGGAAGATAAGATTATACTATCCAAATGCCATAACGTCTTTTTCCGTGAACATGATTCACTTAATCATTTGCTTTCTAAATGAAAATTGTTCTCATTTCATCAACTATCAACAAGTAGTTTCAGATAAATGCTTCCAATAAGTGTTTCAAAATCATGTGAACCACTGACCTGTCTTTCGATCATCAGTTCCTGGTGCATCAGGCTGATGCTTGGATGGAAATTCAACCGCAGTCTCTACAGGAGCAGCAGCAGACTGAAAACATAGACAACAACAGACAATAAATGCACAAGACACACATGTTAGTTCAACAATTATTAATCAAGAAGCAACTTTGCCAAAGAATATTTGTTATCAATAAGAAATTACAAAAAAAAGGCAAATTTAAGACCCCAAAAGGACAAGTCATGGTATAGCATTTATAAACTATATTAGCAACTTGAAGTTGGTGATTACATAAAAGTGAAAGAATGGCTTTCAAAAGTAACTTTAAGAATGTCTTCTCCACCTTGTATCTTGCTTCTTCTTGTAGCATACTAGAGGGACACATTTCTGAATTAACACACTTCCACGACTTATCGTCAGTGTCATCCAAGAAAAGAGTAGTGCTATTTGTATTAGGATCACTAGGCTCTGATACAACCAAATCAAAGTCATAACTTAAGATGTTCTTCTCCACTAGTCCAAGCTGTACATGAAAGAAAACGAAAAAATGATTAATGCAGAGATGTTGACATAGAATGTTTGCAAATCACCAACATCAAAAAGTGGTACATGGATAACTTCCTCACATGCATCCTAAATAACACAAAATAAACAACAAAATGGGTGAGGGTTCCAACACTGTTGCCATAATTAAACAGGTGAGAGAAAAGATATTCATCAAAGATTTGTTTATACCAGTCACTCTCACGTGCTTCTCTCCAATTTATCCTAAATATTCCAAATATCCTCGCTATAAATAAATATTTCAAGTAAATATAAAAAGATTTTGAAAAGAAAACAGTAAACAGAGAAAAGGTTAAGTGATCGAATTTAGTACGTGCCATTCTCCTTCTTCTCCACATGTGAGTCCACAAGTTCAATAGCTCATTAGTTCTGAGAGCCTTTACCAGGTAGTCAGCTGCTCCAAATTTCAGGCACTTGACAACAATAGAGACTTCATCTTGCGATGACATCATTGTTGGTAACAATGGTGCAGGAAACGGAAATAAGTAACTGCTACGTATTACAACACAATGAAATTACAATAAACTGAAATTTCAATGAACTTGAACAAGAAACTGGAACAGTTTTGATATGCTGAGTCGAGTGATGACACTCTGTCTTTAAGACAAGATTGCCCCGTATATATCCTTTCTACGTTCTGCACAATAGTCTCCCAAGATAAAACAGCAACTGAACAATTGAGCAAAGAAAACTCAAGTGCTACCTTGAAGAATTTTGAGTAATGAAATGATGCTAGAAGATAGTAGGAAGAATCTAATTCGTTTGTATGTTTCTGTGTGTCTCAACAATTGTGCAAAGGCTCTATTATATAGTTGGAGGAGAGGACTTAACAACTGCCCACATAATTGCTGTTACTGGCCAAGTAATGGCAATTATGGAGGTAGTAATTCACCAAAATAAATGGTGAATTGATGTGCAACGGATTGGCTTTTAGGGAGAGTTATTCAGCCAAACTAAATGACTGAATTGAGTGCATATTAAGGCTGGTTGACGTTCCAAAAACCAACAGCAAAGTTCTCTGCCCAATTTTGACTTACTTGAAACTTCAGGGACCAAACTGTAAATATGAAACAATTCTGGTCCAAAAAGATAATATCAGAAGAAGCCCACAGCCCACGACCCGAGGCCGAGACCGGACGGGTGGGCGGCGGCGAGCGTGTGGGCTTATCCTATAACCAAAGCACATCTAGGTCCTCCCTAACCCCAAGCCAACTTTGAGACTTATAAACTAAACAAATCTTTCTTCCCCCACCGATGAGGGAGGATTGGTCTTTACCACCTTTTTTCCATGCTTCAAACACCTCACTTCGTGGACCAATATCTCTTTCATTTCTCAACGAAATTTGACGATCTTTGGCCCTACGGTCATCTACTTAGTAGATCATGCATGTGTGAAGAACCGAAGTTTTCAACATGCGTAACACTAGTGTTTAAACCATTAAAGATGGTTGGACGCAACTCCCGCCAAAGGAAAATTTTCAACAATCACTACGAAAAGAAAATCAAACAATATGCTTGACCACACTCTTAAGTACATTTCAAAGTAGTGTGCAATTTACAGAAACTTAAGCTTACTGAAAGGATGAGATCTATATGAGGTCCTTCTGCATTCAATGCATCTGTTACCTGTCTGCGTGACCTCACTGCAATGAAACAATCATCACAATTAAACTTAAGACCATTCAAAAGTTGAGTCTACTGTGTGATAAGCAACTGGGGATTGACCTAGTATCAGAAAACAAGAGTAATTAACATCAACTCCTCCTCTCAGCCACCCGAATCCCCAATTTTCCATCTTAAGATTTTCTTCTGTACAATTTTTCCTTTTTCTCCTTCATTTGTTTCTTTTATTAGTTTTTCTCCTGTTTCGGGACGGAAGGAGAAGAACTCTGGATATTGAACCTTTAACAAGTTGCAAAACTAAACCTCCCCCGTATCCAAAAAAAAATCTGGAGTAACAACTTTGAAAACCAAGGATCACATCCTAACAAAGGTGTACCACAATCCTATGTCCCCCCCCCCCCCCCCCAATGACAAAAGACAGGCCGAAAGGAGAAAGAACGAAAATATATCAAAAATATTTCTAATGCTTCAAACTTAAATTCAATTCAAACAAATCATACTATGAAGAGTGCCTAAGGTGGTTATATGTCACGATCCAAACCGGAGGGCCACGACGGACACCCGGACCCTATTCGTCGGGTACCACTAACCACACAGTTAACACTTATTTATAATTAAATACGGACTAAGTTGAAAAAGGATTATGAAAAATCTTAACCAGAAAAACCAACTTATATATATATATATATATATATATATATATCCCCAAGGCCAACAAGGTCATACATGACTACTACACACAAGACATCTGTCTACAAGCCTCTAAGAGAGTACATGACATCAAAAGGTCGGGACAGGGCTTCGCCATACCCATATAGACATGCAAAAATATATCGTACCAAAATAGACCGACACTCCGAAACAAGGGGAGTGCTCCAAAATCCGTTGAGTAAGCAACTACTAACGTGGATCGTCGTCTTGCCTACGTGAACCTGCGGGCATGAAACGCAGCGTCCCCCGACAAAAGGGACATCAGTACGACTGATGTACTGAGTATGTCAGGCATGAATAATAGCATAATAGGGATATAACAATAACTGAAACAGAAACAGTCGACAAAAATAGCTTATAGAAATAGCCGACAACAACAACAACCGACAGAAAGAGCTAACTAGCAGTAAATGCCTCTGAGGCCCCTAATACATATGCCTAAATGTTATGCACAATGCAAATGCGGTATACATATAAATATTGGCCACACAAGACCATCTTCCTTCCCATAACCGCCTCTGTAGGCATCAGGTTATATTGGTCACACAAGGGCATCATATCATAATGGCCACACAAGAGCATCAATATTGGCCTCACATGGGCATCGTTTCTTTTTCGTGATATCTGTACCAGATGCAGGTGGTGACGCGTATATAATGCATTTTCCTTTTTCTCCATTCCCTACATATATATATTGATATCATAGAGTAGTGTATATAACACATGTGAATCCAGGGTAATATATGAATATAATACAAATGAAAATGCATGAATAACAATAAAACATCCTGAGTGACATAATATCCTTGTACCTTCGGTTAACACTGTGAATATCAACATCTTTTCTGTATGCCTCAATAAGGACTTAGGAACATATTTAGACATGCTTTTAACATAGGAATCAATAACATGAATATTCTTAACTACTAGGAGTAGAATAATTTATGGAACAATATCATGGTTATATTTTGTTACATGGAACATGCCCAAAAAAAGAAGTAATTTGCCTTAACATACCTCGATTCCACTACAACCAAACGACCATGACGATTACATTGATGCTTACGTTTTTCTCTTTAAAACAATTTGTTCCGAAGCTTAATATTGATGGGGCGTTGCCTGAAGCAAGAAGTGTTTGTTTTCTAAAGAATTCCCAAGTTTAAGAAGTTGTTGTAAACATACTAGTCTATCTTCAATATTGCTAGCTAAAACGTATAGCCTACTAGATTCCTTATTAACAGTTAGAATTAAATAGGTCACTTCTCTAAATAGACTTGCTGCTTCACGTGTAACCTCCCCTTAAAACATGCTTTGATTCATTCCTAAACATCATTATTCGATTCCCATAATCTTGTCTCCCAGTTACCTTAATCCTTAATGTTAAGTTGCCACCTAGAATTCCAATGTTGTCTAGTCACTTAGATGGCTAATTTAAACATTACACGTACAAGTTTCCACTAATTAAACTTATTCCATAATTAATCAATCACACAGACAATTAATTTTTAGATCCCAATTCACTTAAATCTTGATGACTTATAAAATCTCTATATACTCAATGTCATAATTTTTGCGATATGACACTAGTCCATAGCCATTTTCCTGCACGCACTCAATTTATTTTCGATTCCCGTTATCACATTTGTTACGTTCAAAATTATTTCGGGGTTTTATCCTTTTATATATTAAACTCTTTATTTACGTACGTAAATATAGCATAAATTCTCCAAAGCCCGAGTCTACTGGCATACGTCTAGATGTTCAAACCATCGCCCGAAATTACGGGATGTTATATTATAAATGGAAACAAAGTTGAAAGATGCAACAACAGCAGCAAGTAGAGGATGACAACATCAGAGCTCAAGCAAATGATTCAGCATTTACTTCCATAACCATGTTTTAGATTACAATTAAAGAAAAAAAACATTTTACTCATTGTCAGAGTACATCAAATTATTTAGCAAAATTGGAAACACAAGGAGCACCCAAAATACCAAATGGCATAACTAGACTGCCAAAAATCAGATTTTTATCGAATAAAACAAAATTGAGAAAGTACAAACACCAAAAAGTAAATTACTGAATACCAAGAATTGGATATTACCTTGATGAGAACATTTACACAAGAGCGTAAAAACTTCCTTTAAGCTCTTAGCATCATTATCACACAGCAAAATCCGAACTTTACTCCTGTCAATAAACCCATCCCCTGTCCTCGCCATCTCTTTCTTCTCCATAACCACCACACAAAAAAATTATTAGAAATAAACAACAATCAAGGTTCTAATACAACCTTAGTTCTACCAAAACTATTATTGGAGAACTTCCATTATAGTATTACTTCCAGCTCCACCACAAGGATGAAAGAAACTGAAATAATTAGAGTTATGCAACCAATTCAATACAGCTCCATTTGCTGATCACGTAATAAACAGAAATGACCGATCAGGTGCACGTTAGCAATTTTACTTCTGCTACCACTCGGTGAAGTTCTCCTATCCATGCAGAGTCAAGAAAGAAGTAAAGACAGTAATACTCCCTCCGTCTCTTTTTTATTTACACGTCCATTAAGAAAGCATTTATAAGACGGACTGGCATGTCATCCCGTAAGTTATCTCCAACTCCGGTTGACACCAAATCAAAACTGAGTGCTAATTCTAGCACACCTTACGAGTCATCTTCTACTCCGCTTGACACCAAACCGAAGCTGAGTGCTAATTCTAGCACACTTTAATAGAATATTTCCCAAAATTCTTTCATTAATTGTATATGTTCTATTTAAGGTAGAATTATAATCCTTTTGTAATTAGATTAATTAGTTACCTAGTTTGTATCAAAGTAAATATTCTTGTAACCTTATATATATTGTAAATCATTTATCAATAAACATCAAGGAACATATTTCTTTATGGTATTAGTAGCCTAAAATTACAAACTCTACTCTAGCCGTCGATACACCTTCTCGGCCGCCACTTTTTTTTTCTTTCCACGTCGGAACCCTAGCCACCGACCTCTCTCGGCCACCCACCCCCCTCTTTTCCCCACGACGGAACCCTAGTTTTTCGGACATTCTCCCTCCCTCTTCCTTCTAAATTTCCTCTTCCATGGCTGACAAAACCAAATTACATCATGCACTTGCTGTAAACAACATTAAAAACTTCATCTGTGTGACTCTTGAGATGGAAAAGGGTCAATACTTCTCATGTGCAAAGCATTTTAAGATCCATTGTCGTGTTTATGAAGTTATCGACCGCATCATCCCTCCCACGCCGAAGTCGACGCACATACCATCGGCTTCGACTTCTGATGATGCACTCTGGTCTCGTTTGGACGCAGTCGTTCTCTGGTGGATATACGACACAATATCTAATGATTTGTTTCACACCATCATTGAGGCTGATGCCACTGCCCACCAATCGTGGGAAACGTTTGGAAAGTATTTTCACGACAACAAAACTCAATGAGCGTTATACCTTGAAAATCGGTTCAAGGACGTTCATCATGATGATTTTCCAAACGTGTCTGCTTATTGTCAAGAACTCAAGATGCTTGCCGACCAACTCTCCAACTTCGGCGCACCAGTCACTAATCAATGATTGGTCATGCAACTTATTGCAGGTTTGAACGAATCCTATTATGGCATTGCCACCATCCTTCAGCAATGCACTTCGTTACCTCCGTTTTATGAGGCCTGTTCCAAGCTCATCCTTGAAGAAACCCAGAAAATCAAGCACAGCACCACTCAGGCCAGCATTACCAACACCACCCTCACCACCACCGTCGGGCCCGGCGCCGATGCCTTGGCCTCCCGTTCTGGCAACCAGAACAGTTGGTCAGAAGACCCTCAATAGTCCGCTTCCTCCCATAACAACCGCCGGAGCAGGCAGTCCAACAAGGGCCGTGACAGAAGAAATTCCGGCAACAACGGCGGCGGGAAGAGGCAGTCCACGCCGGCCAAAAATAGTTAGCAGCGACCGCGGTAGTGGCAGCAGCCTACCCATCGTAGGTCGTGTGGGCCCCACCATCATGGCCTCCCCTCCTTGCCCATATCTGACATCCTTGTGGACTCCATCTCAGAATCGACAGGCCCAACCTGGCATACTTGGCCCACGTCCACAACAGGCCTACACAGCACAGGCCCCCCGCCATCGACTTATGCACCGACTCCAAATGAAAATTGGTATATGGACACAGGCGCCACATGTCACATGACGGCATCATAAGGTACTCTCTTGTCTTATTCCAATTTGAGTAATTTAAATCGGAATATTATTGTTGGTAGTGGACAAGGCATTCCCATCCGTGGTTATGGTCATTCCTCCCTATCCCCACCACATCCACCACCAATCTTAAAAAATATCCTACATGCCCCTAAACTCATTAAGAATCTAATCTTCGTGCGTCGCTTCACAACTGACAATTAGGTTTCTCTTGACTTTGATCCTTTTGGTTTTACTGTAAAGGATTTTACGACAGGAAGACGAATAATGAGATGTGACAGCACCGGAGATCTCTACCCTATTTCAAACTCCGTCAACAATCCAGCCTCAGTTCCATCAACCTTTGCTGGTCTTTCTTCTTCCATATGGCATTCTAGATTAGGACATCCGGAAGACTCTGTTTTACGCTCCCTTAAGAAAAATAATTTTATTAATTGCAACCGTATTTCTAGGACTCCTAAATGTGAATCTTGCATTTTTGGAAAACATGTCAAATTACTATTTTTTGCATCCACAAATTATATTTTAATGCCTTTCGATATCATGCATAGTGATTTGTGGACATCCCCTATTTTGAGTATGGCTGGCCATCGATATTATGTGTTATTTTTGGATAATTATTCCTCCAACTTTCTATGGACTTTTCCAATTGGAATAAATCCCAGGTCTACCCCATTTTTTCCTCATATAGTGCTTTCTTAAAAACACGATTTGAAAAGAGCATTAAATGTTTTCAATGTGACAATGGCACGGAATTTGATAATAACCAATTCAAATAGTTTTGCTCCAAAAACGGTCTTACCTTTCGATTTTCCTGCCCTCACACATCCTCCCAAATGGTAAAGCTGAACGGAAAATACGAACCATAAACAACCTTATTTGTGCCCTACTTACTCACGCCTCAACTACCTCCCCCCCCCCCCCAATTCTGGTATTACGCACTCTCTATGGCCACCTATCTCCTAAACATAATCCCAAATAAGTCTTTAGCTCAACGGTCGCCACCCAAGTTCTGTTTCGTAGGAACCCCTCCTACCAACACTTGCATATTTTTGGATGTTTTGTTCCCTTCTCCATCCGACCACTCACAAACTCCAACCCAGGTCTTCCCCGTGTGTGTTTCTGGGTTATCCTGCCAATCATCATGGTTACTCGTGCTATGACTTGTCAAGCCGTAAAATTATTATTTCACGTCATGTCCTATTTGATAAGTCTCATTCCCCTTTGTCTCTCTACACTCGTCATCTCGACATTCCTACGAATTCCTAGATGATGGCCTAAACCCTCTTCTAATTCACCATTTACATAGTCTGTCGTCCCAGACCCGGCACCCTCCACTACCTTGGCCAGTCCAGGACTAGCTGCCCACCCAGTTCTGGCGACGGTGGCCCGGAACAGGAGATGGCTTACAGGATGACATGCCAGCCCGTTCAATAATATCAGCTGCATACTTTCTCTGGGATAGAAATAGACCACTTGCATGACGAGTTACAGCTATACCCAAAAAATAACTCAAGGCCCCAAGTCTTTCATAGCAAATTCAGAGCTGAGAAGAGACATGATAGACTTGTGCAGTTTATCAGAAGAGGCAGTCAATATAATATCATCCACATATAACACAATGTATGCCAGAGAAGTACCACGATGATAGATGAATATAGAATGATCAGACCTGCTGTGAGAAAACCCAATAGTAGATACATAATCTGCAAACATTTTGTACCAGGCCCGAGGGGACTGTTTTAACCCATACAAGGACTTCTTCAGCAAACAGACATGGTTAGGATGATTGGGGTCCCTGAAACCCAAGGGATGATGCATGTATACCGTTTCCTTGAGATCACCATGTAAGAACGCATTATTCACGTCCAACTGATGAATGGGCCAAGCTTTAGAGAGAGTCAGACTGAGAACAGTGTGAATAGTTGCCGGTTTGACCACCGGACTAAATGTCTCTCCACAATCCACGCCAAATTGAAGAGTTTTGCCATCACCTACAAGACGGACTTTATGCCTCTCAAAACAACCATAAGATTTTTCCTTATGAGTAAAAATCCACATAGAATGAATCATATTAACACCAGGCGAACGAGGCACCAACTCCGACGTCTTATTTTCAATAAGAGCATTATATTCATCATTCATGGCCATTTTACAATTCGGATCATGAAGGGCAGACACGGGATTACGTGGTAGGGGTGATTTAGTGACATTAGAGTTGAGATTAAAATATCACTTTGGTTTAAAAATACCCCATTAGCTATGAGTAACGGGCCCTTGACTCAGAATAGAAGTGGGCCAAACCTCGGTCAGTGTGGTGACATCGAAACTGGCTCGGTTTGGGAGGCGTAGGCTCGGGTTGGGAGGTGGGCCAACAGGCAGTGGGCCTGCTAGCCGAGAAGATGGACTAATGGACTGACTGGATGGGCCAGCAGGTAGTGGGCCTGTTGGCTGGAATTGAACACGGGAAGAACTTTCTGGGCCAGTGGGTACTGGGCCAGCCGGTGTTTACTGGTCCAGATCCTGAGATGAGGGTCAGGTCAAATGGTGAACCACATACGGTGAGAGCCCATCATC
The DNA here is from genome assembly GCA_034509755.1 of Anisodus tanguticus. Taxonomy (NCBI): domain Eukaryota; kingdom Viridiplantae; phylum Streptophyta; class Magnoliopsida; order Solanales; family Solanaceae; genus Anisodus; species Anisodus tanguticus. The sequence goes on along the minus strand of CM067543.1, from coordinate 43,985,975 downwards.
CAAAAAATTATAGGATTTAGACACGGAATTATGCAACTTAGCAAACAAAAATTGGGTTTCATAAAAAATTACATGGCGACTAATGATGATTTTATTAAAAGATAAATCATAATATTTATAACCACGATGATTAGATGGATAATCCAAAAACACAAAAGCGGTAGAGCGGGCTTGTAGTTTGTTTATTGTAGTGGAGGGAAAGAGAGGTTAGCATAAATACTCAATCACCCTAAGATGAGAATATGACGGATATTTGTGATAAAGAATTTTGAGTGGAGATTGGTATGCTAATCTTTTGCTAGGGAGTATGTTAAGAAGGTAAGTGGTCATTTGTAGTGCATGATGCCAAAATGAATGTGGTAATGAAGCATGGGCTATTAATGTTCGAACAATATTATTAATGGTGCGTATTTTTCATTTGGCGTTTCTATTTTGTGAGGATGTATGTGGACAAGAAAACCGGAAAGATATACCATTAATGTTACAAATTCTCTAAATGACCCATTATAAAATTCCCTTCCATTATCACACTGATTGTTTTTAATTTCTCGTTCAAATTGGGTACGTATGAATGCTCTAAATAATAGGAATGTGGAATAAACTTGAGACTCTTTAGATAACGGAAAAGTCCACACAACATTAGAATAATCATCCAAAAACAACACATAATAACAGTGGCCCAAAGAGCTCAAAACGGGAGATGTCCACAATTCACTATGAATAATATCAAATGGCAACAAAATACTAGAATTAGAGGCAACAAAGTACTATTTAACATGTTTCCCAAGCGGACAAGAAGGACAAACATTATAACTACACGTACTACTACACTCAATAAAATTATTATTTTTAAGAAAGGAAAGAACATATGCTCCGGATGACCCAAACGTGCATGCCATAAGGAAGGTGATAAACCAGCAAACGTAGATGGTGTGGCTTAATTAGTGGTGATGGTGGTGGTGGTGATGTGATATAGCTCGCCCCGACTATTATATCTCATTAGAGGTATCCCCGTCGTGAAATCCTTCACAAAAAATCCAAAAGAGTCAAAGTCAACAAAAACCCAGTTATCAGTTGTAAATTTACAAACATACACCAATTTTTTTATTAGTTGAGGAGCATGAAGGACATTTTTCAAGGCTAAAGGTGGGTTCGAGGGAGATAAATTTGTGTGACCATAACCACGGATTGGAAATTATCATTACCAATAATGATGCTATGATTTTTGCTCAAATTGAACTAAGACGAGAGATTACCTAGCACAAACATCATATGAGAAGTGGCACCGGTGTCCATGTACCAATTTGCATCCAGAGAATTTAATTCAAGTGTGTGCATCGTTGCCTCGATATCCGTGAGAGTCAGGGCTGGTGCTGGGGCCGCAGCAGCGAAGGCCTGTTGTGGCCGAGGCCCAAGCAGGTCAGTCTGCTGCCAGGGCCCATTCCATGAAGCCCCTGTCTGTTGGAATCTGTTGTGCCTGGCCCAATATTGTGTTGAACCAGGCAAAAATTGTGGATTGGACCACTGCCCACTGGCTTAGCCCCACGGCCACTGTGCACTGGCCCAAGGCTGTGGGCAGTGGTGCTACCGCTACTGCCGCCGCGGTTTTTGCTACCATTTTTTCGATTTTGGTCCTTTTTGTCGCCATCATTGTTATGGTTTTGGCTAGATTTTTTCGAGAAGTTGTGAGGGTTATCGATGTCGCCATCATTAAATAAACCGGTTCGGTTCTTTAGAATTTTTTATGAACCGAACCGAAAAATCGGGGGCAAATATGTAATTAATCTTATTTTTTATTTTAGGCTACTGCTATCTCTTAAATCATAGGCTCATAGCTATTGAAGCCAATCTATGAAGCTTTTATGGAAGTCGAATGTGGCATGAACTTAATTAACATATCACAAAAATGTAGGGAGAGAAAGTAGTTGTAAATTGGTGAAACTTTAAATGATCATAACTCTACACTCGGATGTCCGTTTTGGCGCTGCCAATTTTTAGGAAAACGTCCATTTTTCCAATCAATTTGTATTTTCCCCCAATTCGGTTTCTAATTTTCCCTTTCTTTAGTAAACATCTCATGATATACAATACATTTCAACATGAAATTTCGTGGTAATGTAGGTGTGAATGTCAATTTCAGTGTTGGAAATTCAATTTTAAAAAAAATCCCCCGACCCGTTTATTTTATTTCAGTGTTGGAGTTTTATTTTGTGGGCATGTAAACTTTAATTTGGAGTTTTTTACATGTTTTAAGAATATATGTTATGCAGACATTATGTTTTTGGACTTCATTTTTTTTTACTTTATATTTGAATTGAAAAAACCGATATAAATCGATACATTCGGCGATATAAACCGATATATCGGTTTTTTTTTTAAAAAAGTTTGATTCATTTTTTTTTTAAATGAATTTTATTCGGTTCATAATTTTTGATACAAAACCGAACCAAACCGATATACGCCCACCCCTACATGGAACGTGCTTGGTGGAACGACGGGAAATGATTGCTTTGACGAAGAAGAGTTTCAACGCCATTATAAGCCTCGGAGAGACCTGCAACCATCTGAAGAACAAAACGATCATTAGTGACGGCGCACCAATGTTCTTGTGTTGATCCGATAATTCCTTGAGCCATTGACAATAGGTTGAGGCATTCGGAAAATCTTCCATGGTTATGTGGAAGAATTCCTGCTCAAGGGTCACGACACGAGAAATTTTGTTATCCTGGAATATATCACGCAACCTATTCCAAGCTTCCATTGTCGTGGCATCGGATTCAATAATAGTCTGCAAGAGGTCCGTAGAGATGGTGGAATAAATCCATTGGAGTAACATAGCATCAAGAGTTGCCCACAACTCTATTTCATCATCGGTGGTAGGCACCTTCTCCTTGCCTTTTTATGGTGGGACGATGTGATGGAGGACTCTATTAGACCATGCGTGAATTTTAAATAGTTCTGCACACGTCGCATATTGGACATTTTCTATCTCAAGAACAATATGGATGTTGTTTTTTATATTGAAGACTGCAAGGGCATGATGAAAGGTGTTCTTTGTGGTAGACATAATGAAAGAACAAAGGGAAAATTAGGGATTCGGAAAAAAAATTGAAGGGAGGGGGGTAACTACGGCGGGCGGCCGAATAGAGAGTAAGGCTGCGAAAGCAAAATTTTGGAGAAGGAAAAGTTTGTCAGACTGCTGATACTATGAAAGAATAATCATCTTGATTATTTCATTAATGTAAAAGGATACATGATATATAATATTTAATTATGAAAATTAAATCTACATTTTTCTAATACAAGACTACTACCATAATTACATTTGTACAAGAATTCTAATAGGACTATACAAAATATATATGGAATGTACACGATATATACGTGTATACTCTTTAAATAAGGATAATATTTTGACTTTTACACTTAACATATTTCATCATGTAATCTCTCCTCAATAAATATTTACTTAATCAATGATGAGAACCTCTTAAATGTTGTTAATTAATACAAGGTTAAAATAGGAAAAAGCTACATAATTTTATCTTGGTTAAATAAAATGATATATATTTTGAGACAAGTATTTTTAGAAAGGACGACAAATATTTTGAGATGGAAGGAGTACCATGGTTGTCTCAATTTATGTACCACAGTTAGAATTTTCAGTGTGAAAGTTTCTAAATCTGACTGTAAATTAAGACATAACATCTTTAAAAAATTAAAATAAAATTTATATATTTGAAAACTAAGTAAAAAATATTATAAAGTATATTATAATTAGCAATTTCAAATATATAAAAGACATATGAAGAAAAAAAAAGTTGTTTCAAAAATTACTTGGCACTTTTGAGCTATAAGCCTACAATGGTGAACGCTAACGTACGCCGCCGCCGGGTACAAGAGATAAAATTGAAAGATGGTAGAAATTAATAGTACGTGGAAGGTGGAAAGGAAAGAAGAGAAGAGTTAAAAATATTACACTTTAAAATATATGATAGTCAATTAATTACTATTATTTTTAACTGATTATAAATCATACAAAATTATCTAAAATTATTTTTAATTGATTTGACGTGTAAATATTTTTATGCTACTAACACATAAAAAAACCAAAGTGCGCTTATATAACATTTTTTGTCAATTAATGAATTTTTATTGTTACTATAATTATTTTTATTTAATCTGTAAATGATTATTATTGAATTCTTTAGAGATTGGTTAGTGGTTGCCGGTTGGAACTAAGGCTGGCCAGTGGGCCGGGTCGATCCGGTCCCGACACCGCTCGGTCACGCCCCGAACCCGACCTTTTTTTTTAAAAAAAACAAATCGGTATCTAGACTCAAACCGAGACTGGACATGGTCTCATCCCGGCCCGCCCCAGGCCCGCCAGTCCCGACTCCCGACCCGATCCCGCTCCAATGCCGCCCAAAATGCCCTCTTTTGCAAAAATAACTGTTGCACCAACGACCATTTTACATTTTGACCGTTGTGCAACGGTCATTTTTGGCCTCCCCCAACCCACATACCCCCTTAATATTTATTTTTAACCCATAAGTTATTATATATCCACTTTAACCCAATTTTTCAACTATAAATACCTCATTTTCTCTTCATCTTTCTCACAAATCTTCCTACAATCTCTCAACAATCTATTTCTCTACAAGTCTACATTGTCAACTAAATATTCAATTTTATTTATTCATTTGTGAATTGAGAGTGAAGTTGGCAACTAGCTTGAGGATCTTCCATCGAGCAAAGTTTCAATTTTCAACCTCTTAAATACACGTCGACGTTACGTCGACGTTTGGTACATTCGTTCCTTCATTAAATTATTATTGTCTGTTTATTTTATTTAGCGCACTTAATTTCATTTACTTTAATTATTTATTAGTATAAGTATAAATTTATAATGGAAGGATTTAAACGTATGCTTACGGGTAGGGGTCATGCTTCTTCTAGTAAGGGCAACAAGGATAAGAGTCCTATTTCTAGACAGAATCCTACTCCTACACAGGATGATTTTGTTGATACTAAACATTTTCCTACAATACCATTAGATTTAGACGATGAGCTATTTTCTGGAACTCAAGAAGACTTTAATTTAGACGATGATCTAGATGATACACTCACTAATGTAGATGACAACACACCCACTAGTGCACCTTCAACTGAAATGCCTCTTATTCCCCGAGTATGAGATGAGGTCCAGCAAAATGATCATTAAAATCAGATGCATGGACATTTTTTGATAGGGACGTAGAGAATCAAGTAGCTAGATGTAAATTTTGTAAAGATGTTTTAAAATTTAAAACTGGAAAAGGTCACTGTGGGATGGGGGTTTAATGAGACACGTAGCAAGGGCTTATCCAGCTAGGTATGCCCAATACGAGGCTTCAAAACCATGTGCGCGGACGTCTGCTCCATCGGGACAAGGTTCACATACTGATACTGTCCCGGACCAAGTACATGGTCAAATTAACCCTATGACGGGGGAAATTGTAGGCCCTAAATACAATAAACATAGAGATAGGGAAGCAATAGCAAAATTAGTTGTTGTTGAGGGTTTGCCTTTTTCATTTCCTTCATCTACCGATTTTATTCATTACATTAGAGATATGTATAATCCTGCTTTTAACGGTTTTCCTAGATCAACAGTTAAGAGAGATGTATTTAAATTCGCACATGAATATCAACAGTATTTACGTTATTCATTATATCATTTTAATGGAAAAGTGGCTATCACCTCTGATATAGGTCGTAGTACTAACGACCATGATTATTTAACGGTAACCTGTGATTGGATAGATTATAAATGGTCTATGCAAAAACGTATCTTAGCGTATAGATATATAGATGATAGGCACACTGATACATTTATTGCAGAAAATTTTTTATCAAGTGTGCGATTATTACGGAATAACTGATAAAATTATGATTATTACATTAGATAACGCTTCTTCTAACAATTACGCTATTACAATTTTAAAAAATAATTTAACTCCATCTTTTTAGATCATTTTCATATAAAATGTGCATGCCATATATATAACTTAATTGTAAAAGATGGTCTATCACTTTTTGAAGACATTCTTAGTAAAATACAATTTGTTTGGTTGTAGATAGCGATTGGGTAAAAAATTCCAAACTTATTGTATTTTTAGAGAATTTTTTTCAAGCAACAAAAGAATTTTTCGGTATATATTATCCTACTATTTCAACTATGTTATTTTATATAGGTCTAATATTTTTATTACTTAGTGAATATATGAAAAAACCAGCTTATAAGGCATCTATTAAAAAATATTTATCAAAATAAAAAAATATTTCATTGTAGATAGCGATTGGGTAAAAAATTCCAAACTTATTGTATTTTTAGAGAATTTTTTTCAAGCAACAAAAGAATTTTTCGGTATATATTATCCTACTATTTAACTATGTTATTTTATATAGGTCTAATATTTTTATTACTTAGTGAATATATGAAAAAACCAGCTTATAAGGCAGCTATTAAAAAATATTTTATTCATATTCCCACTATTTATATTATTGGTGTTGTATTAAATCTGACTATTAAAATAGACGGTACTAAATCACTTATTGAAACTATTTACGATTGTATAGAAGTACTACCACCTCCAAGTCCCAAAAATCCAAATCACTCACCACCTATTGAACAAACTAAAGAAGTTTTGTTTAGCGTAGAAGACGAATGCAAAAAAGTATATAGGTTTTACCAACAAGAAAGTGCTAGCAACCTACCGACTTCTATACCATCTTCTTCTTCTGCAACACAACCTCACAAAAGACATGTTGTTTCTGCGGCTAGTATTGAAAGCCTCAGAAATAGAATGTGCGGTCGTACCTCTACTAACCAAATTAGCGAGTTTGATATTTTTATTTTGCAGGGTTCTGTACCGTACCAAACAGTTCTCAATGAAGAAGGACATAAAGACTTGCTGAAATACTGGAAGGGGAATGAGAAGACATTTCCGACACTTTCAATGATGACCCGAGATGTTTTGAACATTCCCGCGTCATTAACGGCGTCTGAAAGCGCTTTTTCTGCCGGCAGATATCAAATAGGAGAGCACATACACCCATTAGCCGGAGACAGCTTGGAGATTATAGTATTATTCAGAGATTGGATACGAGCGGAGCGGAGAAGGTGCGGTCAACCGGAGATCAACGAAGAAGAAGACCTAAACTACAATGAAATGTTATCCAAAGGTGGTGGAAGCGACGTGGATCAATTTGACCAACAAATACCAATCCAACCGAAGAACCACATGAAATTATCAAGAAACTAGAACATGTTTTTTTCATAATGTAATTTTTTAAATTGTAATTTTACTATGTAATTTCAACTTTTGAACAACAACACAAAGTTGCAATTTTGACAATTGTATTTGTATTACAAAAAAAATCATATGTCTATTAAATAATATAAGAGGCACAAAAACAACATTGGGATGTTTTTATTACATTATCTTGTTTAATTATTGAGTTTTTTATATATATGTTATTTTTTAAATTAAGTGCAAAAAAAAAAAAAAAATCGCCCGGATCCTGATCCTGATCCCGATCCCGACCCGACCCGATTCCGACGGGATCAGGATCGGGGCGGGACTACGGCAAATCCCGCTATATTCCGATCCCGCCAAACCCGGTCCGACGATCCCGAGCCCGGCCCACTGACCATCCCTAGTTGGAAGTTGGAACATGAAAGTAACATTTTTTATTTATGATTATACTATCAAAGCGGACACGTGGGCGGCAGCAAATATGTATATGCTTTCTCATTGGCTTAATTTGTTTGAAATTCCCCTTTATTGCCACGTCTCAACTACTTTCTTTTTTCCAAATGTCTCACGTCAACGATATGTTTCTTTTTAGCTAAATATCTTCTCTTTAGTCTTACGATTTTATCCTTATTTTTTTCAACAATATGAATTGTTGTTTGAGCTAAAACGAAAATTTTAACTGTAAGAGTCACAAATAAAAGAAAAATAGGTACATACATAATTTATAGATAAATTTTTTATACATCATGCATATGTTGATTTGGCATAAACGTGTTTAGATATTTTTGATAGAGACAAAATTAGAGATTTCTACAACTCAAATTTTATTTTGAATAAAGAGAACAATGCTCAAAACTTAAGGAGATACTTTTGTCGATATAAAAATTTATCCAAAGATTACTGCTATAGTTTATTGTTTATTTCAATTTGTGTAGATAAGTAACAAGAACTAGAATTAAAATCTTTTTGGTTATCTTTTTGTCAACTGTAGTTCTCATTAAAACTTGTGCAACTTAATGCTTACTCAACAAACAATAAGATGTTACATAATGTTCTAGAAGCATAGTTATAGAATAGAGTTCTTATTGTTTATACATGTTACTATTCATAGATGGCAAATCACAAGACTAGTATTGAGTAAAGTTTTGACCAAATATACTAGACGCATTTCTAATTTCCTACACATTTTAGGTGCATCATGTATGTATGTCTGTTTTGTTTAATTCTCATTCAATCGATAAAAATTACGTTAATGGTTATCTGAACTATCATTTTTCGTGGTTTCAATCTAAACTATCAGGTGTGTGAGTTTTCTATCTTAACGATCACCATCTATTAATTACCAAAATACACCTCAACTATTAGTTGTTCACTTTTCCTACGTGAACGTGATGTAAGAAAAGTGAACTAATAGTTAATGTGTGTTTTGATAAGTTGATGATAGTTTAGGTAGGAAATCCTATTGGCATTAGCAAGAATGACAAGCGTATGTTTTGATGATTGACAAAGTACATGAACAAGGCGAATGAGTCAGGTCTGTGGAGATACACAATAAAGTGAATGAATCTGACACAGATGTGAAGTGAATGAAGTAGGTTTGTAGAGACAGTTGCAAAACATGGATGAAAGAATCAGGTCTATGAACATGTTTCATCTCAGACACAAATGCTAGACAGGGTTGAATGAAATAGATGTTTGAACCTAGTCCAAGAACATGCCGCGAGTAGGATTTGTGGTTTATGGTAGGACTTGGCAAACAAGGTTGCAGAATTTCTTTTCATACTTATCAAGATATTTCAAACTCATAAGATATTGAAGTCCCGTGAAGATGCAAGAATCCTAAACTTATTGAAATCCTATTTCACATAATGGGCCTCATCACGTAAGGTTTGGGATTAGTCGACGTGTTGCACTTCAACAAGTATAAATATTCAAGTCCTACCATCAAGAAGTTTCATGCACTCACAAAAAGAGAAAATCAGAATATTGAGCAAACTCTGTCAAGTATATTTGAGAGAGTTCTGATTTAAGAAGTGTTGCCTAATACAACGAAGAAGACTGAAGAACTTGTTTAATAATGTTTATGTTTTGCAGTTCTTGAGTCTAGAATCGTGTATTAAGATTGTTATCGAATTGTACCTTTATCAGCTTTCATAGAGCAATATCCATAGGTATAAATGTTAGTCAAATTCAACTTCAAGTTGGGATAACTTGAAGTGGACTCATTATTTTAGGGAGATTAGTGAGATAGGAATTAGAGTTTAGTTCCTAGGTTATAGAGTTTGTAACTTAAATTTGCAATGGCTCACGTTGTAGTGGAGTTTGAAAAAAATTCTGCAGAGATGTAGGTTGTAATTTTTTCACCTCTTGCGAGTCGGGTGGGTTCCATGTAAAATAATTGTGTCGTTACTTTTCTGTTATTTATTATTATTTTGCAAACTGCTAGTCTGGAACAGGTAGAGTAGTGTGGTCTATCCGTCAGGCAAAAATTAGGTATCACTTATGATAGATATTTGGTCATGCAAAATATCAAACCCGTACACTTGATAGGTCAGATAGAAAAATTAAAAAAAATGAAGTTCAAATGTGTTTTTTTACCATTATCTCATTAAAATTTGAACGTTGCCTTTCATTATAGATGAAACAAAAAGTTGCAATGCTTTGCCAACCAACAAAATTACTGAAACTTGAAATGTTTTACCAAACAACTACAATTAGTGGTGGCACTGAAACGTTATCGAGGACAACACAACAGTCAATAAGTCACGATTCGAGGTGTGTCAGACTTTCCTACTCACTACCTTAAGTGGTTATTGTTTTGCAGACAATTTAGGGGTCATATACTTATTAACATAAAACTTAAGGTGATAAATAAGATTAGAATTTCCACTAATAGAAACAGAGGAAAGAGTAGAAAAAAGAGGAAGGAGGACAACTCTTCTATGGATGGAATGGGTCTTTTCAAGTGTCATGTGCCTTAAATTACTTATTGAGGAAAATATTTCTACTTATGTCAGTTCTAAAAATTGGTTTCCAAAGAACAGATTAGTTTATTTTCTCAACTTGGATAGGCATAGCATAACTGAACCAAGAGATGAGTCATTTTCAAAGCCCAAGTTGGAACAAATGGGAAACCAAGATACGCCACCGCAACTTTTTGTTCTATTTTGTGCAAAGTATCATATGTATGAGCTGTATCTTTCTCCCAGTTTAACTTGATAAGCTATTGTACCTCAATCAATAAAGTATCATTACACCAACATTAACAACAACTAGACCTAAATAGTTAATACCAAACATATTGAAGTCAACTATATGAATCATCATCTTGCATGTCACTTTTCATTTATGTTAAAACCTATGTTGCTCGGACCCTCCAACAATGTCATCACATCCGTGTTGGATCCTCTAAAAATGCATAGCTTTGGGAGGATCTGACACACAATATTTTTAAAAAGTTTGAGCAACATAGATTGTAACAGCATTTTTCTTATTTCCATTCCCAGTTGACACCATCTACATCTCTTTCTGTTATCTTCATCTTATAAACTCATAGCAAGAAAGAATAAACATTAATCAGAAGCAACAAGCAGTGTCCTTTATAATTAACCAATTCTGGGAGATCTTGAGAAACTAATAAAGAACATTATTAATTTCCTCGCCTTGGTACCTATTTTGCTACAGACATTGATCTACTAGTTAGGAAATATTATCAAGAGTTATTTACCACCACATGGAAGTCTTACTTCAGAGGAAGCTTTTTGCTGGAAGGACTAATTTCCGTGAATTGGTCTTTCATTAGTTGAAAAACATTAGATTATTATGCTTAAGTAATAATTGTACATTTAACATCACTAAGAGATCAATCTCATTAGTATACTAACTGTGAGTTTTTTCTCTTCATGTGAGTCCACAGCTTCATTAGCTCATTACTGCTCAATGGTTTGACAAAATAATCTGTTGCTCCAAGCATCAAACCCTTCAAGACGAGAGGGATCTCGTCCTCATCCAACATCACTACCGCAGCAGAATCGGAGACGAAAAGAAAAAGAGATACATTAGGCTTCATGAAATGCTTGTAAGTGATTTCTACTTCTTCAGGTAGAAAAAAAAAAATGAAAAAGAGCTTACTGATCACAGGAATATGTTTTAAATTGATGTCCAGCTTGATGAAATTGAAAATCTTGGCGCCATTGGAAATAAGAAGGGAGGCTTCAGCAAGTACGATATCTACACAAGGCCCCTGAGAGTTCAGTGCATATAACGCATCTGCTGCTGAGTATACTGGGGTAACTCTGCATCAAGAAGCAAAATTAGTTGGTGAACAAATCTCAATGTAAAAGAGAAGCAAGAAAAAGAAAAATAAATCCAGATTTCTTGATCATTGAGTGGAACATTTAAGATGAGGCATTAATCTTCTTTATGCAATTAGAATGAAGAGTCCTTGACTCACGGACTCACAATCATGCATTTATATGAAATCTTCTTCTCAAAGTTTTAACAGAAGATAAGACAATAACGAAAAAGCAATCTCTACAAATCTGAAGGATGAGATTTTTCCAAGTGTTATAGCTGGCCTAATTGCTGTTGAATCATGTCACTTACCAAATGACAAGTCTTCCTAATGGAAACACGGGGAAGCAATCCCAATGAAAAGCTTTAAATAGGAATTTGTTCCCGCAGGAGAATCAATTTGGTTAATCGTGTATTAATTATGCAGACATTCCATAATACATGAAAGGGAAAAAGTAGCTTACACAGCAATGATGAACAACTTTGTTAGTAAAATACGGGACAATATTGATAAGAACAAATAAAACAGTAAAGAACAACTTATCGAATCACAATTGTGTCGTGGCAAGTCACTGCTTTGAAAGCGATTTCGCACCGACTCCAGTGCAAATCGTTTAGCCCGGTCCGAGCCCCAAGGTTCTACAACACTTCCAGACACTTGCACTAGTGGCTGGAAGTTTGGAAATTGCACAAAGTATTTTGCCCAGAAACAGAATGAAGGAAATAGCTTTTAAGAAGATGATATATTTTTAAGTGTATCAATAATAGAAATTTATACTTCTATATATAGGTAGATGTCAGAGTCTCGGTAGTAAATGTTGAAATCTGAAGCGTCTCTAACGTTTAGAAAATAAAGTGATATCTGCAACATCTCATAACATTCAGGAAATTAAGATCATCATTAAGTTAGAGTATTTATGGATAATAACCGTTGCAACAATTAATTCTGAAGTAATGAGCTTTGACCGATATCGGGACAATTGCGGTTTCGGAAGAATAAGTGTTGACTGGTAACAACTGACTCCGGAGGTAGGAGAGTTACGTCCGGATATGACACACCCGGACTTAATCCAGAAGCATGAATTTAGACAGTCTCGGGTAAGCTCAAAAATAGCAAAATAATATTTTGCAAAACCGGAATTGAAATAGGCCTCTCGTATAGCTCATGCGTAGGGGGAGCAAATCGACCCGTTTTGCCTATGAAGCCCAACTCTCATGTACGCGAGACCCCTTTCTTGTTCTAGCCCATTTACCAACCCAATAATGCACATTTCAATATAAGGTGGAAGAAAGGATTTTCCACCACCAATGTGGTACAAAGAGCATTTCATAAGAATCAAGAAAGATATATTGAAAAGAGACCCTCAAAGATTCTTTGGCTTTGCATTACTTGAAATAAATGAGTAATGTAAGTAGATGTATAACACCAATAATCCCCCACTAATGCAAAGGTGAAGAATAAGAATGAATTTTGGGCAATAGGAAGGAAGATGTATTTAAGTGTTAGTATCATTCGATTTGAATTAACACGTAGTGAAATGAGGCAACAACTAATATCCAAAAAGTGAAGTACTCTTGAACTAATTGGACACAAGTTGAGACCACCACAACACATACTATATCCTTTAATTTATGCAAACTCCACGATACAACAAAGTGCGTTTATGGTCATGCACACACACCTTGGGTCTAATGAGTGCTCTAGAAAGACGGCCTAAGTCTTTCATAAAAGGCGACCACACCTTTACACTCACGTAGGTGATTCCATCAAGTCTATCTCATAGACCACCTTAAGGTTATGAAATCATTAAGAGCAAATAAGCTCAACTTTATAAACACTACCACACGCCATAGGGATAGAAAATATAGTGTATATTGATGGCCTATATGGCTTCGTTTGACCAAAACGGGTATCAACCATATTACCTCAATCCATAGGCTTTAGACTCATCCCTCTCGACATTTTAAGGATCATCTTCCTTGTTAAACCCTTGGTTAAAGGATCCGCTAAATTTCTTTCGGACCTTACATATTCTAAGGAAATAACACCATGCTTCAACAACTTGTTTAGCCACACCATGTCTGATGCGAATATATCTCTTTTTTACCATTATACACACTGTTCTTTGCAATCCCAATTGCTGCCTGTGAATCACAATGTAGGAGACTGAAGAAGCTCGTTGTCCCCATAATGGCACATCTGCCAAAAGGTTTCTCAACCATTCAGCTTCTTGCCCAGCCAACTCAAGAGCAATAAACTATGATTCCATGGTAGAATATGTTATACAAGTATATTTGGAAGACTTTCACGAAATAGCACCTGCATCCAAAGTAAACACATAGCCACTGGTGGAGCTAACTTCATCATTGTCAGTTACCCAGTGTGCATCACAAAACCCTTCTAAAACAGATCAGAAAATTTATTAAAATGCAAACACCAATCAATCGTACCTCTCAAGTACCTTAACAAACGATGAAAAGTATTCCAATGTTCACTACTGGGACTATGAGTATATCTACTCAATTTACTAACAACATAAGCAATATCAAGCCAAGTATAATTCATGAGAAACATTACATTCCCAATTATTTTAGCATATTCAGTTTGAGAAACACTACTCTTTATTCTTTCTCAAGTGTATGCTAGGATCATAAGGAGTTCTCCCTGGAGCAACATCAAAACAATCAAACTTTTCAACATCTTCTCAATATGATAAGGCTGACACAAAGAAAAGTCATTAACAATACTTTTTATTTTAATTCCTAAAATCACACCTGCTTCTCCAAGGTCTTTCATTTCAAACTTAGTAGACAAAAAGTTTTTAGTCTCATTTACAATATTCATATTGGGACCAAAGATTAACATGTCATCCACATATAAACATATAATCACACAACTTGATCCTATAAATTTAGAATAAACACAGGTATCTGAAGCATTAACAACAAAGTCATCATGCACTAATATGTTGTTAAATTTTTCATACCACTGCTTAGGTGCCTGTTTTAAACCATACAAGGACTTCCTCAACTTACACAATTTATCTTCCTATCTAGGGATCACAAAACCCTCGAGTTGAGTCATATAGATCTCTTTTTCTAAATCACCATTTAGGAAAGTCGTTTTAACATTCATTTGGTGTACCACTAAACTATGAATAGCGGCTAAGGCATAAGAGTTCTAATGTTCGCTATTTTAGTCACATGAGAATAAGTATCAAAGTAATCAACACCTTTCTTTTAGTTAAAACCCTAATTACAAATCTAGCCTTATATTTATCAATTGTACCATCAGGTCTCAATTTCTTCTTAAATATCCACTTGCTACTTATGGGTTAAGAACCTTTAGGTAAATCATGCAAGTCCCAAGTATGATTAGAAACTATAGAATCTAATTCACTTTTAATGGTCTTTTTCAAAACATAGCATCTATTGACCTTATTGCTTCATCATAAGTCTTAGGGTCTTCTTCCATTAAGTAAATAGACATTAATTCATCATTTAAGACATCAATATCACAATTCACAGTAAAAAAATGCAGTAATAAAATCACGACCATAACTAGTCTCAATTCTACGTCTTTTACTCCTTCTAAGTTCAATTTCATGCTCATTATCAACAACATTAGAAGAAGGAACAACATGAGAATTAACATGCATAGATGATAGAAGCATTATTTGCATATCACTAGACACATCACTTTTCAAAGGAAAAACATACGCAAAATTTTTTGCATCTCTAGATTCACAAATAGAATAATCATTCAAAGACATAAATCTATAAGCAACACTATTTTGAGCATAACCAATAAAGACAGTGTCAAAAGTTTTAGATCCTACATTTACCCGTTTGAAATCAGGTAGACCAACCTTAGCCAAAGACCCCCACACTTTCAGAAATTTCAAGTTAGGGGAAAACCCTTTCCACAACTCATATGGCGTCTTGTCTAACTTCTTATGAGGGACTCTATTAAGAATATAACATGCAGCCAAAATAACTTCCCCACATATTGTCAGATAGACCCGAACTTAAAAGCATAAAGTTCATCATTTCCTTAAGGGTTCTATTTTTACGTTCCGCTACACCATTTTGTTGGGGAGTATAGGGAGCACTAACCTCATCTATAATACCATTTTTTTCTCACAAAATGCCTCTAAAGTATTCACCACCCCTATCAGATCTAAGCCTCTTAATTTTCCTGTCTAATTGATTTTCTACTTCTGCTTTAAATTTCAAAAACATGTTTTTAGCCTCATCTTTAGACTTGAGAAGATATACCTTAGCGTATCTAGAAAAGTAATATAATACTTCTTTTCACCATTACTAACAGTGTTCTTGAAATCAGCTAAGTCTGAATGTACTAGTTTAAGAAATTATATTTCTACTAGTAACAAATTTAAATGGTTTCTTGGCATGCTTTGCTTCTACATACACAGACACTTAGAAAATTCATCAACTTTCATCGCAAGAATTAATTCCATATTTCTAAGTCTTTTAATAGAAGAAATATTAACATGACCTAATCTACCATGTCATAAATTAACAGACTCAGCAATATAAGCAGAATTGGAAACATTATTATTGATGGTCTCTTGAACAATGTTCAATACAAATAAACCTCCACTAAGATATCCCTTCCCAACAAAGTCTCCTCCACGAGAAATAATAACTTTATTAGCTTCAAAAACAAGTTTAAGGCCAACTTTGTTGAGAAGTGCTCCATAAACTAAGTTTCTACGAAGGGAGGGTACATATAGAACATTGTTCAAGACTAAAGTTTTTTCCGAGGTTAACTTAAGAAGGATTGTTCTTTATCCATAACACCACCAGTAGTGGAGTTAACCATGTAGACACACTCGCCATCAGTGAACTCCTCAAAGGTATGGAACAACTCCTTATTTGCGCAAAGATGCCTCGAAGCGCCTGTGTCTAGCACCCAATTTGCATTGTTAGCCACTAGATTTGCCTCCACGACTACCGCAACAATCACTTTATTTCCGGTAGCAAGATTAGCTTCGGCAGCACCTTGTCCTCCTTGCTTTGAGTTTTGCCTTTGTCTTTGATAGCACTGGGCAGCCCAGTGACCGAGTTTCCACAAACGAAACAAGGTCCCTTTGACTTCTGAATTTGGCTCCCGGCTTGTTGAAGTGATTCTTCTTCTTTCCATTTCTTTTTTTTAGATTGTCTTATGTTTGCCTTTGAACATGTATTTCAGAACAGTACCGGAAGTTTCCACAAGGTTAGCTTTAGAAGAATTAAAGGAAAAAACTTTCATTTTATCTTTGAGACGATTTGCCTCCTCAGTCCTCATGTGACTGATCAGTTCTTGAAGAGTTAAGTTCTACTTATGCTTCAATTGATTCTGGTAATCACTCCAAGACGGTGAAAAATTTTCAATCAGAACATTAGCCTGAAAGATCTCACACATCTTCATGACCTCGGTAAGCACATCAACAGTCATGTTCTCATACTCGCGGACATGTTCCATGATTGGTTAATTGTCAACCATTTGGAACTTAATCCATTGGCCAACATATTTATTCTTCCCTACATCATTATCGCCATATTTCTTTTCCAAACTGTCCCAAATTTCCTTAGCAGATTTATTAGTAACAAATAAATCAAATAGTGGGTTAGTCATATGGTTCAACAGATGATCCTCTAACTGTTTTGTTATCTTTTTCAATTTTTTTTTAAGATCATCAACAACCATGTAGTAGTAGAACCACTGGTAGTAGTAGTATTACCGGTAGCAGTAATACTACCAGTAGTAGCAGAAATACCGGTGGTGTTAGAAACATTATTAGGAACAACAACAGTTGGTTCGTCAAACAAAACATAATCAACTTCTAATTATTCAAAGAAAATTAAAAGCTTTTGAGACCAACTTTTAAAATTATTTCCGTCCAAAGGCTCAAGTTTTGATAAATCTGGAAGAGTTTTGTTTAAAGAAACATCCATCTTATCAATATTGTATAAAATCGCTTTAAAAAAAAAGGCAGCTCGGTGCACTAAGCTCCCGCTATGTGCGGGGTCCAGAAGGGCCGGACCACAAGGGTCTATTGTACACAGCCTTACCTCACATTTCTGCAAGATGTTGTTTCCACTTATGGGACAATATTGATAAGAACAAATAAAATAGTAAAGAACAACTTATCGAATCATAGCTGTATCGTGGCAAGTCACTGCCTTGAAAGAGATTTCGGACCAACTCTCGGTGCAAATCATTTAGCCAGTCGCTCTCCAAGGTTCCACAACACTTTCGGACACTTGCACTAGTGGTTGGAAAGTTTGGAGTTTGCACAAAGTATTTTTTCTAGAAACAGAATGAAGGAAATAGCTTTTACGAAGATGATATATTTTTCGGTGTATCAACAATAGAAATTTCTACCTCTATATATAGGTAGATGTCAGGGTCTCGTTAGTAAATATTGAAATATGAAACGTCTCTAACGTTAAAAAAATAAAGAATGATATCTGCAACGTCTCATTACGTTCAGGAAATTAAGATCGTCATTAAGTCAGAGTATTTATTGATAATGACCGTTACAATAATTAATTCTGAAGTAATGAGTTTTGACCGATACCGGGACAATTGCGGTTTCAGAAGAATAAGTCTTGACCGGTAACAACTGACTCCGGATGAGAGCTACGTCCGGATATGAGACTAGGACTTTAATCTGGAAGCATGAATTTAGACAATCTCGGGTAAGCTCAAAAATAGCAAAATAATATTTTGCAAAACCGGAACTAAAATAGGCCTCACGTATACCTCGCCCGTAGGGGGGAAAATCGACCCGTTTTGTTCTACGAAGCCCAACTCTCATGTGCGTGAGACCCCTCTCTTGTTCTAGCCCATTTACCAATCCAATAATGCACATTTCAATATAAGATGGGAGAAAGGACTTTCTGTTGGGAGATTTGCTCTATGGTACTTTATAAAGCAGTACGGGAAGTATTTAACTATTACAAGTATTCGAAAGGATAAACAGAGATTCAATAATTCAACATGGAATCTGAAATTACAATTGTTACACAGTAAAAAACCGGAAATTCAGCTTTGTAGAAGACGGAAAAATGTAAATTGTTTTTCTTTGAGTCGAGTGTAGCACTCTGTCCTTAAGACAATATTGCCCCGTATGTATCCTTTATATGTCCTGGACAATTTGTCTCCCAAGATAAAACAACAATGGAACCCTTGAGCAAAGGAAACTCAAGAGCTACCGTGAAGAATATTGAGTAACGAAATGATGCTTGGAAGTTGTAGGAAGAAAACTATTTTCGGTTGTGTATTTTCGTGCACTTGTTTTTGGTGTTCTCCTTGGTCATTCTTAGTGCTCAACAATGGTGTAAGGGGGTGTTTATATAGGTGAGGGAGGGGCTGAAAAACTGCCTCCATAATAGCCAAATAATGGCCATTATGGAGGTAGTAAAGCCACCAACATAAATGGTGAAAGACCAACGGATTTGGCCATTATAGGAGGAGTAATCAGCCAAAATAAATGGTTGAATTGAGTGCTTGGCAAGCGCTTTGACCGTCCAGATTCTCGGAAACTTGAGGGACCAAAGCGCACATCTTGAAACTTGAGGGACCAAAGCGTACATCCGAAAGAATTCTCGGTCCGAATCGTACATCCGGAAACTTCGGGATCAAACTCGTACTTACGGCAAAGTTTTCTGGCCCAAAAAGATAATATCGAAGACCCACGACCCACGACCCACGGCCCGGCCACAAACGTGACCAAGAACCGGAACCGAGAACCCGAGCCGAACCGGAACCGGACGACCGGACGGACGGCGCGCGCGGGCGCGCGTGTGGTCTTTCCTCGAACCGAAGCACATCTAGGTCCTCCCTCCTTTAAACACATGGGATACCCCTTGGGGTCCCAAACCCCAAACCAATTTCGAATCTTATATACACAACACTTCTTTCTTCCTCTACCGATGAGGGAGAATTACACACAATACCACACTTTCCATGCTTCAAACACCTTACTTCGTGAACCAATATCTCTTTCATTTCTCAATGAAATTTGACGATTCTTGGCCCCTACGGTTATCTACGTACTTAGTAGATCATGCATGTGTGAAGAACCGGATTCTCCAACATACGTTACACTAGTGTTTAAGCCGTTAAAGTTGGTCGGTCGCAACTCCCGCCAAAGGCAAATTTCCAACAATCCCCTCTTGAAAGAGATTTTGGCGCACTCACATGGTGTCTTTTCATTTCCAGCAATATTTCGGCGGACCGATGTTGCATAAGGAGAGGTAGCCTCGGCTTTGAACCTTCCATAGTTGAATACCATCGGACTTACTTATGCTAACGCGGTGAACGTGATGTCTTGAACCGTCGTGTTTAGTGTAAGCCCGGACAACGGTACCAACACAACAAATTCCCTTACTCTCTTCTTCGTAATGTTTTGTCCGTTTTGGCCATGGACAACGTCTTGGATTCTTAAGTGCGTTCAATTTGAGGCGGCCCGTCCTCGCACTTAAATAGGTGGTCTCCTACAAGGTATCCCTGCTATACCCCACTTCACAAGTGTTAGGAACCATTAAAAGTTTCCCAAAGACCTAACCTCAACTGTTGAGGATCATTACAGGTTTTGAAAACTTAACCTTTACCCATACATCTGCAGATAGCACTTAACGTCTATCGCGGGAACGGCTTTGGATTTGGTGTTTCTTTTCGTAAATCACTATCCGAAGTGCTCATGCTTCCACCGAAGCGATCAATCGAACCTTTACAACTTAGTTTTCCCATTGAACCAAATTACCGGGATCTCCGGTTCGTAAGGTTGGGTATCCATTGTATTGGTCCGTATATTTTGGGTTTTAAGCCCATTCCCTAGACAGCAGAACACTTGATCTCTCCGGGTAGTCCCTTAGTTAGTAAACAAGGAAGTGACACCCGTGATGATCAAGCGCCATATGTCTTATGTCTCCGACAGATCCCGACAGATATGTCCAGACGCCGTCATCCGTGTCCTTCCTAAAGCCGACCGGCTAGCCACGAGTGTAGAACCGCTGAAGGCACGGGTTTCTCCCAATAAGGGACGTCCTCTAATGAGTCGTGAAGTTACTCAACTTCTTTCATGCTTTGTATAAAGCGATAAACTCCGATACCATCATGAATCGGTCGATGCAAGTTTGCTTAGAGGATTTTCCAAGAACCACCATACACATTTACTTGTGGCTTTGGTGTTCTTCGGATCGATGTCCGTTTGCATCACTTGTGTTCTCTCGTAAACATTGGACATCCAGAATACTATAATCCGTAGATAAGCGAATAATTCAGATATCGTCATATCCGACTTAACGCCTTCTATTGATCATGTATTAAGATCATCAGTGAACCTTAGTTCAACTAATATGTTTGTAGGACGATACCAGGTCGGTTGTAGTGTGTACAATACATTGAACTACACGTGACCTGTGCATATCGCTCCTTGTCTATGGGTGCACCATGATTCCAATCAGTTCTATGATTCATATCCATTGGTGGCTTCAACGAGACTGTCAACTATTGACCAGTCCGTTAGATGTCTTAGAAATCCAATTCCTAAGAAGTCATCTGTGATACACATATCTTTCATATCGAGACTTTGTTTCAATATGATTTTCACTCTCAGACCGTTGGTTTTCCAACTGTTGGCTTTCTAACTTCAGAGCCAATGTTTCTGTGGTCAGATTCATTGTTTCTGTTTTATCTGAGACTTTCAGGACTAAAATGTAAACATTTCGGGGACCAAGCGAAAGTTCGGAAGAAGCCCAACAGTTCAAAAACCAATTCGATCCTCTTCTTCCAACTTTCCGGTTGGGAAGGTTGTTTCAACACCCATGCCATGTAAGACTACAATGGCCCCTGGATGTGAAGCTACTCTTGGGGAGCACTTTTTACAACCCAAAGGTTCTTTTCCGGAGGAAGATCAACCATTACACACGTATGGTTCCATATGATGGAATTTATTTCTCTCTTTAGCTTCTTTCCAAAGCAGTGCTTTTGGAGATGACAATTCTTTGTCAATTGTCCATGGTTCGTTCTCAACCATACAAGCTAGAAGGTGTGGAACAAGTCTTTGTCCCCTCTTTGCTCCTTCTTGGTTCAACATCTAGAATCCCTGAGTTCTGCAGATCTGGAATATTAAGTTCCGGATATCCAAAGCAACTTTCGAGTCTGTAGATACGGAACGTCTAGTTCCGGACGATCGATCCTCGCGGGTTCTTGTTAACCTTGAGCAATTACTCATTTTTCCTATTTCAAGGAAAGTTATCTTCAAGGAATTCAGCATTCTTTTACGCCAAGAGGCGATCAACACTACTGTTATTTGCAGATCTAGTGGATATGCAATCTACAGCTTTAGGTACGAAACCACCTCACATCACAACATTTGTATGTGAGATCCTTTCCATGTCTCACACGGAGGGTTATCCTTATCCTTATGCGGAGTTCTGTTGAGAATCACATTAGCGGTAAGGATCGCCTTGCCCCACATAATTTGGGCGTACGGGTTTGCGCTTGGCTAACACCGTTAGACTGAGGTGAGTAATGAGCAGTCGTTTAATAAACGATGCTTCACATTCTCCCCCTCTATCACTACGAATTTCTCAATCCGTGGGCTCAGTTGATTTTCAACTTCTGCTTTGTAGCGCTTATCCGCTTCAATAACTTCATCTTTGCTTTTTAACAAACAAAGGATTCCATACGTTGTACCATCATCAATGAAGATCACAACGTACTTGTCTCCCCCTTCTATTTTGTATAAACTTCAAATCACCCAAGTAGGTGTGACTAAGTTCTAGAGGAGCAGTGCTTCTTTCGCTATTCCCTTGACGGAATTTGGAAAGGTGATTTTGCCTCTTCGTCTACCTCACATTCATTTTGAGGGTTTATGTCGACAGTAGGCAACAATCTCAACATCGTTAGCTTTTGAATGACTTGCTATTTAACGTGTCTTAATCTATGATGTCATAGATGCACGGATTACAATATATCATTCATTTGGCTATAGACATATTGTACCACTCTTAGTTATTACGGACCTGTTGGACTAGTCTCAAATCAGATTTGACCAACAACGTCCTTTAACCAAGTTAGGAACATGTATCACCTCTTTTAGAGTGATCTCATTCCTTGAAGTCCTATTGAGGACAACCTCTCCAGCCCCTTTGATTTTAGAGGTGGCGTTGCTTCACATGAACAACCTTTTGCCCGTGGTTAGGGCCTAACTTAGGATCATATGTGATATCGATACTCGGGTCCACTCTAGTTGCTTTGGCAGACTGAGTGTCCAATTTCTTTACTGCCTTTATTTAGGCCTTCAGATCATTTAGGACCTAGAAACTCTGGCCCACCTTACTAGGTGTCCATTACTTTTCCTATGAAATGAATTCTGGCACCACTCCAGTCGCCCGGAGGCTTTATATGACTGAGTGTCCAATATCATCATATCAAAGGAATTTTGGCCCACTCCAGTCGCCCGGAGGCTTTTTATGACTGAGTGTCCAATATCATCCTATGAAGGATCTTCTGCCAAATAGTATGACAGGCTCAACGTTTTTAGCTTTTAGTCTTCTTCCGTTATGATTGGTGCCTAGATAATTCTTGGCGCTTACTTAAGAGTGGTAAGAGTTTTCGCACAGTTAGTGGATCTTTCTCCATTGTATGTGCGACATACTTTACACACTTTTAATTATTACACTTAAAAGAACGGATCTTTTTAAGTTGTTTACCAAATTCAATCTTTAAACGGGAAAGAAGATGAGATTAAACTTCTGATTTGTTAAAGCGTAAGGAATATAATTATTTTCATATTCCTCCTTACTTTAATCTATTTTTTTTTAATCAGACATCATTTAATCTTTATTCTTGACAAGTAAGAAAAATACTTATCATTTAATCCTTATTCTTGACAAGTAAGAAAAATACTTATCCCAATTTCGGATTCTGGCTCACTTCAGTCACTTCATCAGACTGAGTGTCCATTTCCTTCTCACCATTATTCGGATCCTTTGTCTGGGACAGATATAGGCCTTCTGCTACAAGATAGAATAACATCTTCACTCTTCTCCTCTTGTCCCAGTTGACATCCTCAGGCTTTCGTGAGCGCTTGTTCCCACCAGTCTTGGTAGCGGTGACACCATGAACACGTTCATCATCATCACTCTCTTCTACCAGAAAACCATTTCCATATCCAGATTTGGTCACACAACTTTTGACCGACATCTTTCGAACACTAATAGTAATACAATACAGATATTGTCTTAAGTTGTTGGGAGATTTGCTCTATGGTACTTTATAAAGCAGTACGGGAAGTATTTAACTATTACAAGTATTCGAAAGGATAAACAGAGATTCAATAATTCAACATGGAATCTGAAATTACAATTGTTACACAGGTAAAAACTGGAAATTTCAGTTTTGTAGAAGACGGAAAAATGTAAATTATTTTTGCTGAGTCGAGTGTAGCACTCTGTCCTTAAGACAATATTGCCCCGTATGTATCCTTTATACGTCCTGGACAATTTGTCTCCCAAGATAAAACAACAATGGAACCCTTGAGCAAAGGAAACTCAAGAGCTACCGTGAAGAATATTGAGTAACGAAATGATGCTTGGAAGTTGTAGGAAGAAAACTATTTTCGGTTGTGTATTTTCGTGCACTGTTTTTGGTGTTATCCTTGGTCATTCTTAGTGCTCAACAATGGTGTAAGGGGGTGTTTATATAGGTGAGGGAGGGGCTGAAAAAGCTGCCTCCATAATAGCCAAATAATGGCCATTATGGAGGTAGTAAAGCCACCAACATAAATGGTGAAAGACCAACGGATTTGGCCATTATAGGAGGAGTAATTCAGCCAAAATAAATGGTGAATTGAGTGTGGTAATCGCTTGATGCGTTTGGTCATTCGGAAACTTGAGGGACCAAAGCGCACATCCGAAAGAATTCCGTCCGAATCGTACATCCGGAAACTTCGGGATCAAGCGTACTTCTGGCAAAGTTTTCTGGCCCAAAAAGATAATATCAGAAGGCCCACAGCCCACGACCCGTGACGTGACCGGACGGGACGGGCGGGCGCCGGCGGCGGCGCACGTGTGGTCTTTCCTCGAACCGAAGCACATCTAGGTCCTCCCTCCTTTAAACACATGGGATACCCCTCGGGGTCCCAAACCCCAAACCAATTTCGAATCTTATATACACAACACTTCTTTCTTCCTCTACCGATGAGGGAGAATTACACACAATACCACACTTTTCATGCTTCAAACACCTTACTTCGTGAACCAATATCTCTTTCATTTCTCAATGAAATTTGACGATTCTTGGCCCTACGGTTATCTACGTACTTAGTAGATCATGCATGTGTGAAGAACCGGATTCTCCAACATACGTTACACTAGTGTTTAAGCCGTTAAAGTTGGTCGGTCGCAACTCCCGCCAAAGACAAATTTCCAACACTTTCCACCACCAATGTGGTACAAAGAGCATTTCATAAGAGTTAAGAAAGAGATTAAAAAGAGACCCTCAAAGATTCTTTGGCTTTGCATTACTTGGAATAAATGAGTAATGTAAGTAGATGTATAACACCAACAAACTTGACTAATTAGTGTGGTAACTATCTATCTCAATATTATCCCACTTAACTTCTCGTGGTGGGAAATGACAGATATGATACGCAATTAAGGAGTATCATACCTAATCTAATATTTCCATCTTACTTCCCCAAAATGGAAATATAACAGAGTGATTTAGAAAGCAATGTCGGAAACCACAATAATAAGGTATAGAATTTTAAATTATACTATACGGTGCCAATGATAATTAGGAAGCAATTTTTTCATGGAAAACATTTAGCAGCTTTTTTTCGTTGTTTGAAGGTGGTTTCATATAGAATAAGGTATTAGCAGAAAATATTACCCTGGTAACAACATTTCTTAAGAAGGGCTAATACTTCACGACAACTCTCAGCATCAGTGTCACAAAGCAGAACCCTCACATTGCTCAAATCCATCAGATCATTGCTCATCAGATGATCTCTGTTGCTACCATTTCCACTTAGAATAATGCTCTCACCGTGTCCATAGACATTATATAGTTTGGCAAAAGTAATTACAATATAGTTTGGCAACGAGGACTCTCAATATTCTATCGAAGCTGAGTTTGTTATATACATGAGCTATATCCAACAGGAAGTTTGGCTTACCAAATTTTTAAAGCAGACCTAACTTCTAGTACTATATACGTTTGTCCCTTGTGCTGCATTTGTTTGAAAGAATGGAAGGCTTAGCTCCAATTGGCAGAAAGGAACAATAAAGTGGTTTTGCTAATTCCATTTGAGGTTTGTGTAGCTGCAATTTCAATTGGAGAAAATGAATAATATCCCATCCGTTTTCTGTTTTCTCTTTCCCTTCGGATTCCATATTCCTGGGATCAAATATAAAGAAGAAGAACTCTCCTACTCTCGGCCACTGATGTTCATACTATCATACCCATCGCTTCTCAAAGGCCATTGTATTCTCAGGAGATCGAGGGGGATGAGTATATGCAGCTCTAATCGGAAATGAGTTGAGAGATTGCTGATCAGCAAGAACAGAGATTACATTCTAGTCATTATGATTGCTACAATCACCACGGAAAAGAGTTTGGCCAGCTGCTCACTGCACAAAGTTTTTAGCGATGGGGACCATTTGGAAGCATCACATCATCACATGTGTTTGTTTATGGTAGGAAGGGGAAGGTTAGTCAGCTTTCCTTCTGAAAGCACAAATTCCTCTTTGGCACCAAGCAGAAACAAACCAATGAAATACTTATCTTTGTATCACCTAACCAATTCCAAATCTAATGACAGACAATCAACTGCTGTTCAAGTTTTGTATGGCTGAAGCAAACTTCTCCATGACAGATCATTCACCTACTTTGCTACTAATGCTGTGGTCATTGGGGACGGGAAATTTTGAGGGGCGATCGGAATTAGTAACACTTAAGACTATTAACATAAGAAGATTTTGATTATCAACATATGTATGACTTTTCCATGAGCAAAATGCATTATTCATATTCAGCCTCGCACATAAAAGCATAAGATGATCTCATAAGCACAACACTATCAACTACATGCAACAATTACAACAACGCCTCAGTATCAAGCAAGTTAGGGTCGGTTATATGAATATTCACTGACCATGCCGTTCTATTTAAACTATTTGTTGGATACGTGCAAAACAATACGGGAAGTAAATAAATATTACAAGTGTTCGAAAGGATAAACGAATTGTCAATATTCAGAACTGCCGCGAAGTTGTTGCGTCTTGAATCTTGATAACCTGAAATCAAGAAATACTAAATCTGGATGGTTACAACTGTGTGCTGAGTCGAATGATGACACTCTGTCTTTAAGACAAGATTGCCCCGTATATATGTTTTTACGTTAACGGGCAATAGTCTCCCAAAATAAAACAACACTTTTAATCAACACTACAAAACAAATAGGTTGATTCTGACGAAGAAAACAAACACGAAACGAATTGTTGAAGAAATGGAAAAGGAAGAAAGAGTTTCTGTTTTGACACTGTTTTTGCTCACTGTTTGTGTACAGAATATGTGTTGTTTCTCTTCTGTTTTTGTCTCTGTGTGTATAATGTGTCTCGTTTTTCTGTGTGTATATCTGTGTCACAATTGAGCCAAAAGGCATCAATATATAGCATAAGGGGAGACCTCTCAACTGCCAAGACATGGTTATTAATAGCCATTGAAGGAGGGAATTAAACAGTCAAGTAATGGATGTTTATGGCCATTGAAGGAGGGTGTAATTCATCCAAGTAATGGAGGGAGTTAATTAGCCAAGTAATGACTGGTTAATGCACAATAACGCCCCCAAAAATCAACTCCAACGGTAGGCAGAAACTTTCTGCCTTCTGTCGTTCCCAAATTCAACATTCCAGAAACTCCAGGGACCAAATTTGAGGTCCAAAGAGATAATATCAGAAGAAGCCCAAGACCCAAGACCCAAGACCCACGACCCCGGACCGGACGGGCAGACGGGCGGCGGCGGCGCGCGTGTGGGCTTAGCCTTGAACCCAAGCACATCTAGGTCCTCCCTCCTTTAAACACATGGGATACCCCTTGGGGTCCCAAACCCTTAGCCAATTTTGAGACTTATAAAGAGAGCAATTCTTCCTTTTCCCACCGATGTGGTAGATTTGTCTCACACCATATTTCCATACCTCAAACACCTTACTCGTGAACCAATATCTCTTTCATTTCTCAATGAAATTTGACGATTCAAGGCCCTACGGTCATCTACTCACTTAGTAGATTATGCATGTGTGAAGAGACAAAGCCTCCAACATGAGGAACCCTAGTGTTTAATTCATTAAATATGGGTGGACGCAGCTCCCCACCAAAGGCAAATTTCCAACACTATTTACATGCAAGAAAAAAACAAGTAGAAGCAAAACCTTTGTGGTTTTTAATAAAATGAAATTAAGCAGAATCACTTGTCCGGTATAAAGAAGAGAGAACGTAGCTTACTTTAAATGAACATGTTAGAATATACCATATTTGGTTCACAGAATGAGTTTGTCTTGTCCTTCTATTATCTTGAGCAATTCTCACTTCATGATCGTTACTATAAGAGATAGAACCATCACTATAATTGGTTTACCTAACGTTGGCCGGCCCCTCTGCTATGCTGTCCACGCTCCAAATGTCTCGCCATTCCACGTGTGGGGATAATATGGTCGGATAGCTTCTGAGCAAGATTATCGATTGCATCCAGGAATTGACATTGGTGTGATGACTCATCCACCTCAAAGCTCAATCTTTGTCAACCAGCATAATTAAAGAACCTTGTACTACTTCCAAACTGCAGCTTCAAGAAGTCCTCAGTTGCAGCTAGTTGATGTACAAGACTCAGAGAGACTTGGAAACATATTCTTACTTGTATGCCTTGTGTGAATTTTAACTCTTGAATGGTTTCTGAAAGAAAAATATACTCGTAATTTTTCCACGAGCACCTGTTCTTCTTTCCTCCACAGTTCACTGACGTCAACTAGCTGCAACCTCAGTTGCACCTCTATCTCATTTTCTGGAGTCCACATTTCATTCACTACCAAATCCGCTTCTCCTCCCTCTATGATCAATTAGTTTTCCTTTTTTTCTCTCATTTGATCAACACTAAATTCTCTACTTTATTAATCCACCGAAACTAAAACACTAGCTAGCGCGAGGAGATTTGGGAAAAGAGAACCCTTTTGACCCCCCACAAAAGAAGGGCAAGGATAACCAGTAAGTTCTGTTTTTAAGAAAAAGAAAAAGGGGACTTGAGGGTTAAATTATTAGAGTACAATTAAGTGACATGGATGATTTAGTTCACAGGAACCCAAAACTTTTTTTTTTTTTGTAAGTGGACCCCCTTTTTTCCATTTATTTTAAATCCAGAAATTATTAATGATATGATTAGCAAACACATAGGGGGCTTTTATATTTTTAAAAACTTCAGGATTAAGTTTTAAACTTTTCAAAAAAAGCTCATTTCTTTCTCTCTTTCTTCTTTCATATTCTTCTTCTCGGAAAATCATTACTTTACTCCATAATTCTATCATTCCTTCATCTTTTATGTGTAATTGTCATTGAAAGCTAAACTTGAAGTATATATACACACGCTGGTTGCTGAAAAACATAAAGAATGAGCTAGAAGCCATTGACGGCCATTAATAAAGCTTCGAAGCTCTAATTAAATAATGTGTTACCACAAACGAGCTTCGTTTTGAGTGAGTCATACCTCAAAAAAATCGGAACATAGAGGAGAATTCATATCTGAAATTTGAAGAAAATTCGTTGAGATTTGACATGATTTTGGATTGATTTTATAGCAACTCTCAAGGTTGAAAAAGATGATTGTTTAAATTTTGAATTACCGCAATTGAGCTCTATTTCACATATGTGATGTCTCAAAAGAACCGGAATGTGGAGGGGAGCTCATATATAAAATTTGAAGCAGTTTGGTTAAGATTTAACATGATTTTGGATCAAACTACAACAGTTGTTCATCCAAAAGGAAGAAGAAGACACTGCCAGAAATAATCTAGCAGAATCCTTATTCAGGTCTCAAATAGACTAAACTTTTGTGTTGGATATATATATATGATAATAACTTGAAAGAGTTTGTTGTTATATGGAATGTAGCAGCTGCCAATGCCTCTCAAAAAAAATCAAAACGTCAAGGAGAATTCATAAATGAAATTTGACGCGATTTCATTGAGATTTGACATGATTTTGGATCGAATTTATAGCAACTCTCAAGGTTGAAGAAGATGATTGTTCAAATTTTGAATTACCATAATTGAGTTTATTTCATATGGGTGACATCTCAAAAAAAAACTAGAACATGTAGGGGAGCTATATATGAGATTTAAAGCAGTTTGGTTAAGATTTGACATGATTTTGGATCAAATACAATAGTTGTTCGTCCAAAAGGAAGAAGACGACACTTCCAGAAATAGTCTATTAAAACTTTATTCAGGTCTAAAATAGGTTTATTTGACACAATTAATTCTTATACGGAATGTAGCAGTTGTCAATGCCAACATCACGATTATTAAAAACGACTATGATTATTAGTTGTTAATATGCATTGAAAACTGAAAAGGGTCACGTTTTAGCCACTAAAAAGCGACTACGATTATTAGAAGCGACTATGATTATTAGAACAGACTACGATTATTAGAAGCGATTGAGATTATTAGTTGTTAAGATGCATTGAGAACTGAAAAGGGTCACATTTTAGCCACTAAGAAGCTACTACGGTTATTAGAATCGACTACGATTATTAGAACATACTACGGTTAATAGAAGCGACTACGATTTTTGTAAGCAACCTACGGTTTAGATGAAATTATCTTGAAAATTGATGAATTAATTCTTGAAACTTATCATTATTGATATTTAAATGAATATTTTAACAAAATTATAATGTCATTATGGATATAAATACTAATATAATGAAATAATACAAGTCGTTCGCTATTAATCTAAACATTACAAGTTGGTCGCATAATTATTTCATCTATTGCAATAAAGGCAAGAACATTTGATATTGATCACATATAATTATGTCATCAATTTCAATATAGATCATATGTAGTATAGTAACCATTTGCAACATGACTAAAAAATATGTGATGTTCATATATAGTTATGTCACCAATTTCAAGTTGTTACATATAGCTATGATCATCATAACTTTTTCTTCAACACGTTATTAACATTACTCATTAATTATCATTATTTTAGATTATTATAGTGTTGTTTCACTAATTTCATGGTGATAACATATTGTTTAGTTACAAATATAATTTTTATAATCTAAAATTAGTTCTCTTCTTATTAAAAAAATCTTTTTTTTGTTACAAAAGATGAAATAATACTGTTGTTTGTGATTAATCTAAACATTACAAGTTGATCGCATAATTATTTCACCTATTACAATAAAGACAAGAACATTTCACATTGATCACATGTTTATGTCATAGATTCAATATAGATCATATGTAGTATAGTGACCATTTTGCATCATGGCTAAAAAAATATGTGATTTTCACATTTAGTTATGTCACCAATTCCAAGTTGTTACATATACCTATGATCATCACAATATTTTCTTCAACACACTCATTAATTATTATTTATTTAGATTATTATAATATTGTTTCACTAATTCATGGTGATAACATATTATTTATTTTGTGCATCAGACTGCCTTTTTTTTTAACATATTGTTTAGTTACAAATATAAATTTTATAATTTAAAATTAGTTCACTTCTTATTAAAAAAAATATCTTTTGTTACAAAAGCAAGTGTTACATTTGTTAAATATACCAAGTATACATACGATATACACGTTATGCACGTGTATATCCTATGTATACTTGGTCTCGGCTTCCCTCGGATATTGTCCTTATTGTACACAAGTTTGTATAGTTGTAGTGTACCTTAATTAGTCTTGTACTCTTACCATAATTGTATAGTTAATCTCTATGTAGAATAAGGTTTTAGGAGTAGAATAGGAATAAGATTCACATATTATGAAAATATGTAAATTGTATATATAGTATTTCAATTAATGAAAATAATCAAGGGATTATTTCTTTCATGGTATCAGAAGTCTAGGTCAAACAACAATTTCTCTCCCACAAATTTTGTTCTTCGGCCAAGCCTCCCCGAGCCCTCCTCCTCGGGTTTGCCATTGTTTTTCGCTCTCAAAATCTCTCTTCCAAATGCCTCTATCACCTATTGTTCTTTCGTTATGTCTACGTTAAAGAACACGTTTCACCATGCCCTGGTAGTTTCTAACATCAAGAACCATAGCCCTCTAATTCTTGAAATAGAAAACGTCCAATACACGACGTGGGCCGAGTTGTTCAAAATTCACGCTCGTTGGCATCAAGTCATCCATCACATAATCCCCGCGTCTCCTGATGATACGGAGGTGCCTACACGTTAGGATGATCCTAAGTTATGGACAACACTTGATGCCACCGTCCTTTAGTGGATTTATTCTACTATCTCTACTGACCTATTGCAGACGATTATTGAGCCAGACGCTACGGCGATGGCTGCATGGGATAGACTGTGTGACATATTCCAGGATAATCAAAATTCCAGAGCTGTTACCTTTGAACAAGATTTTTCCCACATCAATATGGAAAATTTCCCGAACGTTTCAGTATATTGCAAAAGGTTGAAAGAATTGGCGGACCAACTCCGCAACGTTGGTGCGCCAGTTAGTGAAGATCATCTTGTTTTACATATGGTTGCTGGCCTATCCGAGCCCTATAGTGGCGTTGGAACTCTCCTTCGTCAAAGTAATCCTCTTCGAGGTTCTATCAAGCCTGATCCATGCTTACCTTGGAAAAAGCCGATTTGGCTAAAAAGGTGGCTACTAATGCTAGTCTCGTGGTCATGATGACATCCTCCACTAGTCCTCAAAATTTTGGTGACAATTCGAACCAAAATCGATCTCACGGGGGCGGCAAAAATGGCCGGAAAAATAATGGAAAAAATCGTGGAGGCAAACGCGACGGTTCCGACAGTAGTCGCGGTGGCCAAAATAGTGGCGGTAGACCCCATCCCGGTTACAGTGGGCCACCGACCCACTGGTCTGAGCCTTGGGCCTCTGGTCGTGGGCTTGGACTAGTGGACAGTGGTCCCTACGGCTCAACTCCATACAATTTTCCAGCCAGTGGGCTTCCCAGTAGCCTCGACGGCCCACTGCCCACTGGCCCAGTAGTTCCAGCAGCAGTTATGGGCTAGGGCAGCACGCAGGAGTTCTTGGGCCCCGGCCTCTGCAAACCCACCACGCAGCAGGCCCCACTCAGACCGATATTGAGGTCGCGATGCACACACTTGGTTTGACTCCACCGGACCCGAATTGGTATATGGACACCGGTGCCACTACCCACATGACATCTGATTCGGGTACTCTCTCGTCTTATTCCAATCTGAGCAACCCTCGTGGCATAATTGTTGATAATGATAATTTGTTCCAATTCGTGGTTATGGTCATAAAACGTTGTCTCCCCCTCATCCACCCCTTATCTTGAAAAACACCCTACATGCCCCCAAATTGATTAAAAACTTAGTGTATGTCCGTAAATTCACTATTGACAATTCTGTTTCTATTGAATTTGATCCATTTGGTTTCTCTGTGAAGGATTTCAAGATGGGGAGTCCTCTCATGAGGTGTGATAGTAGGGAGATCTTTATCCTATCACACCCAGTTCCGGTCCATCGAGTCATGCCTTGCATCAGCATTTGCAACCCTTTCTCCTTCTTTGTGGCATGCTCGTCTTGGTCATCTGGGGTCGTCTATTTTGTCGTCATTAGATAAAACTAATTCTGTTTCCTGTAAGGGTACGCGTAGTACTCCAAATTGTCAGTCTTGTTTTTTAGGAAAAATTATTAGGTTGCCATTTGTAGACTCAAAATCTCATACTTTAATGCCATTTGATATTATTCATAGCGACTTATGGACGTCTCCTTATCTTAGTTCTTTGGGTCATCGGTATTATGTTCTTTTTTTGGATGATTATTCTAAGTTTTTATAGACTTTTCCAATAGCGAAAAAATCTCAAGTTTTTTTCATCTTGAAATTTAGAGCATTCATTAAAACCTAATTCGAACGGGAAATCAAAATATTCAATGTGATAGTAGCAAAGATTATGACAATGGGGTGTTTCGGGAATTCTGTGCTAATAATGGGTTCAATTTTCATTTTTTTGTCCTCGTACGTCTTCACAAAATGGGAAAGCCGAACGCAAAATTCGTACCATAAATAACATTGTCCGAACTTTATTGATTCATGCTTCCGTACCCCAGTCTTTTTGGCATCATGCTCTACAAATGGCTACATATCTCCTTAACATTCTTCCTTCCAAAGGATTGACATATTCTTCCCCCTTACAAAATTTATTTAATAAAACACCTTCGTATTCCCATCTTAGGGTCTTTGGGTACTTGTGTTATCCATTATTTCCATCCACCACAATTAACAAACTTTTGGCCCGGTCTACTCCGTGTGTTTTTGGGTTTTCCGTCTAATCATCGTGGTTATAAATATTTTAATTTCTCTCTAATAAAATCATCATTAATCGCCATGTCATTTTTGATGAATCCCAGTTTCTATTTACTAATGTTAGTAATCCCGGGCCTAGTTCATATAATTTTTTGGATGATGGTCTTTCCCCGAAACTTATTCACTATTTTTCGGACGTGTCCCGCACCCCAACTCCGCCAATACGCCCACTGCCCGTTGGTCCTCCCCAAACGGCGTCATCTTCAAATCTGGGTCCAGCAATTGGCCATCCATTCTAGCCAGTTCCGGGTACTATTTCTAGGTCTAGTGTTGGTCCAGTTCCCGGTTTCAGTTCCCGATTTGGGCTAGCAGCCCACTGCCTGCTGGACAGTCCGTCCCGAGTCCCAAAAATTCCCAAAATCCACCCGCCTCTGCCCCGAGTCATAGACCAGTCACTCGTAGTCAACACGGGATTTTTAAACGAAAAAGACATTTTAATTTACATTCTAATGTTCTTAAATCACCCTTACCCCATAATCATGTGTCTGCATTAAATGACCCAAATTGGAAAATTGTTATGACCGATGAATATAATGCTCTTATTGATAATAAGACGTGGGAGTTGGTGACCCGTCCATCTGGTATTAATATTATTAGGTCTATGTGGATTTTTGCTCATAAGGAAAATTTAGATGGTTCATTTGCCCGACATAAGGCGCGGCTTGTGGGTGATGGTAAGACTCAGCAGGTTGGTGTGGATTGTGGTGAGACATTTAGTTCGGTGGTCAAGACGGCTACTATTCGCACTATGCTTAGATTGGCACTTTCGAAAGCATGGCTTATTCATCAGTTAGATGTCAAGAATGCTTTCCTATATGGTGATCTCAAGGAAATAGTCTATATGCATCAACCTTTGGGATTTAGGGATCCCAAACATCCTCATCATGTTTGTTTGTTGAAGAAGTCTTTATATGGGCTTAAGCAGTCTCCACGGGCCTGGTATA
Organism: Anisodus tanguticus; assembly: GCA_034509755.1. Taxonomy (NCBI): domain Eukaryota; kingdom Viridiplantae; phylum Streptophyta; class Magnoliopsida; order Solanales; family Solanaceae; genus Anisodus; species Anisodus tanguticus. The sequence continues at coordinate 43,950,805 of CM067543.1, read as the reverse complement.
CGTGGTTTGCCGACTATGTTTCGACTATTGGGTTCACTCACAGCAGGTCGGATAATTCTTTGTTCATCTATCGTCGTGGTTCGTCCTTGGCCTATATCCTGTTATATGTGGATGATATTATTCTGACTGCCTCTTCCAATGCCTTATGCCAGTCTATCATGACAATGCTCAACTTTGAGTTTGCTATGAAAGACTTGGGGGCCTTGAGTTATTTTTTGGGGATTGTTGTCACTCGTCATGCAGGTGGGTTGTTCTTATCTCAAGGGAAGTATGCAACTGAGATCATTGAGAGGGCTGGGATGTCATCCTGTAAGTCTACTTCCACTCCAGTTGATACTAAGCCCAAGCTTAGTGTTGCGACTGGCGTACCATATGAGGATCTGACCCGCTATCGCAGTCTTGCAGGGGCCTTTCAGTATCCTACATTCACGAGACCAAATATTATGTATGTTGTCCAACAGGTGTGTTTGTTTATGCATGATTCCAGAGTTGAGCACATGAATGCACTCAAGTGCATCATTCGGTATATTCAGGGTACACTTGACTATGGTTTGCATTTATATCCTTCCTCGACGTCCACACTGGTCTCGTATACGGATGCTGATTGGGGTGCCTGTCCAGACACCAGACGGTCCACATCTGGCTATTGTATGTTTCTTGGAAATAACCTGGTCTCATGGTCTGCGAAACGTCAGTCGACATTGTCCCGATCCAGTGCCGAGGTCGAGTATCGAGGGATAGCTAATGTGGTCTCGGAATCATGTTGGTTACGTAATTTGCTATTGGAGCTTCATTGTCCTATTCAGAAAGCAACCTTGGTGTATTGCGATAATGTTAGTGTCATCTACCTTTCTAATAATCCAGTTCAGCACCAGCGCACTAAACATATCGAGATGAACATTCACTTTGTCCGCGAAAAGGTTGCTTGTGGTCAGGTCCACGTCTGCCATGTCCCGTCAAGGTATCAAATTACAGACATCTTTACAAAGGGTCTTCCCTCAGTCCTTTTTGGCGACTTTAGAGACAGTCTCAGCGTTTGAAAACCGTCCGCTATGACTGCGGGAGTGTGTTAAATATACCAAGAATACATACGATATACACGTTATGCATGTGTATATCCTATGTGTACTTGGTCTCGGCTTCCCTTGGATATTGTCCTTATTGTACACAAGTTTGTATAGTTGTAGTGTACCTTAATTAGTCTTGTACTCTTACCATAATTGTATAGTTAATCTCCATGTAGAATAAGGTTTTAGGAGTAGAATAGGAATAAGATTCTCCTATTATGGAAATATGTAAATTGTATATATAGTCTTTCAATTAATGAAAATAATCAAGAGATTATTTCTTTCAACATTATAGATTCTAATATCTTGTAGCTGATCTATAATAACTCAGAGTGTGCAAGTATAGTGACATAGCTCTTTGAGAACTCCATTCTCCTTTCCCAAAACACCTCATTAATTAGTTTCAACTACTATCAATCCTCAATTCTTGAGAAGTCCAAAATGTATTGTTATGATCCGATGGTAATGGCCTCTTCGTGGTAAAGGTATGAGGTAGACTAAGTGGTACAAGAAATTCATGAAGGCATAATCAACAATGAATGTATTTCTATTGTTGGTATATGCATAATCGTTGTTTCGTCTATAATAAAAGTTATAAATATAAAATGTTTATCTTCAACCTCAAGCTCAAATCTAAAATGTTCATCTTGCAAGAAGGCCAAAAAATATTGCTTGGATTCGATGGTAATGACCTCTTCGTGGTAAAAATATGGGGTAGAATAAGCGGTACAATACATTTATGAAGGCATAATCAACAATGAATGTATTTATGTTGTTGGTCTATGCATAATCGTTGTCTCGTCTATAATAAAAGTTATAAATCTGAAATGTTATCTTCAACCTAAAACTCAAATCTAAAATATTCATTTTGTACTACAAGCTCAAATATTAAATTGTATGCAAAACCACCTTAAATCTTCACAAAATACCCTTAAATTTGAGATTTATACTCCTCACCAACAAAACTCAATAACACCCACTTAAAATAAATCACTCATTCATAAAATTCATTTTTTAAGTTTGACGCTCAAGCTTTAATAATGGCTATACTCAAGCTCAAATCTGAAATTTAATCCAAAATCACCTTAAATCTTCTTGAAATTCTCTAAAATTTTAGATTTAAACTAATTAAAAGATCCCTAACAAAATTCAATAACACTGACTTAAAATGAATTACTTTTTCGAAAACTCATCTTTTCAAGCTTTAAGCTCAAGCTCCAACAATGATTGTCAATGGAGCATGTTTCAGATGTAGGAATAAAAATGCGGGAATGAATTGAGAGAGGGGAGTATAATTTTAGATTTTTATTTTGGTTTATTTTATTATTTTTTACTTTAGATCAAAGTGTGTATTGTAAAACTTGGGCGTCGGGTTGAAAGCTTGGAATAGTTATAATTTTATTTTATTTTTTAAAATCATTGGACTAAATTATATGTCTTTTAAACTTGAGGGCTTATTTTGACGCTCCAATAACTTGTCTTCACTTAATTAGCCTTAATCCTAAATGGGTCCTCCCACCATATAATTAAAATTTATAGCCCAAACTTCTAAAAAAATTAGCTTGGGACGTGCCATCAAACTTGCCCAAGAGTAAATTATTGTTGGAAATTTGCCTTTGGTGGGGAGATGCGTCCACCCATCTTTGATGAATTAAACACTAGTGTTCCGCATGTTGGAGGCTTTGTCTCTTCTCACATCCATAATCTACTAAGTGAGTAGATGATCGTAGGGCCAAGAATCGTCAAATTTCGTTGAGAAATGAAAGAGATATTGGTCCACGAAGTAAGGTGTTTGAGGCATGAAAATATGGTGTGGGACAAATCTACCACATCGGTGGGAAAAGGAAGAATTACTCTCTTTATAAGTCTCTAAAGTGGTAAAGGGTTTGGGACCCCAAGGGGTATCCCATGTGTTTAAAGGATGGAGGACCTAGATGTGCTTGGGTTCAAGGCTAAGCCACACGCGCGCCGCCGCGGCCCGCCCATCCGGTCCGGTCTCGGGCTCGGGTTGTGGGCTGTGGGCTGTCTGTGGGGACTTTCTGATATTATCTTTTTGGACCCCAAATTGCTTAATATTTATAGTTTGGTCCCTAAAGTTTCTGAAAAGTTGAATTTGGAACGACGGAAGGCAGAAACTTTCTGCCTACCGTTGGAACTATTTTTTGAGGCATTAATCAGCCATTACTTGGCTGATTAACTCCTCCATAATCAGCCCTTATTCAATGGCCATGAACAGTCCTTAAACCTGCCATTAATCTGCCTCCCTAATGGCCATTAACAACCCTCACTAATGGCTATTAACAGCCTTGTTTGTGGCTGTTGGGCAGCCTCCTCCATGCTATATATTGATGCCTCTTTGGCTCAATAACGTGAAATAAAATAGCACAAACAGACACGAAAAACTCTACACAAAACAGTGACGAAAAACTGCAAAACAGTGAGTAAAGACACTCATATACACAAGATATACACAACAGAGACACACTATATACACAGAGACAAAACAGAAGAGAAAACAAAAACTCTTCCTTCCTTTTTCATATCTTCAACAAGTCGATTCATATTTGTTTTCTTCGTCAGGCTCAACCTATTGGCTTTGTAGCGTTGAGATTAAATTGTTGTTTTATCTTGGGAGACTATTGCCAGCTAACGTAAAAGCATATATACGGGACAATCTTGTCTTAAGGACAGAGGACAATCACTCGACTCAACACACAACGTTGTAACCATCCAGATTTAGTTGTTTCTTGATTTCAGGTTATGAAGATTCAAGACACAACAAGATTGCGGCAGTTTTGAAGATTGACTATTTATTTATCCTTTCGAACACTTGTAATAGTTATTTACTTCCCGTACTGCTTTATAAAGTACAATAGAGTACCAACAATTATTACAATTTATTAAAGATTTGGGAGTAGATATTAAAAATATAAAAAAATTATTATTAGCTCGTGTTTATACCCAACCAACAAATGAAAGATATGTATTTTTATAGATAAATCTATCACTTAAGTCATAATTAAGTAATATGTATTTTTACTTTAACTTTTAATTAACTAAAGTTAAAATAATTGGTTGAGTATAAATATTCACGGATTCATATTAAACCTACACCTAATCCTACAATTTAAAATCCCAAAACTTTTCCTATTTCATTTGTACTCCTTTTCTTCATTTTATTCTTCCTCTCCTTTTTTTTTCTCTAGTACTTCTTAACTATGAAATGAAGAATAGCAAAAAAAGTAAAATTTGGTGAGCTGAGGGAACGACAATTTAAGATTATTTAGGGTGTTTTTTTAATTATTGTTCAAAAAAAGTGTGTGTTTTTGCAGATTTTTTAATGAAAGGATTAACTACTTCATTAAGAAAATTACAGGTCAAAAGAGTAAGCAATGTCATGTGCAGTCCTACTTAAGAACATAAACTCTCAAAAGACTTCACTAACCAAAAAAAAATAAAAAATTAGCTAAATTAATTATGAGCGATCTGAAAATTCTAGGAATATGTAGTAAATCGACATGATCTAAAATAGAAGACACGTGCCATATATTTTTGCACATAATTCATCATGCCTTTGGCATAAGATAGTATCTTCATTTTCATTCAATTGTTATGAATTGCTTCTTGTATAACTAACTTGTTTTGCACATGTTTCAACAGTCATAATTTTTCCAACAATATCTTTTTCAACAAAATAAATAGGGAAGCTATGAGCACGAAGGATAACACCATTGCTATCCATAACAAATAAGTCGATACTTGTTCTCCTTATCTATATATAATCCTGTATCAATAAATAAGCAAATGACTTTTTAAGTTATAGTTAGTGAATCATCATTAACATTATTTTCATTCGCAATCATAATATCAAGAAATTCATTAAATTTAGTTCAAATTCATCTTCAGCCACATGTGATCGTCCAGATTTGTTACTTGAACGTCTCAAGTAACACTTGTTCCATCTAGACATTTTAGGTGGGTCTGCGGCTGCGCTGTGCCATTTAAACCATTTTTGCAACGATCAACCAAATATATAAAATGTGTGTAACACACTCGCCGATGACTTGGCAAAATGACAAATCAAATTAGGACATGTGGAAATCATTAGTAAAATGATAAAATGACAAAAATATGAAAATCATGTTCTTGGTGTTCTTCACCGTCTTCATGTGTGTTCTTGTTCCAACCATGATTTTAATCCAAAATTTTAAGAGAAACTTCTCCAAATTTGTTATAACTTTAGCTAAAGATTCGCCACAAAGACCCGAAGACAACCCCAACATTAATTTATTAATTTTTTCATCAAATCAAGTAACCCATTTTAAACATCCAAGCTTACTAAAGACCTCATTATGATGTTTAGACCCAATTAATTTGAAATAATTCAAAGAGACAAAATGGAGTTGCTACATCTGAAATTCAGATTGAAAAAAAAGAACGAAACCCATATAGAAAATAATGGAGTTTTGCCAAAAAATTATTTGAACCCCGGATTTGATTTTTTTTTTTGTAGAGAAAAAAATGAAGAAGAAGAAATAAAAAGAAAAGAAAAATCTATTTTTTGAGTTTTTCATGCGTTTATTTTTTGTGAAAATCACTCAAATTATCAAGTTAGTAAAAAGTGTATAAATGGCATAGCGGAGGTCTTGTTACTTAAAATGCTTAAGTGACAAATCTGGACGATCATAAGTGATTGACGATGAATTTGGCCTTAAATTTAAATAAGTTTCGCCACAACATTTGACAGATCAATCGGCTCATTATTAAACCACAAAAAAATTGTAGATTTTCGAATATGCCATATTATCATAACAGTCAAATCAAGCAATTCAACATAAGCCGAATAACTTTTATCTAACTCAACAACAATAACACTAGGTATGTTGTTGGTGTTGTTTTAACTATATTTGTAGTTTTTTTTTTATGTAAAAATATTTTTAAATTTGTATTTATCATAAATGATATTAAATACATTTTGATCATTAATATATACTTTAATTTTAAAAATTCTATCTAAAGACATCTATTTATTTAGAAAATTAAGTTTAACATCTAAATATATTTTTCAATTGATATTCCCTTTAACTAGTTAATCCTTATTTCTACGTCCCAAAAAAATTTATCTTACTTTATTTATTAATTTATTTCAAAAATATTAATATATTCTTTTATTTAAAAATAATTTACAGTCGCACATTAATTTTTTACTTTATTTTTAAAATTTCGTGTCGTCAAAAAGATTTTGGACGGAGGAAGTATTATTTTTATCAGGCTCTTCATTTCAAGTTCAAACAAGATGTATTTCAAGTCAATACTAAACGCACAGTAGAACATCTAATGGAGATGTAGATATGGAAGCACCTGATAATCACCAGCTTCATCAGCAATGTCGAAGTATTCTTCTCAATACTTGAAAACCATTTTCCACAAAATATCGCCAGTCATTTCAAGAACCATTGAAGCATTACCATTTTCTACTTCCCCTTCCTCTTCAAACTTAACCACCGCAATACTCAATGCCAAGACCCGTACCCAAGCCATGAATATCTTCAATTCAGCAACCCAAACAACAGACCTAACAAAGGATCTTACACTTCACTCAGTCATTATTCGTTATTTAACCCGAGCAAGATTGTATCTTGACGCCAGGTGTTTGATACAATGCCTCAATGAAAATCTTAGAAAAACCAACAACCCCGGAAAGGTTCGTTCTTTAATTTTCAATGCTCTTGGTAAAATAGAATCTGGGTCTAGCTCTAATGTGTTTGGGGTGTTGATTATTGCCTTATCTGAAATGGGTTTTGTTGATGATGCTTATTGGGTGTACTAAAAGATGGGAAAGTTACCATCTTTACATGCTTGTAATGCTCTTTTATATGGTTTTGTGAAAATGGGTAAGTGTGAATTTATGTGGGATGTTTATAGGAATATGCTCTCCTTTGGGTTATGTCCAAGTGTAGTGACATATGTAATATTGATTGATGCATGTTGTCTGAAAGATGAGATTTTTAAGGCTAAAATGCTATATGATGAGATGGTTGAGATAGGGATTCAACCAAATGTTGTGATATACACCACTTTGATACGTGGCTTTTGCAATGAGAATAAGATACATGAAGCTGAAAGGATATTCAAGAAAATGTGGGAGATTGGAGTTATGCCTAATCTTTTCACTTATAATACTCTAATGGATGGGTATAGCAAGATGGCTGATGTGGGAAGAGGTTTTCGACTATATCAAGAAATGTTGAATCATGGAATTCTTCTGAATGTTGTTACTTTTGGTATCTTGATCGACATGCTTTGCAAAGTGGGTGAAGTGATAACAGCAAGGAATTTATTTGCATGTATGGTAAAGTTTGGGGTAGGTCCCAAATATCTGTCTATAATTGTCTGATTGATGGCTGTTGCAATTCGGATGATATGTCGAGCGCACTAGAGATGCATTCTGAGATGGAAAAGCTTGGTATTTCTCTGGATGTTGTGACTTATGGTACACTGATAAAGGGTCATTGCAATCTTGGGGAAGTGGACGAAGCAGAGAGGCTTTTGCTGAAAATGGACAAAACAGGGGTGATCGTGAACTCTGTGGTTTATAATCAGCTGATTGATAGGTATTGCAAGGATAGAAATATGGAGAAGGCTTTAGCATTGTGTTCTCAGATGATAGAGAAGGGTGTTCAGCCCAATGTAGTCACCTTCTCTATATTGATAGATGGTTTTGGCAGGGTAGGGAATCTAGAAGCTGCAATGGGTGTCTATACTTAAATGGTTATTAAAGGCTTGAAGCCCGATGTGGTTGCTTATACAGCTTTGATTGAGGGTCACTTCAAAAAAGGAAACACGAAAGCTGCTCTAAGGCTACATAAGGAGATGATGGAGGTTGGAGTTGCTCCTAACGCTTTGACTTATACTTGTTTGGTTGATGGATTTCTCAAGAACGGGATGATTAGTGATGCAATCAATTTTTTTTTTAAAATAAGCAGTTCTGGATCTACAGGAGTCGAAGTAGGCTGCAGTAAATGTGTTCTTTCTTTCCCTAACAATGTTACTTATTCTGCTTTAATCCATGGTTTATACAAAGATGGGTAGTATTTCGAAGCCAATAAGTTTTTCGTGGATCTACGACGCAATGGTCTGTATCCAGATTTACCCACTTATGCCATGATGGTACAACGTCATTTTGAGGCCAGGCACATAACTCGTGTCATGATGCTAAAGGCAGATATGTTAAAGACTGGTTTTATGCCTAATCCTTGCATGTACAAGGTCTTGCTCAAGGGCTATCAAGATATGGTTGATCTCAGCTCAACTAGTAAGTGTTACAAGGAACTAAAAGATTTAGGTGTGGTTTGTTCCGAAGCGTCTCTAATGCAAAGCCTCCAGGATCATGTAAATAGCAGCGCCCTGTTGACTTAACTAATTATGCATCCCTGTCTGTAAAATTCAGTATCTTCTGAGGGGCACCAAGCCTTTAAATTTGTGCTGATTAAATGAGTATCTCTGGGGAGCTATCAATTTCGCAATTAGGGGAAAATGCAAGGAGCAACCGCAAACTTCTGGATTGGAGCATCACTAAGGCTCAAGTGTCCCCTCGGATTACAAGTGTAGCTAAACTTTGGAATATGCAAAATTTCAGAGCCTTCAATGGCCAATATCCTGCAGAGACTATTGCAGGGGATGATGCAGAGAAGCTGATAGTTTGAACATCAAGTGAAAGAGATATCAACATTAGTTGTCAGATATCTGAATCTCATTTCACTCCAGGCACATGATTGCGAGGCTCCTGGCCTGAATTGTTTTAGCATCACTGATATTTCAGCACAACCCCAGTTGGTGACAGTCGATACGGTGGGAATTTTGTTCAAACATAAATCACGTTTGGTCTTAGAATCAATGCAAAACCATAGATTTTGATGATACTTCATAATTGCAACAAGTGCTAATGCATTGCAATTAAAAGTGTTAATGTTGGATTTGGTGTTGTGACATTTGACGCAACATATCTCTTAAATATTGATATGAATGTGTAAGTATGTTGGGACAAATGTTGCACAACATTCGGACCAACATTTTCTGAACAGATTTTGCCTTACTTCACGCGATGCAGTAATATTTGTGTAAATATTACAATGAGGTAAAAACAACTTGGCAAGGTAAAAGGAGCTAGTAAAAAAATGAGTGAGGACTAAGTCTAAAGATGTTGCTTGTCGTGAGGATCAAGCCAAAGTTGTTGAGATTATTACTCCCTGATCTTCTCCAACCAATCCCACCAGCAATCCACTTTTCCCTCAACCTCCACAACTGATCGATGAGCTTTTCAAGGAAGACTCTCTACTATAAATAGAGAGGCTACTGCAGAGAATCGACATCCAGAACCAGAAAGTAAAAATACCAAGAGAGCTCTCGGGATTTCATCTCAGAAATCTGGATCACCAGTGTTGCCCGAGTGTGTTGACAACATTATGTCAAACATTACAATTGCTGTTTTAGATTCTAGATTAGTTTTGTATGGAGCGATTGTAATGAGAGGTTGTCTATGTCTACATAGTTAGATTTTTCAGGCAGAAGTCATCTATGACTTCAAGTTTTAATTCCTTTCCGTTTTATCTTGTAAATCTGTAAAGAAAGGAATTTGTCTATTTGTATATAATATATATACATACAATACATTTGGTCATTATGAAAATTTAAAACCTTTGTGTTCTTTAAATTTCCGCTGCATTTACTCTTCAAGGTTTTTTGTTTTGCTAAAGTGTTGTTACTGGTGTCGGACGACATAATTGTCAACATTCGGAAACATAATTGACATTCGATTTATTTTATCTCTTGTTTTTACTTTCCGTAGCATTTGACACCCTTCAGTGTTATTAGAGCCGACACTTAACACAATAAGTGCTTGATCCTGTTGTCATAAGCTATGGATCCGGCAAATACAACTATTGGTAGGCTTCCTATTTTAGATGGATCAAATTATTCCTATTGGAAGATTCGCCCTATGTTCTCATATCAAATCAATTGATATTGGTGCATAAAGATCTATAACCAATGGGTATGTTGTTCCAATGTTGCCACCGAATGAGGAAGGTGACACTCTTGTTAAACCTGAATCCGAATGGACTACAGAAGAAACTAATAATGCTAGATTTAACGAAAAAGCCTTAAATGCAATATTTGGATGGGTTGATATGTATATGTTCAAACTCATTCAAAACTGCCCCACGACTAATGATGCATGAGATACTTTACAAATTCATTATGAAGGTAGCTCAAGTATTGTCGAACAAAGTTATGCATGATCATGAGTAAACATATGAATGTTTAATGATGAAAGAAGCGGATGATATTAAATCTTATTTTGAAAAGTTGATTGACATGTCAAGTTTTGTACTATTGAAGAAGCTCACAATCTTGCTACAATAGACCTTCATACCTTGATGAGCATTCTCAAAACTTATGAGATCAACATTGAGAACCAAAAGGAATTGTATAAAAACAAGAATGTGACACTTCAAGTTCAATCATCGGAGAGTCAAATCGAAGAAGAGGATGAGAATCTTGAAGAAATTGGTGATGGTGCAAATGTTGCCTTACTCGAAAATACAATTCGATGGTGATGAAGTTTAACAATAGAGAGAAATCAATCTAAATCTAATGAGCACCAAAACCAAGTCTTCAATCAAAAGCCCACTAGATTCCTTTCAAATGTACAAAAAGGAAATCAACTAAGAAGAACCAACTCAGATCGTACCAAATTCAATCCCAAACAACTTGAGTCCGTGCAGTGTCATGCATGCTCGGGTTGGGGTCAATATGCTAACGAATGTGCAAACACTCTTAGAAAATTTGGTAAGAACCCGTGAGTTTCTCTTAGTGATGATGAATGAGATCGTGAAATTGAAACATAAGCAATCTGGCTACTATTTTCGAACAGTCTCTATCGGATAATGAAGATATCATAAACAATGTTGTCTCAGATGTCACGACATTTGCTCCATCATCATCAACGACAATAACATCCTCAGCGACATCCGAAAGGTATGAATTCTTTAACTATTCTGATGTTAATTGCTTTAGTGGTTCTATTTCTGTTAGTGAGGCTGATTGTGTGGATCAAGTTGAATGCAAATATGATATGATTATTGAATTACAAAGTATTTGTAAAACCTTAATCATAGATTCCAAGCAACTTGACAAAAATGTAAAATATTTAACTAATGAGAATTTAGTATTAAAAGGTACGATAACCCGACTTGAGGTTGCACTTACCAAAAAGATATTGAATTTGGTAAAATCCGTGCAAAATTAGATTTAGCCGAAGCAACCTTCCGTAAGCTCAACACAAGGACTTCAAAATTGAATGAGATACTCAACTTTAGTAAACCTTCACATGCAAGAATTGGGTACGAAAACTCTCTTAAAACCATATGCTCTAATCTCTTTGATAAAAATGAGAAAATATGCTTTGTAAAAGAAAAATGGATGAATAATAGGTTCTCATATATGTCAAAGAATATGAAGTTTGTGTGTCATCACTGTAACTCCCCTGGTCACTTAAAACCATACTGTTTCAAACTTCAAGATTCTGTGAGCAAAATGTTGTCTAAAATGTTGTCCAACATTCCGGATAACAATCGAAGCAACATTTCTGAGCCAAAAGGTAAAAATGTTTTAAGAGAGTTTGGGTTCCTAAAAAGGATGTAACATGTAATGTTGCTATAACTGCATTGAAAACTAACATTTCAGGTTCTTGGTACTTTGATATTGGATGTTCTCGCCACATGACATGTACAAAAGGTTTTTTGAAGAACTATGAGTCATTCAATGGAGGAAACGTGACTTATGGAGGTGGCAGTAAAAGCAAAATAATTGGAAAAGGGATCTTGGATGTTCCTGAATTTCCAGCCTTAAGAAATCTCTTACACGTTGAGGGCTTAATGACTAATTTGATTAGTATAAGTCAACTTTGTGATGACGATCTTGAGGTAAAATTTAATAAGAATGCATGTAAAGTTACGAATGAAGCAAATATATGTGTCGTGATAGGTACAAGAACATGTGACAATTGATGTCTTGTTGTAAGACAAGATACATGCAATAATGCTAAAGGTCGATGACACAACACTATGGCATCAAAAGTTGGGGCATGTCAACTACTGCAATTTAGAAAAATTGGTCTCATATGAAGCGGTTAGAGGCATACCCAAACTTAGCCATAAAGGTAAAACTATTTGTGAAGATTGTTTGAAAGGTATGCAAACTCATGTCTCTCATAATGTTGTCCAACACGACGGACAACATTCAGGTACGTCTCACTGTTTTCAATTGCTACATATGGATTTAATGGGTCCAATTGAAATAGACAGTCTAGGAGGCATGAGATATTCCTTTGTGATAGTAGATGATTTTTCTAGATATTCTTGGATATATTTTTTGAAAGAAAAATCAAAAACGTTTGACATGTTTAAAATCTTGCACTCTAGAATTAGAAATTTATTCTATTATGTTATTTTTCGGATTAGATCCGATCATGGAAAATAATTTAAAAATAGTTCATTCACAAAATTTTGTGAGAAATGAGTTTTCTGCCCCCAAAACTCCTCAATAGAATGGGGTTGCAGAACGGAAGAATAGGATATTGCAAGAAATGGCTTGAGTGATGCTTAGTTCTAAACATTTGTCAAAACGTTTATGAGCAGAAGCTTTGAATACTGCTAATCACATCGCTAATGGAGTCTATTTAAGGCCAGGAACAAAGATAACACCCTGTGATATTATAAATGGAAAGAAACCAAACTTGCGTTACTTTCATGTTTTTGAGTATATTTGTTATATTTTGAATGACATGGATCATTTGGCAAAATTTGACTCTAAGAGTGATAAATGAATTTTTGTTGGCTATTCACAAAATAGTCATGCTTATCGAGTATACAATCTGAGATCCAGAACTGTACAAGAGTCTGTAAATGTTATCTTTGATGATCTTTCTGATATTTCAGGAAAACTATTGAAAATAATATTATAGATACAGTGGAAAGTCCACAGATTGTAAAAGAATCGGATGTTGCCACAAATGTTGCCACACCTGAAGCAACATTCGAAACAACAATAGATACCACAGAGGCCACGGATGAGAAGTCAAGTGCTGAATTGTTAGACCAAGTTCGTAGGGACCCCTCATCAAGGATTATGAAGAATCATCCAACGGGCCAAGTGATAGGGGAGTTTTTGAAGGAATTATAACAAGAGGCAAATAACCACTCAACTATAGAGAAATGGTAAGGTATGTGTGTATGTCAACCATATACCAAGAGATTAGTCTTTCTTGTTTTATATCTACATTAGAACCAAAGAATGTTGTAGAAGCACTTAAAGATAATTTTTGGATACAAGCAATGCAAGAAGAGCTTGAACAATTTTTTCTCGAAATGAAGTCTGGGACTTAGTTCCACGTCTAAATAATACAAATGTAATGGAACTAAGTGGATTTTTAAAAATAAATCAGACTAATCGGGAACCGTTGTTAGAAACAAAGCACATCTAGTTGCACAAGGTTATACTCAGGTTGAAGGAATTGATTTTGATGAAACATTCGCACATGTAGCTAGAATAGAGTCGATTAGACTTTTACTTGCTATTGCTTGTTGTCTGAAAATTACTTTACACCAAATAGATGTAAAAGATGCCTTCTTAAATGGTTATCTAGACAAAGAGGTATATGTTGAACAATCAAAAGGATTTGAAGATCCTTACCATCCACACTATGTGTAAGCTTAAAAAGGCTTTGTATGTGTTGAAACAAGCCCCTCGTGCATGGTATGGTCGTTTAACTAATTTTCTTCTTGAATTTGATTTTAATTGTGGCGAAGCTGATCATACTTTGTTTATTAAACGATGCGGTGTAGATATTATAATTGCTCAAATCTACGTGGATGACATAGTCTTTGGATCGACTTCACAGTCGTACCTAAATTCATTTGTTGAAGCTATGTCATCGACATTTGAAATAAGCATGATTGGAGAATTAATTTTTTTCTTAGGCTTGCAGATAAAGCAAAGTGAAGATGTAATTTTTATCTCACAGAGTAAATATGCCAAGAATCTAGTTAAAAGATTTGGTTTAGAGAACGCTAAACTGATGAAAACGCCAATGGGTTTATCGCATAAGGTATGTAAGGATAATATTGGTGAAAATATCGACCCAATATTATATCGATCTATGATAGGTAGCCTTTTTTATCTTACTGCTAGTCGCCCAGATATTATGTTTAGTGTTTGTGTTTGTGCATGTTTTCAAGCCTGTCCCAAAATGTCTCACTTAAATGCCGTGAAATGTATTATTCGATATGTTGCTGGTACATGTGAGTTGAGAATCTGGTATTCCAAAGACACTAATCCTAACTTAATAGGATTTAGTGACTCGGATTGGGCTGGAGATGTAGATGATAGAAAAAGTACAGGTGTATGATGTTTTTATCTTGACAATAACTTTGTTTCATGGTATAGTCGTAAATAAAATTGTGTCTCACTTTCAACATCTGAATCTGAATATGTAGCAGTTGGAAGTTGTTGCTCTCAATTAATATGGCTATGACATATGTTAGACAACTATGAATTTACTAGCAACATTTTGATTTTGTATTGTGATAATTTGAATACTATAAATATTTCCAAAAATCCAGTTCAGCACTCACGTATAAAACATATTGATATTAGATATCACTTTTTAAGAGATTTAGTTGAAAAACAGTTAGTTCAAATTGAACATGTTGACACTTTTCATCAACTAGTTGATATTTTTACAAAAGCTTTGGACCATAAGAAATTTTCTAGTTTAAAGAAATCTCTTGGTCTTTGTAATCACTAAAAATGTATTTTCGGTGAATGTCGCTGAAATGTTGTCTAATATTTCGGGTGACATTTACCTATGTTATATCACTAACTGATTATTGTTGTTGTATGGTGCATAACTTTTGATCACACAAGCATGCTCATTCAATAAGAATATGTTATCAAAGTGATACCGTTCTCTGGGATGATATATATATATATATATATATATATATATATATATATATATATATATATATATATATATATATATATATATATATATATATATATATATATATATATATATCATAAAAAGAGAGTATCAAAATAAAGCAAAGCATTTACAGATATTTGACAACTGTGAAAAATGGGGAAAGCCCTTGAAAAGATACCGTTCTGATTCTATAGGATTATCGAGTGCTTCAAAAGAATTTTGAGAGTACTAAATAAGTATTATTATTTTTGACACGAACAATTATTTTGTATGTGTTATGTGATTAGATCAAGGACACGGTGTGAAAATGTTACATTGGTCCAGTGGTCAAACTCATAAAATACGTATAAAACGTGTCTTGATTTGTTGCTAAAATGAAAAGTTCTTGTGGGATCAAAATACTTGTGTCATCCAAAATGTTGCTAACATTGTTGTTGACATTTTCAGAATGTGATATGTGTTGGAATGTTGTTCTTATCTGATCCTTGAAATATCATATCTTACTCCCTATTATGTCTTGTTTACAGGAATTTCAAAATTTAAAATGATAAGATTAAATTTTATTCCTACCATGATGTTTATTTTTTTATCCCAATATTTTAGGTGTAAGTTATTGTGTAAAATTGAAACACCTAAAACTAAGGTATTCTTGTTGCTAAGAAAAGGTTTGCCATGTATATACGCTATTTTTTTAAATCATTTTTTATTCTTCCAAAAATAAAAATAACTCATCGGGCCTATAACTCCGTACCTACCCGATAGACTCACCAAATCAAACTCCCATCTCAATCAGAAACCCTAATTCCTCAAAACCCTCTCCCAAATTTTCATCAATGGAAACATCACCAATGTCATAACAAATGTCATCCAACATCCACTCCAACACTCCAATGAGCACAAGCCATCCAATGAATACGGAGGCTTCCGAGCACAATGATCCTCAACAAACAGAACAATCATCCTCTTCCTCCAAACTCCAGAAAACTCATCTACAATAATAGTGTTTAAAGGTTTTGATGAACCTTTAGATATTAGCTATCCTGGAGATGATAATAACCCTATAGATGTTGATGAAACTATTGATTTTTCATCTTTGGGTAAAAGGCCAAGGTCCTCTACCTTTCCTACTCGTCGATCGAGTAGAGTTTTTGAGAAAATAGTTCAAGAAGGACCAAGCAACAAAAGGTCTAGATATGAAACATCTATATCCCCTTACTCGAGCAATACAAGTGAAGATACGGAGTATGTGCTTTCAACAGAGGAGAGTGAAGAAGAACCATATACTTCAGTGCAGCCAAATGTGCCTCAAGAAAGGGAAATCCCAGACGACACTCTTTCAAAATAATTTTTCCAAAGGGAGTTCCCAGACCTGCAAAGTAGAGTGCTGCTCCAAATGTTGCCACTGATTTCCACAACATCTTAGGCTACATTTCAGCCCACATTTGCAGAGACACATACAACAACATCCTCCAACAATACCGAATCCACTGATTCAGACTTTGAGGTATCTGCTTAGTTAGATAAATTATATTCTAAAACTAACTATGATATGTGGGATTGTTACAAGAATAGAGTAATCAGGCTTGAGAAAGTGATTGATATTGCCTCTTGTACCGAATATGGACTTGTAGAATTCTTAAAGGACAGACAACTCCTAGATTTGTCACTGAAAAATGACCGTATGTTGATAATGTAGTAAGGTTGTTTTAAGCTATCTGAGCCCTATTATAGAGAAGACCTCCTCAAAGAAATTTGGGAAGGTATATCTCTACAACAAGGCCTATTTGTTTACGCCTTCTATTATAAATCAATGTATGGGACTAGATGTTGGAGATAATGTTAGAGAAGCAGAATAAGTCATAGACAATAGGGATGAAGTGATTGAATATCTCACTGGAGGTATGAGGAAGAAGTGGATCCCTAGATGTCCAGCTTGCAAACTAACAACCCTGTTTTCCACCCTCCACAAAATTTCTATTCACAATTGGCTTCCTTCAATGAATGAGTCAATTGTGACATCTGAACAAGACACCATGTTGTATAAAGTTGGGAAAGGTTTGAAAGTTGATTTGGAAAAAATGATATTTCATCAAATTGCCAACTTGGCTGAGAAAGAATCAACTTCAGTCCTTCCATTTTCCTCTTTGATCTACAAAATATTAACTACCCAAGGATTTGAGCCTAAGAGAGAAGACACTTTTGGGAAGGCTCATGAGCTTTACACTGTAAACAAAGCAGTTTTAAAGAGCAAGGACAAGGTCATCAACTTGCTATGGAAGAAGGAAGCTGAAAGTGAAAATGTTACCAGAAATGTCACCAACAATCTGGGCAACACTGGTCCAGGACAGTCTACACTGTCTACAGAATGACTTGTGGATCAAATTGGAAAAATCAACCAACAGATTTATGAGGTTGATGCTGCAAGAAATTCCTTGATACAAGCTAGATACCATTTCATGATGCTACTTTTTTCACAAAAAAGATGGAGATGATGCTGATGTAGGGAGAGGAAGGTAAAGGCTGGAGGAAGCTAAAAGCTGTTGTGAAGAGAAAGTTGAAGCTATTATGCAGAAGTAGAAAGCTGCTGGAAGCTGCTGCTGCTATATGATGAGCAAAGAGGAAGTTGTTGCTGTTGTCAATGTTGTATGAGGATTTTTAGTGGATTGATATTGATATTTATTGATATTGATATTTATTGACAATGAATATTTCTATTGGTGGTTTGTATATATTGGATGATATGTGATATGCGTGCTCATATTTTTTTTCTTTTCTAATCCTATGAATCGGTATACACATATTTTCTTGTATGCCATCACAGGTTAAGGGGGAGCATGACCTTGAAATTGTTGATCACAGATGTTGGACAACATTTATGACAACATCCTAAGTCAACTTTACATTTTAATGAGTTTTGTGAAGAAAGACGAAAAATGGGAGATTGTTAATGTTGTATTTGGTGTTGTGACATTTGACCTAACATATCTCCTAAAGTATTGATATGAATGTGTAAGTATGTTGGGACAAATGTTGCACAACATTTGGACCAACATTTTCTGAACAGATTTTGCCTTACTTCACGCGATGCAGTAATATTTGTGTAAATATTACTATAAGGTAAAAACGACTTGGCAAGGTAAAAAGGAGCTAGTAAAAAATGAGTAAGGACTAAGTCAAAAGATGTTGCTTGTCGTGAGGATCAAGCCAAAGCTGTTGAGATTATTACTCCCTGATCTTCTCCAACCAATCCCACCAGCAGTCCACATTTCCCTCAACCTCCACAACTGATCGATGATCTTTTCAAACTCTCTACTATAAATGCAGAGGCTACTACAGAGAATCGACATCCAGAACCAAAAAGTAAAAAATACCAAGAGAGCTCTCGGGATTTCATCTCAGAAATCTGGATCACCAGTGTTTCCTGAGTGTGTTGACAATATTCTGTCCAACATTACAATTGTTGTTTTAGATTCTAGATTAGTTTTGTATGGAGCGATTGTAATGAGAGGTTGTCTATGTCTACTTAGTTAGATTTTTCAGGCAGAAGTCGTCGTTTCCGTTTTATCTTGTAAATCTGTAAAGAAAGGAATTTGTCTATTTGTATATAATATATATACAATACATTTGGTTCTTGACCATCATAAGTTATATATATTATATAACTTATGAAAATTTAAAACTTTTGTATTCTTTAAATTTCCGTTGCATTTACTCTTCAAGGTTTTCTGTTTTGCTAAAGTGTTGTTAATGGTGTCGGACGACATAATTGCCGACATTCGAAAACAGAATTGACATTCAATTTATTTTATCTCTTGTTTTTACTTTCCGTATCATTTGACACACTTTAAAAAGAAATAACTCTTATTCAAGTTTGTGCAGCTAGGGCTGACCTGGAAGCTAAGCACGCACGGATGTAAATGACTTGATACTGTAACTCATGTTTCTTTGCGTTGGAGAGCTTCTTTGAGAAAGATGCTTGTAAGTCGAGCCTTATATTGTTAACTTGTTTTTTCTCTGGGTTTAATTTTGTCCCATGAATAATACTATATTGTAGTTCCTCACTAAAGTGACTTCCTCACCTTCTCCGGACTCATGCATAACGGGACTTTAATGCACCGACTTCCCTTTAAACATGCAGACCAGGGCTGAGTTAAGCTCACATTTTTTTCAGTTTGGTTCAACTGTAATTACCTCGTCAGAGCAGCAATAGTGAATTATTATGAGCTACAAAAGTTCAAATATTCAATGCCATAATGAGAGCAGAACATATAAGTCGTATTGAATATGCCTCAAGCTGTCGAACTTTAAACTGTCAAAATTGAAATTCTACTCTTACAAGTTATGTGCGACCATTCTGTTAATTAGAATATACTCGGAGGATACCTTAGTGCTGTTAATTTCAAGGACAACCTTAGCTTATGTGGCCATGTCCAGACAAATGTTGACTTAGTTGATGCATCATTTTTGCGAAAGTTTAAAGGGCTAACCCCTATTCTAACAAAAAGGTTAAAAGACAAAAGATTAATACTAAAAGTACACAAAAAACTTAGGACACAATGGATAAGAAAGAGTCCTCAACTAATAGTTTCACATTGTATACAGATTCTGAGTACCATAAAAGAAAAGAAAAAAAACGATTTTATGTAAAAGGCTAAAGGATAAGCTTTCACTTATCCATACCTTATCTTAACTAATTTATTTGGCTACGTCTCCAATCTTGCAATTTACCATCATATAATTAATCAAGGAAACGAGGAAAGCAGCTTTGATCAAATTTATGATCAGCACGCAAATGACTACGTTTTTAGCCATTATAGTTGACCAGTCCCTTTATTTCCTTTTTAGTTGCAGTAATCTTTAATTATTTATGTTTTTGTACGAGTTAAGAAATAACCTTTTTAAAAGGTTAATTAAACACTTCAAAAAGATATCAAGTTCAAATTTGTAATACCATCAAATTAAAACGCATAAACCAACGGAAAAGAGTAAGAAATAATCCAAGAATTATACAAATGCAAACTTTCTTTCACTATTCCCCCAATGGTCTTAGTAAAAGTATCAGTATAAGTAATATATTACAATCTCTTGAAAATGAAAAGGTTACATATGAATTGTTTTACTTTAATTACTTCATTAAAAATTTCATTTGGCCCATTTAAAAATAGATCCTTTGATCAATAAATCATTAGTTTAACTTAAGCATAAAATAAATGATATTCTTTTCGTCAACAAACAAGCGTTACCCAGTTCATTTTTAATAAAATTTCTTTGTGAATCAAATTGTCTTTTATTAACAAATCCTACCGTCAACAGTGTAGGTGGAATATTTTTTTGTGCAGCTTAAAAATTAGTAGTGCATCATGCACATGTCAAAAATCATCTAGTTTGAATTTTACGATCAACCCGATTTATTTCAAGTTTTAACTTAAAAATTTCCGTTGACGAAGTTGAAGTAATTAATTAGTATATTAAATGCAACTTTAGTACTAAACGTATTTAATCATTTCTAAAATAGTAAAATGAGTACTTTCAGGGAAACAATATCCTATAATTGGTCTAAATGACTATATGAAGTCAAAATCTACTTCTGTGAACCCGAAGTCAATCTTGTTAAAGACTTAAACTTTCATTATCACGATTCAACAAACTTCCCAAAAATTAAACTTCCTACTAATCAAGTTGGTGTTAAAATTACAAAATCAAGTTGCTTATTAATGAATTTATATGATAAATAGTACTAATATTCAATAAGTTAATAAAGATAATAACTTTCTACTATGTTAAACTAAACAAAATGTAAAAAAAAAATTACTCGATCATTATATAAGAGTCAATCCTTTTCTCATAACGTCGAGGATTCACGTCTCCAATTGGGGAAGGATATCACTTATTATACTAACAGACTAATTGATATTTGATGAGGTCACTGTCAACATATAACGAAATACAGTAGGGTGCAGGTGAGAATGTTTGATAACATATTTTATTCCAATACTTTAGTGTTTAAATATATGAAGTATTCTTTGACGTGAGCCGTTATGATTGATTAGCAAAAATAAAACGATTAATGACTAATGAGTATTCTTTATGATAAAGTGGGTATTCACGTGATTACATTTTGTTAAATATACACAATATACACACAATATACATGTGTATATTGTGTATATTAAATCTCGGATTTGGTCCCAATAATAGCTCTCGGTTTTGGTTCTTTATGTAAAGTAATTTATGATAAATATTTAGTATCCTAGTTTAGGTAATATTGTAATATAATTAGTAGTGTATTACCATAAATGTATAGAATAAGGTTTTTAGAATAGAATAGGAATATGATTCTCCTATTTTGTAACTTGTATATATAGCCTTTCAAGTAATAAAAATAATCAAGGGGATTATTTCTTTCATGGTATCAAGAGACTAGGTCTAACAAAATTTTCTCCCAAAATTTTGTCCCTTCGAACCCCCCCCCCCCCCGCGGGTTTTTCTCTTCCAAATTTGTCTTCCGCTCTCAAAATCTCTCTTACTATTCCCAAATTTCCCCTCCTTCTTTGTTCTTTCAATATGTCTAAGAACAATTATCATCTTGCCCTCATGGTTTCTAACGTCAAGAACAATATCCCTATTGTGCTTGAGATGGAAAACGTCCAATATGCGACGTGGGCAGAATTGTTTAAAATTCACACTATCTCCCATCAAGTTATTCATCACATCATTCCTCCCGCTACACCTCTTCCCGCGGAGGATCCTCAGTTTTGGATTACTCTTGATGCTACCGTTCTCCAGTGGATCTATTCCACTATTTCGGTTGACCTTCTACAGACGATTATTGAGCCGGATACCACGACTATGGCTACTTGGAATAGATTGCGTGACATATTCCAAGATAATCAACATTCACGTGTCGTCACACTCGAGCAGGAATTCTCTCTAGTTCGCATGGAAGAATTTCTAAACGTCTCTGCATATTGCAAGAAACTCAAGGAGTTGGCGGATCAACTCCGTAATGTTGGCGCACCTGTAACAAATAATCGTCTGGTTCTACAATTGGTTGTCGGCCTTTCGGAGGCCTATAATGGTGTTGAAACTCTCCTTCGTCAAAGCAACCCTCTTCCCGCCTTTTATCAAGCCCGCTCCATGCTTACTTTGGAAGAAGCCGGTTTGGCTAAAAAGATGGCTACCGGAGCAAGCCCCGTCGTCATGATGACGTCCTCCCCAAGTTCTTCGGGTTTTGTTGATAATTTGGGCCAAAACCATAATCATGGTGGCGGCAAAAATAATCGTAAGAATAATAACAAAAAACGCGGGGGCAAACGCGGTGGTTCCGGAGGTCAGCAAGCAGGCAGTGGGTCCCGTCCAGTGAACAGTGGCCCACCACCCCTTGGTCCCAGCAGTGGGGCCCATGGCCGTGGGGATGGGGAAGTGGGCCATGGGCCAACAACCCCTACTATCCAGCAACTCCCGGCAGCCAGTGGGCTAGCCAGTCTTTCAGGCCTAACAATCAGCAGTGGCGGCCCACTGGCCAGTGGCCCAGTAACGCCAGTTCCAGCAGCTACAGCCCAATTCAGTCCCATCCCGGAGTACTTGGGCCCCGACCTCCCAAGCCCACCACGCAGCAGGCCCCACTCAGACTGATATCGAGGCCGCAATGCACACATTGGGTTTGACTCAACCGGACCCAAATTGGTATATGGACACCGGTGCCACTACCCACATGACTTCCGATTCAGGTACTCTCTCATCTTATTCCAATTTGAGCAACCCTCGGGGTATAATTATTGGTAATGTCAACTCTATTCCAATTCTGGGTTATGGTCAGAAAATGTTATCTCCCCCCAATCCACCTCTTATCTTGAAAAATATTTTACATGCCCCCAAATTGATTTAAAACTTAGTGTATGTCCGAAAGTTCACCACTGATAATTCTGTTTCTGTTGAATTTGATCCGTTTGGTTTCTCTGTGAAGGATTTCAAGACGGGGAGTCATCTCATGAGGTGTGATAGTAGGGGGGATCTATATCTTATCATGCCCAGTTTCAGTCCATCGAGTCAAGCCTTGCCATCAGCCTTTGCAGCCATTTTTTCTTCCTTGTGGCATGCTCGCCTTGGTCATCCGGGATCCTCTATTTTATCAGCTTTAGATAAAAATAGTTTTATTACGTGTAAGGGTACGAGTCGTACTCAAATTTGTCAATCTTGTTCGTTAGGGAAAATTGTTAAGTTGCCATTTGTAGACTCAAATTCTCATACTTCAATGCCATTTGATATTATTCGTAGTGACCTATGGACGTCTCCTGTTCTTAGTTCGGTAGGTCATCGATATTATGTTCTCTTTTTAGATGATTATTCTAAATTTTTGTGGACGTTTCCAATTGCGAATAAATCACAAGTGTTTTCAGTCTTCATAAAATTTAGAGCGTTCATTCGTACCCAATTCGAAAGAGAAATAAAAAATATTCAATGTGATAATGGGAAAGAGTATGATAATAGGGAGTTTCGGGAGTTTTGTGCTAATAATGGGATCAATTTTCCTTTTTCATGTCCTCATACATCTTCACAAAATGGGAAAGCCGAACGCAAAATTCGTTTCATAAATAACATTGTCCGAACTCTCTTACTTCATGCTTCCATACCCCCATATTTTTGGCATCATGCTCTACAAATGGCCACATATCTCCTTAACATAATTTCTTCCAAAGGTCTGACATATTCTTCCCCCCTCCAAATCTTATATAATAAAAACTCGTCGTATTCTCATCTTCGGGTCTTTGGGTGCTTGTGTTATCCGTTATTCCCATCCACCACAATTAACAAACTTCAGCCTCGGTCAACTCCGTGTGTGTTTTTGGGTTATCCGTCTAATCATTGTGGTTACAAATGCTTTGATTTATCCTCCAAGAAAATCATAATTAATCGCCATGTCATTTTTGATAAAACCCAATTTCCTTTTACGAAAGTTCATCCTCCCGAGCCTAGTTCGTATAATTTTTGGATGACCAAATATCCCCGTATATTATTCGGCATTTTTCGAACATCTCCCGCACCCAAAACTCTCCAGCGGGCCCATTGCCCACTGGTCCCACTGGCACGTCTCGGTCAGCACTGACCAATCACCTAACTGGGCCTGTTTCAGTGATTGGGCCGGTCCAACCCACCACCGGAACTGGTCCAGTCCCAGTTACCGTTCTCGGCCCAGCTTCTGCGACGAGTTTTGGGCTAGCAGGCCCACTACCTGGTGGCCAGTCCATCCCGAGTCCAGCAAATTCCCAAAATTCACTCAATTCCTTCTCGAGTCATAGACCGGTCACTCGTAGTCAGCGGGGGTATTTTTACACCTAAAAGACATTTTAATTTACACTCTAATGTCTCTAAATCCCCCTTGCCCCATAATCCTGTGTCTGCCTTAAACGACCCGAATTGGAAAATTGTTATGATTGATGAATATAATGCTCTTATTGATAATAAGACGTGGGAGTTGGTGCCCCGTCCATCTGGTATTAATGTTATCATGTCTATGTGGATTTTTGCTCACAAGTTGAATTCCGATGGGTCCTTTGCTCGACATAAGGCGCGGCTTGTGGGTGATGGTAAGACTCAGCAGGTTGGGATAGATTGTGGGGAGACGTTTAGTCCGGTGGTCAAGCCGGCTACCATTCGCACTGTGCTTAGCCTGGCTCTTTCTAAGGCATGGCCTATTCATCAGTTAGATGTCAAGAATGCTTTCCTACATGGTGATCTCAAGGAAATAATATATATGTATCAGCCGTTGGGGTTCAGGGATCCTAACCGTCCTCATCATGTCTGTTTGTTGAAAAAGTCCTTATATGGGCTTAAGCAGTCTCCACGGGCCTGGTATACGAGGTTTGCTGACTATGTTTCGACAATTGGGTTCACTGACAGCAGGTCAGATAATTCTTTGTTCATCTTCCGACGTGGTTCATCCTTGGCCTACATCCTGTTGTATGTGGATGATATCATTTTGACGGCCTCTTCCGATGTCTTACGCCAGTCTATCATGACCATGATCAGCTCTGAGTTTGCTATGAAAGACTTAGGGCCCTTGAGTTACTTTTTGGGGATTGTCGTCAATCGTCATCCAGATGGTTTGTTTTTGTCTCAGAGAAAGTATGCGGCTGAAATCATCGAGAGGGCTGGGATGTCATCCTGTAAGTCCACTTCCACTCCAGTTGATACTAAGCCCAAACAAGGTGCCACGGCCTGCATCCCTTACGAGGATTCGACCCGCTATCGCAGTCTTGCAGGGGCTCTTCAGTATCTTACCTTTACCAGACCGGATATTATGTATGTTGTTCAGCAGGTGTGTTTATTCATGCATGATCCCAAAGTTGAGCACATGAATGCAATCAAACGCATCATCCGGTATATTCAGGGTACACTGGACTATGGTTTGCATTTGTATCCTTCATCGACATCCACACTTGTCTCATACACTGATGCAGATTGGGGTGGTTGTTAAGACACCAGATGGTCTACGTCTGGCTACTGTATGTTCCTTGGCAGCAACTTGGTCTCCTGGTCTGCGAAGCGTCAGGCGACTCTATCCCGCTCAAGTGCCGAGGCTGAATATCGAGGGGTAGCCAATGTGGTCTCAGAATCATGTTGGTTATGTAATTTTCTTTTAGAGCTTCATTGTCCGATTCAAAAGGTAACCTTAGTTTATTGCGATAATATTAGTGCCATCTACCTTTCAGGTAATCCGGTTCAGCACCAACGCACTAAACATATCGAAATGGACATTCACTTTGTCCGTGAAAAGGTTGCTCGGGGTCACGTTCGCGTATGCCATGTCCTGTCAAGATATCAGATTGCAGACATCTTTACAAAGGGTCTTCCCTCGGTCCTTTCTGAAGATTTTAGGGACAGTCTCAGCGTTCGAAGACCACCCGCTATGACTGCGGGGGTGTGTTAAATATACACAATATACACACAATATACATGTGTATATTGTGTATATTAAATCTCGGATTTGGTCCCAATAATAGCTCTCAATTTTGGCTATTTATGTAAAGTAATTTATGGTAAATATTTAGTATCCTAATTTAGATAATATTGTAATATAATTAGTAGTGTATTACCATAATTAGTGTATTACCATAAATGTATAGAATACGATTTTTAGAATAGAATAGAAATAAGATTCTCCTATTTTGTAACTTGTATATATAGCCTTTCAAGTAATGAAAATAATCAAGGGGATTATTTCTTTCGCAGTTTAAAACCCACGTCTTTTTCTTGATTTATAAGAATTGTAGGGCGATCTTGAGAAATTTAATTTAGTATGTATACTTGTGTTGTTTAAATAAAATATAAAACAGATTATAGATTCCAAAAGTTAATCTTGAAATACATATTAGTAAAGAACAACATACCGACAAATTTTGATCATTACCATAAGATTAATGTATGTAACGTGCACTTCTCAATTTTCATATAATGATGAAATCGGGTATGTAAACCTTTTTCAATAAATGCTCTTGAAAATCCTGATTTGAAGGTTACTTTTGGGATGTGTGTGTATATACACTCCACATTCCAAAATGATTAATGCACTATTTCTTGTTAATCGGTTCTTAAAAATATTGCAACATTGAAATTTGATTTTTTTTTTAAATGTAGTCTTAAACTTGTTACGTTATAAATTTTATTGGTATGTGATCATAAGACTTTTGAGACTTGTGATTTTAAACATGTGTTATGTGTATAGCTATAAGGCTAGCTTGTCATTAAGGATTATAGGAAGTTAAAAAAAAGGACAGTCCGGTGCACTATGCGCGGGGTACAGGAAAAGACCGAACTACAAGGGTCTATTGTACACAGTCTTACCTCACATTTCAGTCTCTTGCAGAAATGTGAGGTAAGACTGCGTACAATAGAACCTTGTGGTCCGACCCTTCCCCGGACCCCGCGCATAGCGGGAGCTTAGTGCACCGGGCTGTTTTTTTTTTTAACTTCCTATAATCCTTAATGACAAGCTAACCTTATAGCTATACACATAACACATGTTTAAAATCACAAATCTCAAAAGTCTTATGATCACATACAAATAAAATTTATAACGTAACAAGTTTAAGACTACATTTTAAAAAAAACTTTTGTTTTAAAAAAAAATTCTCGGTTAATTACGTCATATAAATTGAAAACAATGAAAATATAAAGAACTCAATAAGAATCTGTTGTTTAGGGATAACATTGCATATTCCATAAGAATTTATGAAATCTATATTTCATTTGCTAAAAGAAAATTTTGAACCTTGTGGATAAGATAAAATTTGCCGATTATATATAAAATTATATGTTTGATTGAAGTAGATTTTTTGTTAGTACTTTAGTATTTGTTTTTGTATGTAGCCCGTATGTTTCTATCTAAAGGCAGACAGAAGAGGAATCTTTAACACTGTTTTCATTTTGACGAATTGAGAAAAAAATTGTTTCTTCTCTACCTGCCAATAGATTATAATCGTGTAAAATTCAGTAGTGGGGTGCGTATGTCAAAAATCAGAATATTGTGGCGTCACAATATAGAATGTTTGTCCCAAATAAAGTTGATTTTGCAAATTGACATGTGAAAGCCTAATGCTACCTAAAGTTCACTGTTTTAAAATTCGGTATTCTGACAAACTTTTGAAAATAGTATGAGATATTTAGGGATAATAAACGGTTTAGAGTAGTGCTAACGGAGCGGGACAAGGCAGGACGCGAAGCAGAGTTAGACAAATGAAACTTTAACCTGCAAAATTATAACTCGTCTCGCCCTTCCTCATTTAGATTTTTTATTATTTAATTTATAGCTGACCTTGGCCGGCCGCCAAATAACGTATTTGTTATTATGGATGGTAATATTAGCATTTGCTTTTATCCCATTGGAAAAACACATTTGTATCTCATGTAATAGACCCTATATAAAGGGTTTTACTTGCTTTTCTTTTACTTGCACTTTTAGTTCTCAAGAATAATATTATTTTATTATCTTGTTATTGCTTTGTAAGAACTCATGTTATGAATAAAAGACTTTCATGAATTCTATCATGGTATCAGAGCCAAGAGCACAAGTTAATATTTTTAGATCGATCGCGGATCCAACTTCGCGGTGAGTTAGTTGGGGGTTCGCATGCATCACGCCCCTGGTATCAGTTAAATTTTTTTTGGCTTATTTTAGAAGCTCGTGCTCGTTCTGATCTTGGCTTCCACATCTGGGTTTCGTCTTTTTGGCTTCCGCATATGATTGGTGAGATCTGCCCTTTTTTATTTTGTTGCTTGTTATTTGGGATTGCTGCTTGTTATTTGGGATTGTTGCTTGTTATTTGGGATTTTTCTGTTTAAAATTCATAATGGCTGGAGGTGATGATTCTTTGCAAACTATTGGTGTTCGGTTAGATGGAAAAAACTATTCCTATTGGAGCTATGTCATGGTAAATTTTCTGAAGGGAAAGGGGCTTTGGGATTATATGTCTGGAAAAACCAAATGCTCTAAAATTGGAGATGAAAATTTTGATGAATTATTTAGGACTTGGGAGACCAATAATTCAAAGATTATTACTTGGATTAATAACTCTGTTGAACAAAGAATTGGTGTTCAATTGGCTAAGTTCAAAAACTGCTAAAGAGATTTGGGATTATTTGTCAAGATTGTTTGTGCAAAATAATTTTTTTGTTAAATATCGATTACAATATGAAATTCGTGCACTAGTACAAAATGACTTGGGCATTCAAGATTATTTTCGTGGAATGACCACTTTGTGGGATCGATTAGCTATGACGAGAATCATCGAAGCGCAAGCATGCGATACTTATATTAAATGCAGAGATGAAGATCGTCTTGTTCAACTATTGATGGGTCTTCGGTCAGAATTTGAGAATTGTCGTTCAGGCTTGTTGCACCGCAAACCCTTACCATCTGTTGAAGATGTGGTAAATGAACTTATGGTTGAAGAAACATGTTTGAAGACTCTAAAAGGGGTACATAAGGCTTCTACTTTTGTACTGGCAGCTCCTTCGTCTGCACCGGTCCTTGCAGCCCCTACACACCAGTATAGAACATCTATCATAGGTAATTGTAATTATTGCAAGAAACGGGGACACTGGAAGAATCAATGTCCTGGGCTACGGAAGACGTTAGGTTCTAAGCCTCCACATTCGGGACAAGGACAGAAGCCTTCTCAACAGAAGCCATATTCGGGGGGTCAATTCCAGAACTTGTATCCACCGACTCAGGCTGCCTTTGTGCCCTCTCTTGATCACCCAGCTTCAGGAGCCTCTGTGAGTCACATGCGGTCTCGTAGGCCGACCAATTTCAGAAGTTCCTCGCCTTTCAACAGTTTCAACAGAATTCTCAATCTTATGCTCTTTCTGTTCCTTCTGGCTCATCACCATCTATTAGTTCATGTATCATTTCGCCTTCTTGGATCTTGGACTCTGGAGCTGGAAATCATATGTCTCATGATTCTTCCGTCTTTGTATCTATGTCTTCTGACTCCCCTTCCACTTTTATTGTGACTGTTGATGGCACACCTATGCCATTGACAGGCATTGGCACCATTCATACATCCACTATATCATTACCTGATGTTTATTGCATTCCAAAATTACATATAAATCTTGCTTCTGTTGGTCAAATATGTGACTCTGGATGTTTTATTGGACTCTTCCCTAATTCTTGTTATATGCAGGATCTAAAATCCAAGAGAGTGCTTGGGACAGGGCGTAGAAAGGGGAGAGGTCTATATGTTTTGGATGAGTTGCATCTTCCTACTCATGCAGCAACTATGCCTGTTAATCTGTCTTCTTTTCATTGAACACATTCCTCTTCAAAGTTTTATTTGTGGCACTCTAGACTTGGTCATGTATCAGGTTCTCGCCTGCGTTTTATGTGTAATACTGGTGTTCTTGGTGATTTAGAATCCGATGATATTTCTTATTGTAGTGGATGTAAACTTGGAAAATTTTCTGCTTTGCCTTTTAATCTTAGTACTTCTACTTCTTCTGCACCATTTGATCTAGTTTATTCAGATGTTTGGGGGCCATCACTTATCCCTACTAAGGGTGGCTCCAGATATTATGTTTCCTTTATTGATGATTATACTCGTCATTGTTGGGTTTATTTGTTGAAAAGACGCTCTGATTTTGTTCATACTTATCTGAGTTTCAAGCCTATGTGAAAACTCAACATTCTGCCATTATTAAATGTTTTCGGGCTGATTTAGGAGGTGAATATACTAGTGGGGATCTTTCTGGTATTTTCAAAGCTGATGGTACAATACATCAGTCTTCTTGTACTGATACACCACAAAAAAATGGGGTAGCCGAGAGAAAACATAGGCATATTGTTGAGACAGTTAGATCCATGCTTTTGTCCGCTAGTGTACCTAGTGAATTTTAGGGAGAAACTATCCTTACATCTGTTTATCTTATTAATAGGATCCCTACCTTTCATAATTCTGGGATTTCTCCGTATGCTAAACTATTTGGTCACACCCCACTATATTCCCATTTGAGAGTTTTTGGTTCTACATGTTTTGTTCTACGTCCACATGCAGAGCGTACTAAGTTATCTTCTCGTGTCGCCATTTGTGTTTTTCTTGGATATGGGGTTGGGCAGAAAGGTTATCGTTGTCATGATCCAGTTTCTGGAAAATTGTATGTGTCTCGTAATGTTTCCTTTATTGAGCATGTTTCTTTCTTTTCCATCCCACCTACCTTACATGGCCTGACAAAATCTGACCTTATTGATATTGATCCATTTGATGTTGATTGTCCATCTGATTCTACATCTATATCATCTGTTCCTTCTCAGTCTTCTGGCAGGTCCCATGATATTGATACTCAGCCCCATCCTACGCCTATTTCAGAACCTCTTGTGGTTGCAGATCCAGATCCACCTCGCTATCCTAAACGCACTCTGCGATCTACTCAGGTATCCGATTTTGATTATTCTTTCTATGCTTCATCATTCGCTTCCTTTCTAGTTTCTATTAATTCTCTCTGTGAGCCTACATCCTACTCTGAGGCAGCTCGTGATCCTCTTTGGCAAGAGGCTATGAATGAGAAACTGGCTGCTTTGAAGAAAACTGGTACTTGGGATTTGGTTTCTCTATCGACTGGTAAGAAAACTATTGGTTCTCGATGGGTGTACAAGATTAAGACAAAGTCTGATGGTTCTATTGAGCGATATAAAGCTCGTTTGGTTGCAAAGGGTTTTGCTCAAGAATATGGTATGGATTATGAAGAGACTTTTGCACCTGTTGCAAAGATGACATCTGTCCGGGTTCTTATTGCAGTGGCCTCTGTTCGTCATTGGCATATTTCACAAATGGATGTTAAAAATGCTTTTTTAAATGGGGATCTTCAAGAAGAAGTCTACATGGTCCCTCCACCTGGTGTTTCACATAGTCCAGGACAAGTGTGCAGGCTTAAGAAAGCTTTGTATGGTCTCAAACAAGCTCCAAGAGCTTGGTTCGACAAGTTCTCCACTGTAGTATCATCTCTTGGGTTTATTTCCACTTTCATGATTCGGCGTTATTTGTTAAATCATCCCCCGCAGGTTGTATTTTGCTTTTGTTGTATGTTGATGACATGATCATTACAGGTGATGATATTGATGGTATTGCAAACCTAAAATCTACTTTATCTCGCCATTTTGAGATGAAAGATTTAGGTCATCTACGTTACTTTTTAGGCATTGAGGTAGCTTATTCGAGAAGGGATATCTTCTCTCTCGGTCTAAGTACACCTGAGATATTCTTGAGCGGGCCCGTCTCACAGATACTCGTATAGTTGACTCTCCTCTTGAGGTTAATGTTCGATATACACCTACTGACGGGGATCCTCTTCCTGATCCCACTTTATATCATTCAGTTGTAGGGAGTCTGGTGTACCTCACCATTACTCGCCCTGACATTGTATATGCTGTTCACATTGTCAGTCAGTTTGTTTGCTCTCCTACATCTGTACATTGGGCTGCAGTTATGCGTATTCTTCGCTATCTTCGAGGAACGATTTATCAGAGTCTCTTGTTTCCATCGACCTCATCCTTGGAGCTTCGTGCATTTTTTGATGCAGATTGGGTTGGTGACCTAACTGATCGGAAATCAACTATTGGTTATTATGTATTTTTAGGAGATTCACTCATCTCATGGAAAAGTAAGAAACAAGATGTGGTTTCTCGCTTTTCAACTGAGGCAGAGTATCGTGCTATGGCTTCTACTACATGTGAGATTGTATGGTTACGTCGGTTATTGGTTGATATGGGTGTCTATCTTTCTTCACCAACACCGATGTATTGTGATAATAAGAGTTCTATTCAGATTGCGCACAACACAGTATTTCATGAACGTACCAAGCATAATGGGATTGATTGTCATATTATTCGATATCATCTTCAGCATCGCACTCTATCATTGCCATTTGTCTCATCTTCGATGCAACTTGCAGATTTCTTCACAAAAGCGCATACCTTAAAGCGTCACCGGTTCTATCTTGGCAAACTCTCGATGCTTCTACACCATCGCGAGTTTGAGAGGAGATATTAGCATTTGCTTTTGTCCCACATTGGAAAAACACATTTGTATCTCATGTAATAGACCCTATATAAAGGGTTTTACTTGCTTTTCTTTTACTTGCACTTTTAGCTCTCAAGAATAGTATTATTTTATTATCTTGTTATTGCTTTGTAAGAATTCATGTTATGAATAAAAGATTTTTATGAATTCTATCCGGTAAATGGTGAAGAGCAGAGCAGGGTGATTGAAATGTTAACATGTCAAGTTTTAACTCGCTTCATCCTGCCTTATTTTTTTAAAACATTTTTACTATTTATAATTAGTCTTGTCCTGCCTCGCTCCACTTTGTCTTGATTTGTTTTTGTCTCATTTCTAGAGTAATTATATTCAGCAATTATCAACGAAGACATAAACACACCGACCAAATCCTCACTCTTATCAACATTGTGCTTAATATGGCATAAAACTCCAAAAAAAAAAAAAAAGTTTGTTTTATAGGATATTAACTTTAAATTAATAGTTGGTTGGATATAAATTTGATAAGAGTATGGCATGGGTGGAGATTGCAATATATGGAACCAGACTAGTAGTATTTCATATTATTTCCTCTTCCTAATTTATTTGAATTTAATTTTTGCTATAATCATACAAATATTTATAACTTGAATTAGATAACAAATTTTAAAAAATGATCTTTCATTCTTAAAATTTTCACCTAATCAAATACCATCACATAGTAACAAAGTGTGAAACTACTTGTTCCATGTTTAGTAGGAGCAAATGATATGTCGCAAAGGTAGAGAAAACTTGCATCAACTTAAATTATGAAAGAAAAGTTGTTTTCATCCTCTTTTTTCTACACATTCAAATAACCAAACGTCCACAACGATTGCATCAAGTAGTAAAATATTGCTATATGACATGTAAAATACTTCAAAGTCTTTGACTATCACAAAGAGAAAGAACCAATAAAAATGACAACCTCAAATCGAAGTAGATATCATACAATATAATAGAGTTATTATTCTGACAAAATATATACTTCCTCCGTCGGAATTTATGTGGCACCATTTGATTTGATACGGAGTTTAAGAAAGAAAGAAAAACTTTTGAAATGTATGGTCCAAAAGAAGTCAATATAAATATGTGATTAAATTATCTCATAAAGTTAAATCGTTTCTAAATATAGAAAGATGACATTCTTTTTTAAACAGATAAAAAAAATGATGTCAGAAAATAGTTGATAAGATGACGTTGACTTGCAATTTTTTATTTTTGTTGTGTTGAGAAATAAAGGGAAAGGAGATTAACTAAAGTGACCCTTTTAGAACATTAAGAGGAATATTACCTTTTCTTTTTATCAAAAGAGGAATATTACCTGATTTTACTATTACTTGTATGTGGAAATTTCTTTGGTTGGCAATCAACTTTTTGTATTTTTGAGATCATCTCTAGCAACAATAATAAGTAGTGAATATAATTCAATAGTTAATCACTTATTTCTATTTTCTTTACGTCTTAATAGTTAAATAGTTATGGGTTCAAGCCGTGAAAACAACATCTTGCAGAAATGTGAGGTACGGCTGCGTACAATAGACCCTTGTGGTCCGGCCCTTCCCCGGACCCCGCGCATAGCGGGAGCTTAGTGCACCGGACTGCCCTTTTTTTAATAGTTCAATAGTTAAATTCATTTCTTAGTTTAACTTATTTAATCACTAATTATTTTACTAATTACAAGTTCAATCATAAAATCAATAAATTATTTAACTTAATAATTCACGTAGAATTTAGTTTACTTAACTTAATTTTATGCAAAGCATTTTAATTATTAATTAGAAAAAATACAAATATTTTAACCTTGCTTGAACTTGATTGTATTATACATAGTACTGTCTTTATGAGCTTTTCAACATAAAACATTCTTCTAATATTTGACTAAATATCATGCCATGATATCGCATCCTGAAAAGGAAGCAATAACTAATGCAGGTAAAAAAGATAAACTCATACGAGTGTAAATATACGATTTTCATGATATAGAAGGAGTAAATATTTTGATTTTGGAATACAAATGATGTATCCAAAACTGAGTTATATTATAAGTGTTTTGTATAATTAACCTCTAAATATAATTTTTAAAGAATAAACGTGCAAAATTCTACTAATTGAACGTTAAATGTGCTGAGTTTGTTCCCGTCCGAAATGTTTGCCGTTTTATCGGCTGACGAAATCGGATGACAAATTGATTCCTTAACTAAGCGATTTGGGTTGGAAGCGGAACTCTAACTTCCAGCAATGGGTTCCCCAACTACTCCAGAAAGCGTTAGGATGGTGATTGAGTAAACTAAGTGGTAAGAAACATAAATACAGCTAGAGTGCAATAAAGGCGATAAAGATAGAATGAAGATATGAAAAAATCAGTTTTTTGATTGATTGGATGTGTCATTTTCTGTACAAATGATCCTATATTTATACTACAAGAAAAAAAACGTGATCCCCCTATGTTACCCACTAAATTACCCACTAAATCCACTAGCCTACTATAAGGAGGTAGTGCCGATTTTTGCTCCTTGATTCCCTCTTGCACGATTAATGGCACTTTCTTCTAGCTGCTGCTGGTTGTTACCGTTTCTTGGGGTCTAGGATGCTCTTTGACTTGGTCTTTGAGGCGTCCAACTATGTGTGGGTCTTAATCGTTCCTCAGAATTGTGACTCGGCTAGGCTACTGTAATAGCCGATGAAGCATTTTGAGCCGAAGACTAGGACTAGTAGATTCGGCTACGAGTCAGTTCGGTTATCGACTTAGCATTATGTCGCCTGCTCATTTTGATGTTTCCACCTTCGGATGCCACTTAATTCGGCTACACACTTAAAGGTATTTTTTGAGTGTTAACAATTGCCCCCCTATATTAACTCGAGTGATGCTGTTGATTTGATGTATTCAAAAATAGCCGTCGTTTCGTGTGGCAGTCGCGGGTGTCATTTCAATCACTTTTGCTCTAAATGTATGCAATGATGATTTTCTCTGAAATATTTCCTCATTTTAATCGAGACGTCTCGGCTTCCCACTGAGTTTCAGCTGCACGTTTGAAAGAATGGAGTCCCAATGCGTGCCATCCACTTCTTCCAAAAAGAAAGGGGATATTTAAGGAGAGACATCCCTAGAGATTTCTCACTTAGTCATCAGTCGTTCCCAAATTCTCAAAAAAAAAAACCCTATTTTCTTAATCAGAGAACCATGTCTTCATCTTCCTCTCTATCTCAGGGATCAAATAACGCCGATTTGGCTGTTGGTGACCTAACCCCTATCTTTGCCTTCATCGATGAACAGTTGATTCTTTCTCTTTATGGTATATTTGAACAGGGCGACCTCTTTTTTTCTCGGTATCTTAGCCCGACAAACTATGACCTTCCTATTATCTGTGATTGGTTCACCGGTGACCGTTGTCCGGCTAGCCTGCGTACCTGTCCGGCCAAGATTACCAACTATTCTGGTTGGTTGGAATGAGTGAAGTCGGCTAGAGAGGCCGAATGAAGACACATGGGTCTCTATGACGCCATTGCGCTGTCAGAGTTTGACCTCCTTGTAACATTGGTCTTATATACGCCTTCCTTGGTTATTGGTCGACTACTGCCAACACCTTTGTTTTCCCTTGGGGGATGATGACCCCCACACTGCTCGACGTGACGACAGTACTTGGCCTTCTGATACTGGGAGCCGAAGCGCCTGTCTTAGGCGATATAGATGTTACCGACTTGGGCATCAAGGTCTCAAAGACTTCTTCTGGCTATGGCCACTTCATGGCCAACAACAGCCGAGTATCACCTCTCTCAGTCGATGATGCCGAGCATCATGCTTTCCTGCTTTTTTGGTTCAGCCGATATTTTGTCTGCACAGGGTCTTGTGCAGTCGGGAAGGAACTGGAAATTTATGCGGCGTTAGCCATTTCGGGGGAAGATGTCAGTTGGGCATCTCTCTTCCTAACTTATCTTTATATGGCTCTTGGCGATGCCCAGGCAAGGTTAAGGGACTCCAGAAATCTGGATACCTTAGCCGGTCCCCTGTGGTTCCTTCAGTTGTGGATCACCCTGTATTTCCCAGAATTTATTCCTGATGATTTTGATGACCGTCGTTTTCCATTAAACCCGTCGGTGCTAGCCGATACTCTTCGGAAAACACCCTTCATTCCCCAGGACGCCTTCACTGCAATCTCCACCCTGCATGGTCTGTCTCGAGACCATTACACAGATTGGCAATCGGTCCTCGAGAGATGGGCCACCCCCGATTAGGTCTGTTAAGTAGCCGATGACAACCTTACATTCTCTCAGCGGAGAACGATGGCCCATATATGGGAGCGCATTCTGACAGCAAGGGATCTATTGGGTGACTTGAAGCCCACCTCTAGGAACAATAAGTTGACCACGGAGCCCTATCGGCCAAACTTTGTGGCACGACAATTCGGTCTAACTCAGCACGTACCATGGCCTCACTGCAGTATTGTTTGTTCAACCCAATGTTGTATTCTTGTTATAAAACAGGTAAGGAAAATAGTCGGTCGTAATCTTGATAGGCTCGCCCTATTTGACTGGTAGCCGTTTCATCCGAGAGTAAATACCACTGTTGCTTTTGATGATTGGTGGAACACGACCAAAGAGAAATTCTTTCAGTCTCCTCTAGATGTCTACTATGATCGGTTGGTCCTGTCAAAGATGAAAAAGACCCAAGAAACCCCTAAACCGCGGATGAAAGAGGCCCCTCTGAAAGCTTCTCTCCTTAGATAGGATAGACCTGCTGCCTCAAGATCTTCCGTCAGATTGCGGCAGACGAAGAGAAAAGGTAAAATGTCTTCTACATATGTGTTAGCTAGATTATTCTTGTGAATTTTTAGCTAACATCTTTTATGCTTCTTTCGGCAACTCAATCCCCCCCAGCGTTTGTCGATTTGGAGACCACTTCCAACAACGAATCCCCATCACCCAAGAAATCTATTCCCATGTAACCCAAATGAAGTGGAGGTGTTGTCATCCAAGATCATAGTGAGAAAGAACACCATAGAACCAGAGTTCCTATTTCTACCGAGGAAGAGGAGGAAATTGAGGTATATCCCTTGTCCAGCTTAAATACCTTCGTATCGGTTATCTTTTAATATTCATATTTTTGGTTTGCCCTTTCAGGGACCACAACTCATAAGATGCAGACGGTCGCAAACAACGTTTGATGCCCCTCTTCATATTTGATCGTCCTCTTCGGCTCATGCTTCCACATATCTGCAGGATCCGTTATCGGCTTCCCTCAAGGCCAAAATTTCTCCTGTCGAGGCAGCCGAAGATTTTTATGTTGATGCAGTCGTAGAGGTATATCCTTTCTCTTATGCTTGGCCCTTCACTATTTCCAAACCCTTGCCTCTATTCTGAATCTGCCCTTTTCTGTATAGGAGATGGCTGGAGATAATCCCCCAACTGAAACTAACCCAATTGATGACTCAGAAGCGTCAGCTGAGATTATCCCTGAAGACGTGCTTCTGCAATATTTTGGCTCAATCGATATTGCACCTGCACCATCTTCGTTTGTTGGCATTCATCGAGAGCGAGTTGCGGAGTCTCTTGCTAGGGGGATTCCGACCAGCAAAGAAGAGTTCCATGCTTTGAGGGCTTCTCTGATCTGATTGTCAAAAGAAACAAAGGGTTCCCCAGTTTTGGCAACCGCCTATAATGACATGGCCTTGGCTCTAAATGACTTATTTGCTTTACACAAAAGAGCCAAAGATAGTCATGATGAAGCGGTCGCTGCTCTGCAACACTTGGGGTCTCTTCGGCAAGAGAAGAGCCATATTCAGACTTCTTTCAATGAGGTGAATACAGAAAGCAACAGAATGTCAGTCGAAGGAATGACCTGCATGAGCAGCTGTCAAAACTGCAAGCCGATCTGGAGAGGATCCAGGCGAAGATAAAGGCTATTACTCCGGCTATAAGTGCCTTGGAGTCGACTATTAAGGCCCAAGATACCTCCCGCTCTTCTTTGTTTCGGTAGGGCATTTATTTGGATAACAAGATCTGGGAACTTGGTAATCAACAGGTGGTTTGGGAATTGGATCAGGAAGCGAGCAGTGAACGGCTGGCCCAATTAGAGAATGAGTGGACTACGTGAAAAAATAGACTTGCTCAAGCAACGCCAATACTCTCTGCTAGTTTTTTCGAAGTGGTATCCAAGGGAACATATTTTTTGGTTACGACTACTCCTTTGCCAGTTGATTCTGTTGCTCAGTTATCAGCCTACATCCTCATGAACTTGCAATCTGAAGCCATTGCTGCTTATGTTACTCAAGAGGTATTGTCAGAAGTCGAACATCAGCCAGATGACACTCTAGTGGCCGACACTCAAGGTTTTACCGAGATCCCATCAGTGGTGGTGGTTGAGCCTTTCTTGGATGCGGAAAAAGGGTTTCCAGAAGAAGTATGAGTGGATGAGGTAGTAGCCGTTGGTGCGACTGAGGATGAGAAAGAGACTGCGACTATCCAGGGTGACCAAGCAATGATATATTCATCTAATCCTGAGACCCTTGTGATTGATGATGTAGCGTAACCTCTAACTGGTGACATGTCAACTAACTTGCCTTTCTAGTTTTATTGACCCCAAATAGAAGGGTCTATTTTTTATGACCAAGCAGTCGGTCTGTGGCTGTTATTTACTCCTGCCTTTCTCAAATCGAAGAGAAGTACTTTTCTGCCTTTTTATGTGACTATGACCAAGCCGCCGGTCTATAGCTATCATTTATTCATGTTTTCCCCAAATCGAATGGAATTATGTTTCGATGTGCGGCCAGGCAGCCGGTCTGTCACTATTGTTTTCTCGTGCATACCCCAAATCGAAAGGTAGTACTTATTTAAGTATTTGTTGTTTACATTTCTGTCAAGCTCTTCATCATGCATGTTTATTAGTCGATACGCGTTGCCAGCAATCCGTTGGCTTACTACGAAGGGTCCTTCCCAATTTGGTGACCATTTGTCAAATTTACGATCTTTCATTCCAAGCGGCAACACGATTATCCAAACCAAGTCTCCTTCGGTGAACCTCTTAAGCTTAACATGTTTGTTATATGCTTTGGCCATTTTTTGTTTACCGGCTTCGATTCTCTCTAGGGCCATCAGTCGATCTTCATCTAGCTGATCTAACTCCATTAGCATGGCCTGCTGATATTCTTCTTAGCTTAAAGAATTCTGTTTGGCCACCCGTAATGACTTAACATTAATCTCCACGGGCAACACTGCATCTTGGCTGTAGGTGGGCCGATAAGGTGTTTTCCCAGTAGCTATAGACTTAGAGTTATTGATTGCCCAAATAGCTTCATCCAAAGTGAGATGCCATACTGCCGGTCTATCCTCCATATTTTTACTGATTATGTCCACAATAAGCTTGTTAGCTGCCTCGGCTTGTCCATTCGCTTGTGCATAATAAGGCGAGGATGTGATCATCTTGATCCCAAATTTCTCAGCAAAGGCTGCCACCTTAGAACCAGTGAACATCGTCCTTGATCGGTTGTAATCGTCTCAGGAATACCATATCTATATATGATCTGGTGTTGGATAAACTGAATGACATCTGTCTGATGAATCCTCTTCATCGGTTGTGCCTCTACCCATTTAGTGAAGTAATTGGTATCCACAATAATGAAATTATGTCCTTTAGTCGATTGTGGGTGAAATCATCTGAAAGGCCAGGGCTTCACGATCGGGTGCAACAACTCGGCTGGTACCCATTGGATTGGCTCATGTCTCTAACACTCTTCACAACCTTTTGCGTATTCAAAGCAATCGGTCGTGATGGTAGGCCATTAATAGCCATGACGATAAATCAACCACTTCATCGTTGGCCTGGCTTTGTGTGATCCATAGATTTCTTCATGAACTTCTCACATGACTCTTAAGGCCTCTGCCTTATCAATGCACTTGAGTAGCACTCCATTTACCCTCATTTTAGAAAGATCATCATCAATGAGCACATACTTTAAGGCTCTCCTCTTAACCTTAAGGTCCTTGCAAGTGGAATGATCTTTTAAGTATACGATTAACACCTATTTCCACGAGTTGATCTGGTCCATGACTAACACTTCGACTGGCAGCTCATCATACTCTAGAGTGAGTGGAGACTTCCTAAAACAAGAAGCTTCTTGTGCTAAGTCGTTAGCCTCAACATCATGCCTTTGGAAACATAACTTAACGTAGATGATGCGAACCTACTAAGTAACCTACTAGCCGTTTCGTAACGGGCCAACAAATTTGGATCTTTGCAGTCATATTTCCCAGCCAGCTGCTTGATAACCAACTGAGAGTCTCCACGAATCTTGATGCACTTTACTTTCATAGACACTAGGAGTTTGAGTCCTATGATGAGAGCATCGTATTCAGCTAGGTTATTTGTCACGTCAGAATCTAATCGATAAGAGAACCTCAATGTTTCATCTCTAGGATCGGTTATCGTTATTCCGGCTCCGACTTCCTTTTGGATTCTTGACCCATCAAAAGTTAGCGTCTAAGGGACGACGTCCATACATGTAGTAGAGGGGCCGTATGGGTCCTCCACATCTACACAAGGGTGGTCTGGCAAGAAATTGGCTACCGCCTGACCTTTGACAGCCCTGAGTGGCCTATACTCGAGAGAAAATGCAGTGAGCTTGATTGCCCATTTCATTAGTCCTCCTTGCAAAATAGGTCTATTCAATAAATACCGGACAATGTCAATCTTGCACAAAATATGAACCATATGTGGCATTAGATAATGTTCAAGTTTTGTACAAGCATAGAATAAGGACAAACAAAGCTTCTCTATAGGGGTATATCTAGTTTCAACTTCATTGAGCATTCGGCTAAGGTAGTAAACTACCTTTTCGTTTTCATCATCGGCATCCTATGGTAACAGGCAGTCGGTAGACAAATCTGCAGCTGAGATGTACTATTTCAACGATTTCCCTAGCATGGGAGGCACCAGCACAAGAGGAGTTGCTAGGGCCTTTTAAATTTGGTCAAATGCCTCTTGTTGTTATGGGCCCCATATTAGCTCTTATGACCCTTTAAGCCTAAGCAAAGGTGAAAAAACCTTCATTTTGCCAGCTGAATTAGATATGAACCTCCTTAGGAAGTTGATCTTTCATAACAGGCTTTGTAATTCCTTCTTTATTCTGGGTGGTGCGGATTCCATTACTGCCCGGGCGTTGTTATGATCTATCTTAATACCTTTTTTATGTACTAAGAAACCAAGGAAGTTGCCATCCGATACTCCGAACATGCACTTAGCTGGATTTATTTTAAGATTATGAATCCTTATTATTTTTAGTGCTTGTTCAAGATCGGCTAAGTGATCCTTGAAGTCCTTAGACTTCACCACCACGTCATCAATGTAGACCTCCATAATCTTGCCGATCAGATCATGGAAGATGGTGTTCATTGCCCTCTGATAAATAGCACCAGCATTCTTCAGACCAAACGGCATAACTACCCACTCGTAAATGCACAAGGCTCCTGGACACCTAAAAGCAGTATTGTGAATGTCTTCCTGGCTACTACTATCTGATTATAGCTGGAGTATCCATCCATGAATGTCAGCATACTATTAGCGGCTGCCGAATCGACTAGCATATCGACTATAAACATGACGTATTCATCTTTGGGAGTGTCTAGATTTAAGTTCCTGTAATCAATACATACCCGAACCTTGCCATTCTTCTTTTTGACTGGCACTATGTTTGCCAACTATTTCACATACCTAGTCGTTCTGATGAACCCGGCCTTGAGCAGTCTTTCAATCTCAGCTTTGATTTGAGGCATCAGATGAGGGTGATATCTTATGAGCGGTTGTTTATGAGGTGTGAAGCCCTCTTTAATGGGCAATCTATACTCTACCAAAGTACGTGTCAGCCCAGGCATGTCATGATAATCCCACGCGAAACAGTCTTTATACTACAGTAAAAGAGCCGTCATGCTCTGTTTATCTTCCTCCTTCAGCGAGCCACGGATATGTGTAAGTTGAGGGACTTCCTCAGTACCCTAGTTGATATCTTCCAAAGGATCCTGAGACTCAAAACTAGGCATAACCCTTCTTATGGGTGATTCAAGTTCCATCGGCAACTCAATTTCATCACCGCCGTATTGGTTCTCTATTGTAGTCCTCTACCTGTGATACCTCGGCTATCCTTGCTTCAGAACTTGGAGCAGTTAGCCGATGCCACATATCACTTATGATTTGAGTCTCCTCAATCATCTAACTCTTCCAAGGTAAGTCGTGGTTTGACTAATTGTTTTATTTCAAAACCTCATGAAGTTAGATTACAGTATTCCCAATATCCTTCTTCGTACTGCTCTGCAATAGCTATGGGAACCACATAGGGTGAATATAAGATAGCTTCCAAGTTCTTAACCCCTATTTGGAATGGGTTATCATCGGCTGGGACGATTTCTATCTTGTCTCCTTCCCAGAAAATGAGCTTTTGGTGCATGGTGGAAGGAAGGCATCGACTGGTGTGAATCTAGTCTCTGCCCAACAAAATGGTGTATAACGGCTTGCCATCTATTACAAAGAAGGCAGACCTGACCGTTTTAGGACCTACGGTGATTTCTGCTACTAAGATCCCCAAAGCTTCAGAGGCCTCTCCCATAAAGCTAGCCATTTCATGTTAGTTGGGATGATATCCTCTCTGGTTTGTTGAGGCTTTTTAAAGTAAGCAGCGGTATCACATTCAACACAACCCCATTGTTGACGAACACTCGACTGATGCCTTTGCCGTTAATGTAAGCCTTAACATAGAGTGGTTTGATGTGTTTAACCATCTCTTTCGTAGATGCACCAGATATAGTGCTCAAAGCATTCCTAGCCATAGTATCATCTATAGTCGCCAATTCAGTGTTTTCCACACACACATCACCTTCTAGGCTATCCAGCATAGAGCAGCTAGCCCAGAACTCACATGGAATCAAGCTGACCATTTCAATAGCTGCCCAAATCTCATCGGTTGAATCATGCTTAAATAAATATAGGATGGAGTCTCCCACCTCGTCCAATTCGGTTGACAAGAAGCTAATATCTTCCATCTCCTAGAGACATATAGGAAATGGTTAAGGTTCTAATGCTTGGATCCTCTGCGCGATTTATGGAATCGTCTCAGCTAGGGATTCCTTCAGGACCGTAGTCTCTCATCGAGGTTCTTCTGTCGGATCGTCATCCGGATATATATTCAGCTTTGGTTGGTCCAAATCTTCTCCTTCATGCGGCACCGTCTCTGAAAAGTTTGTGCCGAATGGCCGCTCTATAGCCTCAGCCATGGCAGACTCAGGAATTTCATGCTTATCGACCGCCTTAGCGATGGATATCATGTGCAACATTTGCTTATCTTGCGCAAGGCTCTGGCGTGCTACATCCTTATTTTCTGAGTCTTAGATATACCACTCGGTGGTGCCTCTTTCTTTCCAGAAGCCTGATTGACGAACCACTTTCCTTCCTCTATATTGGTGGTTGGCTTAATCATCATTCGGGGTTTCAGCTAACCTTCATCCCTCACTGTGATACACAAGGAAGAAACACCTTCTCTTACGTTGAACTCAACCACCCTCTATTTAGCTATGGGGAGTGGTTTCTCATCTATCTGGGGCAGGCTCGGCTTCTCATTGACTGGTAGCCATGCTTGCCCTACAAGCCTGCGCTTGAGGTCTGCTGGGCCCCTTTTGAGTTTCGGGTACTGTTTGTGAGGTTCCCAAGCGGTGTGCTCTGGTTTATAAGGGCGGCCACGAAAATTGCTTCCAACTGGCAGCATATTCGTGTTCTCATACACGTGTCCTAGCTGTTCAAACACAGAGGTCCTTCTGGCATCTTCCTTACCAACGGGCTTCTTTGGGACCCATATATTTTTCATCGGTTGTTTCCCATTAACATCTTTTGATTGATCTGGCTTAGCAAAGGACACCATAGATATCGGTACTGTATGAAAGGGGTTAGTATCAACTAGGGGTGGCCAGTGGGCCAGGTTCGGGACCAGCGGGCCGGGTTTGGCGGGATCGGGTCGGGGCGA
The DNA here is from genome assembly GCA_034509755.1 of Anisodus tanguticus. Classification (NCBI taxonomy): domain Eukaryota; kingdom Viridiplantae; phylum Streptophyta; class Magnoliopsida; order Solanales; family Solanaceae; genus Anisodus; species Anisodus tanguticus. The sequence goes on along the minus strand of CM067543.1, from coordinate 43,906,119 downwards.
AACGGGGGAAAAAGGAAGGATCGAGGTAGGTCGGGTCAGGAGGGATCGGGGTAGGTCGGGTCAGGCGGGATCGGGATAGGCGGGATTTGCCGAAGTCCCGATCCCGATCCCGATCCCGATCCCGTCGGGATCGGGATTCCGGGCGGTTTTTTTTTATACTTAATTTAAAAAATAACATATATATTAAAAAAATTGAATAATTAAATAATATAGTGTAATAAAAACATCCTAAGACTTTTTTTGTGCCTCTTATATTATTTAATAGACATATGATTTTTTTGTAATACAAATACAATTATCAAAATTGCAACTTTGTGGTGTTGTGCAAAAGTTGCAAATTACATAGTAAAATTGTAATTAAAAAAATTACATTCTGAAAAAAACCTATTCTAGTTTCTTGATAATTTCTTGTGGTTCTTCGGTTGGAATTGGTATTTGTTGGTCAAATTGATCCACCACCTTTGGATAAGATTTCGTTGTACTTTTCATCTTCTTCTTCGTTGATCTCCGGTTGACTGCACCTTCTCCGCTCCGCTCGTATCCAATCTCTGAATAATACTACAATCTCCAAGCTGTCTCGGCTAATGATTGTTTGTGCTCTCCTATTTGATATCTGCGAAAAAACGCTTTTAGACGCAGTTGATGACGCTTGAATGTTCAAAACATCTCGGGCCATCATTGAAAGTGTCGGAAAAGTCTTCTCATTCCCCCTCCAGTATTTCAGCAAGTCTTCACGTCCTTCTTCATTGAGAACTGCTTGGTACGGTACAGAACCCTGCAAAACAAAAATATCAAACTCGCTAATTTGTCTAGTAGCGGTACGGCCGCACATTCTATTTCTGAGGCTTTTAATACTAGCCGCAGAAACAACATGTCTTTTGTGAGGTTGTGTTGAAGATGAAGAAGATGGTATGGAAGCAGGTAGGTTACTAGCACTTTCTTGTTGGTAAAACCTATATATTTTTTTGCATTGGTCTTCTACGCTAGACAACACTTCTTCTTTAGTTTGTTCAATAGGTGGTGGGTGATTTGGATTTTTTAGACTTGGAGGTGGTTGTACTTCTATACAATCGTAAATAGTTTTAATAAGTGATTTAGTACCGTCTATTTTAATAGTCGGATTTAATACAACACCAATAATATAAATAGTGGGAATATGAATAAAATATTTTTTTATTTTGATAAACATTTTTTAATAGCTGCCATATAAGCTGGTTTTTCCATATATTTACTAAGTAATAAAAATATTAGTGTTATATAAAACAACATAGTTGAAATAGTAGGATAATATATACCGGAAAATTCTTTTGTTGCTTGAAAAAATTTCTCTAAAAATATAATAAGTTCGAAAAATTTTACCCAATCGCTATCTACAACCATATCAGCTGGATTTTGATTATGAGAGTTAAAAAATAAAGTTATAGGTTTTCTATAGTCATAAGCAACAAGTAGTTGCTCGTATAAAGAATTCCACCTAGTGGGTACTTCTTGTGCAATTTTTCTATAAGGTAGTTGCCAATCGTGACAAGTTTTTTTTATATTCTTTTCTTCGTTGTATTCTATTATTTTTAAAAATAAAGTTTATAGCAAATTGTATTTTACTAAGAATGTCTTCAAAAAGTGATAGACCATCCTTTACAATTAAGTTATATATATGACACGCGCATTTTATATGAAAATGATCTGGAAAAGATGGAGTTAAACTATTTTTTAAAATTGTAATAGCGTAATTGTTAGAAGAAGCGTTATCTAATGTAATAGTCATAATTTTATCGGTTATTCCTTAATAATCGCACACTTGATAAATATTTTCTGCAATAAAAGTACCAGTGTGCCTATCATCTATATATCTATACACTAAGATACGTTTTTGCATAGACCATTTATAATCTATCCAATGACAAGTTACCGTTAAATAATCATGGTCGTTAGTACTACGACCTATATCAGAAGTGATAGCCACTTTGTCATTAAAATGATATAATGAATAACGTAAATATTGTTGATATTCATGTACAAATTTAAATACATCTCCCTTAACAGATGATCTAGGAAAACCGTTAAAAGCAGGATTATACAAATCTCTAATGTAATGAATAAAACCGGGAGATGAAGGAAATGAAAAGGCAAACCCTCCACAACAACTAATTTTGATATTGCTTCAATATCTCTATGTTTATTGTATTTAGGGCCTACAATTCCCCTCGTCATAGGGTTAATTTGACTTTGTACTTGGTCCGGGACAATATCAGTATGTGAACCTTGTCCCGATAGAGTGGGCGTTTGCGCACCCGGTTTTGAAGCCTCGTATTGAGCATACCTAGCTGGATGAGCCCTTACTACATGTCTCATTAAACCCCCCGTCCCACCGTGACCTTTTCCAGTTTTAAATTTTAAAACATCTTTACAAATTTTACATCTAGCTACTTGATTCTCTACGTCCCTATCAAAAAATATCCATGCATCTGATTTTAATGGTCGTTTTGCTGGACCTCGTCTCATACTAGGGGGAATATGAGGCATTTCAATTGAAGGTGCACTAGTGGGTGTGTTGTCATCAACATTAGTGGGTGTATTATCTAGATCATCGTCTAAATTAAAGTCTTCTTGAGTTCCAGAAAATAGCTCCTTGTCTAAATCTAATGGTATTGTAGGAAAATATTCAGTATCAACAAAATCATCCTGTGTAGGAATATGATTCTGTCTAGAAATAGGACCCTTGCCCTTGTTGCCCCTACTAGAAGAAGCATGACCCCTACCCGTAAGCATACGTTTAAATCCTTCCATTATAAATTTATAATTATACTAATAAATAATTAATGTAAATAAAATTAAGTGCGCTAAATAAAATAAATAGACAATAATAATTTAATAAAGGAACGAATGTATCAAATGCCGACGTAATGCCGACGTGTAATCGAGAGGTTGAAAATTGAAACTTTGCTCGATGGAAGATCCTCAAGCTAGTTGCCAACTTCACTCCCAATTCCCAAATGAATAAATAAAATTAAATATTTAGTAGACAATGTATACTTGTATAGAGATAGATTGAGAGATTAGAGAGATTGTAGGAAGATTTGTGAGAAAGATGAAGATAAAATGAGGTATTTATAGCTGAAAAATTGGGTTAAAGTGTAAATATAATAACTTATGAGTTAAAAATAAATATTAAGGGGGTAGGGGGTTGGGGGAGGGGGAGGCCAAAAATGATCGTTGCACAACGGCCAAAATGTAAAATGGTCGTTGATGCAACTGTTATTTTTGCAAAAGGGGAGTTTTGGGCGAGATCGGGATCGGGTCGGGACTGGCGGGCCTGAGGCGGGTCGGGACGAGACATTGTCCAATCCCGGTTCGAGTCCCAATACCATGATTTTTTTTTAAATACTCGGTGTCGGGGCGGGACCGGGGCGGTGTCGGGGCGGGACCGGGGCGGTGTCGGGGCGGTGTCAGGGCGGGACCGGACCGGGCCGACCCGGCCCACTGTCCAGCCTTAGTATCAATAGACATTTCAGCTATGCTTTTATCGGCTAGCTTGAATCTCCCCTCCTTGATGCCCTTTTGAATTTCCTTTCTGAAGACCACACAATTAGATGTAGCGTGACTATATGCGTTGTGCCATTTACAGTACTTCTTATCCTTGAGCTCTTCGGCAGGCGGAATCCTGTGGTCATCAAGCAGCCGAATCTGTTTATCTTTAAACAGATGATCGAAGATCTAATCTGCCTTTGTAATGTCAAACGAGTAAACGAGCTTGTCATCAGTTGAACTCATCTCCTTACCTTTCGTAGCTTTCAAAGATAGGCAAGAATAACCTTACCCCTGACAATCTCGGCTACAATTGCATCTGCCGTGTAATCGACTGACTTTGAGTCAGACTCATCTGCCTCAATAATGGATACTAAATGGGAGCCTCGATTTCGGTTAGCTCTTCTCTTCTCATTCTCTTGGATATATTGCTCTATTTGGCTAGCCTTCTCGGCTAATTGGCTTAAGTTAGAGCTGTTGACACCCAATTTTATCCCATCTTTTTCGATTTATTTGCAATTTTAAATATTTTTGACACCTCAAAAAAATATTTTTTATATATATACATATAGGCATATATATATACATATATATTATTGTTCTCAATGTTATTATTATTATTATTATTATTATTATTTATTCGTATTTCTACAACCATTTGTCATTTTAAATCATGATCGTAGATTCTATTGTAATGTTCTATATTATTTTATTTTAGCAAAAACGACATCGTATTCCTTTGTTTTTTATTAAGCATTAAGCATTTCACAAATATTATGTTTTATTATTATCACATCTTATACTATATTATAAATAATTTTACATTTTTATTCAAAGCTTTTTTAATATTAAACCCCTTTTATATTTTTAGATCCATAACCCATTTTATTTCCCATCCCAAAATAATTTCTACCCAAACAACACCCAATTTAAAAGAGGGCAGCCCAATTGACCTCCCCCAAATTCGCAGCCCATTTCAGCCCAAATCGGCAACCCAATAACCAGCCCAAATCACCCAAAATCTCGGCCCAGACCCAACAGCCCAACTCCCCATTCCCCTTTTTATTTCTCTTATCCCTGAACCAATACAACTGGACCGCCCCAATCCCCCAACCCATCGGCCCCAAACCCGGACCGGCCCAATCCTCAACTCGTCGACCCCAAACTCGGTACCCCTTAAAACCCAACCCCAAAGCCCCTAACCCTAAAACCACATCGACCAACAACCCCAGACCCTCTCTAATCGCCCGCACACCCCTACACCCCTACCCCTACATCACCGCACCCTACGCCTGACACCACCAGTCGCCGACACCGCCGTCTGACACCACCAACCTACCCCATCACCTCACACCGACCCATGCCTCAAGAAATCTTCCCCAAAACCAAACGAAAACCAAAAAATCCAGCAGCCCTTCACACCGGTTCCACCTTCAGACCGTCGGATAAATACCAACACCACTGCCACCATCGACCTCTCGCATCACCCGTCCCTTTTCCTGAAGATTTAGGCCTGCAAAAACTGCGACAATAGCTGTGAAAGAGGAAACCCAAAAATCCTTCGATTACCTCTTCAAATTCGATGGGTAAAAGCACCAATCCATACCCCTTTATCATCATCTCTGCCTTTTTCAAAAATCTGTCGGAAATCATCACATTTTCCCCCTTTATTTTGAATTCAAATTTTAAATTACATGCTTCTTGAAGAGGTCGTTGAACCTTCAACTCTGAGCTATAAATAGAGCCCTTGGGACTGTGTGAAAAGAGGAATTTTCAGAGAAAAATAGGGATTTTCAGACATAAAAAGGGACCTTTCTTTCATTCTCACAAGTCATTTTGGAACAAGTTTCGATTCCGAAAAATCTATTCTTTTACTCTCAGTTCTGGCTCGACACAACCACAAAATACTCATGCTCATTTTCTGTTCAATCGCATAAACACACTTCTCCGAGCGGACTCGACGATTCGAGACAACGCCTCTGTTCGCTGCCCGGAGAAGGTCAGTAAACACAAACCCTTTTGATTTTCTATATGATTAGCTTAGTATAATTTACATTATGTGTTTGCGTGTTGATTAAGCATGTTTAATTATTGTTTGAGCTTGCTAGTTAATTATTACGTATGTTTTGTTAAATTAGCCACTGTCTGGGATCATTAGGTTATCTATTAAGCATATTAAGCATGTCCGGTTATAATGGTTACTGCTTGTGTTCATTAACCAATTATTAGTGTGTAAACTACGGCTTGTTTTTAACCATTTCTTGATTGTTTTGTTCATATGATGTTGGTTTGAGAAGCATGTTTGACCTCTTAAAGACTCTGTTTAGCCAATCCATGTCCCTGTGTCCTTGTTATGCCATTCAACACCAATTTTAAGTTAAGAGCATGTTGTTAAGAGAAATCAATGCTTGTATAATGTGTATGTTGGCCTCTGGACATCTTACTTGGCTTGAATATATTTAAAATGCTCATAATATGCCACCTAGTCTCTGTTTGGTTAAATAATAATCTAAAATGGTTGATGCTTGGTTTGGGTTAGTCTGTTTAATCCAAGGATGACCAAGACTGTGTCATATCGTTTACCTTACCACACTTGTCTACATTATTCTGGTTCTGGCTTACCCTTTTCAAGAGATTAATATGGCTAGTTAGGCTTGAATCCTAAATGCACCTGCCTATTCATGATGAAACACTTAGGATATTCTATGTATTTGTCCTGTCCATATATCCTTGTGGTTTGTGAGTGATGTGATTCATGTTAGTATTCTCTGTGAAACATGTTTGTTCCTAGGGATAATCTAAATAATATTGAAACATGTTTGTTCCTGTTAGAGTTCTTGTGCTTAATTTAACATGTCCTAGATATTTCTTTGCTTTTGATATAACAGATTGTTGACTTAAGGTTCATTTGATAACCATGTTGAGTCATGCCATGTCTAATACCAATTGTCACAAATATCTGTATATATACTTGCACATCTATGTTGAAACCGTCAGTTTTAAATCTAAGTCATTTAGCCTAATATCTATTTTAGATGGAGTTTCAAATCTGAATTACTATGATAAAGGTCTGGATTTGTGCATTTTTCTAAAATATAGGGTAATTTGAATCATGTCTGTGTCATTTAGGAGCTAGTTGAAAGGGTTAATGGGATTGTCTACACCTGCTTGTGTGAAATAGAGATTACAACTTCAGTTAAAATTTATGATTTTTTTTAATCTTGCTGTGTTAAGTGCAGAGTATATCTTTCCTGAAATTTTGTGTTCTTTATTGGTCATATCCCTGTAAAAGAATTACATCTATGCATCCTGAGTATTCAAATTTGCCTGAACTGCTGCATTTACAGTGGCATGTTTCAGTGTATACAAAGTATAGACATCTAGGTATACCCCAGATGAATATCTAGGTTGTATATCCTTGTATATTTCCAAGCATATCATGTATACTTTGAATATTCCATGAATATCAACGCCTCTACATGGCTGAGTATGTATCTAACTGGAAGGGTTTGTATTTCATGTTATATGAATCCTCTGTGTTTGAAATCACTCACTGTTCTATAAGTTTGAATGATAAGTGTGTTTCCAGTCCTTCCATCTCATGTCTTGTTCCTGTCTTTGTTTGAGACTTTCAGAATATATATGTTAGGTTTTATATTTATCTTGTTATGCTGGTTGAAAGCGAAGACAAGCTTCGGGTTGGGTTTAGCCTTCTTCGATAGCCTGCCATGCCTAAGGTTCAAGAAGCCTTTTGAATCTTGTTGCGGCATCGGAAATGAATGGTGGTAGCCCTCTTTGTCTTCTTATCTTTCAAATTTGAGGTTTAGTGTGATTAGTTTTTAAGTTTACCTTTCCCTTTATGTCTTTGCTATGCTACCAGTGGTTGTGGTATCCTGTTGCACCTTGAGATTCTCGATACACGCCATCTTTAAATAGTTCTCGTTATGGGTTTGTTCCTTTTCGCTGCTGATTCTGAGACTGCTAGTTGCTGCAATACTTGGGCTGATTACTGCACTTTTGAGCCATTATTCGATTTGCGTTTGCCGCGCATAACTGCTGCAATCTTGACTATTTACACTTCTTTTTGGAAATATTTTACTGTTACATTTTGAGCATATTTGATGTCTTATCACTGTTGTATTTTAGCACAAATTGTTGTTGTTTTCTTGGCTGAAAAACAGTTGCTTTAAGACTGCTTCAGACAGCCGCAATATTTCTAAAAAGTCTACTGGCTTGAACAGAATACTACACTTAGGCCAATGAAATTGAATTTGAGGCCGCATCCCTTCAGAATCGGAAATTTGCCTCTGTTCAGTTTATTGATTTTGGCATTTAAACATCCGTGCACGGATGTCCTACTGATTTACTGATTTGAACAAATACTACACTTGGCCGATGAAAAATATCCGTCGATTTTGAGGCCTCCACAGTTTGAAAGACGGAAATATAACTTCTGGGCAAGGATGAGACTTAAATCTTTTTTTATTTCATCCAAGAGATCAACATGTTTAGTAGGCGAGGCAACTAAAATAACCGACGAGTTATATGCTCGCAGCCACGACGTGATTAGAATGATCTTTCTTTTTCATCCGAGAGACCAATACGTTTAGTAGGTGAGGCAATTAAAATGACCACCGAGTTATATCTTTGCAGCCACGACGTGATTGGAATGGTCTTTTTTCAAAATTTAAGTCTGAGCCCTCCGTGGTCAAAACATTCAATATTTTGGATACGGATCCGAATTTATTTGTATTTAACTGTTTCTAACAGTTTGTTCTTGACAACTTGCAAGGAACAAAGTCGATGAAGGCAGATACTCCTCGGAGTTTATTTATTTTGTTGTTTTTAATTCAGCTTTATCTCGCTATGTATTGTAATATTATTTATTGTACTTATGTAATTATTGAAACGCTTAGAGGTTGACTTAGAACTAATTAATAGGGTAGTCTAAAACTGGAAACCCGTCGCTAGCCTATTTACTTGTAGGTTCGGTTAATTCAAACTTAGAAACCCTCTGCTAGTTTATTTATTTTTAGGCTCGTCATGCATATTTAAAATTTTCAAAACAAACGTTGATCATCTTTTGTTCACTTTATTAATTGTACAACTCAAAATGATTTCCAAAAAATCTACTTCTTTGCCATTATAAATAATTTATTTTTATTATCAATTGTTACAAATGCATATTTTTTCAAACTTTACATGTATCTTTCTTAATATCATACTTGAATACTTGTACAACATGCATCCTTTACTAAATACTTGCAACATCATTTTAAGTCTATATTTTAAAACAAGCATTTTTCTTAATACAATAATTAACCTGAGTTTGACCGGATAACCGCAAGTTAGCGGATCTTAAAGGATGACTAACCCTTCCCTTTAGGATAATAAAGAACCCTTACCTAGAATCTCATTAGTTTCGCAGACCTTAAAATTGGAGTTATATTACAGCATTTATTTAATATTTAGGTGTCCTAATTCACCATAAAATAATTAGGTGGCGACTCCTTAATCAATACCCGGGAATCACCGACACGTTGTGCTCCCCTTCGACCCGCGGGTCAAAAACGGGCGCGATAAGAGCAGGATTGTCCCACTAATTTCTCTTTTAGCTGAGGATGCATGTTGTTGATTATTATGTGGGCACATTCCGACTCAGGGAAGCGTATAGTGCATTTCCCAACCTTCCTTCTGAATCTCTCGATATAATCTGTAGCCAACTCATCGACCTATTTCTTGAGATTCATCAAATCGATTACAGTGACTTGAGGTTGGGGACAATAAAATCTATCATGGAAACAACGCTCCATGTCAGCCCAGCTCTGTACAGAGTCGGGGGTCAAGGATGAGTACCAGGCAAATATTGTTCCGGTTAGAGAAACGGGGAACAACTGCAGCTTGTGATACTCATTCTGGCTAACCTCGCCACATTGGGCGGTAAATCTTCCGATGTGCTCAATGGTAGATTTACCATCATCACCCAAGAATGTGGCAAAATCAGGCATTTTGAAGCCTCTTGGCAATTGTGCTATCCGATCTACCTAATCGGGGTAGGGTTTCCTGTAAACAAACATGTCCAAGGGTTTTTGTTTGATGCCAAAGTACCTCTTCATGGTATTCGCTATAGTTTCAGGGTTCATCAGTTGTGAAGTCCCCTGTCAATCCTCATATGGAACTGGTTGATAGGCGTTCCGAACTGGAGGCCTCCATTATGTATCTTGTTGAGAAGGGTTTTGAAAGTTGTAGGTGTTCTGCTGGTCATTACCAACAGATGGGGTATATTCCCATTGCTACTGTTAGGTATAGCCACCAAAGCCTGCAACCTGAGCTCCTGGAACAACCGACGGAGCTTGAGGATAAGGTGTAACAATGTTCCATGTCTGCTCTCCCCGGACATCAGTCGTTCTTGGAAAGTTTGCGCTTCTTAGATGGTGTGGAATGTGTACCGGTTGTGACTGCTGGAATGGTGTCCTGCTGTAGACAGCGTCACCAGATAGCTGAGCAGGGTCATAGACAGGGGCCAACGACTGCCAATCCGGTTGGCCAACATTGGTCGCCTGCACCGTATGGCCGTTTGCAGGAGCGTACGGCATAATGGGCGGCAACCCAAGGTGTCCGGATGCCTGAACTAGTCTCCGAGCCATATTGATATCCCATACTGCAGACTCGTTTGGTCGAGTGGCACAGTTTGGCCCCCAGCGTTTGGCGGCAACCATACAGTTGACTTGTTACCAAGTGACTGGGCTTGTGCTCTTAGGTGTGCTATCGGTTGTACCTTAGTAGGTACTGATTGATACAGATTCGACTGAGGAACATCACCTGGAGTCACAGTTGCATGTTGCACATCGTCACACATCAGAGGGATGATAGAACTAGCCGAACATTCTCCTGGATGCAGTTGGTTGGCTTCCAGTTCCCTCGCCTGCTGAACCTCATTATGCACTATTAGCTTAACGATGTCAGCCAACTGTTTGGAAACCTGGTACATAATGTCGTGGATGCCTAAGTCAATATGATGTTTGATGAATGACGTAGTCATGACAGTTGGACCTTCAGGTTGGCTAAGTTCAACCACGGCTTGGGTTGATGGAGGAAGTGGAGGGGTATCAACCGATGTAGGCATACCCGAGGAACGTGGTGGCTCATTTATCCTTCTGGGAGGATTCTGTTTAGGATGTGGACTGGACTTTGGGTTCATCTTCTTAGCAGACCTTAGGCGCATACGCCAAGCGTGATCCTGACCTGGAGAATCAAACTTCGCTATGCGGTCACCTATGGTCCCACTAGGCATGCCAAATTTGTTCCTGTCCGAAATGTTTGTCGTTTTATCAGCTGACGAAATCGGATGACAAATTGATTTCTTAACTAAGCAATTTGGGCTGGAAGCGAAACTCTAACTTCCAGCAATGGGTTCCCCAACTACTCCAGAAAGCGTTAGGATGGTGATTTAGTAAACTAAGTGGTAAGAAACATAAATGCAGCTAGAGTGAAATAAATAAGATAAAGATAGGATGAATATATGAAAAAAATCAGTTTTTTGATTGATTGAATGTGTCATTTTCTGTACAAATGATCCTATATTTATACTACAAGAAATAAAATGTGATCCCCCTATGCTAGCCACTAAATTACCTACTAAATCCACTAGCCAACTATGAGGATGTGGTGTCGATTTTTGCTCATTGATTCCCTCTTGCACGATTAATGACACTTCCTTCTAGCTGATGATGGTTGTTACCGTTTCTTGGGGTCTAGGATGCTCTTTGACTTGGTCTTCAAGGCGTCCAAATATGTGTGGGTCTTAACCGTTCCTCGGAATTGTGACTCGATTAGGCTACTGTAATAGCCGATGAAGCTTTTTGAGCCGAAGACTAGGACTAGTAGATTCGGCTACGAGTCTGTTCGGTTATCGATTTAGTATTCTGTCGCCTGCTCATTTTGATGTTTCAACCTTCGACTGTCACTTGATTTAGCTACACACTTAAATGTATTTTTTGAGTGTTAACAGAGTTTCATACCAAAAACCAATAATAAAAGGATCAAAACACAAATAGCGCGTGAAACTTATTGAGTCATGACAAATAACTAAATACAAACCTTGAAGAGGTAAGAGGGTCCACGGCATATAGTTTTCCCAGAAAAAAAAAAAACAAAAAATATCACAAATTCACCAACTTGATCTCCCACAGACTCATGCTCACATCATTCACTACTTATAAATTCATCAACTTCAACATCACCATAATAAGTTGCTCTAGAGAAGCAACAAAAACAAAACATTAACATAGTATTTGTGCCATAGATTTAACTTATATTCACCGACATGATAAACAAATTTTACGCCATCAGTGCAATCCTAAATCCATGCACATACAATTCATTCCACACCAGAATAACTAGTACTACTAAAATTCTACCTCCTATCTGCACTTTTTTCTGTTTTTTTTTTTTTTTTGCTTATTTGTATTTTCTCTTTCAAGAACTCCAAAGGCAATCAAGGCCCTGTGGTCCAACCATAGCTGATGATGGCACCTGATCTTCAAGAAACCTCTTTCTCATTTCAACATTTGAAAAAATTGAGGAAATTTCAGTATTCATGTCATTGCTTTGTCCTGTTTCTTGGGACACACTAAAAATCTCCTCTTTCTTTAAATTCTGACCATAACTCTCAAGGAAAGTCCAAAGAATTGCAGGATCTTGAACTCCAAATGAACCTTGATTTGTGAAGGTACCCTGGACTGGGACTATTTGGTTAAATGTATTTGAAAGCGAACTTGTAGGGAAAGTATCCATTGGATTTGACAGAGCAGGCAAAGGAGAATTGTTGAAACAATTTGTCATTTCGTGTTGGCTCTTTTGAGCAGTGAAAACATTGGAGAAGCAGTGCACGTGGCTGGATTTGGAAGCAATTCCTGTTGAATCGAAATAACAGGGTGTCATGGGAAAGCTAACAATTGCAAAAGTTGAACGACGATAAATCAGACAATGAAAAATATACGGAAAAAGAATTCAGGGCAAACTCTACCAAAACTTGAACGACAATAAATCAGACAATGAAAATATACGGAAAAAGAATTCAAGACAAACCCTAACAATACCAGTATATGGGGAAGAAGAATCCGTCAATGGTGGCAGAAAAGAATTTCCCATTTCATTTCCATCAGAATTCAATTTCACAAGCCCTGAAATGTGGATTTTCTTTCCACCACAGCTCTTTTGAAATACTCTGCAAATCACCCATTCATTCTACAACACAGTAAAAAATAATAGGTTAAGAAAAAGAAAAGGAATCTTGATTGACAAAGGCGGATTAAACATTTTAAGTTTATGAGTTTTAAAAAAATTATTACACATATTAAGTGAATCTTTTGACATAAATACAAAAATTTTGCCAAAGTTAAGGGCACCTGTAACCAATACTCTACCTCCGCCCTTGTTGATTCAAAGAGCGGATAAAAAAGAAAGAAAAAAATATGAGAATTATTATGTATACCTTTGCTGTCTTGGGCAGATTCTGAAGAGACAATTTCCCCTCAAGTCTATATTCATGAATGACCCAATTTGTCTTTTCACCTTTTGGAGCTCTGCCCTTGTAAAAAACCAAAGTTTTTTTCATGCCAACTAAAATTTCCCTCTGTAAATCTCCCTGTCTTTTCCAGTAGCTTTCCAATAACCTGCAGCAGTTGCCCTGTTTGTCCTCAGCCCTGTTGGATACTTCTTGTCTCTCACACAGAAAAAATACCATTCTTTTTCTCCCATTTTCGTTTTCCCTACATTCAAACGGAACAAAAAAAACAATCAAAATCATTCCGCCCATGTTAACTCGTCCAAATTCAGTTCAAACAGCTCATTTGTCATCCCAAAAATCAATAGAAATGTCATATTAGAACCAATACAACAACATCAGTTATGCCTCAGTCCTTAGCAAGTTGAAGTTGATTATACGAATCTTCACTGGTTATATCGCTCCATATCTGAAACTAATAAATTGAGTGAAAGTAAAATCGATTAGATTGAGAAGCTTACATGGAAGGTCCCAAGGTTCAACTTTGTTCAAATCTACTTCACCAATAGCAATAGCAAAGAAATTGCTATCCACAACTTTGTTAGACAAATAATGAGTAATCAACTCTTCATCAGTTGGATGAAATCGAAATCCAGGTGGCAGCTCCATCTGATGATGCTGATCATCATCCTCCTTAACAAATCCTGAATAACTCTCCATCACTACTAAACCTCAAGATTTCTGCAAATTTGTTTTGTTTTATAATCAAGAATTAATTGCTTCACCCTTATATATGTAAGACTAATAAGATTTTTTTCATGACCAGTTGCCTTTAAAATATAAGTGGGGTATTTGCCAAACAGGTCAAAAACACATGAGAAAGAATACTAAATCAAGAATGGGGAAGGTGGAAAAAAAGTAGGATAAAGATAAAGAGAAACCATGGGAATTAACATGAAAGATTGAAAAATAGAAGTAACAAGAATATATAGGACATAAATAGAGTTTTGTTTTGGTGAGATAGAAACGTGAAGTTTAAGGAACTTATAACTATGGGGGGGGGGGGGGGGGGGGGGTGAAGAAGGTTGTTTAGGCCTTCTTCTTTTTAACTCTACCTGACCATGATACAAATAAATATCCATCTTCTTCTTTTTTTATAATTTGACCAAATACAACTCATCCCTAGAATCATGCATGTAACAATTTTCAACTGCTTTTGTCATTTTTATGATTCTTTTTTTACTAGAGTCAATATTCATTTATTTTATCTGTTTTATAAGGTGTTAAAGGGGATGAGTAATTATATATATTTTTTTTTATAATGGTAGTGTTTGGATTAGTTTTATGGGATTTGCGCAACCCCAATCAACACATGTGGGTTAATTTTGTTTGTTAAAGCTTGGATAATGGAAGAAATCACATAGTGTGTGCATCCACTGGTATTTAAACCTCTGAGATATCATCGTTCTCAACTTACTTCATTGATCACTAGGTCACACCCTTGGGTGCAGGTAAATCAATAATCATATGGAAGTAAGTTGTCTCAAAAGACTTAGCTTTCTTGAAATCAATATAGACGTACTTAGCTAAAGATATAACACAATGAAAAAAACAGAATATCCATATAGCTAATATATATTAGTGAATAGTTTTTAGTCTTTTTGGTATGTTGATTTAAAAACTATTGCATTTTTAAGAGTATTTTGACCTTATTATAGATTAAATTATATGCCAATAACAATATAGGAGAAACTTTTAATATTATTAGTATGTTTATTTGATATGATGATGGCATGAGTTTAAACTTAAATGAAGAAATATGATCAGTAAAAGTTGATAGTAAAGTGTAGTTATTTGTAATTTGTAGTCATATTCATTTATTTTGGAACTTCTAGGGTGTGAATAGTTTTTTTTCCCGCGGTGTGGACAGTTTGAAGGCTAAAAGTGTTACTTTCATGGTGGTTCCAACTGTATACCAGAACCATCCAACGTGACTTAATATTAAGTATTTAAAAAGCAATTAAGAGGGCTTTAAATATGTATCTATCTCTTATTTTCTGCTGATAGAATTCTATCATCCCCAAACTAACCTTCCTTAAGCAAAAGTTTTAAGTTTTATTACATACAATATGACGTCGTAAATAGTTTTATTTATTGGTGTAATTGAACTCTTAATAACAAATTAATTATCATTTTTACTAGATTATTATTAATGCTTATCATAAAAAATGAGTTTAGATTTTATACATCGTTCATGTAAATAATTTCATACATCAAAAATCATCTAGATGATATCTGTAGACTGCAAGTAAACCTTCTTTAATATAGGATTTGAAAATATGATATGTTATCTGCTACAATAGATGAAAATGACCCGATGATATAAAAATTGCCTATGCTGACAATATATATTACTTAAACTCTAAAAGATTACCTTTATATATCACACTATGATTAACTCAATTATATAAATACTTTTACACACATTACATAAAACTTAAAGTGTATGCAAAATACTTGAACGTGTGAAAAGGACTATGTAATACATACAAAAAATTGAAAAGAAAGAAAGAGAAAAGAAGACTCCATATATAGGAAATACATCATGTAACTGAAAATAGATTAAATCCCATTAATCGAAGTGAATGTGACCATTCTAATTACCAATGAAATTCCATTAGGAACACAGCTTAATTTGTGCAGACCAGCATTGCGCAGAATCTTCATGCTGTTAGCTTTCAATTTTAGTCAAATGCCATATGAAGTATAAAAATTTGTCAAAAAGCACTAAGGTAATTTAAGGCCTGTCACATATTCAATTGGAAATATTATTTGTAATGTAGACCTATCTCAGGGCTCTATAGTCTTAATACTCAAAGGCCAACTTTTTCTGTTGACTATAATACTGTTTACTGAAAGAAGCTTAATTGTTCATACTCGGATTTTAAACTAGTATAAGAAAAACATTATACTCATTAGTAGAGATAATAATAAAATTCGTCAATAAAAACTTGACCAGTTTAATTTAGAACATCTAAAGTAAAAAAATATATATCTAAAGTTGGGTTGATGTGTAGCCAAATTAACCCACGAGAAACTTTGTCAAAATATATATAAAAAAATATTTTTTATAAGTTATATATAGTCATAATAAAAGAAAAAGTTTATTAGATAGTTAAACAAATTTCAAGAAAATAAATAAAATAATTAAAACTTAGTAAGAGTTGGACAGATTGAATTATGACTTAATGTTTAGCTCATTTTAGGCCACCTCATTTCAGCCGAGTGACTTTTGAGCGCTCATTTTAACTCATCCACATTCAGTTTAATCGGTCCATTTGACATTACTAATCATTATATATAAATTAAATGCAAATATTTTGCACGATTATTAGTGTTAGTGAGCTAATAATAAGTTAAATTTATGGGATGTCATGTGCTTACAATACGAGTCTAGGAAGTTCAGCTAATTAAAAATGCTCTTTTGGACTCAACTTGATTAATTGTCTTTATGTAGATGCAAAAATATAAGTATTGAAGTCATCCTTGTCTTTATAAATACTTTGGTATGGTGGAGTTGTTTGAAAAATCAGTAGCCATATTTAATACGGGACTCTGGCCATTGTACTTTTGGGCCACTTTGATTACTTGCAAATAAATGGCAACAAAATATATTGTTCCTTTAAGGACCTTTACTGATACTAGTAAAGTTGTAAGTATGTCTTTCTATGATTTTATTGTTTCATCATTGATGAGAAAAATAATAACTTAATCAAAATTAAGGATGTCAAATACGCGGTTTTGGCCACATTTGGAAGGGATAAAATGGATTAAATCAGTAATTGAGTTGTGTCATAACTCGCGCAATATTTATTGGGTCAAGCTGAGTGTTTGATTTGGGCTAAATAATTGATCATAACCTAATTCACCTAACTTAAAATCAAGTTTCTTTTTTCTAGATAATTTATTTACTTCTCATAAAAAATAATATAAGTTTTTTTTGTTATTAGGACTATATCGAATAATCAAATCAAAACGTATCTTATTTTTATATGTTCCATAAAAAAATTATGGGTTAATTTAGCGTCCAAATGCAGGCCAAATTAGCCTAAACTTTTAAATGGCCTAACTTGGGTTATGCGTAAAATGACCCATCAATAAATATACCCTTCGTCCCAAAATACTTGTCGTCCTTACTAAAAATATATGTATCAAAAAAATTATCATTTTATTTAATCAAGACAGAATTAAGTAGTTTTTTCTTATTTTTCCTTGTATTAATTAGCAACATTTAAGAGGTTTTCATCATTGATTGAGTAAATATTTATTTATTACATGATGAAATATGGTAAGACGGTAATATAGTCAAAATGACTAATTTATAAATGCTTTTTAATGGGCGTGTAAATGAAAAACACGAGAAGTATTTTGCGAAGGAAGGACGCCCTCGGTACAATATTGACAATCTCAAAAAGATGCAATTTCAGTGAATTTGTCATTTATTCATCTCATCTTTTACGGAATTTTGGAAAGGAGGGAATACTTTTACCCACCTAAGTTTGAGTGAGTTGGCGAGTTGTATTTTTATGAACTAAAGTTCATACCCGTAATCCAAATCCCAGAAAAGTAAAATAAAGGGCATTTCATTATCGTGAAAAATTAAAGGCATTTGCTTTTAGAAGAAAAATGAGAAATTGAAATCCATTGAGTTCATTCTTAAAAGAAAATTAATTAAAGAAAAATAATAAAAGCTTCTTTACTATCAGCATTGTAATTTGTTGTTTGACATTCTTCTTATTCATGCACCATTGGTGTTAACGTGTATAATGTGTACTATTTAGCCATAATTAGTATTGTATAATTATTGTAAATATAGGATCCTTATTGTAATAGGATTCCCCATTGTACACACTATATATATTTGTATTATGAGAAAGACTCCCCAAGCGAGATTAATACAATTCTACATGGTATCAGAAGCCAAAAATCCTTTCCAACCTAACACCTAGTTTCGGCCGCCCACCTCTGTCAGTTTCTGGCGCGGAATCGACCGTATCCCACCAGTATACCTCCAATATAAGCCGATATACAGCTACCCAACCCTCAAATTCTACTCCAAGCACTGTATACTGCGGGAATACTGCTGATATACAACCTCCTTTCTTTCCCTATCTCTCAACCAGGTTGTATACCCCTCGTATATAGCCTATACACTCCGATATACACTTTGTATATGACTGGTATACCCTAACTGCCACTGTATACCACTTGTATATCCCCTTCTAAGCCATTATACACCCCGTATATGACTGTTTCTGCCCATATACATTGCGTCTACGTCCCGAACCCCTCCCCTAATTTTCCCCCCACTCTTCGGCAACCTTCATGGCCGGAAACAACACCAAAAGCAACAGTAACCAGTCGCGCAAGAATGGCAGATGGGACTGGCCTGCGAACTGGGCCTCCAACATTAGCCTAGCAGCCGCCAGAAACAGCCCAACAGTTGCGGCCCATTTTAATACAGATAGGCCGCCCGCCCCATACAGCTCGATGGGCCATAGTTACACGGCTCAATTCCCTGCTGCTTAAAATCGGCCCAACAGTCTGGAAAATCTGCAGACATGGCACCTATATCCAGCCTAATATTCTGCGGTCCAACAGACCACTCTGAGAATTTTCCAATCCAATTTGGGCCAAACTTCAGCACATTGACTCCTCGGAAGCCCGATAATGCGTGGTATATGGACACTGACGCCACGTCTCATCTCACAATTCTAGTAATTTTACTCAACTGTGAAATTTAAATACTCCGCAGTCTATTATAGTCGATAATGGCCATCGCATTCCAATTCAGGGATTTGGCCACACCCTTACCCCACAACTGCATCTCCACTTCTCTCTTAAAAATGTCTTTTGTGCCCCAAACATCATCAAAAATCTAATTTATGTTACAAAGTTTGCCACCGATAATTTTGTCTCAATTAATTTTGACCCGTTTGGATTTTCTATAACAGACCTCTGTACCGAAAAACTCCTTACGAGATGCAAAAGTAAGGGGGACTCATATCCTTTTCTACCCACATCCGCTGCTAGTGTCACTCCTCCCACCATTTTAACTACCATATCTCCCTCTACATGGCATAGAAGACTTGGTCATCCGGGTTCCCACATTTTTTATTCTCTTAAAATTCAAAATTTAATACAATGTAACAAAGGGAACCTTTCTCATAGTTGCGCCTCTTGTTAGTTAGGGAAACACGTTAGACTATCATTTACGACATCTATGAGTACTACTTTCTCTCTCTTTGATATTATTCACGCTGATTTATGGACATCTCTCATAACTATCAACTTAGGCCACAAATATTATCTAGTATTTTTGAATGATTTCTTTCACTTTCTTTGGGTCTATCCACTCAAACTCAAATCTCAAGTGTTCTCCAAATTTGTTGTGTTTCGTACACTGGTTAAAACGCAATTTGAAAAAGACATAAAATTGTTTTAATGTGATAATCGTCTTGAGTTTAATAATTTCCTATTTCATAAATTTTATGCGGCTAATGGCATGATCTTTCGTTTCTCGTGCCCTCATACCTCCTCTCAAAATGGAAAAGCCAAAAGAATTCTCTGAACCATTAATAATATAATTTGTACCCTCATTTTCATGCGTCTCTCCCCCTACTTTTTGGATATATGCACTAAAACCGATAGAACACATTCTCAATATTCTACCAGCCATGCGATTCAAAATAGGACACCCACCGAAATTCTCTACCGTCGGATCCCTACCTATGACCATCTTAGAATTTTCGGTTGTCTGTGTTACCCTAATTTGACGTCTACGGCCCCCCAAAAATTGGC
Organism: Anisodus tanguticus; assembly: GCA_034509755.1. NCBI lineage: Eukaryota > Viridiplantae > Streptophyta > Magnoliopsida > Solanales > Solanaceae > Anisodus > Anisodus tanguticus. The sequence goes on along the minus strand of CM067543.1, from coordinate 43,886,225 downwards.
ACCCAGATATACTCAGTATGCCTTCCTAGGCTTCCCATCGAACCATAGGGGGTACCTGTGCTATGAACTATCCACCGACAAAATCATAATCTCATGACACGTCACTTTTGTCGAGTATGTTTTCCCGTTTGACAATATTCAAAAATTATAAGTCACTGATTACAAATTTCTTGATGATTCGGACACATCACCGCTTGTCCACCAAGCTCTCCGACATGCTACCATTATTTCGGCAGCAGTCAACACTCTGTCACCGTCACCGACTCATGCCGCCGCTGCCACCACCGGCAATTCCCCCGACAATGGCACCGACTCTCCTTCCGTCATTGTCTCCCGCACTGCCACCGTCTCAGTCTCACGACGCTGCCGCTGCCGGCAGTGTCCCTTTTCCAAACCAATCACCACCATATGCTTCTACTGTCTCTCCATCGATTCCGGTCACCATCTCCGACACCCAATCGACGTCCATTGTGTCCCAGTCATCGGTCGCCACCAAACACCAACACCACAACTGTACCAGTCGCCGGCACTAATCACCCTACCGACTTCCGACCAGACAGACCCACCCCATCACTGTCGCTTTACTCGACAACACCAGCATCAACCCTCGTCGTTCCACCCAGATCGCCACCCTTACCCCCCTCCCGATGTTAACATCAGACATCAACCACCTAGTTCTCTTTACCGTACGCCAATCCGATGAAAACCGCGACCCAGGTTCAGCCACCATTAACCCGCCACCACACCTTTACCCAAATACCCATCCTACACCTAAACTCACGCACCATATGGAAACCCGAGCCTAACACGAGATTTTCAAACCCAAAGTCCAATTTAACCTATCCACCCAAACCATTTCCCCAATACCCAAAAACCCCAAATTAACCAAATAAGACCCTAATTGGAATGCGGCCATGCGTGAGGAATTTAACGTTTTAACAAAATATCATACTTGGGATTTAGTTTCTAAACCGGAGGGGGTGAATGTGATCTGTTGCATGTGGTTTTTTTGTCATAAATACATAGACAATGGTGACTTGGAGAGATATAAGACGAGACTTGTGGCTAATGGCACTAATCAGCAAGAGGGCATTGATTGTGGCGAGACATTCAGTCCGGTTGTTAAACCGGCTACCATTCGCACAGTTCTAAGCATTGTCTTGGGTAAGTATTGGCTGATTCATCAGCTTGATGTGAAAAATGTGTTTATTCATAGGGATCTGAAAGAAATTATTTACATGCATCAGTCACCTGGTTTTGTACATCCAACAGCCCTCAGTATGTATGTCGTCTGCGTAAGTTCCTTTATAGTTTGAAACACACCCCTCGAGTGTGGTATGAATGCTTTGTATACCACATTATGCAGATTGGGTTCGTATGCAGCAAATGTGATACCTCTCTATTTATTTTTCATCGCGGTAGTAGAATTGCCTATTTATTGTGATATGTGGATGACATAGTGCTTGCTGCCTCCTCTGATTTATTGAAAAACGAGATTATTGCATTGCTTAAATCCAAATTTGCTATGACTGACTTAGGGAAGTTGGGCTATTTTTTGGGGATATCAGTGACTCGTTCTGCAGAATACTATGTTCTTGTGTCAGCGCAAGTATGCAAATAAGATAGTGTACAGGGCTAAAATGGCAAACTGCAAGATTATGTCCACTCCAGTTGACTGTAAGTCAAAGCTTCGTGTTGTTGATGGTGCTCCAGTATCCGACCACACTCTTTATAGGAGTCTTGCAAGTGTACTCCAGTATCTTACATTTATCATGTCTGACATTGCTTATGCTGTTTAGTAGGTGTGCTTATTCATGCATGCCCCCAGGGAGCCTCATTTTACTGCCCTTAAGCATATCATTCGATACGTTAAGGGCACACTTATTATGGCTTGCACTTATACCCCTTACCACCGACCAGATTATTATCATATAATGATGTTGATTGGGCATGCTATCAGGATACACGACGCTCCACCTCCGGCTACTGCGTGTTCTTAGGAGATAACCTCATTTCATGGTCTGGCAAGCGGCAAGCCACCTTATCTCGTTCGAGTGCAGAAGCCGAGTATAGAGGCATTGCGAATGTTGTTGCTGAGATCTGTTGGCTTCGAAACCTTCTTTTGGAGCTTCAGTGTCCCCTGCGTAAGGTGTCTTTGGTTTATTGTGATAACATATCCGCCATATATTTATCTCATAATCCGATTCAGCATCAGCGAACCAAGCATATTGAGATGGATATACACTTTGTTCGTGAGAAGGTTGCTCTCGGTCATGTTAAGGTGTTGCATGTGCCTTCTTCATATCCATATGCAGATATATTCACGAAAGGCCTTCCCAGGCAACTCTTTCTCGACTTCAGATCCAGTCTTAGCGTCCGGCCTCCTCCCGCTCTGATTGAGGGGGTATGTTAACGTGTATAATGTGTATTATTTAGCCACAATTAGTAATGTATAATTATGGTAAATATATGATCCTTATTGTAATAAGATTCCTCATTGTACACACACTATATATATATTTGGCTTAATAATGAAAAAGAAAGACAGTGTGAACTACTTTATTCCACATATTACTCTTTACATAAACCTAGTTGTTGTACCAAGAAAATGCAAAATTCCAACTTTACCATGCAATCGATTTTGTTTTTGTTTATACTATGTGATTTAGAGACCGACAAAATTATATACGGTAGATACATGCCTCTCATTATACAGTATTAATCGATCTATAATTGGTTAAAGTAGAAAATTAACAATGCTACGTGCGTAAGAGTTAGTAAATCAGAGAGAAACAGAATATTTTTTCTTACAATATATCTGAGTAAATAATATTTTTTTTATAATTGTGATGTTAGGGACAACTTGCATGCACCTCGACTAATTTCATGAGGCACCTGCTACTTTCCACCAGAATAGGTTTCGGGTTACTTTACCCACCAAGGCTTGGACAGATGGAAAAAAATTAACTAGTAATTGTTATGTGAGTAAATAATTGAAAGAAATAATCACTTGATTATTTTCATTAATGAAAGAGAATATATTGCGTTAGCGATCATCAAACCTGTGACATAGATAAGATTGGAGTTCATACAAATTTACAATTCCCATAATAGGAAAATCATATTCCTATTCTAATACCAAAACTCTATTCTAGTACTACAAGAATCCTATAATTATGATAAGTGTACAATACTAATTATTATAATTATGTTACACTAATCAATACGGAAAACTCGTGACTAAATATTACCTAAGGCCGAGAGTATATACACGGCCATATACACTAATCCGAGATTGAATATACATATGATATACACGTGTATATCGTGTATATCATATGTATATTTAACACACCTCCGCAGTAATAGCGGGCAGTCTTTGTACGATGAGCATGTCCCTAAAACATTCAAAAAGGATCGAGGGAAGACCCTTTGTAAAGATGTCTGCAATTTGATACTTGGAAGGGCCATGGAAGACGCGTACTTATCAACGAGCTACCTTTTCGCGAACAAAGTGAATGTCCATCTCGATATGTTTAGTGCGTTGGTGTTGAACTGGATTACCAGAAAGGTAGATGGCACTAACATTATCACAGTAAATCAAGGTAGCTTTCTCAATAGGACAATGAAGCTCTAAAAGAATATTACGTAACCAACATGATTCAGAGACCACATTGGCTACCCCTCAATACTCGGCCTCTGCACTGGAGCGGGACCAAGTCGACGGACGTTTCGCATACCATGAGACCAAGTCATTACCAAGAAACATACAATAGCCAGACGTAGAACGTCCGGTATCCGGACAACCACCCCAATTAGCATATGTATACGAGACAAGTGTAGATGTCGACGAAGGATATAAATGTAAGCCATAGTCAAGTATCCCCTAGATGTACCGAATAATGTGTTTGAGCGCATTGATGTGTTCAATCCTGGGATCATGCATAAAGAAACACACCTGATGTACGGCATATGTAATATCTGGTCTCGTGAACGTAAGATACTGAAGGGCCCCTACAAGACAGCGATAGTGGGTCATATCCTCATAAGGTGAGCCAGCCACAACACCCAACTTGGGTTTAGTATAGACTAGAGTGGAAGTGGACTTACATGAGGACATACCAGCTCGCTCAATGATCTCAGCTGCATACTTTTGTTGGGACAAGAATAACCCACCTATATGACGTGATACAGCATCCCCAAAAAATAACTCAAGGGCCCCAAGTCTTTCATAGCAAACTCATAACTGAGCATTGTCGTGATAGACTAGTTTAATGCATCAGAAGAGGCAGTCAAGATAATATCATTCACATATAAGAGAATATAAGTCAAGGAAGAACCACGACGATATATGAACAATGAATTATCAGACCTGCTGTGAGAGAACCCAATGGTCGAAACATAGTCAGCAAAACCTCTTATACCAAGTCTGTGGAGACTACTTAAGCCCATACAAGGACTTCTTCAATAAACAGACATGATAAGGGTATTTGGGATCCCTAAACCCCAAGGGGATGCATATAGACTGTCTCCTTGAGATCATCATGTAAGAAATCATTTTTCACATCTAACTGATGAATGGGCCATGCTTTCGAAAGAGCCAAGCTGAGCACAGTGCGAATGGTAGCCGCCTTGACCACCGGACTAAATGTCTCACCACAATCTACACCCACCTATTGAGTCTTACCATCACCTACAAGACAAGCCTTATGTCTCGCAAAAGAACCGTCAGCATTGTCTTTATGAGCAAAAATCCACATATACTGAATAATAGTAACACCAGATGGAAGGGGCATCAACTCCCACGACTTATTATCAATAAGAGCATTATATTCGTCGGTCATAATTTTTTTCCAATTCGGGTCATTTAAAGCAGACACAGGATTACGGGGTAGGGGTGATTTAAGAATATTAGAATTTAAATTAAAATGTCTTTTTGGTTTAAAAATACCCCGTTGACTACGAGTGACTGATCTTTGACTAGGGGGAGAATTTGGCGGGTTTTGGGAAATATCGGGACACGTGAAGGACGGGCCAGCAGGCCCACTGGCTGTTGGCCCGAACGGATAACTGTAGCAGTGCCTGACGCCAAAACTGGGACATTTTCCGTATTGGGCTGAGCCACTGGCCCAATTACGAAACTAGAACAGTGGCTAGCCCATGGACGAAAATTGGAATAGTGGTGGGTGACGGGTCTGTAGGTCCAGCGGGCAGTGGGCCCACTGGCAGATTTGGGGTGTGGGATGCATCCAAAAATTGGTGGATAAGATATGGGGAGACACTATCATCTAAAAAATTATACGAACTAGGCACGGGACTATTTACATTAGTAAACGAAAATTGGGATTCATCAAGAATAACATGGCGACTAACGATAATTTTGTTAGACGATAAATCAAAGCATTTGTAACCACGATGATTAGACGGATAACCCAAAAATACACAAGGGGTAGACCGAGCCTGAAGTTTGTTAATTGTGGTGGACGGAAAAAGTGGATAACACAAGCACCCAAAGACCCTAAGATGAGAATATGAAGGAGTCTTATTATATAAGATATGAAGAGGGGAGGAATACATCAAGCCTTTGATAGGAAGTATGTTAAGGAGATATGTAGCCATTTGTAGAGCAAGATGCCAAAAAGAAGGGGGTACGGAAGCATGAAACAATAAAGTTCGGACAATGTTATTGATGGTACGAATTTTGCGTTCTGCTTTCCCATTTTGTGAAGACGTATGTGGACAAGAAAAATGAAAATTGATCCAATTATTAGCACAAAATTCCCGAAACACCCCATCATTATATTCCTTGCCATTATCACATTGAATATTTTTTATTTCCCGTTCGAATTGGGTTCTAATGAATGCTCTAAATTTTAAGAAAGTGGAAAAAACTTGATATTTTTTCGCTATCGGAAAAGTCCATAAAAAATTAGAATAATCATCCAAAAATAGAACATAATAACGATGACCCAAAGAACTGAGAACATGAGATGTCCATAAATCGCTATGAATAATATCAAATGGCATTAAAGTATGAGAATTAGATTCTACAAATGGCAACATAACAATTTTTCCTAAAGAACAAGATTGACAATTCGGAGTACTACGCGTACCCTTACAAGAAATAAATTTATTTTTATCTAAGGATGATAAAATAGACGACCCCGGATGTCCTAGGCGAGCATGCCACAAGGAAGGAGCAAGGGCTGCAAAAGTTATCGACAAGGCTAGACTCGAAAGACCGGACGTTAGTGTGATAAGATAAAGATCTCCCCTACTATCACACCTCATGAGAGGAATCCCCGTCTTGAAATCCTTCACAGAAAATCCAAACGGATCAAATTCAATAAAAACAGAATTATCAGTTGTGAATTTACGGACAGACACTAAATTTTTAATCAATTTAGAGGCATGAAGGGTATTTTTCAAGATAAAAGGTGGAGGGGAGGGGGGGAGACAAAGTTTTATGACCATAACCACGAATCGAAATTGAACTACCATTACCAACAATTATTCCACGACTGTTGCTCAAATTGGAATAACACGAGAGAGTACCTTGATCGGACGTCATGTGAGAGGTCGCACCGGTGTCCATGAACCAACATCCGTCTGACGGATTTAATCCAAACGTGTGCATTGCAGCCTCGATGTCGGTAGGTGTGGGGCCCACTGCATGATGGGCCTGCGGAGGTCGAGGCCCAAGCACACTGACCTGCTACCCCATCCCAGAAAACTACCTCGCTGACTGGACTGGACCCGAGAAACTGGGCCTGGGTTGTTGGGAAAACTGGGCCCAATTTCCCGGGCCTAGAAAATACCCACTGAAAGGCGTTACTGGACTGGCCCAGTTCCAGGGTATAGGGGCCCACTGTTCGGTCCAATTTTGTTGTTGATGCTGCTGCTGACTACCCCGAGGGCCACCACCACCATTGTTGTCGCCTCAATTTTTACCATTATTTTTGTGATTCTGACCCTTTTTGCCACCACTGTTGTTGCGGTTTTGGCCGGAATTGTTGGAGACGGACGAAGAAAAATTGGACTCGGTCATCATTACGATAGGTGGTGCCCCAGTGCCTGCTTTCTTAGTCAATCCGTCTTCTTCGAGCGTGAGCATGGAACGGGCCTGATAGAACTGAGGAAGAGGACTGTTCTGACGTAGAAGCGTACCGACTCCATTATAGGCCTCAGATAGACCTGCGACCATCTAAAGGACGAGACGATCATTTGTAACGGGTGAACGTTGCGGAGTTGGTCCACCAATTCCTTCAACCTTTTGCAATATGCTGAAACGTTAGGGAAATCTTTCATATTGACGTGGGAGAATTCCTGCTCTAAGGTAACAACATGAGAATTTTGATTATTTTGGAATATATCACGTACTCTATTCCAAGTTGTCATCGCCGTAGCATCTAGTTCGATAATTGTTTGCAACAGGTCGATAGATTTAGTGGAATAAATCCACTAAAGAACAGTAGCATCAAGTGTCGTCCATAACTTAGGATCATCCTCGGATTTTGGCACCTCTGTATCCGTAGGAGCCGCGGGGATAATGTGATGGAGGACTTGATGCGAGCGTGCATGAACTTTGAATAGTTCGGCACACGTCGCATATTGGACGTTTTCTATTTCAAAAATGATAGAGATGTGATTCTTGATATTAGAAATAGCAAGGGCGAGGTGAAACATGTTCTTAGCCATAATAGCAACGCAAGATGTGATGTAGGGATTTGGAAGAAAAAATTTGGGAAGAGAAAGAATACCGTCGGACAAAAAACCGAGAAGAGAGTCTCGGATTCCGAGAAAAAAAGTCGACGGAAATTATTTTGTGGATGGAGGAATTTGAGACCTAGACTTCTGATACCATGAAAGAAATAATCCCTTGATTATTTTCATTAATGAAAGAGAATATATACAAATTTACAATTCCATAATAAGAAAATCTTATTCCTATTCTAATAACAAAATCTTATTCTAGTACTACAAGAATCCTATAATTATGGTAAGTGTATAATACTAATTATTACAATTATGTTACACTAATCAATAAGGAAAACCCGTGACTAAATATTACCTAAGGCTGAGAGTATATACACGGCCATATACACTAATCCGAGACTGCATGTACATATGATATACACGTGTATATCGTGTATATCATATGTATATTTAACAATAATATTATGCGTCTAATATTTAGCCATTTTCAAAATCTCACTTTAAAATGTCTATTAGGCTAATTATTATTGGAACAACTAATACGTAATTACATCTTGTTGACAGTATCAAAGTTGAGCCTTATGCACAAAACAACAAGAAAAAACTAAAAACAAGAAAATAATATATGGATGTTAGTCTTAAGTTAGTGATTACAATTTTACTTATTAGGTTCCATACCACTATCCCATCCTATCCCAAAAACTAATAGAGAAGATAGATAGAACGACCTTTTCATTTCGGAGAAAAAACGATAAGGAGTGTACAAAGAAAACTCTTTATATATGAAAAACAATTAACCACAAAATTAAATGATGTGGTTCAGTGGATGGGGCTGATCATTCTTTAACTAGAGGTCTCGAGTTCGAATCCGTATGGAAAAATCTGGTAGGAGCGTTTCCCTCGAATGGACTCTACACAGTGTGAATTCCTTGATAATCGAGCTCCAATGCGAATATCGAACACCAACTGAAATACCAAAAAAAAAAAGAGAAAACCAATTATGGTAGGGACAAATGTCGAGTTTTACCTTAAAAAGTCTTTTAATACTCCTCAAATAGTCAATGTAGCTCGTAGGAGCTACAAAAGCTTCTCAACGAAGATAAAAAGAAAAACTTTAGTGCCGCCGCAGCCAATGAAGACCCTCACGCAACTACACACTTACTACTCGCAACTTGATCCAAATTACAAAAAATATTAACCAAACTTTGGTTTAGTTAATTAACTCAAGGGCCTAGTGGAGCTCGATTTGTATGTGAGGAATACACGTGTTCCTCATCAGTTTTATAAGAGTCACTACTATTACTCCAGGCCCACTCATTAGCCTGTTGAGCCTAATAAGTCTCCTACTGAAAGTATTAATGACACCAGATAGCCACTTCTGGCATCCTTATTTGAAACATATTCACTTTTTAAAAATTATTTAAAATTTAGTTAGCTTTTGCTAAATTCAGATAAACCTGTTGTTGCTTCTTCTTCATTGGGCAAAGCCTAATTTTATACACAAAGTTTTAAAGTTTGAAAGTTAAAGTTTATTTTCAAATATTCGGGTATGAAGTTCGATTTTGAAGTCACATATCAACCCACATTTTTTTAGGGACTAAAATAAATTGTGTTAAAATGGATTGAGCTAATAAATAGATGGGTTAATGACCAATCCAAAATTGAACAGATTGAGCGGATAATATTTTCATTAGCTAATATCAATTATATTCCTACCATCCTCTTTTCTCTTCGGTGGATACCATGTATATATACTGAATTTTTTTATAAAATGAAAGGAGTTAGAGACTAGCAAATTTGGCACTAAGGTATTGGATGAAATGCGCCAACAAAATCAAAGGTCAGCTTATCGAAAATCCTTTTATTTTCTTAAAAGAGTAATTTGCAAATATTTGAAAGTAACTTTTCTAAAATATGCCATAATGATCGTCTATGTTAAGAGTCTCACATCGGAAATGAAATAGGAACATGAAATTCTTATATGGACTTGCACAATCATCACCCTATAAGCTAGCTTTTGGAATTGAGTTAGACCCAAAATCTATTATTTACATGGTAACAGAGTCATACTCATTCCAATTCTTTGTTTACCGATGTTGGGCCCCCAAATTATATTGTCCACGCTCCAGTTAATGAGGTCTGGGCGTACGGAGGAGTGTTAAGAGTCTCACATCGGAAATGAAATGGAAATATGGACTCCTTATATGGACTTGGACAATTCTCACCCTACAAGCTAGCTTTTGAGGTTGAGTTAGGCTCAAAATCCATTCTTTACCGTCTATAATTCTTGCATTGCCGACTATCACTATAAGATGGCGACTGTGTATGCTTTGTTTTCTTGGTTTGATGGTCTTGTTGAAGTCCGGACTATATTGCACATCAATTTATATGATTAGGATATATCTGTTTTATTAGGTACGTGACTTTTGTGAGATTTCACTGGATATGTTATTGTTGTTGTAGGTACGTGGCTTACTAGCAATTGCGATTATAATTTTCTTTTGATCTATGGATGCAGATGGCCATGCTCCCAAGCTTATAGAGTTTGACTATACTATATCATATCATCACGTGCCTTTTTTAATTGCACGTAAACTTGGAAAGAAAATTGTCGTTTGGTGATTAAATAACTAACTAAAAGATTTCACTGAGCTAATAACTGCAGAATTTGATGGTAAAATATCTATTGCTTATTAATTACAAGTACCGAATCTGATGCTTAAATTCTCAAAAAATACAATATATTTTATTTAACTTAAGCACTTCTTCAAACATTAAACATATTCATCTGTACATAATATGTGCAAGCACTAATCAGCAATATCACTGACACTCTTCAACTAACTTATTTTTAGCTTCCAAGCTTCGGAGTAACTATAAAGTTGTCTCTGCGATAGCAGCTATTAATGTTTACAATTAAAGTAGATTGTCTACATCATACCGGCCCCTTGGGGTGCGGCTCTCCCCGGACCCTATTATTGCGGGTTGCTTTGTGCATCCGCTACCTTTTTCTTTTGTTTTTATTTCCCGGAAGCGATTGAAAGAAATTAGATGTGAAGTCAACAATAAAACAGTGTAGCCACTCTTACACACCTTAGGAAAGCTCCATTACTTGAATATATATTTCGTTCAACTAATAAAGCAATGATCGATGTCATGCTCATGACTAATTAATATATTGATCAAACAATATTCCAAAAAGCACAGCCTAATTGCAATCTAGTTTCTTCATATTTTGATTGCATGCGCTTGCATTATTGAAATTAATAGAGTGAACCCCATAAATTAATATAATACTAATAAGCTAAGCCAGCTGATAGGATATTATGATTATATTGGAGAACTTATATATAAACAAACATGATAGGGATAACGATAAGATACTTGTTAGGGTGAGATTTCTGTTCAGTTTTTTTTTTTTTTTTTTAATCCCTGGCTTTTATCTTCTACCCTTTTTAAACGTAAGTTATATAAACTGAAAGTAAGGGTGGCCAAAGGGGAGGGTCGGCCCGGTCCCGACCCCGCCCTGATCCCGCTATAAAAATAAATTTGGTACCGGGACTCGAACCAGGACGGGACCTGGGCTCGTCCCGCCCCCGGTCCCACCCGACCCCTCTCCTTTGCACAAAATAACCGTTGCACCAATGACCATTTTATATTTTGGCCGTTGTGCAACGGCCATTTTTTGCCTCCACCCTCCCCCAACCCCCTACCCCCTTGATATTTATTTTTAACCCCTAAGTTATTATATTTACACTTTGACCCAATTTTCCAACTATAAATACCTCATTTTCTCTTCATCTTTCCCACAAATCTTCCGACAATCTCTCAATCTATCTCTCTACAAGTCTACATTGTCTACTAAATATTCAATTTTATTTATTCATTGGGGAGTGAAGTTGGCAACTAGCTTGCGGATCTTCCATCGAGCAAAGTTTCAATTTTTAACCTCTCGATTACACATCGACGTTACGTCGGCGTTTGGTACATTCGTTCCTTCATTAAATTATTATTGTTTCTTTATTTTATTTAGCGCACTTAATTTCATTTACTTTAATTATTTATTTTTATAATTAAAATGGAAGATTTGAAACGTATGATTACGTGTAAGGGTAAGGGTCAGGCTTCTTCTAGTAGGGGTAACAAGGGCAAGGGTACTTCTTCTAGTTCTAGTCGTCCTATTCCTAGACATAATGATTTGGTTGATACTGAATTTTTTTCCTGAAATACCATTAGATTTAGACGATGAGATATTTTCTGGAACTCAACAAGACTTTAATTTAGAAGATGATCTAGATGACACGCCCACTAATTTAGATGACACCCCCACTAGTGCACCTCAAACTGGAACGCCTCTTATTCCATCTAGTATGAGACGAGACCCAACAAAACGAAAATTAAAATCGAAAGCATGGAAAAAATTTTATAGGGACGAAGAGAATCAAGTAGTTAGATGTCTAATTTGTAAAAATGTTTTTAAATTTAAAATGGGAAAAGGTGCGGTCCACCGGAGATCAACGAAAAAGAAGACGAAAACTACAATGAAATCTTATCCGACGGAGGTGGAAGCGACGTCGAGCAATTTGACCAACAAATACCAATTCCAACCGAAGAACCACAAGAAATTATAAAGAAACTAGAAAATGTGTTTTTAAATATGTAATTTTTTTAATTGCAATTTTACTGTGTTATTTGCAACTTTCAACACCACAAAGTTTCAACTTTGACAATTGTATTACAAAAAATCATATTTCTATTAAATAATATAAGAGGCACAAAAACAGCATTGGGATATTTTTATTACACTATCTTATTTATATGTTATTTTTAAAAATTAAGTGCACAATAAAAAAGAAAATCAGAAAAAACATGATCCCGACCCCGTCCCGCCCCGACCCGATAATAACGGTCCTTTTTTTCGACGGGACTAGGACCGGAACGGGACATCGGAAAAACCCGCCAGTCCCGCCGGGTATCGGTCCCGCCCTACCTCCCCGTCCCACCGAGTCCCGGCCCACCCCGGACCCGTCCCACCGAGTTTCGGCCCGCCCTGGACCCGTCCCATTGGCCACTGAAAGTAGGTCGGTCTAGTGGGTCGGGTTGCCCCGATCCGGCCGGTCCCAATACCCGGCGCGCCCCATCCAATCCCCCAAAATAAATAAAAAATTATCGGGGTGGGGTTCGAACTCGGGACAGGGCCTGGGTTCATCCCCCCGTCACGATCCCGACCCGCCCCATCCCGACCCCGTCCCGTCCCGTCCCATCCCGACCCCGTCCCGTCCCATCCCATCCCATCCCGACCCCGTCCCGTCCCTATCCTGACCCGTCCCCCTCCCCCTTTGCAAAAATAACCGTTGCAACAACGACCAAATTATGATTTTGGCCATTGTGCAACGGTTATATCGGCCATTTTTGCCCCCCTACCCCCTTAATATTTATTTTTAACCCCTAAGTTAATATATTTACACTTTAACTCTTTTTCTCAACTATAAATAACTCATTTTCCTCTTCATTTTTCTCACAAATCTTCCTACCATCTCTCTAATCTATCAATTTATCTCTCTACAATTCTACAAATCTTCCTACTATTAAATATTATATCAAAGTTAAAAAAATTTGGGAGTGAAGTTGGCAACTAGCTTGAGAATCATCCATCGAGCAAAGTTATAATTTTCAACCTCAATTACACGTCGACGTTACGTCGACGTTTGGTACCTTCGTTCCTTCTTTAAATTATTATTGTTACTTAATTTTAATTATCGCACTTAATTTTATTTACTTTAATTATTTATTTATATAATTATAATTGAAGGATTGAAACGTATGATTAGGGATAAGGGTAAGGGTGCTTCTTCTAGTAGGAGTAACAAGGGTAGGGGTACTTCTTCTAGTAATCATATTCCTAGTCCCGATGATTTGATTGATTTCAGTCATATTGATGAAACTATTTTTTTAATGATATATCATTAGATGATGAAGTAGATGAACCAGACTTTAATTTAGATGATAATATAGATGACACACCCACTAGTGCACATCAACCTCGGGCTCAGACTGAGTCTCAGCCTGAAACTGAAACTAGAATGCCTCATATTCCCCCTAGTATGAATCGAGCCCCCACAAAATGAAAATTAAAATAAGATGCCTGACATTTTTTTGATAGGGACGAAAAGAATCAACTAGCTAGATGTAAAATTTGTAAAAATGTTTATAAATTTAAAACCGGAAAAGGTCAAGGTGGGACGAGTGGTTTATTGAGACATGTACAAGGCGAGCATACAACTAGGTGGAATCAATACCAGGCTAAAAAATCGGGTGTGTCAATGCCATCTGAGTCGAGACAAGGTTCACATAGTGTCCCAGACCTAGCACAAAGTCAAATTAATCCGACGACGGGGAGAATTTTTGGTCCTAAATATGATAAAAACAAAGATAGGAAAAATATGGCAAAATTAATTGCGGTGGAGGGTTTGCCTTTTTCATTTCCTTCCTCTCCTGGTTTTATTCATTACATTCGAGAAACATATAATCCTACTTTTAATGATTTTCCTAGATCAACTGTTAGAAGAGATGTTTTTAAATTTGCAAGTGAATATCAACAATAATTATGTTATGCACTGTATCATTTTAATGGAAAAGTGGCTATTACTTCTGACATAGGTCGTAGTACTAACGGTAATGATTATTTAACGGTAATATGTCATTGGATAGATCAAAATTGGTCTATGCAAAAACATATTTTAGCATATAGATATATAGATGATAGGCACACTGGAAGTTTTATTGCAGAAAATATTTAAGAAATTTGTGATTACTATGGAATAATTAATAAAATATGACTATTACATTAGATAATGATTCTTCTAATGATTACGCTATGAAACTTTTAAAACATAGATTAACTTCATCTTTTTCTGATCATTTTCATATAAGATGTGTGCCATATTTATAACTTAGTTGTAAAGGATGGCCTAAAACTTTTTGAAAACATTCTTGATAAAATACAATTTGTTATAAACTTTATTTTTAAAGGTAAAAAAATACAAAGACGCAAAGAGTATAAAAAAACATGTCCTGATTGTGGATTACCTTATAGAAAAATGCAGAAGAAGTTTCGACTAGATGGAATTCTTTGTATGAGCAACTACTTGTTGCTTACGATTATAGACAACCTATTACTTTATTATTTAACGCCATAATAAAAATCCAAGGAATATGCTTGTAGATAATGATTGGGAAAGTATTTTAGAACTTAATGGATTTTTAGAGAAATTTTATCAAGCTACTAAAGAATTTTCCGGTATTTATTATCCTACTATTTCAAATATGTTATTTTATATAGCACTAATATTTTTGTTACTTAATGAATATATGCAAAAACCAACTTATAAGGCATCTATTAAAAAATGTTTTAAAAATGTTTAAAAAAATACTTTTTTCCTATCCCCACTATTTATATTGTTGGTGTTGTATTAAATCCAACTATTAAAGTAGACGATTGTAAAACACTTCTAGAAACGATTTATGATTATATAGAAGTACTTCCAACAGACTCAACTGAAGAACCAACTAAAGAAGAAATTACATCTAGCATACACACCGAATGAAAACAATTATATATGTATTACCAACAACAACGTGCAAATAATCAACCGGCTTATGTACCATCTTTTACTACTTTGCTGCAACCTTATAAAAAATATGAGATTTCTGCTACTAGTATTCAAGGCCTTAGAAATAAAATCTGTAGTAGTTCAACTTCTTCACAAGTTAGCGAATTTGATGTTTATGTTTTACAGGACAAGAAGACTTGCAGAAATACCGGAGGGAGAATAAGAAGACATTTCCGACACTAACAAAGATGGCCCGAGATGTGTTGAACATTCAAGCATCATCAACGTCTGAAAGCGCTTTTTCTGCGGAAAGATTTCAAATAGGAGAGTACAGACATTCATTGGCAGGAGACACATTGGAGATTGCAGTTCTATTCAGAGACTTGATTCATGCGGAGCGTAGAAGATGTTGTCAACCGGAGACCAACGAAGAAGAAGACTACAACTACATTGAAATCTTGTCCGAGGGAGCAGGAAGCGACGTTGAAGAATTTGACAAACAAATTCCAATTCCAACAGAAGATCTTCAAGACATTGTGAGAAATTCAAAAAAGTATGGTTAAATATGTAATTTTTTTATTGCAATTTTACTATGTCATTTGCAACTTTTGAACAACTCCACAAAGTTGCAATTTTGAAATTATATTACAAAATAAATCATATTTCTATTAAATAATATATGAGGCACAAAAATAGCCTTGAGATGTTTTTATTACACTATCTTATTCAATTATTGAAGTGTTTGTATATATTATTTTTTAAAATTAAATGGCAAAAAAAAAAATCCTGAGTCCCGCCCCGACCCGACCCCGTTCCAGCGGGATGTGGGACGGGATGGGACCTCTCCCGACCCGCCTATCCCGGCCAGCCTGGCCTGCCGGAACCCGAGTACCGACCCTCCATAAAGTACATTTGTCTTAATATAGATTGTCTCTAGGACATACACATACTTTCAATCTCTCACTTGGCCTAGAGCCAATCTTTAACATATTTAATGCCCATATTCTCAAAATGACCATTATGCTTGACTAAGCTTATTGGTTTTGTGAATGGGTCAGCTAGATTATCGTCTGTGGGAACATAGTCTAATCTAATCTCTTCAGTCTCCACCATCTCCCTGATTATGTGGTATTTCCTTGGTACATGCTTGTTTCTGCTTGTTGATCTTGGTTCCTTAGCCTTTGCAATACCACCAGTGTTGTCACAATAAATAGTTATTGGACAACTTTCACTCGGAACTACCTTTAGTTCCGTAAGGAACTCAAAAATCGCGACAGCTTCTGATCCATCAATGTACTCAACTTTTGTTGTCGAATCAGCAGTTGTAGCTTGGTTGGAACTTTTCTAGCTCACTGTTCCACCATTGAAAATGAACGTGTACCCAGACTGAGATTTGAAGTCATCAAGATCCGTCTGGAAGCTAGCATCAGTGTACCAAGTAGCAGCTAGCTTTTCTTCCCCACCATAGACTAAGAAGTAATCTTTAGTTCGTCTAAGATACTTAAGAATACTCTTGACTGCTTTCCAGTGTTCTTCCCCGGGATTCTGCTGGAATTTGCAAGTCATACTAAGTGCAAAGGCCACATCTGGCCTAGTACAGGTCATGACATATATGATCGATCCTATAGCCGAAGCATATGGGATCCTCTTCATGCGCTCAAGTTCTATAGCATTAGAAGGAATGTCCTTCTTAGATAACTTGATGCCTTGACCCATAGGTAGACCGCCTTTCTTGGAATTTTCCATAGAAAAACGTCTAAGCATTTTGTCCATGTAGACTGATTGTGACAGCCTTAATAATCTATTAGGTCTATCTCTATAGATCCTAATTCCCAGAATGTAGCAGGCTTCACCTAAATCCTTCATCATTAAGGTACTGAACAACCACTCCTTGACTGACTGCAAGAGAATCTTATTGTCTCCCATTATCAATATGTCATCTACATATATAATAATGAAGGCAATACTCACATCCTTGCATTTACTGTAAACACAGGATCCTCTTTGCTTTTCACGAAATCAAATGACTTGATAGCCTTGTCAAAGAAAATATTCCAACTCCTCGAGGTTTGCTTAAGCCCATAAATGAACTTCTGTAGCTTGCATATAGCATTTGATTTGGACTCAGACGAAAAACCCTCAGGTTGTTTCATATACACTTCCTCAACTAGATTATCATTGAGGAAAGCGGTTTTGACATCCATCTGCCAAATGTCATAGTCATAATATGCAGCTATTGCTAGCAAAAACCGAATGAACTTAATATTAGCAACGGGTGAAAATGTTTCATCATAATAGACCCCATACCATTGATTATAACCTTTAGCCACTAACCTTGCTTTATAAGTATGTACCTTGACAAATGCATCGATCTTCTTCTTGAAGACCCATTTGCATCCTATGGGTTTAACCCCAGTTGGAAAATCAATCAAGTTCCACACTTAATTGATGTAAATAGATTCCATCTCGATTTCATGGCTTCTTGCATCTCTTCGAATCAATGTCTAATATTGCTTCGCTATAGGTTGTAGGCTCATCGTGATCGGGAACATCTATCTCACTGTGTGTTACCACAAGTAGATTTAGTTTTTCAGGAGGACAATGAGTTCTAGTGGACCTATAGAGTTGATTGTTTTGCAGTTCAGTGTTTAGTATGATCTGACTGTGAGAGGGTTCTTGTGTGTTGGATAATCCACTAATTTGAGAGCTTTCAAGAATATAATTTTCATGTATTTCCTGAATGGGAGGAGGTGCAACCATTGCATCTACTCCCAAAGGCTGTGTAGGAGGATCTTGCATTCTGCATTATTCCTCGTAACACTCCTACTGGCCGAAGGCATACTTGAAGTACCCAATCTTCGCCAAATACTCCCACTGAATTCTTGCATTGGTCATTCGGCAAGGATTCAACCTCTATGTTATCTCGCGGTTCTTGAATTTCTTCAAGTTCTATCTCTGTGCAACTATGTTCCTTGTAGACATATTCTTCTTCAAGGAAAGTTGTGTTCCTGGAAATAATGACCTTATGTTCTCCAAGAAGATAGAAGTAGTATCCCTTAGTTTTCTTTGGATACCCCACGAAGTAACATTTCTCACTTTTTTATTCCAACTTGCCAGTGAGCATCTTCTTAACATATGCAGGGCACCCCAGGGTCTCATATGTTTAAGAGTTGGCTTCTTGCCACACCATATCTCATATGGTGTCTTTTCTACTGACTTGGAAGGAACCATGTTCATAACATATATTGAGGTTTGTATAGCATGTCCCCAAAGGTATGTCGGTAGAGCTGAGAAGCTCATCATGGATCGAACCATATCCAATAAGGTTCGGTTTCTCATTTCGGCAACACCATTCATATGTGGTGTCCATTCTGATTGGACTCCATGTAGCTTTAAGTAATCTAGAAACTCCTTGCTCAAGTATTCACCTCCTCGATCAGATTAAAGGGTCTTGATACTCGTTGTGAGTTGTTTCTCTAATTCAGACTTGTACTCCTTGAACTTTTTGAAGGCCTCGGATTTGTGTTTCATAAGATACATATATCCATACCTTGTGAAGTCATCAGTAAAAGTAATGAAGTAAGGGAAACCTCTCTTAGCTTGAGTCGAGAATGGTCCACATACATCAGTATGTACCAACTCAAGCACCTCTTGGCTTGCACACCCTTTCCAGAAAGTGGCGTGTTGGTCATCTTACCTTTCAAACAGGATTCACAGTTACCATAAGACTCCAAGTCAGATGGTTCGAGGTAGTCAAGCTTCCTTAACCTTGCTATCCTTGTTTCGTTGATATGACCAAGTCTATAATGCCATAGGTAGGTAGAGTTTCTATTACTTATCTTAGCTCGTTTATTTTGTACATTGAATATTTCTCGACTACAGTTTAGTGTATATAATTCATCCACAAGAGGAGCAGTTCCATATATAACATTATCAAAAGACAGTACATGACTGCCATTATAAATATATGAGGAAAAACCCTCCAATTCCAAAACAGGGATAGAAATGATATTCCTCGTTAACGAGGGTACATAGTAACAATTATTTAACACTAGACAATAGCCATAAGGCAAATTTAATCTATAAGTTCATATGCGCTCAGCATCCACTCGTGCTCCATTTCCAACGCGTAGGTCCACCTCTCTTGGTCTAACATTCCTGCTGTCAGTTAGCCCGTGCACATTGGTACAAATGTGTGAGCCACAAGCGGTATCCAATACCCAGGAATGAGAGTTATTTATAGACATAATTATTTCAATGACGTACATACCTTGTCCACTAGAGGTAGAAACACCTGGTGTTTTTCCTACTCTTGGTGCAGTGCAGTCCTTCTTCCAATACCCCTTCTTGTTACAGTTGAGGCATACATCCTTAGCCGGATTCACCTTCTTCTTCTTCACACCTCCTTTAGGCTTCGTAGTTGAGGGCGTAGCGAATGCTTTGCCATTTTTCTTCTGCCATTCCTTACCTTTCAGCTTGGGCCGGCTAGTAGAGCTCACTATGAGCACAACTTTGCCTTTGGTAGTTGAAGATTCAAAGGTCTTGAGCATGTTATGCAACTCCGGCAGACTCGCCTTTGTTCCGTTCATATTGTAGTTTACAATAAAATTCTCGAACGAACGAGGGAGAGAGTTCAGGATGAGGGTGGAATCGACGCTTTTTCTACAGCTTTATACCAATCGAGGTCAGCCTTTCTATTAGCCCAATCATCTTCAACACATGTTGAGACACTTTGCCCCCTTCATTTAGCTTACACTTGAAGAGTTCTATCAACAACTCATATTCCATAGTTTGGGACTGAGAGTCGTAGAGACTTTTCAAGTGTTCGAGCATTTCGTTAGGGCCCATGTTTTCGTGTTGTCTCTGAAACTCCACTGAGATGGAAGACAACATCACGCACTGTGCTGAAGTGACGTAGTCTAGGTTCTTCTGATAGGCTACCTTATCAAATGTGGCATATTCTGCAGAATCCTCGGCAGGGACTGTGGGGAATACTTTGTCCAATACGTATTCTATCTTTTGTTGCCTTAGAACAATTCTCAGATTCCTTAGCCAGTCTAGATAGTTGGGTCTAGTAAGTTTGTTCATTTCCATCAACATTTTCAATGATAGGCTCGACATTTTGATAATCTGAAGAGTTAGATAGATAGGAAATTAAACTCAAATTTATTTCCTATTATAAACATTCGTTTAGGCTAATCAGCATAGACTTTTATTTAATTAGCTCCCACTATTTTAACATACTTCTATGACCCCCATGGTAGAATATGAACCTATATTAATTTAAGGTCATAATGGATCAAAATCCAAGCCTATGCTATCTCTGCGTTTGCATTGGCTGATAATTTCAATAACACATCTTGGTAGGTTCTAAATCAATTGCAAAACTTATTTGCAACTCTTGGTTGATCAAATATTATATTTAATCTTGCGTCCTTAGATTAGTCCGACACTTTGGCGCCAAGATTTGTTTAAGCAAGTCATTCCCATTACACGACTGTGTTTATGTATCTAAGTAAATTTGGCCTTTGTGAGCAAACACTTTGGTGTAAATACTCATAAAAGTTTATCATGTACTTTTACATTCAAAACACATCTATGAAAGAGTCTGGGTCCTTGTAGACTTAGAGCAAATATTTTGGCATAAATACTCGTATCGCCGAAAGAGATCTTGCACTCTAACAATTATAATGGACGACGCATTTTAATTTAGACTTGTATTTAAAATTTGGGAAACATTTTAGTTTCGGGGATTTTAACCAAGATCAACAATTTGTGTCATATCCAATACGACATTTAATCATGCAATTTCTAAAAACACATTTAGTTGGGAACTATCAACCCAATAGGCATGATATAAGATGGTTTGATCAGTTACTGGGCGCCGCCTACCCATACAGTTATAGCGGAGATTTTGCTAATAATTAAATACACTCATTTAAACACTTAGCATATAGTTCGTATATTATTCAATAATATACAATTATTAATAATCATGAGTTAACTTGTTTAAATTCTAAAAATTAAGCCTAATCCAAACAGTTCCTTAAACATTTTCTGATTTTAAAAACTGATTTTCAGGGTATTTCTAGAATTTACAATTTAGTCCCTCATAAAATTTCAATTTTGAACCTCTTTAAATTCAGAAAATCCAATTTTAATTTTCAGAAAATATTTTCAGATTTCAGGGACTTGTCTATAATTTCTAGAATTTAAATTAATTACATATTTGCCCCAAAGGACCAAATCTGCTTATTTGAAAAAGTTTTAATATCAAATTCTGAAACTCTTAAACTTTAAAATCAGAATCTGAAACTTTTAAAACTTCAGTTTCTGATTCAAAAAAAAATTCGTCGGGATGAACAGTGTTGCGGCGTCTTATCAAACCATAGGTGGCGTTGCAGTGCTCCATCATGGAGTCGCGGCGCCTCCGTCTCAGAAACACAAAATCTTCATTTCCGAAACCCTAAAACTAGTTGAGGGATAGATTTGCAGATTCATCTTCGTTACCCTTCACTATCAAACAACACGTTCATCGACCATCATTCAATCCCTTCTCGTTCTTCGCTTCAGTGCACCATGTTCGCAATGAACCCATTACACACATCGACTTAGAATAGTTAGATCGAAATGACTTCCTCGATTACATCATTGTTTAATAGTTTGGGAGACAAGTATGATGTGCCTTTAAGATATTAGGTTTTAAGCTTTAAACGGCATAAAATTTTAGATTTAAACAAATTCTAACTTATATTATTATCAATGATTACTACATAATCACACAAAACAGCCCTAGCTCTGATGCCACTATTGGTTTTCATTGGGTTCGTGTACGCAGCGGAATTTGAAAATTTTGTGTTTCAAACCCAACAATCGACGAACTGTAGGATGATTATGTAGTAATATACAACACGTCAATATATAACATGTATATAACCGTAATACTTTGATAGAATACTTACGGTTTGGAAACTCTAGAGTCTTTTAGTAATTTCCGAGGGTGCGCACGCAATTGATCCTCGACAACAAGTTCCAAGAGCTCTGATGTATACCAATTTCGAATAGCTAGGAAATTCGGCAGAGGTTCAAGAGAGAGTTTTATTCAATGACTCTAAGACTTAGAATAATATATGATTAATGTATCAAATAATGAATGAGGAGGTGCTCTATATATAGGTGAAATTAGGGCAAAATTCAGATTTTGGGTTGGGCTCAAAACCTGGCCCAAAATGAATTGCAGTAGGCCAATCAGATTTGGTTGGCTGCCCAATTAGCGCCGCGGCTCTGCCCATTGGGTGCCGCGACGCCTCGCCCTTTTCACAAAATATTTTTAGCACGTTTTAATTAAATCCAAAATTCAATCTTGACTTAATTAAATAACTTCCATCAAATAGAAATTATCTCATAGTTATTATTAATTTAAATATCTCGATTTCAAATCGAATATTTAACACTTTCTCAATACACCTTTAGATCGAAGAAACAATTGACATAGTGTTACCCTACAGGTCTTCACATATCGACACTAATCATATTAGGGTCTACACGGAACTCCTAGACGGCGCCGTAAGACGAACTCAATATGTGAAGTATATTTACACGAATCCAGTAAATTGAACCTTTATGTGGGAAGATAAAATCCTTTCATTCTCGACGCACTCGATCAAGCTTGGATTTGCCAAGTGTCTATTCAAATGGCTTGATCATTATATCTCATCTATATTGGTTGACAACAAGACCATATTCTAGATGTGTCTATTGCGTTGGCCAATGACTTAGTCAACCCAATATCACTGAGAAGCTGAGTGTTCTCTCGAATATACACTCGAGGAATGAATCCTAATCTTGTCTCAACTACCACCTTTAATCCACATCGTAATGTACCCAATACAAGTCGTATCTCAACCTATAAGGAATTTGAGCTTAGGACATGATCAAAGTATATTACTCTGTAGACAAGGTGTGTATTGACCTCAAGTCTAAGGACTTCTATCTCCCACACGCTGATCATACTTTAGACATGTATAACAAACAGTATATCGGCAGGGTATACTAATACTTCCAAAGTATTCATGTGTCCATCATGAGTAGCCATTACTCGTAGCAGGTGATATATGTTACATCCTCTAAGGATGTGATGCATACCACATGTCGACTTATCATATATCATCGATATCCCATTCTCGATGATCATTAGTCGAGGCTATTTTAAGATTTACGTTATAATATTAATAACTCACATTATTAATAACAGTGTAACCTCTATAGATGCATATTATAGAATATTACAAACAATCAACTAATAATTCAATAAATATTAATGTCAAAATATTAATCTCCATTAATAATAATATGAACGTGTATAAAGTACATTTGTCCTAATATAGATTATCTCTAGGATATTCCATAGACTTGAGGTCAATACACACCTTGTCTACAGAGTAATATACTTTGATCATGTCCTAAGCTCAAATGCCTTATAGGTTGAGATACGACTTGTATTGGGTACATTACGATGTGGATTAAAGGTAGTTATTGAGCCAAGATCAGGATTCATTCCTCGAGTGTATATTCGAGAAAACACTCAGCTTCTCAGTGATATTGGGTTGACTAAGTCATTGGCCAACGCAATAGACATATCTAGAATATGGTCTTGTTGTCAACCAATATAGATGAGATATAATGATCAAGCCATTTGGATAGACACTTGGCAAATCCAAGATTGATCGAGTGCGTCGAGAATGAAAGAATTTTATCTTCCCACATAAAGGTTCAATTTACTGGATTCGTGTAAATATACTTCACATATTGAGTTCGTCTTACGGCGCCGTCTAGGAGTTCCGTGTAGACCCTAATATGATTAGTGTTGATATGTGAAGACATGTAGGGTAACACTATGTTAATTGTTACTTCGATCTAAAGGTGTATTGAAAAAGTGTTAAATATTCTATTTGGAACCGAGATATTTAAATTAATAATAACTATGGAATAATTTCTATTTGATGGAAATTATTTAATTAAGTCAAGATTGGATTTTTTATTTAATTAAAATGTGCTGAAAATATTTGTGAAAATTTTGCCCTAATTTCACCTATATAGAGAGACCTAGAATAAAACTCTCTCTTGAACCTCTGCCGAATTTTCTAGTTGTTCGAAGGAGGTATACATCGGAGTTCTTGGAACTTATTGTCAAGGATCAATTGCGTGCGCACCCTCAGAAATTACTAAAAGACTCCAGAGTTTCCAAACCGTAAGTATTCTATCAAAGTATTACGGTTATATACATGTGTATATATTGACGTGTTTTATATTACTACATAATCATCCTACAGTTCGTCGCTTGTTGGGTTTGAAACATAAATTTTTCAAATTCCGCTGCGTACACGAACCCAACGAAAACCAACACCCCCCCCCCCGTCCGGCGGGGACCCGGCCCGGCCCGCCCCATTAGACACCCCTAACTTAAAGTCACATTTTAAGTAGTGTACAAATAATAGTGTAGTATGTGTAAACTACACTAATAGTAATTTTAAAATAAGGTAGATTGTCTGCTATACATAACAGTAAAATAAAAAATGAAAAATATCTTGATAATAATGGATGAAATAAAAGAAAATCAAACTCAAATACAACAAGTGATAAGAGAAGAATTGACAAACCTATGGAATGTATCTGAAATACCAACATTTATGATAATAGTAGAAAAACTTAGTATGTTAATAGAAGAGAAAAACAAAGGTAAACAAGTAGTAGGAGATAATGAACCAAGCACAAGTAAAGAAAATACAATAGTTAGTGCTACTACTCAACAAACATAATTAGTACCAATAGATGCGTGGAGAAGAAGTAAAGAACATATAATGGTAGATATTAGTAAAATAAAACCAAAATTATCTACAGAAGTAGAAAAAAAATATTGGATAGTCTAGCGATATTAAATAAAAAAGGACAATTTTAATGGAAAAACAAGAACCTAGTGTACCCAGTATACTTACGTTTTGAAAAAAAACATGGAAAAATATAATAGAAAAAAAAAGATACAAGTATGAACCAATAAGGACAAACATACCAAAAGAAGAAAACACCTACTTAAAAGACACAGAAAAAACAACCTATGAATATTTAAACTAATACTAGATAAACAAGAACAACAAATATGTGAGTTAAAAACAGAGAATACAAATAAAAAATATAAACACAAATTTAAATATACGAAGAAAACATTGAAGGAAACCAAGGTAGAATTAAAACAAATAAAAGAAGAATTAAATGAGATAAAACAAGAATTAGAAGAATTAAAGGAAGAAATACAAATCCTTAGAGAACATATAAAAAGGTTAAAAAGAAAAAAAAAAAAGAAAGTAAGGAAAAATACTAAAACAAGTGATGAAAGTACAACTAATAGTAACGAAAAAATTGATAGTGGCTCAGACAAAGATAGCAACGATAAATTAGCCAACCAAGAAATACAAGTAGTAGAATTTATAGAAGTAGAGAACGAAGAAAACTCAGAAATAGTAAAAGGAAACAACAAAATAATAGAAGCTTTACAAAATTTGAAAAGAGTAAATGCAATCATAGAAGAAGAACCTGAAAGTGATGTAGAAGATGAATTTAATAGACCTATAGAAACATATGATGTAATAAATGAAGATGTAAATGATTATCCTGAAGAAGAATTAGTAGACCCTAATTTAGAAATAATAACAATAAAATGAACTAGATTACCAAACCACTTACCAGTAGGACAACAAGCTGAATTTAAAGAATTTGTAGGATCAATGGCATAAGGAGTAAACTACAATGGATATTTTTTAGATCTAGATAATGTTTATGATGAACAAGAAATAGGAAGAAGGATAACTGATTGGAATCTTGGAATGTATATAGCATTAATGAACTCTACTCAAATAGAAAACCTAGAATATATGTATGACTTAATATCTAAAACATTAATTGGAAAAATAGCATATTGGATAGAATCTATACCATACCAATTAAGAGGAGAAGTACTTAGCCATGCAACAGATTGGAAATCTATGTTAATAATATTTGATATTACACTAAAAAGAGAATTTTTAGGAGAAAGGTGGTTAGTAGCTAGAGAAAACGTACTTGCAAAAAGAAAAACTGAAATAGTAATGAATTTGAATAATATGAAATGTTGCAAGATTAATAAATTACCACAATATACAATTAGTTTTAGTAAGTTCTTTTATGAACTAAAATTCTTACCACAAGAAGGTTTAATATATCAACAACTTTATTATGATCACTTGCCAACACCTTATAATACTGAAGCATCAAAAGAATATACCCAACTAGAACCAAAAGAAAACACATTAGGAGAAAGAATAAGAGTGCTAAGAGCATACTTAATGAGAAAATGTGAAGAATTTAGAATGCAACAAAAGATTAAAAAAAAAAAAAAAACTAGGATTAAGAGAAATATGTGGATTCACATAAAGAAGGCTAGTATTTGGATGTGATGATAAAAGAAAAGAAAGGAAATATTAGAAAAGTAATAAAAGATATCAAACAAAGAAATATAGGAGAAATAATAATTATAAAAATTATAATAACAAACCAAATTATAATAACAAACCTTATTACAAACCCTATAGGAAAAAAAGATTTAAAAATATAAAAATACCCCTGAAATCAGGAAGAAATTTATATACAAGAGAAAATTTAGAAAAAGAAAATATATAAAACCAGTAGAAGTAGAAAAAGTTAAAGAATGTAAATGCTAGGATTGTAATGAAAAATAACATTATGCTAATAAATGCCCAAAGTTAAAGAAAAAATGAGTAAAATATATAAATACGACACAATTTATAATGAGTTTACAACAAATTAGTGAAGATAATGATAAATGGTATGAATACGAAGACTTTAATGTCAGTCAAGCTGATGAAGAAAGTGAATCGGATTTAAAAAATATTAACTTTATTAACCAACACTCAGATAGTGAAAGTAGTTCTGAGTAAAATGAACGTACAAGAAAAAGAAAAAAGAAAATTATTAGAAAAAAGAAAATATTGGATACAATGTGGACGACATGTTCGCTATAAGCTTGTTACAACTACAACTACAAGTGAAACAGGAAATAAATATTATAATGATAGATATAACAAGGTTACTAAAAACCTTAGTAGAATAAGAGAAAGACTAAGTGAGATAAACTGACAACTTATTAGAATAAGAAGGAGTATAGAAGAAATAATGGAAGATGAAAACATTCGCCAAAAGGTAAGAAAATTAGAACAAGATGAAAATCTACAACAAAGATTAAGGGAAATGGATATCAGACAAAATACTAATACCTAATAAAATGGTAACAATCTACATAGAAGCCCATATAAAATATAAGTCTAACAAAATGATAAAACAAAAAATCTTTATTGATAGCAGAGCAGATTTATGCTTAGCTAGAAAAGATGTATTAGAATCACACAGATGGAAAAGAACCAGATCACATAGAGCAAGAGTATCATGATTTAATGAATAATAAAAAGAATTAGATATAGTAGCAGAAAACATGAGAATCGTATTAGGAAAGACAATATTCAGATTACCAATAATATATCAATTAGATAATATGAAACAACAAGTATTATTAGAAAATAATTTCTTAGATTACTTTAAAACACAAGTTAAAGATAGCAATACATTTAGCCTACAAACACCTTGTAATAAATGGATAGTATTAAAAAGAATATTACCTATACATACATTAAGATTATGTACTATAAAAATCGATAGAAATAATAACCTACAACTATTAAAGAAAAATATCTTAATATTCTAAAACTGAACTTTGGAGAAAATCCAATTCAACTATGGGAAAAAGAAAAAATATATGCAGAAATTAAGTTAATAAATCCCAATGATATAGTTAGATCCAAACCTATTAGATATAGTCCAACAGATAAAAAAGAATTTGAAACCCAAAAAATAAATTATTAGAAATAAAAATGATACAAGAAAGTAAAAGCCCAAATAGTAGCCCAACCTTTTTAGTAAGGAAACATAGTGAACAAAAAAAGTAAAAGCTAGAATGGTAATTGATTATAGAGAACTAAATAAAAAGATAATATTTGATAGATATTTTTTACCATATAAAAGAAACCTTATTAACAGATTAGGAAATAAAAAATGATTTAGTAAGTTTAATTGTAAAAGTAGATTTTGGCAAATAAAACTAACAAAGGGAATCAAAATCTTTAATAGCATTTAGTGCCCCTCAAGGACATTATGAATTGGAATGTACTACCCTTTGGATTAAAGAATGCACCACAAATATTTCAAAGAAGAATGGACCAAGTGTTCAGATAATTAACAGAATTTTATATAGTATATATTGACGACATATTAATATTTAGTGATAATCTAGACAATCATACAAAACATTTAGAAGAATTTATAAAAAATGTAAGACAACACGGAATATTATTATCTGAAAAGAAATCTGAAATCTTTAAAAACAATATCGAATATTTATGATATATTATAGGTAATAAAGGATTACAACTACAAGAAAACATAGTAATGAATTTAAATAATTTCAAAGAAAAACAATAAAGTAAAAAAGAAGTACAACAATTCTTAGGAGTAATAAATTATGCTTCAGACCATATAAAAAATTTCCTCTCCTAAGAAAAACATTACAAGAATTATCAAGGAAAAACATAACCTTTGAATGGAAAGAAGAACATACTAAAGCTATAAAAGAAATCAAGGAAAAAGTAAAAGCATTACCAAAACATAGAATACGAACGGAAAAAAAATCCTAGAACTTTTTACTGATGCTAGTGATATAGGATGGGGAGCAGTCCTCACAGCATATGATAAAGATGATATAGATAAAGAGAAACCACTAATTTGTGGATATGGAGGTGGAACATGGAAACCAAATGAGAAAAATTATCATATTAATGAAAAAAATTATTAGCAATAAAATTTGGAATAAAAAGATTTCATTACCACTTATTACCAGTAAAATTTATTGTTAAACTGATAACACACAGGTAAAAGCTTTTATTACAAACAAGATAGATCCTTTACCAGAATTGAATAAAAGGAGAAATGACAATCATTCTTTTGTTGTTATGATTTTATTGTTAAGAATATATCTGGAACTAAAAATATTTTAGCTGATTTTCTTAGCGGATATAACAATGTCGATCAACAGTGATAACCTAGAAAAATATATTACCAATGCCATGGATTCTATTATACAAATCAATGACACCTTAAATTCCAGATTACAAGAAAATACCAAGCTTATAAATCGGAGAAGCCATACAAGATTTAAAAACCCTGAGAATCTTACAAAATGAAACCCAGTCCAGATCACCTATAACTAAAAACCAAAACAACCCTACTATAACTTTAGCACCTTTTGTATCAAAACTTGCAACTATGTCATCCTCAATACCATCCTCTTCATCAACAATATCATTGGCTAACAAACTGAAATATACACCAGAATATATCAGTGCTTATGAGAAGATTAATAAATTTTATGATTATAAGACTAACCATCATATTTTACGCAGTGTTAAATTGAACAAGTATCCCAGATTCTTGTGCAGTGAACAGGCTAACCGGAAAAGTATCAAAATTATTCATTTATGATTTTATTGATAAACTAATAATGGATGAAAACATGTACAACATTGCCAGTTTACCAAGTATTATTGCCGAATCTACAACACTCATGATGAAATCATTTGGAAAAGGAGTTTATGGAATACAAGTATTTGATGCATCAACCGACTTAACAGGAAAACCCATTATGATATGCCAGATATTCAAAACTGGAAGAAATAGTAATATCAGCGGAGATGATGGGAATTTGAACATGAAAATATCATGCACCTTGGAGAAATTCCAAGAGTTGCTCAGTACAAAAAGAACATTTGGATTATTAACATTGAAAAACAGGATAGAAGACATGCTACGAGCCAGAAAGACATCCATTATTGGAAGCTCTAAAGGAGTAGAAATGGAAGAAATTATTACCCTGTACTACGACAATGACATCCAATCACAAGATACTATGGAACTAACAAGTTTACATGACAGGATCATACATTTAAAGCACAAACATGCAAATGAGACTATTGACCAATACTAGAGGTCAATTGGACAAACAAAAATGCATGTACTAAATCTAAAAATACTACTACTACCAGTACAATAAAAAAAGAAGGAAGTTCTGATCATTTTGCATAAGGATGTAAAAAATTAATAAACTGATAGAAATCATGTAGTTTTTACTACTTGAAGCACAATTTATTACTCTGGCAGGGAGCATGTAGTTTTACTACTTGCAGCCCAATTTACTACTCTGGCAGGGAGCACGTAGTTTTACTACTTGCAGCCCAATTTACTACTCTGGCATGGAGCATGTAGTTTTACTACTTGCAACCCAATTTACTACTCTGGCAGGCAACATGTAGTTTTACTACCTGCAATCCAATTTACTAGTCTGATAGGGACCATGTAATTTTATTACTTGGAGCCCAATGTATTACTACGTATTACCATGTTTTACAACCATATCGCTCAAAGTCAAAAGACATTGTCAAGAAAGTGACAAGGAAGACATTAGCAAGAAATCTGATGGAGATATCAAAAGATACCAAGAAGATATTATCAAGAAGAACATCTGGAAAGCATTTAGCAAAAGCAATCAAACGAAGGACAAAAGGAGAAAGAGACAGCTTTGAAAAGAGAATAGAACAAGACAAAAACTTTGAAAAAAGCGGCAATCATAGCAGACAAAGAACTGTAGCACTTTAGACTTTTGAAAAAGTTGTTACTATTTACTTTATGACTTTTGAAAAAATATTTTTGTCATTTTATAATCATGTATCAATCGAGGTTTTCTATATAAAGAGCCTCTTGTAAACATTCAAGGCATTCAAAAAATTCCAATACAAAACTTCAATTGAAAAACTCTCTATGTCTAGCTAAACCCCCTCTTTAGTCTATAATTCAGATCAATTATAATATCATAATACCAGAGATAAATCACTTGGAAAGATTATTATTAGAACCATATTAGTCCATAAACCTACGTCTTTATAGGAATATCAGAAAGAGTCTGTTGAGAAACTCCTAAGCATCTAGGCCATTTATCCGTGAATTCAATGAAGAAAAGGGAGCTGAGAGCCAGGGTGGGTCGAGATCTCCAGTGATCTGAAATTCTACTAAGCGGTACGGTTTTTAGACTATATGTTTTTAATTATGATTTTGATAAGTGTTAAACTCTGCAGTTATGATGTTCATATTGATTAAAGATTATAGACTTTTATATAAAAAATAAATTTTGTGTTAATACTAACTGTTTCTTTACTACATGTTTATTATTTGATAAACTTAGATAAGACTTTATTAATATACCATCTATAATCCTACCCTCTTCAGGGTTATTAGATGGTGAAAAGATCCGCATGAGAATCCCTCTCCGACCCACTTGTGGAATTATATTGGTTATGTTGTTGTTGTTGTTGTTGTTGTTGTTGTTGTTGTTGTTGTTGTTGTTGTTGTTGTTGTAGTATCTTGTTTCTATAATTTGAATATGATGATGAAACCCTTGGATCAGAGCAATGAAATTGAGGATTATAATAGCAATCACACCAATGAGACCTCGATGTCTCAAAAGCTATGATATTAAACATCTCCAATTGTTATGGTTAATCGAGAAAAGGAGTCAATAAAACAATATCGAATATTTAGAATATATTATAGATAATGAAGGATTACAACTACAAGAACACATAGTAACGAAGATAAATAATTTCAAAGAAAAACTAGAAAGTAAAAAAGAAGTACAACAATTCTTAGGAGTAATAAATTATACTTCAGACCATATAAAAGATTTACCTCTCCTAAGAAAACCATTACAAGAATTAAAAAGGAAAAACATAACATTTGAATGGAAAGAAGAACATACTAAAGCTATAAAAGAAATCAAAGAAAAAGTAAAAGCATTACCAAAATATAGAATACCAATAGAAAAAGATCAACTAAAATTTTTACTGATGATAGTGATATAGGATGGAGAGCAGTCCTCACATCATATGATAAAGATGATATAGATAAAGAGAAACCACTAATTTGTGGATATGGAGGTGGAACATGGAAACCAAATGAGAAAAATTATCATATTAATTAAAAAATTATTAGCAATAAAATTTGGAATAAAAAGATTTCATTACCACTTATTACCAGTAAAATTTATTGTTAGAACTGACAACACACAGGTAAAAACTTTTATTACAAACAAGATAGATCCTTTACCAGAATTGAATAAAAGGAGGAAATGACAATCATTCTTTTGTTGTTATGATTTTATTGTTAAGAATATATCTGGAACTAAAAATATTTTAGTTGATTTTCTTAGCAGATATAACAATGTCGATCAACAGTGATAACCTAGAAAAATATATTACCAATGCCATGGATTCTATTATACAAAACAATGACACCTTAACATCCAGATTACAAGAAAATACCTAGCTTATAAACCAGCTCAGAGAAGCCATACAAGATTTAAAAACCCTGAGAATCTTACAAAATGAAACCCAGTCCAGATCACCTATAACTGAAAATCCAAACAACCCTACTAAAACTTTAGCACCTTTTGTATCAAAACATGCAACTATGTCATCCTTAATACCATCCTCTTCATCAACAGTATCAATGGCTAACAAATTGAAATATACACCAGAATATATCTGTGCTTATGAGAAGATTAATAAATTTTATGATTATAAGACTAACCCTCATATTTTACGCAGTGCTAAACTGAGCAAGTATCCCAGAGCCTTGTGCAGTGAACATGCTAATCCGGACATAGTATCAAAATTATTCATTTATGATTTTATTGATAAACTAATAGTGGATAAGAAGAACATGTACAACATTGTCAGTTTACTAAGTATTATTGCTGAATCTACAACACTCATGATGAAATCATTTGGAAAAGGAATTATGGAATACAAGTATTTGATGCATCAACCGACTTAACAGGAAAACCCATTATGATATGCAAGATATTCAAAACTGGAAGAAATAGTAATATCAGCGGAGATGATGGGAATTTGAACATAAAAATACCATGCACCTTGGAGAAATTCCAAAAGTTGCTCAGTACAAAAAGAACATTTGGATTATTAACATTGAAAAACAGGATAGAAGACATGCTACGAGCCAGAAAGACATCCATTATTGGAAGCTCTAAAGGAGTAGAAATGGAAACAATTATTACCCTGTACTATGACAATGACATCCAATCACAAGATACTATGGAACTAACAAGTTTACATGACAGGATCATACATTTAAAGCACAAACATGCAAATGAGACTATTGACCAATACTAGAGGTCAATTGGACAAACAAAAATGCATGTACTAAATACTAAAAATACTACTACCAGTACAATAAAAAAAGAAGGAAGTTCTGATCCTTTTGCATAAGGATGTAAAAAATTAATAAACTGATAGGAATAATGTAGTTTTTACTACTTGAAGCACAATTTATTACTCTGGCAGGGAGCATATAGTTTTACTACTTGCAGCCCAATTTACTACTCTGGCAGGGAGCACGTAGTTTTACTACTTGCAGCCCAATTTATTACTCTGGCATGGAGCATGTAGTTTTACTACTTGGAGCCCAATGTATTACCATGTATTACTACATATTACCATGTATTACAAACCATATCACTCAAAGACAAAAGACATTGTCAAGAAAGTGACAAGAAAGACATTAGCAAGAAATCTGATGCAGATATCAAAAGATACCAAGAAGATATTATCAAGAAGAACACCTGAAAAGCATTTAGCAAAAGAAACCAAACGAAGGACAAAAGGAGAAAGAGACAGCTTTGAAAAAGAATAGAACAAGACAAAAACTCTGGAAAATCGGCAATCATAGCAGAAAAAGAACCGTAGCAGTTTAGACTTTTGAAAAAGCTGTTATTGTTTACTTTATGACTTTTGAAAAAGTATTTTTGTCATTTTATAATCATGTATCAGCCGATGTTATCTATATAAAAAGCCTCTTGTAAACATTTAACGCATCCGAAAAATTCCAATACAAAACTTCGATTGAAAAACTCTCTATGTCTAGTTAAACCCCCTTTTTAGTCTATAATCTAGATCAATTATAATATCATAATACCAGAGATAAATCACTTGAAAAGATTATTATTAGAACCATATTAGTCTATAAACCTACATCTTTATAGAATCTCAGAAAGAGTCTGTTGAGAAACTTCCAAGCACCTAGGCCATTTATCCCATGAATTCAGTGAAGAAAAGGGAGATGGGAGTCAGGTGGGTTGAGATCTCCGGTGATCTGAAATTCTACTAAGAGGTACGGTTTTTAGACTATATATTTTTAATTGTGATTTTGATAAGTGTTAAACTCTGCAGTTATGATGTTCATATTGATTAAAGATTATAGACTTTTATATAAAAAATGAATTTTGAGTTAATACTACATGTTTCCTTACTATATGCTTATTATTTGATAAACTTAGATAAAACTTTATTATATATCATCTATATTCCTATCATTTTCAGGGTTTATTAGATGAAGAAAAGATTCGCACGAAAATTAGTATCAGAGCCAATAATATTAAAAAAATTATATTAACAATATGTATAGCTTAAACTCAGCCATTTGTTAAAGTTTGTTCTCTACTATTGCGCATTACTTGGTAACATTCCCTGTCGGGCCGGGCATGTATTCATAACACAGACTCCCTTAATTATGCATGTAGACCAGTTTAATTTGCAAAGTTTTTCTACGTTAAGGAATTAATAGGTGGACATGAGCCTTTCATTTGCATTGTTTAACACGAAACCTTTCATTTTCGAAACAAAACAAAAATACTAGATGTGACATCCTACCACTCAGTCTAAGTATTAAGTAGGAGTATTATAAATCTTTCTCAAAGATTTTAGCATGTTTCTATGTAAGTTATGCACCGTTATGATTGATTTGCTACCTTATATTGATCATGTTGAGCCAAACTAGCCCAAGATATTCTAAACGTGGTGTGATACAATCTGTTGTGGATCAATTAGCACACACGATTTTTATCAAAAGGCGTCATAAACACTTTATCATATGTAGTTTTTTTTCTTTCAGCTATCAATATTAGACCTTGTTCGCATATCGAACAAATACGTAACAAGCAAAGTTAATGCTAACAAAGACCAGTGCCGGCTAAATGGTTAAGCAGCCAAAGCAATTGCTTTATGCCCCAAAATTTGGGGGGCCCAATTTCACTAATAATATGTTTATTTTATTTTTTAGTGACTCTCTTTGTCCTAATGTATCTAAAACTTTTCGTTTCTCGAGCATAAACTTTGACCAATATTTTAATATGTATTTTTTTCACCAAATTGATATGAGAAAAATTGTAATTTATTACTCCCTCAATGCCAATTTATATGACGCGCTTTCCTTTTTAGTTAGTCCAAAAAAGAATGACAAATTTCCTTATTTGGCAATAATTTAACTTTAAACTTTATATTTTAAGTTTAACGAGATGATCTATAACCACATAAATATCTTTGACTTATTTTACACACAAGATTCAAAAATCTTTCTTTATTTCTTAATACATGCCCAATCAAACTACATCATATAAATTGGGACGGAGGCATTAGTACTTTTCATGTACTTCTCAAATATATAAATTTTGATCTTAAAACATTACGTTAATTTAATCCAATTTAACTTCAAAGTTTAGTCAAATTAACTCCCGAAAAGCGAAAAGTAACAATAAATTAGACAGTGGGAGTAGTATTTTTAAAAAGTATAATTTTAACTAAAATAGGGGATAAAAACTTATATTTGTTACTAATGTTGATTGCACCGATTAAAAAATAGACTTCATAATAAAAATATATGAAAAGTTTTCTTAAAAGAAAAGTTAAGGCCTCTAATCAAGATTTGGCTGTAGGCGTCAAAGACAAATTCAGTAATTTGAACTTGATGGACTCACCTATAAATCTAAACTTGGTGCAAAAATATAGAGTTCAGTCAAACCCTCTGAATCTATTTGCTAACAATTATTGGGAACGTGTGATATGGCCAAAAAGAACTCGATTCCACTTTCTCTAAATAATGAAAGCCCAACTTAATATTAATTTGGTGCTTAAAAGAAAGTCTAGCTATAGCTACAAAGAATGACAGCAACATTTCATGAAGGTAAGCTAACGTTGGTAGGATCAAGGGGAAAGAACAAGATTAGATTAGACCTAATCAGAAAAAAAAAAAAAAAAACTTGTAGTGTTGGATATATAATATGGGCCATGTTGATGCCCTCATTGTCACTGCTCTCTAGCGGCTCCATTCTTCTATTCAAGAAAAAAAAGCTAAAGCTAATGCTATTTGCGATGTCTACATTGTATATTCCAATGTGGCTTGTATGTCATATATTGATCAAATATTGTTATCTAAAGCTTAAGCTTTTGTGGCTTGTATTTCCACGTGATATATTTTGACAAATAAAAAGTTTCTAAAAGCTTAAGCTTTTAGAAACTTTAAATAATATATTTTGACAAAAAAAGTTTCGAAATTTATTCTCTTAAACAGGGCATATCATGTGGAGATATAAGACTTTTGAAAAAGTGTGAACTTAAAATGTCATAATATTTGGTGTCGGTAAAAACTTTTTCTTAAAGGTAAAATTAAAAGTCTATAATTATATATTTCTAAATATAAATTATGTCATTCTTTTTAAACGAACTAATAATGTTGCAAATATTTTCTAACTGAGTAGTCGTTTAGTTATTTATATTTTATTTTTTTGGATCTGTTAATTACACTAACATGCATAAGCTAAATGACTGACAAATTATTCATTCAATATTATATGTTTTGTTGACACGGGAGATACTCTGAGATTCTTATTTTAGCTTTTAATTTTTGTGCTGCCGTGTTTATGTCTTTTTTCTTTCTAAAAATAAATGTTTAAATTTTACAAAATACATATGGGTTGAATTTAGAAACTTATATGTTTAGTTTGTTTTGAGAGAAAAAATAAAGAAGACATCAGATTTCACAAAGTATAAATTGTGATTACTTTTAAATTTTGGGAATAAAAAAAACCAAATCATAGAACTAATAAGATTTTTCATAAATTCACTAGTGTCATTATATATCTTGACAAGGATTAATATTGTAGAATATGAGCAGCCAGTATGAATAATAACAAATTAGATGAACATTTCAAGGAAATATTACTTTCCATGACAGCAGATGATGGGCAAGAAAATGGTAAAAACTT
Organism: Anisodus tanguticus; assembly: GCA_034509755.1. Classification (NCBI taxonomy): domain Eukaryota; kingdom Viridiplantae; phylum Streptophyta; class Magnoliopsida; order Solanales; family Solanaceae; genus Anisodus; species Anisodus tanguticus. The sequence goes on along the minus strand of CM067543.1, from coordinate 43,848,572 downwards.
ACTCGCATCGGGTGTTTACACCCTATCAATAAATAAATGACATGTGTTATTTTTTTAACTATAATTATTAATACTTAACCATAGTTAACTCCAATGTATTTACGCATATTTTAAATATATAAAATAATATAAAAATAACTTTGCAGTCTATTAACAGTAACGTGATTGCTGGCCAATTTTACCCAAAAATTCCTTCTACATCTGTAACTATCTTTTGTTATATAAACTATAAAGTAGTTAGCTTTGAAAAAAATATAAGCATTTTAATTGTTAAATATACACAATATACATGTGTATATTATGTGTATATGGTTCTCGGTTTTGGTGTACAAACCGTGTACATGGTAGATAAATTAGGTAAGGTTTTAGTCTTCTAGTTTAGGTAATGTTGTAGTGTAAATAGTATTGTATACTTATCATAATATTTGTATTTGTATAATTAGTATCCAAGTAAAATAAGGTTTTAGGAATAGAATAGAATTATGATTCTCCTATTATGGAAATATGTAACTTGTATAAATACTCTTTCAATTAATGAAAATAATCAAGGGATTATTTCTTTCATAGTATCAGAAGTCTAGGTCAAACAAAAAAATTTCTCCCACAAATTCTTGTTTTTATTTTCGGCCAAGACCGAACCCTCCTCCTCGGGTTTGCCATTTTTTTCCGCTCTCCAAATCTCTCTTCCAAATCCATCTATCACCTATTGTTCTTTCGTTATGTCTACGTCAAAGAACACGTTTCACCCTGCCCTTGTTGTTTATAACATCAAGAATTATATCCCTCTAATTCTTGAAATAAAAACGTTCAATACGCGACATGGGCCGAGTTGTTCAAAATTCACGCTCATTCGCATCAAGTCATCCATCACATAATCCCCGCGGCTCCTGAGGATATGGAGGTGCCTACACGCGAGGATGATCCTAAGTTATGGACAACACTTGATGCCACCGTCCATCTCCACAACAATTTCCGCATCCGGCGTGGATTTATTCTACTATCTCTAGGTCGCGACCTATTGCGACGATTATTGAGACTTAGTGTTTGTCCATAAATTCACTATTGACGCTACGGCGTGAAGGATTTCAAGACAGGGAGTCCTCTCATGAGGTGTGATAGTAGGGGAGATCTTTATCCTATCACATCAAGCATTTTGAGCCTTTTCTACTTCCTTTGTGGCACATCTTGGTCATGGGATAGATTGCGTGACATATTCAAAGAATATGACAGTGAGGTGTTTCGGGAATCTGTGCTAATAATGGGGATAATCAACATTCCGAGTTGTTACCCTTGAACAGGATTTTTTCCACGTCAACATGGAAAATTTCAACGTTTTGACTATTGAGTTCACTCGCTACTCCATGTGTGTTTTTGGGTTTTCCGTCTAATCATCGTGGTTATAAATGTTTTGATTTATCCTCCAATAGAATCATCATTAATTGCTATGTCATATTTGATGAATCCCAATTTCCATTTTCTAAAGACAAGGTCGGAAAATTCATTGTTCATCTACCAAAAATACATTTTAATTTCATGGTTCATCCGTGGCCTATATTATGTTATATGTGGATGATATTATTTTGAATGCCTTATGCCTTCCGATTCCTTATGCCAGTCTATCATGACAATGCTCAACTCTAAGTTTGTTATGAAAGACTTGGGGCTCTTGAGCTATTTTTTGGGGATTGCGGTCACTCGTCATGCATGTGGGTTATTCTTATCTCAAAGGAAGTATGCAGCTGAGATCATTGAGAGGGTTGGGATGGCATCCTGTAAGTTCACTTCCACTCCAGTTGATACTAAACCCAAGCTTAGTGTCGCGGCCGGCGTACCATACGAGGATCCGACCCGCTATCGCAGTCTTGTAGGGGCACTTCAGTATCTTACATTCACGAGGCCAGATATTACGTATGATGTCCAGCAAGTGTGTTTGTTTATGCATGATTCCAGAGTTGAGCATATGAATGCACTCAAACGCATCATTCGGTATATTCAGGGTACGTTGGACTATGGTTTGCATTTATATCCCTCATCGACATCCAAACTTGTCTCGTATACGGATGCTGATTGGAGTGGTTGTCCGGACATCAAACGGTCTACGTCTAGCTATTGTATATTTTTGGCAATAACATGGTCTCATGGTCTCCAAACGTCAGTCGACATTATCCCGATCCAGTGTCGAGGCCGAATATCGAGGGTTAGCTAATGTGGTCTCCGAATCATGTTGATTACGTAATTTGTTGTTGGAGCTTCATTGTCCCATTCAGAAAGCAACCTTGGTTTATTGCGATAATATTAGTGCCATCTACCTTTCTAGTAATCCGGTTCAGCACCAGCGCACTAAACATATCGAGAAGGACATTCATTTTGTCCGCGAAAAGGTTGCTCGTGGTCAGGTACGTGTCTGCCATGTCTCGTCCATGTATCAAATTGCCGACGTCTTTACGAAGGGTCTTCCCTCGGTCCTTTTTGAAGATTTTAGGGACAGTCTCAGCGTTCGAAGACCGCCCGCTATGACTGCAGAGGTGTGTTAAATATACACAATATACACATAATATACATGTGTATATTATGTATATTGGGCTCTCGACTGGACCCTTGTACAATGTAAATTAGGTAGTCTTTTAGTAGCCTAGTTTAGGTAATGTTGTAATGTAATTAGTATTGTACACTTACCATAATATGTGTATTATCATAATTGTATAGTTAGTATCCAAGTATAATAAGGTTTTAGGAGTAGAATAGGAATAGGATTCTCCTATTATGGAAATATGTAACTTGTATATTTAGTCTTTCAATCAATGAAAATAATGAAGAGATTATACTAAGCCCAAACTTAGTGTCGCGGCCGGCGTACCATACGAGGATCCGACCCGCTATCGCAATCTTGCAGGGGGCCTTCAGTAACTTACATTTACGAGACCAGATATTACGTATGTTGTCCAGCAGGTGTGTTTGTTCATGCATGATCCCAAGTTGAGCACATGAATGCACTCAAATGCATCATTCGGTATATTCATGGTACACTTCACTATGGGTTGCATTTATAAACTTCCTCGACGTCCACATTTGTCTCGTATACGGATGCTGATTGAGGTGGTTGTCCAGACACCAAACGGTCTACGTCTGGCTATTGTATGTTTCTTGGCAATAACTTGGTCTCATGGTCTGCCAAACGTCAGTCGAAATTGTCCCGATCCAGTGCCGAGGCCGAGTATCGAGGGGTAGCTAATATGGTCTCGAATCGTGTTGGTTACGTAATTTGTTATTGGAGCTTCATTCACCTATTCAGAAAGTAACCTTGGTTTATTGAGATAATATTAGTGTCATCTACCTTTTGGTGATCCGGTTCAGCATCAGCGCACTAAACATATCGAGATGGACATTCACTTTGTCCACGAAAAGGTTGCTCGTGGTCAGGTACGCATCTGCCATGTCCCGTCAAGATATCAAATTGCCGACATCTTTACAAAGGGTCTTCCCTCAGTCCTTTTTGAAGATTTTAGGGACAGTCTCAGCGTTCGAAAATCGCCCGCTATGACTGCGGGTGTGTGTTAAATATACACAATATACATGTGTATATTATGTATATTGGGCTCTCGACTGGACCCTTGTACAATGTAAATTAGGTAGTCTTTTAGTAGCCTAGTTTAGGTAATATTATGGTGTAATTAGTCTTGTACACTTACCATAATATGTGTATTACCATAATTGTATAGTTAGTATCCAAGTATAATAAGGTTTTAGGAATAGGATTCTCCTATTATGGAAATATGTAACTTGTATATATAGTCTTTCAATCAATGAAAATAATGAAGGGATTATTTCTTTCATGTTAAATATACACAATATACATGTGTATATTGTGTATATTGGGCTCTCGGTTGGACCCTTGTACCGTGTAAATTAGGTAGTCTTTTAGTATCCTAGTTTAGGTAATGTTGTAATGTAATTAGTATTGTACACTTACCATAATATGTGTATTACCATAATTGTATAGTTAGTATTCAAGTATAATAAGGTTTTAGGAGTATAATAGGAATAGAATTCTCCTATTATGAAAATATGTAACTTGTATATATAGTATTTCAATCAATGAAAATAATGAAGGGCTCTGATACCATGAAAGAAATAATTTCTTCATTATTTTCATTGATTGAAAGACTATATATACAAGTTACATATTTTCATAATAGGAGAATCATATTCTTATTATACTCTTAAAACCTTATTATACTTGGATACTAATTATACAATTATGATAATACACATATTATGGTAAGTGTACAATACTAATTACATTACAACATTACCTAAACTAGGATACTAAAAGACTACCTAATTTACACGGTACAAGGGTCCAGCCGAGAGCCCAATATATACATGTATATTGTGTGTATATTTAACAATTATTATATGTATGTTGCAGCAGAAGGAATATAAATCACACATGTAATATTAGAAAACCAACCATCAAAAACAAACTACTCCATAAAAATCCTTAATTCCATATCTTAATGTAATACTCAAAGCTAAAAAGAAAATAAAGGTAGAGAAACACCAGGCAATGAGTCATTAATTTTCCTCCCACTCAATCTCTTTCATGTCTTGGACCTACAAAGTTGAGAAATAAGACGCAACCTAGAAGGTGTGCATGAAAAAGAAAGAAGAAGTTGATGATAACCCAAGTCTTTCTACGTTAGTTAACTAGTATAACTTTACTTCCTTTTACATTAACTAATCTATGAACGAACGTGTCTCGCATATTATTCTCCGACAATCATAACAAATGTAAGTAATGTTATTTCAAATTATATTTTTTTATGAGTAGAGAAATACAATTTGATCGTATCTAAATGATTCTCATTAACATGTTGTTCTTTGGTATGTATCCTTTATATTTTTACCTATGTGAAAAATTATATATAAAAAAAGGCAATTCGGTACATAAAGCATCCCGCTTTAGCAGGGTCCCACAAATATGTTAGGACTAAAATAATCCAACATTAGGAATTGAGCTAACTAATGACCATATATTGTACTTTTTAAAATCATTATAAGAAAAATAATTTTTTTATCAGTTAAAGAGATTAAATACTTGATCTTACTTGGTTACATTTTTTTAAAATTAAATCCTCTAATACATTTCTATACCATTCAATTTATTTGGTGTAAGCTAAAAGATAAGAGAAACAAAAAAAGAACACAGTGATAGATATAGATGGGGAATAACTTTTGTCTTAGTTTTATTTTTCTCTAACTTGCTAAATTCTTAAACCTCAAAGAAATAGTTATTTTGGTTGAAATCAGTTACCTGATAATGAGTAAGTATGAGTCCTTGTCTCTTAATAACTCAAATTGAAAGGGAAAAAAAAAGGAATAGAACACGTTGGTATAGGATTTCAATTGAATTTGAAGTCCTAGTATATTACCAAAAAGATTAATATTACAATATTATCCTACATGAATTTATCTTTTAGATAAAATTTCAAATGAAAATGGTATAAAAGCCGTTCAATATATGAAGTATATTTTGGTCAACCATCATTTATATTTATATTTTTAAAATAATATAGATTAGAATTTAATGTCTTTTTATATTTCCTTTATTTAAAATTAGACTCCTAAAAAAATTTATTTTGTCTTCAATGGTTAGTTTAACTATATTGGATGTAAAACACACAACGAAATTGCTCTCCCAACAAACAAAACGTAAATCTGCCAAGAAAAGCAGAGAAAATTGCCCCCAAACAAACAGAGAACTGAGAAGTATTTGCTGACTTAAAAAGAAAAAGGTAACTAATGGCCCATGCAGGTCTCGAACCTGCGACCTTCGCGTTATTAGCACGACGCTCTAACCAACTGAGCTAATGGGCCGCTTGTTGCTCTCGCCGTTTATTTCTAAATACCAACGAATAAAAAAGGCAATTGATAAGAGCCAAAGATATCCCCCCCACTTTAAGATAGAAAAGAAGAGCGTACGCTTTAAAAAATTAAAGAAAAACATCTGGTCAGTTCTGTATATCGTCAACACAGATTTTCTAGTAAATTTTTCTTATCCTTCGACAAAAAATATATATGGTAAACACGTCTAATTATTTGATACCCGAAATACTAATCTTAAATAAAAGTTAATTGATTGTGTATCTTGTATAAACAACTTGTCAATACAATCTCATCTTGCCATTAGCAAAATCAATTTGCCAGATTATAAACAATTGTACAAGAAGACTAAATCTTATCTGTACATGCAAAGTTAATATTGATAAATATGAATCCATTATCAATACTTTATCAAATTGGAGACACAAATTTAGGGGGGAACACACTCTCACCTCCATGTTCAGGAAAAATAAGTAAGTTATAGTACATATTTTGGAGGGTTTTTCGGCAGGAAAATTATTACTGAACACCGTAATCACCAAAATAATAAATCAGCAGCTCCAAATCAAAACTATGGATGGGAAGGTGCTCCCAAAAGAACAAAACCATGGGCAAATGCCCGTAAAAATCTTTCATTAATGATCTAACCCAAATTTCCTTGATTGTAGATTTGTAATTCAAGATTATTGTATAGATTGAGGACATCATAAAAGCGAAGATGTATACGTATAGTATTAGTATAAGATGTCCATCAATTAGTGCAAAAACGTTTCAATACAAGTTGGATAGTTAAAATCTCCCTCACTCTCTTCAATCATCATATGGTATTTTCAATGGAGCAGATGTTAAGGTTGAGAAAGACAATAGTAGCGGAATTTAGTAAATACGAAACACATGTCATGATCGCTAACTTTATTTGTTTAAAATCCAAACAACTATTAAGATAATATTAAATCCACATAAAAGATATTTTCTAACAAACCCTTTCCCCAAATATTTTTGAGAAAACTTATCTAAATGTACCTTTCGGCAACTAATTTACCAAACATGGTCGAGGTATAAATTATCTATACACTTCGGTTGTATATGTTTTGAATAGGTATATGTAATATATGTATAGTATATGTATATTTAATTTATTATAAAGTATAATTATCTATACATTTCGTACATATTCGGTAAACTAAATAGCCTAATAACATTTGGTGGTTACTTTCCCAATATTTTTTTGAACCAGTGTACTGAGAAGTGGACCTTTAATTTCATGATGCCAAGCCTTTCCCATATCACAAAGATGCTACAGAAAATATTTTGTCATATTCTTTGGTACATGGTGTAAATTTTAATAAAAGCCTCATCTATATTCAGCTTAATGAAATACAAACATGGCTGCATGTATAGCTTTGCTTCGATGGAAATGGTAAAGAGTTCGTGGAATTCTTATCCAAATATATCAAAATGGGAGAGACAGAGTCAGCTTACACCGGCTAACTGCCAAATATGCCTAACTGATAGTACTAATAATAATTACTGTAATACAGCACTTAGCATTCCCATTTTTTGGATTCTTTGCATCTCATCACTTATTTCAATCATCTAAAATTTGACAAAAACAAAAAAATGCCGACTCAATTACACGCAAGTATATCTTGCTTAACACACCCCCGCGGTCATAGCGGGCGGTTTTCGAACGCTGAGACTGTCCCTAAAATCTTCAAAAAGGACCGAGGGAAGACCCTTTGTAAAGATAACTGCAATTTGGTATCTTGACGGGACATGACAGACACGTACCTGACCACGAGCAACCTTTTCGCGGACAAAGTGAATGTCCATCTCGATATGCTTAGTGCGTTGGTGCTGAACCGGATTACCAGAAAGGTAGATGGCACTAATATTATCGCAATAAACTAAGGTTGCTTTCTGAATGGGATAATAAAGCTCCACAAGCAAATTACGTAACCAACATGATTCCAAGACCACATTAGCTACAACTCGATATTCAGCCTCGGCACTGGATCGGGATAATGTCGACTGACGTTTTGCCGACCATGAGACCAGGTTATTCCCAAGAAACATACAATAGCCAGACGGAGACCGTCTGATGTCTGGACAGCCACCCCAATCAACATCCGTATACGAGACAAGTGTGGACATCGAGGAAGGATATAAATGCAAACCAAAGTCAAGTGTACCCTGAATATACCGAATGATGTGTTTGAGTGCATTCATGTGCTCAATTCTGGGATCATGCATAAACAAACACACTTGCTGGACAGCATATGTAATATCCGGTCTCGTAAAGGAAAGATATTGAAAGGCCCCTGCAAGGCTGCGATAGCAGGTCGGATCCTCGTAGGGTATGCCGGCCGCGGCACTAAGCTTGGGCTTTGTATCAACTGGAGTGGAAGTGGACTTACATGATGACATCCCAGCCCTCTCGATGATCTCAGTTGCATACTTCCGTTGAGATAAGAACAATTCATCTGAATGACGAGTGACAGCAATCCCCAAAAAGTAACTCAAGGGCCCCAAGTCTTTCACAACAAACTCAGAGCTGAGCATGGTCATGATAGACTGACGTAAGGCATCGGAAGAGGCAGTCAAGATAATATCATCCACATATAGCAGAATGTAGGCCAAGGACGAACCACGATGGTAGATGAACAAAGAATTGTCCGACCTGCTGTGAGTAAACCCAATAGTCGAAACATAATCTGCAAACCTCGTATACCAGGCTCAGGGAGACTGCTTAAGCCCATTTAAGGACTTCTTTAACAAACAGACATGATGAGGATGTTTGGGATCCCTGAATCCGAAAGGCTGATGCATATAGACTGTTTCCTTGAGATCCTCATGTAGGAAAGCATTCTTTACATCTAACTGATGAATAGGCCATGCCTTCGAAAGAGACAAGCTAAGTACAGTGCGAATGGTAGATGGCTTGACCACCGGACTAAATGTCTCCCCGTAATCTATACCAACCTGTTGAGTCTTACCACCTACAAACCGCGTCTTATGTCGAACAAATGAACCATCTGAATTCTCCTTATAAGCAAAAATCCACATAGACCTGATAATATTAATACCAGATGGACAGGACACCAACTCCCACGTCTTATTATCAATAAGAGCATCATATTCATCAGTCATAGCAATGTTTCAATTCGGGTCATTTAAGGCAGACATAGGATTACGGGGTAAGGGGATTTAGGGACATTAGAATGTAAATTAAAATATCTTTTTGATGTAAAAACACCCCGTTGACTACGAGTGACCGGTCTATGACTGGAGGAAAATTTGGCAGATTTCGGGAATTTGCTGGGCTCGGGACGGACTGGCCAACAGGCAGTGGGCTGCGCCGGTGGTCGGGAAACGGAGAGCGAGGAAGCTGGACCAGTTTCGGGTGGCGGACCGGCCCAATCGCTGGAACTGGCCCAGTGGCGGTACCAGTAGTGGGTGGCGAACCAGTGTGGTCAGCGGGCAGTGGGCCCGCTGGAGAAGTTTGGGTGCGGGAAACTTCCGAAAAATGCTGAATAATATACGGGGATATACTATCATCCAAAAAATTATACGAACTAGGCACGGGAGTATTAACTTTAACAAATGAAAATTGGGATTCATCAAAAATGACATGGCGATTAATGATGATTTTATTAGAGGATAAATCAAAGCATTTGTAGCCACGATGATTAGACGGAAAACCCAGAAACACACACGGAGTAGACCGGACCTGAAGGGGGGAAGAATATGTCAAACCTTTGGAAGGAATAATGTTAAGGAGATATGTAGTCATTTGTATAGCATGATGCCAAAAGGACGGGGGTACGGAAGCATGGATTAATAAAGTTCGGACAATGTTATTTATGGAACGAATATTGCGCTTACTTTCCCATTTTGTGAAGACGTATGAGGACAAGAAAAACAAAAATTGTTCTCATTATTAGCACAGAATTCCCGAAACACCCCATTGTCATATTCTTTGCCATTATCACACTGAATATTTTTTATTTCTAGTTCGAATTGGGTTCTAATGAATGCTCTAAATTTTAAGAAGAGGAAAAAACTTGAGATTTTTTCGCTATCGGAAACATGCATAAAAAGTTAGAATAATCATCCAAAAAGAGAACATAATACCGATGACCCACAGAACTAAGAACCGGAGATGTCCATAAGTCGCTATGAATAATATCAAATGACATTAAAGTATGAGAATTTGAGTCTACAAATGGCAACTTAACAATTTTTTCCAAATAACAAGACTGACAATTTGAAGGACGACTCGTAGCCTTACATGAAATAAAACTATTTTTATCTAAAGACGACAAAATAGATGATCCAGGATGACCAAGACGAGCATGCCACAAGGAAGGAGAGATGGCTGCAAAGGCTGATGACATGGCTTGACTCGATGGACCAGAACTGGGTGTGATAGGATAAAGATCTCCCCTACTATCACACCTCATGAGAGGACTCCCCGTCTTGAAATCCTTCACGGAGAAACCAAATGGATCAGATTCAATAGAAATGGAATTGTCAGTCGTGAATTTACGGACTGAGACTAAGTTTTTAATCAATTTGGGGGCGTGTAGGGTATTTTTCAAGATAAGATGTGGATGAGGGAGAGATAAAGTTTTATAACCATAACCACGAATTGAAATAGAATTATAATTACCAACAATTATACCGCGAGGGTTGCTCAAATTGGAATAAGACGAGAGCATACCTAAATCGGATGTCATGTGGGTAGTGGCACTGGTGTCCATATACCAATTTGGGTCCGGAGGATTTAAACCAAGCGTGTGCATTGTGGCTTCGACGTCGGTAGATTTGGGTGCCGAGGCCCAAGCACCCCTGCTTGCGGTCTCGGCCCGCATCGGCGAATGTATGTGGACCGGGGCCGGGTGGGCACGGACCGTCATCGGGCCGCCCACGGCCCGGTTGGGCGAGAATTGGGCGGGCCGGCCGTTGTTGTGGAGAAAACTGGCTGAGCCCAAACTGTTGTTGTGGGGCCCACTGTGGGCCCCAGAACTGATGCTGTTGTTGCTGACCACCGCAAGGACCCCCACCGCCACCACCATTCTGTCGGTCACCGCCGTTGTTGCCGCCGCGGTTCTTGCTATTATTTTTCTTATTTCCACCCTTTTTGCCACCACCGTTGTTGCGGTTTTGGCCCGAGTTATTGGAACCGGTAGGATACACTGTGGACTCGGTTATCATGACGGCGGGACTAGCACCGGTAGCCACTCAGTTTGCCATGCCTGCTTCTTCGAGTGTAAGCATAGAATGAGCCTGATAAAATTGCGAAAGCTGGTTGCTTTGCCGAAGAAGTGTTCCCACACCACTATAGGCCTCGGAGAGGCCGAAAACCATTTGGAGGACCAAACGATCATTTGAAACTAGCGCACCAATGTTGCGAAGTTGGTCCTCCAATTCCTTTAATCTTTTGCAATAAGCCGAAACATTAGGGAAATCTTCCATATTGACGTGGGAGAAATCCTGCTAAAGAGTAACGGCTCTAGAATTTTGATTATCTTGGAATATATCACGCAATCTATCCCAAGTCGTATGTGCCGTAGCGTCAGGCTCAATAATTGTTTGCAACGGATCGGATTTAGACCGGATCCTACTAGATCCAGATCCAGATCTATTTTTCATACCTGGATCCGGATCCAAATCCAAATCCATCGGGTCCATAAAAATCAGATCCAAATCCAGATCCACCGGGTCCACGGATCGGATCTGGATCTACATGTAAAAAAATTTGGCTTGAATAATATTCCCACATGTTGAAACTTTTATGACAAAATGAAACGCAATCTGATTGAGTTAATTCAATCAACCTACAAAAATATGACACCATTCTTCCAAAATACTGAACAAAGTTTTAGCATCACAAGAAAATAAAGACGATTGACTTCATTTGTGATGCTGAACAGGTTGCAACTTTGATGCTCCACTTGTACTTCTACTGATCGACTTCATTAAACAACATAAAACAATGTCATTCATATATCAAAAGTCTCAGTTTTTTTGCTGATCAAACAAACGAGAGAAAGATACTTAAAGCTTACGGCTAGCAGATTCAAGAAAGGAAAATTTAAAGAAGAGTGATAATTTTTTCTTTTTATAGAAATGAAAATATGGGAACTGCAGAGAGCATATAGGTAAAAGAAATGAAACTTCAAAGATAAATTACATGGTTGTGTGACTTGTGTCTTATCCTAGTTCAACCATTTACCCAATACATAAATTATGAAAAAAAATTAAGAAAATACTTATAAAATTACATTCTAGGTTATGGATATATTTAATAAAAAATGGATCCACAGATTGGATCTGGACCGGATACGGATCTCAAATACAAGATCCAGATTCAGATCTGATCCGTCAGAAACGGATCCGGGTCCGATCCGGATCCGTCGGGTCCAAATTTTGAAGATCCATATCCTATAAAACGGATCTCGATCCACCGGATCCGGACCGTGTACAAGACCACTGCCATCTCTAGCTTGGACAGATAGGTTATAAGATGACATACAATCTCTACGCGTTAACGATGTAAATAAATGTTTACCCAATCTGGTCATTTATTAGATCACTACATATAAGTCTCTTGATAAAAATAATAACTAAACAGTTATCACTAGACCTGTTCAAAGGTCGGGTCGAGTCAGGGCCGAATTGGGTGACTTTTTTTCCTGCTGGCCCCACCCTGATCCTATTTTTTTTAAATCCGACCCTGGCCTTGACCCCACGAGTCGGCCCTGACCTGTCGAAATTTTTTGGCGGGTCAGGGTCGGGTCGGTCGAGGATTTTTTTTAAAAAAAATGAATTTCCAAAACTGAAATTTGCATTCACCCCTACATTACCACGAAATTTCGATGTTGAAATGTATTGTATATCGTGAGATCTTGACTAAAGAAAATGAAAATTATAAGCTGATTTGGGGGAAAACACAAATTGATTGGGCAAACTGACGTTTTTCTAAAAATTGGCTGCGCCAAACCGCCTTTTGGCTATTTGACTGCGCTGTCTCAAAAAAATACGCAAAATAAAAAAAATCGGGTAAAACGGACATCCGAGCGCTGACTTATGACCATTTAAAGTTTCACCAATTTACAACTATTTTTTCTCCCGACATTATATTTTCGTGATATTAACAGAACGACTAATAATATAAATATATAATTAATAATCAGCTACCATTTTTATCTTATTTTATGTCGACCTCAATGTAGATTAGAGCAATACATATATTATAAAAATATGCATTATATCACTTATTAATGGCAAAAATATATATAAGTATAAAATAAATATTAATGAAGGAAAAATAATATAAATTATATTAAAAAAATATTTGGGTCGGGGTCGGGCCGGGTCAGACGGGTAAAATATTTTGACCTTGACCTGATCGGGTCCCCGCTTTTTCGGGTCAAGTGGCTCGCGGGTCAGCTTATCTGACCCTGGCCCTGATTTTTTCGGGTCGGGTCGGGCGGGTCCCCGACCCGGTGGACAGGTCTAGTTATCACATATGAAAATTCGTTAATAGTGAAAAGAAATTTATGTTGTCAATGCGTACAACACTATAACTTAATCCGTTCTAATTTATTAACCTAAGGATGCAATAAATTACCTATTAAAATTGTTAAAATGTGTTAATAATGGTCGCAAGTTCGATTCCCCCTAAGGATATCGTCCTCCGGGCACATACATGTGGTAAAGCACGGGCGCTAAAAGCCGCGCGGGCATGTTGCAGTGTGGGTTCGGTCTCCGCCAAGCTTTAGGGATGGGGCTTGTGGGGGGGTCAACCTTGTAGCATTGATCCGTTGGACGCAAGCAGACACTGACCATGTGTGCATATCCCGCGATTTACCTGGTGGTGGGGTCTTGAAGGACCGGTCCCATCACCTCCGGGAGCCTAGTACCGGTACTTGTGCGGTACTAGCGATATGGGGGTACTAAGGCCACCCCGAGACCTGGATTATCAAAAAAAAAAAAAAAAAAAAAAAATAAATAAATGATTCATTTACGCACTCTATTTGATACCTCAGCTTCTTTCTCTTTGGAAGCTTCAAAGGGAAGAGAGAACCACAATTTTCCTTGTCCACCAAGCTATATATACACTGGTCAAAAAGAGCATATTTATCGCTCATATTGAAAACGTATGATCATTTCTTGTTATATTGATTTACGGAAGAAAACAGTAATCTGCTTTGCGTGTCCCACATCTTCTCTGTTCTATTGGAAATATTCATACTTCATCCAAAAAAGTAAAGGTCTTTAATTAGTTGGGAATTATTTGTTATATGCTACTATAAGCTTGATAACTCCTAGGATTATTTTTAAGTGTCAATGGTTTGTTCTTTGAGTACTGGTTTCTCTGTTTCAACTCCAAAGTCAAAGGGTCTTCTCGTCATTGCGCTTCAAATGCAACTCTGCAACTTAAAGATTTAACATCCACAGAATTTCTAAGCAAACCCTTGGATCATAGACAGGTGTTTCTCATGTTTCATTCTTGTTGCTTTTTTTTTTTTTTTGAGATCATATCAGCAAATGTTTTGTCTAATATTTTAGGCACAAGTATCAATATGTGTTGGCAGTGGTCAGGGATGGTGGGAGAAGACACTTAAACAAAATATGGTAGTGATAAATTCAGCACAACTTGTTGATTCATTGTTAAAAGCTGGTGATAGATTGGTCATTGTTGAGTTCTGCGCTCCGGCTTGTGGAGGCTGCAAGACTTTGCATCCTAAGGTATGCTACCAGTATGTCCGACAATTTAGTTTTATTATCAAAGGATTTCCTACAATTATTTCTAATATGGAATGAGTCAATCATCAATTTTGGTATCTTATTGAACAAAAATGGTGATATTGTTCCTTCATTGATCAAGAATTTAGATTTTTGGGAAGTATCATGATCGTCCAATAAAAAGGGTTTCAATTTTTTCAAATAAACAATTTGAAGATCTATTGATTCTAACAACTGATTGCAAGAGTCATATGTCCAAGCCTTGATTGACATAGTTATCTGTACTGGTAAGAGGCATTAGTTGAGGTGTGTGCAGCCACGAACACAACGGTTATCAAGGAAAATGTCCAAGAATTTTTTAACCTGTTGATGCTAAATTTTGAATTTGCCTCTAATCTCTATGTGCTCCGGTTAATAATATCACTGGTGTTACTCAGTGTTTGCAGATGTGTCAGCTAGCTGAATCAAATCCCAATGCCATATTCCTCAAAAGTAAACCTTGAAGAGCTGAAAACCATGTGTAATGTTCTTCATATACCGGTCTTGCCCTTCTTCAGATTCTACAGGGTACACAAGGCAAAGTTTGTAGCTTCAGCTGTACTAATGCAACAGTAAGTATTTTTTAAAATTCTTTGATTTGTCCCATTACCTTTCTTACAGATATAAAATAGTAAAATTGTATAGTTTTCTCATCTTATAATTTGAACTTGTGTAGATAAAGAAATTTAAAGATGCAGTAGCAAGGTATGGGAATGATGGGCGTAGCCTTGGTCCAGCAAAAGGCCTTTATGAATCTGAGCTTTTTGCTTTAGCCACAATTGGACAACTATCAAAAAATCATCCTTTGGTTCTCCACTCAAGCACTTCAAGGAAACTAAATCTGAGAAAATGGTAAAGACTAATTAAAGAAGCTACGAAGTTGTTGATGGCCTAGAATAGAAATTTGGATAGAAGGCCTAGAATAAAGAATTTCAGTAGTATTTTGAAGTAATTTTGCTTTAATTTGAGCGTATATATTGGTTAATTGTCATATGCAGGGTTGATTATTTTTAGAATAAGCCCCGCATGTATGGTCAATCTATTATTTGATCCAATACTATGATTTGGTTAAGGAGAATGGATTCCGATTGATTCTTCCTATAAATTTCTCGCTATGCCAAACAAATTGAGTCAACCATGATTTTATCTTTCACATAATTTTGTTGCCAGTTGATTAGCAAAGCTTTGCCTTAGGTCCAAGTGACAAATGTTGGAACCTTGAAGGTTTTAGAAGACAAATTCTAACACGTTCAAATTTTGTTTATCATCAAACTTCCATTTGCGCCAACAAAAAAAGCATGTTTTTAATTTTTCTTCTAAAATTCTTACTAGGAAAACTTTATAATTATTTTTCACTATTCTACTGGATAAGCGCAGAAGTAGTTGATAGTAAAAGTTATGGGGAAGAGGAAAACGTTTTGAGATAATCATGAACAACAAAAACAATGGTCTAACACCAGTAGTTGAATTAGTATAGCTGTAGAAAATTTGGGGGTGGCATGATTTTTAACTAACCAAAACATTCAAAAAAATTACAACTCAATATCAAGCTGATCGGATTGGCATTTTAGTTAACAAAATATAAAAGATCTTTACCGTCATAGCAGATTCAAAATCTTTCACAATGAGGACAGCCTTATAACCAAATGATGAAAATTTCAGCATTGCCAAAACTGCTGAACGCAAATGTCTCCAAAGGTAGCTGTAGGACCATAAATTGTCAAAAAATTATTGAGTAATCCATCAGTCAGCTTACTTGGAAACTCCTGCTCCATCAGCTATGCATCCCCACCTCACGATCCTTATAAATTTACTGAAACATACTAAAAGAATGCATCAAGAATATTGATCAGGAGATGATGCTACCATGGAGTTTATAATTCATAGATTATGGTCCAGCAGTCTATTCTTACAGATAAAAACCTCTGCATCTGATTATTTTTGGTAAAAAAGCCTTCATCATACATACGAAAGTTTATCACATGCGATGTCACTGGAGCCCAACTTATGAGAAGGCTTCAACAGATGCATCATTCGAATCTCCGTTCTTAATTGACAATCATCAGGCTTAATACCAAATGAGATATATGCGAAATATGACTGGAGAGCAAAAAAAAATGTCAAAAACAAAATGTGCCTCAGAGGTAGTGACAATTACGTATAATCATCATCTTTATATATCAAGATAATACGTGCAGACACATCACTGGCACATTTAGACAAGACAGAGAGAAACACTCACATAATTAACTCAACATGAAGGATCAATTGTTTCAGTAATAAATCCATGCAAATGAAGGACGACGCAACCCCTCAAAAATCATAGAAAAACAGAACAAGAACAAAACAGCATGCATATTTAACCGGTGGCCTTGGAGAGATAATCACAGTTATACGCATCATCTTCTTATTTCTGAATTCTGATAATATGAACCACCAAGATACAATTTCGAAATAACAATGCCAAAGGCAGCATAAGTGCAAAGTCTAAAATTTTACAAGGCCTCACTTGCTGAGATGACTGATAATAACAATCACTCAAGCTATCACTCTGTGTGCAAGGAATACAGCACTAGCAACGTCTTAACTAGACATGCAACAGTGTTTAAAGCTCACTAATTTAAGGCTGGGAAGTTCTTTATAAAGAAAGAAATGCAACTAAAAACACAGACCTATAATGTTATTCAAGCAATAAATCAATAACCACCTTTAGGTTAAAGAAACACAGCACACCTCAGGTAACAATATATAACAGGAGAGAGGAACCTATAGTGTACACTTTTACAAATAAAATAAGTCTCAAGCATCAGAGAGATTCCCATTGACAAATCATCATCCCCCAGAGGGTGCTGATGTCCCTGTCTGTTCTATCATCATTGCAAGGTCCAAATGAAAACAAGACTTTAACAACAAAAAACAGAGTAACAAGTTTTTTTCCCATCACTAGATCATATTAAAGAGTTGTTGCATGCATCAGATCAAATTCTTTATGACCTACACAACATACATTTAAAGCAATCCTCATCAACCAACAAATACAACATTACTATTATTTGGCATTGAATTGCAATGTTTACAACATTAAAAATCAATAAAGATTGAGAGGCATCCAAGGAAACAGCCATTGTGTAGAAAGTTCGCTGGCTCCAACAACTGCTTTAGTGTCTTCATTACTTCCAAATAATGGAAGAACCATGACAACTTTCAAAAAGAAAATGAACAACAAAAGGAGTAACATTTTGAAATATTCATTATATAATCAAAACAAAATCCAGCATTCCCAGATATCTAACTAGAAAGATTTTTTCTTTGGCAAAAGTACATCAGAGACCTCGATTAATTAACTTAGGATCCACTAATCAATACGATTGTATCATGAATTAAAGAGCAAAGCTAAAGTAAGGATTGCAAAAAATTTAAGAAAAATGTAAAGAATTGATAAAGCCTCAAGCCTCAGCTAAAATATATTTTCATAGTAAAATACTCAAAGTATATTTAATGCCATCATAGGCAGAGTTGAGCTGATAGTTGAAAGCAATAAGCACAATTTACCACAATCTAAGGGACCTTAAAAAAATGTGGAAGAGCACACAAATTCAACCTACGAATACCTTCTATCACTTGAACTACTCAAAGTAAAATACGCCTTCCCGATTCAAAATGTTTATCTTATTTTCCTTTTTAGTTCATTTCATTAAAAAAATTATTTACTTTTTTGTCAACTTTGTAACTACAAAGTTACAGATGGCTTTTCACAGGCATCTATTAAAGGACATTTTGATATCTTTAATTTAATTTAAGACAACAAAATTCAAAAATCTTCTTTACTTTTCTTAAACATTGTAACAAGTTAAACCAGACAAACATTTTAAAACGGAGAAAGTACCTTCTATCACTAGAATTACTCAAAGTAATTCCAGATGCTTTAAGAAAGAACATCTATCCAGTGGCATTTGCATAAAAACTATAAGAATCAAAACACAAAATTACAAAAATTAAGTACAAATAATAACGAAATGTGAAGAATTCAAAACTGAAACGGCGAGGAGAAAGATTTAGAATGTTGGTGGCTAGGGTTCTTATTCTGCAAAATGGTGTCATTTGGGTTTATATAGGTATGAATACAGATTCCGGAGGGTTTCGAAACTAGGGTTAATTTAGCACATAGGAGAAATAAATTTGCTAAGGTACCCCTGCATCTGTATTGTATTACTATTACGGGGTGCTTTTTTTCTTTGGCTTCTACTTATTTGGTTTTATTTATGAAAAATGTTCAAATTTACCCTTAAGAATATTAGATTTATTGATTCGAAGAGTCCTTGTCCGATTGATTTTCAATGGGCAGCCCATGATTTGTATACACATTCAATGTGGATTCTTACGGTTGATTCAAATATTTTCTCAGGTAATAGTTTAAACTTTAAAGTCATCTAACACTATATTTGCGTGCTATATTCTTTATGTATTCGTAATGATATACTTTTTTCTTCAATCTTTCTCATGATACACTTAATCACCAGTAATGTTGTATGCAATTGGTTTAACAATTGCCGTTCTCAT
This sequence comes from Anisodus tanguticus, assembly GCA_034509755.1. NCBI lineage: Eukaryota > Viridiplantae > Streptophyta > Magnoliopsida > Solanales > Solanaceae > Anisodus > Anisodus tanguticus. Next base: position 43,829,336 of record CM067543.1, on the reverse strand, counting down.
TGTACCCGAGAACTATGTTTCTTATTAAATATAGGATAAATTTTTAAAGAAATTGCTAGAGTAGATTCTACATTTATGTTATGTTAGAATATATCCTATGTTTCAGATTCCCTTGACAAATACTATACATGATTTAAATATATTAGCACACGTGTCTAGTCATAATTAGGATACATATTTCCCATATGTTGTATTGTATAATTATGGTAGGATTGAGACCCTTGTTAGAAAGAGATTCAACATTGTACACTTACATATATTTGTATTAATGAGAAATGCTCCACAAGAAAGATTAATACAATCTTATATGGTATCAGTAGCCAAAACTCTACAAACCTAGAAAATTCCTCCTTGGCCGCCATGACCCCCCCCCCCCCCCCCACACCCCACCACCACCACCACCACCGAAACTCACATCGACCCCTACACCCTAAAATTTTCTTGGTTTTGTTTCTCTATTCTCCTCCCCTCTAAATGGATCCTTTTGCTACTCCCACACCTTCTGACGCTTCGCTTCTACTCATGTCGTCCTTCAAACACCTCCCACAACCCTTTCTTCACCATCTTTCCATCCAGCTCTTGCCATTACAAATATCAAGAATTTCATCCCTCTCATTCTTGATCAGGAGGATGGTCAATATTGATCATGGGTGGAACTGTTTAAAATTTATGCATGTGTCTACTATGTGCTTGATCACATCGACGACTATGTTCCTCGCCCTACCGAAATTGATGACACAATATGGCGGCGTCTTGATGTTGTGGTTAAACAGTGGATATATGGCACTATATCCAAGGACCTACTTCTCATGATCATGAAATCGGGGCTTCCGCGCGTGATTTGTGGACAAGATTGGAAGAAATTTTTCAAGACAACAAGAACACTCGCGCAATGTACTTGGAAGAGCAATTCAACAACACTCGTCGGAAAATTATTTCAATATGTCAGAATATTGTAAACAGTTAAAACTAGTGGCAGACCAATTGTCAAACGTCGGATCTCCTTTTCCGAAACAAAAATGGTTTTACATTTGGTTGCAGGCCTACCAAAGGGTGAATATGACACTCTTGCCACAATAATACAGCAGGTTGACCCTCTACCTAGTTTTAACAAGGCTCGATCGCAATTATTATTGGAAGAAACACGTCGTACGAAGCAAGATGAGCACAACCAAAAAGCCTTGGCGGTTGACACATCTACACCAACCAACACCGCCGCCGGCCAACCGCCACTGTCGAAAAATAGTTAGTCGCGCCATAACAGCGGCGGCAGGGGCGGCAGAGGTCGCGATAGTGGTCGTGGCGGTAAGGGTCGCGGCAAGGGAGACAGGGGATAGCAGCCAGGACCACACCCGCAGCAGCCTAATATGTCGCCACAATTCCAGAATCCAGCAAGCACATTCCAGGCCCAGAAGTGGGCCACATACCCAGCATTCAATGCGGCCCAGAATCATGCCCCCAACCGGGTCTCTTAGGCCCAGGCCCAGCTCAGCGACAGGCTCGTTTTCAACCTCCTCAGGCCCACGTCGCTCAGGCCCTCTACCCGCAACAGCCCAGCAATCTAGACCCATCTGAGTTGGGTCAGGCTTTTAGCAATCTCAACCTACAGCAGCCCGATGAAAATTGGTACATGGATACGGGGGCCACTACTCACCTCACTCGCTCTGCAGGTAACCTTCCCAAACTATTTTGTTTAAAGCATCCTCAACATATAACTGTCGGAAATGGCCACCGCATTCCAATTCAGGGATATGGTACCACTTACACTCAACCGCCCAATCCACCATTTTCCCTTAACAATGTCCTTTATACCCCAAACATTATTAAAAACCTAATTTATGTCCGCCAATTTACTCGTAATAATTTTGTCTATATTGACTTTGACCCGTTTGGTTTTACTGTGAAGGATTTTCTTACGGGGACACCTCTTATGAGATGCAATATCACGGGGGATCTCTATCCATTCTCATCAACCTCTATTTCCAGATCATGCTCTCCCGTTTCTCTTGCCGCTATCTCTCTGTCAACTTGGCATAATAGATCTGGTCATCCACGAGCTCCAGTTTTTAAGTTTCTTAAAGCAAATAATTTTATTAAATGTAATAATCGGAAACTTGCCCAGCACTGTGTTTCTTGCTCCTTAGGCAAACATATTCGTCTTCATTTAAAATCATCGTCAAGTATTAAGTTTTCTCCTTTTGATATTATTCATGATGGTTTGTGGACGTCTCATGTTCCTAGTTCACCCTGTCATAAAATATTATATTGTGTTGTTAGATGATTTTTCTCATTATATTTGGGTCTACCTACTCAAATTTAAATCAGAAGTGTTTGCCAAATTTCTTGAGTTTCGTACTTTTATCATAACACAGTTTGAAAAATGCATAAAATCATTTTAGTGTGATAATGGTTGTGAATTCAACAATTCCATGTTTCACCGATTATGTCATAATAATGGCATGGTTTTCCGTTTCTCGTATCCCCACACGTCGCCTCAAAATGGTAAAGTAGAACGAATCATCCACACCATTAATAACATGGTTCGTACTCTCCTGCTTCATGCCTCTCTTCCTCCCTCATTTTGGGTCTATGAAGTCAAAATGGTAGAATACATTCTAAACATTTTACCTACTAGCACCCTTCATAACATGACCCCTACCGAAATTTTATACCGTCGGATCCCCTCTTATGACCACCTTCACATTTTCGGTTGCCTTTGCTACCCTAATCTTGCAGCTACCGCTCCTCACAAATTGGCACCGTGAACTACTCAGTGTGTCTTCGTAGGTTTCCCATTCAATCATAGGGGCTACATGTGCTATGACTTATCTACTCATCAGATTCACGTCTCACGTCACGTCACCTTCGATGAGACAACTTTTCCATTCGAGAATATTTAAAAATTTCATAACTCGGATTATACCTTTCTAGATGAATCGACACGTCTCCAGTCATACTCCACGAGCTTCCTCGATCTATCGATGCTACCACTGTAACGCCACTACAACTGCCCATTGCTACTGTTCCAGTACCACCCACCATTGCTACAATTTACGTGCCACCCCCTCTCACCACCGCTACAGTTCCAACGCCCCTGCTGCCATCCCCCAACCCAGCCCCGACGGTACCACCATCTTCTGTGCCCTTTACACCGTACGTCGTCAACCCAATCAACACCTCTGACCTTGTACCCAGTCGCAACAGTAATCCGATTCCATCCCCGACACCTACCGCACCACCTACCTCGAACCCAACTTCTCCTCACCAACACCCAGTCGACCTAACTCATACAACCCCGATGACCCAAACATTGTTAGGACCCAAGTCAGTCACCAACAAACCCGACACTGATATCGCACCCTACAACATCAACCCCCAGATCTCGACGACCCCTACCCCTTCGCCATCAGCCATCAACAACACCCCTACCCCAATCCACTGTATCGCAACCCGTGCCCAACACTATATTTTCAAACCCAAAGTCCACTTCAATTTGTCCATCCAAATAGTGACACCCATTCCCAAAAACCCAAAATTAGCCAAACTAGACCCCAATTGGAATGCGGCCATATGTGAGGAATTTAATGTTTTAACGAAACAACACACTTGGGATTTGGTCTCTCGACCGGATGGGTGAATGTGATCCAGTGCATGTGGCTTTTTCGTCACAAATACAGAGACATTGGTGATTTAGAGAGGTACAAGGCACGACTTGTGGCTAATGGCACTAATCAACATAAGGGCATTGATTGTGGAGAGACATTCAGTCCGGTTGTTAAACCGGCCACCATTCGCACGGTTCTGAGTATTGCTATGGGTAAGCACTAGCCTATTCATCAGCTTGATGTGAAAAATGTGTTTCTACATGGGATTTGAAAGAAACAGTTTATATGCATTAACCTCCTGGTTTTGTCCATTCAGTCGCCCCTCTGTATGTATGTCGTCTTCGTAAGTCACTGTATGGCTTGAAACGGGTCCTTCGATCATGGTATGATCACTTTGCACAGTATATTTTGCAGATTGGATTTGTATACAGCAAGTGTGATAGTTCTCTATTCATTTTTCATCGAGGTAGTAGCACTGCTTACTTATTATTGTATGTGGATGATATCGTGCTCACTCCCTCATCTAAGTTGTTAAAAAATGAGATTATTGCATGGCTCAAAACAGAATTTGCTATGGCTGACTTGGGGAAGTTGAGCTACTTTTGGGTATTTCAGTGACTCGATCTGCAGATAATATGTTTCGTTGTCAGCGCAATTATGCAGAGGAGATTGTGTACAGAGCTAAAATGGGATTTTGCAAGATCATGACTACTCTAGTTGACTCTAAATCAAAGCTCAGTGCTTTGGATGGTGATCCGGTGTCAAATCTCACTCTTTACAGGAGTCTCGCATGTGCACTACAGTACCTCACTTTCACCAGGCCAGATATTGCTTACGTTGTTCAGCAGGTATGCTTATTTATGCATAGCCCAGGGAGCCTCACTTTAATGCCCTCAAACGTATCATTCGATATGTTAAGGGCACATTTGACTATGATTTGCATCTATATCCATCATCCCCGTCCGGGTTGTTAGCATATACGGATGCTGATTGGGCAGGTTGTCCGGACACGCGGCGATCCACCTCAGACTACTATGTGTTTTTTGAAAATACATGGTATTCTTGGAAAAATATTTTAACCCAAATATACATGATATTTTTACAAAAATATATTTATATCATAAATATACATGGGTTTTTCTCAACAGAAAAATGTGTTCTATGTAACATATTTATCCCGTAATATGCAAATGTTACCTTTATATCCCATAAATTTATATATAAAATAATACAACTGTTGGATGAAAAATGAAAAATGACAAATGCATCAAAGGTAAAAGTTAACATTAACTACTTATTTTGGTATAAGAGGAGAGAGAAAGGGAAATACATAATAATATGGGATTAAAAATGAATCCTTAATTAGTGGAACTTACTTTTACTTAACCGTATGGATTTTTTTTTAAACATATAAAAAATTAATAAAACCTGCTATTTTTGTGGAACACTTATAATAATGCTAATTATATGCTTAGCTTTAAAATCGTGACAAACGGTATCATTTTCTCTTCTTCTTTTTTTTAATTTAAGGTCTCCATAAAATTTAGTGTTAATCTTCATCACTTGAAACAGTTCTTGCCAGGTAGGCAAACAGACGCCCGTAGTATGTGAAGTATGTTCTTCTTTGTTCCTGTTTTTTTCCTTTTTCCATTTGAATAATAATCAAGGGTGGCTCATTAAAGTTAGTCGCCTAAGCTTATGTTTTTATTATACTTTTATTTTGTATTATAGTATTCTCTAACTTTATGTAGTAATATTATTGATAATATTTATAGTAGTAAGAATTAATTTAAGTTAATAAGATGTTAATCATTTATTTGCAATACAATCTGTTGGATGATGTTGTATAAGATTTTATTTACTAATATGAAGATATGAGTCGTTTAATTCAAAATTCTAAAATATTTCTATTATAAAGAGTAGACAATTTTTCTTTTTTTCTTTTTCTTATAAGGTTTTTTTAATCTACTTTTATTACAAGTTTTAATAGTATCTAAGTGAAAATAAAATTAGAAAGTTCACTATTAACTAATTTTTGGGTTTTCAGGCCTAAAGCAAAAGCTTTACCCTGCACCCTTGAGCCACCCCTAATAATATTTGTTACACCTTGAACCCTTTCAGTTGCAGATATGAACTAATGGGAAGGTCGTTTTTCCATCGTATGTTCGGAGAGCATGGTGAGCTTATTGATTATCTCGAATACTGAAGAGGGTATTATCAGAGTCTACGACAAAATGGACCTTGAGCAGCATGTATAATGATCATTTCATGTTAAAGATTTATCGTGCATCACGCGATTGTAAAGCACATTGATGGTTTAAGTGATTATTTTAGAAATATACTGTCAACATAATTAAATGAGACCAAAATGTTCATGTATATATATAAAAATCTAATTGATCCTATATAAAGAAGATGAGAAACGAAAAAAAAAAAAAAAGAGCACGACGACTTGCTTAGCCCCTTCTAACCTCACACGTTTAAAGTTGCTTATATAAATATCTTTCACCTCTTAAAATTCAAATCATTTATCTATTTTTACCTCAGAGAGAATTTGTGTATAAAAGAATCCAACAATCTCAAATTATAATTGATAAATGTTTTAGACAAAATTTAAACTTTTTACATTAAGATCAAGACACGCACACATTATATAGAGTAAAAACAACATTTACAAAGCAAATTATAATATATATCTTGCGAAAAAAATACTCAATCTCAAATTATAATTAATAATTATTTGCGATTTTGAAGCATCATAAGGGAAACCATATGCTCTTAATCTTAATAAACAATCACTACTACCTGCTATGTAACATAGTTGTTGCTTCATTGAATTTGCTTCACTAATAGGCTCACGCTTCGACTTTAATCGTTATGGACTAGTACCACACTAGAATTTGCAGCAGCACCATGCATTCCATGCTGATTAATATGGGACTGTAACTGAGTAGCATCACCAAGTCCCACTGCAGATCATTCTCGAAGTCACACCTTCCCCACTCTTTTTACCTGCTGATTAGTCATGTTTCTTCGACTGTAGAAGAGTTGTAGCAGACTGGTCTATAGTTCTGTCACCTGGGGTTGAGATATGAGTTTCTTGATGCTCAGAAACCTTAACTACTTAAGTACCAAAGGCTGCTTTCGGTTGGTTTCATAATGGGGTTGTTCACTACAAGCTATCAGCGCTCAGCTTTTTCTAATTAAAAGATAAGAGCCTTCTTTCGAAGTTACGAGGTCATTTTATTGAGTTCCTTCGGCACGGTGTTTTCAAGCACCCTAAATTATGATACAATAAATAAATAAAGTTTCTTCTTCTAATTGCAAATGCCAAAAAAAAGGAGCTTTGCACACAAAAATGTTTATACCTTCCATCAGCTTCCTTCCTTTCCATAGAAGAAAAAACACAAATTCCATAAAGCCAGAACAAAATACTAGTTATCTATACTCCTCAAACTTGAATGTCTATTTTGTATAAGCCCAAACTTCTTGGACTCATCTTCAAGCAAAGCCACACTGCACTCATAATTAGTAGAGCATATATGCAGATGGAGTAGCCATTAGCTTTCCCCTTGATAATTCACATTGATTCAACACTTCTTGGCATAGTCTTCTTATATGCCGGTAAGACCACACGTTTTTCTTCATTAAGTATATAGAATTGTAAAGGCATGAGTCATAGGAGACTTACTGTTTTGGAAAACGAAGTGTTTTGAAAACGGAAGTTTTTCATCAATAATTTCATTTTCTTGATTGTCCTTCCCATTCAATTGTGATGGAATATACACCGTATATTCATTTGATATTATTAGTGATCTTGTACATCTGTAATTATGGTAGTAATATTTTGTATTAGAAAAATGTATATTTGATTTTCGTAATTATAAGCTAGGTTTACTATTGTATATCATGTATATAAACCAATTACATTAATAAAAATAATCAAGGGATTATTTTCTTTCATGGTATCAGAAGTCTAGGGCAAAAAAATTTTTTTTCCTTCTCCACTGGTCTTCCGCCGCCCTAACACTCTCGGCCGTCCCTTCTTCTTCTTTTTTTTTCTTTCGATCCAAACCCTATTTTTCTTTTGTTTCCCAATCATGTCTACCACAAAGAATGTCTTTCATCCTGCCATTGCAGTCTCCAACATCAAGAATAACATCCCTATTGTCCTTGAAATGGAGAACGTCCAATACGCAACATGGACAGAACTTTTTAAAATTCACGCAAGGTCTCATAGAGTCCTCCATCACATCATCAAACCAAAAAGGGAAGGAGAAGGTGCCTTCCACCGATGATGAAATAGAGTTGTGGGAAACTCTTGATGCTACAGTCCTCCAATTGATATATTCCACCATATCTACGGACCTCTTACAGACAATTATCTAACCCAACGCCACGACAATGAAAGCTTGGAATAGGTTGCGTGATATATTCCAAGATAACAAAAATTCTTGTGCCGTAACCCTTGAGCAGGAATTCTCTCACATAAATATGGAGGATTTTCTTAATGCCTCAGCCTATTGTCAAAGGCTCAAGGAGTTATCGGATCAACTCAAGAACGTCGGCGCACCCGTCACAAATGATCGTCTCGTTCTTCGTATATTTGCAGGCCTCTCTGAGGCGTATAATGGGGTTGGAACTCTTCTTCGCCAAAGAAATCCTCTCCCGCCGTTCTACCAAGCACGTTCCATGCTCACCTTAGAAGAAGCAGGGTTGGCTAAAAAGGCTGCAACCGGAGCCAATTCCGTCATGATGGTGGCCACATCCCACGAAACTGAGGACTCTCAATCATTCTCCGAAAATTATGGTCAAAACCATAACAATGGGGGTGGCAAAAAGGGTCAAAACCGTGGAAAAAACCGCGGTGGCGGACGTGGCGGTGGCAAGGGTGGTGACCGCGGCAGAAATGGTGGCGACAGTGACGGACGTGGAGGCGGCAGTGGCGGCCAGCAGGGGGATGAACCACAGCTCCCCCGGCAACAGGTTTGGGCCGCTGGTCAGTGGCCAGGGGGCCTACTTTGGGGCAGTGGCCCATGCCGCCCTGCCCGTTCCCATCACCAAATTGGGCCAAGCCTAGAGGACAACATCGGCAGCAGCAAGGCCAGACTGGGCCTTGGAATAACTAGACCTGGCAGCAGCCTGGCCTGCTTGGGCTTCGGCCTCAACAAGCTTTCACTGCTGCGGGCCTACTCTTTGACCCACACGGATATCGAGGCGGCAATGCATACACTTGGGTTAAATCCTCCGGATACAAATTGGTACGTGGACACCGGTGCTACTTCTCATATGACATCCGCGCCAGGTAATCTCTCGTCTTATTTCAATTTGAGTAAAAATCGTGGCATAATTATTGGTAATGGTAATTCAATTCTGATTCGTGGTTATGGTCACACAAATGTGTCTCCCCGAACCCACCTTTAGCCTTGAAAATGTCCTTCATGCTCATCACTTAATTAAAAATTTGGTGTATGTTCGTAAATTTACAACTGATAACTCAGTTTCTGTTAAATTTGACCCTTTTGAATTTTCTGTGAAGGATTTATGGATGGGGATACATCTAATGAGATGTAATAGTCTATGCGAGCTCTATCCCATCACCACCATAATCACCACTAATTAAGTCACACCGTCAACGTTTGTCACTTAAGCACCTTCCTTATGGCATGCGCGGTTGGGTCATCCGGGAGCGTCTGTTTTTCTTCCTTAAAAATAATAAATTTATTGAGTGTAATAGTTCTCGTTAGTACTAATGTTTATCCTTATTGTCATCTTGGGAAACATGTTAAATTGTCGTTTGTTGCTTCCAATTCTAGTACTTTATTGTCATTTGATATTATTCATAGTGATCTTTGGACATCCCCTGTTTTAAGCTCTACCGGTCACCGTTATTATGTGTTATTTTTGGATGATTATTCTATTTTTTGTGGACATTTCTGTTATCTAAAAATTCTCAGGTTTATTTCAGATTCCTATCATTTAGAGCATTCATCCGTACACAATTTGAACGGAAAATTAAGAATATTCAATGTGATAACGGAAGGAATTTTGATAATGTGCCATTTAGAGAATTTTGTAAGGTTAATGGTATATCTTTTCGATTTTTATGTCCACATACGTTGTCACAAAATGGGAAAGCCGAAAGAAAAATCTGAATTATTAATAATATTGTTCGTACATTACTAGCCCATGCATCATTACCACCTTCATTTTGACACCATGCATACAAATGGAAACTTACCTCCTTAACATACTCCATAGCAAAGGATTAGCATATCAATCCCCACTCAAAATTCTTTATCAAAAAGACCCTTCGTATTCTCATCTTATGGTGTTTGAGTGTTTATGTTATCATCTATTCCCCTCCACCACCATTAACAAACTTCAAGCCCGCTCTACCGCTTGTGTGTTTCTGGGGTACCCATCTAATCATCGTGGTTACAAATATTTTGATTTATCCTCTAATAAAATTATCATTAGTCGCCATGTGATTTTTGATAAAACTCAATTTCCGTTTGCTAAGTTGCATAATTCCGAGTCCAAGTCTTATGATTTTTTTATGATGGCTATCACCGTAGGTGGTCCACTATTTGGTCCAGCCCAATCCTCAGAATCTGGACCAGCAAGCACGGTCTAGCCAAATTCCTGCTAGCCCAACACCCCATTGTCTAAATTTTCTGCCAGCAAGCCCACTGCCTGCTGGCCCAATTGGTCACAGTCTATAGCATCTGCCAGCAGGCCCAAATCGTCCCTCCCCTCTCAGTCCAGTCCATCCGCGGCGGGCCCACGCCTCTTTGGACCAACTTTGTCCCTCCCCTCTCGGTCCGGTCGATGCTCGCAAGCATGCCCACTGCCTGTTGGCCCAACAAATTCCAGCCTCCAACCGGCCCAGTTCCTCCCAACCCAAACCAATACTGACATTACTACACTGACCCATGTCCAACCCACTTCTATTCCGAGTCAAGGGCTCGTTACTCGTAGTCAACAAGGTATTTTTAGACTAAAATGACAATTTAATCTCAACTCTAATGGCACTAAATCACCCCTACCACGTAATCCCGTGCCTGCCCTTCGTGACTCGAATTATAAAATGGCTATGGATGATGAATATAATGCTCTTATTGAAAATAAGATGTGGGAGTTGGTGCCCCGTCCGCTTGGTGTCAATGTGATTCGTTTTATGTGGTTTTTACTCATAAGGAAAAATCTTATGGTTGTTTTGAGAGGTATAAGGCCCGTATTATAGGTGATGGCAAAACTCAACAGGTTGGCATGGATTGTGAAGAGACATTTAGTCTGGTGGTTAAACCGGAAACTATTCGCATTGTTCTCATTCTGGCTCTCTCAAAAGCATGTCCCATTCATCAGCTGGACGTGAAAAATGTGTTCTTACACGGTGAACTCAAGGAAACTGTATACATGCACCGTGGGACCCCGATTATCCTAACCATGTGTGTTTGCTGAAGAAGTCCTTGTATGAGCTAAAACATGCCCATCGGGCCTGGTACAAAAGGTTTGCAAATTATGTATCTACTCTTGGGTTTTCTCATAGTAGGTCTTATCATTCTCTGTTCAACTACTATCACGGTACTTCTATGGCATACATTCTGTTATATATGGATGATATTATATTGATTGTTTCCTCTGACAAACTGCGTAAGTCTGTCATATTCATTCTCAGCTCCGAATTTGCTATGAAGGACTTGGGGCCGTTGAATTATTTTTTGGGTAGTGTTGTCACTTGTATGCTGGTGGTCTATTTCTCTCTCAGAGGAAGTATGCAGCAAAGATTATTAAACGCGCTGGCATGTCATCCTGTAAGTCATCTCCTACTCCGATTGACACTAAATCGAAGTTGAGTGCCACTTCTAGTACACCATACGAGGATCCCTCCCACTATCGTAGTCTTGCGGGGGATCTTAAATATCTCACATTTACGAGGCCCGATATTACTTATACAGTGCAAGCAGGTGTGTTTATTCATGCATGATCTGAGGGAAGAATACATGCACGCTCTCAAACGTATTGTGTGTTACATTCAGGGCACTCTTGATTACAGTTTACACATATATCCATCATAAGTATCTACTCTCATGTCTTATACAGATGCTGATTGTGGTGGATGTCCAAATACCAGACGTTCGACATCTGGTTATTGCATGTTTCTTGGTGATAATTTGGTCTATTGGTCGGCTAAACGCCAGGCTACTTTGTCGCGATCAGTGTGGAGGTCGAATATCGAGGGGTAGCCAATGTGGTGTCTGAGTCCTGTTGGTTGCGTAACCCCCTCTTAGAGCTTCATTTCCCTATTCGCAAAGCTATATTGGTCTACTGCGATATATCTCTCGAGGAATCCTGTCCAAAATCAACACACTAAACATATCGAGATAGATATTTACTTTGTTCGCGAAAAGGTAGCTCGTGGACAAGTACGTGTCTTGCATGTCCCCTCACGTTATCAAATTATTGACATATTTACTAAGGCCTTCCCTTAGTTTTGTTTGAAACTTTTAGGGATAGTCTCAGCGTATGACAACCGCCCGCTATGAATGTGGGGGTGTGATAGAATATACACTGTATATTCCTTTGATATTATTAGTGATCTTGTACATCTGTAATTATGATAGTAATCTTTTGTATTAGGAAACTGTATATTTGATTTCCGTAATTATAGACTAGGTTTACTATTGTATATCATGTATATAAACCAATTACATTAATGAAAATAATCAAGAGATTATTCTCTTTCAAATTGAGTAATTATTTAGGCAGTTGTATTTTTTTTTTAATATTCTTAAATGTCTTTCCCTTTTAATTGAGCAATGAATGTGGACAATTATAAACTCATTGATAGTGTGATTTTAATTTTCAAGAAATATTTAAAGAGAAATATAAAAGAAAAATGTCAAAAAATTCACAAAAAGATACTTAAGAATATTAAACATAGAGAAGTATCACGTTACCTTATCTGTGAGATGATATTAATCTCCCTTGGGGAGTCTTTCATTAATATCAAGGTATATATAGAGTACAATATTCATCCTTTGTACAATAGGAATCTTAAGCCTATACAAAAGAGGAATCCTAGTCTTACCATAATTATATTTACACAATATATGGAAATATTCTAATTATGGGTGGGGAATATATTGTTTCCTATATTTACACGTTTACACACACCCTCAGTCGGAGCGGGAGGAGGCCGGACGCTAAGACTGGATCTGAAGTCAAGAAATAACTGTCTGGGAAGTCCTTTGGTAAATATGTTTGCATACTGATAGGATGATGGAACATGTAACACTCTGACATGGCCTAACGTAACTTTCTCACGAACAAAGTGTAGGTCTATCTCAATATGCTTGGTTCGCTGATGTTGAACCGGATTATGAGAAAGATAGATGGCAGAGATGTTATCACAATACACAATAGATGCCTGACGCAAAGGACACCGAAGGTCTAACGAGTAAATTTCGAGCCAACAAATCTCGGCCTACTACATTTGCAACGCCTCTCGTGCTCGGCCTCAAGACTTTGGAGCGAGATAGGGTAGCCTGTCGCTTGGCGAGACCAAGAAATCGATTATCCCCTAAGAAAACACAAAAGCCGGAGGTGGAGCGTCGCGTGTCCGGACACCCCGCCCAATCTCGCATCCGTATATGAAAGCAACTGTTCGGTGCAAAGGGGTATAGGTGCAAACCATAATCAAGAGTGCCCTTAATGTATCGAATGATACGCTTAAGAGCGAGTGAAATGAGACTCCCAGGGGCATGCATGAATAAGCACACCTATTTGAACAAAGCATAAGCTATGTCCGGCCCGGTGAATGTGAGATGCGAAGTGCACTGCAAGGCTCCTATACAGAGTACGATCAGAGACTGGAGCACCATCCATAGCACTGAGCTTAGATTTGGAATCAACTGGAGTAGGCACCTCTTTGTAGTTCGCCATCTTAGCCCTGTACACAATCTCTTCGCATACTTACGCCGACACAAGAACATATGATTGGCAGACCCTGGTCACTGATATCCCCAAAAAGTAACTCAGCTTCCCCAAATCAGTCATTGCAAATTCGGACTTGAGCAAGACAATAATCTCATTTTTCAATCCATCGGAGGAGGCAGTAAGAACAATATCATCCACGTAAAGTAATAAGTAAGCAGTGCTACTACCTCGATGAAAAATGAAAAGTGATGTATCACTCTTGCTGCATACAAACCCAAACTGTAAGATATACCTGGAAAAACGATCATACCACGCACGGGGGGCCTACTTCAGGCCATATAGTGACTTACGGAGATGGTACACATAGTGAGGAACTGCTGGATGGGTGAACCCTGGTGGCTGATGCATGTAGAATGTCTCTTTCAGATCCCCATGTAAGAATTCATTATTCACATCAAGCTGATGGATCGGCCAGTGTTTGCCCATGGCAATGCTCAAAACTGTGCGGATGGTAGCCGATTTGACAACCGGGTTGAAGGTCTCACCACAATCAATGCCCTCCTGTTGATTTGTGCCATTAGCCACAAGACGGGCCTTATACCTCTCAAGATCCCCATTGTCTCTGAATTTGTGACGAAATAGCCACATACAACGAATGACATTCACCCCCTCAGGTCTAGGTACTAGATCCCACGTGTGCTGTTTAGTTAAATCATTGAATTCCTCATACATAGCCGCATTCCAATTAGGGTCTTGTTTGGCCAATTTTGGTTCTTTGGAAGTGGAGAGATGGTTTGGGCAGACAAGTTGAAATGGACTTTGGGTTTGAAGATTCCATGCTTTGAACGAGTTTCCATTGGATGGGTAGGGACGGTGGGTAGCGGAGTGGTGTCGAGACGGGGGTAAAGTCGGATAAGGAGAAGGTGGGGGCGAAGCCGTCGGAGGCGCCGCAACTCCTGGATCGAGAGTCACGGCGCTAGAAGGTTGACAGGCTTCTCTGAAGTTTGGGCGCTGCGGCGCCTCATCACAGGGTCGCGGCGCTGTCGACGGTGTTTCAAACGATTGCTCTCTGGAAATCAGGCGCCTCTCCTCGAGGCCGCGGCTCTGACGACAGAACAGAGGATGTGAGTTGTTCGATTATGAGGGGAGAGATGGCAGACTAGTCAAGAAATTAGTAGTCCTGTTTTTGGAATTTTGGAAGATTCAAAAACGGGAATGTGGTCTCGTCGAATGTGACGTGACGAGATATGTGGATCTGATGAGTTGACAAGTCATAGCATAGATAGCCCCTATGGTTCGGCGGGAATCCTAGAAAGACACATAGAGTGGACCTAGGAGCGAGCTTGTGAGGGGCGGTGGAGCTAAGGTTGGGATAGCACAGATAACCAAAAATCCGTAGATGATCATAACAGGGGATTCTATAGTAGAGGATTTCGGTAGGGTCATATTGTGAAGAGTGCTAGTAGGGAGAATATTTAGAGTGTATTCTGACATTTTAGCAGCATAGATCCAGAAGGGTGGAAGGAGGGAGGCATGAATCAATAGGGTGCGAATCATATTGTTAATGGTACGGATGATTCTTTCAGCTTTACCGTTTTGTGGTGAGGTGTGAGGGCAGGAGAAGTGAAAGACCATGCCATTATTGGTACAAAAGCGGTGAAACATAGAGTTATTGAATTCATGACCATTATCGCACTGAAATGATTTTATGCCTTTTCCAAATTGTGTTTGAATGAACTTGCGAAACTCAAGAAATTTGACAAACACTTCCGATTTAAATTTAAGAGGGTATAACCAAATGTAGTGTGAAAAATCATCAAGCAACACAAGATAGTATTTATGACCGAGAGAACTAGAGATAGGAGATGTCCATAAATCGGCATGTATGATATCAAAATGAGCAAATGTAACACTAGTAGATGATTTAAACGGAAGACGAATATGTTTGCCTAAAGAGCAAGAAACACAATTTTGGGCAAGTTTCCCATTACAAGCAATGAAATTGTTGCCTCTAAGAAAATTAAAAACTGGGACTCCTGGATGACCAAGCTTATTATGCCAAGTTGAAGAAGAAACAACCGCTAGAGTGACGGGAGAGCAAGATCTGGCAGCGGAGGTGGAAGTGAATGGATAGAGATCCCCCGTGCTATTGCATCTCGTAATAGGTGTCCCCGTATGAAGATCTTTCACAGTAAAACCAAAAGGGTCAAAATCTACAGAGACATAATTATTACGAGTAAATTGGCGGACAAATATGAGGTTCTTAATCATGTGTGGGGCATATAGGGTGTTTTTTAGGGAGAATGATGGATGGGGAGGTTGTGTGTATGAGGTACCATAACCCTTAACTGGAATGGGTTGTCTATTACCAACTGTAACATATTGATGATGCTTTAAACTAAACAGTTTAGGAATAGTACTGCAGACCGGGTGACGTGAGATGTGGCGCCGAGTCCATGTACCAAGTATTGTCGTCGTTGCATAGAGAGGGTGATGAACGCCCGACCCAACTCGGTGGGTGTCATGCCGGAGGAGGGTTGCGGGACCGACCTTGCATGAAGTGGGCTTCTTTGTGGGGGTTGGGCGGGAGCGGGGCCTAACAAACCGGGGTAAGAATACGGATTGTATGGTCGTTGTACCGGAATGGACTTGGCGCCGTGGCTCGAATCGGGGCGCCGCGGCTCGCACTCGGGCGTCGCGCGCCGTAGACAACCGCCGAGGAGCCGCGGCCCGGTTGTTCTGCGATCTCTGTTGCCGTTCGCTTGTTGGTTACGTTGACCGCGACCTTGCCACGACCACGACCTCCTCTACCGCCGAGGCCTTTTCCACCCTTGCCGCCGCGCGCCCCGCCATTGTTGGGAGTTGTCCGGTGGCGTCGATCTTGGGGTTGCGTGTCGACGCTAACACCGCCGGGCGTGCTCATCCCGCTTAGCACGACGGGTTTCTTCGAGCAACAATTGTGAGCGAGCTTTGTTAAAACTCGGTAGCGGATCGCTGTTGAATTGTGGTGGCCAAAGTATCATATTCGCCCTTAGTAAGGCCGAAATCATTTGTAGCACCGTTTTATCGTCGGTGACGGGCGTGCCGATGTTGGAGAGTTGATCCGCTAGAAGTTTAAGGCGCTTGCGTACTCGAGACATTGGAGAAGTTTTTAAGACGTGTTTTGTTGAAGCTGTTCTTCCAAATACACGGCACGATTGTGCTTGTTGTCCGAAAAATTTCCTCCAAACGATTCCACAAGTCAAGGGTCGTGGAGTCGGATTTCATGATAGTAAGGAGCAAATCCCGAGAGATACTACCATATATCCATTGTTTGACGCGGTGTCGAGACGATGCCGGATAGAATCATCAACCTCCGTAGGGCGCGGAATAGTGTCATCAATATGGTCAAGCACGTTATAGAGACATGCATGATTGTGAAAAAGTTCAACCCGGGGAGAATCTTTTGGTTGTTTTCTTGATCAAGAACAATGGGAATATGGTTCTTGATGTTGGAAACAGTAAGGGCGGGATGAAACGGGGGTGATGACTTTGTGGTGGGATTTGTGGAGGTAGAGGCGTCAGAAAGTGTGGAAGAATCAGGGATAGTCATTTAGAGAAGAGAAGAAAGAAAGAACAAAATCCGAAAAACAAGAAGAAAATTCGGGAGGGCCGCGACGTAGGAGAGGCAGCCGACGGCTGTGGAAGAGAAAGGTTTTTAGGGTTTTGTTTATTTGGCTCTTGATACCATGCATGTCGATTTATGGACATCTCCTATCTCCCTTGGGGAGTCTTTCATTAATATCAAGGTATATATAGAGTACAATATTTATCATTTATACAATGAATTCTAAGCCTATACAAAAGATGAATCCTAATCTTACCATAATTATATTTACACAATATATAGAAAATATTTTAATTATGGGTAGGAATATATTGTTTCCTATATTTACACGTTTACATTATCTATACCTAACTTTATCATATAAATAGATTTGTCATTTCGATACAGGAAAGAATTCACTGTCATATTTCGTGTCGAATATGTCTTTCATCAAACTCTTTTCCATCTTTACTATGATATTTGCTACGGTAGAGCCGCGTATTTAAATAGAAGATCGAAATTTACCTCTCTAACAAATTAGTTTATACATAGCTTCTACAATAATTGAAGCATGCACTAATCATATACCCTTGGACGTTTGAAAAAAGGTTCAAAATATTTTACTTCCATTTATTCTTAAGTGGTGTACTCTAAAATAGTACCCTATAAAATTTGAGTCTCTGAGTCTCAATTGAAGACGAAAGATTGACTCGCTTACTTAGAATTCCATCATTATTTTAAAGCAAATGTAGTTTATGTTCTCTGTGAAATTTTACTATTTTATACTATCAATATAGATGATTTAATTGTATCATTCTAAATTCTAAAACAATAATCATCGGGAAATATTCATAAATATACTAATAAAAGTGATTAATTTCAAGACGCCTAATTCAAACATTAAATTACAATTTGTACCGCCAAAACGATTTATATATACTGGATACCCAAATCCTTCTCAATTCGCATATCCTAAATATTAGGTTTATCGTTGTTTTGATGGTCAGCCCACCACCACCGCACCGTAGACCCCGCTTCTCCCCCCCCCCCCCCCTTCCCAAATACCTCAAGAAAATGAGATCTGAAATTTTAGACTTTAGATATATAGGTAAATTTAAAAATACATGTTTGAAGTTATGGACGGACAATCTTAACTTCAGACATTAAGCTCAAACTTATATCTAACCTTAGACATACATATTTGAAGCTTGTTTTGGCAAAACCAGATTCAGACCTATACATCTGAAGTTATTTTTGAAATTTCATACATGTGAATCTAAAATTGATTTTAAGCGATTGAAGTTATAAAAATTCATAAACTTTTACTGTACTTTAAGTTACAGTTTTGAAATCGGCTATCTGCGCCACTTCGGCCTATCCCTAGATAATGGATAACCATTTAGGTTCATTCGTACAAATGACCATATTTTGGGGGTGTCCTTTAATTTTTCGTCCTTCAAATTTGAGTTCTTTAACATTTCCCTTTTATTATTTTTTGGCGCAGTATAATTAGAATTTCGCACGTCATAATTAGTATTATATCTTCGACATATTTATCATCATAACCCACAGATTATGCCGGATCCGCCATAACTGTCAACACTCAAATAATATGAAAAAGACATAATTTCATATTTGGCGGGCATAATTAGCGTTTAATTTCAATATATGTATCATAACATCCACATAAACTATGTCAGATAATGCAAAATTTGCAACACTCAACATAATTTAAAAAATTACTATAAAATTATGCCGCATAACTTAATTTCTATATAATTTATGCGTGCGAGGCAAAATTTCAGTTTTCGAAGAAAAAATATTATATAGATTATTCATTGCGAAGTAAATCTGAATATTTTTATAAAATAAATAGCAGGAGGAAAAATTAAAGACCACAAATATGAAGGCCAAAAATTAAACACCAGTGCAAAAAAAAAAATGAATAAGTGGGACAGGCTCACCTTAAGTGGGCTTGTAATTGGAGGAGTCCAGTCGGTTATCGGTTTAGTGAGACTCCCATCATTTATAGGCATGAAAAAAAGTTTGAAATTTGGTGAACGTTTGCTCATATGTGCTTTAGAGCTTCTCGACTAAATCAGCTTAATGAAAGACGATGAGGGAATTTATCTTTATCATAAACTCTGTAAGGAAGTGAGGGCGATAACAAGCACAAGTATGAAACAATCTTTAAAATAAAATTGCAACAAATTATAAAAGAAAACTACGTAAAAAAAAAGAAATATAAGAGTTCAAGGAATAGTTTTAATTCACTTGTAAGTAAACTTTTGAACCCGATATTAGAGTTATAATTTATACTAGTAAAACTCCATTTTGTATCACTTTAGGTATATAATTTCCTTAATTTGTCTATTATTATTTGCATTCCCATATGTACTATATATTTATTTTATGAAATTCGAACCTAAACTTTGTTCATTCACTAAAAAATATTCTCTCCATCTATCATTCTTTCACTATCTGCGGTCTCCTAGGAAATAAATACTTGGGATTAACCAAATGTCACATTCTTATTGGACGAGAAGAGATTCCAGTTGGCATGATCTTTCACATTCTTTTACCTACATGGCAAATATTTGCACAGAGATAAGGATAAGAGACATTCCTTCTCATTGGCTACTCCCAAATTCACAAACCCAATCCCAGCCATTGATTTTCCTATAATCTTGCAACCAACAGATTGAACCATGGCCATAAATACAATCATAACATTCAAATAGAAACACAAAACATATAATTTTAGTCTCACATTTCCAATGGCCACTGTCACAACACAAGCCTCCGCCGCTGTCTTCCGGCCATCCGCCTCCAAGACAAGGTTCCTCAGTGGATCATCTGGTAAACTAAACAGAGAGGTGTCTTTTAAACCATCAACTTTATCTTACAACTCATTCAAAGTTGAAGCCAAGAAAGGTGAATGGCTTCCAGGCTTAGCCTCTCCTACTTACCTTAATGGCAGGTATGTACATTCTACATCACATTTTTCTTTAAAAAAATGACTAGTTATGCATAATATGAGTAAACTAATGACGATATATATAATGTAGAAATGTTACACAGTAAATAATACTACTCCCTCCGTCCTAATTTATGTAGCAGTGTTTTACTAGGCACAAAGTTTAACGGGAAGACTTTTTGAAATTTTGTAATAAAAAATAAATGATTGTAATTTATGTAGCTATAAATCATCTCATTAAGATAAAATATTGAAGTTTAAAGTTAAATTGTTTCTAAATAAGGATGTATGACATTTCTTTTTGAACAGACTAAAAAAAAAAATATGACAGGTAAATTGGTCAAATGAAATAATATAGAAATTGCCTGTGTTAATTAAGGGCATTCTTGTCTTTACATTCTCTTACATATTTAATTCTTGCTAATTGATAATATTCTTAATACACATTGTCTCGTAAAAAAATAATATATAGATTTTCGCATTAGTTGTGACTGATAGAGATTATGTTACAAACCAAATGTTATAGGAGTATTAGTTATGTGAAATTTTACACTAAAAACTATTTTTTGTTTGTTTGTACTGTTGACTAAATGACCCCTAATTGTTGTAGTCTTGCTGGTGACAATGGTTTTGATCCACTGGGACTCGCCGAGGACCCAGAGAACTTGAAATGGTTCATTCAGGCCGAGCTAGTGAACGGTCGATGGGCTATGTTGGGTGTTGCTGGTATGCTACTGCCTGAGGTTTTCACGAATGCTGGACTCCTTAACGTACCAAAATGGTACGATGCTGGAAAATCCGAGTACTTTGCATCTTCATCAACATTGTTCGTGATTGAGTTCATCTTGTTCCACTACGTCGAAATTAGACGTTGGCAAGACATTAAGAACCCAGGAAGTGTGAACCAAGATCCTATTTTCAAGAGCTACAGCTTGCCTCCTAATGAAGTTGGTTACCCTGGTGGTATTTTCAACCCACTCAACTTTGCACCCACATTGGAAGCCAAGGAGAAGGAAATTGCAAATGGTAAGTCCCTAATTAACACAAATTAGAGGTTTTCTTTATCCCGTTTAACTTCTATCCACTGACAGTATAACATAATTTTTACACTATCAGATCACTTATAAGATTCAGTAACATGAAAATTATTAAAAGGACATGCTATAATAGGTTAACATACACCGATACTATTTTTAGTGTAGATAAGTTAATAGTTTTCTTATGATGTTGTGGAATTAATATTCTAGAGGATTTGCAGGTAGATTGGCAATGTTGGCATTTTTGGGATTTATAGTGCAGCACAATGTGACAGGAAAGGGACCATTTGACAACTTGTTGCAGCACCTTTCAGACCCATGGCACAACACCATTATCCAAACATTTTCCAACTAGAAATTTAACCTGATTGACATTGTTACCTTGTAATCACAAGTTAGTATTTTTTCTTATGAAAAAGGAAACAGAGAGATTTATTGTAAACAATGGAAGTCTACTGTACAGAGCAACTAGAATTGCATTTTTCATTCATATATACTAGTACTATCATATTTCTCAAAATTTGGCAACTGGTTGATTAGCATTTGAAAAGTGTATTACAGAGTTGTGGTACAACAGAGTAATACAGAATATATTATTATCATAGGAGTAATTAATTTACATAATGTAGGGGGGGGGGGGGGGGGTAAAGACAGAATTAAACAAGGAAAAGTGGAACTGATTGATGCTGAGTTAGTGATAGATATGCTCCATGAGCTTCACAAATTCACCAAATTCAATCTTTCCATCTTTGTTTTCATCCAAGGGCAAAATCATCCTCTTGCAATCCAACATAGAAAATTCCAAGAAACCCATCTTGCAGATGATTTTCTTTAGCTCATTTGCATCAATGTAGCCATCTTTATTCTCATCAAACATATCAAAAGCTTCTTTAACTTCTTCCGGACTAGGCTCTTTTTCATCAAGCGAATCGAAAACCTCAGCCAATTCTACTTCATCAATATTCTTATCTCCATTTTGATTGCAAAAATTCATTAGCGTATCGAGTACTATCTCAACATCTTCCTCTAGTAGTGCCTTGTCATTGACAATTTTTTCAGGGCCACAATTTTTCGCCTTTGACGAACTTTTAGCATTATTAGACTTGTTACATGGAGTAAATACCAAAAGAATTGCGCGAAATAAAGATGAAAGAGAGGAACAGAATTCCTGAAATGTGATTATTAGGCAAAAAATCATACAACTTAAGATGGTAGAATTAAAATGATTGAGTGCATCACCTATCTTCTTGGCCTGAGCTGAGAATGAAAAAATCTTCTCCATAGCCTAATTGTGTTCCTTTTCCTTGGTAATTTTTTTTCCTTTTAGTTAGATTAATAAGTCTTCAGTAATATAAAGTCATGAGATGAATGTAGAAGTTTAAGTTTGTATATATAAGGAAATAGTTCAACCAGTCCAGTCTTGGTGGAAATTCTGGAGGAAACAATGTTGAAAAGATTGTTAAGTTTCTCAATTGAAAAAAATTTAGTTTCTTTGTTTCCTTGTTTGTGGGAGTATAGCATAAGTCGGCAAAATTTATTCCTGGTAATTCACGTCAGTGATAATAGAATCCAACAATCCGTGTTGCGCTATAAGGAAGAAAAAGAAAAAGGTGTTTACACTTTACACACTGCAAAGTCAAGTAAATAAGAAATTATATGGTGTCCAATAATAGTATGGATTTAAGCTATATTACAAATGCAAGAAAGAACTTTTACATAGTCAACATAATTTAACAAGTTGTTACTTTATTTTCATCTTCACATACCAAACATGTCATGGAAAGTTAGGTGTTGTTACATGTCAATGTAACTGATGATGTAAAAAATAGGGCGCCGGTGTTCGTCAAGATCTTTTATTTAGACACATCAATTAAATCTTATTCTATTTAGACACATGAGGTAGGGTCTGACTGTGTCATTTAGAAACTTTTCGCTAAATCAGCCAAATATGTAATGTGTGAAACACACTCGCCGATGACATGATAAAATGACAAATTAAATAATGACATGTGTCATTTGATCCCATAAGAATATAAAAATAAGTTTTGAATAAAACTAATATTTCAAAAAAGAAAAGAAAACTCTATTTTCTAAACCCTACACATTATTGACACACAAAAAACACATTTACTAACAAAGAAATTTTTTGAAATCATGTTCTTGGTGTTCTTCACCATTTTCATGTGTATTCTTGTTCCAGCCACGATTTTAATCCAAAATTTTAAGAAAAAATCCTCTAAATTTTTTATAACTTCAGCTAAAGATTCCCCACGAAGACCCGAATACAATCCCAACATTAATTTCTCAAAAGAAACTCAAATAAAGTAGTCATTTTAAATCTTCAAACTTTCTAAAGAATCCTTTAAAAATGTAATTGAATTTATTTTCGGTAGTAATAGTAGCGACAGTGATGTTGGTGATGCTAGGAAGATGTTGAAAAAAGAATGATGATGATGATGAAGAAGAAGAAGAATGAGGAAATAAAAAATACAAAAAAAGGAATGAAGAAGGAGGAAATTAGCTTTTTCACGCGCCTGTTTGGTGCGAAATCCACACAACTAGGGATGACAACGGATCGGATCTGGACCGGATCCTACTAGATCCAGATCCAGATCCGAATCCAGATCCGTCGGGTCCATAAAAATCAGATCCAAATCCGGATCCACCGGATCCACTAATCGGATCAGATCTGGATCCACATGTAAAAAAAAATTGCCTTGCTAAAATTTTTTTTTTGAACTGACAAACGATTTTTACTTAGCTAACAGTTTACTGTGTTACAATTTTGAAATGTTCATATGAGATATTTTGTTTGTTGTCTCGTTTTGATTGTGAGCTATTAATTGAAAATGTTGGACAATAACAATAGTTGTGAAAAATGCTGACTAGTATTCCACAATGCAGAACTTGCATGTACTTGAATTCTTCACAAATGAAGTGAATATAATTTTAACTACTTGTCTATGGAGATGTTAGTCATTCACTAATATAACATTGATTTTATTATCGAAGTTACCTCTTTATTTTTTGGTTTTTGAGTTAACGCGAGGATAAATTAAACTTGTTTTGAGAATTAAACTTGCAAGGATGTGCTTAGCAATTTTAAGAAAATACTTATAAAATTACATTCTAGATTATGAATATATTTAATAAAAAATGGATCCACGGGTCGGATCTGGACCAGATACGGATCTCAAATACAAGATCCGAATCCATATCCGATCCGTCAGAAACGGATCCGGGTCCGATCCGGATCCGTCGGGTCCAAATTTTGAAGATCCATATCCTATAAAACGGATCTGGATCCACCGAATCCGGATCGGGTCCAAGATCCACTGCCATCTCTACACACAACTTACCAAATCATCAAAAAGTGTCTAAATGACACAGTGGGGTCCACCTCAAGTGTCTAAATGAAACAATATTTAGTTGAGGTGTCTAAGTGAATAATCCTGACGACCAGAAGGGGCGTCAATGGGTTTGGACTAAAAAATAAGGGAAAGAACACCAATTCCCACCAAACACAAAATAATTACCCTTCCATGCCCCCTTTACTTTTATACCCCAAAAGCTATTTATCATTACTATCCATTGTAGCTTTTATAAGTAATTGTCTCTTTTTTCCTCTTTTCTTTTTTATTTCTCTACTTCTTATCTTCTTTTCTTTTCTCTCCCTCTTTGTTCATTTATTTTTTTCCAAATCATACTATTTTTATTTTTTTTCACCATAATTTGATTTCATATTTAATTCTAGCTTTTTTCTCATTTTTTTCTATTTTGTTTCTTTTTTATTTCTTTATTTCTCGTTCATTTTTTAATTTCATTTTTTTATCGCCATAATATATTTTCATTCACTTCTTTTGCTATTTTTATTTATACTTCTTATTTAATTTCTGGTGATTTTCATTTACTTTTTTTCCTTTTCTAATTTTATTTTATTTCAAATTGTCATTGTCCAACATTTTCAATTAATAGCTCACAATCAAAGCGAGACAACGAACAAAATATCTCATATGAACATTTCAAAATTGAAACACGGTAAACTGTTAGCTAAGTAAAAATCGTTTGTCAGTTCAAAAAAATTCTTAGCAAGGTTACATTCTTAGCAAGGCAAAAATTTTCACATGTGGATCCAGATCCGACCCGTGGACCCGATGGATCCGATGAATCCGGATTTGGATCTGGTTTTTATGGACCTGATGGATCTGGATCCGGATTTGGATTCAAGTATGAAAAACGAATCTGGATCTAGTAGAATCCGGTCCAGATCCGATCCGTTGCCATCCATAACTAGTACGAAGAATCAACAAACGGTATAAATGGGTGAAATCTTACAAGGGGACATACGGGTAATACTATTAATTACTGGTCATGTGGGTAGTTTTAGTTATTAAATTCTAGGGGGCCAGAAACAGGTAAAATAGTTTACATTTTATGGGTAGTTTATGTTGTTTCCCCTAAAAAAATATATTCCATCCGTTTCAATTAAGTGTCTTACTTTTTTTTTTCATCTGTTTAAAAAAAATGTTTTTTTTCTATATTTCACAAGTTTTTCAAATTTTAAGCAAGTTTAAGACCACAAGATTTTAAAAACCCCACACATTTTTAATTTAAAATCACAAAATTCAAAAATCTCAAATTATTTATTAAATTATATGTCAAGTAAAAGTAAGACACTTAAATTGAGACGGAGAATAATATATAAATTGCATAGAATTTAGGGAAAACCCCACAAAAGCATCCATTAAAAGTAGAATATTTACCTCATATTTTTGCCCCCCCCCCCCCCCAATTGAAATTAATTACACTCGCTACGACCCGAGTTAAATTTTTACCCGAGTATCCACAATGAATTCGGCGTCAAGACTTAAATTGCACGTTCCCACGTCTGCCAAATTGCGGCGTTCCCTGAGTTGCAATTCATTCTTTTTGGTTTGTTTTGTTTCTATTATTTTCTTTTTCTTTTTAGTTAGTTTATCTTCCTTCTTCTTTTTGTCCCCTTCTTTATTTTTGTCTTTTCTTTTGTCTTTTTATTTTAAATAAAAATAAAACACAAAAATAAGAATATTAACTAACTATTTTTAGATTAATAAAACTAGAAAATAAAATTAGACCACAACAAGAAATATATAAAAAAATATTAAAATCACTAGCATGTTTATTAAAACCTATAATAGTAGAAAATGTATTTTAAAATTTGACTTTTGCAAATGAAAAACATTTATGTAAAATATGACTCTATGCTTTATAACTTTATAAATGAAAATTAAATATTAAAATTATACTTATATTCAGTATATGGTATATACTACGTGAGTATGATAGACGATTAAGCTCTTTTTTTTCAGAATGAGTCAATCATCTATTATATCTTGTCAATATATGATATATAATGTGGCCATTTATTCATGATATCTTGTTAGTATATGATATACTACGTGGGTATCATGAAGGACAAAGTAGTATTTCTTTGAAGTAATGATCTATTCTTTTATGATACCCTGTTGGTATATAATATATACCATGTGCATATCATAGAGGATTGAACATTTTTCTTGAAGGGACGAACACTCACCGATCGGTATATGAGATATACCATGTGGGTATCATAGAGGACTGAACATTTTTTTGAAGGATTGAACACTCAGTCATCTATAATATCTTGTCAGTATATGATATACCATGTGGGTATCATAGAGGATTGAGTTGTGTTTTTCTTAAAGGAATGAACCAGTCCTATATGATACCTTGTCAGTATATAGTACATGATATATATCACGTGAGTATCATAGACGATTGAAAAATATTTTTATTGAAGAAATAAACTAGTCCTCTATGATACCTATCAATAAATGATATATATTGTGTGGTCATCATAGAGGACTGAATGATATTGTAATGAATATGTCATCTACGATACTCTATCAGTATATAATATATACCAGGATGATATTATAGAGGACTGAGTGTTATTCTTGAAGGATGAACTGTCAGTTCTCTATGATACCATGTCAGTATATGATATATCATGTAGGTATCACAGATGATTGTGTAGTATTTTTTGAAGGAATGAACCTTCTATGATACCATTTTAGTATATGATATACTGATATATACCGCGTGAGTATCATAGAGGATTGAGTTGTGGTTTTCTTGAAGGAATGAATCAGTCCTCTATGATACTCTGTTAGTATATAATATATACTAGGTTGATATCATAGAGGACTGGGTGTTTTTCTTGAAAGAATGAATCGTCATTCTTGTGTGATACCATGTTCGTATCATAATATACCGCAACAGTGTGCTTCAATTACTATTGATTTGATACAATATATGCTAGAATAAATTATTTTTTGAGCTATAGAAAAAAACAAAAAAATATCCTTTTTATTGATATAAAAAGTAAAAAATATAAAGGAGCTAAAAGGTTTGTAGAATTAAATTATACAAAAAATAAATTTTAAACAATGAAATTAGAAAAGGAGAAAAGAGTAAATGAAAATCAATAGAAAATTATAAAGAAGAATAAATAAAAATATACAAAAAAAAATTAATGAAATTAGATTATGGAGCTAAAAAAGAAAAAAATTAAAATTAAAAATGTAAAAAGCAATAAAGAAATAAAAAAAATGAGCTAGAATTAAATATAAAATCAGATAATGGTGAAAAAAAATAAAAATATTATGATTTGAAACAAAATGAACAAAAATGTTAGAAAGAAAAATAAATGAGTAAAAAAAGAAGAAAAGAAGATAAGAAGTAGAGAAATAAAAAAGAAAAGAAGAAAAAAGAGATAAAAATCTATAAAAACTACTATAGATATAAAGGGTAAATATTTTTGGGGTATGAAAGTAATGGGGATATGAAAGGGTAGTTATTTTGTATATAGTGGGCATTGATGTTTTTTCCCTAGAATTTAAGCTCTAATTAAGTTGTATGTATTAAATATTTAGATTTATCCGAATCTCGCGTAGAGCGGAAGGTTAGTGCGTTGAGCCGCCTTTTATACATATTTCACCATTTCTTTTGTTGACAATCATAGTATGTTATTGAGTATTGACAATGCACTAACAGCAAGTGTGAATTTTAAAATTATATGTTTATGCTTCTGTGAGTGTGACTTACTCATGAATATAATTTGCTACACTTAGTAGCAGGGGCTGCTCAATGAATATATGGCCTAAAGTCAATCTCCAGTAATAGGCCTTAAATTCTATATAAGAAAAATCGTGCGATTGCACGCGCCCTCACAAAGTCACACTCACATACACAAATATATAGGAAGTCTATTTGTCTAGCTTTTGAGATATAAAAAATTGTTAATTATTTTTAAGCGATTCTTTTAACAATTCTTTAATTACGAAGTAAAGCAAATATAAAATGGTCCAAAACAATTTTTATATAAATGTGTAGCCGTAAATTATCGCATAAAGTTAAATTATTTATAAATATATAAATATGATATTTTTTTTGGAACATACCAAAAAGGAAATGTGCCACATAAATTGGGACAGAGAGAGTATCTTGTTTGATATTCTTTTTCAATCCATGTATAACTAATACAAGTATTGATTATACATTATTTGGTATTATCCTATGCACAACTAATACCTAGCAAACCATAATATTAACAATACAATGAGTTTTAATGCATGCATTAGCATGATTAAATATCAATGGCCTATGAATTCTCTCACATGGTATAGTATGGAGGATATTTTTATAAGCAACCAATTATATTTAAAAATTATGCAATGCATGTTATTTCTAATACATCAAACCAAACGGTGGATAAAAACTGATCCCTGCATATAATGCCAGCATTAAAACATTACGAATATTAACATTACTAATACTCCATATTCAACATTATCATATACACTCTACCAAACTACCCATAAGATGATTGTTTCAAGACTTAAAGCCCAATTAACTTTATTTTAGTGGAAAAAGAAATTTGAAGGAAACCACGGAGAGAATTAACGTTTTTTTCCGACAATGGGAAAGAAGGTACGTACTTTAGACTTTAGAGGCAAGAAGCTTCACAGAGAACACAGGAGTTGCTGCAAAGTAAAATAATTTACCCCCCATCCCCTCTCCCCACACACAACACAATATTTATATTAAATTAAATAATTTATTATTAATAATAAAGAATTAAAATGAGATTACACATCTCTTGAATATAATTAAAAGATAAATATTGTATATAAACTATATATATTTTTTATTTATTGATTTAAATAAATATCGGATAAAATTTTAAGTTATTGATGAAATAATCTCAACAAGGAGAACTTAGAAAGCAATGATTGCGGTTCAACTTCGTGGAAATCCTTTGCCGTGGAACTCTCAAGTCTCAATCTATGTAGTTCCGTTGACGACAGTCAAGCCCTCACAGCCTCACTTGACTTAGTCATGCATATTTAATTTTACAGTAAAGTACACTAAACATTCATGTAATGTGACTCAATAATAATAATTTTTTTTTGTATTTTAAAATACTTACACTCCATATATTATGAAAATTCCAAATAAATATAGTGATCAATTACAAATACACACTCTAAATTTTAAAGTTAATACATACACCTATGAAAATCCTATAAAACTATACATAATGACTCAAATATACACCACACCTATACCCTATTCTATGAAAATCCTAAACAAACATTAACTTCAGTGATATTTTTATTTTTACTATTGTGTTAAGTGCTTAGTTTTGAAAAGCATAAGGTTTATTCATAATTAGATATACTAAAATGTAATTAAAAAATTATATATTTTAACTTTTATAATTTATGTTTTTAAAATTTTCACACATTTGATTAAAAGAGATGATAAATTAATATGACTTTCTTGAAACATGTCGCTTTCAGAAACTTTAAAGGGAAATGACCCACAAGTTCTTAAGTAATAAGATATCAATTATCAATTATTAATAACCGTTAATTTTATTCATTAATTTATGGATCAAATACAGGGGTATGCTATCGTCAAGAAATTCATAGATAGGAGGCCCGGAATAATATAATTTGGCAAAAGAGAAAAAAATTCATTAAAAATTACGTGACGACTTACGATAATTTTATTAGAGGATAAGTCGAAACATTTGTAACCACGATGATTTGACTTATCCTCTAAACAAATAGAGGACAACTTATCCTCTACATTCCTACCAACTTATATTTGTTTCGACCGAATTTTCAGTGACACGTTTCGGTGTTCTTCCTCATTACTTAGATTAAACTAAAATAAAAATGAGAAATTCCTACATAATAAATTTTAAAATTTAAAATATACAAATAGTTTACGTGTTTAGCGTGCAGGAAAGTTATTAATAGAATATTTCCACAATAATTAATTGTACATGTCCTATATTAGGTATAATTATATTTCTCTTATAATTAGGATTGATTAGTTACCTAGTTTGTAGCAAAGTAAATATTTATGTAACACTATATATATTGTAAATCATTAATGAATAAAATCAAGGAAGAATATTTCCTACATGGTATCAGATTCTAGGGAAAGATCATAAACCCTAAACTTTTCTCTCAATACTGTCGCCCCCCTCCCTTCTTCCTTACGCGCCATGTCTGACTCGAAATGTAATTTTCAACCAGCCCTTGATGTCTCCAACATCAAATCTCATATCTCCATCACTCTTGAAATGGAAAACGTCAATTAGGTGACATGGGCGGAACTCTTTAAAATTCATTGTCGCTCACATCGGGTTATCCATAACATAATTCTGTCGGAAAAAGGCAAGGAGAAGGTGCAAAGATCGATGATGAGAAGAAATTATGGTTGACCCTTGATGCAACGGTCCTCCAGTGGATCTACACCACAATCTCGAGTGATTTACTACATACTATTCTTGAGCATGATTCCACAGCTATGGAAGCTTGGGAACGTTTACGTGACATATTTCAAGACAATACGAATTTCAGGGCCGTCACACTTGAGCAGGAATTTTCCACCACTGATATGGCAGATTTTCCTAATGCGTTCGCATACTGTCAACGACTCAAGGTTCTTTCAGACTAACTCAAGAATGTCGAGGCGCCGGTAACTAACAATCGACTCGTGTTACAAATGGTTGCCGGCCTTACTGACGCATATAGTGGAGTAGGTACGCTCATCCGTCAAAGTAATCCTCTTCCGCCATTCTACCAAGCCCATTCTATGCTCATACTCGAAGAAACATGTTTTTCCAAGAAGACAACCATTGTGTCAAATTCCGTCTTGGTTGTCGCTCTGTCCGATGAGAATTCGTCACAATTTGAAAATTTCCTGCCTAATCGTGGCCAGAAGGGCCGAAACGGCGGTAACAAAAGCAAAAACCGTAGTGGTGGAAAAGGCGGCGGCAACCGCCGCGGTGGAGATGGCGGCGGCCAACACCAACAGTCAGCCCAATGGCAGCCGCCAACCCAGTAGGGTAGTGGCTGGTACTGTGGGCCTGGTAGTGGCCCTGGACCGTGCCTCCCTACCCATTCCCAGCGAGAAATTGGGCCAGGCCCACGGCCAGGTCAGCAGCCCAGGCACAACGGACCAGCCAGCAGGCCCAGCAATCCGACGTGGGAATCCTTGGGCCACTGCCGAGCCAGCGGCAGCAGCCTCACTAGGCAGTGGCGCAACCCCGACAGATATCGTGGTCGCGATGCATACTCTTGGGCTTATTCTGTCCGACGCAAATTGGTACATGGACATCGGTGCAACGTCTCATATGATGTCCTCACAAGGTAATCTCTCATCCTATTTTAATTTGAGCAATAATCATGGTATAATTGTCGAAAATGGTCATTCAATTCCAATTCGTGGTTATGGTACTACAAACTTGACTCCCCCAAAACCACCGTTAATTTTGAAAAATGTCCTTCACGCACCTCAATTAATTAAAAAACTTGATTTCAGTTAGAAAATTTACCACTGATAATTGGATTTCTGTTGAATTTGATCCTTTTGGATTTTCGTGAAGGATTTTTTCAGACGGGGATACATCTAATGAGATGTGATAGTCAGGACGAGATTTATCTAATCACCACAACCACATATCAAGCCAAATTACCATCCAGTTTTGCAACTTTAGCTTCTTCTTTATGGCATGAACGTTTGGGTCATCCGGGAGCACCTGTTTTTGTTTCCCTTAAACAAAATAAATTTATTGAGTATACTAGACCTCGTAGTTCTCATGTTTGTCACTCTTGTTCTCTTGGAAAATATGTTAAGTTGCCTTTTGATATTATTCATAGTGATATTTGGACATCTCCCGTTTGAGCTCTTCGGGCCATCAATATTATCTTCTGTTGTTGGATGATTACTCTAATTTTTTGTGGACGTTTTCTTTGTCTAAAAGTCACATGTTTTTCTACATTACTATCCTTTAGAGCATACATCTGCACTTAATTTGAACGAGATATTAAAAATATTCAGTGTGACAATGGTAGAGAATTTGATAATGGACCTTTTTGGGATTTTTGCAAAACTAATGGTTTGTCATTTCGTCTCTCGTGTCCACATACATCATCTCAAAATGAAAAAGCAGAAAGAAAAATTCGAACCATTAACAATATTGTTAGAACCTTACTTGCCCATGCATCTCTACCACCATCCTTTTGGCATCATGTGTTACAAATGACAACCTATCTTTTGAACATACTTCCGAGCAAACAAATAGCCTACCAATTCCCACTCAAAATTTTATACCTAAGGGACACCATCATATTCTCATTTACGAATTTTTGGGTGCTATCCTCTCCCCACACCCTTTAGTTGTACCCACGCCATATTCAATTATCCACATCACATGAAACAGCTTCACTGATATTAGCCAATCCGATTAGTTTGGGATTGAAGTGTACTTAATTGATTGATTGTCAACTAGTAATTCATTTCTTGTCTAATTATCAGGTAAAACAATTCTTGAAACTGCAGGGTCAAGTAGAGGTATGAGGCCATCAGTTTGGTTCTTAATGATATTGAGGTTGAAAAGCAGTTTAACATTTTATATGCCATATAATAATAGAGAAAATATAAAAAAGAAATTGAAGTGACCTATCTTTGCTGGCCACTTTCCACTGGCTTTTGAGGGTTGGAAAATAAGCAAGGAAATAAAATAAGCAAGGAAATAAAATAAGCAAAATGTAAGTATATTATCTTTCTACTTACTTTAGTAAGTTGTTTGGATTTGAAAAGGAATAGTACTTGACTACCTTTTTGTACATTCTGAAAGTTATAGTATGCATGCAGTCAATATCCTAAATTATTTGTGCAGTGTACCTTAGCAGTTGGTGTTACTGTAAATACATTTCTGCAGTAAGTATTATTTGTCCACAAGAAATAATCTTTGAAAAGCCTTTCTGCTGATAAAAAGGACGGCCCAATGTACTAAGCTCCCCGGGGAAAGGCCGGACCACACGGGTCTGTTGAAAAGCGTTTCTGTTGATACAGTTTTATATTCTTTTAGTCCTTGTGGTGACTGATGTCTACTTCGAAACAAATCAAGAACAGACACATTCTCTTAAGATCATAAAGACTTTAAGCCACCAAGTAAAATGGGAGTAATAGGGAGAGCAGATCATGAAGACTTCAAGCCACCAAGTAAAATGGGAGTAATAGGGAGTGCTATCCAAACTAACTTTGACATTGATTTAAATATGTTATACATGGTGGATCTAAACATCTCTGTCTAACTCCTAGTGTTAGCTGTAAAAAGGTATGTACATCAGAAAACACACAAAAGTAAAACCAAGCCAGCCACTTGCTGTTATTGTTACCTCGAAAACTATAAACATAAGTTTCTACAATAGCTTCTCCATGTAATTCCCTAGTGTCATTGGATCACTTGAGACATATTAGCCTCTCTGCTCTGTAAGTGATCGATCTGCGCATTGTAAGCGTCCATCAGACAGGAAATCCATGAAGTTGGTTAACTACTTTTCGCTGGAGCATCATTTTAGCTTTGTTACTTTTTGGTTGCAAGACCCCAAAAAAGCCTTCTTTAGACAACAGTCATACTTAATTTCAAGTGATGACCATATAGAATCCTTCGGAGCTTCACAGGATCATCTTTAGGCTCTTTGTTGGAAGCTGATAGATCTAGATAAAGCTGCAGGGTTAGCATGCAACACTGGAGATGTATTAGCCTTGTTGACCTTGTCATCACTTTTTGGTTGCAAGGCCTTGAAAAACTCTCCCCTGCTAGCAGAATCATATTTAATCCCAAGTGTTGACCATATAGAACTCTTTGCAGCTTCATCAGGATCATCAATCCGCAATGTTTTTGGGACCAAAACAGACCTCTCGGAGTTCTTTTTTTCTGATTGTTCTTTGCCATCGTGATTGCTTGGCTTAAGCAAATCTCCTTCTCGTGAACGCTTCCCTAAAGGTGAAATAGGATCAGAACCTGATGTTTTCTCGTTTGCTGTTCGCAGAGGTGGAGTCAGCCAAGGATTACTCCAAGGAGGCACACTGCAATTCCAATAAGGTGTAGGGAAGAATGGCACAGGGAAGCCAATGGGGCAAATAGCCGACATAGGAACTGCAGCATTCCATGGAAAAGGCCAAGGTACTCCGTGGAGGTAAGGAGCTGGAGATGGGATGCCATTTATATTATGCTTAACTGCCTCGTGAGACTCTCTTTTACCTTCGTCCATCATCATCTTTGGAGTCGGGATGGAAGACCCTTTATAGCACTCATCCCCATTATCTCCACCGTTGCAAGAAGAATTCTTGACTTCTGCTTTGTGTATACCATTTTGGATACCATTTGGTGAAGCCATAGATTCACACAGGGGCAAGTCAGGACCAAAGGATAGAATAGTGCCATTTGGTTTGAATATTGGATGATGAATTAATCCATTTGGAGATTCAATTCTTGCTCCTAGTAATCCTTCGGAGATACTTATATGACGATAATGAGATGCAAGATTCTTGTTCTTACGAAGACCAGCTCCCACAGGGAGATTCCTCATAGTACCACCAGCAGTCCAATACCTCTGGCAGCTCCTGCAGAAATGACGAGGCTGGTTGACATTGTTGTTATTATAGTAACAGAATTTTGTATCCGAGCTATTGCAACGAGGGCATGGGAGAATTTTGTTTGGCTTCTTCAGATTGTTCTGCTCTGAATTTGTTGCATTAATTGGTTCACTTTCAGTCTCCGAAGATTTTACTGCTTGAGAATCTTCATCAGTAGGAGATTTAGCACTGTTCTCTGATTCTGATGAAGTCTTGGGATTCTCTAATTCTTCCATCATCTGATTTTGATCTCCATCCTCTAATTTAGTTTCACTAAGCTCTCCTGGTATATCATCCTAAAATCAAAACACAAAACTTCATGAGCTGTTTGTGAAATTGCAATTTATTCTAACTGATAAGAATCAATAACAGATAGTTCACTGACAAGATTGAAACTTTTTTATAGAGGATCCCTTTTCAACAATTGTAAACAGAACAAACTACAGAAAAGTCTCCAATGTTACAACAACAACAACATACCCGGTGTGATCCCATAAAGTGGATCTGGGGAGGGTAGGATGTACGTAGACCTTACCTCTACCTTTGTGGGGGTAGAGAGGTTGTTTCCGATAGACCCTCGGCTCAAAAGAAAATAGTCGATGCAGGATAGCAAGGAAAATAAGACAACAAAATATCAAGATACAAAGCAAAAGTCTCCAATGTTCTTGGCTACAAATTATATGGTCAAGGGACACCATTGAATACAGCAATAACAACAAAAACATACCCAATGTAATCCCACAAGTGGAGACATCATTGAATAAACGGATAGATTATGATTCTGGAATATCTAATTTGGTGCTTTGAAATTTCAAGTTAATTAACAAAACTTCCTAAGAAAATATGTCAAGAATTCTATGAAGATAGAATTAGGTCTCAACGAGCAAATCAGTGATAATCCATAAAAAGAAAAGGAAGTAAAAGAACATTAAGCAGTGACAGATCTAGAACTTCATATGGTTGGTGGGTATGTTCAAACCCATTGCTTTCTCACTTAAACTACCTCCAAATAGAACATACATCAAAAATTCAGTAACAATTTAACCAAAAGAAGTTAAGCTAAATCACCAATTAGACAACAGCGATGGAACTGATCCGCTCTTTCTGTTCAATCCAACTATCCAAGTACTAATTAGAAGCAAATTATTTTAAAAAAACTTAAAATTGAACAATTAACTCATTTGGGTCTCTAGCATATAAGCCCTCAACATTTAATTCAACAAAAAATTACATAATAAACATTTTAAAAACTGCACCTTCTCAGGTTCTTGATTTTCATTTTCACTTCCTTCATCTTTCTCTACACTTCTTGCTTTACAATCTTCTAAACACCGATCATCATCAAACCCACTTCCACTTCCCACATATCTAACACATGAACTCCCACCGGCGCCGGAATATTCGCCGGAAACATACACCGGAAGTATCTTGCCGAATAACTTGATCTCCGAGTCACAGGTCATCTTAATTCAACAAAATGAAAGGGGAAACAGTAGGAAGACGTTCTACTCTTTAACAGTTCTCCGTTTAATATGCGTGAAAGTCGCCGCCGGCGTTTGAAAAGTGGATTTTTTTTTCAGATACGATTTTAGAAGCAAACCCTGTTGGCGTTCTATTGAATGTGATTTAGATATCGTTAATTTAAATTAAACATGCTGCCACGTCAAGACCCATTAATTTTCTCAGCCACAAGTTCTTAATGGCGGGACCTATTATATTGATTTAGTTTTTCGTTGTTATTTATTTTTGTCAACAATTTTCGTTGGCATAAAAATACTCATTTTTTATTGTTTAAAGTAAATAAAGAATTGTGGAAAAGTAATATTCCTAGTCACTTGTTCAATTTTATATTACAAGCTGAACTTTTTGGTCCGTTGAATAGAGGTTGATACTTTAACATAGTTGGAGTCTTTACAATTTCTGTCACTAAACTAAATTGCATAAAAAGGATTTTGATATAATAGGAAAATTATATTTAGTCATATATATATATATATATATATAAAGGATTTTGATATAATAGGAAAATTATATTTAGTCATATATATGTATATTATATATATATATATATATATATGATAGATGTATATTGTAGCTATTCCTTATCGTAATTGTAGCCTAGGATTAGGTTTGTATTTTAGTATATGTACTATGATTTTGGAATGAAATAATCAAGGGAAGAATATTTCTTACATGGTATCAACAGTCTAGGGAAAGTTCCTGAAACTCTAACCCTACTTCCTTGTGACTGTCGCCCCCGCCCCCTCCCTTCTTCGTTTGACGCCAACCACCACCCTTCTCCCTGTCAGCCATGTCTGACTCGAAATCCTCTTTTCATCCAGCCCTCACAGTTTCAAACATTCAATCTCATGTTTCCATCACTCTTGAGATGAAAAACGTCTATTGTGCAACGTGGGCGGAGCTCTTCAAGATTCACTGCCGCTCCCACCGGGTTATTCATCACATAATTCCGCCGGAAAAAGGCAAGGAGAAGTTGACAAAAATCAACGACGAAAAGAGAATTATGGTTAAACCTCGATACGACAGTTCTTCAGTGGATTTATGCCACTATTTCTAGCGATTTGTTGCATACAATTATTAAACCTGACTCTACGACGATGGAGGCTCGGGATCGCTTACGCAACATATTCTAAGACAATAAAAATTCTCGAGCCATTACTCTTGAGCAGGAATTCTCCACCACCGACATGGCGGATTTTCCCAATGCATCCGCATATTATCAACGACTCAAGGTGTTTTCGGACCAACTCAAGAACGTCAGTGCGCCGGTAACTAACAATCAACTTGTTTTACAACTAGTTGCCGGCCTCACCGACGCATATAGTGGAGTGGGTATGCTCATCCACCAAAGCAATCCTCTTCCACCATTTTACTAAGCCCGCTCTATGCTCATTCTCGAAGAAGCGGGCTTTGCCAAAATGTCAGCCATCGTGTCAAATTTCACCATGGTTGCTGCTCTGTCCGAGGTGACTTCTACACAATTTGAAAATTCGCGAAACTGTGGCAAAAAAGGAGGAAATAGAGGTAATGGAAGAAAAACTACGGCGGTGGCCGCGGTGGTGGAAAGGGTGGCGGCCACCGCCGTGGCGGAGGAGACGGCAGTGGCGGCAGAGGCAACGACCAGCAGCAACCGCCATCCCAGTGGCAGCCGAGGGGACCATGGGGCAGTGGGTCGGCATCATGGGCCTGGCAGTGGCCTTGGGCCATGCCGCCCTGCCCCTATCTCCGCCAGAATCGGGCCGGGCCCAAGTCACGTCGGCGACCCGGAAGAGCCAAAGCCCGGCGGCGGCCAAGGATTCTTGGGCCACTGTCGAGCTAGTGGCAGCAGGCCCACTCGGCAGTGGCGACCCCGACAAATATTGAGGCTGCGATGCATACTCTTGGGCTTACTCCGCCCGACGCAAATTTGTACATGGACACCGGTGCAACGTCTCCTATGACGTCCTCCCAAGGTAATCTCTCGTCATGTTTTAATTTGAGCAATAATTATGGTATAATTATCGAAAATTGTCATTCAATTCTAATTTGAGGTTATGGTACTACAAACTTGTCTTTCCCGAACCCACCGTTAACTTTAAAAAATGTCATTCACGCTCCTCAATTAATTAAAAACTATATTTCAGTTAGAAATTTTACTACTGATAGTTGGGTTTCTATTGAATTTGATCCTTTTCAGTTTTTCGTAAAGAATTTACAGACGGGGATGCGTCTAATGAGATGTGATAATCGGGGAAAGCTTTATCCAATCACCACAACCACATATCAAGCTACATTACCATCCACTTTTGCAGCTTTAGCTCATTTTTATGGCATGAACGTTTGGGTCATCCGGGAGCACCTGTTTTTTCTTCCCTTAAACAAAATAAATTTATTGAGTGTACTACAACTCGTAATTCTCATGTTTGTCGCTCTTGTTCTCTTGGAAAATATGTTAAGTTGCCTTTTGTTGCTTTTAATTCTCGTACTGTTATGCCCATTGATATTATTCATAGTGATAATTGGACATCTCCTGTTTTGAGCTCTTTGGGCCATAGATATTATCTTCTTTTGTTGGATGATTACTCTAATATTTTGTGGACGTTTTCTTTGTCTAAAAAATCACAAGTTTTTCCCACATTTCTATCCTTTAGAGCATACATCTGCACTTAATTTGAATGAAATATTAAAAATATTCAGTGTGATAATTGTAGAGAATTTGATAATGGGCCATTTTGAGATTTTTGTAAAACTAATGGTTTGTCGTTTCGTCTCTCGTGTCCACCTACATCATCTAAAAATGGAAAAGCAGAAAGAAAATTTTGAACCATTAACAACATTGTTAGAACCTTACTTGTCCATGCCTCTCTACCACCATCCTTATGTCATCATGCATTACAAATGTCAACCTATCTTTTGAACATACTTCCGACCAAACAAGTAGCCTACCGATCCCCACTCAACATTTTATACCTAAGGCACCCATCATATTCTCATTTACCGATTTTCGGGTGCTTATGCTATCCTCTCTTTCCTTCTACTACCATCAATAAACTTCAACCCCGATCCACTCCGTATTTTTTTGGGTATATCCATCAAATCATCATGGTTACAAATGTTACGACTTATCCTCTAATAAAATCATTGTAAGTCATCATGTAATTTTTTATGAAACAAATTTCTCTTTCGCCAAATTACATTATTTCGGGCCTCATACCTATGATTTTATTGACGATAGCATACCCATGTATTTGATCCATAAATTGGCCTCCCAAACATGCCCAATTTTCCCGGTGTCTTAGCCCAATTACCGAGCCCAGCTGAGCCTCTCGCTGGCAGCCCACTGCCGAGAGGCCTAATGGCTGGAAGTCCGTTGGGTCTCGGTCCACCTTCAAGCTCGAATAGCCCATCATCTACTGGCCCACTGCCCGGCAGTCCAGTCACTA
Source organism: Anisodus tanguticus (assembly GCA_034509755.1). NCBI lineage: Eukaryota > Viridiplantae > Streptophyta > Magnoliopsida > Solanales > Solanaceae > Anisodus > Anisodus tanguticus. The sequence goes on along the minus strand of CM067543.1, from coordinate 43,789,221 downwards.
CCAGCCCACTGCCGGTAGTCCGTCATTTTTTTCTGACCTAAATCCAATTCCGGCCCAACGACCTGTCACTCGTAGTCAACACGGGATATTTAAGCCAAACAAAAAATACGGTCTTCACACCCATGTTGCCATGTCATCGTTGCCCTATAATTTTGTATCTGCCCTTAATGACCCGAATTGGAAAAAGGATATGGATGATGAATTTAATGCTCTTATTAATAATAGGACGTGGGATTTGGTGCCCCATCCCCCTGATGTTATTATGATTTGGTCTATGTGGATTTTTAGTCACAAAGAAAATTTTGATGGTACTTTTGAGAGGTATAAAACCTGTCTTGTAGATGATGGGAAGACTCAACAGGTTGGTGTGGATTGCGGTGAGACGTTCAGTCTGGTGGTCAAACCGACAACTATCATAACAGTCCTCAATCCGGCTCTTTTGAAGGCATTTACACTTTATCAGCTTGATGTCAAAAATGCCTTCCTGCATGGAGACCTTAATGAAACAATGTACATGTATCGGCCCATGGGGTACAAAGACCCTACTTATCCTAATCATGTATGCCTGGTGAAGAAATCATTATATGGACTCAAACAAGCTCTCATGGCCTAATACAAGAGGTTTGCAGATTACGTTTCACATATTGGATTTTCTAACAGGATGTCTGATCATTCTCTATTCATATACCGTCAGGGTAATGATATAACTTACATTCTTTTGTATGTGGATGATATTATCTTAACTTCCTAATCTGATGCTCTTCACAAGTCTATCATGTCACTGCTTGACTCTGAGTTTGCAATGAAAGATCTAGGCCCACTAAGTTACTTCTTGGGGATAGATGTGACACGTCATGTGGTTATTTTTATCCCAAAAGAAGTATGCAACATAGATTGTTGAACGAGCTGACATGTCATCGTGTAGGTCGTTCGCCACTCCGGTTGATACTAAATCGAAGTTGAGTGCTTATTCCAGCAAGTCATATGCTGATCCATCACATTACCTTAGCCTTGCAGGGCCCCTGCAATATCTCACCTTCACGAGGCCCGACATCTCTTATGTTGTACAACATGTTTGTCTATTTATGCATAACCCGATGGAGGATAAAATGTATGCTCTCAAACGCATTGTGTGTTATATTTAAGACACTCTTGATTATGGCTTGTATTTATATCCATCTTCGACAACCACTCTTATTTCATACATAGATGTCGATTGGGGTGGATGTCCGGATACCAGATGCTCCACATCTGGTTATTGTGTATTTCTTGGTGATAATTTGGTATCTTGGTCCTCAAAATGGCAAGCGACGTTGTCTAGATCCAGTGCCGAAGCAAAATACCGAGGAGTTGCCAATGTGGTGTCTGAATCTTGTTGGCTACGGAACCTTCTTTTAGAGCTCCATTGTCCGGTTTCGAAGGAGATATTGATTTATTTTAATAATGTTAGTGCAATTTATCTCTCAGGAAATTCAGTTCACCACCAACGCACTAAACATATTGAGCTGGATATTCACTTTGTTCTCGAAAAGGTTGCTCGTGGACAAGTGTGTGTCTTACATGTCCCGTCACGTTATCAGATTGCCGACATTTTTACAAAAGGTCTTCCGCTGGTTTTATTTGAAGACTTTCGGGATAATCTCAGCATACACCAACCTCCCGCTTCGACTGCAGGGTGTGATATAATAGGAAAATTATATTTAGTCATAATTATGTATATTCTGTATATGATAGTGTTGGAAATTTGCCTTTGGCGGGAGTTGCGTCCAACCATCTTTAATGGCTTAAACACTAGTGTTCCGCATGTTGGAACCTTCGGTTCTTCACACATGCATAATCTACTAAGTAAGTAGATGATCGTAGGGCCAAGGATCGTCAAATTTCGTTGAGAAATGAAAGAGATATTGGTCCACGAAGTGAGGTGTTTGAAGCATGGGAAAATGTGGTAAAGAGCAATGCTCCCTCATCGGTGGGGGAAGAAAGATTTGTTTAGTTAATAAGTCTCAAAGTTGGCTTGGGGTCTGGGACCCTAAGGGGTATCCCATGTGTTTAAAGGAGGGAGGACCTAGATGTGCTTCGGTTCGAGGATAAGCCCACACGCCCGCCGCCGCCGCCATCCCGTCCGGTCCGGTCTCGAGTCATGGGTCATGGGTCATGGGTCATGGGCTGTGGCTTCTTCTGATATTATCTTTTTGGACCCATAATTGTTTCAGATTTACAGTTTGGTCCCTGAAGTTTCAAGTAAGTCAAAATTGGGCAGAGAACTTTCTGTTGGTTATTGGAACGTCAACCAGCCTTTATTTGCACTCAATTCTGTTGGTAAGCCTTTATTTGAACACTCAATTCTGTTGGTAAGCCTCTCCTTCAACTATATAAAGGAGCCTTTGCACAATTGTTGAGACACACAGAAACACTAAAACGAAATCAGATTCTTCCTACATTAAGCATCATTTCATTACTCAAAATTCTTCAAGGTAGCACTTGAGTTTCCTTTGCTCATTTGTTCATTTGCTGTTTTATCTTGGGAGACAATTGTTCAGGACGTAGAAAGGATACATACGGGGCAATATTGTCTTAAAGACAGAGTGCAATCATTCGACTCAACATACAAAATCTATTCCAGTTTCTTGTTCAAGTTTATTGTAATTTCAGTTTGTTGTAATACTTAGCAGTTACTTATTTCCGTTTCCTACACCATTGTAAACAACAGATAGATGTATGGGTGCTTTTAATTTTTTGTTCCTGATTAATACATCTTTAAAGAATGACCTTTACTTAAAAAACATTAATGAGCAAAATTGCTATTCTCCATCAAACATAAGTTTCAGTTATAATGTGCATATAAAGTTAGTTCTACCCGTAAGGCAGAAGTTAGAGACATTTCAATAAGTTATAAAGGTTGAAGATAGTGTAATGTTTTCCTATTGAGTAGAATTTTTGTTGGAAATTTGCTTTTGGTGGGAGTTGCGTCCAACCATCTTTAATGACTTAAACACAAGGGTTCCGCATGTTGGAGACTTTGATTCTTCACACGTGCATAATCTACTAAGTAAGTAGATGACCGTAGGGCCAAGGAATGTCAAATTTCGTTGAGAAATGAAAGAGATATTGGTCCACGAAGTGAGGTGTTTGAAGCATGAAAATGTGGTATAGACCAATCCTCCCTCATCGGTGGGGGGAGGAAGATTTGTTTAGTTTATAAGTTTCAAAATTGGCTTGGTCATTTGAATTGATGTTTTATCTTGGGAGACTATTGTCCAGAACGTAGAAATAATATATACGTGACAATCTTGTCTTAAAGACAGAGTGTCATCACTCGACCCAACAAATCAAAGTGCTTGTAATCTCAATTTCTTATTCCAGTTTATTGAAATTTCAATTTGTTGTAATTTTATTTTGTTGTAATACTTAGTAGTTACTTATTTTCGTTTCCTGCACCATTGTAATCAACAATTTAGTTATATTACTTATTTTCAAATTAATCATGATTTCAGCTGTATTTTTCAAACAACAATTTAACAACATACATATTTAGTTAAGAATAACTCTTCATAAAGTGGAGAAAAAAGTAATGAACAGTTGAGTAATACATGTAATTTTTGCTAATAGATCACAATAATTTAACACTATGCAGAATGAACGATACCATGCATGCCTTGCTCGTCCGTTATATTTTAAGAACAATTGAGCAACACATTGTAACGTTTGCCTATGAGACAAAACTTACAGCAAATTAGGTAGGTGCATTTTCTCAGACTTATTAAAATGTATCAGTAAATGTACTATGTTTATATTTATCATATTTAGTGTTATGTAATTATGATAGAATTAGAATTCCTTGTTTTATAAGGATTCCACATTGTACACCTATATATATCATTAATACAAAGTGTATATATATGTACAATGTGGAATCCTTATACAACAAGGGATCCTAATTCTATCATAATTACATAACACTAAATATGATAAATATAAACATGGTACACTTGCTAATAAAATGTTTGTAAACACATGATTCATTGGCAAAAGTAATTTATGTCTACAACTATCTCCGATGAGCAGTTGAAATTTTGGCCAACAAATTTTCTTAAACGAACGTCCTTTTTTTTTTTTAAGTGGAGCCAAATATTCACCCTACAAAAGTGGGAAACTCAAATCTTAAAAAAGACTTTCAGTTTGCTAATTCATTTTCAGACATTAAATTTTTGGAACTATATATCTATTCTTTGTTAACACAACCCCTTTGTGATTCCAATACATGGTTAGTTGCTCTATTCTATTTTAGCATTTAGTCAATTAAAATGATACGCAAATGATTAACAAGCATATTTATTTGAAATTTAAACATTCGTTAGGCTATCGCCGGCTAGGATAAATAATTACATAGTGCTACTGATTAAATAAAGAGTTAGAGAAAAAACATAGAAAAAAAGACTAATAGCGTGACCTTGAGACTCTGAAATGTTGATATTTCAATATTACTATTTTAAACTTTTTACAAATGCTACAACTTCACAGTTTTGTCCTATTGTACATTCATGTAATGCTTCGGATATCTATCATATGCTACATGAGTCATGTCCGCAAGAAGCAATTGATGCATAGAAGGTGGTGGACGATGTAATATTACAGAGTCTTGATTTTGCATTCTTCCCAATTTGTCCAAGTGATCCCGCACAAATATTGTTACCTTTTCTTAAAGTATTAGAGAAATCTCAAGCTCGGACATGAGACGCCTACACTCTTTTATCACAGCACGATCATGGTGACTTTCGACAATATTTCTCACACTTAGTGAAAGTATATTTATGTCCTAGAGACAATCTGTATTAGGACAAATGTACTTTATACACATTCGTATTATTATTAATGGAGATTAATATTTTGGCATTTGCAATTATTAAATTATTAGTTGATTGTTTAAAATATTCTATAATATGCATCCCTAGAGGTTACGTTGTTATTAATAATGTGAGATATTAATATTATAATGTAACTCTTAAAATAGCCTCGACTAATGATCATCAAGAATGTGATATCGATGATATGTGGTAAGTCCACATCATCACTTCCTTAGAGGATGTAGTACGTCTCACCTGCTACGAGTAATTACTACTCATGATGGACACATGGATACTTTGGAAGTATTGGTATACCCTGCTGATATACTGTTTGTTATACATGTCTAAAGTATGATCAACGTGTAGAAGATAGAAGTCCTTAGACTTGAGGTCAATACACACCTTGTCTACATAGTAATATACTTTGATCTTGTCCTAAGCTCAAATGCCTTATAGGTTGAGATACGACTTGTATTGGGTACATTACGATGTGGATTAAAGGTGGTAGTTGAGCCTAAGATTAGGATTCATTCCTCGAATGTATATTCGAGAGAACACTCAACTTCTCATTGATATTGGGTTGACTAAGTCATCGGCCAACACAATAGACATATCTAGATTATGGTCTTGTTGTCACCCAATATAGATGAGATATAATGATCAAGCCATTTGGATAGACACTTGGCAAATCCTAATCTTGATCGAGTGTATCGTGAATGAAAGGATTTCATCTTACCACATAGAGGTTAAGTTTACTGGATTCATGTAAACGTACTTCACATATTGAGTTCGTCTTGCGGCGCCGTCTAGGAGTTCCGCGTAGACCTTAATTTGATTAGTGTCGATATGAGAAGGCTTGTAGGGTCACATTATGTCGATTGTCCTTTCGATCTAAGGATGTATTGAGAGAGTATTAAATATTAGATTTAGAATCGAGATATTTAAATGAATAATGATTGTTTTAATTAAGTCAAAATTGGATTTTGGATTTAATTAAGAATGTGCTGAATTTTTTTGGGCCAGGTCCAAGGTCAAACCCTAATCCGGTTTGACCTAATTTTCACCAATAAATACAGACCTACACTTCATTATTCATTACACTTGATTTTCATATCATTATTCTAAGTCTTAGAGACTTGGAATTAAAACATTCTCTCGAACCTCTGCCGGATTTCCTAGCTTTCCAAATGAGGAATACATTGAAGCTTGGAGCTTGCAATCGAAAGGGCATTCACTTGCGCACCCAAAGTTGATAAAGATTTTAGATATTGTAAACATGTAAGTAACATTTAAGTCTTACGTTTACGGTTTTAAATTATCCTATAGTCAAATAGTTCTACATTTGTTGGGTTTGAAACAAGTTTTCAATATCTGTTGCGTACAACAACCCAACAAAAACCCCACACTTAGCAACATCAAGGAATCACTTGAGTCGGTTTCAATGATAACCTTCTTCATGTTGTAAATTCTCGTAAGTGTTAGGGCATCGTGAATAGCACACAACTCTGGTGTAATGCTTGACGTTGCTTTCATGCCGAGTCGTCCGTAAAATCTGCCGAGCTACATTCCTTGTCATCTCGCACAACGCCTCCAAATACTGTTGATCCTGACTTAGGCATAAAACTTCCGTTTGTGATGATTTTGATAAACCCTACAGGAGGAAAAGACCAGCTTATGAAAATAGTGTTGGAAATTTGCCTTTGGCGGGAGTTGCGTCCGACCAACTTTAACGGCTTAAACACTAGTGCTACGCATGTTGGAGAATCCGGTTCTTCACACGTGCATAATCTACTAAGGAAGTAGATAACCGTAGGGCTAAGAATCGTCAAATTTCGTTGAGAAATGAAAGAGATATTGGTCCACGAAGTGAGGTATTTGAAGCATGGAAAAGTGTGGTATTGAGATCAATTCTCCCTCATCGGTGGAGGAAGAAAGAATTGTTTTGTTTATAAGTCTCAAAGTTGGCTTGGGGTTTGGGACCCCAAGGGGTATCCCATGTATTTAAAGGAGGGAGGACCTAGATGTGTTTCGGTTTAAGGAAAGCCCACACGCGCGCCGCCGCTGCCCGCCCGTCCCGTCTGGGTCACGGGTCACGGGTCGTGGGCTTCTTCTGATATTATCCTTTTGGACCAGAATTCTTTCATATGTACAGTTTGGACCAGAATTCCTTCATATGTACAGTTTGGACCAGAATTCTTTCGTATATACAGTTTGGTCCCTGAAGTTTCAAGATGTACAGTTTGATCCATGAAGTTTCAAGATGTGCAGATTGGGCAGAAATAGAATGTCAACAACACTCAATTCTGCCATTTATTTTGGCTCTCTTACTCTTCCTAAATGTCATCTGTTGCACATCAAATTCACCATTTATTTTGGTGAATTACTACCTCCATAATTGTCATTACTTGGACAGTAATGGCAGTAATGTGGGCAGTTCATGAGCCTCTTCTCCAACTATATAAAGGACCCCTTGCACCATTGTTGACACACAGAAAAACAGACGAAAAAATAGAAACAAAGAATCAGTTCTTCCTACTACCTTCCAACATCATTTCATTACTCAAAATTCTTCACGGTAACACTTGAGTTTTCTTTGCTCATTTATTCACTTGTTGTTTTATCTTGGGAGACAATTGTCCAGGATGTAGAAAGGATACATACGGGCAATATTGTCTTAAAGACATAGTGCAAACACTTGACTCAGCATACCACAAACAGTTCCAGTTTATTCTTCAAGTTCTTTGTAATTTCAGTTTATTCTTCAATTGTAATTTCAATTCTTGTAAGACTTTGCAGTTACTTGTAATTTCCGTTTCCTGCACATTTGTAACCAACAAGTTTAAGACAATATTTTCCTTATCAGAATGCGCTGCAACATGGCTAGAAACATGCGATTCTCGTTGTTGCAGATGCGCCGCCACTCAAGGCAACAATGCTGGCTTCCCCGCTACTGCCACTACTGTCCAAGGTAGCAACTCTGCTGCCTTCATTGCTGCTGCCGCTACTGTGCAAGGCAGCAACTCCGCTGCATTCTCGACTGCTGTTGCTCCACCTTCTGCCTCCCACCATGATCGCCTTGAAAAATTCATGGGCTCAAACTTTAAGAGATGGCAGTAAAAGATGTTGTTCTACTTGACAGTTATGGGCATGGCCCGGTTCCTAACGGAAAATCTTCCACAAGCTGGAGATGAAATGGACTCTTCGCCTACTGAAACGGGTGAAGGGAGCCTTGGTATCCATGTTGTTAACGGCATGAAGATGGTTCTTGATGCGTGGAATCATAGGGATTTCATGTGTAAGAATTACATACTGAACTGCTTGGCAGACCTTGTCTACACTGTCTATTGCACCGTTGGCACTGCCAAAGAGCTGTGGGAAAAACTGCAAAAGAAGTACAACGCACAAGATGCGGGTACTAAGAAGTTCATCGTTGGGAAATTTCTAAAATTCCAAATGGTGGATAGTAAGACAGTGATGTCCCAAGTCCAGAAATTTCAAAATGATTTTACATCACCTGGATTTGGAAGCAATGAAACCAAATGAGCAGTTTTTGGTTGCATCGCTGATTGAAAAGTTACATCCTTCATGGAATGAGTTTATGAGTTACTTGAAACTCAAGACAAAGGAGATGACCTTTGAAGAGCTTGCTATCAAACTCCAAATCTAGGAAGATAATAAGAAGGCTTTGCCTAGGGGGTAAACAACCTGCTGAGGCAAAGGTAAATCTGGCTGAGGCCAAAGGGAACTCAAGCAAGAAGCGAAAGTTCTAGAAAGACGGCAAGGCCCACGCAGCGGAGATGTTCAGAGGTAACTGTCACCACTGTGGGAAACCTGGTCATAAGATAAAGGAATGCCGCAAGCTCAAGACTGAGAAACAACAGAAAGCCAAGGCTAAAGGCAAGGCGCATGCTAACGTCGTCAAGGACACACTCCTGGATGACATGATTGAGGATTTCTCGGCAGTGGTGCTAGAAGCCAACCTGGTTGAGAATCTGATGCAGTGATGGATGGACACATGTTCTACCAGACACATTTGTTCCAACAGAGATGCCTTCTCAACGTACACACCGGTCACCGACAAGAAGCTGTTCATGGGCAACAACACTTCCTCTGACGTGCTTGGGGTAGGAAAGGTGGTCCTGAAGATGACTTCCGGAAAGGAGCTCACTCTGAAGGAAGTGATGTACGTCCTAGAGATTTGAAGAAATTTAATTTCTGGACCTTTATTGGTTAATGCTGCTTTTAGGCTAGTGTTTGAATCCAATAAGTTTGTACTCACTAAGAATGACACTTTTGTGGGGGGAGGCTTCGTCTGTGAAGGCCTCTTCAAAGTGAATGCCATGTCTGTAATGCGTCCAAGTAATAAAGTTGAACCTTCTCCTTATTTGCTTGAGTCTTCTAATTTATGACATCATAGATTAGGACACGTTAACTACAAGTATATCCAAAGGCTGGTAAAGATTGAGTTGTTGCCGTCTATCGACGTAAACCCTCAACATAAGTGTGAGGTGTGCGTAGAGGCAAAACTTACCTAGTTTCCTTTTCGATCCGTCGAAAGGAATACCGCTCATCTAGAACTTATTCACACAGATATATGTGATTTGAAGTTCGCACAAACTAGAGAGGGAAACAAGTACTTTGTGATATTTATTGATGATAGCACAAGGTATTGTTACCTTTACTTATTGAAAAGTAAGGATGAAGCCTTTGAAACGTTCCGACGTTACAAAGCAGAAGTTGAGAACCAACTAAGCCTACGGATTAAATCCATTCGTAGCGATAGAGGGGGAGAATACGTAGCGCCATTTGAGGAATATTGTGCCCAAGAAGGCATTGTTCATCAAACGACGGCTCCATACTTACCTCAATCGAACGGTGTGGCGGAACGTAAGAACCGCACATTGAAGGAAATGATGAATGCCTTGCTCATCAATTCCGGTCTTTCCCAAAACATGTGGAGAGAAGCCGTCCTTACCACTAATACGATTCTTAACAGAGTCCCATATAAGGGTAAGGACAAAACTCCATATGAATCATGGAAAGGAAAGAAACCCACCTACAAATATTTTAAGGTACGGGGTTGTTTGGCAAAGGTTGAAGTACCCAAGCCAAAGCAGGTCAAGATTGGGCCTAAGACTGTAGATTGCATATTCATCGGATATGCAAATAACAATAGTGCTTATAGCTTCTTAGTGCATAAGTCAGATATTCCAGATATCCACCAAGGTACAATCATGGAATCAAGGAATGCTCTATTCTTTGAAGGTACCTTTCCTAGAAAGGAAAAAACCATAACCTCTCGCAAATGAAGTTATGAACAAAGCTCTTAAGAACCGGGAGTCGTTGACGACCCGGATCTAGATGATTCAGATCTAGCGGATCTCGAGGTGGCTGAACATCCGGAATCTAGTGTTCCAGATTCTCAGAACTTGGAGACTCCAGAGATGGATCTAAGGCGAAGTAAAAGGGCCAGGAAGGATAAATCCTTCGGTCCTGACTTTGTAGCTTATATGGTTAATGATGAACCAAGGACAATTGCTAAGGCGTTGTCAACTCCAGAAGCACCGCTCGGAAAGAAGCTATTGAGAGTGAAATAGGCTCCATTCTTGCATAACCATACTTGAGAGTTGGTTGATCTTCCTCCGGAAAATAAACCGTTGGGTTGTAAATGGATACTCAAACGGAAATATAAAGGAGATGGGTCTATAGATAAGTACAAGGACAGGTTAGTAGTCAAGGGCTATCGGCAGACAGAAGGTTTTGACTACTTTGACACATATTCCCCGATATCCCGGATGACATCCATACGGGTATTCATTGCGATCGTAGCTTTGCGTGACCTTGAGATACATCAAATGGATGTCAAGACAGCCTTTCTAAATGGTGATTTGGAAGAATAAATTTATATGGACCAACCCCAGGGGTATGTGGTTCAAAGGCAAGAGAAGAAAGTCTGTCGTCTTGTCAAATCTCTGTACGGGCCGAAACAAGCCCCGAAGCAATGGCACAAAAAATTTGATAGTACTCTACTATCGAAGGGTTTCGCCATTAATGAGTGTGATAAATGTGTCTACACGAAAGGTAACTCTGACTCATTTGTTATGATATGCATGTATGTAGACGACATATTGATCACAGGAAGCAGTCCTAGGGTAATCCTAGAGACTAAGAACATGTTGAAACAATGCTTCGACATGAAGGATATGAGTATCGCAGATGTCATCTTAGGGATAAAAATCTCTAAGACGTCTGACGGACTGGTCTTATCTCAGTCTCACTACATCGAGGATGTTTTGAGAAAGTTCGAGATGTTAGACAGTTCACCGATAAAGTCATTAATGGATACAAATCAAAAGCTTGATAAAAAACTTGGTGCACATGTATGCCAGGAGAGATATGCATAGGTGATCGGTAGTTTGATGTATATAACAAACTTCACCCGACTTGATATTGCTTATGCAGTCAATAAGTTGGCTAGATTTACCCGTAATCCGAGTGATGATCACTGGAAGGCGTTGAATCGGGCATTACAATACCTGAAATACACGTTAACTTTCGGGTTACATTATTCGAGATATCCAATTTGTACTAGGGGTACAATGATGCAACCGGATATCTGATATAGAGAACACCAAGTCCACCAGTGGGTATGTATTTACAATTGGTGGTGGGGCTGTGTCTTGGAAATCCTCTAAGCAAACTTGTATCGCCCGATCCATAATAAAATCGGAGTTTATCGCTTTAGACAAAGCAGAAGAAGAAGTTGAGTGGCTTCATGACTTCTTAGAGGATGTTCCATGTTGGAACAAACTCGTACCTTCAGTAATGATCCACTGCGACAGCCAGTCGGCTCTAGGAAGGGCACAAAATATTATGTACAACAGCAAGTCTCGTCATATTCGACGAATGCATAAGACCGTTAGGCAGCTGATCACCACAGGTATAATATCCATTGATTACATTAAGTCAAAGGATAATATAGCAGACCCATTGACAAAGGGCTTACCTAAGGATCAGATGGCTTGCCTGTCTAGGGAAATGTGCTTAAAACCCAAAATATAAGGACCAATACGGTGGTAACCCAACCTTACTAACTGGAGATCCCAGTAATTTGGTTCAATAGGAAAACTAAGCTGTAAAGGTTCAGTTGATCGCTTCAGTGGAAGCATGAGCACTTCGGATAGTGATTTCTGTAAAGAAACACCAAATCCAAAGCCGTTCCCGCGTAGACATTAAGTGCTATCTGTGGTATGGGTAAAGGTTAAGTTTTCAAAACCTTTAATGATCCTCAATAATTGAGGTTAGGTTTAGGGATACTTTTAATGGTTTCTAACACTTATGAAGTGGGGTATAGCAGGATACCTTGTAGGAGACCACCTATTTAAGTGCGAGGACGGGCCGCCTCAAATGAACGCACTTAAGAATCCAAGAAGTTGTCCATGGCCACAACGGACAAAACATTACGAAGAAGAGAGTAAGGGAATTTGTTGTGTTGGTACTATTGACTTGGCTTACACTAAACACTGACGGTTCAAGACATCACGTTCACCGCGCAATAAGTAAGTCCGATGGTATTTAACTATGGAAGGTTCAAAGCTGAAGCTACCTCTCCTTATGCAACATCGGTGCGCTGAAATATTGCTGAAAATGAAAAGGCACCATGTGAGTGCGCCAAAATCTCTTTCAATAGGGAATTGTTGGAAATTTGCCTTTGGCGAGAGTTGCGTCCGACCAAATTTAACGGCTTAAAAACTAGTGCTACGCATGTTGGAGAATCCAGTTTTTCACACGTGCATAATCTACTAAGTAAGTAGATAACCGTAGGGCTAAGGATCGTCAAATTTTGTTGAGAAATGAAAGAGATATTGGTCCACGAAGTGAGGTGTTTGAAGCATGGAAAAGTATGGTATTGAGATCAATTCTCCCTCATCGGTGGAGGAAGAAAGAATTATTTTGTTTATAAGTGTCAAAGTTGGCTTGGGGTTTGGGACCCCAAGGGGTATCCCATGTGTTTAAAGGAAGGAGGACCTATATGTGCTTCGGTTCGAGGAAAGCCCACACGCGCGCCACCGCCGCCCGCCCGTCCCGTCCCGTCCGGGTTCCGGGTTCTCGGTTCTCGGGTCGTGGGTCATGGGCTTCTTCTGATATTATCTTTTTGGACCAGAATTCTTTCATATGTACAGTTTGGACCAAAATTCCTTCATATGTACAGTTTGGACCAGAATTCTTTCGTATGTACAGTTTGGTCCCTGACTCAATTCTGCCATTTATTTTGGTTGAATTACTCTTCCTAAATGTCATCCGTTGCACATCAAATTCACCATTTATTTTGGTGAATTACTACCTCCATAATTGTCATTATTTGGCCAGTAATGGCAGTAATGTGGGAAGTTCATGAGCCTCTTCTCCAACTATATAAAGGACCCCTTGCACCATTGTTGACACACAGAAAAACAGACGAAAAAACAGAAACAAAGAATCAGTTCTTCCTACTATCTTCCAATATCATTTCATTATTCAAAATTATTCACGGTAACACTTGAGTTTACTTTGCTCATTTGTTCACTTGCTGTTTTATCTTGGGAGACAATTGTCCAGGATGTAGAAAGGATACATACGGGGCAATATTGTCTTAAAGATAGAGTGCAAACACTCGACTCAGCATACCACAAACAGTTCCAGTTTATTCTTCAAGTTCTTTGTAATTTCAGTTTATTCTTCAATTGTAATTTCAGTTCTTGTAAGACTTTACAGTTACTTGTAATTTTCGTTTCCTGCACCTTTATAACCAACAAATAGGTGCATTGCTCCGTTGAATTGTTGATTGAACATGGCAATCTCGAAGCAGATTTTTATTTACCGGAAGATGAACATTTTGCAAAGGCGCATAGAGCGCCATGTTTTTGAAGAGGAGATATAAGCTAATTTGTCTACTAAAAACTAAACGAAAAATAGAAGGAATGAGAACAGTACATAATAAGGACAAATATATAGTACTAGCATACACCAAATCCGAAATGGATTATGATTTACCATTTAGCAAATAATTGAAAAGAAAACATTTAAGAAACATTAGTTTAAGGATTTGAAAATTTTAAGAAATAATAGAAATGGAAACATTTAGGAAGCCGAAGTCAAGAATGTTTAGGACTTCAAAATTTAGGAAATAATAGGAGAGGATACAAGCTTTGATGCCAAAATGGTAGCAATCGGCGCACTGACCCTAGAATTTTATTTATTCTCATTTACTTATTTATATATTGGATAAATGTTAGAGGATTCATTTCTAGTGCTTTATTTAACATATAAATGGCATTATCATAAAGATTGGTCTTAAACTTTTATCTTCAGTTCATAAAAATTTTAATAAATAATTGGGCAAAACTTATGTTACGACAAAATTTTAGTTGTGATGTGCGTGTAAATTAATTTGTCTAGAAAACATGAGTTAAATTTGTTGGGTTTAAATGATAGATTGAATGGGAAATGGAGGAAAACCGAACATTAAAGGAAATGGAATTGCGGAAAGGAAATGGAATTGCGGAAAGGAAAAACCGAACATTAAAGGAAATGATGAATGCCTTACTAATAAGTTCCGGTTTACCGCAAAGCTTGTGGGGGAAGCTATCCTTACAGCTAACCGAATACTCAACAGGGTGCCCCACAACAAAACACAATCTATTCCATATGAACTATGGAAAGGAAGAAAACCCAACTTGAAATATTTCAAAGTGTGGGGGTGTTTAGCAAAGGTCCAAGTTCCTTTGCCCAAAAGGGTAAAAATAGGACCAAAAACTGTGGATTGTGTTTTTATTGGCTATGCTACAAACAACAAAGCTTATCGATTTTTGGTTCACAAATCGGACAATCCCGAAATTCATGTTAATACGGTAATTGAATCAGATAATGCTGAATTCTTTGAAAACATTTATCCGTATAAAACTGAATGTGAGTCGTCAAGTGAAAGATCTAAACGACCGCGGGAAGAACCAAAGGAAAATACACCAAGTAAAGAGGATCCAAGGCGTAGCAAACGTCAAAGGAAATCTACTTCCTTTGGACCAGATTTTGTGACATTCTTGCTTGAAAATGAGCCTCAAACATTTAAAGCAGCGATGTCTTCTTCTGATTCAGCATTTTGGAAAGAGGAAGTCAATAGTGAGATTGAATCGATTTAGAACAACCATACATGGGAATTGGTTGATCTTCCTCCTGGAAATAAACCTTTAGGATCAAAATGGATTTTTAAAAGGAAAATGAAAGCTGATGGCACTATTGACAAATATAAGGCAAGACTTGTGGTCAAAGGTTATAAACAAAAAGAAGGCCTTGATTACTTTGACACATACTCGCCGGTAACAAGAATAACATCTATTCGGGTGTTAGTGGCATTGGCGGCCGTATATGGTCTTGAAATCCATTAAATGGATGTCAAGACATCTTTCTTAAATGGAGAATTGGAGGAAGAAATTTACATGGAACAACCTGAGGGTTTTGTGGTTCCTAGTAAAGAAAGGAAAGTGTGCAAACTTGTTAAGTCACTTTATGGACTTAAACAAGCACCCAAACAATGGCATGCGAAATTTGACCAAACAATGTTGGCAAATGGATTTAAGATTAATGAGTGTGACAAATGTGTTTACATTAAAAATACTCCAAATCATGAAGTCATTGTTTGTTTATATGTTGATGACATGTTGATAATGAGTAGAGATATTACCGATGTAAATGCTACGAAGCGTATCTTTGGCTAGCAAATTTGATATGAAGGACTTAGGAGTTCGATTTGATCTTAGGCATCGAATTCATAAAACTCCACAAGGTCTAGCATTATCGCAGTCTCATTATATTGAAAGAGTACTTGACAAGTTTAAGTATTTAAATTTCAATGTTGCAAATACTCCATTTGATGTAAGTTTTGCACTTCAAAAGAACGAAGGTGAAAGTGACTCACAATTGGACTATGCACGAGTTTTGGGAAGTTTGATGTATATTATGAATTGTACACGACCAGATATAGCATGTGCTATAAGCAAGCTGAGTCGATTCACGAGTAATCCCAATCAAACTCATTGGATGGCTATGAAACGAGTCTTGGGGTATTTAAAACACACCCAAACCTATGTTTTGCATTATAATAAATATCCCGCGATAATTGAGGGATATAGTGATGCAAACTGGATCACCGATCATCTGAAGTTAAATCCGCGAGTGGATATATTTTCACCATTGGTGGAGGAGTAGTGTCTTGGAAATCATCAAAACAGACATGCATCGCCCGCTCTACAATGGAATCTGAATTTATAGCTTTAGACAAGGCCGGTGAAGAAGCTGAATGGCTCGGAATTTCTTAGAAGATATTCCATTCTGGCCCAAACCTTTGGCTCCTATATGTATACATTGTGATAGTCAAGCAGCAATAGGTAGGGCAGGGAGCGTAATGTACAACGGAAAATCTCGTCATATACGACGAAGACACTATACCGTTAGACAACTCCTCTCTAGTGGCGTTATCACGATTGACTATGTAAAGTCAAGATATAACGTGGCGGATCCGCTTACAAAAGGCTTATCTAGAGAGGGAGTTAGTAGATCATCAATGGGAATGGGGTTAAGGCCGAGGACAAGTCATCATGGCGGTAACTCTACCTAGCAGACTGGAGATCCCAAGAGCTAGGTTCAAGGAGATCAAACAAAGTTGTGACTGACGGTTCAACATTTTCAAATAACTCAACCCATTCTCGGATGAAGACAATGTTCAGAAATAAGGATAAAACATTATGGCTTGTTAATGAGTTAATAAAGCATTAATGTTCTTTAATGATTATCTAAATATGACGGTGTATGACTAGATAATGTGGCTATAGGACCACATGTTTAGAAATCACCTATATGAGTGTTAAGTGTAAGCCGCTTTAAAGGGGAATGACAGTGAAGGCCCATTCTCTACGCACTCATGAAACCAGAATGTGTTCATGGCTGAAACGAACACAACCATGAGAACCATAAACGGTTTAGGGTTGATTGTGTAACTTATGTTGTCTAGGTATACAACAAAGTTCGACGGTTCAAAGATATCAAATCTACCGATTGATCGAGTATATCCGATATAAGTTCACTACGGAAAGTTCAAAGGGAAACCTACTTATCCAGATGCAGTCAATTCTCGCTTGTATATCACACTTGTCCGCGCATTCCTTTATCTTATAGTCATTCCCCATTCATGTGGGGGATTGTTGGGTTTAAATGATAGATTGAATGGGAAATGGAGGGAGTTCCCTCTTGCTTTATGAAATAAGCAATTGTCCCACATCGGTAGTGGAAAGGAAAGTGGGAGTTCCCTCTTGCTTTATAAAATAAGCATTTGTCCCACATCGGTAGTGGAAAGAAAAGTTCTTCTACTTATAAGTAGGAGTACTCCTTCTTGTTGCTAAAGGGTTAAGAAGAGGGTCTCCCCTCGCGCCGTCGTCGTCGCTCGGCTCGGCTTCGGATCCGGATCTCGGATTCGGATTCGGATTCGGTCAAATGATCTGATTGACTGATAATCTTTTTGGACCAAATTTTCTTTAATAAATTTCCCACCAGTTTTTTAGTGGTTGTTCAGAAGGGTTGCAAACCTTCAGAAACAGTACTTCCATGGCTATAAATTCGTTTGATTCCTCAGAATTTTACTTACGAATTTTCTGAACAACACAAACTTCTTCTTCTTCTCGCACAAATAAATTCTGTGTGATAAACTGCCGTTGAGTGGTTCGCCGCTACCTGAATTTAATGTATTGCTATTCTGGTAAGATAATCGTTCTATCCTGGAAGGGGATATTCCATCAACCTCGAGTACTATGAATGGAATAATTTCCTTAAGGACACACTTTGAATTAAGTGGGCTCGATTATATTCTGGAAAATTATTCTTATTTTTCAACCATGATTCTGTTTATTTTCAGTTATTATTATTTATTGGTTTTTTTTTTTGGAATACATATTAATAACAAAATTAGCCAATGTTAAAGTAGCGGCTGGTAAAGTTTTGACATTATGCGAATCTCTGTGTTAAATTAAAAGTGCACTTTTGTTTATCTAATTATCGATTTGATCCTCTCCATTTGCAATTTGTTTTATTTTAAGCTATGATCCTTTAAATTTATTTTGGTGCACTTTTTCCAGTAATTCCTGCTCTCTTAATTATGCAAGTATCACTTTTCTTCCATGTTACTCCTTTTCCCTCTGTTATTATGTTATTTATTCTTGTCTCTATTGTTTACATTCTCATGCTTTTTGACTATTCATAATACTAACTCATTAGTCTGATGCATAATGATTTGTTGAATATTTTTATTTATAATTACACAATAGAGGCAATAATAATATCGTAATTTTTATTTATAATTACACCCATAAAGAGTGCTAGTTAGCCCATTATCCATTAGCTAAAATTCCATTTAAGAACCCTAATTGATTGCCTATAAATACACCATATTATGGGCAGGGGCGAAACTACGAGTAGGGGTGCAAGGAGGGTCAACTGAATCTCATTCGTCAAAAAATTTCATTATTGTCGAATTCTCATCAACAAAATGAACACATTGTGCGGAAATGAAATCTTAGAGAGAGAACTTCTGGAATACTAGAAGAGATGAATTGATTCTTCTGAATGGATACAAAATAAGTTGTACATTCTTACACTTATAGCTAACTAACCGCCTGTCTATACAATTAACTATTAATCTCTAACTAATCTTCTAACAATAATTAGTTAGTTAGTTATGGTGGCACATGTGTGTCACGTGATCCCATTAGTCTCATTAATTATTGAAAGAAATAATTTCCTTGATTATTTTCATTAATTGAAAGGCTATATATACAAGTTACATATTTCCATAATAGGAGAATCCTATTCCTATTCTATTTCTAAAACCTTATTCTACCATAATTCTAACTATACAATTATGGTAAGTGTACAAGACTAATTAAGGTAACCTTTACACTACAATATATCAACAATATACATTCCATACATACACTACTGCTTTCTAAAGTCACTGCCCGTGATGGGCTTTCGAACCGGGCCCCACGGCCACTTTGTCGGTTTTGGGCCACCGGCCATTGTCGGTTTTGGGACACCGGCCTTGTCGATTTTGGGCCACTACCCGCCGTTTTGTTGGTCCATCGCTTTTGTATACCCGTGATATATACTTATGTATATTCGGTGTATATCACGGGTATATTGCTCGTTTAACACACCCCCATGAGTCATAGCGGCGGTCTTCGAACGCCGAGATCGTCCCTAAAATCTTCAAAAAGTACCGCGGGTAGACCCTTTTGTAAAAATGTCTGCAATTTGATAACGAGACGAGACATGGCATACGCGAACTTGACCTTTAGCAACCTTTTCACGGACAAAGTGAATGTCCATTTCGATATGCTTGGTGCGTTGGTGTTGAACCGGGTTACCTGAAAGGTAGATGGCACTAATGTTATCGCAATTTACCAAGGTTGCCTTCTGAATGGGACAATGAAGCTCCAAAAGCAAATTACGTAGCCAACATGATTCAGAGACCACATTCGCTACCCCTCGATATTATGCCTCTGCACTTGAGCGTGATAGAGTTGCCTGACGCTTTGCCGATCAGGAGACCAAGTTGTTGCCAAGGAACATACAGTAGCCAGAAGTCGACCGTCTGGTGTCGAGACAACCACCCCAATCATCATCCGTGTAGGAGACAAGTGTGGATGTAGATGAGGGATACAAGTGCAAACCATAATCCAGTGTCCCCTGAATATACCGAATGATGCGTTTGATTGCATTCATGTGCTCAACTCTGGGATCATGCATGAATAAACACACCCGCTGAACCGCATACGTAATATCCGGTTCTGGTAAAGGTAAGATACTGGAGGGCCCCGCAAGACTGCGATAGTGGGTCGGGTCCTCGTATGGTGCACCTGTTGCGGCACTCAGCTTGGGGTTTGCATCAACTGGCGTGGAAGTGGACTTACAGGATGACATCCCAGCCCTCTCTATGATCTCAGCAACATACTTTCGTTGAGACAAAAACAAGCCACCTGAATGACGCTTGACGGTAATCCCCAAAAAATAACTCAAAGGCCCTAAGTCTTTCATAGCAAACTCAGAACTGAACATGGTCATAATAGACTGGCGCAAGGCATCTGAAGAGGCAGTCAAGATGATATCATCCACATACAACAGAATGTAGGCTAAGGACGAACCACGGCGGTAGATGAACAAGGAATTATCTGACCTGTTGTGAGTGAACCCAATAGTTGAAACAAAGTCAGCAAACCTTGTGTACCAGGCCCTTGGAGATTGCTTAAGCCCATATAAGGACTTCTTCAACAAACATACATGATGAGGACGGTTTGGATCCCTGAAACCCAACGGCTGATGCATATAAACTATTTCCTTGAGATCACCATGTAGGAAAGCATTCTTGACATCCAACTGATGAATTGGCCAAGTCTTCGAAAGAGCCAAGCTAAGCACAGTGCGAATGTTAGCCGGTTTGACCACCAGACTAAACGTCTCACCACAATCGATCCCAACCTAATGAGTTTTACCATCACCAACAAGTCGCGCCTTATGTCGAGCAAATGACCCATCTGAATTCTCCTTATGAGCAAAAATCCACATAGACCTGATAACATTAATACCATATGGACGGGGCACCAAATCCCACGTCTTATTATCAATAAGAGCATTATATTCATCAGTCATAGCAATTTTCCAATTAGGGTCATTTAATGCGGACACAGGATTGCGGGGCAAGAGGAATTTAGAGACATCAAAATGTAAATTAAAATGTCTTTTAGGTGTAAAAATACCCTGCTGACTACGAGTAACCGGTCTATGACCCGAGGAAGAATTGAGGGAATTTTGGGAATTTTTTCGGGCTCGGGCGGAGCCGGCGGGCGGTGGGCCCGCCTGGCCCAAATCGGTAACTGGAATCATCGTTTGGACAAGTTCCAGAATTGGGCTGGACTGACCCAATTGCTGGAAGTGTTCCAGTGGCTGACACTGGGCACAGAACTGTGGGGCCAGTGGGCAGTGGGCCCGCTGGAGAATTTTGGGTGCAGGAGATGTCCGAAAAATTTCGTATAATATACGGGGATATTTGGTCATCCAAAAAATTATACGACTTAGGCTCGGGAGTATGAACTTTTGTAAACGGAAATTGAGTTTCATCAAAAATGACATGGCGATTAATTATGATTTTCTTGGAGGATAAGTCAAATCACTTATAACCACGATGATTCGACGGATAACTCAAAAATACACACGGGGTAGACCGAGCCTGAAGTTTGTTAATTGTGGTGGATAGGAATAACGGATAACACAAGCATCCAAAAATCCTAAGGTGAGAATAACAAGGGTTCTTATTATATAGGATTTTGAGGGGGGGAATATGTCAGACCTTTAGACGGAAATTATGTTAAGAAGATATGTGGCCATTTGTAGAGCATAATGCCAAAAATATGGAGGTATGGAGGCATGAATTAAGAGAGTTCGGACAATGTTATTTATGGAACGAATTTTGCGTTCGGCCTTCCCATTTTGTGAAGATGTATGAGGACACGAAAACCAAAAATTGATCCCATTATTAGCACAGAATTCCCGAAACTCCCTATTGTCATACTCTTTCCCATTATCACATTGAATATTTTTTATTTCTCTTTCGAATTGAGTACGAATGAACGCTCTAAATTTGATGAAGACGGAAAACACTTGTGATTTATTCGCAATTGGAAACGTCCACAAAAATCTAGAATAATCATCTAAAAAGAGAACATAATATCGATGACCCAATGAACTAAGAACAGAAGACGTCCATAAGTCGCTATGAATAATATCAAATGGCATTGAAGTATGAGAATTGGAGTCTACAAATGGCAACTTAACAATTTTCCCTAAAGAACAAGACTGACAAAGTGGAGTACGACTCGTACCCTTACAAGAAATAAAAGTATTTTTATCTAAAACTGATAAAATAGAAGATCCCGGATGACCCAAACGAGCATGCCACATGGAAGGAGAGATGGCTGCAAAAGCTGATGGCAAGGCTTGACTCGATGGACTGAAACCAGGCATGATAGGATACAGATCCCCCCTACTATCACACCTCATGAGATGGCTCCCCGTCTTGAAATCCTTCATAGAGAAACCAAAAGGATCAAATTCAACGGAAACGGAATTGTCAGTAGTGAACTTTTGGACAGACACTAAATTTTTAATCAATTTAGGAGCATGTAAAGTATTTTTCAAGAGAAGGGGTGCATTGGGGGGAGACAACGTTTTCTGACCATACCCTAGAATTGGAATAGAACTGCCATTACCAACAATTATCCCCCGAGGGGTGCTCAAATTGGAATAAGATGAGAGAGTACCTGATTCGGAAGTCATGTGAGTAGTGGCACCGGTGTCCATATACCAATTTGGATCCGGTTGAGTTAGCCCCAATGTGTGCATCGCAGCCTCGATATCGGTTTGAGTGGGGCTTGCTGCATAATGGGCTTGCGGAGGTCGGGACCCAAGAATTCCGGTCCGTGATGGAGCTGGGCCGTAGCTGCTGCTGCCGCCACTGCTGGGCCATTGGGTATTGGGCCTGAACTGTTGGCCAGCCCACTGGCCACTGGAATTTGCTTTGGATGTCGAGGACCGCTTTTCGATCCACGGCCCCCCCGCCCATCGGGCCCGGGGGGTGGTGGGCCATTATTCCCTGGATGGGACCCACCGCCGGCTTGCTGACCACCGGAACCGCCACCAGAACCGTCGCATTTGCCCCCGCGGTTTTTGTTATTATTCTTGCGATTATTCTTTCCGCCACCATGATTATGGTTTTGGTCCGAATTATTAACAAAATCCGAAGAACTAGGAGAGGACGCCACCATGACGACGGGGCTTGCTCCGGTAGCCGCCTTTTTAGCCAAACCGGCTTATTCCAAAGTAAGCATGGAGCGGGCTTGATAGAAGTCGGGAAGAGGGTTGCTCTAGCGAAGGAGAGTTCCAACACCATTATAGGCCTCCGAAAGACCGGCAACCAACTGTAGAACGAGACGATTATTAGTTATCGGTGCGCCAACATTACGGAGTTGATCTGCCAACTCCTTGAGTTTCTTGCAATATACAGAAACGTTTGGAAATTCGTCCATTCGAACTAGAGAGAATTCCTGCTCGAGTGTGACGACACGTGAATGTTGGTTGTCTTGGAATATGTCACGCAATCTATTCCATGCAGCCATAGCCGTGGTATCCGGCTCAATAATCGTCTGTAGAAGGTCCACTGAAATAGTGGAGTAGATCCACCGGAGAACGGTAGCATTAAGAGTAATCCATAACTCAGGATCCTCCGCATGAAGGGGTCTAGCGGGAGGAAGTGTGATGAAGAACTTGATAGGAGATAGCGTGAATTTTAAACAACTCCGCCCACGTCGCATATTGGACGTTTTCCATCTCAAGGACAATAGGGATACAGTTCTTGATATTGGAAACCATGAGGGCAGGATGATAATTGTTCTTAGACATAATGAAAGAACAAAGAAGGAAGGGAAATTTAAGAGAGGGTTTTTTTAGAGCGGAAGACGAATTTTGGAAGAGAAACCCGAGGGGGTTGGGGGGTTGGGGTGTCTCGGCCGAAAATCAAAGAGAGGACAAAAGTTGAGAGAAAAACTTTTGTGTAGACCTAGTCTCTTGATACCATGAAAGAAATAATCCCCTTGATTATTTTCATTAATTGAAAGGCTATATATACAAGTTACATATTTCCATAATAGGAGAATTCTATTCCTATTCTATTTCTAAAACCTTATTCTACCATAATTCTAACTATACAATTATGGTAAGTGTACAAGACTAATTAAGGTAACCTTTACACTACAATATATCAACAATATTCATTCCATATATATACTACTGCTTTCTAAAGCCACTGCCCGTGATGGGCTTCCGAACTGGGCCCTCGGCATCTTTGTCGGTTTTGGGCCACCGGCCATTGTCGGTTTTGGGCCACCGCCCACTGCTTTGTTGGTCCACTGCTTTTGTATATCTGTGATATATACTTCTGTATATTCAGTGTATATCACAGGTATATTTCTCTGTTTAACAATTATATATATAAGATTAATTTGTTTATATATGTATAAACATTAAGTTTTGAATCCCCTTAACACAATATGAGTTTCGACTCAGCTGTCGAAGGGCACAATGTTTAGCTCAATATGAGCTTCAACTCAGCTATCGAAGGGCATAATGTTTAACCCAATATTGCGGGTTCAAAACTCGCTGGAGACATTCTTTTTACCTTTTAAAATCACCTTGTCAAAAGTCCTAGCTCCGTCCCTAATTATGGCTATATAGAAATAAGGTTGGTTAGGAACACAAAAATAGTTTTTGCATCTTCGAGAGGATATATAGGTATTCCGGAAATTAAGAAATTTTCCTTTTGTGATAATTCATATCGACGGGTAACTGTTGTGGTTACTATTGATCAGCTTCCACATGGAGAAATCATAAAGTTGTACTTGGAGCGCTTAATACATTAGAAAGTTGTAATTATATGCGAAGAGGATGAACGAAAAAATATATTAATGCTATATAGTCCTTTGTTCAAAAGTATACCTTTTTTGTTTTTATCAAAATATAATATCACTCACTGATCAACATTTCTACGATATACTTTTTTTCATAATTAATTGACAATCTCTATCGTAGACTGTTTCAATTGGCCATACGCGTCGATGCCTCCATTACGAGTAGAAATATATAAAGTGTGAATAAATTTTAAGTTTTTTGTTTTCATAAAACATTGGAGTAATTTTTAGAAGTTCTTTTTTTATAAATTATCTCATAAGCTAGTTAATAAACAGATAGTGCGTTGCTACGTGAGCTCGACATCAAGAAAGGGGTTTAAAATCTATGTTATTCTTAATATGGAACCATTTTAATATAAGTATCTTAATCAATGTCATTAATCAAAAGACACTAGTTTAAGTGGATGGCACGTGTTATACAGCCATGAAAACTACAATATTCAATAACAAATCCGAGGTCCCTTCCCCTGCCTACTGGGAAAGAATGGAGAGAGTCACAGGGGCATATCTGGATGGCAAAGGAGTGAACTTAAAATTCAGCTGGAGATTTGCAGCATGGGTTTGACCTTTGGAGGAAGCAATTTATTCTCTTCTGGGGTAGGATTTATAGGTGATATCAGTTGTTTTGTTCTCAAACTCTGATCATTCAGGCGCATCCCACGATTTACTGATAGTAATGATGAGGGACCGGGACTATTATCTACAGGAATAGTCTGGCGTAAGGAAGCCGGATATAAAAAAAAAGGAAAGAATGGAGAGATCAACATATGTCCAATTTAAAACTCATAATATAAAAATATATAAAAAGTGCACGGCATATCCTTTTGTCTTATTTAGGTGTAAAGTTCAGCTGATTATTGGTGTCTATGTAAGATTAATTTTAATATAATCTTTAGAAAGAGACCTTTTAATTTAAATCTTGCCACCCACCCCCCTTCCCCTACCCACAACTTTCTAAAATCTAGGAGTCATTTGGACCCTTTAATTTGGACACGTTGGGGCCAATGGACGAGTAGATATAGATTAGTTTAAAATTAGGTAGTCACTCTGTTCATGCTTTAATCTTTAGCAGAATGATGGAAATTCGGTAGCCGAAGAGGTAAGATATATGCTGCCAAACTTTGGTACAAATTAATACTAGGATGTTTGGTAGTTTCTAGAAATCTAAAAGTTTTATTTAATTTTTTTTTATATAAAAAAACCCCTTTTATTCGAATGCACTTTATACTGTCTTAATTTTTTATTTGAATCTGACCGTTTCTTCTTGCTTTACTCTTGCTTTGTTTTGATTGCATTGCTTGTGATTATGCTTTGTCTTGAGCCGAGGTTCTCCCGAAAATAGCCGCTCTACCTACCAAGGTGGATGTAAGGTCTGTGTACACTCCACCCCCAGACCCCACGGTGTGGAATTTGTGGAAATTAGCCTTTGGCACATGCGTCCACCCATCTTTTGAATTACACACGGTGTGGAATTTCACTGGATATGTTGTTGTTGTATATAAAAGGGGCTTATGTGGAGAGTTGGGGGGTGTTTAGTCAAATTTTTAGAGAGAAAACAAGTATTTATGAGTGGTAACAAAAACTGTTTTTTACAAGCTGAAAATTTTCATTTTTTTCTAAAAGATTTTAAAAAGAACATTGTACAAGTACAAATTGATACTCTAATTTTGTAAAAATGCTTTTCAAATTGATTACCCAAATACAAACTACTACTCTCAAAAAATACTTTGAGAAGCACATTATAAAATGAATATATTTTTAAAGGTTGGCCAAAGATAGTATGATTTGGATTAAGCTTTTCGTCGGGGTTACCACTTACCGTAAAATAGTATCTGTTCACAAGCAGCTCTAGAGGAAGTATAATCCTTTTTGTTTTAAGGTTCTTTGAGAATCTTAGCTTTTAATATGAGCGTTATAGAAATATATATAGTACTATTTGAAATTCAGGGACCAATCTAGTGCATTAGTTATAACTTCTAACTTTTGCGAATCTAATAACTTTAATTCGACCCCTTTATATGTGTTAAACTGTCCATGATGATAAGATGAAGTACCATGAGAATTTAGCAGAAATGTATGTTGGCGATGATGTTTCGCCTGATTTTTATGGATGGGTTTTTCCTAAATGTGACCATGTTGCTGTTGGAACAGGTATAGTGACACCCAAGCCGATATAAATAAGTTTCAGATAGCGACAAGATTGGGAGCTGATTCAAAGATTACTGGAGGAAAATTATCAGGGTCGGAGCACATACAATTCCAGAAGATTGCATGATAGAGTGGCATTAGGTGGTGGTGCAGCATGGTACATGTGAGCCTAATTTGTTTTTATGGTTCAAACGAGTGAAAATATTATTTGCTTTTATGAAGGGGGTGGGTTTGAACCAAGATTAATGCTTACTATGATAGTATGCTGGATTGTGTTGTGTAAACCGTTTCATTTTAAAAGTTTAAATTATTAGAAGAGAGTATCTACGTTACTTAATATAATTATATTATGTCTCAACCGCGGCATGTGGCAAAATGTTCAGGAAAAAGGATCTATTTTGCAACGGAAAGTGGCGGAGGCGATTGTGAAAGGGTCAGGAAATGGGAAGAGAATGGAGGACGAGGGTGATTTGTTGGAGAAATGGGACAAACTTATTGGCCAACTTACAAGGTTCTTGATGTGTTGGAGAAGGTATTTTACAGGTCAAATCCAGCAGATGAGGATGTGCTGATGACTGATGGGTATGTGCAGAATATGGTACATGTCAGCCCCTATCGTCCCCCCCCCCCCCCCCCACTAATAGAATTAATTACATGTTTATTACTTCAACTCTAAGCACTACCCTCAATTTACCAGACCTCATATAATATATTCTGCCCTCCTTGAAATGAACTGAAACAAAAATTGACTAACACGCTCTTCATATGATAGCTTCATCTGGTGTATTCATACATTCCACCAATTTAAAACAGATTACAGTAAGTTTATACTAGTTGATGTCAAAAACAACTCTTAATTAGGCACCCCTTATAGTCATGTAGACCAGCAATAAAACATTGTCACAAACTGCAGGATTGAAAGCTGTATTGAGCAAAATGTGGACTAAACAGCAGTTAAAGACAGCGTACAGAACAATTGGCAGTCGATACGACAAACACACAGATGTCTTCAATATCTTGACTTCCCTCCTCTCCCACGGCCACGCCCCTGTCCACCTCCTTTCCCTCCACCGCCACCACCTTTTCCACCACGAGCCAAATCTTTGTTAGCTTCATGTTTTACTTGCATGCTCTCTGGGAGGGGCAGAATGTGATCAACACATTTCCTGAAGCTAAAATCTTCAGAAGAACCATCCTCCCTAATGACAAAGAAGCAGCGACTTTTAAACTGAGGATGAAACTTGATTTGGAATGCGCGAATTCCTGTACCAATCTTTCTAGCTGGCTCTAAATGACCCTTCTTGAGCAAGTCGAGCAAAACAATGTGCTCATACTGCAATACAGACAAAGAAGATACAAGTGATCACCATCATATCAAGCACTCATAAGTGACTTAAATATCATCTTAAATATTTCATACTCCACGAATTGATTGAACATGTAAATCCATGACGCTTACCCATATTAGTTCATATTCTTGTAAGGTAATAATTTACTAACGTGCAGGCTTATAGAATTCGTATGAATTCCATTTCACAATTCTTAGGACCGTTTTGAATTCCATGACAATGTAAGTGTAACAATTTGACCCCCGCATATAGGTCAAATAGTTAGAAATAGGCAACGACAATAACTATGCCTCAATCCCAAACCAGTTGGGGTCGACTATTTCTACTATAGTGATTCATCATGAATAGACAGGTTTTATGTTGGCTGCCAGCCTACCACAACCCTCCTCGTTTATCCAGGCTTGGGACGGCAATGTGAGCAAAGCTTACGCAAGCGAAATTAGGCAACAACAACACAATGAAGAGCCTCGGAAAAAACAGTTTTGAAAATTGAGGATCGAAAGAGAACCATGAATCAAGAGCCATGCCAAGAACTCAAGAAGACGTAAAGGAAGGTACAAAAATAAAAGTAACTCTGCATAATATTGATGATCATCCTGAGTCCAAACAGATGAACACCTTCAAATACAACAATCCCATGTTTCAGATGAGAAAACAGAGTCTGCCAGCAAGAAAAGGTATCACAAAGTAAGGATAATATTTTAAGTGATGAGTATCTAACCAACCAAAATAGATTACCTAGCACCTTTGAACAAAGGACACAATTATAATCAGTACTAAGACCATTTAAAAACAGGCAAAAATTTATACAAGCAATGGAAACTACAACACTTTACTCAATCATGGAGGTCATACAACAAAAGTACCATTCAATATTCGCTTCACATAATACAACTATTGTTTTCTAAATGCATTTAACTTCCAATTAACCAAATATGGAAAGAAATGAAAGGTGTGGTCCATGTGATAGTTGTGGAACTGCAATTATCCTGTTTTGGCCCATTATTCAGAGAAGTTAGGTATTCTCTAATTTTGCCTCTTAATATTTGCTAAAACCAAACAAATATATGGGCCAAAATAGGAGAGGTGCAATCTCACAATTACTATCACATGGGTCACAACTCCCATCTTACAAGAAACTGGTTGCTTGAGTCAATGCATAGTCGTATACTCAAACAAAAAAGAAATCTACCATCATATCCATTTAAACGTCGGATGCTTTAGACTTGAAACAGCTTTGTCAGGCTGGAGATAACTTACCGCTGACAAGTAAACAAATAACCCAATTGGTGCTACAAAGCCACAGAAAGGAACAGAACAGCTTAGTGCAATTGGTTGACTGATACAAACATAAATTCAGCTTAATACTCTGAAGAAACGCACTTTCAGACCATTCCATGTAAGATATCCTAAATTGCTCCTGAAAAATCTCACAATTTCAGCCTACTGTTGATAAACTAAAACCAGAGGCCCAAAAACACGTCCATCTAAATGTATGATGCTTTAGACTTGAACCAGCTTTGGCAGGCCGGAGACAACTAATTTCAAACCCATAAACAAGTAACCCGACTGATGCTACAAAGGAACATAATAGTTTAGTGCAATTTGCTGACTGATACAATCATATTCAGCTTGATGCTCTAAAGCAACACTAAAAGAAATAATCCCCTTGATTATTTTCACTAATTGAAAGGCTATATATACAAGTTACCTATTTCCATAATAGGAGAATCCTATTCCTATTCTATTTCTAAAACCTTATTTTACCATAATTCTAACTATACAATTATGGTAAGTGTATAACACTAATTAAGGTAACCTTTACACTACAATATACTACAAATATATATACCATATATACAAGATTGTGTTGTCCTCAATCTGTCCGAAATGGGCCACTGCCGAGAGCCCATTTCGGGCCGCTGTCGAAAGCCCTTGCTGGCCAATCAGTCCGTCCACTGCTTCAGTCCCTTGCTTTTCTGTGATATACAACGATGTATAATGGGTGTATATCACAGGTATATTGCTCGTTTAACACACCCCCGCATGATCATAGCGCGGCTATTTTCGAACGCCGAGATCGTCCCTAAAATCTTCAAAGAGAACTCGTTTGGTAGACCCTTTGTAAAGATGTCTACAATTTGATAACGAGACGGGACATGTCATACGCGAACGTGACCCTTTGCAACCTTTTCACGGACAAAGTGAATGTCCATTTCGATATGCTTGGTGCGTTGGTGTTGAACTGGGTTACCTGAAAGGTAGATGGCACTAATGTTATCGCAATATACCAAGGTTGCCTTCTGAATGGGACAATGAAGCTCCAAAAGCAAATTACGTAGCCAACATGATTCGGAGACTACATTCGCTACCCCTCGATATTCTCTCTCTGCACTTGAGCGTGATAGAGTTGCCTGACGCTTTGCCGACCATGAGACCAAGTTGTTGCCAAGGAACATACAGTAGCCAGACGTCGACCGTCTGGTGTCGGGACAACCACCCCAATCAGCATCCGTGTAAGAGACAAGTGTGGATGTAGATGAAGGATACAAGTGCAACCCATAGTCCGTCCCCTGAATATACCGAATGATGCGTTTGATATCATTCATGTGCTCAACTCTGGGATCATGCATGAATAAACACACATGTTGAACCGCATACGTAATATCCGGTCTGGTAAAGGTAAGATACTGGAGGGCCCCCGCAAGCTGCGATAGCGGGTCGGGTCCTCGTATGGTGCACCGTCGCGGCACTCGCTTGGGGTTTGCATCAACCGGCGTGGAAGTGGACTTACGGGATGACATCCTGCCCTTTCTATGATCTCAGCAGCATACTTCCGTTGAGACAAAAACAAGCCACCTGAATGACGCTTGACGGCAATCCCCAAAAAATAACTCAAAAGCCCGAAGTCTTTCATAGCAAACTCAGAACTGAGCATGGTCATGATAGACTGGCGCAATGCATCGGAAGAGGCAGTCAAAATGATATCATCCACATACAAGAGAATGTAGGCCAAGGACGAACCACACCGATAGATGAACAAGGAATTATCTGACATGCTGTGAGTGAACCCAATAGTCGAGACAAAGTCAGCAAACCTCGTATACCAGGCCCTTGGAGACTGCTTAAGCCCATATAAGGACTTCTTCAACAAACAGACATGATGGGGACGGTTTGGATCCCTGAAACCCAACGGCTGATGCATATAGACTGTTTCCTTGAGATTAACATGTAGGAAAGCATTCTTGACATCCAACTGATGAATAGGCCAAGTCTTCGAAAGAGCCAAGCTAAGCACAGTGCGAATAGTAGCCGGCTTGACCACCGGACTAAACGTCTCCCCACAATCTATCCCAACCTGCTGAGTCTTACCATCACCCACAAGCCGCGCCTTATGTCGAGCAAATGAACCATCTGAATTTTCCTTATGAGCAAAAATCCGCATAGACCTGATAACATTAATACCATATGGACGGGGCACCAACTCCCACGTCTTATTATCAATAAGAGCATTATATTCATCAGTCATAGCAATTTTCCAATTAGGGTCATTTAATGCAGACACAGGATTGCGGGGCAAGGGGATTTAGAGACATCAAAATGTAAATTAAAATGTCTTTTAGGTGTAAAAATACCCCGCTGACTACGAGTGACCGGTCTATGACTCGAGGAAGAATTGAGGGAATTTTGGGAATTTTCTGGGCTCGGGACGGACTGGCCGGCAGTGTGCGGTGGGCCCGCCGGCCCAAATCGGAAAAACGACTCATCAACCGGACCAGCCAGGGTGGGGCTGGGACCGGCCCAATTGTTGGGGACCGATCCACTAACAGAATTGGCTTGGCGATGCGTGGGTCCGGCGGGCAGTGGGCCCGCTGGAGGATTTTGGGTGCGGGAGATGTCCGAAAAATTCCGAATAATATACAGAGATATTTGGTCATCCAAAAAATTATACGACTTAGGCTCGGGAGTATGAACTTTCGTAAAAGGGAATTGAGTTTCATCAAAAATGACATGGCGATTAATTATGATTTTGTTGGAGGATAAATCAAAACACTTATAACCACGATGATTCGACGGATAACCCAAAAATACACACGGGGTAGACCGAGCCTGAAGTTTGTTAATTGTGGTGGATGGGAATAACGGATAACACAAACACCCAAAAATTCGAAGATGACAATAAGAAGAGTTCTTATTATATAGGATTTTGAGGGGGGAAGAATATGTCAGACCTTTAGAAGGAATTATGTTAAGAAGATATGTGGCCATTTGTAGAGCATGATGCCAAAAATATGGAGGTATGGAGGCATGAATTAAGAGAGTTCGGACAATGTTATTTATGGAACAATTTTGAGTTCGGCTTTCCCATTTTGTGAAGATGTATGAGGACACGAAAAACAAAAATTTATCCCATTATTAGCACAGAATTCCCGAAACTCCCTATTGTCATACTCTTTCCCATTATCACATTGAATATTTTTTATTTCTCTTTCGAATTGAGTACGAATGAACGCTCTAAATTTGATGAAGACGGAAAACACTTGTGATTTATTCGCAATTGGAAACGTCCATAAAAATCTAGAATAATCATCTAAAAAGAGAACATAATATCGATGACCCAATGAACTAAGAACAGGAGACGTCCATAAGTCGCTATGAATAATATCAAATGGCATTGAAGTATGAGAATTGGAGTCTACAAATGACAACTTAACAATTTTCCCTAAAGAACAAGACTGACAAAGTAGAGTACGACTCGTACCCTTACAGGAAATATAGCTATTTTTATCTAAAACTGATAAAATAGAAGATCCCGGATGACCCAGACGAGCATGCCACAAGGAAGGAGAGATGGCTGCAAAAGCTGATGGCAAGGCTTGACTCGATGGACTGAAACCAGGCATGATAGGATACAGATCCCCCCTACTATCTGAGATGACTCCCCGTCTTGAAATCCTTCACAGAGAAACCAAAAGGATCAAATTCAACGGAAACGGAATTGTCAGTAGTGAATTTTCAGACAGACACTAAATTTTTAATCAATTTAGGAGCATGTAAAGTATTTTTCAAGAGAAGGGGTGGATTGGGGGGAGACAACGTTTTCTGACCATAACCCTGAATTGGAATAGAGTTGCCATTACCAACAATTATACCCCGAGGGGTGCTCAAATTGGAATAAGAGGAGAGAGTACCTGATTCGAAAATCATGTGAGTAGTGGCCCCGGTGTCCATATACCAATTTGGGTCCGGTTGAGTCAACCCCAACGTGTGCATCGCGGCCTCGATATCGGTTTGAGTGGGGCCTGCTGCATGATGGGCTTGTGGAGGTCGGGGCCCAAGAATTCATGTCCGTGATGGAGCTGGGCCGTAGCTGCTGCTGTTGGGCCACTGGCCAGTGGGCCGCCACCGCCGGGTGTTGGGCCCGAACCGCGTTGGCCGCCCCACCGGCCGCCGGGAATCTTGCCGCCCGAGTAGAAGGGTTGCTGGCCCACTGCCCCACTGCCATGGGGCCCACTGCTGGGACCAGGGGGGGTGGTGGGCCACTGTTCCTTGGATGGGGCCCACCGCCTGCTTGCTGACCACCGGAACCGCCGCGTTTGCCCCTGCGGTTTTTGTTATTATTCTTGCGATTATTCTTGCCGCCACCATGATTATGGTTTTGGTCCGAATTATTAACAAAACCCGAAGAACTAGGAGAGGACACCACCATGACGACGGGGCTTGCTCCGGTAGCCGCCTTTTTATCCAAACCGGCCTCTTCCAAAGTAAGCATGGAGCGGGCTTGATAGAAGTCGGGAAGAGGTTGCTTTGGATGAAGGAGAGTTCCAACACCATTATAGGCCTCCAAAAGACCGGCAACCAACTGTAGAACGAGACGATTATTAGTTATCGGTGCGCCAACATTACGGAGTTGATCTACCAACTCCTTGAGTTTCTTGCAATATGCAAAAACGTTTGAAAATTCGTCCATTCGAACTAGAGAAAATTCCTGCTCGAGTGTGACGACACGTGAATGTTGGTTGTCTTGGAATATGTCACGCAATCTATTTCATGCAGCCATAGCCGTGGTATCCGGCTCAATAATCGTCTGTAGAAGGTCCACTGAAATAGTGGCGTAGATCCACCGGAGAACGGTAGCATCAAGAGTAATCCATAACTCAGGATCCTCCGCATGAAGGGGTCTAGCGGGAGGAATGATGTGATGAAGAACTTGATAAAAGATAGCGTGAATTTTAAACAACTCCGCCCACGTCGCATATTGGACGTTTTCCATCTCAAGGACAATAGGGATACAACTCTTGATATTGAAAACCATGAGGGCAGGATGATAATTGTTCTTAGACATATTGAAAGAACAAAGAAGGAAGGGAAATTTAAGAGGTGTTTTTGAGAGCGGAAGACGAATTTTGGAAGAGAAACCCGAGGGGGGTGGGGTGTCTCGGCCGAAAATCAAAGAGAGGACAAAAGTTGAGAGAAAAACTTTTGTTTAGACCTAGTCTCTTGATACCATGAAAGAAATAATCCTCTTGATTATTTTCATTAATTGAAAGGCTATATATACAAG
The DNA here is from genome assembly GCA_034509755.1 of Anisodus tanguticus. Taxonomy (NCBI): domain Eukaryota; kingdom Viridiplantae; phylum Streptophyta; class Magnoliopsida; order Solanales; family Solanaceae; genus Anisodus; species Anisodus tanguticus. The sequence goes on along the minus strand of CM067543.1, from coordinate 43,754,714 downwards.
TTACCTATTTCCATAATAGGAGAATCCTATTCCTATTCTATTTCTAAAATCTTATTCTACCATAATTCTAACTATACAATTATGGTAAGTGTATAACACTAATTAAGGTAACATTTACACTACAATATACTACAAATATATATACCATATATACAAGATTGTGTTGTCCTCAATCTGTCCGAAATGGGCCACTGCCGAGAGCCCATTTCTGGGCCAGTGCCGAAAGCCCACGGCTGGCCAATCAGTCCAGTCCACTGCTTCAGTCCACTGCTTTTGCCTGTGATATACACTGCTGTATATTGGGTGTATATCACAGGTATATTGCTCTGTTTAACAAACACACTTTCAGACCATTCCATCTAAGATATCCTAATCGCCACCGAGAAATCCCACATTTTCAGCCTACCGATGACAAACTAAAACCAGAGGCCCGAAAACACTGCAAAGATCAAATATTGCTCTATAGAATAGTGCAACATCAATCCCTTAAAAATTTTGTGACTATGCTGAATTGACATCTATATATATAGAGTCAAACAACTAAACATTGATACCAAATTACTGGGTTCACAATTAGCTACATGAATCATCTATGTCCATTTCGGACCTATATGGGTACAATTCGGTCGTCCGAGCATTCACATCTATGTATAAAATCCCACATTCTCAGCCTATTGATGATAAACTAAAACCAGAGACCCAAAAACACTGCCAAGATCAAATCTTGCTTTATGGAATAATACAAAGTCAATCCCCTAAAAAAAATGTCAATTATGCTGAATTGGCATCTATATATACAGTCAAACAACTAAACCAAATACCAAATTAAGGGGGTCAGTGTTTGCTACATGAATCATCTATATTCATTTAGCCTACTGAGATTAGCGTACCTATGCGGGCACAATTCGGTATCCCGAGCATTCACAGCTATATATAAAAATAGCAATATCAACAGTTATCCCTCAATTCCAAACTAGTTAACATTAGCTATCAATTTCGCTCCACTTAGAACTATTTCACTCCAATGTTGAAGAAATACCATAAAATATCTTACCTTGTTGAGGTTGAGATTGGTAGACCAAGAATGAAGAAGCTTACAAAAGTAATCAAACATATCCACAGACGACCCAAAGTTCTTAGGGCCCACGCTAACTGGACCCGACCCGTCTTTCTTTTCTTCATCTACCGTTTCGCTTCCATCTAAATTTTCGAGTCGTTGTTCTTCCACAGACTTCAGCTTCTTCGTGGCGTCTTCATTTTCCGGCTCGTTTTCCTCCTCCCTTGGACGCTTCGAGCCTCCGTTCTCTGCCGTATCGACATCCATGTCCTCTTTCTAGGCCTCTACTACGGTAACTTCAGCTTCTGTTTCTGCCATGGCTAAGCTGTGTAAGTTCCAACTGTGGTGTTTACGGTTTTGATGGACGTACGTGGAAACCTACTCTCTAACAAAACTGACTTCTTGATTTTGTTTTCTCAAAATAGACTATTTCGATCCTTAAAATATATATACTACTCTTTTCTGCTCAATTTATGTTATTTTTTTACTTGGTACAGAATTTTTTAAAAAAAATAAAATTTATAATCTAAAATAAGTTATAAATATTTATATGTCTGTAAATTATTTTTATTAAAAATAAAATATATATCTTAAAGGTAAATTAATATTAAATATAAAAATATATTATTTTCTTTAGACTAATAAAAAATATTATCATATAAATTTGGACAGAGTAAATAGTAAGTATCATCTAACAAATATAATTTATAGTGTATTCAAAAGGTAAGATGCTTTTAGTCCAAATTTTTTTTAAAATTCCCTTCAAGACTTCAGTTAAACTCAACGGGTATTCTCTCAAATTTACTATTACAAGCACAAAAATATGAATAATACCCAATTCAAAAGAAGAAGAAAAAGGTTCATTTCAAATTTTCAATAAAGAACTATAGTATGATTGTATGAGATGATATTCACGCTCGATGGGTGGACCAACTGGGATCCGAACCTAAAGAGGTGTGCCCGGTCATGCTCTAATGGCATCCTCGAATCATCATATTCCCAGTGTGTCTGAGATCGGAGTTGTCTTGATATGGCATGAACTATTCCGTGATCGAGTGACCTGTGGCACCATTTCCATGGGATATCTTTCTTCGGTCACAACTTTTTCCAGCTGAAACGCACTCCCAACAATTTTTTGTTTGATATTAATCAAAACGGTATGTGATAAGACGTTTATATTGTTGAGTAGTATTTTCTTACTATGCAATTGAACTTTTATATTGAAAAGTCTTAGCCATAGATCCATAAGTATATCTTCTTGGAGAAGGAAAAGGATCTCTCATTCTCACTTGTAACACAAGGATATTGTTAAGCTCGTACAAAATATCACAAGCTCTTCACGCTTCATTTCTTATTCTTGTCTATTTACTTAATGTCATTTACATTCTTGCTTTTACATACTTTCAATTTAACCACAAGAAAAGAAGTTTTGATCAAATACGATTTACTTGTGTTTAACCTCTTTTGTTCAAATTTAATTAATATCTTAAATCACATTTTTAGCGGTAAACATTGATAAATCAAACATTTAAGTATGTGGGAATCCATAATAGGTAACTAAACTCGTCAAAATCGAGCAATTTTCAATATCGTAGATGGATAGGTAAAGGGAATCAAAATAGAACAAAGTGGGCTGAGATTAATTGAACAAAAATCGAAGGACAAAACATATGGCTTCATCTTCTCTTTCTCTATCTCTATCTTGTTCTTTTGAAATTTAACTTGAATGTTGAAACTTCAACATTAATGAAATAACGACAAACAAGAAGAAACTTACCCTGATTACACAAGAAATTTAATTTACACTTACTCATTTGAATAACCTTAACTGAATTTAAAAGAAATTGAACCCCTTTATTTATGATAATTATAATCTATATTATTATATACAGCAAGAAACTCTAGCATAAAATTTAGAGACTTTTTTATTCTTCATAAGTGCATTACATGTGACATAAAAAATTATAATTATAGTTGCTCCGAAAAAACTTCAATATTTTCTTGTATGAAATTATTTGACCTTTTTATTTAATACAAGATTATTCACAACAAGAAAATAGATTTTTATTAAAAAGAGTTACGGTTAATTTTTTAAGAACTTTATTATTTTCTTTTCAATTAATAAAAAAGAACACAATAATTTCTTTGTAGAGTCATGACATTGTGAATGTAATAAATTTTCTTTACAAGTTTTTAAGTTATTATACATTAGAACTTTACCTAATATTTTAGAGTTTTGAATTAAATAATTTAAATTTCATACCTGTCAATAAGGCTTTTGACAGCAAGAATCAAGGTAATGTATTGAAATAAATGACTAATATTTTATTAACTTGAAACAACTTTTACCAATATAAATAAATATTACCAACATATGTTTCTCATGAACTTAAAAGTATTTATCTCTCGCAATAATATAGCTATAAACTATTGTAAAACTAACTGATCAACAATGTAGAGAAATTTTCTTTGTATTCTTGTGTATTTAAATCTGTACAAGAGACTCATATTTATACCACTGGAAAAAAAAAATCTACCCTACAACAGAAATGACAAGCGTCTAATATCTATTGCTAGTCTATAACCAACTTAGTAAATAATTACAATGAATAAAATGAATACTAAGTATTAACAACTGTTATTTACAATTTGGTCATTTCACAAAAAAATAGAGACCGAGATACTGCTACCGCATATATTCGCATGCTACAAAAGTTTAACCGAAATTCGCGAACAACTAATGCCTATCCTAATGATGAATCGGACGAACGGTAAGGATTGGAGCCTCTCCATTCATTTCTTCCATGGATGAAACGTAAAAAAAATCAGAAATGTGGAAATCTGAGGTAGAAATTATATAGGCGTCGGATCGTCATTCCAAATAGTATTTGACGACATTGGGTGCGGTCTCGAAAGTCTGAACCGGAATGAAAACACACACAGTAGTTCGATGGATAATGGAGTCATGTTAGATGACCATAAGAATATCTTACCAAATTCTTTCGAGGTACAATGTAGCCGCAAAATTGTAATTCTAACAAATGACCTCAACGACTTCTTGAAGTTTATCGATGAGGTTCGTCAGTAGTATTTCTAGGTGAATTTAACAACTGTTATGTTTTGAACATTTGATAGGGTTCGCGACTTTTTGGAATCCCCAAACAACATTCTTGATGATAATGAAATTACATTCGTTGATGACGATTATCTTGACGAATTTGTTGACCGAAAAGCCATGATTTGAGAGTCACAAGCCCATTATGATTCATTGTCTAGATTACTGGTACACCCCCATGGCTATGTCGTGATGTTAGGAGAGCAACTACAGTAGTTGAAAGTGCGGTAAAAGAAAACCTAGGGTTTTGAGGTAGGGTTTAAACCCTCACTTTGAGTGACTCGATTAAAGTGATGAACTTTGAATTAGTACAGATTGAACTTGTAAATCGACCTGGATTTTATTTTCAGATTTTTGGAGGAATTTATAAGAATGATCTTTGAAGTGGATAGTTTTAAAAAAAAATTGATCACATCCACAAAACTTCAAGTTTAATAAGTTTTACCTCAAGGACAAATACTTTTAAAATTATTGGGTGTAATACCTTTTGTTTTTTAATTATATGCATTTTGCATCTGTAACGCACCATCAATTTTGATTTGTACCTTTTCTTATGATTTGCTTTCTAACATATTTGTTTTTATGTCCTAAAAATTATATGATAATTTATTAATTATTTTATGATAGTAAAACATCGGAAATGTTTAGGGGTAACCGGTGGTACACCGCAACTTGTTAGAAATTCTCTGTTTAGTAGACTCACATATTTAATATAATTATTCATAGATATGCTATCAATTAAAGACATTCATTTTTCTGATCTAATAAAGTGTTATTTTTATGGGTTATATATAAATCTTATGTTATAAGGTGTGAATTTTATATGCATAAAAACCTAATTAACTCTTCAGTTATAATTGATGGGTTTATAACTGAAGAGTAGTGTCTCTTCTGAAAGGTTACCTCTGAAGAGTTGCCTTACTTTATATATGTGATTGTGATTTCTAAATCTGTTACTTACTTCTTTCATATCTGTCCCATTAAGAGAAGTATCATAAAGAAAGTAACAAGACTTAAAAGATCATAACTTTCTTCAATCGATTCTTATATCAGATTAATGTAAGTATTCTTACTATTCTTCTAGTATCATCACTGTCTAATGACTTACTTCCATTCTTTTGTGGATTGTATAAGTTTTTCAATAAATTGCATAGTAAACACATGTTACTGTGTCAAACCTTAATTGGTGAATCAAATGTATGCTATTTAAGTGGGAAGTTAAATGATAAATGAACGGATTTTGTCTACTAATTTTTGAAGCTAGAAAACAACGAATTCTCGATTATTAAACCAAGATATCTAGTGTAAGTTGAATTTTTCAATTATTAAACAGACGGCGTATAGTATATTAACTTTCGAAGAGAAATCTATCATTAATTTGCAAAACCAAGATTCTAGTGTAAGAATCACATGTTAGACCAACAAATCTCAATTTCATAAGTACTTATAACATCTCACAAAAACCGATTCTTTAAGATGAGAATGACTATGTTGAATCTAAAGCAAAGAACAAAATTTTAATTATTTTCCACTTTGCTGCATTGTCAATCAAGCTGGTATAAGTAATAAATTAAATCCACCCTGAATACAATACTAATCAGTATGCTTGATGAAGAACGTGGTAAATTGATTGTATAGATTACAATAAATTTTTCACGAAAAATAAAATCTCATTTACAGGAAAAGTAGGTGTTATTAACCTAACATTCACATAAATTAAATAAACTCTGGGAAACTTATGTAAATGTATTTTCAACCGAAATATACACTATCTATATATTTGATTGTATATGTTGTATATATAAAAATTATATGCATAATGTATACATAATTAATATAAAATATACACTATCTATACACTGTATACATATCTTATAAATTAAATGACCGAATGATATTTAACCATAATTTTTCGCAATAAAATATACAACATGTAGAAAGAGATACGACAAGAAAAGTGATACTAAGTAATGAACAATGATGATCATAAGCAAAGATATAAAACTTGTTGGGATACAATTGTTGTAGGGAACGTGAAGTAAGTAACTATTAAAATAATAGAAAGGATAAACTAACTATTACAATAAACTGGAAATCAAGAACTTAATCGATTGCTTATGTGATTCGCAGAGTCGAGTGATGACACTCTTTCTTTAAGACAAGATTGCCCCGTGTATCTCATTTTACGGTATTGAGCAATAGCCTCCCAAGATACAACAACAACTTTAACAAGTGAGCAAAAAAAAGTCAAGTGTTACTCTTGAAGAACTTTGAGTATATTGACTTTGCTAGAGAGGAAGAATCAAAAAATCTGGAGTATTTTTCTAAATGTTGAGTGTAATTTCAATTGAGTCAAAGGCCTCAATTTATAGTGTAAGTAGAAGACCCCTCAACTAGCCAACTAATGGCCTTCAATAGCCATGTAATTGCACTTGATTGAGGGGTTACATTCAACCAAATAATGGCTGAATTCATGTGGCAAGTAATGGAGAATCAATGCTCCAAAACCAGCCCAAACGTCATATTTTTCCAACTACCCGTTGCAGCATTCTGCCTCCAAAACGTCGTGGCTCCAGTGACTGACCAGCCAATTTGCGCCGCGGCTCCGACAGTGTGGCGCCGCGGCCCTTCACGGCTCCGCGACGATTTCCGACTCATTTCATTTTACATTTTGTACATTTCTTCCTTCATTTATCAATGTGGAATACTCTGTCATTTGGCCAATAACCGTCAATAATTCCGTGTCTCAAACGTATTACATATGTATCACTAATGAAATTTACGATACTTGGCACTACGTGTGCATGTGTGTGCAAACGACGTTTCCAACGTGCGGGCCCAATTGTTCTAGTCATAAATTAATGGGATATACTTAATTCCACATTTAGTAAATTTTCAACAATCCCCTCTCGAAAGAGATTTTGGAGCACACACATGGTGCCTTTTCTAGCAATCTTTCAGTGGACCGATGTTGCATCTGATAGGTAGCATACGCTTTGAACCTTCCATAGTTGAATACCATCGGACTTACTTAGTGCGCGGTGAACGTGATGTCTTGAACCGTCAGTGTTTAGTGTAAGCCAAGTCAACGGTACCAACACAACAACTTCATCTACTCAGTTCTTCGTAATGTTTGTCCGTTGTGGCCGTGGACACTTCTTGGTTTCTTAAGTGCGTTCATTTGAGGCGGTCGGTCCTCTCACTTAAATAGGTGGTCTCCTACAAGGTATCCTGCTATACCCCACTTCACAAGTGTTAGGAACCATTAAAAATTTCCCCAAACCTAACCTCAACCGGTGAGGATCATTAAAGGTTTTGGAAATTTAACCTTCACCCACACTGCATATAGCACTTATAGTCTATCGCAAGAACGACTTTAGATTTGGTGTTTCTCTACAAAAATAAATATCCGAAGTGCTCATGCTTCCACCGAAGCGATTAACTGAACATTTACAACTTAGTTTTCCCATTGAACCTAATTCCTGGGATCTCCAGTCAGTAAGGTTGGGTTACCACCGTATTGGTCCTTATACTTTGGGTTTTAAGCCCATTCCCCTAGACATGTAGAATATTTGATCTTTGGGTAAGCCCTTTGTCAGCGGGTCTGCTATGTTATCATTTGACTTTATTAATCAATGGATATTATACCCGTGGTGATCAGCTGCCTAACAGTCTTATGCCTCCATCGAATATGATGAGACTTACCATTGTACATATCATTCGTGCCCTTACTAGAGCCGACTGGTTGTCGCAGTGGATCATTACAGAAGGTACGGGTTTGTTCTAGCAATGAACATCCTCGAATAAGTCATGAAGCCACTTAGCTTCATCTCCTGCTTTGTCTAAAGCGATAAACTCTTATTCTATTATAGATCGGGTAATGCAAGTTTTCTTAGAAGATTTCCAAGACACGGCCCCACCACCAATTGTAAATACATACCTACTGGTGGACTTGGTGTTCTCTATATCAGATATCCATTTTTTATCACTGTACCCCTCTAGTATAGCTAGATATATCGAATAATGCAACCCCGTAAGTTAGCGTGTATTTCAGGTATTGAAGTACCCAATTCAACGCCTTCCAGTGATCATCACTCGGATTACGGGTAAACCTATCCAACCTATTGACTGCATAAGCAATATCAGGTCGGGTGCAGTTTGTTATGTACATCAAACTGCCAATCACCTGTGCATATCGCTCATGGCATATGGGTGCACCACGATTTTTATCGAGTTTTTTATTTCTATCCATTGGTGACTTTATAGGCGAACTGTCTAACATTTCGAACTTTCTCAAAACATCATCGATGTAGTGAGACTGAGATAAGACCAGTCTGTCGACGTCTTAGAGATTTTTATCCCTAAGATGACAATCTGCGATACCCATATCCTTCATGTCGAAGCATTGTTTCAACATGTTCTTAGTCTCTAGAATTATGCTAGGACTTCTCCTTGTGATGTGATCAACATTTCATCTACATACATGCATATCATAACAAATGAGTCAGAGTTACATTTCATGTAGACACATTTGTCACACTCATTAATGGCGAAACCCTTCGATAGCAGAGTACTATCAAATTTTTTGTGCCATTGCTTAGGGGCTTATTTCAGCCCGTACAAAGATTTGACAAGCCGACATACTTTCTTCTCTTGCCCTTGAACCACATACCCCTCGGGTTGGTCCATATAAATTTCTTCTTCCAAATCACCATTTAGGAAGGTTGTATTGACATCCATTTGATGTATCTCAAGGTTATGCAAAGTTGCGATCGCAATGAATACCCGTATGGACGTCATCCGAGATACCGGGGAGTACGTGTCAAAGTAGTCAAGACCTTCTTTCTGCCGATAGCCCTTGACTACCAACCTGGCCTTGTACTTATCTATAGACCCATCTGCGTTATACTTCCGTTTGCGTATCCATTTACACCCCAATGGTTTATTTCCCGGAGAAAGATCAACCAACTCCCAAGTATGGTTATGTAGAATGGAGCCTAATTCACTCTCAATAGCTTATTTCTAGAGCGGTTCCTCTAGAGTTGACAATGCTTCAGCAATTGTCCTTGGTTCATCATTAACCATATAAGTTACAAAGTCAGACCGAAGGATTTATCCTTCCTAGCCCTTTTACTTCGCCTTAGTTCCATCTCTGGAGTCTCCAAGTTCTGAGAATCTGGAACACAAGATTTTGGATATTCAGCCACCTCGAGATCCACTAGATCTGAACCATCTAGATCCGGGCTGTCACGACTCCCGATTCCTGAGAGCTTTGTTCATAACTTCGTTTGCGAGAGGGTATGTCTTTTTCCTTTCTAGGAAATGTACCTTCAAAGAATTGAGCATTCCTTGATTCCATGATTGTACCCTGGTGGATATCTAGAATATCTGACTTATGCATTAAGAAGCGATAAGCACTATTGTTATTTGCATATCCGATGAATATGCAATCTACAGTCTTAGGCCCAATCTTGATCTGCTTTGGCTTGGGTACTTCAACCTTTGCTAGATAACCCCACACCTTTAAATATTTATAAGTGGGTTTCTTTCCTTTCCATGATTCATAAGGAGTTTTGTCCTTACCCTTATGTGGGACTCTGTTAAGAATCGTATTAGCGGTAATGACAGCTTCTCCCCACATATTTTGGGGAAGACCAGAATTGATGAGCAAGGCATTCATAATTTCCTTCAATGTACGGTTCTTACGTTCTGCCACACCGTTCGATTGAGGTGAGTATGGAGTCATCGTTTGATGAACAATGCCTTCTTGGGCACACTATTCCTCAAAAGGCGCTACGTATTCTCCCCCTCTATCGCTACGAATTGATTTAATATGCATGCTTAGTTAGTTCTCAACTTCTGCTTTGTAACGTCGGAATGCTTCAAAGGCTTCATCCTTAATTTTCAACAAGTAAAGGTAACAATACCTTGTGCTATCATCAATGAATGTCACAAAGTACTTGTTCCCCCCTCTAGTTTGTGCAAACTTCAAATCACATATATTTGTGTGAATAAGTTCTAGAGGAGCGGTATTCCTTTTGACGGATCGAAAAGGAAGCTTTGTGAGTTTTGCCTCTATGCACACCTCACACTTATGTTGAGGGTTTACGTCGATAGACGGCAACAACTCCAACTTTACCAACCTTTGGATGGACTTGTAGTTGACATGTCCTAATCTATGATGCTATAAATTAGAGAACTTAAGCAAGTAAGATGAAGAGGCTTCAATATTATTGCTTTTACGTAATACAGACATGGTGTTCACTTTGAAGAGGCCTTCACAGACGAATCCTCTTCCCACAAACGTTCCATTCTTAGTGACTACAAATTTATTGGACTCAAAGACTAGCCTAAAACTAGCAATAACCAATAAATGACCTGAAATTAAATTTCTTCTAATCTCAGGAACATGCATCACTTCCTTCAAAGTGAGCTCCTTTCCAGAAGTCATCTTCAGGACTACCTTTCCTACCCCAGTACGTCAGAGGAAGCGTTGTTGCCCATGAACAACTTCTTGTTTGTAACCGGTGTATAAATGGAGAAGGCATCTCTGTTGGAACAGATGTGTCTTGTATCACCTATGTGCATCCACCATTGCATATTATTCTCAACTAGGTTTACTTCTAGCACCACCGCTGAGAACTCCTCAATCATGTCATCCAGAAACTGGTCCTTGACAACGTTAACCTGAGCCTTGTCCTTAGCCTTGGCCTTCTCTTGTTGCTCAGTCTTGAGCTTGCGACAATCCTTGATTATATGACTAGGTTTCCCACAGTGGTGACAGTTTCCTTTGAACTTCTCCGCTGCTTGGGTTTTGCCGTCTTTCTGGAACTTCCGTTTCTTGCTTAGGTTCCCTTTGGCCTCAGCCAGATTTGCCTTTGCCTCAGCGGGTTGTTTACCCTAGGCAAGACCTTCTTATTATCTTCCTGAATTTGGAGTTTGATAATAAGTTCTTCAAAGGTCATCTCCTTTGTCTTGAGCTTTAAGTAGCTCATAAACTCATTCCACGAAGGAGGTAACTTTTCAATCAGCGATGCAATAAAAAACTGCTCGTTTGGCTTCATACCTTCCAAATCCAGGTGATGTAAAATCATTTGGAATTCCTGGACTTGGGACATCACTGTCTTGCTATCCACCATTTGAAATTTTAGAAATTTCCCAACGATGAATTTCTTAGTACCTGCATCTTATGCGTTGTACTTCTTTTGTAGCTTCTCCCACAACTCTTTAGCAGTGACAACGGTGCAATACACCGCGTAGAGAGGGTCTGACAAGCAATTCAATAAGTAATTCTTACACATGAAATCACTATGACTCCATGCATCAAGAACCATCTTCATGCCATTAATGACATGGATACCTAGGCCCCCTTCACCCATTTCAGAAGGCGAATGGTCCATTTCATCTCCAGCTTGTGGAATATCTTCTGTTAGGAAACATGTCATTCCCATAACAGTCAGATAGAAAAACATCTTTTGTTGCCATCTTTTGAAGTTTGTCCCCATGAACTTTTCAGGGCGTTCATGGTGAAATTCAGCGGGTGGAAGAGCGACAACATTCCCTTGAGCGGCAACAAAGGCGTTGGATGAGCCTTGAGCAACCGGAAAGGCACTAGGAGTGCCTTGAGCAGTGGGGAAGGCAGAGGGATTGCCTTGAGCAGCAGCAGTAGAATCAGAAGCAGTTTGTTTGATTTATACCAGTCATCTTTCTAACTTAGTTAATTACAACAAAATCTTGTCTTAAAATTGTTGGGATACAATTGTTGTAGGGAACGTGAAGTAAGTAACTATTATAATAATAGAAAGGATAAACTAACTATTACAATAAACTGGAAATCAAGAACTTAACCGATTGCTTGTGTGATTCGCTGAGTCGAGTGATGACACTCTTTCTTTAAGACAAGATTGCCCCGTATATCTCCTTTTACGGTATTGAGCAATAGTCTCCCAAGATACAACATCAACTTTAACAAGTGAGCAAAGGAAACTCAAGTGTTACTCTTGAAGAACTTTGAGTATAGTGACTTTGCTAGAGAAGAAGAATCAGAAAATCTGGAGTATTTTTCTAAGTGTTGAGTGTAGTTTCAATTGAGCCAACGACCTCAATTTATAATGTAAGTAGAAGACCCCTCAATTAGCCAACTAATGGCCTTCAATAGCCATGTAATTGCACTTGATTGAGGGGTTACATTTAGCCAAATAATGGTTGAATTCATGTGGCAAGTAATGGAGAATCAATGCTCCAAAATCAGCCCAAACGTCAGATTTTTCCAACTTTCCGTCGCAGCATTTTGCCTCCGAAGCGTCGCGGCTCCAGTGACTGACCAACCATTTTGCGCCGCGGCTCCGACGGTGTGGCGCCGCGGCCCTTCACGGCTCCGCGGCGATTTCCGACTCATTTCATTTTACACTTTGTACACTTCTTCCTTCATTTACCAACGTGGAACTTCATTTACCAATGTGGAATACTATGTCATTTGGACAATAACCGTCCATAATTCTATGTCTCAAACGTATTACATACGTACCAATATCTCTTTCACTAATGAAATTTGCGATACTTGGCACTACGTGTGTACGTGTATGGAAACGACTTTTACGACGTGCGGGCCCAATTGTTCGAGTCATAAATTAGTAGGATATACTTAATTTCACATTTAGTAAATTTCTAACAAAACTATCATGACTCATATTGGTCCAAAAGACAATAAACAATTAAGTCTTACAGATCACACATCACAGAGTCTATGATATTGTTACTAAACTTTTTCCTTCTATTTGTCCCCTTCCTTCCAACTCTTCTTTTTTATTTCTGTTGATTAAACAATGTTGTTTTGCACCCTCATAAAATGAATTAGAGTTAATCACCTCGGTCTTCAACCTTAGCTTTTGGGAGATTTCGCTCAGTTGCTCTTTACACCAACTTAATATGCAGTGATATAATACTTTGCGTGATCACTAGTTTCAAATGACTTCTTCAAAATTTAGAATGACAGAAAATAAAAAAATATAATGTCCATAGCAATTGAGAGTTTTTGAGGTAATTAATACTGAATAATTTAAGTATACAACTAATAATGTGTGCCAATTTTAAAGGATTTTAGGTAGTATGCCAAAAAAAGAAGAAGAGAAAATGAGAAACTAATGAGTACTTGATTTCCATGAAATAACATACTCCCTCCTATCAAATTTAAGTGTGTTAATTTGATTAGACCTTAAATTTTAAAAATAAAGTTTTTTTAAAATTTTGTGGTTCTAAATTAAAGTGTATTAAAATGTCATTTGAATATTGTGATTATAACCTTATCACGTAGGATTTTTGAATTGTTAACTTACTAAATATAAAAAGAGACACTTTATTTAGGACATACTTCCTCGGTTTAATAATAAATGGTGTTCTAGATTTTTCATTTTGTTTCAAAATAAGTGATGCTTTAGAATTTTAAGAAAAAATTGATCTATTGTTTTCAAAATTACCTTTATTTACATAGTCAAGTAATTTTTTTTTTCTAGATATTAATTAGGGGTAAGTAAAAATATTTATAATTTTCTAGAAGTGAATAGGGCATTTGGTATGGAGGAAATAGCATGCTTTCTAGAAAATAGAAATCATTAAGAAATGGCAAAGCCCCGATTTCTTCTCTTTGGTTCTTTTCAACTACCCCATTTAATTTTCCTTGCTTTTTACCAAGTCATCAAATCACATCAAACTCTTTAAACGCCCAAGAATACCAAACTTTTCTACCTTTTTCTTCCGCTAGCTATTAGTCTACTATTGGTCTTTCTGCCTCAATTTTTTTTTTTTTTTTTTTTTTTTTGATAATTCAGGTTTCCAGGCTTGCGCCTGACTACTTCACTGGTATTACCCAGACGTCCTGGAGATGATGGGACCGGTTCTTCAACACCCCACCACCAGGTAAATCGCGGGATGTGCACACATGGTCAGTGTCTGTTTGCGTCCAACGGATCAATGCTACAAGGTTGACCCCCCCGACAGGCCCCATCCACAAGGCTTGACGGAGACCGAACCCACACTGCAACATGCCCGCGCGGCTTTTAGCGCCCAGGCTTTACCACATGTATGTGCTCCGGAGGAGAGAATCGAACTTGCGACCCTAAGGCCGCAAAGTTGACTCCCTGCCAGCAAGCTGACCCCTCTAGATCTTTCTGCCTCAATTTTGTGTGTGTGTGTGTGGTGGTGGTGGTGGGGGGAGTTAGAGAAGGGAGGAAAAATGAAATTACATGGTAAATTATTTTACATTATGATAGAAAAAAGAAGTTCGCGGATGCATTGGCAACACTGGCGTCCATGATAAATATTCCTGAGGGAAAGTCCGTCCAATCATGAGATAACAAAGAAGGTAAATTTACCACGTAATTTCATTTTATTTGGCCAAAGCAACCACAAGAGTTAAACAATTGAAGATGTCCAAATGTCTTTTTATGACTACGACTTATGGTGGTAGTTTGCTTCTTCTTGATAGGAGCCCTCTTCCCCAATGCCCCAAGGCTTTACTTAGGAAATTTCTTGCTGTTTTTTTTTTTTTAATTTGTACCTAATACTCACACCAAGTAAACAATGTAAAACATATGTTTAGTACAATTTTTTTATTAATTAATAAAGTTTGATTAAGTGAGACATAAAGGGTAGTTGGTGTACGACATAATATACTCCGTTGATGTAGTTCAGGAAAGGTCATACCCACAGAAATTGTGAGGTACAATCTATCTTGATACAAATATTAATGATTGAATTTACTGCTCAAATTCATGGCCATAGACCTTTAATGTTTCCCTGAGGCTCCAATCATATGTAAGACATAATACTCCTTAGTTTATGACTTTCATGATCAAGGAGCTAAATTTAATGTAAACACATATGGTGCATCTAACATTTTCTGACTATATAAAATATATAATTATTTATTTTGCTGTCGCAATTTATGTGATATTTTTTATTTTTCGAGAGTTAAACAACAAAATTTTTGATCCCGATTTGTCCGTATTTATGTTAGATATTTTAAATTGCTAATTATTGTGACTTATAATATTTCTTATGTAAATTATTTTTGTAAAAAATATAAAGATTATATGTCCGAATTCATTATCAATATTAAAAAAATTGACTCTCGAAATTCAAACTGTATCACATGTCAGAATATATGTTATTCATTAAATTGATATAAATATTAATTGAAAATACTTTTTATTTTTAAATTTATCACGTCATTATCTTTGTCCATTACCCATGGGAAACATCATTTTCTTTTGGCTTCAGGCGAACGTTACCAAGGCCAAGGATAAAATAAGATTTTGTGAATTTAAAGTTTTAAACAAAATCACTATAAATATACCCCTCTATTTTGTAATTGAATTGATAATAAACAATTTTTGAATACAACAAAATTAAAATTCGATTGAGTAAACGTAGCGGGAGAAATTAACAGCTACAAAAATCTCAACTCAAAACGAACGAATTGTAGCTTCGAACCTTGACATACCTCGCCTCAACAGCAAGAATGGAGCTGAAGGATAGTTTTCGTCGGAACTAACCCAATTACGGGAGTGGTTATTTTAGTGGGGTGTTATATTAAGAGGTGGGTAGGAGCAGGTCAATGTGTAGTCTGCTTGGGCAGCTCAATTGATTATCAAGGGGATATTTGAAAAATGAAGGGAGTGTGTTAATTTTTAAAAATTAGGTATTTATAGTTATTTGAGATTTTTTATTCAAATGGGTGTACAAGTGTTAAATTCGAAGAGACAATATATAAGGGAGAATAAAATTAGTTAATAAAATAAAGTAAAATGGTACATTTGACCTTTTCTTTAAACAAAGTAAGTAATCTAATCCGCTATGTAAATACACATAAACTTGGACACAACACAATCAATAGAAGAGTAGAAAAGACTTCTACATTAAACTAGAAAGCTATTAAATACATACATTTGTGTGACCAATTTTATCATCAATTTCTAAGCAAACCCCACAAAGGAAAAAGGTATTACTGCGACTTTTCTTTCTTTGAAAAAGACTCGTATATATTCATTAGCTTCTAAGCTGGGCTTCACATAGCTAACCCATCAAGAATTGCATATCCAGGTATCTCAAATTCCTAATTTTTTTTCATCTGCTTTTTTATCCTAAATTTGCTAAAGATTGTAACTTTTTGTTTGGGGTTTAAGATTTTACATATACGTGAGTTTATTTAGGTCAGTTACCTCTAATTCCTGGGTTTAATCTACATTTTAACCTAAATTCCTAGTTCAAGATTGCAACTTTTTTGTTTGGGGGTTAAGATTTTACATTTAGGTGAGTTGATTTAGTTCAGTTACCTCAAATTTCTATGTTTAATTACATTTTAATCTAAATTCCTAGTTCAAGATTGTAACTTTTTTGTTTGGGGTTTAAGATTTTACATTTAGGTAAGTTGATTTAGGTCAGTTACCTCAAATTCCTAGTTCAAGATTGTAACTTTGGTTTAGCTACTATCTTCCAATTTTGTGTTCAAAAGTGCTGTTCTTTGGTAGTGGAAATGTGGGATATCTTTTTTGGGAATTCGAACTAGGAGATCCAATTTGCTTGCCTGCTTATGTGGCGCCTGTGGATTTTTGATACAAAATGAGAAGAGCTAAGTCTTGTTTAAAGGAAATGTAAGGGATCATGCTTTTTAATTCACTTTCTCTTGACATGTGATGGCCCTTTTAGTAAGTAGCAAGATTCGTTTTTTTTAATAAAGCAACATAGGGGGGGCTAACCTTGTGCAAAGCTATACGGAGGTAAAGCAAATGTATACAACATTAAAGTATACCAATCTCATCAGAACCAATATCTCTAGTAGTCTGTTAAATGTGATGGTTGGAGCATCTTCATTTTGCTTAGTGAGTCACCAATTTTTTCCAGTTATACTTTTGTCACGTGAGGTGATGGCTGATGATGTTTTAGGATAAGTTGGTGAACTGCTAATGGAAGAACATTTGGTTTTGCGTGTTGACCGTCTCGTCACACCTGAATCTTTGCACTCTCTGCCGCGGCCCGAGGATACAGAATCCTCTGGTGGCAGATCTGGCTCTCAGACAGTTGGTACGTCCTCAGGTATTAATGCTAAGGAGGACGAAGGTCCAGGATCTGGAGATGAAGAAGAGCCATTACTTCAGACAGTGGAATGCCGGATTTGCCAGGAAGAAGATAGCCTGAAAAATTTGGAGATTCCTTGTCGCTGCAGTGGCAGCTTGAAGGTATTTTTGTGAAGTTGGTAAATTTTTGTGCTCTTCTTGTTCAATGAGTTGCTAGATGTTGCTTATGCTTTAAATAATTATGTCAATCACGTACTGTTTTTAGCTAAAGCCTAAATATTGGTAATACCTGACGTATTTTCTCTCAAGAACTTAAGGTTTTCATGATTCGTCATTCTACAAAAGCTTAGCATTTAAGCTTTCTACCCTCTTCAACAAAAAACTAAAGCATTCTGTCCCAGCTAAGCCTCACATCAGTGAAATCACTATTTGTATATTTTTTTGTTTTTGAATTGTTTGTCAATAAGGGTGATCTGGTCACATAATCTTGTCCTCGCTCCTTTTTTATACTTCTATACCCTTCCAGTATACCTGCATTTTCACAGTTGGCCCCGTGCTGGTCAATACCTTTGGTTGGTGAACCTAATTTCTTTTGCTTGGTAGTTGAAAAGCATCGTTATCCCTGAGAACTGCTGCTTCCATTTTTATTTTTGTCCTTTCTTGCTGTCAATATTGTTCTTTGGCTCGAAACAAATGGTAGTTAGAATTGATTATTGTAGTAATTGAATTTATGTGGTTTTCATCAATAAGACCTCCGAGTAATTCCCAGATACATAGTCTATTTGTTTAAGAGTAGCACATGTCTTCTTCTTAAGGCATCTCAAAATGATGAACATGCAGACACCTAAGACATTTTCAACACAATGCTTGTGGTGGTAATGCTCATTTTCCTGCCCAGTTAGGTGTGTTAAAGTTGCCAAATCTACGGGAAGGATACTTTCACTCAATGACAGTTCTGTTTAGGTATAGCCAGGCCTTTTTTTTTGAGGTTGGTAACAGTTAATCTATATATCCACAGGTATACTACATCCAAATATGTAGTCCCCCACCAAAAGTATTACATCTTTTCCCTGTTTACATTTTGTTACTGTCTACACATAATCTAAAACATCAAAAATATCTTCTGTTTGGACTAACACTTCCTGTTTACACCAAAAGTAATATAAAGTTAAGCAATTCATCTTGAATTTCTGCAAATCACTCTGCTTGTCTTCAAAACATCTCTGATTCCTTTCTCTCCATACTGTCCACCATATACATACTGGGACAATCTTCCATCTCTCCTCCTTCTTGTTGCATTGTCATCCCTGTTCCAGCAATTTAACACACCTTTAATGCTCCCAGGTTTCACCACCTGATCTTCCTTAAACTAATGTACATTTTCCAGAGCTGATCTGTCCATTTGCAATGTAGAAAAAGATGGTTGATTGTCTCAGCTTGTTCCCCACATATAGCCAGGCCTTTTGTGTGCAAAACATCAGTAGAAGGCTTTGTTTGCTGCAATTGCCTACTAAAGCTAACAAATGTTCTTCATTCAGCAATTCAGATAATGATTTTGTATGTCAAATTTTTATAGTTCTTTACATTTTCTTTGATTTGTTTTAGAATTTTAAAGCTGGGAACCATAGATGAGCATATTTATCTTTGTGTTGCAATGTCCAACAACTATTTTGTGTACTTATATGAGCTTTTATTGGTAACCTGACTATTCCTTTTTATTGTCATCTACTTCATTGTCACAAAATCCAGTATGCTCATAGAAAATGTGTTCAGCGATGGTGCGATGAAAAGGGAGATATAACTTGCGAGATTTGCCATCAGGTATTTACAATGCATATTCTAATTACCTCATTTTATTAATTTATTTGAGTATGATGATTTACCATTTGCCTCTCCCCATCCCAAAACCAGTATAAGACAAATGAGTCAGAAAAGAATGAGGGAAAGGTGAGATAGTGATATAGTATAATTGACTCTGTCCTGTATTTCTTTGATGTGTCTTCACCCGTGCTTCCCTTCCTCAATACTTTTTCCTGGCTAGAGGGAGTGTCACTCATCCCAACGCGGCATGTTTATTTTTTGTTTTTACTTCAGAAATACAGGACATTGATACAACCAATTAAAATAAAAGCGCATTGATACTTAAGAATCACGAATTTGGATGCCAGTCACTACTTGCTGAAAGAGTTTCTAGTTCAGTTTTTTTTGATGAAGTAAAAATATATCATTAAAAGCATCAAGAAGATGCATAAATTTACAGAGCTGAGTACAAGGACTCAGAAGCAAAAGTATAGCACAGTCAGTTCTATCAACTAGAGACTAAATCTAAGGAACTGACAAAATCCAAAAAAAGTTCAATGCTAGACACAGGAGTCAGCCTGAACCAGCAAAAAAGTTGTATCAAGCACGTTGACTTTGGGGAGATACTTGAAGTTGAGATTCCATCAAAACATCTATTTCTCTCTGACCAGATGCACCAAAAATAGCCCCAGGAACCATTAACCAAATATTCTTGATGGTCTTTTCAACTTTGAGTGAACTCCAGCTGTCACAGGCTTCTTTGATACTGCGAGGCATTGCCCACCTTAAACCAAAGAGTGAGAAGAACATATTCCAGATCTCAGAAGCTACAGTGCAGTGTAGCAGTAGGTGATTGACACTTTATAGGTTGGAATGACACATGTAACATCTATTTGCCAATTGCATTTTCCTTCTTCTCAGATTGTCTTGGGTCAAACATGCTTCTTGTAAGGCTGTCCAACTAAAGCAGATTACTTTGGGGGGGGGGGGGGGGAATTAGTTTTCCAGATAAACTTCCACGGCCATGAGTCAATTATCAGATTCCTAGAAATGAAGTGAGTGCAACCTGACTTGACTGAATACACTCTATCGTTTGAGTTGTTCCAGGCTATAGAGTCCCTCACCTGAGGGTTTAGAGTGCAATTTTGCAACCTTGACAGTAGCTCCATGAAAAACTCTATTTCCCAGTCTTGGAGGTTTCTTCTTAGTTGTAGATTCCAGGCATTTCCTTCTCCGTTTTCAGCCACTGTTGAATTAGGATTTCTTGCGATTAGGAAGAGACGTGGGAACTCATTCTTTAGGGGATTGCCTAGCCAGTTGTTATGCCAGAACTTTATGGCTGAACCATTCCCTACTTTGAAGTGAATGTTGGGGCAAAATCCTTCCGAAGAGTTTCTAGTTCAGTTACACTTGGAAAATTTTCTATCTAGCTGACAGACTTACCTAACATAGAATTTTTTCTCTCTAACCTGCAGTCCTATCAACCTGGCTATACTGCTCCTCCCCCGCCGCCTCAAACTGATGATACAGCCATTGACATCAGGTATATTCAAGTCATGACTATTTTCACATCTTTGTACCAAATTTTATTCACCATTCCAGTCATTCCCCTTAAATTACTTAGAGAGTGTTGATGTTGTGCTGGTTTGGTAATTACAGCACAAATTATTTCTTATACACACACACACACATGTATTTCCTTATAGGGAGATGCCTCTCTCTCCTTCGCCCAGAAAATAAAACAAAAAGAGATGAGGTTTAGAAGACCATTCAAGTCATATAAAACAAATAGTTGGTGTTCATATGTCTATTCATTTTTGTAATTTATTTGTTATCTAGTGTCGCACCCGTTTTTAACCGCGGCTCGCGACGTGACGGCGTCGATTCCCTCTGAATTGGATAAAAATGCTTTGTTGAGGAGTCGCCACCTAATTATTCTAAGGTGAATTAGGGCACCTAAATGTTAACTAAATGCTGCAAAATTTCTCCAATTTTGGTCTGCGAAACTAATGAGATTCTAAGTAAGGATTCTTTATTATCCTAAAGGGAAGGGGTTAGACATCTTTTAGGATCCGCTAACTTGCGAAGGATTCTTTATTATCCTAAAGGGAAGGGGTTAGACATCTTTTAGGATCCGCTAACTTGCGGTTATCCGATCAAACTCGGGTTAATTATTATGCTAAAGATAATGCATGTTTTTACAAGTATAAAAATAATGTTGCAAGTAGTTAATAAAAAGATGCATTTTGTACAAGTATGCATTTGTATGACATTGTTTATAAATATATATAAAGTGATTTTTGTAAGAAGAAAATAACTTATTTGCAATATAAAGAAAATGATATTTTGGAAGTCATTTTTAATAACGAATCGGATAAAATAAACTCTATTTTGTATGATTAATAGTGTGAATAAAAGGTGACTGATAGTTTTGAAGATTCTGAACAATTCAAAAATAAACTAACGTTTTGAAAATATGGTCGACGGGCCTAAAAATAGATAAACTAGCGATTTCCGATTTTAAAACTAACCGAGCATAAAAATAAATAAACTAGCGGAGAGTTTCTAATTTTAGACTACCCTATTAATTAATTCTACGCCTACCTATTCTAAACATTTCGATAACTACATAGGTACAATAAATAATATTACAATATTGAATAAAATAAAGCTGAATTAAAGAAAGTAAAAACAACAAAAAAATAAATAATCTCCGAGGGGTATTTGCCATCTTTGACTTTCGTAAATGTGTCTTGCAAGCTGTCAAAACAAACGGTTAGAAGCAGTTGAAAATAAATAACTTCGGACCCGTATTCAAAACAATAATGTTTTGATTACGGAGGGCTCAGACTTAAATTTTGAAAAGATCATTCCAATCACGTCGTGGCTGCGAACATTGCCATCTTTGACTTTCGTAAATGTGTCTTGCAAGCTGTCAAAACAAACGGTTAGAAGCAGTTGAAAATAAATAACTTCGGACCCGTATTCAAAACAATAATGTCTTGATTACGGAGGGCTCAGACTTAAATTTTGAAAAGATCATTCCAATCACGTCAAAGATCGACGGATATTTTTTCATCGGCCAGTGTAGTATCATGTCCAAATTTGCAAAATATACCAAAAGCAACAAACTAAAACCGAGAAGAAATTTCCGGTGGGACGCGGCCTCAAATTCAATTTCATTGGCCTAAGCGTAGTATTTGTTCAAATCAGTAAAATACCAAAAAAAAAACAGCAAACTGAAACCGAGAAGCAATTTACGAAGGGGGGCCTCAAATTCAATTTCATTGGCCTAAGTGTAGCATTTGTTCAAATCAGTAAAACAGTAAGATATCCGTGTACGGATGTTTAAATGCCAAAATAAACCAACAGTCCGCCATTAAAATGTCCGGCCCGAATTCTGAAATTTCCGAACCGAAACAAAACTTGAAATGCTCCTGAAAATCCAACCTGACAGAACAGTGACCCAACCCGGAAAACGATGACGAAACAGTAAAGTAAAATGTTAGGTATTTCGACCCAGTTCTGAAACCCGGACAAATGACCCGGATTTCTGGTCGACCCGGCCCAGAATCAAATTTTTTTTTTGGATTTTTCAGATAACCAACAACAAAATATCAAACACCAAAAATCTGGAAATTTACTCAAACCGGTCTGGCTTGACCCGATCGGAACCCGACCCGAATAAAAACAGATCCGAATAGAACGAAAAATTCCAGATTCTTCTCACCAAAAATCCAACAATATTTTCGAACTCCTTTAGAGGAAGAACAACATAAAAGAGAGAACAAATACTCTTAAGAAGATTTCGAATTTTGAAATCCGGAATCTTCTCAATAGTGAAGAACAACACAAACAAAATACAATACAACCTTTTAGAAGATTTCGGATTTTCAAAACTTGAACCTAAATTTCGGACCTAAAAATCGACCAAAAGTCCGACCGAAAACCCCCTCAAACACAACCCAAAGGGCTGTATTTATAGCCCACTATTGAGGGATTTCAACAGCTTCTTCAAGAAGCTTTAGTTCGAATTTTGAATTCAAAGAAAAAGGGAAAAAAGTGACGGTTTTTACTGATTTCTAAAAAGGAAGAGATGATGATAAAGGGGTATGGATTGGTGCCTTTACCCATCGAATTTGAACATGCAACGAGCTTTGAACCGGAAGCTCTTCGAGTTCTCCTTTCGCGGACAACAGGTTATGGCTGCTTTTCAGTGTCTTAAAAGGGGAAGATGACATGGGATGTGATGGGAGAGGTCGATTACACTGTTGGGTGACGAAGGCGATTATCCGGCGGGTAAGGTGGAACGTCGGTGGAAGGGTTGCTGGTTTTTTGGAGGCATCGCTTGGTTTTGGATTGATTTTAGGTTTAGTTGGGTTTTTGGGTTGGTGTTGGACGATGGGGGTTTTAATTGGGATTGGGCTCGGGTCAGTTGGGTATTGGGCTGGGCGAATTGGTTTTGGGCCACGGTTTGGGGTGTGCGTTTGGGCTGTAATCTGTGGGTTGGGTAGAATATTTTGGTGAGGGGGAATAAAATGGGGTTATGGGTTTAAAATATAAAAGGGGTTTAATTAAAAAATGCTTTGAAGAAATGTAAATTATTTAAAATAAGATATAACGATGTGATAATAATAAAATATAATATTTGCGAAATGCTTAATGCTTAATAAAAAATGAAAATGCGATGCAATTTTGCGAAAATAAAATAACATAGAATATTAGGGTAAAATTATGATTATGATTTTAAAAAGGCAAAATGATAGTAAAATGTGAATAATAATAATAATAAATAATGATATTGAAAATAATATATATATATATATATATGCCTATATTAAAGTTATTTTTTGAGGTGTAAAAAATATCTAAAATTGCAAATAAATCGGAAAAGACGGGACAAAATTGGGTGTCAACATCTAGTTCTAGAATAACATATTTTTTCTTTTCCTGTGGACCAACAAGAATTGCTTCTCAAAAGTACTAGACATAAAAATCTTGATTTGCCATTTAAGGTTCATATAACATGTTAACTTTATATCTTTTTTGGGTAGCTTAGTTTTCCGCAATATATACTATTAGTGCATAGTTTGGCCTTGTTACTAAATTTTGTAACACAATCTAATGGAACCAATACTTTGGTGCCAGTTTAGTCGTTGGTATCTTCTGCCTGTGGTAAGTGATTGTTCTGGCTATTTTTCTCTTAACTTCTTTCTTTTCCTTCTTTAAGGATGTTTTTCTTGTTTTCCCCCCAATAAAATCCAGACAGTTTCTCTCTGCTTCTGGTGCTTCTGTGGTCATATAGCAACCAAAACATAAATAGCACATTTTTTTTGCAAGTCCTGAAAATTTTCTTTTATGTCTTATTTCTATGATGAATTCAACCGTCTGGCTTAAGTAGAGCTTGGACAGTTGGTGGCACTCAGGTTGACTTACATGATCCTCGACTTCTTGCAATGGCTGCTGCGGAACGCCGTCTTCTAGAAGCCGACTATGATGAATATGCAGATTCAAATGCTAGTGGAGCTGCATTTTGTCGTTCTGCCGCTTTAATTGTAAGCAACTGAAGTATTGTGTCGTTAATTCATTTTGTTTCATTGCATTGCAAACTTTTTTTTTCTATGTAGTGGAACGTAGTGATGTTGGGCATGCATTAGAATTGTATTCTGGTTGGTATGCAAAGAAAGTTTCTCTTGAGAGGAGGGTGGGATGAAATTGGTAGTGTGGTACATGGATTTTCACGTTAAGCTCTGTAATGGTAGAGTGCAATTACATTGGTAGTAGAATTGTATCAAGGATGCACTTTTGGGTCCGTTCCGCTTTTAGAAAAAACATAACGGGGATTTTCATCTCATCGAATGAAAATAGATATTAACTCATCCACTCCTTCCTCTATATGACAAACAAGCTTCTACACCCTTCATTACTTATACCCTCATGCTTTTCTTTCAAGATTTTCTCAGCAAGTCCTTGAAATAGCAGTGTGTATTAGTAATAGATATCATATACTATGTCACTGCAATGGTCTCTTGGTAGTGCATGCTTTTCTTCTCTTTTCTTCCGGCCTTGTTTTTTATGCCTTTTTCTTCTTGTTGTCCAATTGGATCAGAAACGAGATTCAGTTTCTTTCCTAAATGTTAAAGATTCTCGCTGTATGTATGGCATGCAGCCCACATGTTTCTGGATATTAAACTTGGAGAAGATTAGGGAAGAATCTTTAAATGTGCCAAAAACCTAGGTCTTGGTGACCGTTTTGTTTTCAATCTTCTCCTTTGTTTGCTCACCATATTAAATGATGCACTCTGTTTTCCTGCAGTTAATGGCCCTTCTGTTATTGAGGCATGCTATTGGTAATGCTGATGAGGATGAGGATGAGGATGACGTTTCCACCTTTTTTTCTGTAAGCAATACAATGAGTTTTATTTCTATTTGTTAGTTTCTATGATAAGTTTATGACACATCTACTATAGTACGGCATGTGGGACTAATGATCTATATGATCCTTGTCACAGCTTTTCCTGCTCCGTGCTGCCGGGTTTCTTTTACCTTGTTACATTATAGCTTGGGCTATCAGTATATTGCAGCGTCGCAGGCAAAGACAGGTTCGATACTTTTTTTCTGCTTTTTAATAACTTTCAGAACTCTATTAACATGTGTCTTCATTCTTTCACATTTAGTGATACTTTATGTTATTCTGCTTTTCTTTTGGTGGTGATGGTTAACTAGTTGATATGCACATTCATAAATTTTTATAATTCATGCTTATTCCATGCTTAACCAACTATCTGATTTCCATCTTTGGCTGTTTAAAAGTCTACAACTTTCACGAACAAAATACACAATTATTCTTGTTTCTTTTCCTAAAATGTCTGTCTCACTTTACTTCCAAAGTACACAAAATCTTAATTGGCATATTTTTTTAACCAAAAAAAATTCTTCCAATAAGTATGAAACATCACACTTTCAGATTTCATATTTGATAATGATGTAAATAGCAGTAGGCAAATGGTTATATATACACTATGGAAGTTATTCAATCGCCATCTTGCACATGAGAGACATCAGAATTGCTTTCAATCTGCGAGATTTGAGGTTCCACTGTGATTTCAGCACTCCATTTTTCACTACTGGTGTAAGTTGGTTGTTGAATCAAATAAGGATCAGAGCAGGTCTTTATCATGATTACAAAATTATAGAAATTAAGAGCAGGCTCAACATTTGAGAATTTTCAGCACCTGTTCTAGCAGTGTAGAAGTTAACCATGCCCACTGGTTGATGGTGCAGTTTATTTTTATACAATTTTGCTTATGTTCAACTTTTGTTGTAGAACATAAATCTTTCCAAATATCATGAATATTCTTCGTCGTCTTTGTTCTCTTATGCATTAACATTCTATTCCTTTCTTAATCCTCACCTCTACATTTTTTGTGTCTTATCTTCTTTCTAACATTAGGGTCCCTTTTCCCAAGTACATAGATGCCTTTCTTAGGTAGATAGACACTTAAAAGTTTCAAAACAAATTACGTGATACATCTAATGCTTATAATAGTAACTTGCATATTTTCTAATTACCAATCCAACCTTACTATATGCAGGTACCTTTAATTGTTATTGAAATTTAAGTTACTTGATAGTGCAAGACTTGTAAACTTCATTTAACATGTTGTGTAAAAGTCAAACATATGTTTATGATTCTTCTTTTTCACATCTATAAAACAGGAGGCAGCAGCATTAGCAGCAGCTGAAGTAGCTTTCCTGGTGCAGGCAGGACAGCATAGGGGTTTGCATGTCACAGTCGCACCTGGACCCACACCACCAGCAGAGCCTTCAACAACACCAGGACGGGCAACAACTCAGGCGGCAATGCCACCGGAACAGGTGGCAACTCCTCGTCTACAACCAGTATAAACAGCTTTCTCTGTCTCCTCATCTACAACCAGTATAAACAGCAGTTTGATAAGTTGATTGTACTGATGGTAAGTTACATAGCAGGGAAAGATTTTTTCTCGTTTCGTTTTAATCATTTGCCTGCTGTATCTTTTGCTTCGAGACACAAAAGCTCCAAATTTCCTATTTCGTTATGTTTGTACATATCAAAATATTGCAGCCACTAGGTGGCGTGGGAGTCTTGGCCTCCTGGGGTCAGTTGCAACTTTATCAGGCTTTTGCTTCAATTGTGTAGATTACCATATCTTCACATCAGATTAATCGGTTACTGTTATTAATATCGTCTTTTCCAGGTGACTTAGTTTTGCCATGCTTTTTTGCTTCCATTGTTTGCACCACTGTAATCCTCCAAAAGAGA
Organism: Anisodus tanguticus; assembly: GCA_034509755.1. Classification (NCBI taxonomy): domain Eukaryota; kingdom Viridiplantae; phylum Streptophyta; class Magnoliopsida; order Solanales; family Solanaceae; genus Anisodus; species Anisodus tanguticus. The sequence continues at coordinate 43,727,364 of CM067543.1, read as the reverse complement.
GGATAAACCCGTCTTTGTATCCCTGTGATTTTAGCAGGATATCTTATTTCTTGTAAGTGACAAGATCAGTGAGGAGAGGATCAGAACCCATTAGCTGACAATCTGCTCAAAAGTGTGCAAGAATAAAACCATAAAAAGATTCATGAGAAAAAAAGGAAAAGGCTGCCTTCTCTTGTTGGAAGAGTTGGAGTCACAATCTTTCTTGTAAAATAAGGTCCGAATCTTAGGAGAGGCAACACTAGGGGTGTGTTACGCTCCTATTATTGAAAAGGAGCCTCCTCAAAATCCTTCCCCCTTGGTCGAGTTGACTTAAGCCCGAATCCATCCTTACGGAAGAAGGGTGGGATATTGTTGTTGCGGAAGTCGAATATATAGAGATTAAATCACAACTACTATATTTGAAGACAACTAATAAATAATAATAGAGACAACAATGAAAAAGATTACTAAGAATTTACGAGGTTCGGTAAAATTGTATTTCTGCTTAGTTTTCGGACACAATCAATTTAAATTTTATTCCACTCTAAAATTACAAGTGAAATGTTACAAGAGAAAAAGAAGATTCAAATGCCTTAGAAAATGAGAAGGCAAGTGAGAGATGGTTTCAAATGAACAAAATCTTGCTATTTATAGAAGGGAAATTGCCTCACTACTGTCATGCATGACTTCTAAGAATGTGATCATGCAATGTAATTTCATTGATCAGTTTCATGCTACAAAAGTGGCTTTTAATGTTCACACAGAATCTTGACAAATTTAACAAATCTCCACCTTGGCAAGCTTCTGCATTTTCAATTTTCTCTCAATGAATTTTGGTTGTCTTCAACTTCAATCTTCAATGTTCAACAATGTTGATCAAGTTCAAACAATGTTGAAACTTGACCTCAGTCACTACTTTCGTCAGCATATCGGTAGGATTATCTGTAGTCTGAACTTCTACACCATGACTCCACCTTCTTCTATAATGACTCGTATAAAGTGATACCGAATATCAATATGCTTCGTCCTTGCACGATAAACTTGGTTATTTGCTAATTGGATAACACTTTGACTATCACAGAATATTGTGATGCTTTCTTGTTCAATATCAAGCTCTCTAAGCAACACTTGAAGCCAAATTGCCTCCTTCACTGCCTCCGTAATTGTCACGTACATTGCCTCAGTTGTAGACAAAGCAACTGTTGATTTCAAAGTAGACTTCCAACTAACTGGTGCACTTGCAAGAGAGAAAACATAACCAGTAGTTAATCTTCGTTTGTCCAAATCACCGCATAATCTGAGTCACAATATCCGACTAGATACTTTCTTTTTTCTCAAAAATCAAATCAACCTCTACAATATTACAAATATACCGTAGAATCCATTTCACAACTTGCCAATGCTCATTTCCAGGATCATGCGTATACCTACTTACAACTCCAACAACATGTGAAATATCTAGTGTGGTGCAAACATTGCATACATCAAGCTACCAACAACATTCATATATGGCACTTTTGATATATATTCTCGTTCATCTTCATTCTTCGGTGATATAGCAGAACTAAGCTTAAAATGATGAGCAAGCGAAGTGCTAACCGACTTCGTTTTCTCATTCATGCCAAAACGATCTAGCACCCTCTTCAAGTATTCTTTATGAGATAAACAAATTTTCTTTGAATGTCTATCTCTTTTTATCTCCGTGCCGAGAATTTTCTTCGCCTCACCCAAATCCTTCATCTCAAACTTTTTTCTTAGTTGAATCTTCAACTTCTCAATTTCCTCTTGACTTTTGGAAGCTATTAACATATCATCAACATATATGAGAAGATATATGAAAGATCTGTCTTTAAGTTTGCGCGAATATACACAATGATTGTATTTGCTTCTTCTATACCTTTGCTACAACATAAACTTGTCAAATCGTTTGTACCATTGTCTAGAAGATTGTTTCAATCCGCACAATAAATTTTCAAGTGTGCACACCATATTTTTCTTTCCAACAACTTTGAATCCTTCTGAGGGAGTCATATAGATTTCCTCTTCCAAATCTCCATGTAAAAATGTTGTTCTTACATCTAACTGAACTAGTTCCAAATTCAACTGTGCTACCAAAGCCAGCAAAATTCTAATGGAGGAGTGTTTCACGACTAGAGAAAATACCTCATTATAATAAATTCCCTCATTTTTAGCGTATTCTTTGGCCACCAATCTTGCTTTGTAGCGAACATCTTCTTGGTTAGGAAATCATTCTTTCTTTGCATATACCGATTTGCACCCAATTGCTTTCTTACTCTTCGGGAGATTGACCAATTTTCATGTGCGATTTTGATTAATGTACTGCATTTCTTCGTTCATGGCAATCCTCATTTATCTTCTTCAGAACTTTGGACTGCATCTTTGTAAGTGTTCAACATCTACAATTGAGGTTGCACAAGCCACCATATCAATAAGACGAGCAAATTTTCTTATTGTTCTTTTTAGCGTTGCTGGTTGCTATTTATTCAAGTTGTTGTTGAGGTTCCTAAGTTGTAATTTCCCTCTCAACTGGCTCTTTTTTCAGAGGAAAATCTTATAATGTTTCCTCATTTTCTCTGTGTTGAGAAAATTATTTTTTCCTCAAACTCTACCTACTTTGAAGCACCATCAGTTTGTTTTACATCTTCAACTGTTATTTTATTTGTTATGGTAGATTCATCAAAGATAACATCCCTGTTGAATATATTTTTTCTTGTCTCTAAACACCATAAGGGGTAACCCTTGACTCCAGAAGTAATCCCATAAATATAACTTTCTTTGCTTTTGGATCCAATTTTGACTCTTTTACATGATAGTATGCAATTGAGCCAAATACATGCAAAGAAACATAATCTTCAGCACATTTTTCATATCATTTTTCAAATGGTGTCTTGCCACCAACAACGACAGATGGTAGACGATTAATGAGATGTCATGCATATGTTATTGTCTCAGCCCAAATTTTTTTGTCCAAGCCAGCATTGGACAACATACACCGAATCTTTTCCCGCAAAGTCCGGTTCATGCGTTCTGCCACCCCATTCTGTTATGTATTTTTTACGGTGAGATGCCTGACGATGCCATTATCTTCACAAATCTTATTGAAAAGGTCATTTTTGTTTTGTCCACCATTGTCTGTGTGAGGACACTTGATCTTTCTGCTTGTTTGAGTCTTCATCATCGCCTTCCATTTGAAAAAAAATTACACTCTTTAATTTTCATCGTATACACCCACACTCTTCGGGAAAAGTCGTCAACAAAGGTTACAAAATAGTGTTTTCCACCTAATGAAGGTGTTTTGAAAGCACCCCAAACATCAGAGTGAACATAATCCAAAATACCTTTAGTATTCTGAATAGTTGTTCCAAATTTAACCCTTATTTGTTTTCCCTTAACACAATGCTCACAAAACTCCAAATTGCAAGTCTTTACTCCTTTTAACAATCCTTAATCTGATAAAGATTTCAAGGATATTCCTCCAGCATGTCCCAAGCGCATATGTCATAGCTTGGTCGTTGCTACCTCCTTGTTATCACTGGATGTCACTGTCGTTGTCCCAATAATTGTACTACCGTGATAGTGGTATATGTTATTTTTTCTGAATTCCCTTCATTACCACCAATGCATCGGAGCATATTCTTATCATCCCATTTTCTACAACTACTTTGAACCCCTTTGACTCTAGGGCTCCCATAGAAATGAGATTTTTCTTCAAATCCGTACATATCGAACATCTGTTAATCGAAATGAAGCAATACCATATGTGGTAAGAGAATTGTTATTTGCGGTGTGAATAACTTCACATTTTCCTTGAAAAGCAACCAACCAGTCCCGATTGGGACACATATGATAGCTACAAGCTGAGTCCATCAGCCATACATCAGATGGTCTGCATGGCTCCATTGTAACTAGTGAGAAATCAAAATTGTCACAATAAGCTACATTTGAATCCATGACAGCCTTCCTATGGTTAGGTTTGACTTTTTTTTTCCAACTTTGGACAGTCTTTCTTTCAGTGTCCCTTTTCTCGACAAAAAGTGCAATCATCTTTGTTGGGTCTAGATCTTGACTTAGATCTTCCTTTCTTCGTTCTCATTTGGTTTTGAGAATGACCTTTTACGATCAGTGCTTCTCCTCCTCCACTTTTTTATCTTTCTCTCTTTCATTGTTCATAACTGTACAAGGCAGAACAAACTTCTTTGAGAGATACTTCATCATTCCCATGAAGTAGAGTAGTTTCGAGGTGCTCGTACTCATCGGGAAGTGAAAGGCACGTTCATATTTTGCAGATATGTCGCCAACTTATTAAAGCTGATGATGTGATCATTCATTATGGTACCAGGAACATATGTGAAGCTTAACAATCTTTTTTTCATGTAGAGTTTATTTTGACTGTTTTTCTTCAAGAATTTATCCTCCAATGCATTCCACAATTTACTTGCAGAAGTTTTCTTCATGTATGGATACTTCTGTGCTCTTGCAAGGTAAGATCGAATGGTACCACATGCAACATGGTTCTTCCAATCTTCTTCTCCTATATTGTCTGGTTTCTTTTCTTCTATGGCAATATCTAGCCCTTGTTGAAAAAGGACATCAAGAATCTCGCGTTGCCACATCCCGAAATGTCTTGACCCGTTAAAAATTTCAACTGCAAACTTCGCATTTGACACAATTCTTGTCATAAGCAAAGACGCCAATGACGTATTAGTGACACCCGATGTGGATTCTTCATTTTTTTGTCTTTAATTTTTACTACAAATACTATTTATTAGCTGACAATATAGAAGATCAAAGTAATTCTTTTCTGATGTGAAAGTTCAGACTGTGCTGCAACCACAGAACATACTCAGACAGAATCTTGGCTTTTATACCAATTGTTGCCGAAGCTGAATATATAGAGAGTGATTAAATCACAACTATTATATCTAAAGACAAATAATAAATAGTAATAGAGACAACAATAAAAAAGAACACCAAGAGTTTACGAGGTTTGGCAAAATTATATTTTTGCTTAGTCCTCGAACACAACCAACCCAAATTTTATTCCACTCCAAAATTATAAGTGAAATACTACAAGAGAGAAAGAAGATTCAAATGCCTTAGATGATTAGAAGGCAAGTGATGTATGATTTCAAATAAACAAAACATTGTTATTTATAAAAGGGAAATTGCCTCACTAATGTCATGCATGACATCACTTAGAATGTGATCATGCAATGTAAATGCATGAAAAATACATTTACCAATTTCATGCTACAAATGTGGCTTTTAATGTTCACATTTGTTCACACAGAATCTTGATAAATTTAACAATCGGCTACGAGAGAGAGTCCTTGTTGTTCACTTCTACCTCCCGACGCTACTGACTGGGACCTTTTTCCTTTATTCGCTACAAGACTGGTCCAAAATTTTAGTTCGTTGCACTCACCCTTCGTTTATGTTAATCATTCATGACCCCTGAATGGAAGATAAAAAACTTTACTAAGCAAGTTGTCTGTATGGAAGAAATGTTTTCAAAATTTTCATGTTCAGTTGGTCAATTTTTTTTTGAAAACATTTTTTCTAAGAAAACAAGTTCCTTAAAAAAGAAAAAAATAACTTCCTAGCGGAAGTAGGAAAAACAAGTTTTACAAAGGGAAATTTCACTTGATTGTGTCCTTTTTACGCCTAAAACACCTCATCTTCACTCCCTCCACCCTTTAGCCCCCATTCCCTCCACCCCACACTCCTATTCCTATCTCTTTCTAGTGTTTGTCTAGATTATATACAAATGTTTTTAGAATAATATTTGTTGCTGCGCACAGGGGTAAACCCTGACCGACGCAATAGCGCCTCGCAAACCACGTCGCCCAATTAACCACACTTGGCAAGTCATGTGTGATGACAGCTCAACCAAGAAGGTTTATGCAGGGGATCGAACTCGTGACCTTGCGGTCCCGCGCTCTACTGCTACACCAACTTGGCTACCCTTGCGGGTAATATTTGTTGCTTACATACCGAGCACAAAATAAGTAAGAAAATTATTTTTCTGATTTTTTTTTCCAGATAACATTTTCCTTCATATGGAACAGACCTTAGGTGAATTATTTCTATCAACCCAAGTCTGGATAGACAGAATTATTTAGTATTTTTATTGGTGCGACCTAGCAAGTATACAATTAGTTGAATCAAAACCCAAGCTAGGCAAGTGATGTGTGGTAATTGTACCAGAGAGAAAATAGGAGCAGAAGAGTCGCCGGTTCATGTAATTACTGCCAATGCAAGTATGCAACATGTTTAGTTTGCATCTCCAAAAAGATTATTATCATTATTATGTGGTATATATTCTTTATTTCATTTTTTCAAATTAAATGTTTATTGTCTCTCACCAACAAGAACATGCTGAACAAGAATACAGAAAGAAAATAATAGGAATATATATAATGGCTTATTTCTTAGTATTTTACTATCTATAGTACGTCTTGTGGTCAAGTTCTTTCCTTACCATAACTTGTAGCAAGTGGAGACTCGACGGGACTAACACCCAACTTAATTACATAAGTCGCATTAAGAAATAAATGAATTGGATTATCTAATAATTAGACCTCCCATACTGTTCTGCTTATGCCCACTTACAATTTTATTTATTTATGACTCGGCTGCCATATTATTTTTGTATTGCAAAATCTGAATAATTTTATGTACGATAACATTCATTGATCACTTTTCTATATCATGGAATTCCAAATTCAGAGATGAAGCTCCATGACAATGTCCTGTCCTAGAGTTATGATAGTATCTATTTTTCAATTTAGGGAGTTTCATGCGTGGAATTTGAAATTTCATAATAGTTTTTATATTACATATGCTAAAGATATTTGTGAACTTTACCTCTTTTTATTACTGTAGAAAGAGATATACACATCTCTTATTGGACCACATCAAACTTTGGTCCAAACGAGCATTAAAACTTTCTGGCAAGAAATTAAACACCGAACACGTTTAAATATTTCTTTTAGTTTAAACTGGAAATTATGGTCATAGTACATATAACCTCTTGGGTTAGACAAAAGTACAACGGGATAAAGAGCAGACAAAACAACAAGATTAGGTAGATAAATTAGAAGACAGATGAAGAAAACAGAGAATACTAGAAAGTAAATATTAAGTAGGATGAAATTCAAGGGCACTTTGGTCCTCCTTCCTTGGTCTTCCAGTTGTTGTAACAAGGGCAGACATCCTTGTTTCCATAGGTACCAGGTGGAACACACAAGCACTTGTTGCAACATTTTTGACAGAAGAACATGCATGGCTTGTGGTACTGTGTCTTGCTACATCTCCTCGTACATTGTGGTAAGCATTCTGGTAAAATACAAAAGAATGAAAAACAATCAAGACCTGATGCTCTCGTAAACAATAGAAACGGATCTAGAATTTAAAATTATGGGTTCGTACGTTAATTTCGAGTTAATATAAAAATAACTGAGTTTACATTCAAATATTTATAGATATTTAGTGCATTTCTTAGTACATATGCAGAGCATGCGGAAAAAGTATTGGGTTCACGTGAACTAGTAACTTATAGGCTAGCTCTACCCCTGATATAACATTAGATGTTTTGATTCTCGTACTTCAAATTGCCTCGTTCTTTTTTGAAAGTGAAATAAAAGAGAAATGCTTACGTGATGGCTTCAAGCTCCCTGGTCCATGCTTTTTCTGAAATCACAAATAATTTGTCACATTAAATAAATGGTAGTACTATATTAGACAGTAAATGTTTACAGATCAAGAGAACAACTTACAGCATGGTGGTGTTTGCCATTTGCAGCCAGAACTGTGGTAGTAATCATGGAGATGGCAAGGAGGGCCAAAAGGAAAATTGAGACAAGTTTGGCCATGGCTGATTTTCTTGGTGAATATAGGGAGCAAATAAGCTTAGTCACAGCTAAAAGAGAGAACAGAGGAATATATTGGAAGTCCAATTTGTGAGTATAGAAGTAAATGTGGGGCTTGGATGCAAGTATACTGGAAAGTTTGGACTATAAATAGAGCCTAAAAGGCAACAATTATTTAGTGTAATAAATTTAGGATTTGCAGTTTTCCTATTGGCCGGTGAGGGGCATTAAATATGTAGGAGCATAAATATTGGGAGTTGGGTGAGTGCAAAGGGATATAAAAACAAATTGTAACTGCCGGTGAATCATTAAGTTGATGGTAGTTGAAGAATGAAGTCAGAACCGAAAATAAATGCAAAAGAGATGAGGGATTGGATGAGTGTTTTTAGAACAAATACAATTGGCCAATTGGGCGATAAATTATGTACCTAAAAGAAATGGACAATAAATAAATTAGATTCTCTTCATTCTTAAACAGAGATGCATTCAAGCAGACGTTGAATTTAGAACCATATTTTTTTGAAAAATATTTGAAGGTGAAGTTGATAAATAGTTTGTAATATGAGATCTGATCCCTAAATAAAAGAAAAAAAAGTTTGTAATATGAGAAGGATTTGAGTAATACAATATAATTATGTAACTATAGTCGCTCATGATTCATATTTGACCCTCCAATTTCCATTTCTTAGGACAACCCGGTGCACTAAACTCCCGCTATATGCAGGATTCGGAGAAGAAGAAGCTGGACCACAAGGGTCTGTTGTACGCCGTAGGGCAGCCCAATTTCCATTTCTTACAACATGATATATGGTTTTATTCATATTTGTTCCGGTCTTAAACAAATCAGTTACCCAACCTGTTTTTACCGGACGGGTTGAACGGTTACTCTTAATATTTTGCCAATTTTTTTCCAAAAAGGTGGAACTCCCACCCCAGGAGCCCCCACACCCCGGTCCGACAGGTCTGTGAAGGAGGTAAATCATGGTGACTCAATTGATTTCAAAGATTAGACCAGTACCACGCTAATATTTTACCAATTTTGACCGCACTAACAAGTATATGATTATGGTTAATGCAGTACGAAACTAAATTAATGCGTCAAAGACACGTACTTCCTCAATTTCAAGTGTTATAGTTCGGATTTCAAATCTTAATTTTGATTGTACATTTGAATTTATGGCTTTTGAAATAAAATTTATATGTCGTGATTTCTAAAAATACAGTTTATTTATCATTTTAGAAAATTAACTTTTTGCCATTTCACCCTTAGTAGTTAGTTCTTGAATAATATTAACACCTCAATTGATGAGTGTTGTTATGATTGTTCAAATACCAACAAAGAATAAAATAGTTTAAAACCGTTCCTAATCAATATATTTCTTTAAGAGTCGTGTAAAAGAGAATCATGACAGATAATTCAAAGCAGATGGAGTATAAGTTAAAATAATTTAACAATTCAAAGTATTAAAAAAGATATGTAAAAACCTCGGTGACAAAAAGCTCCGAACATCGTCAAATTGGGACGAAGGTAGTATTGCTTTAGAGACCAACAAAGGAAAGTTGAATTGATGTGGATAGGCAATTCTTTAAGACCAATTTCTAATATACATAATGGTAGACTAAAAGGGAAGAGACACTTGCTGGGGACAGTATCATAGCAAAAAGGGAAACAAGTGTCCGCTTGGGCAGTTCAATTGATTTCAAGGTGATATTTGGAGCAAAGACTAAAGATCGAATCACGTCAGCGGCAGTGTGGGGGTTTCTTCTTGAAATAAAGGAGGACCCCTTGTGCCAGCGTGGTAGTGGTTTAACCTTTGAAATCAATTGAGTCACCATGATTTACCTCCTTCACAGACTTGTCGGACCGGGGTGACCTTTGAAATCAATTGAGTCACCATGATTTACCTCATTCACAGACCTGTCGGACCGGGGTGACCTTTGAAATCAATTAAGTCACCATGATTTACCTCATTCACAGATCTATCGGACCAGTGTGTGGGGCTCTGTGACGGGAGATTCCACCTTTTGGAGCAAAAAAGGGAAACAAGTGGTCAAACAGATGCACAGTAAATGAGTAAAACCACACCACATGCGGCAAGCAGACAATGAAATTGAAAACACTTTTAATGATAGCACACAGACCTCTCCATTTCAGACATTAATGCTTTAGCTTTAGTCGTACGGCAGCACGACAGAGGAGAGACTGTAGCTCCATTGCTCATGCATGTGCCTTCATTAATTTTTCTTTGACTATCTACTAGTACTACTTGTTGAATTAGACTCCAATGGTTTATCTCCCACCTGGATTTTCTCCCTACTATTTATCTTCATTCATATTTTCTTTCATATTCTTAAACCTATTCGCAACATAAGTTTTTCTATAGCTACATTAGATTTTCTAAATAACTAATGGTAATTATATCTAAAAAAGTTAATCAATTTTATTTTGTAACAAAAGAGTCACTTAACTTTTAGTTTTGAGTGACTTTATCATAAAATAATATCATTAGTTTAGTGACTTTTATGCTAAAAAACAATGTTTAGTAACTTTCTAAGATAAAATTGTCATTTGAGTGACCGTCTGAAAAATCAACACCAAAAACTGTTGGTAAAAAACGGACTGTAGGTAACGAAAACGGGGTTAAAGTGTAGTCGAAAGGTTAAACAAAAAGAACATTGAGTCGAGAGATGACTCTCTGTCTTTAAGATAAAATTGCCCCGTATAAATGCTTTTACGGTATTGGACAATAGTCTCCCAAGATAAAACAACTAATGTGAGATTGAGTTTATCTTATCTTTGATGACTTAAACACGTGGGCCCCGCATGTCGGAAATATTATTTCTTCGCACATGCTTAATCTACTAAGTGAGTAGATAATATTAGTGTCAAGTATCGTCAAATTTCATTGAGAAATGACACAAAGCTGCTATGGCTATGAATACCCTTATGGACGTTAATCTAGACACATGTGAGTATGTGTCAAAGTAATCGAAGCCTTCCTTTTGACTGTAGCCTTTGACTACCAATCGGGCCTTATACTTGTCAATAGTTCCATCTGCTTTGTACTTTCTTTTGAGTATCCACTTACAACCCAAAGGTTTGCTTCCCGGAGGAGGATCAACCATTTTCATGTATGGTTCTGCATGATGGAATTTATTTCGCTTTCTATAGCTTCTTTCCAAAGCGGTGCTTCTGGAGTTGACAATACTTCTTTAATTGTCCTCGGTTAATTTTCAACCATATAGGTTAGAAAGTTTGGATCAAAAGTTTTTATGTTTCCCATATATTCTCGAGAAACAAGTGGTCAACTGTACAAAACAAATACAGTTGATTCTAGCGAAGACAATGAATAAGAATAAATTGCTGAAGAAAGAGAACGACAAATGTTTTCTGCATGCTTTCTGTATTTTCATTTTCTGCGTGTATGTTCTTGACGAAGAACAGAACAGAAAGATAAACTAATTTATTTGAGTTTATGGACAAACATAATCCTTTGTTCTTGTCTACTGTGTGTTTTTCCAATTGAATAGAGATGTTTAATTTATAGGATAGAGAGGGAGGCAACTAACCATAACGTTCGTACACATTGAAAGGCCAACAGTTACATCTTGTAACTGTTATGACTTTATTACCTTTGTAACGTTTGTAACGTTTTGAGCATTTAAACAGTCATCAGTTACGTTGTTGTAACGTTTTGAGCATTTAAACAGTCAGCAGTTATGTCAGCCAACAGTCATGTCCGTTGGTTTTAGAACTATTGTAACTTTCAAAAACTTTAGGGACCGAAATGTAAATAGACCCGACCCGGACCCGGACCCGAACCCGATCCCGGACCGGACTGGACGGGCGGTCGGCGGCGGCGCGCGTGTGGGGCTTAGCCCCGAAGCCAAGCTCACCTAGGTCCTCTCCCTTCTAAACACACGGGTTACTCCTTGGCGTCCCAAACCCTTACTCAAACTTAGAGCTTATATATTGGTCAATTCTTCCTTCTTTTACCAATGAGGGAGATTTGTCAATTTGGCCAAAAACCACTCCATCTTTTCATGTCTCAAACACCTTATTTTGTGTACCAATATCTCATTTCTAAGACATCTGACGGGCTAGTCTTATCTCAATCTCATTACATTGAAGATGTTTTGAGAAAATTTGATGCATTTGACAGTCCCCCTATGAAGTCACCAATGGATATGAATCATAGAATTGATAAAAATTGTGGTGCACCCATATCCCAGGAGCGATATGCACAGGTTATTGGCAGTTTAATGTACATTACAAACTACACACGACCCGACATCGCTTATCCAGTCAATAAGTTGGCTAGGTTCACTCGTAATTCAGGAAATGATCACTGGAAGGCGTTAAATCGGATACTACGATATCTGAAATACTCGCTGACCTACGGGTTACACTATTCTAGATATCCAGTCGTATTGGAAGGATACAGTGATGAAAACTGGATATCGGACATAAATGACACCAAATCCACCAGTGGGTATGTCTCTACAATTGGTGATGATGATATGTCTTTGAAGTCCTCTAAGCAAACATGCATCGCCCGATCCACGATGGAATCAGAGTTTATCATTTTAGAAAAATCAGGAGAAGAAGCTGAATGGCTTCACGACTTCTTAGAGGATATCCCTTGTTGGGATAAACCCGTGCCTTCGGTGATGATTCACTATGACAGCCAATCGGCTTTAGGAAGGGCACGAAGTAATATGTACATAGGCAAGTCTAGACATATTCGTCGGAGGCATAAGACCGTTAGGCAGTTGATCACTACGGGAGTCATTTCCATTGATTACATCAAATCAAAGGATAACTTAGAAAATTTACCACTAACAACTCAGTTTCTGTTGAATTTGATCCTTTTGGGTTTTCTGTGAATGATTTTCGGAAGGGGATGCGACTAATGAGATGTTAAAGTCAGGGCGAGTTATATCCAATCACCACTACCACCACACATCGAGCCAAATTACCATTAACTTTTACAACTTTAGCACCTTCTTTATGGCATGAACGTTCGGGTCATCTGGGAGCACCTGTTTTTGCCTCCCTTAGACTAAATAAATTTATTGAGTGTACTATAACTCGAAATTCTCATGTTTGTCGCTCATGTCCTCTTGGAAAACATGTTAAATTGCCTTTCGTTGCTTTTAATTCATGCACTGTTATACCTTTTGATATTATCCATAGTGATATTTGGACATCTCCCATTTTGAGCTCTTCAGGCCATCGATATTATCTTATTTGTTGGATGATTACTCTAATTTTTGTGGATATTTCATTTTTCTAAAAAGTCACAAGTTTTTTCACATTTCTCTCTTTTAGAGCATTCATCTGCACTTAATTTGAATGTGACATTAAAAATATTCAATGTGATAATGGTAGAGAATTTGATAATGGGTCATTTTGGGATTTTTACAAAGCTAATGGTTTATCTTTTCATCTCTCTTGTCCACATACCTCATAACAAAATGAAAAAGCGGAAATAAAAATCTGAATTATTAACAACATTGTTAGAACCTTACTTGCCCATGTCTCCCTACCACAATCATTTTAGCATCATGCATTACACATGGAAACCTATTATCTCAACATACTTCCAAGCAAACAATTAGCCTATCAATCCCCTCTCAAAATTCTATACCAAAGGGACCCATCTTATTCTTATCTCCGGATGTTCGGGTGCTTATGCTATCATCTTTTTCCTTCTACTACCATCAATAAGCTTCAACTCCGTTCCACTTAGTGTATTTTTTTGGAATATCCATCAAACTTTCGTGGTTATAAATATTATAATTTATCATCTAATAAAATTATTGTGAGTCGCCACGTAGTATTTGATGAATCAAAATTTTCCTTTACTAAAATGCATTCTTCCTTGCCTCATACTTATGAATTCTTGATGATAGCGTGTCCTCGTATTTGGTCCACCAGTTGGCCTCGCAAACCGGCCCAATAGCTCACCTCGGCTCGCCTACCCTTTCTGCCAATCTAGTTCATCCCAGCGGCTCAGGCCAACCACCTCTTATTCGAGCCCAACCACCTCTTATTCGAGCCCAACCAACACAACTTGCTTACCCAAGCCCAGTATCTGCCAGCTCCGTGACACCTCTCCCTAGCAGTCCACTGCCGAGAGGCCCAATACCTGGTAGCCCACTTGCTGGAAGCCCACTCCCGGGCGGTCCGCTCCACTCTCACTCGGCCTTAGGACCCATCACGAGTTAGCCTACTACCACCTCCCCTGTCCAACCAACTCCAATTCCGGCCCAAAGGCAAGTCACTCGTAGTCAACATGGGATTTTCAAACCAAACAAAAAATATAGTATTCACACCCATGTTACCAAATCACCTCTATCTCGTAATCCTGTGTTTGCCCTTAGTGACCCGAATTAGAAAATGGGTATGGATGATGAATATAATGCTCTTATTAATAATGACTTGAGATTTGGTCCCTCGTCCTCCTGCGGTTAATGTGATTCGGTCTATGTGGATTTTTAGTCATAAATAAAAATCTAATGGTATGTTTGAGAGACATAATGCTCATCTTGTAGGTGATGGAAAGACTCAACAGGTTGGCGTGGACTCGCGGTTAGACTTTTAGTCCGGTGGTCAAACCAGCAACTATCCATACGGTACTAAGTCTAGCTCTCTTTAAGGCATGGCCTCTACATATGCTTGATGTGAAAAATACATTCTTGCATAGAGAATTCAAAGAAACGCTGTACATGTATCAGTCCATGGGTTACAGAGACCCCACTTATCCTAATCATGTATGCTTATTGAAGAAATCCTTGTATGGGCTCAAACAAGCTCCTCAGACCTGGTACAAGAGGTTTGCAAATTTTGTTTCTACTATTGGGTTTTCTAACAACAAATCTGATCATTCTCTCTTCATATACCGTCACGGTAATGATATGGCTTACATCCTTATGTATGTGGATGATATTATCTTAATTGCTTCCTCTGATGCTCTTCGCAAGTCTATCATGTCTTTTCTTAGCTCAGAATTTTTTATGAAAGATATTGGGTCATTGAGTTATTTTTTTGGGATAGTTGTAACACGTCATGCAGGTGGTTTATTTTTGTCTTAAAAAAAGTATGCAGAAGAGATCATTGAATGGGCTGGCATGTCCTCTTGTAAGCCGTCTTCTACACCGGTTGATACTAAACCGAAGTTGAGTGCTACTTCTAGCACACCATATGTTGATCCATCACATTACCGCAGCCTTGTAGGAGCCCTGCAACATCTTACTTTCACGAGGCCCGACATATCTTATGCTGTGCAACATATTTGTCTATTCATGCATAACTCGATGGAGAATCACATGCATGCTCTCAAGCGCATTATACGATATATTCAGGGCATTCTCGATCATGACTTGCATCTATATCCATCTTCGACAAAAACCACTCTCATTTCTTACATAGATGCAGATTGGGGTGGATGTCCGAATACCAGACGCTCCATGTCTAGTTATTGTGTATTTCTTGGTGACAATTTGATCTCTTGGTCCTCTAAACGGCAAGCTACCTTGTCTAGGTCCAGTGTCGAAGCTGAGTATCGAGGAGTTGTCAATGTAGTTTCTGAGTCTTGTTGGCTACAAAACCTTCTTCTAGAGTTCCATTGTCCTATTCAGAAGGCGACATTGGTTTATTGTGATAATATTAGTGCGGTATATCTCTCCGAAAATTCGGTTCAATATCAACGCACTAAACATATTGAGATGAATATTCACTTTGTCCGCGAAAATATTGCTCGTGGACAAGTACATGTCTTACATGTCCAGTCACGCTATAGATTGTCGATATTTTTACTAAAGGTCTTCCATTTGTTCTATTTGAAGATTTTCGAGACAATTTCAGCATAGACACTCCCGCTTCGACTGCGAGGGTGTGATAGAATATTTGTAAATATGGCATTATCTTTAATTATCTTTTGTATATGGTAGGTGTATAATTAATTATTTACTACCTTAATTCTAGCCTAGGATCATGTTTGTAGGATGAGTATATTACTAACCTCTTTGGAAGGGAATAGACACCAAATCAAATTCTTTTAGGAAGAGTTTAGATGTTCAACATGTAATAAGCCGAGTTCAAATGTCTAAATGGAAAAGTCAGACAAATTTAGGGGGCCGCATATGTATTTGGCCAACTATAAATAATGTGTAAAATTGAGTGGGGAAAATTATTAGTCCTTGATCTATTTTACTTGTCATGTTTTTTTTTTATATGTCTCTTAAAAAATAACTAAAAGTGTAATTTGACTAAAATATTCTTATTTAATTTTGAATCTCATTTAATACTTTCTAATTTACCATACTAATCTCTCTCCGATTTATTAAGTAAGATTAAAGTTGGTAACAACCAATTCATTATATTTTGATCTTTTTAAGTGTTCATTTGAAAATTTGAAAAAAGTACAATAGATATGAGATGGTTAACATTTTTTCGATGTTAATGCCAACTCCCCAATAAGCAATTGATCTCTACATTTATTTGGTTTTCATACTGCAACCATAAGACTCAATGAAAATGATTTAATTTCTGTTTGATGCGGGCAATGGAAACTTTATTGTAGTATGACTATTCAGATACGGTGTGCATTTCCCTGGACGAAATTTTACACAGACTGTATTATTAATTGCTAACTCCTTGAGTTCTACACATTTTGAGATCACCGAAGAGATTCTTGATTAGTGTACCCTTTTGCAATTGGTGATTGCTATACTAAGCAAGCAACATTTAAGCGTAGGTCCTCAACATATGAGAATTGCCTGAGTGTGTTTTAAAATGCTAAAACCGCTCGACAACCAAAATGGCGACTGCTGAGACCAAATTGAGCATGAAGCTTTTGATTGACACCAAAGCTAAGAAAGTTCTATATGTTGAGGTTGAAAAGGATTTTGTTGATTTCCTATTTCGCATTCTCTCATAGCTAGTGGGCACTGTCACTAGGCTTCTTAAGGATAAAGGAACGAATGGGTGCTTGCATAATATCAACCAAAGCATAATCTGAATGACTCCTATATTCAGTGGAAGGATATTATTTTAAAACCCAAGTGTCGTTTTAGAATCTCTTCAATTCCTCTATTGCTTAATGACGCTCCGACTCTAACGGCTTTCTATAAATGTCACTAGGTTATTGAAAGAAATATTCATTGGTTATTTTCATTAATTAAAGAGTATATATATAATTTATAATTTTTCATAATAGGAGAATCATATTCCTATTCTAATATCAAAATCTTATTCTACTTGTACAATAGTTATACAATTATGGTAAGTTTACAATTCTAAATATATACAAAATTATTCTACCAAAACCGACGATATATATATCACGGTCTCCCAATTGCCTTGGGTTTCCGTGATGTACACGGTATACACAATATAGTATACCGTGTATATCGTCTATATTTATCACACCGCCGCAGTCATAGCGGGCGGTCTCCGTACACTGAGACTGTCCCTAAAATCTTCAAAGAGTACTGACGAAAGACCTTTGGTACAGATGTCTGTAATTTGATACCTGGAAGGGACATGGCAGACGCGTATTTGTCCACGAGCTACCTTTTCGTGAACAAAGTGAATGTCCATCTCGATGTGTTTAGTGCGCTGGTGTTGAACGGGATTACTAGAAAGGTAGATGGCACTAACATTATCACAATAAACAAAGGTAGCCTTCTGAATAGGATAATGAAGCTCTAAAAGAAGATTACATAACCAACATGATTCAGAAACCACATTGGCCACCCCTCGATACTCGACCTCTGCACTAGAGCGTGACAATGTAGACTGACGCTTCGCAGACCATGAGACCAAGTTATTACCAAGAAACATGCAATAGCCGGACATGGACCGTCTGGTATCCAGACAACCACCCCAATCAACATCTGTATATGAGACAAGTGAAAATGTCGAAGACGGATATAAATGTAAGCCATAGTCAAGTGTCCCCTGGATGTATCGAATAATGCGTTGAGCGCATTTATGTGTTCAACCCTGGGATCATGCATAAACAAGCACACCTGCTGGATGACATACGTAATATCTGGTCTCGTGAAAGTCATATACTGAAGAGCCCCTGCAAGACTACGATAGCGGGTCGGATCCTCGTAAGGTGAGCCATCCGCAACACCCAACTTGGGCTTAATATCAACTGGAGTGGAAGTATATTTGCATGAGTACATATCAGCTTGCTCAATGAACTCGGTTGCATACTTACGTTGTGATAATAATAATCCATTTGCATGACGAGTGACAACAATCTCCAAAAAATAACTCAAGGGCCCCAAGTCTTTCATAGCAAACTCAGAACTGAGCATGGTGGTGATAGACTTGCGCAACGCATCAGTAGAGGCAGTCAAGATAATATCATCCACATATAATAGAATATAAGCCACAGAAGAACCATAACGATATATGAACAATGAATTATCAGACCTGTTGTGCGTAAACCTAATAGACGACACATAGTCTGCAAATCTCTTATACCAAGCCCATGGGGCCTGCTTAAGCCCATACAAGGACTTCTTCAATAAACAGACATGATGAGGATATTGGGGGTCACGGAAACCCAAGGGATGATGAATGTAAATGGTTTTCTTAAGATCACCACGTAGGAAAGCATTCTTCATATCTAACTGATGAATGGGCCAAGCCTTCGAAAGAGCCAGACTGAAAACAGTGTGAATGGTAGCTGGTTTGACCACCGAACTAAACGTCTCACCACAATCCACGCCAACTTGCTGAGTCTTACCATCATCTACAAGACGAGCCTTATGTCTCACAAAAGAACCATCAGAATTATCTTTATGAGTGAAAATCCACATAGACCGAATAATAACAACACCAGAAGGACGGGGTACCAACTCCCACGTCTTATTCGCAATAAGAGCATCATATTCGTCAGTCATAGCCAATTGCCAATTCGGGTCATTTAAGGCGGACACGGGGTTACGGGGTAGAGTGGATTTAAGAACATTAGAATTTAAATTAAAATATCTTTTTGGTTTAAAAATACCCCATTGACTACGAGTGACCGGTCTATGACTCGTGGAAGAATTGGGTGAATTTTGGGAAATATCAAGACAAGTGACGGACTGGCCAGCAGGCAATGGGCCTGTTGGCCCAACACGGGAACTGGGCACAGTAGACGACTCAGAAGCAGAAACAAAAATTGGGCCAGAACTGGGCTGGAGAGGCGGCCCAGTTGCTGGACCCACGTCAGTGGTCTGTGACAATACATGAGAACCAACGGTAGTGGGCCCGCTGGCGGATTTGGGGTGCGGGACATGTCCGATAAATGGTGGATAATATACGAAGAGACATCGTCATCTAAAAAATTATACAAACTAGGCGCGGGACTACTCACTTTAGCAAATGGAAATTGGGAAAGACCCTAAGATGTGAATACGAAGGAGTCTTATTATATAATATTTGAAGGAGGGAGAATATGTCAAACCTTTGGTAGGAAGAATGTTAAGGAGATAAGTAGTCATTTGTAGAGCATGATGCCAAAAGGAAGGAGGTGCGGAAGAATTGATCATTAAAGTTTGGACAATATTATTAATGGTACAAATTTTGAGTTCGGCTTTTCCATTTTGTGAGGACGTATGAGGACAAGAGAAATGAAAATCGATACCATTATTACCACAAAAATCCCGAAACAACCTATTATCATATTCTTTTCCATTATCACATTGAATATTCTTAATATCCCGTTCGAATTGGGTACGAATGAAAGCTCTAAAATTTAAAAAGGTGAAAAAAATGTGAGATTTTTTCGCTAACGGAAAAGTTCATAAAAAATTAGAATAATCATCCCAAAAAAGAACATAATAACGATGGTCCAAAGAACTGATAACAGGAGATGACCATAAATCGCTATGAATAATATCAAATGACATTAAAGTACGAGAATTAGAGTCTACAAATGACAATCTAACAATTTTTTCTAAAGAACAAGATTGACAAATCGGAGTACTACGCATACCCTTACAGGAAATAAAATTATTTTTATCTAAGGAAGACAAAATTGACAACCCCGGATGACCTAGACGTGCATGCCACAAGGAAGGAGCAAAAGCTGCAAAAGTGGATGGCAAGGCTTGACTCGAAAGACCGGATGTGGGTATGATAGGATAAAGATCGCCTCTACTATCACATCTCATGAGAAGAATCCCCGTCTTGAAATCCTTCACAGAAAATCCAAAAGGATAAAAAAAAACAACATAAATTGAATTATAAGTGGTGAATTTACAGACATACACTAAATTTTTAATCAATTTAGGAGCATGAAGGGTATTTTTCAAGATAAGAGGTGGATGGGGAGGAGACAAAGTTGTATGACCGTAACCACGAATTAGAATTGAATTATCATTACCAACAATTATGCCACGATTGTTGCTCAAATTGAAATAAGACGAGAGAGTACCTTGGGCAGACATCATGTAAGTAGTGGCTCCGATGTCCATGTACCAATTCAGGTCTGGGGGATTTAATCCAAGTGTGTGCATCGCGGCTTCAATGTCGGTAGGTGTGGGGCCCACTGCATGATGGGCTTGAGGAGGTCGAGGCCCAAACACACTAGCCTACTGCCCCGGCCCAGAACTTTCTCTCGGTACCCACTGATTCTGGGCAGAATTGGGCTTGGAAGCTAGATACTGAAATTGGGCCCAATAAGGAGGTTGGGCTGACGATGGGAAATAGGGGTTGTGTGGCCTAGGCCCACTGGCCCAGTTCCACGACCATGGGCCCCAGGGTTGTGTCCAGGTGGCTTGCAGCCCACTGCCCCGAGGCCTATTTCCACCCCCGTTATTCCCTCCTCTATTTTCACCACAGGTTTTGCCATTAGTTTTGCAATTCTGACCCTTTTTGCCGCCACCGTTGTTATGGTTTTGGCCGGAATTGTTAGAGACATATGGAGAAAACTTGGACTCGGTCACCATGACGACATAAGGGGCCCCAGTGGCCGCTTTCTTAGCCAAGCCGACTTCTTCGAGCGTGAGCATGGAACGGGCCTGATAAAACTGCGGAAGAGGACTGCTTTGACGAAGAAGCGTACCGATGCCACTATAGGCCTCAGAGAGGCCTGCAACCATCTGAAGAACAAGACGATCGTTGGTAACGGGCGCACCAACGTTGCGAAGTTAGTCCGCCAATTCTTTCAACCTTTTGCAATATGCTGAAACGTTGGGAAAATCTTCCATAGTGACGTGGGAGAATTCCTGCTCAAGGGTAATAGAATGAGAATTTTGATTATCTTGGAATTCCTGCTCTAATACCATGAAAGAAATAATCTCTTGATTATTTTTATTAATGAAAGAGAATATATACAATGTATAATTTTCCATAATAGGAGAATTTTATTCCTATTCTAATCCAAAAACCTTATTTTACTTGTACAATAATTATACAATTATGGTAAATTTACAATTCTAAATATATACAGAATTATTCTACCAAAACTGATGATATACACGGTGTGTATACCGTGTATATCGTCTATATTTATCAGCCACCACCTGCGGTAGCTTTTATGCCTCCGATGACCCTAGCGCTATCTGTCCAAATTGTAAGCGCCGTATGTCTAGTGCGTTTGCGTATGCTGCTCCACCTGTCAAGGTCGCACCAGGGGTTTTTGTGAAGAATGTAGTGAAATACATGGTAATGGATGACTTGGTTAAGCCCGTGTCCGTCGTATCTAGCATTACTTGTCTTAAAAAGTACTTTTAATGTCAAGGATTTCGGTGCGCTGCACGAGGAAGTTCATTTTGGAACGGAAGAGGTAAATCACTTTAATTTTGATTCAATTTATATACGTACTTATAATATTGTACGTTATATATGTGTCTACTATTTTCTTATATACCTGGTAATGATATAGACACGATTAAATTTTGAATTTTTCCGAAGTTAATTGTTTGCACAATTGTACTCTTGATCCAACGTGGTTCAATTCATTTCCTATCTAGTCCATTATCTATTTTATGGTATCAGAACATTAAATGCTCACACGATTATGATCCCAACTCTACTACTTCATGCACAAACTAGATTTCATCATGTACTTTAATCCTTTGTCTCAATAATATTTTCTTTGACGTATATAATTTTATTTGTTAGATACGTAGTATTCTTACTTAAGAAATTCCTACTCATTTTGCAGGCGCTGAAGTTGCTGAAATTATCTTTCGAGTCGAAAGCAGTTCTGACAAGTCTTTTCACGACCCGCAAAAATGTGTCTAATTAAAACATTTTTGAAAGTGATAGAATATTTGTAAATATGGCATAATCTTTAATTATTTTTTGTATATAGTAGGTGTATTATTAGTTATTTACTATCTTAATTCTAGCATATAATCATGCTTGTAAGATGAGTATATATTACTAACCTATTTAGAAGGAAATAGACATCAAATCAAATTCTTTCATGGTATCAGATTATAGGGCAGCTTTCCTCTTTTCCACACCTTCCGATGTGCCCTAGGTGTTGCTCCGTCGTCACCTTCTCTCCCTTCATCTCCTCTGTCCCGTCAGCCATGTCTGACTCAAAATCAAATTTTCATCCAGCCCTTACTGTTTCAAACATCAAGTCCCATATCTCCATCACTCTTGAGATGGAGAACGTCCATTACGCGACATGAGCAGAGCTCTTCAAAATTCATTGTAGGTCACACCGGGTTATCCATCACATAATTCCACTGGAAAAGGGCAAGGAGAAGGTGCCGACAACTGATGATGAAAAGGAATTATGGTTGACCCTCGATGCAACGATTCTCTAGTGGATTTATGCCATGATTTTGAGTGACTTATTGCATATAATTATTGAACCCGACTCCACGTCAATGGAGGGTTGGGATCGATTACGTGACATATTTCAGGATAATAAAAATTCTCGTGCCATCACACTTGATCAAGAATTCTCTACCACTAACATGATGAATTTTCCCAATGCATCCGCATATTGTGAAAGGCTCAAGGTTTTGTCGGATCAACTTAAGAACGTCAGAGCGTCGGTAACTAACAATCGGCTCATTTTACAAATAGTTGACGACCTCACTAACGCGTATAGTGGTGTTGGTACACTCATCCGCCAAAGCGGTTCTTCCACCTTTTTACCAAGCCCGTTCTATGCTAATACTAGAGGAAACGAGTTTTTTGCCAAAAGACAGCCATCATTTCTAATTCTGCCATGGTCACCGCTCCGTATAAGGAGTCTGATGACAACTCTTCATAATTTGAAAATACACCGCCAAACCATGGTAAAAAGGGACGAAATGACAAAAATGGTGGTAAAATCGTGGTGATGGCCGTAGTGGTGGCCACCGGAGTGGCAGGAGTGGCGGTGGTCCACCACAATGGCCTTGGCAGTGGCCTTAGACTGTCCCCCCCGTGCCCTTTTCCTTCGGTACCTTGGGCCAAGCCCACTCCGATAATGGCCCCACAGCAGCAGGCCAACGTCCTTGCACCGCACCCTCAACAACAGCAGGCCCATTATGTAATAGCCACACTAACGAACATCAAGGCCGCAATGCACACTTTTGGGCTCAATCCACCCGATGGAAAACTGGTACATGGACATCGGAGCAACGTCTCATATGACGTACTCACAAGGTAATCTCTCGTCCTATTTTAATTTGAGCAATAATCGTGGTGCAATAGTCGAAAATGGTCATTTAGTTCCAATTAGTGGTTATGGTACTGACTGGAGATCCCAGGAATTTGGTTCAATGGGAAAACTAAGCTATAGAGGTTCAGTTTAGAGCTTCACTTGAAGTAAGAGCACTTCAGATTATCATTCTTCAAAGAAAGATAACTCCAAAGCCGTTCCCGCGATAGACATTAAGTGCTACCTGCATAATGGGTAAATGATAAGTTCCTGGAACTTTTAATGATTTCTAACACTTGTGAGTGAGGTAGAGCTATACCTTATAGGAGATCACCTATTTAAGTGCGAAGACAGACCGCTTCAAATGAACGCACTTAAGAATCCAAGAGTTGTCCATGGCCACAACGTATAAAACAATTTACACCAAATGGATGCTAGGACAGCCTTCCTAAACGGAGATTTGGAAGAGGAAATATACATGAAACAACCCGAGAGGTATGTGATTCCAGGTCAAGAAAAGAAAGTATGTCGTCTTGTTAAGTCTCTGTACGGACTCAAACAAGCGCTGAAACAATGACATGAAAAAATTGATAATATTCTATTATCAAAAGGTTTCTCCATTAATGAATGTGATAAATGTATCTATATCAAATGGAACTCTGACTCGTTTGTCATGATATGCTTTTACGTAGATGACATGCTCATCACCGGAAGTAGTCTTGAGTTGATCCTGGAAACCAAGAATATGTTGAAACAATGTTTCCAAATGAAAGATATGGGTATCGCAGATGTGATCTTTAGCAAGCCAGCCATGGAACCCCCGCCGACCTTGAAAATTTCCGGTGAGATGGTCCACCTTCAAGCAAAACCAGCAGAGAAAAAAATGGATAAAGAGAAAGAGAGAAAAAAGCCCACCCCTAATTTTCCAGGCACAACGCTCTCTCATAGAGTGGAAGCACATATTTTGCACAAGTTCAATAGAAATTAACCACTTTTGGAAGAATTTAGATGTTCAACAGAAATTAGCACAAGTTCAAATATCTAAATAAAAAAAATCGGCCTTTTGCACTCTCATTGTCTAATTAGTTTCAAAGACATGACGATCACTAGACGGGCCTTAATTTATTTGCACTTAAAACTTCAGTCAACTCTTAATTCTTTTTTAAAAAAAAAGGTCTTGTGGGCCTAAAGGATTTAAATAAAAATGAATTATCATTTTCTCTATCTTAATTTGCGTGACATTTTTTTTAGTCGTCTTAAAAAAAATGTCACATTTCTATATTTAAAAATAAATTGACTCTATAAAAATTTACAACCACATATTTATATAAAACTTATTTTAGACCACACATTTTTTTTTTTTTTAACTTTATGTCAAATCTAATGATATTACATAAATTAAAATGAAGGGAGTAATATTTTCTAGCAAAGGTGATGATGCATCCTGATTAAAAATTAGGCCTCATACATATGAGGCCTCTTAAGGTTGTCACAATTTTCCATTTAGCAGACACCTAAAATATATTAAAAATGTGTATTAAACACCTCGTGCTGATGTGTGACAAAAAATAATCTTCACTTGAAGCTATGAGCGTGAGTATCTGAAATGGGACTATTTTTCCTATTTATTATTTCTTCTTCTTCCTCCTTAGTCTTCTCTCACCTGCACACCTAATCCAAACTAAACAATAATTATTTCCCAATAGACTCTCCAAAGCTTGAATAGAAACTTTATCAAATATCTTCCACCTAATAACTAGATTTAATTTCGGCAGAATGTAGCTATTTTTTTTTTGTTACATCATGGATAGATAGCTTGAAGAGGAAAATACATAAGCACTTCTGGTTTAAAGCCATGAATGTTAAAGATCATTCAAACCTCATAACAATTTTTTAAAAAGAAATACAGCTAGGAAAAGAAATAAAATTGCAGAAAATGGAGGCACAAAATTAATCAAGATTGTGGGAGAAATACGACTTCGATTCTGCAGGAACCTTTACTAAGACTCGCAGGAAAATTCTATTGTCACTTTTTAAATTAAAATCTCAAAATAATAGGAATTTTCTGAAAGTATGTATGTCCTAGGGACAATTTTTATTAGGGACAAAACGTACTTGAACACATTCGTATTATTAATGAGATTTATATTTATGACATTTGTGATTATTAAATTATTGTTTGATTGTTTGCAATTATTCATATATGTGCATCCCTTGAGCTTACGTTGTCATTAATAGAGTGAGATGTTAATGATAGAACGTAACTCTCAAAATAGCCTCGACTAATGATCATCGAGAATGGAATATCGATGATATGCTATAAGTCAACATGTGGTCTGCATCACATTCTTGGAGAATGTAGTATTTCTCGCAGTTGCGAGTAATGGTTACTCGTGATGGACACATGGATACTTTGGAGAAGTATTGGTATAAACTATTTGTTATACATGTCTATAGTGTTATCGGCGTGTGAAATATAAATGTCATTTGACTTGAGGACAATACGCACCTTATTTGCAGAATGATGTACTTTGACCAAGTTCTAAGCTTAAACTCCTTCTGGATAAGATACAACTTGTGTTGGGTGCATCAGGAGGTAAATCAAGGTGGTAGTTAAGCGAAGAATATGATTCATTCATCGATTGGAAATTCGAAAGAGCACTCAGCTTCTCAATGTTATTAGGTTGACTAAAGTCACTGGCCAGTGCAAGAGACATATTTAGAATATGGTCTAGTTGTCAACTAATAAATGTGAGATAAAGTGATTAAGCCATTTGGATAGACACTTGGCAAATCCTAAGCTTAATCGAGTGTGTTGCGAATGAAAGGAATTTATAGTTCCGCATAAATGTTAAGTTTGTTGGATTCATATAAACGTACTTCACATATTGAGTTTGTCATACGACGCAGTCTAGGAGTTTCGTATGGACCTTAATTAGATTAATGTCGCTATGTGAAGGCCTATAGGGTTACATTATATGCGATTGTTTCTTCGATCTAAGAGTGTATTGAGAAAATATTAAATATTCGATTGAGAATCGAGATATTTAATTTATTATAATTATGGAATATTTCTATTTGATAGAAATTATTTAATTAAGTCAAATTGGATTTCAGATTTAATTAAATGTGTTAGATATATTATATGGGTACTCGGATAAATACAAGGAAGAAATTGGGCCATAAATTACTGGCCCAAAATGGAGCCTGGTTGTCTACCTTGGACGTGTGAGGTGGACCAGCTGGGCTGGTCCACTGAACATTAACATGTGCCAGGTTTTCCTGTTTTAAATCTACTTAGGTTTTGTCCTGTACTCCTATATAAACAACACATACCCCATAATTGTAAGGTTACAGAAAATTACTTCTCAATTCCTGAAGCAAGATTTCCTAGCTTTCTTGCAAAAGAAATACACTAGAGTTGGAGCTTGCAGTCGAGGATTCAATTCGCGTGGATACCTTAGTATTGAATCCGGCGCTTGAAAACCTGTAAGTTTTCTTCTATTGTGTTTTGAACACTTTATATGATTATCGTATAAGCCGTACCAGGATCGTTGTTGGGTAAGTAAATTTTTTTAACTTCCGATGTGCTTACAAACCCAACAAATCTCTACATTTCCAACTCAAATTGGTGTCTTGCTTTTTAAAAACTAATGAAGATAAAGATTATACTTGTTGGGATTGAGTTTTTTGTATTTAATAGATACTTTTTTTTTTGTTGACGAAGGAACCCGCAACCGCTACTCTCTCGAGTGCGCACAGGGTAAACCCCGGACTGACGCAATAGCCTGCAAACCACGTCAACTAATTAACCACACTTGACAAGCCATTTTGAATATACTTTAGGTGTTTAATGGATAATGATATGAGTTTAAGGTGTCAAAATAAAAAATTGGGAGAACTTTAAATGGCTGCATATGCATTTGGCCTAAAAATTATGTTCCTCTATCTGCCTTCCAAAAGATGGTATAATGCCAGTTAAATATCGGAACTTCATTAATACTCGCTCGGTTCCATTACTTTCTCTTTTATACGCTCCTTCTATTTCATTTTGATTTCTTTGAGTGCCGAAAGCCGAAGAACTCATGGTACTTTCTTCATCTCAATTTATGTGACATAATTTAATCAGACACAAAATTTAAAAAATAAGGAAAGACTTTGTTTTGTTTATCAAATTGCACTTGTTTTAGTGTTTATTCTTGTTGATTTTTCTTCACAACACATACATCTTTAAAATTAAGTGGGATCCGACAAATATAAAATAGAAATGGTGTAACTAAATAGTTGTCAAATACTCCATCCGTCTCATATTACTTGGCTACATTACTAAAAATATCCGTCCTAATTTACTTGACCACTTTCTAAAAACAAGTTAGAATTAATTACGTTTTTCCTACTTTGTTCTTGACATTAATTATTTTTGAAGTAATCAATATCAGAGTGTAATTAATTGTAAAGAGATAAATGTAATATAGTAAAAATAACTTTCTTATTTATGATTTGTTAAAGGGCGTATAAAAAGAAAGTGACCAAATAATATGAAACGAAAGAAGTAAAAAAAGATGATATTCTAAAAATACAGACTAAAAAAAAAATTGTCTGATAATTTGAAACAAAGGGAGTATTATTTAATTTCTGGCTGAGCTGGATTCAAATTAGTTTCAGTACTACAACTTGAAAAAGTGAACATCATTTATTATTATGCGTGTCGCTTATAATTATTAGTAGAGCTGATAATTTTAGCTCATAATGATAACATCAGTTCATTTAACTCATATTTTCATGAATTTGATTACTTATATTTCAATTGGGTATATATAAATGGAGTTTCAGTCTATTTTCAACCCATAAAAAGTTAATAAATATGGGTAAATTATGAATTATCATATAAAAACTCACTTTTTTTGTAATACACAAAATCAGAGGGTGTGTTCGATATGACAGATAATATTTTTTTAAAAATATGTTTTCTATTTTTTCTTGTTTGATTGCACTAAATATCTTAATTTTTTTATCAAAAATATTTTTTTAAAATAGGAGAAAAATGTTTTTCTTAAAATTTGGGGGAAAATATTTTTCGAAATAATAAAAACAAACCAACGCACCCCCAACCACTCACTCTACCCCTAACCATCACCCCACTACTGCACCACCCCTCGCCCTCTGCCCTCTACCTTGCCTACACCATCCCACCCCCACCTACCTTTACCCAACCCTCTTACCCCACTTCCCACCTACCCCTCATCTAACACCGACCCCTATGTACCCCATCTACCCACCGCAACACCCCACCCCTTATCCCCAAATTTCTATTTCACTCTTTTTACTTTTATAAAATATTTATAAAAAATATGAACTTTATTATTACCAATCCCTTTGATTTTATGTAATCAATGGATATTATACCCGTGGTGATCAGCTGTCTAACAATCTTATGTCTTATGTCTCCGTCGAATATGATGAGATTTGCCATTGTACACGAACTCCGTGCCATTCCTAAAGCCGACTAGCGTCGCGTGAATCGAGACCCCCCCCCCCAAACACACACCAACCTCGAACCCCCAATTCCAAATTTTTTTACTTTATATATTTATTTTTCTTTATCAAATTGAGAATTTTTTTCTCACTCCACCACCCAGCCCCCCGGTGCCTCGTCCTACCTCCCCACCTCTACTCCCACCCTCGAACTTCTATTTTATTTTTTATTTTACTTTTATAAAAAAATTATAAAAAATGAATTTTTTATCCCCCCCCCCCCCACAAACACCCCCTGCCCTCCCACCCTCAGAATTTTCTACTTTACATATTTATTTTATTTTTATAATTTTTTTTATAAAAAAATGAGAAATTTTTTCTCACCCCTCCCCCCACTTCATACCCCATTCTCAAATTTCTATTTTATTTTTTTACTTTTATAAAAAATATGAAATATTTTCTTGCCAACCCTGCCCCCCAGCACCCTGCCCTCCCACTTCTGGAATTTCTTACTTTATATATTTTATTTTAGTTTAATAAAAATTTTTTAAAAAATAAGAACTTTTTTTACCCCATCATCCAGTCCCCCAACCCTACCCCCTTCCACCCCCGCCTACTCCCACCCCTACCCCCATCAGCAGACAAAATAAATATATGTAAAATCAAATAACAGACAATAAAATAACATTATAGAATGTAAGTTTGAAATTTATAAAAGTAATGGGTCAAGTTGGGCAAGTTGGATTATGACCCATCATTTAATTCATTTTGACCCGTCCATTTTAGCCCAAACAAGCTTTGGACAGGATTGGGCATCGACCCATCTATTGTTTCAGCCCATCTTGAATCGCTCAACTTCAGCCCAAACGGCCCATCTGACACTCCTATAGGTAGAGCGGGATTCGTGAAGGAGGTGGTCACATGCATGGTAATGGATGATCTGGTGGTTAAGCCCATGTCCACCATTTCTAGCATTACACTTCTCAACAAGTTCAATGTCAAGGATGTTGCTGTACTTCAGGAGGAAGTTGTACACTTTGGAATGGATGAGGTACTCATGAATTTAGCCTGTTGTACAAAACCCCTGTACGTCAATGAACTGACAGTGTAAACTTTAGCATGCATGCTAGCTAGTAGGTAAATTGCATGCCTTCGTTTCTAGATATTAGTCTAAGTATTTACGTAAGTTTCATTTTTCATGTTTTTTTTCTTGTTTCCTTTTTTATTTGGTTCCTAGTTAATAGTCTAAGTTATTTTTTTGCAGCTCTGTGATAGTGAATATATTTTATATATATTCACAATATATTCTGTAATTAATATTTAGTATAATTAAGGTAAAATAGAGATTCTAATTTTATTAGGACTACAATTGTAATTAAGGCAAATTTTTTTAGGGGGATCGGGATGGGACGGGACGGGTAGCAGGACGGGTCGGGATCGGGCCGACCCGGCCCACTGGAAAGGTTTAGATCAAAGTAGTTGTCATTTTAGAAAATCAAAATATATTTAATTATTTTTCTCATTTTGTCCTTACTATTAAATGTTCTTGAAAGTAATACACATTGATACATAGCATAGAAAACCTTAATATGAAGAGTACAAACATATAATTGATGGATAGCACGCATAAATAGAGAAAATATTTATTAAAGAGGGATTAATATAATGAATGATTATATTAAAGATACAAAATAAGGTTATACATACACTCTTTTTACTTATTATTTTTTAAGGGACATGTAAAAGAAAAACTCTACAACTAATTTATGTGTTCGAAGCAATGCTAAAATCCCTGAATTTATACCAATTTGATTAACAGGCCGCTGAATCTGAGAAGCCAAAATGATTGATCAATGGGTTGGAAGTCATGAGGCTAAATCTGGCCTGCCTAAGTCAAATGCTTTTTCAAGATGTTGCTGAGTGGGCTGGCCCATAGCCCCACTCATTATTTTATTGTTTCCGTATATTCATATATATATATAGTTCTAGAAGATTCCGGAATATTTTCACCCAAATGGCCATCTTTACCGGAGGAAAGAAACAAAAATACCTTCTCTCTATAGTCTTCATCAGAACGTACGATTTACTGTTCATCTGTCTCCAAGTAAGTTTTCACATATGAAATTGATATAAACTGCTTTTAAAAGTTCCTAATGTTACGCTTAATCTAACTTCAGATATTCCGAATTTCTTTTTTAAAAATCTAATAAAAAGTTAAATTGGCTCAGTAGAATTAAATATCTCCTGCCACCACGTGATAGTTAAGCCTGGATTAGACTTCTATACCTCGATTATTTTCATTAATGTATGAGTATATATACAATTTACAATATTCATAATATGAAAAATTCTATTCCTATTGTATTCCCAAAAACCTATTATATTTGTACAAGAATTCTACAATTATGGTAAGTGTACAATGCTAATTAAATACAATAATTTTACCTAAAATAAGCCTCCCAAACCGTGATATACACAACTATATGTACCATGTATATCATAGTCCAAATCAGCCAAATATGGTAATTATCACACCCCCGCAGTCATAGCGGGCGGTCTTCGTATGTTGAGACTGTCCCTAAAATCTTCAAATAGGACCGATTAAAAACCCTTAGTAAAGATGTCTGCAATTTGATACCTGAACGGAACATGTAAGACGTGTACTTGTCCACGAACTACCTTTTCGCGAATAAAATGGATATCCATCTCAATATGTTTAGTGCGCTGGTGTTGAATCGGTTTTTAAAAAGATATATGGCGCTAATATTATCACAATATACCAATGTAGCTTTGTGAATTGGAAAGTAAAGCTCCAAGAGAAGATTACGTAACCAACATGATTCAGAAACTACATTGGCTACCCCTCGATACTCGGACTCTGCACTGGAGCGTGATAAGGTAGCCTATCGTTTGGCAGATCACGAGACTAAGTTATCACCATAAATATGCAATAACCAGATGTGGAGCGTCGGGTATCTGGACAGCCACCCCAATCAGCATCGGTATACGAGACACGTGTAGAGGCCGATGACGGATATAGATGCAAGCCATAGTTAAGTGTCCCCTGGATGTATCTAATAATGCGTTTGAGCGCATTCATGTGCTCAACCCTAGGATCATGCATAAACAAATACACATGTTGTACGACATACGTAATATCCGATCTCGTGAAAGTAAGATACTGAAGAGATCCAGCAAGACTGCGATAGTGAGTGAGATCCTCGTAAGATGAGCCAGTCACAACACCCAGCTTGGGCTTAATATCTTACATGAGGACATACCAGCCCTTTCAATTATCTCAGCGGTATACTTCCGTTGTGATAAGAATAACCCATCTGCATGACGAGAGAGCAATCCCCAAAAAGTAACTCAAGGGCCTCAAGTCTTTCATAGCAAACTCAGAACTGAACATTGTCATGATAGACTTGCGTAATGCATCAGAAGAGGCAGTCAAGATAATATCATCCATATATAATAGAATATAAGTCAGGGAAGTACCACGACGATATATGAATAATGAATTATCAGACCTGCTGTGAGAAAACTCAATAGACGAAACATAGTCTGCAAATCTCTTATACCAAGCTCGTGGGGCTGCTTAAGCCCATATTAGGACTTTTTCAATAAACATACATGATGAGGATATCTGGGGTCTCGAATACCCAAGGGTTGATGCATGTAAACGGTCTCCTTAAGATCACCATGTAAGAAAGCATTCTTCACATCTAACTGATGAATGTGTCATGCCTTCGAAAGAGTCAGACTGAGAACAATGTGAATAGTAGCTGGTTTGACCACCTGACTAAACGTCTCACCACAATCCACGCCAACTTGCGGTCTTACCATCATCTACAAGACGAGCCTTATGTCTCGCAAAAGAACCATCAGAATTATCTTTATGAGTGAAATCCACATAGACCGAATAATATTAACACCAGAAGGATGGGGCACCAACTCCCACGCCTTATTTTTAATAAGAGCATTATATTCGTCGGTTATAGTCAATTTCTGATTCGGGTCATTTAACGCAGACACTAGGTTACGGGGTAGGGGGGATTTAAGAACATTAGAATTTAGATTAAAATGTCTTTTGATTTAAAAATACTCCATTGACTACGAGTGATCGGTCTGTGACTCGTGGGAGAATTGGGTGGAATTTGGGAAAAATTCGAATGGGTGACGGACTGGCCAGCAGGCAGTGGGCCTGTTGGCCCAACACGAAAAGCTGGATCGAGACTTGAAACAGAAGTAGGGGCAGAATTGGGCTGGATATTCGGCCCAGTTGCTGGACACGAGACGGGAGGGACTGCCCACTGGACAGAGGGGACGGAACAGTAGATCCAACGGGCAATGGGCCCATTGGCAGAATTTGGGTGCGGGACAAGTTCGATAAATTATGGATAATATACGGGGAGACCTCGTTATCTAAAAAATTATACGAACTAGGTCCGGGACTACTCACTTTAGCAAACGGAAATTAGGTTTCATCAAAAATAACATGGTGACTAATTATGATTTTGTTAGATGATAAATAAACATATTTGTAACTACGATGATTAGATGGATAACTCAAAAACACACCAGGGGTAGAATGTGCTTGAAATTTGTTAATTGTAGTTGACGAAAATAGTGGATAACATAAGCACCCAAAGACTCTAAGATGTGAATACGAAGGTTTCTTATTCTAAAGGATTTTAAGAGGGGTTGAATATGTCAATCCTTTGTTAGGAAGTATGCTAAGATAGGTAGTCATTTATAGAGCATGATGCCAAAAGGAAGGGGTACAGAAGCATGGACTAATAAAGTTCGGACAATATTGTTTATGGTACGAATTTTTCATTCGGCTTTCCCATTTTGTGAAGACGTATGAGGACAAGAAAAGCGAAAAACTATGCCAATATTTGCATAAAATTCCCGAAACAACCCATTAGCATATTCGTTGCCATTATCACATTGAATGCTTTTTTATTTCTCGTTCGAATTGGATACGGATGAATGATCTAAAATTTAAGATGGAAAAAATTTGAGATTTTTTCACTAAAGGAAAAATCCATAAAAAAATAGAATAATCATAAAAAAATAGAACATAATAATTATGTCCCACAGAACTTAAAACGGGAGATGTCCATAAATCGCTATGAATAATATCGAATGACATTAAAGTGCGAGAAGTAGAGGATACAAATGGTAATCTAACATGTTTTCCTAAAGAACAGGAATGACAAATCGGAGTACTAGTACGAAGAAACAATGGACGACCCATGGTGACCCAAACATGCATGCCACAAGGAAGGAGCTATAGCTTCAAAAGTAGATGGCAAGACTTGACTCGAGAGACTGGAGGCGGGCGTGATAGGATAAAGATCTCCCCTACTATTACATCTCATGAGAGGTATCCCCGTCTTGAAATCCTTCACAGAAAACCTAAAAGGATCAAAATTAACAGATACTCAATTATC
This sequence comes from Anisodus tanguticus, assembly GCA_034509755.1. Classification (NCBI taxonomy): domain Eukaryota; kingdom Viridiplantae; phylum Streptophyta; class Magnoliopsida; order Solanales; family Solanaceae; genus Anisodus; species Anisodus tanguticus. The sequence goes on along the minus strand of CM067543.1, from coordinate 43,692,936 downwards.
AGTGGTGAATTTATGGACAAACACCAAAATTTTAATTAAGTTAGGGGCATGAAGGGCGTTTTTCAAGACAAGAGGTGGATGGGGGGGAGACAAAGTTGTATGACCGTAATCACGTATTGGGATTAAGTTGTCATTACCAATAACTATGCCACGAGTTTTGCTCAAATTGAAATAAGACGAGAGAGTACCTTGGTTGGACGCCATTTGAGAAGTGGCGCCGGTGTCCATGTATCAATTTGGGTCGGGAGGATTTAATCCAAGTGTATGCATCGCGGCCTCAATATCTGTCAGAGTCGGTGTGGGGCACATTGCCTCGAATGCCTGCGGAGGCCGAGGCCTGCCACCTAAAGCTGGACCTGAGAAACTGGGTCTGGCCTGTTGCTGGAATTGGGCCCAATTACTTGGGTAAGGGCTGCCAAAAAAATACCTATTGTTGGGTCACGGCCCACTGCCCCAGTTCCACTGCCATGGGCCCACTGCTGAGACCAATTGGGCTGCTGCCCACTGCCCCGAGGCCCACCGCCGGTGCCACCACTATTCCGGCCACTGCCATTACCGCCGCGATTCTTGCCACTGTTTTTACAATTTTGACCCTTCTTACTGCCACCGTTGTTGCGGTTTTGGCCTGAATTATCAACAAACCGTGAGAGTTATCGGATGAGGTCATCATTGCCACGGAACTTGCGCCAGGAGCCGCTTTTTTTTTACCAAGATGACTTCTTCCAAAGTGAGTATCGAACGGGCTTGATAAAAGGGGGAAGTGGATTACTTTGTCGGGATAGAGTCCCAACTCCATTATAGGCCTGCAACCATTTGTAGGACAAGACGATTATTGGTAACAGGTGCCCCAACGTTACGGAGTTGGTCCGTCAACTCCTTAAGACGTTTACAATATGCCGAAACATTTAGAAAATTTTCCATGCTGACTTGGAAAAATTCATGCTCAAGGGTGACAACGCGAGAATGTTGGTTTTCCTGGAATATATCACGCAATCTATTACATGTAGCCATAGCCATAGTATCCGAGTAAAAGGTCGGTAGAAATAGTGGAATAAATCCACTCAAGGACTATAGTATTAAGAGTAATCCATAATTGAGGATCTTCCGCCGGATAAGGGATAGCGGGAGGAATTATGTGATGGAGAACTTGATGTGAGATTGCGTGAACTTTAAACAACTCTACCCACGTCGCATATTGAACGTTTTCCATCTCAAGAACAATAGGGATGTTGTTCTTGATGTTAGAAACAGTAAGGGCGGGATGAAAGTGGTTCTTTGACGTCGACATAACGAAAGAACAAAGGGTTTGGGAAGAAAATTTGAGAAGAGATGAGGTAAAATTAGCACGAAATTGGAGAGGGGGCACGGATTCCGATGCAAGCTCGGCCGAGAAGGGACGGCGGAACCGAGACTAAATTTGGGAGAGGAGCGGAAGTAATTTAGTCCTAGACTTCTGATATCATGAAAAAAATAATCCCTCAATTATTTTCATTAATGAATGAGTATATATACAATTTACAATATCTATAATATGGAAAATTCTATTCTCAAAACTCTATTCTATTTGTACAATAATTCTACAATTATGATAAGTGTACAATGCTAATTAAATACAACAACCTTACCTAAAATAAGTCTCCCAAACCGTGATATACACAGTTATATATACCATGTATATCACGGTCCAAATCAGCCAAATATGATATTTATCAGTGCAATATATAACATTTTGTGTGGATAGGATAATCATCGCATTGTACTACACTACTATTATATATCTTAGCAATTGTAGTCCATGTCACATAAGCAATGAAGAAATAATTACTCCTGTGATAGAATGTAAAATGTATTTTGGATAAAGCATACTCCTATCACTACTAAAAAATCTCTATTTTTCCACTGAAAAATGCTCAGTGGCTATTCCCGGTGTGAAAAAATCTAAATAGTAATGTTTTTCACACGAAAAAATTAGAAAGTTTCCACCATTTCATAGTGAACCTGTTTCTCACCCTGCGTTTTCCAGTGAGCTAGTGAGTTGGTTTGGTGGGAATAAGGTGGAAAAAACCTTTTTTTGTAGTACAAATTTTTCAATGAATGTCAGTGGAAAAATATCTATTTCTAGTAGTGTATATGGGTTAAGGATGTAGAAACCGAGAGTATTTCTAGTAGTTTACATAAACAACCAAAACCGAGAGCTATTATTGCGACCAAATCCGAGATTTAATATACACAATATACACATGTATATTGTGTATATTTAACAATATAGTTGCGGAAATTGTAATTATCCACATGTTGCTAGTTTATGTATATAATAAGATTGAAAGGGACTGAAGAAAGTCGAGGAAGTCTCATTACATAGCCTAACTTGTCCTTCTGTTTTAGATTTTCTTTTTTCACTGGGTTTATGCTTTCATAATATTAGCGAATATTTTTCAAATATTCTCTGTATATTTTGTAGTTATGATAAATGTATATTTAAGGTAACTTAGGATTCTAATTGTATTAGGAATCAATTACAAAATACAATTAAAAGTTACCTTAAATATACATCTATCATAATTACAAAATATATAGAGAATATTCGCTAATACATAATGTGTAGGTCCTCAACATCCAATACACTGTGAGACTTTCCTGAGGATTTTAGAATACTAAAACTACATCTCCAAGAACAAAACTTGCACCAGTAATCAGCCAACCAAAATGACGACTACTTCTGATACTTTTGATTGACACCAATGCTGGCAAAGTCCTATTTGCTGAAGCTGAAAAGGATTGTGTTGATTTCCTCTTCCAAATTCTCTCATTTGCCTGTGGGAACTGTTATCCGTCTTATTAAGGAGAAAGGAATGAGTGGATCCTTGCCTAACCTGTACGAAAGCGTAGAAAATCTGAAGGAGCCATATATCCAATCAAACAAATGCAAGGATATTCTTTTAAAACCCAAGTCTTCAGTTGGGATCTCTACTTTTCCTTTTCTATTGCTTAATGACAATGTTCCGACACGAGAGAAGACTTTTTATGGCTGTTCCAACAGTAATTCCCACTCAACTGTTTCTGATGACCCTAATGCTCGATGCACAAGCTGTGAATATAGTATGTCCAGAAAGTTGAAGTATGTTGCTCAGCCGGTGGCGAATGGAGCTGTGGCAGCAACAGGGGGTTTTGTGACATACATGGTGACGGATGACTTGGTGGTCAACCCCATGTCCACCGTTTCTTGCATTGCCCTTCTCAACAAGTTTAATGTCAGGGATGTAGGTGTACGAGAGGAGGAAGTAGTAAGTTTTGGGATGGAAGAGGTAGTTAATTATCACTACTAGAAAATCACTATTTTCCCACTGAATTTACCACTGAAAAATGTTCAGTGACTAGTCCTACTAAATGTCAGTAGGAAAAACATAAATAGTAGTGTGTACACGCAAAAAAATTAGAAAGTTTTCCAGTATTTCAATGGAACCTGTTTCTCACCATGCGTTTTTCCAGTGAGCTGGTTCGGTGGAAATGAGGTGTGAAAATCATGTTTTATAACACAAATTTTTCACTGAATATGAATGGGAAAACTCTTTACCTCTAGTAGTGTATCCTTGAATTTAAAGAATATTTCTATACTATCACTATGTTTTTCAGGTTTCTATTCTCACTTTTTATGATCAGTTACATGTAGTTGTCGTTTCAATGACCTAATAGTATTAAAATTTGTTTACACTATTCGTGTGTTTGAAATAAACTCCATAAATTTTACTTGCGTCTTTTTGTGTTTCCTTTTTCTTTGGGTAAGTATGCGTACTTAGTGAGCTCCAATTATTTTGCAGGCATTGGAGTTGCTGAAGGGATCTTTTGAGTCGCAAACAGTTCTGACGAGTGTTGTAGGCATAAGACAGAATGGAATTGGATGTTTCAGTTTATTAATTGCCACTTTGCCATATATATAAATTAGTTGTTTTCTTTTGTTTCATTTCCTGCTTGAGTTGATTCTGGTTTGTAGATTACATATATTGTTACAACGTGTTTGTGTACAGCTTTGTAGAACTTCATCACCATTATTATTGCTTGAGCCCCATTGTTCTAATACTCTTGTTACTCCATAATTCAGCTCTACATATGGCAAAAGTTAACCAGTTGGCTGGCTCAGAGTTCAGCAGAACTACAAATGGCCCTCTTGTACAAATTCCGAATATTATCAACTACTTAACGATACATGCAGGGCTGTCTTTGGGCCCGTGCGAGTTGTGCTACCGCACAGGGCTCCCGAAAAATAAAAAAATTTAGGGGCTTTTATTTATTTATTTATTAAGTAGTATTAATCAGAATTTACTGTAAAGGCCCATAATTCGCAGGTCTTCGAATGTCTAAGCTCAATCTAATTATTGAAATCGTATATTTACTTATATTAAGGGCTTACTTTTACGAATTAGAACAGGACCCTAAAATGTTTGAGACAGCCCGTGGATACATGGTTTATACTGGATTTAAGAGGAGCGAGATTCTCGAACAGTTTATTTGAACAGTTTATTTGAATGAAATGGAGGATGACTATATCTATTTCATCAGTTATGAAGAGAAAATAGGAGGAGGATATCTTTTAGCTAGAAATAGGAAAGGGTTGGTTCGTGGTCAAGATGTAATATTATACTTTTATGGATTGGAATATGCTATAGAATTAAATATGAGAATAATGCTAAAATTTTGTAATGTCTCCTTTAAGGTTGTATAATAATGTAAAGATCCTATCAAATTGGAGATCAAAATTCACTCGATCTAAATTCTAAACATTTACCGGTCACTTCGATGAAAGAGAATAAACCTGTAGATAAAGCCATATAGGTCTTTAATGGGCCAATTAGCAGGAATTAGGTGGTCTTTAACTTTTACCCCTTTTTTGACAAAATAATTTCCTCAATACAGCTTAACTCCGTCAAGCCTGTACGAATAGTGAAGAAATATAAAGCACTTTAGTTGCTTAATTTTTGTCTTTCGGTACTTCAAGTAACAAAAAAATATTGGAAATAATCGTGACATCGAAAAACAAAAAAAAATCAGCTTGTGGGTTCAAACTCCAGCAGAGTAAAAATAAAATACAATTTCGCAAAGCAAATGTCTCATAAAAATTATGCCTATTCATGGACAAAGTTACATAGATACTATGCCTTAAGGCCTTCTGTAGAAATTAAGACTGTCTTATCTGACATAGTTTTGTAGAAATTAAGTTATCCTACAGAACTATGCCTTAAGGCATAGTTTATATGTAACTTTGCCCCCGAATAGGTATAGTTTCTATGAGACCTTATCTTACGATTTTTTTTTACTCTAATAGGGTTCGAATCCAGAATTTCTGATTTCATAGACCAGCGAATAATGATACCTGACCACAAATTTTTATTAAATGAGAAGTAGGGACAAAAATTAAAGATCGGCGATTTGAGGAGCGAAAACTAAAGAACAATCCATACGAAGGAAATATGCGCAAAATTTTAATTCCTTTGCCAATCCTTCCATTTTTTTGCGTGGATTTCCCTTCAAACGCACTTGTCTTTAATTTTTGCCCCTCATATCTGTGGTTTTTAATTTTTTCCCTTCATATCTGTGGTCTTTAATTTTTGTCCCTGTTATTTATTTTGTAAAAATATTCAGGTTTATTTCTCTCTATAATATTTTTCTCTTCGAAAATTGATATTTTGCCTCGGACGACATAAATTATGTAGGAATTAAGTCATGCGGCATAGTTTTATAGTAAATTTTTGGATTATGTTGAGTGTTGGAAATTATACCTTATCCGGCATAGTTTGTGTGGATGTTATGATACATATGTTGAAGTTAAACTCTAATTATGCCGTCAAAATATAAAATTATATTTTTTTCATATTATGTTGAGTGTTGGAAATTATGTCTTATCCGACATAGTTTGTGTGAATGTTATGATACTTATGTTAAAGTTAAACGTTAATTATTCCTTGCGAAGTTTTAATTATGCCGTACCAAAAAATAATAAAGGACAAAAATTAAAGAACACAAATTTGAAGGGAAAAATTAAAGACCACCCCAAAATGAGAACATTTGTGCGAATGACTCCAATCCTTACTGTAGCTGGGGCCCAATAAGAACCTGGGCTCAGAACTTCGCCAGACCAACTTCAGCCTAATAGTTTCCTAAGTGTTGATAAACTGGGCTTATGATTCTGTATCCTCCCAGCCCAATCTTGTTTATACATCTTTAAGTCCAATTGAAGAATGTATATATTTTTCTCCTATATTATTTGGTAAGAATCTGAATTTTCTTTTGTATTCATGGCAAGTGAACTTCAAGTGAATTTATTAGTCATTCATAAATAAATAAATGTTGCATCAAGGATTAGTTCTTAGCCCATTTTTATTTGTCTTGGTGATGGATGGATTGACGTGACAAATTTAAGATGAGGTGCCATGGTGTATGCTTTTCGCGGATGACATAGTCCTGATCGACAAAACTCGCAGCGGAGTTAACACTAAGCTGGAGGGTTGGAGACAAACTTTGAAGTCTAAAGGGTTTAAGTTGAGTAGGACCAAGACAGAGTACTTGACGTGCAAGTTTAGTGACACACCTCATGAGGCTGGCGTGGAAGTGAGGCTTGGTACCAGTCCATCCAGAAGAAAAGTAGTTTCAAGTATCTTGAGTCTATTAAACAAGGCAACGATAAGATTGACGATGATGTCACACATCGTATTGGTGCAGGGAGGATGAAATGGAGGCTCGCTTCCGGAGTGCTATGTGATAAGAAGGTGCCACCAAAACTTAAGGGAAAGTTCTACAAAGTGGTGATTAGATCGACTATGTTGTATGTGGCGGAGTGTTGACCAATTATGATATCTCACGTTCAAAAGATGAAAGTGGCGGAGATGAGAACGTTGCGATAGATGTGTGGGCACACTAGGAGAGACAAGATTAGGAATGAGGCTATCCGGGACAAGGTGGGAATGGCCTCGATGAAGGACAAGATGCGAAAATCGAGATTGAGATAGTTTGGGCATGTGAAGAAGAGAGACTCATATGCCTTAGTGTGGAGGTGTATGAGACTGGCTATTGAGGGTTTCAGAAGAGGTATGAGTATTGGGGAAAGGTGATTAGACATGACATGACGCAGTTACAGCTTACTGAGAACATGACCTTAGATAGGGGGTTACGAATGACTCAGATTATGGTAGAAGGCTAGTAGATAGTCTCGTTTATTCTTTCATATTAGTAGTCGCAATATCACTCTATAGTTTCTGGTGCTTTGATTTATGCTACTATCTGTTATTTCTTGTACTTCGATTATCCTATTTATCTGTGATAGCTACTGTCCCTTTTTCAAACTGCTTTATCATGGCTTAGTCGCTTTCGTTATTTTCATTTCCATATTGCTTTGAATTTCTTGTCCTTAACCTCTATTTATGCTTTTTCTTAAGCCGAGAGTCTTTCGGAAACATGTTTCTTACCTTGGTAGGGGTATGGTCTGCATACACTCTACCCTCCCCAGACCCACGTTGTGGGATTTCACTAGATATATTGTTGTTGTATTCATAAATAAATAAATAAATAAAAAGAAGAGATTTCTATTGTAATTAAAACCCTACAACTAAGTGATGCAAGTTGAATTGCGACCATTAATTGCGACTCCAATCCCTTGTGATTAGGCAGGTTGCTCACGCTCTATGCTCCTTCATTTTTGTGAATAATTGTGTATTTCCCACCATTGGCGACATATTGAATTTGATGTCTGGCTAAACAACTTCTAGTAATAATTAACAAGTCTGAAAAAGAAAGTTTAATAATTTACAAGTCTTCTATTGAGCCCAAGATTGGACCAGATACCACTGACCAGCACATCTTTTTCCATAGGCAGTTTAAATATGGCCCATGTCAACAGTAGATAATGTAGGACCATGGTATTAAAACATGCTTTTATTCATTTGCTTGTAGCTCTCTGTTCCTCATTGCATTGCTAAATAAGGTGAGTTTTAATTTCATTGCCAAAAAAATAAAAATAATTAGGAAAATATTGAATGAAACACCAACATCTTATTAACTGATCAGTAGATTAGCTAGTACTTAGTTGGCAAATTGATGCATTAAGGGAAAAATGTTTTCAAATACTTTCTCTTAAAAAACTTTTGAGCTAAAGTTTATGAATCGCTTACAAATGCCATAATGAATGGCTAATACACATAAAATACTAGATTAAAATATTATCATTTACATGTGTACTTATTTGTTGATCTCGAACAATATATACTAGAACGAAATCAAGGGGAAAAATCCTGCATGCATCCATGTACTAACTGAGTTATTAGACTAAACGCATTGTAATTTATTTTTCACAAAAGAAATCTGAAATTATATATTTTTATCTTTTGGTCATTCCAATTTCTTTCCAACTAATATGATATTATATCGAAGATTGTAATTAATGTTATGTATGAAGGAAATTGGGTGTACTTCTCATGCACGGCTCTAATATGATTGGATATATTTAAAGGAATATTTTCCTTCATCTTTATTGATGAATGATTTACAATATACATAAGGTTATAAGAATATTTACTTTGATACAATTATGTAACTAATTAACCTAATTATAAAAGGATTATAATTCTACCTAAAATAAGAGATATACAATTAATGAAAGAATATTGGAAAATATTTTATTACACCCCCGCAATCGAAATGAGAGGTTCATGAACACAGAGACTGCCTCGAAAATCATCAAATATTATGCACGGAAGTCCTTTGGTGAAGATGTCGGCAATCTAATAACTGGAAGGAACATGAAGGACACGAACTTGACCACGAGTCGCGAACGAAATGAATGTCCATCTCAATGTGTTTAGTGCGCTGATGTTGGACGGGATTGCCAGAAAGATATATCGCACTAATATTATCGCGGTAGACCGGTGTTATCTTTTGAATCGGGCAGTGAAGCTCAAGTAGAAGGTTACAGATCCAACAAGACTCAGAGACGACGTTGGCGACACCTTTGTACTCTGCTTCTGAACTGGATCGAGATAGTGTAGGTTGCCTTTTGGAAGACCAAGACAAAGGTTATCTCCGAGGAAAACACAATAACCAGACGTGGAGCGTCGGGTGTCAGAACATCTACCCTAGTCAACATCAAAATAAGTAGTGAGACCAGTGAGCGAAGACCTGTATAGATGTAATCCGAAGTGAAGTGTACCTTGGACGTATAGTAAAATACATTTGAGGGCAAACATGTGTGCTTCTGTCGGACTGTGCATGTGGAAGCAAATTTGTTGCACGACATATGATATGTATGGTCTCGTAAATGTGAGGTACTGCAGGGCCCCAACCAGACTACGATGGTGAATCGAGTCTAAATATGAAGGGCCGGAATCAGCATTGAGCTTGGAATTAGTGTCTATAGGCGCGTGGGATGGTTTGCAAGATGTCATGCATGCACGGTCAAGGATCTCTTCAGCGTACTTCTTCTGACATAGAAATAGGCTGCTAGAATGTCGAGTGACAGAGATGCCCAAGAAATTACTCAAGGCCCCAAGATCTTTCATAGCAAACTTAGAGGAAAGGAGAGACATAATGGACCGGCGAAGAGCATCAGATGATGTGGTGAGGATGATGTCATCAATATATAATAATTGGTAAGCCATGTATGTACCCTTGTTGTAGATGAACAATGAATGATCAGATCTGCTGTGTGAAAAACTGGTAGAAGAGACATAATTGGCGAACCGCTGGTACCATGCTCGAGGAGCCTATTTCAGTCTATAAAGTGGTTTCCGCAACAGACACACATAATCCATATGAATAGGATCCCTGAAATCCATATGATGATACATATATACCGTTTCATGAAGATCCACATGTAAGAAGGCATTCTTGACATCATGCTAATGAATGTGCCAAGACATGTATATGGCAATGCTGAGGACGGTCCGGATGGTTGTGGGCTTTACGACCTGGATGAACATTTCATCACAGTCCACTCCCACCTGTTGAGACCTACCATTACCTACAAGACGATCCTTGTATCTCTCAAAAGAATCATCAAATTTCTTTTTATGTTTAAAAATCCACATATAACGAATAATGTTAGCATGTGGTCGGGGTACTAGGTCCCATGTCTTATTATAAATAAGAGCATTATATTCGTAAATCATTGTGACTTTATAATTAGGGTAGGACAAGGCATCCTTCGGGTTACGAGGGACAGGGAAAGGAACAACTGAAACGAAAAGGTTAAACAACCGTTTAGGTTTATGAATTCCGTGCATGGCATGGGTTTCTATAGTCCGAGAGTGTGTCTCAGGACGTGGGATGGGGGTTTGCTGCGGGACTGCCGGAAAGAGGAAGAAGGGCAGGGGTGACAGTACTGGCTGGCCGAACCTCGGTTTACCGAGAGATGGCTGCGAAATCACCATGAGGCGGGCTGTTCTGGGCTACCATCGGCAGAATCGGGTGGGCAGCTAGTCACAGACTAGCCGAGGTGGTAGCGGGTGCCGGGGTCTAGGACGACAGACTATGTAAATGGTGAATTAGAAGAGGGTTTAGGCCATTATCTAGGAAGTCGTAGGAATGTCGATGTGGCGAGTGTAGAGAGGCAAAGTGGTATTGAGACTCATCAAATAGGACATGGCGTGAAATAATAATATTACGGCTTGAAAAGTCATAGCACAAGTAACCACGATGATTGGAAGGGTAACCCAGAAACACACACGGGGAAGACCGAAGTTGGAGTTTGTGAGTGGTCGGATGGAGAGGGTAACAAAGACATCTAAAAATATGCAAGTGTTGGTAGGAGGGGTTCCTATAAAACAGAACTTGGGTGGACGACCGTTGTGCTAGAGACTTGTTTAGGATTATGTTTAGGAGATAGGTGGTCATGGAGAGTGCGTAATGCCAGAATTGATAGGGAATTAAGGCGTGAGCAAGTAGGGCACAAATGAGGTTGTTTATGGTTTGAATTTTCCGTTCAGCTTTACCATTTTGGGAGGATGTCTGAGGGCATGAAAATCGAAAGGTAAGACAGTTTTTGGAGCAAAACTATTTGAAATAGTTATTATCAAATTCCTTGCCATTGTCACATTGAAAATATTTAATGATTTTTTCAAATTGTGTTTTTACGAAAGCACTAAATGAAGAAAAAATAGGGTAGACCTGAGATTTATTTCCAATTGGAAAAGTGCATACAAAGTTGGAATAATCATCCAAAAACAACACATAATATCGATGGCCATCCGTATTCAAAATGAGAGATGTCCACAAATCACTATGTCTGATATCAAAAGGCATTAAAGTATAATTTGTGGATGCAAAAAATGGTAATTTGACATGTTTCCCAAAAACGCAAGATTCACATATAGGAGTCCTAGAAATACGATTGCAATTAATAAAAGTATTTTCCTAAGGGAGCGTAAAACAAAGTCTCCCGGATGTCCTAATCTAGAATGACATAGGGAAGAAGAAAGAGCAGCAAATGTTGATGGAACTGAGGCTGGATTGTTGATAGCGTTTGAAATAAGGTAGATATCTCCGGTGCTGTCACATCTCATTATTCTTCTCCCTATCGTAAAATCCTTACAGTAAAACCAAAAGGATCAAAGTCAAGGAAAACTCAATAGTCAGTTGTGAAACATCGCATGGAGATTAGAATCTTAATGAGTTTAGGGGCATGTAGGACATTTTTTAAGATTAGTGGTGGATGTGGTGGGGATAGGGAGAAATGACCATAACCACGGATGGGAATGCCTAGTCCACTACCAATAATAATATTTCGATTTAAATTACTAAAATTGGAATAAGACGAGAGAGTACCTTGTGATGCCGTCATGTGAGATGTCGTGTAACACCCCGTACTTTCGGGCGATGGTTTAAACAGCTAACCATATGTAAGTAGACCCGGGCCTTGGATGATTTGTGTCATATTCATGTATGCAAGTAAAGAAGCTGAGTATATAAAAGGATGTGGTCCCAAAATAATTTTGGACGTAATAAATATGATATTTTGTGTATGTCCCCAAAGAGGTTATGGATTAGTGTTATATCACATAACCATGGTAATGAGAATATGAAGTGTGTTGAAAATAGTTACTATTTAATTAAATTGAGATCAAGGAATTAATTAAGAGTATTAGATACATATTATATCAATAAGTGGCCAGCAACTGGACGTGTATGCATGCACAAAGGTTGATGTGTCATATTTAAGTGATGCCCATTAAATGAAGTCATTGAGGTGGAATCTCGAAGTTGTGACTATTGAAAGGAAACATTAAAGGTCTACACGTGTAAAGACAAGAAGTCTTCTTAAAGTTAAAAAAAAAATCATTTTCTTGGCTTTTACATAAGAAGTGATATGCTGCAATGTGATAACCCAAATGAGCAGCCAACTACGTGATTCTCTTAGTATTAACTTGAGTTCCAATATTTTTGGAGAAAAAAGTATAAGTTTTCTCAAGAACCACATACGAGTTTCGCACACCGTTTCGATCTCGTTATTCCATTTTGTCTCGTTGTTGAATCCGGGCTTTCTTCAAAGTAAGGTGCAAGAAGGGGTTTTTGAAAAATAAGATTAGGGTGCATTACATGTTGCTTTAGTTGTATTGTGGACACTAAATAGCTAAGGTATGTTAAGGCAAATCTTTCTCTCTTTTGGCATGTTCTAAGTACGAAACGGAAACGTAATATTATTCCATAAATGATTCTACTCTTAGTAGTTAAGAATGTCCATGCTATTTATTCCTATGCTAAAAGCATGTCTAAATATGTTCCTAACTCCTTATTGAGGTATACAGAAAAGATGTTAGTATTCATAATGTTAATCGGAGGTGAAGTGGTATTACATCACTCCGACAAACTTATAGTGTCATATTATCATATCATTCATGCATTACATTCATGTACATACCTTGACCTCAAATGAGTTATATACTCTACTATATGTATGCATTATATATGTATGAGAATAGGAAAAGGGTTACGACGTTATATATGCACACCACTTGCAGCTGGTACAAATATACACGAAAAATGATTATGCCCACAGAAGCCGATATGATTGATGGGATGCCCATAGAGGCTTGATGATGTTATATATGCAAATGTGCATGACCGTATTTTGCATGACATTTAGGCATATTATGGCTTCAGAGACATTCTACACAGACATGATATTTATGCATATTATGGCACTCAGAGGCATTCTGCACAGACATGGTTCTTAGGCATATTATGGCCCTCAGAGGCTTTCTCTACCGGTTGGTTTTTTTTGTCTCATGTTACTTTCAGGTCTCTATTATGCTATTTTTCATGTCTGACATACTCGGTACATCAGTGGTACTGACGTCCCTTTTGTCTGGGGACGCTGCGTTTCATGCCCGCAAGCTCAGGTAAAGAGGGTGACAATTCACGCTAGTAGGTTGCTGGTTCAACTGATATTGAAGCACTCTATTTGTTCCAGAGTTGCAGTCTAGTCATGGTACTATATTTTTGATATGCATAGAGGTATGGCGGGGCCCTGTCCCGACCTTATGATGTTACGTACTCTTTAGAGGCTTGTAGACAAATGTCCTATGTATAGTAGTCATGTATGGACTTGTCGGCCTTAGTATGTATATGTATATATGCATTGATTGGTTTCTTCCGTTTGCAAGAGTTTACACAGTACCTTCCCAGTTTATTATTTCCATGTGTCAACAGGATATTTGGTGACTGTCCTCGTGGCTATGATTGAGTTACGTTATATGCTAAATATATGATTAGTGGTACTCGGAGGTAAGGTCCGGGTGCCCGTCATAGCCTTCCGGTTTGGGTCGTGACAAACTTGGTATTAGAGCAGGTCTGTCCTAGAGAATCTACAAGTTGTGCCTAGTAGAGTCTTGTTTATGGGTGTGTTGTGTACCATACTTAATGACATGAGGCTACAAGGCATTTAGGATGATGGTTACCTTCCTTTTTGATCTAGAATTGTGCCATAGAGTTGAGTTGTAAGAATTCTCTTTGTAAACCTTATCGTATTTATAATTACAACAATGCCTTCTTCCAATAGGACTATGATTAGTAGGGAGATTGAGGTTGAATTGAGTGTAAATGCGAGTAGTATGCTTTATATTGAGATAGATCCATCAGAGGATATGGGTAAGTTTCTTTCAAAGGCACGACTTCAGCCTAGAGCATCTGATAGAGATAGGCCTCTTGAAGGGCCTGGGAGCTCATAACCAAGTAGTTTATTAGTCAGGGATTGCCGATATTTAAAGGGTTCAAAGATGTCAATATCTCAGGGTCAAAGTTGTAAAGGTCGAGTGAGACCGCCCCGACCATCTTGTAGTTAGTATAGTCGAGCGTATGCCAAATTATGCCACAAAGGTACAGGGGGTTGGTTTAGTGTGGCAGCCATGGCCATAACGTTCCGAAGTATCCCAATTTAATGCGCAAAGGTAAGGATAATATGATTATGAGTTGTACAGATGAAACACAGAAGACATAATTGGAAGGTTTAGTAGGTTATGAAAATCTACATGTTTTATAGTGACTCTTGCTTATTAGAATGAGGGAATATGTTATGTACGTGCGACCTAAATTGTAATGTATTACTTGGAATATATTGAGAATTGTCCCAGGATATCATTAACGAGAATGGATTTCCACAACCGAATCATCTGAAGAGTGACCATCAGTAATTTAAGAGGATCACGTAAAGTGACGTACCCAGAATAGTGAGCCCAAGTCATATATAAGGATCGAATTATCCACGGTAGTGGAAGGGGACATAAGCCTCTCATCCATGCGTAAAGGGCCATACCGTGTATTATTGAGAATTACATGTATCAATGTTAGTAAGCTAAGGTATGCTATAGGTATTGGACTGGTAATGTCTTCAGCTTCATTGTGCAACATGTTACAATTCTAAATAACCTCTGGATAATAATAGCGTGTTAGGGGAAATTGAGAACGAGAACTATGGAACAATCGAAGAATAGTTGTAAGAAGTATGAAAACAGTTAATAAGTACGAATGGGACGGTATGATCAAGTATCAATGCATAAATATTTTTTGTTTAATGACTAGTAGAAGGAAGGATTACGACAAGAAGGTTAAAGATGAATGAGATTATAGTTATGCAGGTTTCACAAAGGTATGATTACTCTAGAACAGCGTAAAAACCAATGGTAGAGGAGGAACGGTAAGAACTCTGCGGCCAAAGGTGACGAACCTCTGATGTTCAGGAAGTTAGTATGTGAAATACTTTGAGATAAGATACCCCCCTCCCAAGGCAACTTGAGATGGTAATGTAAAGGTAAGACAAACGAGCACTCGGTCGATGGGAGATCTAATAATGATAAGACAAGAAAGCTTGACAACTCATGGGATCATGTAACACCGTGAATTGTATGTAAACATACGAAGCATTAGTTCCATAACATATGCAGCCATACATCTCAGAAAGTATGTAAACGAAAGTAACAATGAGTAAAGCTCAAGATCAACACCTAAACAGGTGAAAAGGGTCCAATGACACCTATGGATACAAGGTAGACATTAAAGATATATGTCAAGAGATAATGACATTATAATGAAGATAAAATGTCAAGCAAATACAGATGTCTATGAGCGTTATTGAACTAACCAAAGGTTTTATGAGATAGATACAGTAATGGGTTTACAGCTTAACGAGATCAAAGAAATCTTCTCCCAAAGCGCCATTGACAGAAAGTCTTAGCCATGAGGTAAGTGAAGGGATTCAAATCTAAGTAGAATGACCATGCTTAGATATAGGGAATAAGGGAATAAGTTAACAACTCATATGTTAGGGGGTGGTAACGCCAAGGATTGGAATCAGAAGCAAGGTTTGAGATGACGTATGTACACCAGAATGTTTTAGAATTAAGAAGAGTACAACAAGTAAGAAAATGCGTGAACAAATCCTTGGCGTTACCACCCCTTAAAAGATAAGATGTTAACTTATTCCCTTATTCTATATGTGAAAGATTCTGAAGAATTTGCATTACCTGACGTTGACCTACTATATCCAAGCATGGTCATTCTACTTAGATTCGAATTCCTTCACTTACCTCATGGCTAAGACTTTCTGTCATTACGGGTTTATCTCGCTCTTGTCATAAGTTTGATTCTATTTGAGTGATTATTAATAGACTGACCAAATCAGCTCAATTCTTAACGGTAAAAAAAACTACCTACACAGCCAAGGATTACGCAAAGTTGTACGTTAAGGAGATTATTCGCCTTCATGGTATGCCTAGTTCTATTATATCTGACCGAGGTGCGTAGTTCACAGCTAATTTCTGGAGATCATTTTAAAAAGGATTGGGCACTTAAGTTAATCTTAGCACAATCTTCCACCCTCAGACAGATGGGCAGGCCGAGCGTACGATTCAAACGCTCGAAGACATGCTACGAGCTTGCGTATTAGACTTCAAGGGAAATTGGGATGATCATTTATCCCTTATTAAATTTATGTACAATAACAGTTATCATGCTAGATTAAAATGGCTCCATACGAGGCTTTGTATGGACGAACATGTAAATCTCCTATCGGATGGTTTGAAGTAGGCGAATCAGAATTATTTGGGCCTGACCTAGTGCACCAAGCCATAGAGAATATGAACATATCCAAGAACGGTTGTTAACCGCTCAGAGTCGTCAAAAGTCGTATTCAGATGTGCGGCGGCTAGACTTAGAGTTCCAAGTGGATGGTTGAGTCTTTTTAAAGATCTATCATATGAAGGGTGTAATGAGGTTTGGGAGAAAGGGACAGCTCAATCCAAGGTACATTGGGCCATATCGCATAATTCGACGAATCAGCCAAGTAGCTTACGAATTGGACTTGCCTATGGAGTTAGAGTTATTCACCCAGTTTTCTGTGTTTCTACATTGATAGCGTGTATTGGATATCCTTCCCGGATTGTACCGATTGATGATGTAAAGATTACAGAGGACTTATCATATGAAGAGGTTCCTATTACTATCTTAGATCGACAAGTCCGCAAGTTGAGGAATAAAGAAGTGGCCTCCGTGAAAGTTCTATGGCGGAATAAGAATGTAGAAGAAATGACACGGGAAGTGGAAGAGGAGATGAGGCATAAATATCCCTACCTATTTCAGACCAACGGCGAGGTTCCGAGAGAAGTATAAGGTGAATTCTATTTCTTAATGTGTAAGGACCATGGAAGGTCTGATGTAATAATATATATTATATTATATGGCCCCGTGGAAAAAGTAGTTGTATTTTCTGGTTACGTGACGGGGATTAGATATGTCACCCCAACATTCGAGGACGGATGTTTCTAAGGGGGAAAGATGTAACACTCCATACTTTCGGACGATGGTTAAACAACTAAACGTATGTAAGTAGACCCGAGCCTTGGAGGATTTGTGTCATATTCACGTATGCAAATAAAGAAGCTGAGTATATAAAAGGATGCGGTCCCGAAATAATTTTAGACTTAACAAATATGATGACGGGGATTGCACATAATATTTTTTGTATGTCCCCAAAAAGGTTATGGACTAGTGTTATATCACATAACCATGGTAATGATAATATGAAGTGTGTTGAAAATAGTTACTATTTAATTGAATTGAGATCAATGAATTAATTAAGAGTATTGGATACATATTATATCAATAAGTGGCCAGCAATTGGACGTGTATGCATACACAAAGGTTGATGTGTCATCTTTAAGTGATGCCCATTAAATGAAGTCATTGAGGTGGAATCTCGAAGTTGTTACTATTGAAAGGAAACATTAAAGGTTTACACGTGTAAAGACAAGAAGTCTTCTTAAAGTTCAAAAAATTTCATTTTCTTGGCTTTTACATAAGAAGTGATATGTTGCAATTTGATAACCCAGATGAGCAGCCAGCTACGTGATTCTCTTAGTATCGAGTTCCAATATTTTTGAGGGAAAAGTATAAGTTTTCTCAAGAACAAAATACGAGTTTCGCACACCGCTTCGATCTCGTTGTTCTATTTTATCACGTTGTTGAATCCGGGCTTTCTTCAAAGTAAGGTGGAAGAATGGGTTCTTGAAAAATAAGATTAGGGTGCATTACATGCTGCTTTAGTTGTATTGTGGACACTAAATGGCTAAGGTATGTTAAGGCAAATCTTTCTCTCTTTTGGCATGTTCTAAGTACGAAACGGAAATGTAATATTGTTCCATAAATGATTCTACTCTTAGTAGTTAAGAATGTCCATGTTATTCATTCCTATGTTAAAAGCATGTCTAAATATGTTCTTAACTCCTTATTGAGGTATACAGAAAATATGTTAGTATTCATAATGTTAATCGGAGGTGAAGTGGTATTACATCACTCCGACAAACTTATAGTGTCATATTATCATATCATTCATGCATTACATTCATGTACATACCTTGACCTCACATGAGTTATATACTCTACTATATGTATGCATTATATATGTATGGAAATGGGAAAAAGGATACTGCGTTATAGACGCACACCACCTACAGTTGGTATAGATATACAAGAAAAATGATTATGCCCATATAGGCCGATATGATGTGATGGGATGCCCAGATAGGCTTGATGGCGTTATATACGCATATGTGCATGACCGCATTTTGCATGACATTTAGGCATATTATGGCCCTCAGAGGCATTCTACACAGACATGATACTTATGCATATTATGGCCCTCAGAGGCTTTCTCTACTGGTTGGTTGTTTCTTGTCTCATGTCACTTTCAGGTCTCTATTATGCTATTTTTCATGTCTGACATACTCGGTACATCAGTCGTACTGACGTCCCTTTTGTCTGGAGACGCCGCGTTTCATGCCCGCAGGTTCATGTAAAGAGGGTGACGGTTCGCGCTAGTAGGTTGCTGGTTCATATGATATTTGATCACTCTATTTGTTCCAGAGTTGCAATCTAGTCATGGTACAATATTTATGATATGTATAGAGGTATGGCGGGGCCCTGTCTCGACCTTATGATGTTACATACTCTTTAGAGGCTTGTAGACAGATGTCATGTGTATAGTAGTCATGTATGGCCTTGTCGGCCTTGGTATGTATATGTATATATGCATAGGTTGGGTTCTTCTGTTTGTAATAGTTTACACAGTACCTTCTAATTTTATTAATTACATGTGTCAACAAGATATTTGGTGACGGTCCTCGTGGCCATGATTGAGTTATGATTATATGCTAAATATATGATTAGTGGTACTCAGCAGGTAAGGTCTGGGTGCCTGTCATGGCCCTCCGGTTTGGGTCGTGACATGTGGCGCCTGTGTCAATATACCAATTTTCATCTAGAGTCGGTGCATAAGTCGATGGTGAGGGGGTGTGTGCTATGTAGGCCTATTGTAGATGTGGGCCAAGTATGCCAGGTTTGGCTTGTCAATTCTGAGGTGGAGTCCACGAGGATGTCGGATATGGGAAATGAGGAGAGGCTCCTAACGGCGGAGGCTGCTACCACTGCCGCAGTCGTTGTTGGCTATTTCCGGCTGGCGGGTACTGTCTCTTCCCACCGCCATTGTTACTGGAATTTCTTCCACCGCGGACCATGCCAGACTGCTTGCTCCGGTGGTTGTAACGCGAGGAAGCGGATTATTGTGGGTCTTCTGAACGATGATTCTAGTTGCCAAAAAGGGAGGCCCTGCCATCGGCGGAGGGCCCGACGGTGGTGGTGAGGGTGGCGTCAGCAATGCTAGCTAGAGTAGTGTTGCGCTTGATTTTTTGGGTTTCCTCAAGGATGAGTTTCGAACGGGCCTCATAAAATGGAAGTAACGGCGTGCATTGATGAAGGATGGTGGCAATGCCGTCATAGGATTTGTTCAAACCTGCAATAAGTTGCATGACCAATCGTCGATTAGTGACTGGTGCACCGATGTTGGAGAGTTGGTCGGCAAG
Organism: Anisodus tanguticus; assembly: GCA_034509755.1. Taxonomy (NCBI): domain Eukaryota; kingdom Viridiplantae; phylum Streptophyta; class Magnoliopsida; order Solanales; family Solanaceae; genus Anisodus; species Anisodus tanguticus. Next base: position 43,673,047 of record CM067543.1, on the reverse strand, counting down.
AATCTTGAGTTCTTGACAATAAGTAGACATGTTTGGGAAATCGTCCTGATGAACGTCCTTGAACTGATTTTCAAGGTATAACTCTCGTTGAGTTTTGTTATCGTGGAAAATACTTTCCAAACGTTCCCACGTTTGGCGGGCAGTGGCATCGGTCTCAATGATGGTGTGCAACAAATCATTAGATATCATGTCGTATGTCCACTGGAGGACGGTTGCGTCCAAATGAGACTAGAGTGCATCATCAGAAGTCGAAGCCGATAGTATATTTGTGGACTTTGGCATGGGATGGATGATGTGGTCGATAACTTCATAAACACGACAATGGATCTTAAAAAGCTCCGCCCACGAGGAGTATTGACCATTTTCCATCTCAAGAGTCTAAGGGATGATGTTTTTAATGTTGTTTACAGCAAATGCTGGATGGAATTTAGTTTTGTCAGTCATGGAAGAGGAAAATGGAGGGAGAATGGCCGGAAAAACTAGGGTTCCGTCGTGGGGAAAAAAGGGTGGGCGACCGAGAGAGATCGGCGGCTACGGTTCCGACATGTGCTAGGTGCCGACGCGGGAAAAAAGTGGCGGCCGAGAAGGTGTATTGGCGGCTAGGATAGGGTTTGTAGTTTTAGGTTACTGATACCATAAATGAATATGTTCCTTGATGTTTATTGATGAATGATTTACAATACAAGAATTATAATTCTACCTAAAATACAAGATATACAATTAATATAATCAATGAAAGAATATTGAAAAATATTCTATTAATATTATCATTCTAACGGATTTCATTTGATTTGATTTTAAAATAATATAATATATCTCAAGGATAGGATCATCCTTCTCTCTTAAATTTTTCTTTATAAATTATAATCCAAGTTGTCATTGGTCATTATATGAACAAAATACTAGGACAGATCAGAGCGAATCAAGAGACATGACTTGACTAATGCATTTGAATACTACGTTGTATATGCAGGCACAGAAAATCCAATTGTCAATTCGCCATCCAAATAGACCTATCTATATGTTATATAATATAATGTCCCCACCACATCTAATCACTCGCTAGAACTTTACAAGAGGAAATAGAAAAGATTAAAGCATGCGTTGTCTATACTATTATATATCGGAAAATTCTTTTGTTGCTTGAAATTTTTTCTCTAAAAATACAATAAGTTCAGAAATTTTACCCAATTACTATCTACAATCATATCAGCTAGATTTTGATTATGAGAGTTAAAAAATAAAGTTATAGGTTTTCTATAGTCATAAGCAACAAGTAGTTGCTCGTATAAAGAATTTCACCTAGTGGATACTTCTTGTGGAATTTTTCTATATGATAGTCCACAATCGTGACAAGTTTTTTTATATTCTTTTCTACGTTGTACTTTATTACTTTTAAAAATAAAGTTTATAGCAAATTGTATTTTACTAAGAATGTCTTCAAAAAGTGATAGACCATCCTTTACAATTAAGTTATATATATGGCACGTGCATTTTATATGAAAATGATCTGGAAAAGATGGAGTTAAACTATTTTATAAAATTATAATTGCGTAATTGTTAGAAGAAGCGTTATCTAATGTAATAGTCATAATTTTATCGGTTATTCCGTAATAATGGCACACTTGATAAATATTATCTGCAATAAAAGTACCAGTATGCCTACCATCTATATATCTATACGCTAAGATACATTTTTGCATAGACCATTTATAATCTATCCAATGACAAGTTACAGTTAAATAATCATGGCCGTTAGTATTACGACCTATATCAGACGTGATAGATACTTTTCCATTAAAATGATATAATGAATAACGTAAATATTGTTGATATTCATGCGCGAATTTAAATACATCTCTCTTAACAGTTGATATAGGAAAACCGTTAAAAGTAGGATTATATATATCTCTAATGTAATGAATAAAATCGGGAGATGAAGGAAATGAAAAGGGCAAACCCTCCACAACAACTAATTTTGATATTGCTTCCCTATCTCTATGTTTATTATATTTAGGGCCTACAATTCCCCCCGTCATAGGGTTAATTTGACCTATACTTGGTCCGGGACAGTATCAATATGTGAACCTTGTCCTAATGGAGCGGGCGTTTGCGCACCCGGTTTTGAAGCCTGGTATTGGGCATACCTAGCTGGATGAGCACTTACTACGTGTCTAATTAAACCCCCGTCCCACCGTGACCTTTTCTAGTTTTAAATTTTAAAATATTTTTACAAATTTTACATATAGCTACTTGATTCTCTACGTCCCTATCAAAAAATGTCCATGCATCTGATTTTAATGGTCGTTTTGCTGGACCTCGTCTCATACTAGGGGGAATACGAGGTATTTCAGTTGAAGGTGCACTAGTGGGTGTGTTGTCATCAACATTAGTGGGTGTATCATCTAGATCATCGTCTAAATTAAAGTCTTCTTGAGTTCCAGAAAATAGCTCCTCGTCTAAATCTAATGGTATTGTAGGAAAATGTTGAGTATCAACAAAATCATCCTGTGTAGGAATAAGATGACTAGAAGAAATACCCTTGCCCTGGTTGCCCCTACTAGAAGAAGCAGCTTACCCTTACCCTTAAACATACCTCTTAATCCTTCCATTTTAATTATGATAATAAATAATTAAAGATAATAAAATTAAGTGCGCTAAATAAAATAAACAGAAAATAATAATTTAATGAAGGAACGAATGTACCAAACGCCGACGTAACGTCGACGTGTAATCGAGAGGTTGAAAATTGAAACTTTGCTCGATGGAAGATCCTCAAGCTAGTTGTTAACTTCACTCCCAATTCCCAAATGAATAAATAAAATTGACTATTTAGTAAACAATGTAGACTTGTAGAGAGATATATTGAGATATTAGAGAGATTGTAGGAAGATTTGTGAGAAAGACGAAGAGAAAATGAGTTATTTATAGTTGAAAAATTGGGTTAAAGTGTAAATATAATAACTTATGGGTTAAAAATAAATATTAAGGGGTAGGGGGGTTGGGGGAGGCCTAAAATGGCCGTTGCCCAACGGTCAAAATCTAAAATGGCCGTTGGTGCAACAGTTATATTTGCAAAGGGGAAGCTCTCGGGCGGGGTCGGGCTCGGGGTCGGGACGGGCTCGGGGCGGGCTCTGGGCGGGCGGGCCTGGGGCGGGCTCGGGTCTGGCGGGACGAGACATTGTCCCATCCCGAGTTTCTAGTCCCGCTACCGTTTTGTTTTTTTACGCGGGGTCGAGGCGGGACCGGGGTGGACTTGGGACAAGGTCGGGTCGGGGTCGGGCCGTCCCGGCCCACTGGCCAGCCTTAGTCTATAGAGGCATTTCTAAAATCTTATTTTATTGGGTGAAAAGTACTACTAATATATTCAATATAATTAGTTGAGAATTTAATAGAGGTAAAAGAAAAGAGTCAAATTCGTCCATGTATTATCTCAAATTTAGAATTTTTTTCCTTTCATTAGACTTTTGGTACCTCAGCCGTTTTAAAAAAAGTCTCGTTGTTTCCCTTGACCCTGTGACTCCAACCTGAGGATAATTTTAATCCATTCAAAAGTTGAGGGGGGTAATTTAGACCTTTTTCTCAAAGAATTTGGACACAGAGTCCACTCAATTTGTGTTGAGCTTCGTCAATGGCAAGACAAATACAAGACGACGATTTGCTAATGGCACGAATATAAATGGAGCAAGAATGTAAAGCGTGGAAAAATTATAAGATTTCAGACAACACAAGAGCAAAAATTTGGACCCTACCTCTCTGAGTTTAAGTTTCATGTGTTGACGGTATACAAGATATTTATACAATTCATGTAATTCTCTTTTATTTATTAATGAATAATCTTGTAATAATGATAATTTACTATGACATGTTAAACTTCATTGATATAATTAATGTAACCAAATCTTATATTGTGTCATCGTATATAACTTAAATCCGATCTCTTTAATAATACTCCTATAATGTTGTTTCAAGTTGAGAACAGTGGACGAGTGGTCGCATCCTTTGCCTCCATACTACCTCCCTTAACGGTTCTTATTTCATTGGACCAAATTAAAGTCTAATAATGATGCATTTACATATGTACATGTTGGCATGACTCAAAAAGAAATGAAATTCACTTCATGATCACATGAACTAAAAAAGGATTAAGAAGTTTTAGATGGAAAAGGCAAGGGGCTTCTGTTCGGATGCACGTGAGAGTGTCAAATAGCTATAAATGAAATGAAAGAGCACTCTTTTAAAAAATCATATGGTCTATATGAATAGCAACCCCACCTGAGTAATTATTTTTTAAGATTATATTATAAGGTACGTAGGTTGATAAAAATTATGCAGTGAGCTTAGCTTGTGTTTTTTCCATTTTAGGAAAAGAACATGGGTTCATGATGACCTGCTGCAACTATATATTCAATATGAATGCCAACTTATATGTCATTATTCTCCACCATATGTGAATTCATAAATGTTGTCTCTAAGTGAAGCTTCCTTTTGCAGGAAAATATTTCTCATATATTTTATAATTATTAATGTTGTATAATTATGATAGATATAGGATCTTTATTATATTAGGATTCCACATTATACACACTATATATATTTATATTAATGAGAAAGACTCCCAAGGGAGATTGATACAATCTTACATGGTATAACCGAGACCCATAATTTTTTCCTACTTCTCTTATTTTTTCCTTGTTCACGTTTGTGTTTCCATGTCTACTCCCACCTCTCCTAAGGCTGCCGCCTCCTCCTCCACAATCGTCATAGACACCCCCCCCCCCCCCCCCGCTCTCTCATCCACTCCTTCTTTCCATCCGGCGTTCACCGTCACGAACATCAAGAATTTTATTTCCATAATTCTTGATCAAGAAGATAGCCAATATTCATCGTGGGTTGAACTCTTTTATATTCACGTATGTGCGTATAACGTGCTTGACCATATTGACGACTATATCCCTCGCCCTCTAGACGTTACTGACTCGACATGGCGTCGTCCTGACGCTATTGTCAAACAGTGGATTTATGGCACCATCTCTAAAGACTTGCTTCACACGATCATGAAAATAGGTGCCTCGGCTCACGAGTTATGGGTACGTTTGGAGGAAATATTTCAGGATAACAAACATACACTTGCCGTGTATTTGGAGGAACGGTTCAACAATACACGTCTCGAGAATTTTCTAACATGTTCGAGTATTGTAAACAATTGAAACTTGTTGCGGACCAATTATCCAACATTGGGACACCCATTTCCGAAACCAAGATGGTCCTACAACTTGTTGCTGGCCTACCGAAGGGTGAATATAATACTCTCGCGACTATGATTCAACAAGTCGACCCATTACCAACGTTCAACAGGGCACATTCACAACTACTTTTGGAGGAAACCCGATAAGCCAAACAGGATTAACACAATCAAAGGCGTTAACGGTTGAAAATTCGGCGAAAAACACCTCCCCCACCGCCGGACAACCAACAACCGCGGGACAGTCACGGTGGTGGCAGAGGCCGCGGCAACGGCAAATGAGGAAAGGGTTGCGGCAGGGGAGGTAAGGGCCATCAGTCCCAGGCCTCTGCCCAAAATTTCAATTGGGTCGGCCTAGGCACTTGGACAAGCTCTGGACACTGGGCCTCACCGCCCTGCCCATTTCCTACGGCTCTAGCCCACTACCAGGCAACAACATGCCTAGCAACCTGACCTTTTAGGCTCGGCACCAGGCCAATGGCAGCAGTATCCGGTCCCGCAGCAAACCTATTTCATCTTTGCCCAACAATAACTAACTGGACACGGCCTGACCCCCACTATTTGGGCCAGGCCTTCAGCACATTAAATATGCAGTAGCCCAACGAAAATTAGTACATGGATACGGGAGCCACATCTCATCTCACCCGCTCTTTAGGTAATAGTCACCGCATTCCAATTGAAGGTTATGGTACCACCCACACAAAACCACCTCACCCACCCTTCTCCCCAAATAACGTCCTATATTCCCCTAACATCATTTAAAACTTAATATCTGTTAGGAAGTTTACTCGTAACAATTCTGTATCTGTTGAGTTTGATCCCTTTAGTTTTTCTGTGAAGGATATTCATACGAGGACACCTCTTACTCGATGCAATAGTGTGGGGGACCTCTATTCTTTCTCATCATCTTCCGCTGTCATAACCCGATCACCTATCTCTCTTACCGCAATCTCTCCGTCAATTTGGCATAATAGACTTGGACACCCAGGAGCTCCTGTTTTAAATTTTCTTAGAAGCAATAATTTTATTCGATGTAATAACGAAAAATTTGCCCAAAATTGTTTTTCTTGCCCGGTAGGCAAACATGTTCGCCTTTCTTTTAAGTCATCTTTAAGTGTTACATTTTTTCCATTTGATATTGTTCATGCAGATTTATGGACATCTCCCGTTACTAGCTCACTGAGTCATAAATTTTATCTTGTCTTATTAGATGACTTTTCTCACTTTATCTGGGTTTACCCACTAAAATTCAAGTCTGAAGTTTTTGCCAAGTTTCTTGAGTTTCATAATTTTATCAAAACACAATTTGAAAACCATAAAATCATTCCAATGTGATAACGGTCGTGAGTTTAATAATTCCACATTTCATAATATTTTCACTATTAATGACATGGTTTTCCATTTTTCGTGTCCCCACACCTCCCTCTAAATTGAAAAAGCTAAACGAATCATCCGCACTATCAATAACATGGTTTGTACCATCATTTTTCATGCCTCCCTTCCCCCGTCCTTTTGGGTATATGCAGTCAAAATGGTAGAATACATCCATAATATTTTACCTACAAGTACTCTCCACAACAAAACTCCCACCGAAATTTTATACCGTCGGATCCCTTTCTATGATCACCTTTGGATTTCCGGTTGCCTTTGCTACCCAAATATTGCCTCCACTGCACCTCAAACCACTCTGTGTGACTTCGTAGGCTTCCCGTCTAATCATAGAGGCTACTTGTGCTATGACTTGTCCACTCATAAAATCCACGTCTCTCGATACGTCACATTTGACGAGATAATTTTTCCCTTTGCGAATATCTAAAAATTCCAAAACATGGACTACATCTTCCTAGACGAGTCGAACACATCCCCTCTCATCCACCAAGTCCTCAGTCACACTCCTACTATTTCGACAACCACCGACAACCACTCTGCCACTGTTCCGACAGCCACTGCAACCCATCCTACCACGTCTGCCCGATCACCTCCTAATCGTGCCACTATTCACACCATCCCATCAATGAATATCCCACCATCGTTGTTCCAAATTAGACTCGGTTCCCCACACCCGCCTATCTCCGACGACACTCCCGCACCCAAACCACCAATCACCATCACCCTTACCCCATCATACACCGGAACTCCATCAAACTAGTACATCCCAATCCAACGGTCCCTGTCACCATACCTCCACCCCACCGTCGACCATCATATCCCTTCGACCCCTGCCACTCATTCGACACAGATTCAAAACCCGACAGCACCCACTATCTGGTTACCACAACCAAACCCCATCCCGTCACAACCCACCGATTCCACCTACCCACCTCGGTCACCAAAACCAGACACACATCACCCACACTCCGTCGACCCCTCTCAATAACCACCCAATGCCACAGCCTCAACCAACTCGACCCAAATGCTTAACCCGAACCCGACACCCCACAAATCTACCCAAATTGCCCATACCTCCACACACCATATGGAAACCTGTGCCCAACACGAGATTTTCAAACCCAAAGTCCAATTTAACCTATCCATACAAACCATATCCCCAATTCCTAAAACCTAAAAATAGCCAAGTTTGACCCAAATTGGAATACGGCAATGTGTGAGGAATTTAATGCTTTAACGAAACATCACACATGGGATTTGGTTCCTAGATCGGATGGGGTGAATACGATCCGATGCATGTGGCTATTTCATCACAAATTTAGAGACAATGGTGATTTAGATCGATATAAGACGAGACTAATGGATAATGGTACTAATCAGTATGAGGGTATTGATTGTGGTGAGACATTCAGTCCGATTGTTAAATCGACTACCATTCGCACAGTTCTGAGCATTGCTATGGGTAAGCATTGACCGATTTATCAACTTGATGTGAAGAATACATTTTTACATGGGGACTTGAAAGAAACTGTTTACATGCACCAACCGCCAGGCTTTGTCCATCCGGAGGCCCCTCAGTATGTATGTCATCTCCGTAAGTCACTTTATGATTTGAAACAGGCCCCAGAGTGTGGTATGAACGCTTTGCTAATTACATTATACAGATTGAGTTTGTATGCAATAAGTGTGATAATTATCTCTTTATTTTTCATCGAGGTAGTAACATTGCTTATTTGTTGTTATATGTGGATGATATTGTTCTTACTGCCTCATCTGATGTGTTAAAAAATGTGATCATTGCATTGCTTAAAACTAAATTTGTTATGACTGACTTGGAAAAGTTGAGTTACTTTTTGGGGATATCAGTGACTAGATTTGCAGACACTATGTTTCTGTGTTAGCGTAAGTATGCAGAGGATATTGTGTATAAGGCTAAAATGGAGAATTGCAAGATCATGCCCACTCTGGTTTACTTTAAATCAAAGCTCAATACTGTTGATGGTGATCCAGTGTGATCCCACTCTTTATAGGAGTCTTGCATGTGCACTTATCTTACTTTCACAGGCATGATATTGCTTATGATGTTCGGCAGGTGTGCTTGTTTATGCATGCCCTCAGGGAGCCTCATTTTACTGCTCTTAAACGTATCATTCGATACGTTGATGACACACTTGATTATGGATTGCATCTATACACCTCTGCACCGACCAGGTTGTTATCATATACGAATGCAGATTGGGCAGGTTGTCCGAACACGCGACGCTCCACCTCCGGCTATTGTGTGTTCTTAGGGGATAATTTCATTTCATGGTATGTCAAGAGGCAACCCACCGTATCTCGTTCAAGTGCAGAAGCATAGTATAGAGGCGTTGTAAATGTTGTTACTGAGATCTGCTGGCTCCGAAACCTTCTTTTGGAGCTCCAGTGTCCCTTGCGTAAGGCGTCTATAGTGTACTGTGATAACATATCCGCGATATATTTATCTCATAATCCGGTTCAGCATCAGCGAACCAAGCACATTGAGATGGATATACATTTTGTTCGTGAGAAGGTTGCTATCGGTCATGTTAAGGTGTTGCATGTGCCTTCTTCGTATTTGTATGCAGATATCTTCACCAAAGGACTTCCTAGACAGCTATTCCTCGACTTCAAATCCAGTCTCAACGTCCGGCCTCCTCCCGCTCCGACTGAGGAGTTGTATTAGTGAATACTAGAAAACATTCCTCATATATTTTATAATTATTAGTGTTATATAATTATGGTAGATATAAAATATTTATTGTATTAGAATTTCACATTATACACACTATATATATTTGTATTAAAGAGAAAAACTTTACGAGGGAGATTAATACACTATTACGGTTTACTCTTTTTACTATGCTTCACGCGTTGAAGAAAATGTGCTTCCAATAAATTCTCTCTGCATATTGACATTTCAAAAAGGAGAATGTGTCATGTATAGTGTTATATTGCCTCGTCATTTGTTGGTGTACGTAATTCATGAGGGACTTATGCATTGTATTGTTCCTTTTCAATTGGAAGCAGAGAGGTATAAGCAAAGTCACATCCAAGACTTATAACCATTAACCACTGAAGCAGAGTATTTTTTTTTGTTTTTTCATCGGATGTTTGATATCCGCATTAGTGCCCGACTAATCCGAATTCGCACAGCATAGGGACAATTCGAAAAGTAAAGCAGAGTTTACCAGTATTGTACTTAATATATCAATCTTTTAATTTCTTTTTTCTTTTTTTTTTAGTAACATTGTATGCGAACAAAGTTGAAAGCATACTGTTGGGTGTATGAATAAAATCTTATATTGGTGGTTAAAATTTTGGGAAGCTACAAATAAGGCGTAGTGGTATTTTTAATGGTGCATGTGAGGCCTTTTTAAAAGAATCTTGCAGGGTTGGGTTGAAGTGGAAATATCTCACTAAGTTAAAAATATCTTTGGTTGGATTAGCCCAACAACTAGCATTACAATAAATGTTTCGACGAGACGAGTATGAAGATGAATGAGTGATAGGCTCAATTTACTACCTTTACCATGCCAAAGGTTGTTTGGAGATGGACGCACATAAGAAGAAGTTAGCTCTAGGCTTTGATGGCCATAACTGCTCGATCATGTGGGTTGCACACAATGAATTAATCTCATAAATTGGTCAATGGATCATGATAATAGGTCATTCGAAAGGCTAGAACTTAGTTCGAGGAGAGATCTGTGGATTATGGTGATAAGTCACGTGAATAGTTCGAGGGAGAGATTGTTGATGTGTGCTTGAACAAAGTATACATTGGTCATTTAAAAAATTGGGAAGCACCATTATAGGAATACTCTTAACAATGTGAACCTTCTAAAAAAATAGTGTAAACTTGATTCAAATCGGACAACATATCTGTACAAAAATATTTTTGGACAATATCGAAGGAAATCTACAAACCACATCAAGCCAATAACCCGAATCAAACCGAAAAAAAAAACTGACTTGTGATTTGGTTTGGTATTGAGATAAAAGTATAAAACCGACCATAATTGGTTTCATTTGCTTTTAATAAAAAAATTAAATCAAAGTCAAATCAAACGTATATTATATTTTTACAAATTTAATAAATATCTTGTATTTTAAAATATTTCTTATAAGTAATTTGTAAGTATTTCTTAAGCTTTTTCATAATTCATGTTTCTTAACATCGTTTTCCAAGTTTGAACTTGCCATTATTTATGGTGCAATAAGTGTTTATCTAATTATACCTCATAAACATTTAGTAACTCAAATAAAACTCAAATCAAACCATGTTCATTTTCAGTATCTCTTATTAATCGTATTTATGTTATGGGTTTTCATTATTCTTATTGTTCGTGACACTATATTTTAGCATCATGCCAGGACTTATTTCATATTTTTTATTTTCTTCAAAAGTGTTATATAACTATTGTATCATACTAGGACAAAAGAAATATTTGAAAGCAATAGTTATGTGTTTTGTGTTGTGGAGATTTTATCGGGAAGAAAATCTTTAAAAAAAACTGAAAACCCGACATTGAAAAAACTGATTCTTATTTGTTTGATTTGATTTATAAATTTTAAAAATCAATATAGTTAATTTAATTTGACAAATAAAAAAAATCGAACCAAATCGAGATACGTGCATCCCTATATTTATTTTCCCTTAATTGATAGACAGGATTGGCCTAGGTTTTTTGAGTGGTTAGGACCAAGCAAAATCAAACCCCTCCACATGTTTTGCATTTAATACAAATTTGCATCTTCCCAATACAACTTTCCTGGCTATAGTTATTCCCCTGAATTCAGATTGCTTTCAATGATAATTATGATATGAAAAAGGCAAGAGCTTCGACGATTCTCATCCTCAAAGAAGAAACTTCAATGTAATGAAGGATAGCTTTAGCTGTTGAGAGCTCGGTGATAATAAGCTTCTACTCCCTCCGTTCAATTTTACTTATTCACTTTTAATTTTACATCGCCCTTTAAGAATTAATAAATGAAATATATATTTTATTATAATATTCATATTAATTGGTGTATAGTTTCAATAGACTTGGGAAGTATTTAGAATGAGTAACTAATGTAAGGGTAAAACAAGAAATTTTTTTTGTCTTTCTCTTGATATGCTAAAGTTGACAAGTAAAAATGAAAATTTATTTTTAATATAGTGGACAAGTAAAAGTGAACGGAGAAATTAAATAATTTCTAATTTGAGAAATTCTTTAAGTTCACTTTTAGCTGTTCTCTTGATGTATGGAGATCTGATCCAATTATTCCTGTGCCTCTACAAAAGCTAATGTTCAGATTTTGCTGATCTTTTCCTCCCACGAAAAAAAATAATACTAATAAAGAAAGAGAGACGCGCACACAGAAAAAATTCCTCAAGAATAAATTTGGGTAATTGTGAGGTTAAAGTTAACTAAGAAATCACCGATAAATTAATAGTGTAAATTTTTTTATATTGTAAATATAATATATAACGTCATAATAAATTAAATTGCTTGATCTATTCAATAGGTTATAAAATCATTTTTTATAAACAATTGCTTGATATTACGGACAATTTAACCTAATGTGGTGTAAACATATTACCATCTCCGTACACAGAACTTAAATTCATCGCGTCTAGTGGCGGAGTCATTCTTATCAAAGGGGTATCAATTGATGCCTTAATTCACATTCCTAAGCTGAAAATCACATTGTGTAGATAAATTAAAATATTTAATGTATATATTTATTATATGTTGAATTTTTTTTTTTTAATTTATTTATTTACTTTTTAATATTTTAATTTTAATTAGTAAAAATTATGAATTCGCCACTAATTACGTATTCCTCACGGGCTACTATTTTTTTTTTAGGAAGACTGCTATTTGCAGTGCCGCATGTTAACATCAATCGGATCAGTGTCGAACTTTTGTCAACCTTAATAGCTTCACAATGAAGGTACATGTTATTGTGGTTACAATATACTCCCTCCGTCCCATATTATTTAGCTATATTATTAAAAATATTTATCTGAAATTACTTGGTCACTTTCTAAAACAAGATAGAATTAATTATATTTTTACTACTTGTCCTTGATATTAATTATTTCTAAAGTAATAAATAATAATTAGAATACAATTAATTAAGAGAGATAAAAATAATTTAGTAAAAATGTCCCTCTTATTTATGATTTTCTAATGGGCGGGTAAAAGGTGAGACAGATGGAGTATCAAAACATTAATTAGTAGAACTAGTCAAACGCCACCCTATAAAAGCAATATTCTTTTCTTTTTATTTTTTGCATTGCTATATGTTTCTTCATAACATTCACCAATAAATAACTCAACTGAAAAAGGATGAGTAAATTGATTAACCTTCACATTGAAACACTTGAAGACTTACCAGAATTTGATGACACCGTTAATTGTGTTAGACTTTGTCAAATTACTCATCTACGTTCAGTTTTACTTATCAGATATTGACTTGACATGCTTACTAAAGAGCAAAAATAAAATGAAAAGTTTACCATATTACATTTAATTATTGCTAATTGCCTAATGATTGAAATCAATTAAAGTTTACAAAAAAAATGTATAACCAACTAATTAAGTTATGAGTTTCAACAATTCACATATTCCCATAAAAAGACTAAAGAGTGGAGCCTTGGAAAATTTGACTTATCAATACTAAGGTAAAATAAAAAAATGATAAATTATTTCTTAATTTTCTAAAGTGATAAATAAAATTGGACAACTATTTTAATTATAATAGACAAGTAAAATTGAAGAGAGGGAGTAGCAAAGTTACCCCTTTTATTAGGGAAATTAAATGAGTCAATTTCAGCTGAAATTACGATATCTGCCTATCTCAATTGTCACTTGGTACTTTTAGAGTGTAAATTAATTATCTTTACTCACTCCTTTCATCCAACGCTAAAGTTCCTTTGGGAAATTTTGTTCTCATCACGAATTCAAACTTTCAAAGTAAACCCAAAAGACTATCAATAAATGATAGTAATCAATACTTTGACACCGGAAAAAGAAAAGATTCAGAGTAATTATTCACCTATATTATTAAAGGGGGCTGAAAATAATTTACCTCCCCTTAATTTGCTTTAAAAGTCAAACTCTTTTTCCAATTCTGTACGCTCCTCCTCATATATCAATTGAAAATTTCTAAAATATCAATTTTATCCTTGAAATTATTACTCCATCCGTTTCACAATAAGTGATATTTTTAGCTTATACACGCCCCTTAAGAATTTGCTCACTCCTAGAAAATTATGAGTGCTTTTACTAACTTATCCCTAATTAATGCATAGAAAAGAAAAATGATTTTATTATTCTTGATTATGTAAATAAGGATAATTTTGAAAGAATAAGATTAATTTCTTCTTAAAATATTAAAGCACCACTTATTTTGAAATAAAATCAAAAGCCTAAAACATCACTTATTATGGAACAGATGGAGTAACATTTATCTACTTTTACTTCTTTAGTATACATGATACTTTTTCTAGTCTATGTTATGCACATCCCCGTTAGATTAGTACTTTCAACACGAAAAAAGACTGAGAAGTAGTAATCAAGTATATCAGTAATTTTCGTTTATTGCAGAAAAGTCTATCTAAACAGTTTTGAGGGGGAAATGTCATGAGAACTTTTTGTAAATATATACTCAACGCATGCAATATAAAACAGAGGCAGATGTAATAACAAGTTCCTAAAGGATAGTCTATTTATACTTTAAGTAAAATTTAAAATATAATTTAATTTTTCTTATTAATTACAATCAAGGCTTTTCAGTTAGTTGTTGAAATCACAAAATGATATACACAATTAGAGAATAAGAGAAAAATTAGAACTTGTACTCCCTCCGTTTCATATTAGTTGGTCATATTACTAAAAATATCCGTCCTAAATTACTTGGACACTTTCTAATATTTCTTACTTTGCCCTTAACATTATTTTTTAAAGTATTTAATATTGATTAGAGTGCAATTAATTGGAGAGATAAGGGTAGTGTATTAAAAATACCATTCTTATTTATAATTACTTAAGGGGCGTGTAAAAGAAAAAGTGGTCAAGTAATATGAGACGGAATGAGTATATATATACATATTCACACACACCCACAAAACAATATACATATTTAATGCACGTGATACTAAAATAATAATCATAAAATGTAGCGGTAGATTCTGTAACAAATTTATAAAAAAGAATAGTTTATTTATAATGTTAACGAACTTGAATTAAAATTTATAATAAGAGATAAAATAATTTAAATAATAAATATTAGTTTTAAATTTTTATATATATTATAAAAATATACTATTACATATAGATGAGGGATTAAAAATGCAAAGGGGCAAAGTAGATTTTTTGTTGTTGACGAAGGAACCCGCAGCCGCTACTCTGTCGAGTGCGCACAGGGTAAACCGCGGATTGACGCAATAGCCTGCAAACCACGTCAGCCGATTAACCACACTTGGCAAGTCATGTGTGACAGTCAACCAAGAAGGTTTATGCAGGGGATCGAACTCGTGACCTTGCGGTCCCGCGCTCTACTGCTACACCAACTTGGCTACCCTTGCGGGTTAGGGGGCAAAGTAGATATGATGTTATATAGAAGGGGAGAATGCATAAAGTAAACTTAAGTCTCTTAATATAGTCTTACTTAATTAAGTAAGTCTCTTAACGTTGGAAGAAAAAGCAACCAAATAACACTACTCCTTGAATTGCTTATCAGTCACTCATCCAAGACAGAACTAAATGCCTTTCTTACTCACATCTTCGGTCATTGAATGTGATTTACTCACATATACATCACTTAGGGGTGAAACTTATATGCAAAAGGAATGGACATCAGATAGTATTTAGCTTTGGAGTTCAACCTCTGTTATGCAAAAATAAATTATACTATCAGATCACATGCTAAAATTAAACTATAAGTGAGATTAATAACCTAGGAAATAGGACAGGTAACATGTCACAACAAATTAAAGTACATCTGTAGTGTAATTTTTTTATTTATCGATTTATACAAGTTAAAAATCTTCTGCTTAACCGTAGCTTAAGATTTATGAAATCAAAAGGTTCAGAAAGTAAAAAACAATCCCTAATTGCTCGGTGCATTGTCATAATGTGGTGAAGATAAATTGCTGTTAATGGCAATTGTTAGAGCCAGGATGTGACTTCAACATCTATGTTGAGATCTAAAGAACTGATGGAGTTTCAGAAGGGGCCGGGAAAGAAAAAAGAAGACGAAATGAATACAAATTAACAACCTAAAGGACTTGTCAAACATGATGTAATATTGGACAATAATGAATTTAAATGGGGAATATGAACATTCATATAGTTGATTCTAATTTATTTGTAACTGAGATATTAACGATAATTCATATAGCTGGCCCTAATTTATTTGTAACATTATTGTCGATCTTGCCTTTTTGAGTGACATATCCATTTCATCTTGGGACTTGGAGGCATATATGATGTCAGGTTTCTCAGAAAATACACAAAAATTGAACCCAAAAGTACCAACAATTGAAGCATTTAAAAGAGTACCGGGGAAGGTTCATTATTCCTAACTTTTACATATGCAGGTTTAAATTACATAGAATATACACTTCATGCACTTGCAAATATCAGACTTTTTAGATCTGCTCAGGCTATAAAGTAAATAAAACCTATGGAGTCCATATCGTAACAAGTAGTAACAACTAATTAAAAAGACCCAAAAGACCAATCTAAAACTGTTAAGTTGTTTTGAAGAAATATTTACTAGTAGTCTTTTTTACTAGTACTATTTTTCTTTATCCTCAAAACAAGTCAGCAGTTTCACTCAAAGCCATTCCAATTAACTGATCTTCTTGTGTTTGTGCATTAGCATCATCAAGCAACCACTTCTCCAGCAAAGTTAAAGGCACTTGTTGTGTCTCCAAATTTTGCTTGTTCTCCTCTTGAAATTTCCCATTTTCTGCCTTGAAATCAGGAAAATTTGGCTTGCTTTCAACTTGAAAAATTGCAGCATTAGTATTCTCAGGTGTACTGAAATTTCCACCCTCATCGACCGACACGGACTGCGACACATCCGAATTATTAGAAGAATTGAAGCTAAACAGCGAGTCCAAACCTTGTCCGGTTACAACATTTACGGTCCCTTCGCTAGGGCTAGAACTTGAAACTGCACTGATTGATAAATTGTTGTTCAAGGACATTTGAGTAATTTTGGAACTACTCGACGACAATTTGGGTGAATTTTTCATCCAATTTTGAAGCAACTTAGCAATGTTTACAGCACTGGATGCATAGGTAGTAGATGTTTGAACTGGTTGTTGTTCCTCAGGAAGATCAGGAATGGTCCTATTACTTGGAGTGTCAAGTGATAAAGCCTCAGAAAGTGCTTGTTTAGCTGTGTGAATGTCTGATTGAAGCCTCCTTTCCCATTGTCCTTTTGAGATTTTTGATTGAGATGATGATGATGATGATGTTGACTTCCCCTTTTGATGATTATTCTCATGATCATGATCATCATGGCCTTCAACCTTCTTATTATTAAGCTTCTTTTTCAAATAAGTGTTCCAATAATTCTTGATATCATTGTCTGTTCTTTGTGGAAGGTATGAAGCTATGGCTGCCCATCTACACAGAAAAAAAATATAAAAATCTTAGTTACAATGTAATAATTTAAGATCTCACCCCAAGTACAACCAAATTAAATAAACACCAATAGAAATTAGTAGGAATTACTAAACAACAAATTCCATCACTGATCCTATTTAGCGACAAATTAACAATGAATTTTAATTTTTTTTGTTAGACGGATCAGCGACGAAGTTCTTAGCTAATTTAATTTTTTTTAGCGTATTCATGTTTTAAAAAAATCCGAGCTAGGGTGATCGGAGAATAGAAAGGAGAAAGGAGTAGTGGACATTTAAAAACCTTGATTTCTCAACATATAAAATTATTAGATCTAACCCTAAAAACCATAAAATATAAAAATAATTAAACAGATGATGATAAATTTTTTTAAAGGTTGATTTTTTTAGTACATACCTATTGCCAAGAAGAGCTTGGAGGTGAATTATCATCTTTCCTTCATGTTCGGTGAAGTTTCCACGTTTGATCCCCGGCCGGAGATAATTAGTCCACCGGAGTCTACAACTCTTGCTGCATCTTAGCAAACCTGAAAAAAGAAGATAAAATTAAAAAATAAAAGTCGATCAAATTAAATGGTATATATTCATTGTTCAATCAAGAAGCTGTGATGGAGCTGCAGAAAATTAATTACACATATTTAATGACTCCAACCAACCCTAGAAAGAAGAAAAAAATAACCAAAGAGGGAAAAAAGGGTATAGAGATGCAAAGTTTTTACCAGTATTAGTGAGAACATTTCTCCAATTTCCAGGACCATGCTCTTGAATGTATGAAACCAAAATGATATCTTCTTCTGGTGTCCAAGGTCCTTTCTTCACTCCAATTTTTTCACAATAAGGTGGCCTTCCCATTCTAACTAATATCAAAGAGCAAATCTTTTTTTTTATTTCAACAACAAAAAAGAAAAGGACTTGATTTTCTTGCTTTTTTTTCCCTCTCTAGCTATCGTTATAGGACATAATTGAAAGTTTGAAACTACTACTCCTATGAAGAAATATTAAGGGTCTAAGCTAAGGGGGTCCTTGTCTATATATATAAAATAAAGTAAGGAGAGAAGAGATATATAGAAGAGACCAAAGGTGTGTTGTTACGCTGACGAAAGATAAAACAGAGGGTAAAAAGGGTTATCTTTTAAAGAGTCAAATGTGAACAGCACTGAGCATTTGCCATTTACTCTTTTGCTTGCAAAAAAATAAAAAGTCAGCTGTTTGCTTATTTTCCGCCTCGTTAAACCACGTGGCATTCATCCTAATGACGATATTAATGACGCATTAACAAATTTAAATGGAACTCATTTTTGTTGTGCTTAGTTTTTTTCTTTCTTTTTTTACTACCCTCTTAATTTAACTAGTATTGTTTTATGTAGTTTTCTGTGAAGCTTGTATCTATATATATTGCAGTGTACACCAAGTGAATATCTTCACACTATTAATGGTCTTTCTAGCCTAGCGACATTTTCTTTTTTCCTTTGCATTAGTACGAGTCCTTGATACTGTAGCAGGTTACGGCCATTAATTATGTAAATTCATTTATATTGTAAGTGAAAATAAGTTAAATCAAAATTTATATTGCTATTAGTTGTTATTTGCTCTAACACTTGATGAACAAAAGCTATTTTTGAAATGGATTTTTTTTCTAGAAAAGCTTGATATTAAGTAAAAAGTATGAAAAAATATCTCATAATGTATTTAATTAGAAAATAGATTATGCTTATGCGGATAGTATGCTTCCTCTATAAGAACACCGAACGCCCAGCTTCGCAGAGCAGCTCTCTCCCCAGCCCACAACACAGTGTGGAATCTATATCCTTTCATCGAGCACCGTTTCTTTTAAATAGAAATTAAAGGTGTTCTGACTCTATTGGATCAAGTCAAAACTACATCTCAAAAGAATCATGCAGTGGATGTGTCAAATCGAAACTTGCTCCCTCACGTCCTGACTTTTTGACAACAATTCTTTATTACCCCACCTATACTTGATTTAAACAAATAGCTTGAGTAAACTTTTGAAGATTTGAAAAATAACCACCGTCTTGAAATTTCAAGATCCAAAAAAAAAAAAAAATTTGAATTTCAATTGTGAAACTTAAAACTTATCAATTTTTCAAAGATGAGCCGCTATTTCTACTCGACTAATGTGAACCTTACCGGCTTTTTGACCCCGTTGTTTGATAGATACATGTTAGTATATATCTATTACATAGATATCAAAGGAGTGAATTTCAATTGTTAGATATCTAATTAATTGAAATTAGAAGTTTTGTTAATTAAAGACTTTCACATGGTCTTTAAAGTGTAAAAAGAGAAAAAATAACACAAGATTAAAAGTATTTGTTCCCGTCCGAAATGTTTGCCGTTTTACCGGCTGACGAAATCGGATGACAAATTGATTACTTAACTAAGCGATTTGGGCTGAAAACGGAACTCTAACTTCCAGTAATGGGTTCCCCAACTACTCCAGGAAGCGTTAGGATGGTGATTGAGTAAACTAAGTGGTAAGAAATATAAATACTGCTAGAGTGCAATAAATGCGATAAAGATATGTAAAAATCAATTTTTTGATTGATTTTGTGTGTGTTTCATTCTGTACAAGTGATCCTACAAGAAATAAGACATGATCCCCCTATGTTAGCTACTAAATTACCCACTAAATCCACTAGCCAACTATGAGGAGGTGGTGCCAATTTTTGCTCTTTGTTTTTCTCTTGCACGACCGACGACACTTCCTTCTACCTGTTAATGGTTTGTTTCTGTTTCCTGGGGTTTAGAAGGTGCTTTGACTTGGTCTTTGAGGCGTTCAAATATGTGTGGATCCCAGTCATTTCTTGGAATTATGCTTCGGCCAGGTTGCCGAGATAGCCGATGAAGCTTTTCTAGCCGAGGGCTAGGACTAATAGATTCGGCTACGAGTCAGTTCGGTTATCGGCTTAAAATTTTGTTACCTGCTCATTTTGAGTTTTCCACCTTCGGCTGTTACCTGATTCAGCTAAATACTAAAAGTATTTTTGAGTGTTAACAATTGCCCCCTACATTAACTCGAGTGGAGCTGTTGAGTTGATGTATTAAAAAATAGCCGTCGTTTCGTGTGGTAGTCGCGAGTGTCATTTCAGTCACCTTTGCCCTAAATGCGCGCGATGATGAATTTCTCTGAATTCTTTTTAACTGAGGTGTCTCGGCTACCACAAATAAATTTCAACGCATTTCAGCTACATGTTTGAAAGAGAGTAGTCCCGACACGTGTCAGCCACATCTCCAAAAAGAAAAAGATTTAGGAGAGACATTCCCCCAGAGGTTTCTCTTATATTTTTCAGCCGTTCCCAAATTCCTTTTCTCCTCCAAAGAAACCCTATTTCCTTAATCAGAAAACCATGTCTTCATCTTCCTCTCTATCTCAAGGATCAGATAGTTCCGATTTGGCTGCTGGTGACCTAACCCCTACCTTTGCCTTCATCGATGAACAATTGGTTCTTGCCCCTTATGGTACATCTGAACAGGGCGACCTCCTTCTTTCTCGAAATCATAGCCCGGCAAACTATGACCTTCCTATCACCTGTGATTGGTTCACCGGTGACCGTTGTCCGGCTAGCATGCATACCTGGCCAGCCAAGATTGCCAACTATTCGGGTTGGTTGGAATGAGTGAAGTCGGCTAGAGAGGCCGAATGGATATGCATGGTCTTTATGATGCCATTGTGCTATCGGAGTTTGACCTCCCTTGTAACATGGGTCTCGTATACGCTTTCCTTGGTTATTGGTCGACCACTGCCAACACCTTTATTTTTTCTTAGGGGATGATGACCCCCACACTGCTCAACGTGACGGCGATACTTGGCCTTTCGATATTGGAGCTGAAGCGCCTGTCTTAGGCGATATAGATATTGCCGATTTTGGCCTCAAAGTTTCAAAGACTTCTTCCGGCTATAGCCACTTTATGGCCAACAACAGTCGAGAATCGCCTCTCCCGATCGACGATGCTAAGCATCATGCTTTCCTGCTTTTTTGGTTCAGCCGATACTTTGTCTACACATGATCTTGTGCAATCGTGAATGAACTGGAAATTTATGTGGCGCTAGCCGTTTCGGGGGAAGATGTCAGCTGGGCATCTCTCTTCCTGACTTATCTTTATGTGGCTCTTGGTGATACCCAAGCAAGATTAAGAGACTCCAGAAATCTGGATACCTTAGCTGGTCCCCTGTGGTTCCTTCAGCTGTGGATCACCCTGTATTTCTCAAAGTTTATTCCTGATGGTTTTGATGACCGCCATTTTCCATTAAACCCGACGGTGCTACTGATACTCTTCAGAAAACACCCTTAGTATCTTAGGATTTTTTTACTGCAGTCTCCACCCTGCATGGTCTATCTCGGGACCATTATACATATTGGCAACCAGTCTTCGAGAGATGGGCCACCCCTGATTGGGTTCGTTTAGTAACCGATGACGACCTTATATTCTCTCAGCGGAAAACTATAACCATCACATAGGGGCGTATTCTAACGGCTAAGGATCTGTTGGGTGGCTTGAAGTCCACCACTAGGAACAATAAGTTGACCACAGAGCCCTATCGTCCAAACTTTGTGGCAAGGTAATTTGGTCTCACTCAGCACGTACCATGGCCCCACCGTAGTATTATTTGTTTAACCCAACGCTGCATTCTTGATGCAAAATAGGCGAGGGAGATAGCCGATCACAATCTTGAGAGGCTCGCCCTATTAACTGGCAGATGTTTCCCCCGAGAGCAAACACTAGTGTTACTTTTGACGATTGATGGAACATGGCCAAAGAGAAATTATTCCAGTCTCTTTTAGATGTCTATGTGATCGACTGGTCTTGTCAAAGAAGAAAAAGACTCAAGAAACTTCTAAATCGCGGGTGAAAAAGGCCCCTTTGAAGACTGCTCCCTTTAAATCGGCTAGACCTGTCAGCTCAAGGTCTTTCGTCTGGTTGTGACAAATAAAGAGAAAAGGTAAATTGTTTTCTACATATGTGTCGGCCAGATTAATCTTGTGAATTTTTTGCTAACATCTTTCATGTGTCTTTCAGCTACTCAATCCCCCTAGTGTTTGTCGATTTGGAGACCACTTCCAACAATGAATTCCCGTCACCCAGGAAATCAGTTCCCAAGCAACCCAGACAAAGCGGAGGGGTTATCATCCGAGATCATAGTGAGGAAGGCCCCCATAGAACAAAGTTCCTGTTTCAACCGAGGAAGGGGAGGAAATTAAGATATATCCCTTGTCTAGCTTAAATACCTTCGTATCGGCTATTTTTCAATATTCATGTTTTCTGTTTGCCCTTCAGGGACCATAACTCATAAGACGCAGACGATCGCAGACAGTGTTCGGTGCCCCTCTTCATATTGGATCGTCCTCCTCGGTTCATGCTCCAACTCATCTGCATGATCTATTATCGGCTGTCCCCACGACTAACATTTCACCTATCTAGGCAGACGAAGATTTTTATGCTGATGCAGCCGTAGAGGTATATCATTTCTCTTATGCTTGGTCCTTCATGGTTTTCCAACCCTTGCCTCTAAATGGAGATAATCCCCCGACTGAAGCTAATCCGGTTGATGACTCAGAAGTGTCAGTCGAGTCGTCCCTGAAGATGTGCTTCTGTAATAATTTAGATCAGTCGATATTGCACCTGTACCATCTTCGCCTGTTGGCATTCATCGAGAACGAGTTGGGGAGTCTCTTGCCAAGGAGATTCCGACCAGCAAAGAAGAGTTCCATGCTTTGAGGGCTTCTCTGTTCAGATTGTCAAAAGAAACAAAGGATTCTCCAATTTTGGAAGCCGCCTATAATGACATGGCCTTGGCTCTAAATGACTTATTTGCTTTACACAAAATGGCCAAAGATAGTCATGATGAGGCGGTCGCTGCTCTACAATACTTGGGTTTTCTTTGGGAAGAGAAGAAACACATTCAGAAAGGCAGCTGAATGTCAGCCGAAGGAATGAATTGCATGAGCATCTCTCAAAACTGCGAGCCAAGTTGGAGAGGATCCAGGCGGAGATAAAGGCTATTACTCCGGCCATAGGCGCCTTGAAGTCGACTATTAAGGCCCAAGATTTTTCCCGCTCTTCTTAATTTTGGCAGGGCATTCATTTGCATAACAAGATCCGGGAACTTGGTAACCAACAGGTAGTCTAGGAATTGGATCAGAAAGCGGGCAGTGAACGGCTGGCCCAACTGGAGAATGAGTGGACTGTGTGGAAAAATAGACTTGCTCAAGCAATGCCAACACTCTCTGTTAGTTTTTTCGAAGTAGCATTCGAGGGAACTTATTCTTCAGTTATGGCTACTCCTTTGACGGTTGATCCCGTTGCTCAGTTGTCAGCCGACATCCTTATGGACTTGCAGTCCGAAGGCATCACTGCTTCTATTACTCAAGAAGTATTACCAGCAGCCGCACAACAACCAGAGGACATTCTAGCTGCCGATACTCAAGCTTTTTTTGAGATCCCATCAGTGGTGGTGGCTGATCCTTTGTTGGATGCGGAAATGGGGTTTCCTAAAGAAGTAGGAGCAGTTGAGGTAGTAGCCGTTGGTGCGGCAGAGGATGAGAAAAAGAATGTAGCTATCCAAGGTGACCAAGCAGCGGTAGATTCGGCTATTCCTGAAACCCCTATGACTGATGATGTAGCGCAACCCATAGATGGTGACATGTCAACCAACTTGCCTTCTTAGTTTTATTGACCCCAAATTGAAGGGTCTATTTTTTGTGACCAAGCAGCCGTGGATTCGGCTAATCTTGAGATTTCTGTAACTGATAATGTAGCGCAAGCCCCAGCTAGTGAAACACCAACCAACTTGGCTTCCTAGTTTTATTGACCCCAAATCGAAGTGTCTATTTTTGTGACCAAGCAGTCGGTTTGTGGCTGTCGTTTACTCTTGCATTCCCCAAATTGAAGGGAAGTACTTTTCATCTTTTTTATGTGACTGTGACTAGGCCACCGGCCTGTGGCTATCACACATTCATGTATTCCCCAAATCGAAGGGAATTTGTTTCTTTTGTGTGGCTAGGCAGCCGATAGACAAATCTGCAGTCGAGATGTACAATTTCAATGATTTCTCTAACAAATCTGGGGCACGCTCGGCTTCTCATCGGCTGGCAGCCATGCTTGCCCCCTAAGCCTGCTCCTGAGGTCTGCTGGGTCCCTTTTGAATATCGGGTACTGTGTGTGAGGTTCCCAATTAACGTGCTCTAGTTTATAAGGGCGGCCACAAAAACTGCTTCTAGCTGGCTGTCTGTCCGTGTCCTCATAGATGTCTCATAAGCTACCTAGTCAATCAAACACAGAGGTCTTGGTGACCTCATCCTTACCAGTGGGCTTCTTTGAAACCCATATGGTTTTCATCGGTTGTTTCCCCTTGACGTCCTTTGATTGATCTGGCTTGGAAAAGGATATCATAAATATCGATACTGTCGAGAAAGGGTCAGTATCAACAAACATTTCAGCTATGCTTTTATCGGCTAGCTTGAACCTGCCCTTCTTGATCCCTTTTTTAAGTGCCTTCCTGAAGACCACACAATTAGAAGTAGCGTGGCTATATGAATTGTGCCACTTACAGTACTTCTTATCCTTGAGTTCTTCGGCAGACGGAATCCTATGGCCATCAAGCAGCCGAATCTGTTTATCTTTAAGCAGATGATCAAAGATCTGATCTGCCTTTGTAATGTCAAACGAGTAACCGACCTTATCATCAGTAGAACTTGTCTCTTTGCCCTTCGTAGCTTTCAAGGCTGGGTAAGAGTAAACCTTACCCCTGAAAATCTCAGCTATCATTGCATCTGCCGTATAATCGACTGACTCTGAGTCAGACTCATCTGCCTCAATAATGGATACCAAATGGAACCTAGTTTCAGTTAGGTCTTCTTTTCTCCTTCTCCTGGATGTACTGCTCTATTTGGCTAGCCTTCTCGGCTAACTGGCTTAAGTTAGAGCAGAATTATCCCACTAATTTCTCCTTTTAGCTGAGGATGCATGTTGTTGGTTATCATATGGCCACATTTTGATTCAGGAAAGTGTACAGTGCATTTCCCAACCTTTCTTCTGAATCTCTCGATATAATCGGTAGCCGACTCATCGACCTGCTGCTTGAGATTCGTCAAATCGGTTACAGTGACCTGAGGTTTGGGCTAATAAAATCTATCATAGAAACAACGCTCCATGTCCGCCCAACTCTACACGGAGTCAGGGGTCAAGGATGAGTACCAGGAAAATGTTGTTTCGGTTAGAGAAACGGGGAACAACTGCATCTTGTGATACTTATTCTGGCTAACCTCGCCACATTGGGGGGTAAATATGCTGATGCGCTTAATGGTAGATTTGTTGTCATCACCCGAGAAGGTGGCGAAATCAGGCATTTTGAAGCCTCTTGGAAATGGTACTATCCGATCTACCCAATTAGGGTAGGGCTTCTTGTAAACAGGCATGTCCAAGGGTTTCAGTTGGCCGAAATACCTCTTCATGGTATTTGCGATAGTTTCAGGGTTCATCAGCTATGAAGTCCCCTGCCGATTCTCAACTGGAACCGACTGGTAGGCATTCTGAACTAGAGACCTCCATTTTGTACCTTGTTGAGCAGGGTTTTGAAAATTATAGGTATTCTGCTTGCTATTACTAATAGGTGGGGGTATATCCCCATTGCCGCTGTTGGGCATAGCCACCAAAGCCTATAATCTAAGCTCCTGGAACAACCGACGGAGCCAGAGGATAAGGTGGAACAGTGTTCCATGTCTACTTTCCTCGGACATCAGCCGTTCTTAGAAAGTTTGTTCTTCTTGGATGGTATTGATTGGGTACCGGATGTGACTGTTGGAATAGTATCCCGCTGTAGATAGAGTCACCAGATAGCCGAGAAGGGTCATAGCCAGGGGCCACCGGCTGCCAATTCGGCTGGCCAACATTGGTCGTCTGCACCGTAGGGTCGTTTGCAGGAGAGTACGGCATAACGGGCGGTATACCAAGTTGTCCAGATGCCTGAACTAGTCTCCGAGCCATATTGATCTGCCCATACTACAGACTAGCTTGGTCGAGTCGCACAGTTTTCCCCCCAACATTTGGTGGCAACCATAAGAAGACTGGTTACCAAGTGACTGGGTTTCTGCTCCTAGGTGTGCTATCGGTTGTACCTGAGTAGGTACTGACTGATACATATTCGGCTGAGGAGCAACACCTGGAGTTACAGTTTCATGTTGCACAGCGCCACTCGTCAGAGGGATGACAGAACTCGATGAACCTTCTCCTGGATGTAATCGATTGGCTTCCAGTTCCCTCACCTGCTGAACCTCATTATGCACCATTGGCTTGACAATGTCAGCTAACTGTTTGGAAACCTGGTACATAATATCGTGGATGACTAAGTCAATCTGCTATCTAATGAATGACGTGGTCATGATAGTTGGACCTTCAGGTTGACTAAGTTCACCCACGGCTTAGATTGATGGAGGAAGTGGAGGGGTATCAACCGATGTAGGCATACCCGAAGAAAGTAGTGGCTCGTTGTTCCTTCTGGGAGGATTCTGTTTAGGGTGTGGACTGGACTCTAGGTTCATATTCTTACCAGACCTTAGGCACATACACCAAGCGTGATCCTGACATGAAGAACCAAACTTCGCTATGAGATCACCTATGGTCCCACTGGGCGTGCCAAATTTGTCTCTATCCGAAATATTTGCCATTTTATCGGATGACAAATTGATTCCTTAACTAAGCGATTTGGGCTGGAAGAGGAACTCTAACATCCAACAATAGGTTCTCCAACTACTCCAGGAAGCGTTAGGATGGTGATTGAGTAAACTAAGTGGTAAGAAACATAAATACAACTTGAGTGCAATAAAGGCGATAAAGATAGAATGAAGATATGTAAAAATTAGTTTTTTGATTGATTATGTGTGTGTTTCATTCTGTACAAGTGATCCTACATTTATACTACAAGAAATAAGACGTGATCCCCCTATGTTAGTCACTAAATCCACTACCCAACAATGAAGAGGTGGTGCCGATTTTTGCTCCTTGTTTTTCTCTTACACGACCGACGACACTTCCTTCTAGTTGTTGATGATTTGTTTATGTTTCTTGGGGTCTAGAAGGTGCTTTGAATTGGTCTTTGAGGCGTCCAAATATGTGTGGGTCCCAGTCATTCCTTGAAATTATGCTTCGGCCAGATCACTGAGATAGCCGATGGAACTTTTCTAGCCGAGGGCTAGGACTAATAGATTCAGCTACGAGTCAGTTCGGTTATCGGCTTAGAATTTTGTTGCCTGCTCATTTTGAGATTTCCACCTTCGGCTGCCACTTGATTCGGCTAAACACAAAGTATTTTTGAGTGTTAACAGTATTCAAGGTTATTGTTTAGTGATTTAAACGTGATTAGGACTATACATGGGCCAGAAAAAAAGTAATGTTAAAGCGGCATTGGTAGCGAATTGGGATATTCATGTACTCTCTTATAGTCTTGTTACACAAAAATGTCAGTTCAATTAAAAATTGGACCACTAAAGGTCATAGGCTAGGAAGAAAAAGAAGAGGGAAGATCAATATCTTGCTTCATTATCAACTCTGTAAGAGGGGCATCTAGATTAGGTTAATTTAAGATGATTTTGAAGTAGGGGTCCATCTTCTCTCCATTAGTCATCCTTAAATAAATAAACCTAAACCGTACTATTTTTAAGGACTTGTTAGCTAATAATCACCATTTATTTTTGCCTATTTAAATATGCACAGATAAAATTTGTACCTTAGAATTAATCCTTGACAAAATGATTAGTTGCATAAACACTTATTTTCTAACTACATTAGCGGTCTCATGTGATAATTTTAATAGAATAAGATTTCATTTAAAATTGTACATCACCTATAAGGTAGAATTAGATTTTATATAACGTAAATCATTAATAAAATAATCAAGGAAGAATATTTCTTACATGGTATCAGTAGTCTAGGGAAAGTTTCTAAAATCCTAACTCTGCTTCCTTGTGTCGCCCCCCCCCCTTCTTTTTGCTGCCGACCACCCTTCTCCTCGTCAACCATGTCTGACTCAAAATATTCTTTTCATCCAGCCCTCACAGTTTTCAACATCAAATCACATGTTTCCATCACTCTTGAGATGAAAAACGTTCATTATGCAACGTGGGTGGAGCTCTTCAAGATTCACTGCCGCTCCCACAGGGTCATTCATCACATAATTCCTCCAAAAAAAGGAAAGGAGAAGGTGTCGAAAACCGACGACGACAGACAATTATGGTTAACCCTTGATGCGAAAGTTCGTCAGTGAATTTATGCCACTATTTCTAGCGATTTACTGCATACAATTATTGAGCCTAACTCCACAGCGATGGAGGCTTGGGATCGCTTACACGACATATTCGAAGACAACAAAAATTCTAGGTCGCTACTCTTGAACAAGAATTCTCCACCACCGACATGACGGACTTTCCCAATGCTTCCGCATATTGTAAACGGATCAAGGTGTTGTCGGACCAACTCAAAAAACATCGGCGCGCCGGTCACTAACAATCAGCTTATTTTACAACTAGTGGTCGACCTCATCGACGCGTATAGTGGAGTTGGTACGCTCATCTGCCAAAGCAATCCTCTTCAATTGTTTTACCAAGCCCGCTTTATGCTCATTCTCGAAGAAGCGGGTTTTTCCAAGAAGACAACCACCGTGTCAAATTCTGCCTTGGTTGCCGCTCCGTTAGATGAGAGTTCGTCATAATTTGAAAAATTGCCGCCAAATTATGGCTAGAAAGGCTGAAACGGCGGTAATGGGAGCAAAAACTGCAGCGATGGCCGCAACCGCGGTGGTGGTAAAGGCAACGACAACTGTCATAGAGGAGGTGAAGGCAGTGGTGGCAAGGGCGGGGGCCAACAGCAACCGCCAGCCCAGTGGTAGCTGAGGGCACCCTGGGGCATTTGGCGGGCATCATAGGCCTGGCAGTAACCTTAGGCCGTGACGCCCTGCCCCTATCCATCCGGCAGTAACTGGGCCAGTCCCAGGTCACATCCAATAACCCAGCATGCCCCAGTAGGCCGGTCCAGCAGGCAGCAACCCAGGAATTCTTGGGCCACTACCGAGCCTGTGGCAGCATGCCCACTCGGTAGTGGTGACCCCGACAAATATCGAGGCTGCGATGCACACTCTTGGGCTTACTCTGCCCAATGCAAATCGGTACATGGACACCGGTGCAACATCTCATATGACGTCTTCATAATGTAATCTCTCACCCTATTATAATTTGAGCAATAGTCGTAGTATAATTATCGGAAATGGTCAGTCAATTCCAATTCGTGGTTATGGTACTACAAACTTGTCTCCCCCGAACCCACCGTTAATTTTGAAAAATGTGCTTCACGCACCAAAATTAATTAAAAACTTGATTTCAGTTAGAAAATTTATCACTGATAATTGGGTTTCTGTTGAATTTGATCCTTTTGGGTTTTCCGTGAAGGATTTTCAGACGGGGATGCGTATAATGAGATGTGATAGTTGGGGCGAGCTTTATCCAATCACTACAACCACACATCAAGACAAATTACCATCCACCTTTTGCAGCTTTATCTCCTTCTTTATGGCATGAACATTTGGGTCATCCGAGAGCACCTATTTTTTGCTTCCATTAAACAAAATAAATTTATTGAGTGTACTAGACCTCGTAGTTCTCATGTCTGTCGCTCTTGTTCTCTTGGAAATATGTTAAGTTGCCTTTTGTTGCTTTAAATTCTCGTACTGTAATGCCCTTTGATATTATTCATAGTGATATTTGGACATCTCCCATTTTGAGCTCTTCGGGCCACCAATATTATCTTATGTTGTTGGATGATTACTCTAATATTTTGTGGACGTTTCCTTTATCTAAAAAATCATAAGTTTTTTCCATATTTCTATCATTTAGAGCATACATCCGCACTTAATTTGAACGGGACATTAAAATATTCAGTGTGATAATAGTAGAGAATTTGATAATGGGCCTTTTTGGGATTTTTGCAAAACTAATGGTTTGTCATTTCGTCTCTCATGTCCACATACATCATCTCAAAATGAAAAGGCAGAAAGACAAATTCGAACCATTAATAATATTGTTAGAACCTTACTTGCTCATGCCTCTCTACCACCATTTTTTTGGCATCATGCGTTACAAATGACAACCTATCTGTTAAACATACTTCCGAACAAACAAGTAGCCTACCAATCCCCACTCAAAATTTTATACCTAAGGGACCCTTCATAATCTCATTTACGGGTTTTTAGGTGCTTATGTTATCCTCTCTTTTCTTCTACTACCATTAATAAACTTCAACCCCGGTCAACTCCCTTTTTTTTGAGATATCCGTCAAATCATCGTGGTTATAAATGTTTTGATTTATCCTCTGATAAAATCATCGTAAGTCATCACATAATTTTTTATGAAACAAATTACATTGTTTCGGGCCTCCTACCTATGAAATTCTTGACGATAGCATACCCTCGTATTTGATTCATAAATTAGACTCCCAAAAGGGCTTAATATTTTTGGTGTCTCGACCCAATCACCAAGCCCGCCGGCTACTGGCCCAATTGAGTCTCTCGTCGGCAGCCCACTGTCGCGAGGTGCAATGGTTGGTAGTCCGCTGGGTATCGACCCAACGTCCGGCTCGAGCAACCTATTCCCGCATGCCCATTGCCCGGTAGTCCAGTCACTGTCAGCCCACTACCGGGTAGTCCATCCTTCCCGCTTGGCCCAACACCAATTTTGGCCCAACAACCTATCACTCGTAGTTAACATGAGATTTTTAAGCCAAACAAAAAATACGGTTTTCACACCTATATTTCCAAGTCACCGTTGCCTCGTAATCGTGTGTCTGCCTAAGAATGAGCCGAATTGAAAAATGGCTATGAATGATGAATTTAATGTTCTTATTAATAATAGGACGTGGGATTTGGTGCTCCATCCCCCTGATGTTAATGTAATTCGGTCTATGTGAATTTTTAGTCATAAAGCAAAATCTGATGGTGCATTTGAGAGGAACAAAGCCCGTCTTGTAGGTGATGGGAAGACTCAACAGGTTGGTGTGGATTGTGGTGAGACTTTCAGTCCAATGGTCAAACCGGTAACTATCAGGACGGTCCTCAGTCTAGCTCTTTTGAAAGCATGGTCGCTTTATTAGCTTTATGTCAAAAATGCTTTTCTACATGGAGACCTCAATGAAACAGTGTACATGTATCAACCCATGGGGTACAAAGACCCTACTTATCCTAATCATGTATGCCTGCTGAAGAAATCATTATATGGACTCAAACAAGCTCCCAGGGCCTGGTACAAGAGGTTTGTAGATTACGTTTCACATATTGGATTTTCTAACAACATGCCTGATCATTCTCTATTCATATACCGTCAGGGTAATGATATAACTTACATTCTTTTGTATGTGGATGGTATTATCTTAACTACCTCATCTGATGCTCTTCGTAAGTTTATTATGTCACTACTTGGCTCTGAGTTTGCATTGAAAGATCTAGGCCCACTGAATTACTTCTTGGGGATAAGTGTGACATGTCATGCAAGTGGTTTATTTTTATCCTAAAAGAAGTATGCAACAGAGATTGTTGAACGAGCTGACATGTCATCGTGTAGGCCGTCTACCACTCCGGTTGACACTAAACTGAAGTTGAGTGCTTCTTCCTGCAAGCCATATGCCGATCCATCACATTACCGCAACCTTGCATGGGCCCTGTAATATCTTATCTTCATGAGGCCCGACATCTCTTATGTTGTACACCATGTTTGTCTATTCATGCATAACCTAATGAGGATCACTTGCATGCTCTCAAACGCATTGTGCGTTATATTCAGGATACTCTCGATCATGGCTTGCATTTATATCCGTCTTCGACAACCACTTTTATTTCATATACAGATGCCAATTTTGGTGGTTGTCCGGATACCAGACACTCTACGTTTGGTTATTGAGTATTTCTTTGTGATAATTTGGTCTCTTGGTCCTCAAAACGGCAAGCAACCTTGTCTAGATCCAGTGCCGAAGCAGAATATCGAGGAGTTGCCAATGTGGTGTCTGAATCTTGTTAGCTACGAAACCTTCTTTTAGAGCTCCATTGTCCGGTTTCGAAGGCGACATTGTTTATTGTGATAATGTTAGTGCTATTTATCTCTCAGGGAATCCGGTTCACCACCAACGCACTAAACATATTGAGCTGGATATTCACTTTGTTCGCAAAAAGGTTGCTCGTGGACAAGTACGTGTCTTATGTCCCGTCACGTTATCAGATTGCCGAGATTTTACAAAAGGTGTTCCGCTGGTTTTATTTGAAGACTTCGGGACAGTCTCAGCATACGCCGACTTTCCGCTTCGACTGCGGGGGTGTAATAGAATTAGATTGCATTTAAAATTGTACATTTCCTATATTAGGTAGAACTAGATTTCTCTTGTAATTAACATTGATTAGTTACCTAGTTTGTAGCAAGGTAAATTATTTTGTACAATTATATATAGTGTAAATCATTAATGAAATAATCAAGGAAGAATATTTCTTACAAATTTTTCTAGCTCAATTTTCAAAAACTTATCATTTTTAATTTTTGATTGACCTGTCCATTTACTAATTGAGTCATCTTGACCCGTAAAAGTCAGGCTGATATCAACTCAAATTGACTCATAAAAAATCTTATCAAATATTGAAATAACTTTTTATTCGACGTATTTATATATAGCTATAATAAAGAGCGGATTTTTTTTAAAAATTTTAAGAATATAAAAATATAAAACTTAGTAATTAAGAGTTGAAAGAATTTAACTATAACTCATTATTTATATATCTTGACCCAACTACATTTTGCCCATGATTAGGCAAATGACTCATTTATTTAAATTAGTCCATTTTGACTTGCTCAAAATCAATCCAGATCGGTCATTTCTCACCCAATTACCCTCACATTAGACATCCGAGAGTTGATTTCCTTCCCTAAATATGTGGTGTAGGCATGACACAAGCAATGTCTTGTAAAATATGTTTGTGAATAGGCTTATTTACGTATCACTTTTACAAATAACAAAATGTTGGTGAATCGGTGGAAGCAACCTCTTCTCCACAACCCTCGGCAAGGTGGTCGGGAGAGGAGGCAAAAAACAAAAACATTGGATAAGTTGTTAATATATGAAGAAAAAAAAAAGTTAAAGAACAAATTTGTTTACAAAATTGCATGTTAAAGTAGAAGACAAACTAAAACTGCTAAAAGTCTACTAATCCCTTTTTGTTCTTACTTATGATGTGTGAAGTGAATGGGTAGTGAAGAGTTGGACTTGCCGTGGTGGAGTGAGGTTTGACCGGCTTGTATGTTGCATATCATTCATGGGGCCGGTTTACATTGTTTTATTTTTATTTTTGTCTTCTCCTTCATAAGATGAAATAGGCGGAAATTTTAGATAACTTTTATTGTTAGTGAAACTAATTTTCAATATAGAAGAAAATGTTCTAATCTATTCTTGTACTTTGCGAAAAGGTTTATGATTACTGTTATCGTCCCGAATTCTGTTTTCTGCAGTTTTATCAGCTGACCGTATCGGGAGATAAATTGATTTCTTAACTTAAGCGATTTGGGCTGGAAACGAAACTCTGATTTTCAGCAATGGGTTCTCCAACTACTCCAGAAAGCGTTAGGGCGGTGGTATAAGTAAACTAAGAGGTAAGAAACATGAATGCAGATGAGTACAATAAAGTAAATGATAAAGATAGATAAAAATTGAGTTGTTTGATTGGTTGATTTTGTTTGTATATGTAAAGAATGATCCTATTTATAGTACAAACAAGGAAAGAAACTGTACAATGTGATCCCCATGTCAGCCATCAAATAACCCACTAAGTTCAATGGCCGACTATGGGGGAGGTGGTGCCGATTTTCTCGCCCTCTACTCCTCTTGCTCGGATAATGGCCCTTTCTTTTAGCTGTTGTTGGCCGTTACCGCTTCTAGGGGTCCGAAAACCCTTTTGACTTGGTCGTTGAGGCGTCTGCATCTGAGTGGGTCCCAGTCGTACATTTAACTAACAACTCGGCTAAGATGCCTTAGTAGCCGATGAAGTTCTTGTAGTCGAGGGCTAGAAATAAATTCGGCTCTAGAACAGTTCGGCTGTCACTGAATTCGGTTAAATACTTAAATTACTTTTGAGTGTTAACAATTAGCTTCGTTAGAAAGGGAAGAAAAGAAAACAAAGGGAAGAAAAGCAAACAAGGAGGGTCATTTTCTTTTAGGAACAAGGTTTGTTCATTCATTTGCTCATGAATTCGCAACTTCATAAAAGCAACAAGGGGGCTGGGGAAGGCCGACGACTGCATGAGAGGGGATTGAGCTCATTTGGGTCCTCGCCATTAAAATTTTGGGCTAAAAATGCCACTGTACTTGCAATGTGAGTTTCGGTTTTTCAAGAATCTTGATTTTTTAAAATGTTTGTAATTGATATAACGATGTATAATTTTGACGTTCAAGATATAGCTTAGGTTAATCTACTCCGTTAAGTTTAACATCTACATTGTCAAAATAAGGGTATTTTTCACTACTTTTTATATTTTTAGCTATATTTACGTACCAGAATGTGCTAAATTTCAAGTACTCATGTCAATTTTATTTTTACAAGAAGGTGACGTCAAAGTAATTATATGGTCAAGTAGCTGTTAGCATGTGTGAAAGTAACTACGAGTTCGATTTTCCCTTTTAAAAGTTTGGAATTAATTTTTTGGAGTTTAGAGGGGAGAAAGAAGACCAGCTTTCTCTTCATTATTTCTGGCAAGTATAGAAAACCTGAAAGAATCCTTCCAAATGTGAAAGTCAACATATTCATACTGAAGTTTGCATATGATGAGTTCATCTCTGGGAGACTTCTGGATAAACATTCGGTTTTGAATCGTTGGTTTTTGAAAGTAGTCCAGAACGGTTTAATTTATATATTTTGATAGTGTAAATAATATATATAATATCAATGTACATAATGTTATTTATTGCATGCAGATCCTAGCTTAATTTTTAGGTCATTACTAAAGTTTGTAACCATCTTATTAAAAGTTTAAATAGTAATACAGATCATACATATTTTTAATTATTTAATTATATCTTCAACAAGTTCACAAGTTCAATTCATTTCTGCACGTAAAAAAAAATCATATGTCAAAGTGAGTAACCGTCTCATCTAAAAGTGTATATGAGATTAGAGACCATATTTTTAGTTACATTTTTAACAATAAATAGTTCACATATTATGACTAGTAGTTACATATAGATGAATAATAAGTGTAAAAGTTCCTTTAACTCTTTTATTCAAATATTGAGAATATATTGAAGTTATGTTAAAACCACGGTGACATCATTTTCTTACCACATGACTTCAAAAGAAGCTCTTTCTCACTTTGATTTGTCCAACGATTTTCCACGGTTTTGAGAAACACGTCTGTCATATTGTTTCCAATTTAATATCCACAAATTTTGCAAATACTTTTAACTAGGACTAAGAAATTAATACGAAAATGAGTAAAATATGACGTTTTTTCTTGGCATTATATTCATAAATAAATAGTTACTCAAGGTTGAACACTCCTTTTAGAAAGATAGCTTGGAAGACACAAATGACATATCAAGAGCTCATCCGTTACATGAGATGTTCACACGTGTATAAAATGTTGATTCTTTGTTTTGTATTCTATCCGTATGTGTTGATCAGTGCTTATCTTCAATTCAACGGAATAGATTTATTTATTACTCCATCTGTTTTACTTTTATTTATGGCGTTTTTCTTTTTGAAATTAATTTAATTAATT
This sequence comes from Anisodus tanguticus, assembly GCA_034509755.1. Lineage (NCBI taxonomy): Eukaryota > Viridiplantae > Streptophyta > Magnoliopsida > Solanales > Solanaceae > Anisodus > Anisodus tanguticus. The sequence continues at coordinate 43,636,938 of CM067543.1, read as the reverse complement.
TTTAAAGTTAAATTAAATTTTTAGATTAATTCAACATTCTAAAGTTAAAATTTAGATGTTTGAAAACTATACTAAAAATACTATAAATTTTAATTTTTCTCATATTAATATGATAAAAAAAATGTATGTTAAAATGTTGGTCAAAGTTCATGTAGTTTGATTTTCAATAAATTAAACGTGACAAGTAAAAGTAAAAGGAGAAAATACTAAGTTTTATCTAGTTAAAATAGGCAGAAACAAACGAAGCTTTACAGCTTTCTTTTGGACACTGCAAATTAACTCCGTTTTGAATTGTTCTTAATTTGCTTAATATTATATATGTATAAATAATTAAATACCAAGATTTATTGGCTGGAATTATATGGATGTGGACTCACTAGGTCTCTGACTTATGTATACCCTTGCGTCAACAAGTCAATGAGTCAACCTCCACGTATAATGAAGTTTTATACGTATAGATATACGAAAAAATCCTGTATGGAGTATATGAGTCAATATGTCAGTGCTATAGTAGTTTTAAATTTAATAATGAGGATGCATAAGATGATCCTTACAAAAATGTTGTTGGTCCTCTTAAATTATCCTAAATCTGGAACTCGTAGTACTGGATTTATCAATCAAAAAGTACATATCCTTTTATATTCTTATAATTAAACTTTGATGGTTTAATTTGGATAAGACAAAAGTGAAGAATAACGAATAGATACATACATACAGTCAAGTGTTCATTGAGGAATTCTTTTGGCAGTATTTACCTAATTGTGTGTCTTTTTTTTCCACATAAGATGACTTAAACAGAGGAAAGAAACATTTCATGACATTAGCTGATGTCATGGGAATTTACAAACTCCTGTCTATAAACATGAAATAGGTTTACAAATGTTGAATACAATGGACGCAGTAAGCAGGACGCAGGAAACAGGAAATAAGTAACTACTAAGTATTACAATAAAATGAAATTACAACAACTGAAATTTTAATTAAACTGAAAACAAGAAACTGAGATTACAAGCACTTTGATTTGCTGAGTCAAGTGATGACACTTTGTCTTTAAGACAAGATTGCCCTGTATATATCCTTTCTACGTTCTGGACAATAGTCTCCCAAGATAAAACAACAACTCAACAAATGAGCAAAGAAACTCAAGTGTTACTTTGAAGAACTTAGTGTAATGAAATAATGTTGGAAAGTAGTAGGAAGATTTCTGTTTTTTTTCGTTTGTGTGTAGTCTCAACAATTGAGCCAAAGGCTTCAATATATAGTGCATGGAGGGGACTTGTCAACTGCCTAACTAATTGTTGTTAATGGCCATGTAATGACAATTAGTGAGGAGTAATTCAGCCAAATAAATTACTGACTTAATGTGCAACGTATTGGAGCTTTAGTGAGGAGTTATACAACCAAGTAATGACTGAATTGATGTGCAGATTAATTGAGGTTTTACGTTCCAAAACCAACAGCAAAAAGCACGTCCAATTTTATCTTACCTGAAACTTCAGGGACCAAACTGTAAATATGAAGCAATTTGGGTCCAAAAAGATAATATCAGAAGAAGCCCAAAGCCCAAGACCCACGACCCCAGACGGGACGGGACGGGCTAGCGGCGGCGGCGGCGCGCGTGTGGACTTAGCCTCGAACCAAAGCACATCTAGGTCCTCCCTCCTTCAAACCATGGGTTACCCCTTGGGGTCCCAAACCCTTAGCCAATTTTGAGAGTTATAAACTAAACAAATCTTCCTTCCCCCACCGATGAGGGAGAATTGGTCTATATCACATTTTCATGCTTCAACCACATCACTTCGTGGACCAATATCTCTTTTATTTCTCAATGAAATTTGACGATCCTTGGCCCTACGGTCATCTACTCACATAGTAGATTATGCACATGTGAAGAATCAAAGTCTCCAACATGCAGAACCCTAGTGTTTAAGTCATTAAAGATGGGTGGACGCAACTCCCACCAAAAGAAAATTTCCAACAATCCCCTCTTGAAAGAGATTTTGGCGCACTCACAATGTGCCTATTTCCAGCAATATTTCAGTGGACCGATGTTGCATAAGGAGAGGTAGCTTCAGCTTTGAACTTTTCATAGTTAAATACCATCGGACTTACTTACTGCGCGGTGAACGTGATGTCTTGAACCGTCAGTGTTTAGTGAAAGCCAAGTCAATAGTACTAACACAACAAATTCCCTTACTCTTTTCTTCGTAATGTTTTATCCGTTGTGGTCGTGGACAGTTCTTGGATTCTTAAGTGCGTTCATTTGAGGCGGCTGTCCTCGCACTTAAATAGGTGGTCTCCTACAAGGTATCCTGCTATACCCCAATTTACAAGTGTTAGGAACCATTAAAAGTTTCCCCAAACCTAACCTCAAACATTGAGGATCATTAAAGGTTTTGAAAACTTAACCTTTACCAACACTGCAGATAGCATTTACCGTCTATCGCGGGAACGCTTTGGGTTTCCTTACCAGAATTATAACTCGAAGTGCTCTTGCTTCCACCGAAGCGCTCAATTGAACCTTTACAAGTTAGTTTTCCCATTGAACCTAATTCCTGGGATCTCCAGTCAGTAAGGTTGGGTTACCACCGTATTGGTCCTTTAAATCTTGGGTTTTAAGCCCATTCCCCTATACAAGAAGAATATCTGATCTCTGGGTATGCCCTTTGTCAGTGGGTCTGCTATGTTATCATTTAATTTTATGTAATCAATGGATATTATACCCGTAGTGATCAGCTGCCTAACGGTCTTATGTCTCCGTTCGAATATGACAAGATTTGTGTTGTACATAGAAATTTGTGCCCTTCCTAAAGTCGACTGGCTGTCACAATGAATCATCACTGAAGGTACGAGTTTGTCCCAACAAGGGACGTCCTCTAAAAAGTTGTGAAGCCACTCAGCTTCTTCTCCTGCTTTGTCTAAAGCGATAAACTCTGATTCTATCATGGATCGGGCGATGCAAGTTTGCTTGGAGGATTTCCAAGATACAGCCCCACCACCAATTGTAAATATATACCCACTGGTGGACTTGTTGTTCTCTATATCAGATATCCAATTTTCATCACCGTACCCCTCTAGTACAACTGGATATCTCGAATAATGTAACCCGTAATTTAGCGTGTACTTCAGGTAACGTAGCACCCGATTAAATGCTTTCCAATGATCATTACTTGGATTATGGGTAAACCTAGCTAACTTGTTGACTGCATAGCAATATGAGGTCGGGTGCAGTTTGTTACGTACATCAAAACTCCCAATCACCTGTGCATAATGCTCCCAGCATACGGGTGCACCACGATTTTTATCAAGTTTTTGATTTCTATCCAGTGGTGACTTCATAGGCGAACTGTCAAACACCTCAAACTTTCTCAAAATATCCTCGATGTAGTGAGACTGAGATAAGACCAGTCTGTCAGACGTCTTAGAGATTTTTATCCCTAAGATGACATCTGCGATACCCATATCCTTCATGTCGAAGCATTGTTTCAACATGTTCTTAGTCTCTAGGATTACCCTAGGACTGCCTCATGTGATCAACATGTTATCTACGTACATGCATATCATGACGAACGAGTCAGAGTTACATTTCGTGTAGACACATTTGTCACACTCGTTAATGGAGAAACCCTTTGATAGTAGAGTACTATCAAATTTTTTGTGCCATTGCTTTGGGGCTTATTTCAGCCCGTACAGAGATTTGGCAAGTCAACAGACTTTATTCTCTTGCCCTAGAACCACATACCCCTCGGGTTGTTCCATATAGATTTCTTCTTTCAAATCACCATTTAGGAAGACTATCTTAACATCCATTTGATGTATCTCAAGGTCATGCAACGCTGCAATCGCAATGAATACTCGTATGGACGTCATTCTAGACACCGGGGAGTACGTGTCAAAATAGTCAAGGCCTTCTTTCTGTTGATAGCCCTTAACTACCAACCTGGACTTGTACTTATCTATAGACTCATCTGCTTTATACTTCCGTTTGAGTATCCATTTATAACCCAACGGTTTATTTTCCGGAGGAAGGTCAACCAACTCCCAAGTATGGTTATGCAGGATGTAGTTATTTCACTCTCAATAGCTTATTTCCAGAGCGGTGCCTCTGGAGTTGACAATGCTTCAGCAATTATCATTGGTTCGTCATCAACCATATAAGCTACAAAGTCAGGACCGAAGGTTTTATCCTTCCTGGCCCTTTTACTTCGCTTTGGTTCCATCTCTGGAGTCTCCAAGTTCTGAGAATCTGGAACACTAGATTTTGGATATTCAGCTACTTCGGAGTCCACTAAATCTGAATCATTTAGATCCGGGCAGTCAACGACTCCCGATTCCTGAGAGTTTTATTCATAACTTCGTCTGCGAGAGGTAATATCTTTTTCCTTTCTAGGAAAAATATCCTCAAAGAATTGAGCATTCCTTGATTCCATGATTGTACCCCCGTGGATATCTGGAATATCTGACTTATGCACTAAGAAGCGATAAGCACTACTGTTATTTGCATATCCGATGAAAATACAATCTACAGTCTTAGGCCCAATCTTGACCTACTTTGGCTTGGGTACTTCGACCTTTGCCAAACAACCCCACACCTTTAAATATTTATAGGTGGGTTTCTTTCCCTTCCATGATTCATATGTAGTTTTGTTCTTACCCTTATGTGGGACTCTATTAAGAATCATATTAGCGGTAAGGACGGCTTCTCCACACATATTTTGGGAAAAACCAAAATTGATAAGCAAGGCATTCATCATTTCCTTCAATGTGCGGTTCTTACGTTCCGCAACACCGTTCGACTGAGGTGAGTATGGAGCCGTCATTTGATGAACAATGCCTGATTGGGCACAATATTCCTCAAATGGCGCTACGTATTCTCCCCCTCTATCGCTATGAATGGATTTAATCCGCATGCTTAGTTTGTTCTCAACTTCTGCTTTGTAACGTCGGAACGCTTCAAAGGCTTCATCTTTACTTTTCAACAAGTAAAGGTAACAATACCTTGTGCTATCATCAATGAATGTCACAAAGTACTTGTTCCCCCTTCTAGTTTGTGCAAATTTCAAATCACATATATCTGTGTGAATAAGTTCTAGAGGAGCGGTATTCCTTTCGACGGATCGAAAATGAAGCTTTGTGAGTTTTGCCTCTACGCACACCTCACACTTATGTTGAGGGTTTACGTCGATAGACGACAACAACTCCAACTTGACCAACCTTTGGATGGACTTATAGTTAACATGTCCTAATCTATGATGCCATAAGTTAGATGATTCAAGAAAGTAAGAAGAAGCTTTAATATTATTGCTTGCACGCATTACTGACATGCGTTAAATTTGAAGAGGCATTCACAGACGAAGCCTCTCCCCACAAAATTGTCATTCTTAGTGATTACAAATTTATTGGACTCAAATACTAGCCTAAAACCAGCATTAACCAATAAAGGACCTGAAATTAAATTCCTTCTAATCTCAGGGACTTCCTTCAGACTGAGCTCCTTTCTAGAAGTCATCTTCTGGACCACTTTTCCTACCCCCAACACGTTAGAGGAAGTGGTGTTACCCATGAATAGCTTCATATCGGTGACCGTGTATACGTGGAGAAGACATCTCTATTGGAACATATGTGTCTGGTAGCACCTACGTCCATCCACCAATGCATGGGATTCTCAACCAGGTTTGCTTTAAGCACCACCGCCGAGAACTCCTCAATCATGTCTTCCAGAAGCGTGTCTTTGACGATGTTAGCATGTGCCTTGCCTTTAGCCTTGGCTTTCTCTTGTTGCTCAATCTTGAGCTTGCGGCATTCCTTGATCATATGACCAGGTTTCCCGCAGTGGTGACAATTTCCTTTGAACTTCTCTGTCGCTTGGGTCTTGCCGTATTTCTGGAACTTGCGCTTCTTGCTTGGGTTCCCTTTGGCCTCAGCCAGATTTGCCTTTGCCTCAGAAGGTTGCTTTCCCCTAGGCAATGCCTTCTTATTATCTTCCTGAATCTAGAGTTTGATAATAAGCTCTTCAAAGGTCATCTCATTTGTCTTGAGTTTTAAGTAACTCATTCCACGAAGGAGGTAACTTTTCAATCAGTGATGCAACCAAAAATTGCTCATTTGGTTTCATACCTTCAAAATCCAAGTGATGTAGAATCATTTGGAATTCCTGGACTTGGGACATCACTGTTTTACTATCCACCATTTGAAATTTCAGAAATTTCCCAACGATGAATTTCTTAGTACATGCATCTTATGCGTTGTACTTCTTTTGCAGTTTTTCCCACAGCTCTTTGGCAGTGCCTACGATGCAATACACCGTGTAGAGAGGGTCTGACAAGCAGTTCAAAATATAGTTCTTACACATGAAATCACTATGATTCCAAGCGTCAAGAACCATCTTCATGCCATTAATGACATGGATATCTTGGCCCCTTTCATGCCATTAAGTAACTGCTAAGTATTACAATAAAATGAAATTACAACAACTGAAATTTCAATAAACTGAAAATAAGAAACTGAGATTACAAGCACTTTGATTTGCTGGGTCGAGTGATGGCACTCTGTCTTTAAGACAAGATTGCCCCGTATATATCTTTTCTACGTTCTGGACAATAGTCTCCCAAGATAAAACAACAACTCAACAAATGAGCAAAGGAAACTCAAGTGTTACTTTGAAGAACTTAGTGTAATGAAATGATGCTGGAAAGTAGGGGTGAGCACGGGTACAGGGTACCCAGATACCCGACCGGAACCGACACTAACGGGTAGGTTCCGGGTAGATATATTATAATAACGGGTAGGGTCCGGGTAGTAAAATTAGGAACCGATCAATGTCGGGTCCGGTTCCAGTTTCGGCAAATAGAGACAGGGTACCCGGACCCGGAACCGATACCCGGAACCTATAAAATATTAAATATTTTTACTTTTTTTAGAAACATTTGGACCACTTTTAACTTTCTCCAAAATTATTTGTTGCACGCCCGCACATTGATTTTCACCCCAAGACGCAAATATTTCAACTTTTTCACCCCTTTATTCTATAATGCTTTTTGTGCCCCAAGAGAAAACACACAAAACTCTCTCAATAGCAATGACGTTTTAGCTACACCACCGAGCTTCATCTTCGTCGTTGTTAAAGCTTTCTCTCAGATACTTTCATCGATGTCGTCGTTGAAACTTCACCTTGGCATCTTTCTCTCCCTTGGTTGTGTTCACGTAGTTCCTAAAATGCATATGAGTTCATAACTAACTCTTCAATTTCTTTTTAATATCCTATGTTGCTGTTCTATTTCAGGCGATACTCATCTTCAATTTGTATTACTTTTTGATTTGAAATGTAAATTTATTTTTAAAATTTGTGTATATTTTTGTAGCTCTGAAGATGAAATTTAGAGATTTACTAGTATAAGAAAGCTTTTCTTTTGTATCGAAGAGCCTATGAACACGAAAATAAGTTTAATTCAGATATTTCCAAATTTATTTTGAAATCAACACGTTTGCTTAATCTATGTTTTTTTATTTACGTGGTACCGGGAACCTACCGGACCCTGCGGGTCCGGTAGGTTCCGGTAATGATTGCTTCTTACGGGTAGGTTCCGGGTAGTAAATTTAGGAACCGATCTTTTACCGGGTAGGGTCCGGGTAGTTCAAAAATTTTAGGGTACCCGGACCCGCTCACCCCTACTGGAAAGTAGTAGGAAGATTTTTGTTTTTTCGTTTGTGTGTAGTCTCAACAATTGAGCCAAAGCTTCAATATATAGTGCATGTAGGGGACTTGTCAACTGCCCAATTAATTGTTGTTAATGACAATTAGTGAGGAGTAATTCAACCAACTAAATGACTGAATTAATGTGCAACGTATTGGAGCTTTAGTGATGAGTTATTCAGCCAAGTAATGACTGAATTGATGTGCAGATTAATGGAGGTTTAACGTTCCAAAACCAACAACAAAAAGCACAAGTTTTCTGTCTAATTTTATCTTAACTGAAACTTCAGGGACCAAACTGTAAATATGAAGTAATTTGGGTCCAAAAAGATAATATCAGAAGAAGCCCAAAGCCCAAGACCCGAGCCCGGACCGGACGGGTGGCGGCGGTGTTCGTGTGGACTTAGCCTTGAACCAAAGCACATCTAGGTCCTCCTTCAAACACATGGGTTACCCCTTGGGGTCTCAAACCTTAGCCAATTTTGAGACTTATAAACTAAACAAATCTTCCTTCCCCCACCGATGAGGGAGAATTGATCTATACCACATTTTCATGCTTCAAACACCTCACTTCGTGGACCAATATCTCTTTCATTTTATCAATGAAATTTGATGATCATTGGCCTTACGGTCATCTACTTACTTAGTAGATTATGCACGTGTGAAGAATCAAAGTCTTCAACATGCGAAACCCTAGTGTTTAAGTCATTAAAGATGGATTGACGCAACTCCCACCAAAGACAAATTTCCAACAACAAACACTTAAGTTATACGATAGTGAAAGTACAAAGAACTTTTGTACCATCAATACAATTTAATTACCAATATAGCAGATAATTATTCATTTTCCACCGAAAGCAGATTTGCTATGAAAATTACATATTGTTATGGGTCAACTAAATCTGATGGTGTAAAACGTTTCTATGCACAAAACCTTAACAAAAAAAACAATTAAATATAATTTAATCAACTCATTTTTATTATAACTATATATGATCTTTGGTACTATTGGCACGAGTAACGCATATTCGCGCTCTCGTTAATATTGATGAAGCGGAAACGTTTCGGTTCCTACCAAAGTTACTCAATTCCCAAAGCTCGAACTCTATACTGGTGGTCAAGGGTGGAGGTCGATATCTCTTCTATCTCAGTATCAAAGGCGAATTCAGAATTTAAACTTTATGAGTTCAATCTTTTAATATTTTTAGCATTAAATTCAATTATTTAAAGGTTATGGATTAATTCATGTATATTATTTTATTATAATTTTAATAAATTTTTATACATAATTTATGCTCTGCGTCGAAATTTAGGGATTCAATTGAACCCCGCCTAGAGTAAGATATATGGCAAAGGCAAGCGGTCCATCAGGAATTGGCCAAAAATCCGTGAAAAATTTACACGTTAATTTAAAATCATGGCAATTCATGAGGATTTTGCTATCTAATATTGACCGCGAATATTTTTCTGCAAAACTTTGTTAACTGAGAGTAAGAATTAAGTTTTGGCACTAAAGGCCAATAATTGCCAATAATTGTGTAAATCTTCCCTTTTTAACTATAGTGAGCTCCCAATCAATATTCAACTTTGATATGTATGTGTGCGAGCTGAGTATTCACGAATATTACTACTCGTACAACTTAACATTCACGAGTACGTGCAAGATTCTGTTATTATTTTTTCAAAAAAAATACGTGCCAGATTTATTAATTATCAAACTCTTCTCTCTTTTTCCTTTCTCCCAATATAATTAACCCTAAAAAAAAAGTCAAAATAACATACTACTATGAGCAAAGATAAGCCAGAAGGTGCAGATGTATTCATTATCTTTGATTTTCAATCACATGTATATATGTAATTGAAAACTTATTAACTTTACTAATTAGTCTGAAATCTTTGTCACCAAATAAAAAGGATTGCAATGACATCTCATATTCATTGACTTAAGCTTTCTTGCATTTGGATCATATATAGTTTACTCCTTCAATTCTTCTAATTCTGTTTCTTTGTCTTGTCAGAAAATTCGAAATCGTCCTAGAACGGATGATTATGTTTGTTTTTATCGTACGTATCAATAGTAGTGATCTTACTAAAACTTTAGCTAATAAAAATATTAAGATGGTCTAGATACTTGCTGTGTCATGCATGATATGACATCGGTGTAATTTTATTAATGTCAAATCAATTCTTTTTTATTAATTTTTCGTTTTCAACTGATCAAATCAATTCGGACTTCCCCTTTTCATAACCAATAATTTTTGTGCCTCAGTTCATTACGTTTTCTCGAGACTTCTTAGGAGCAAACATCAGCAAGGCAAGGACATCATATGCATGCATGCACTGTTGAATCTTGTTTGACTGAGTTAAATTATGTTTTTCACCGTGTATAGTGAGCAGGGGCGTATGTAGCACACGGATTTAAATTGATGGGCTAAATCTGTCTTGTGAAAAATCACGACGGATGGTCAAATTTTGAAAACGAAATCTCACTACAAGAAAATATAGAATTGACAACAAAATTTTAGCAATAAAAAATATATTATTGCTAAAAATATAAATGTCAACAAAAAATAACTTATTATTGCGAAAACTTTACGCATCGGAGGTTATTACAACGACATGCAACAATTTTTATTGTTGCGAAAAGTACTTTTGACAACAACATACAACATATGTCAAAGAAAATATTATTGGTTGCCTTTGTTCTTGTAGTGTCTCGACTGTTCTCAGATATAACTTATTGTGTAAAAACTTCACAACAAGTGTTTGCTTCAATACAATCTTCTAAAATCAATGACAATAACTTTTAAGGGTTACATTCCACCAAAACCTTCAAAAAACAATAGACAACTATTCAACAATTTCTTTCAAGTTCAAGAAAATAAAAAAAAATGTCGATTTTCTTTTCTTCAAGCAAACTAGCCAAATTTCATTAGGGATAGACAATATAAGTGTTGGAAATTTGCCTTTGGCGGGAGTTGCGATCGATCAACTTTAACGGCTTAAACACTAGTGTTACGCATGTTGGAGAATCCGGTTCTTCACACGTGCATGATCTACTAAGTAAGTAGATAACCGTAGGGCCAAGAATTGTCAAATTTCGTTGAGAAATGAAAGAGATATTGGTCCACGAAGTGAGGTGTTTGAAGCATGGAAAAGTGTGGTATGTGATCAATTCTCCCTCATCGATGGAGGAAGAAAGAATTATTTTGTTTATAAGTCTCAAAATTGGCTTGGGGTTTGGGACCCCAAGGGGTATCCCATGTTTTTAAAGGAGGGAGGCTTCGGTTTGAGGAAAGCCCACACGCGCGCCGCCGCCCGCCCGTCCGGTCCGGGTCCAGGCTCACGGGCTGTGGGCTGTTCTTCTTCTGATATTATCTTTTTGGACCAGAGAACTTTTCCATATGTACAGTTTGATCCCTGAAGTTTCATATGTACAGTTTGGACTAGAATTCTTTCATATGTACATTTTGGTCCTTGAAGTTTCAAGATGTACAGTTTGGTCCCTGAAGTTTCAAGAAAGTTAGATTTTCCATTACTTGGCCAGTAATGGGACTTATGGAGGCAATTCATCAGCCTCTCCTTCACCCTATATAAAGACACCCCTTGTCACCATTGTTGAGCTACAACACTTAACACAAACAGAAACGAATTCAGTCTTCCTACAATCTTCCAAGCATCATTTCATTACCCAAAATTCTTTACGGTAACACTTGAGTTTCCTTTACTCATTTGTTGGCTTGCTATTTTATCTTGGGAGACAAATTGTCCAGGACGTAGAAAGGATACATACGGGGCAATATTGTCTTAAAGACAGAGTGCAAACACTCAATTCAGCATACCACAAACAGTTCCAGATTGTTCTTTGTAATTTCAGTTTATTGTTGAATTGTAATTTCAGTTCTTGTAATCCTTAGCAGTTACTTGTAATTTTCGTTTCCTGCAACATTGTAACCAACAAGTTTAAGACAATATTCGCTTATCAGAATGTTGCAACATGGTGAAAATATGACCGATTCGATGCTCGCGCTTTGCCACTCAAGGCAACGTTCGCCTTCCCGCTATCGCCGCTGCGGCCAAGGCAGGAACTCTGTTGTCTTCACTACTGCTACCGCTACTGTTCAAGGCAGCAACTCCGATGCCTTCCCGACTGCTGCTGCTCCACCTTCTGCCTCCTACCATGATCGCCCTGAAAAATTCATAGGCTCAAACTTTAAGAGATGTCAGCAAAAGATGATTTTCTACTTGACAATTATGGGCATGGCCCGGTTCCTAACGAGAGAATCCTCCACAATCTGGAGATGAAATGGACTCTTCGCCTAATGGAACGGGTGAAAGGGGCCTTGGTATCCATGTCGTTAACGGCATGAATATGGTTCTTGATGCGTGGAATCATAGCGATTTCATGTGTAAGATTTACATACTGAACTGCTTGGCAGACCCTCTCTACATAGTCTATTGCACCGTTGGCACTGCCAAAGAGCTGTGGGAAAAACTGCAAAAGAAGTACAATGCACAAGATGCGGGTACTAAGAAGTTCATCGTTGGAAAATTTCTAAAATTCCAAATGGTGGATAGTAAGACAGTGATGTCCCAAGTCCAGGAATTCCAAATGATTTTACATCACCTGGATTTGGTAGGAATGAAACCAAATGAGCAGTTTTTGGTTGCATCGCTGATCGAAAAGCTACCTCCTTCGTGGAATGAGTTACTTGAAACTCAAGACAAAGGAGATGACCTTTGAAGAGCTTGTTATCAAACTCCAAATCCAGGAAGATAACAAGAAGGCCTTGCCTAGGGGTAAACAACCTGCTGAGGCAAAGGTAAATCTGGCTGAGGCCAAAGGGAACTCAAGCAAGAAGTGGAAGTTCCAGAAAGACGGCAAGGCCCACGCAGCGAGATATTCAGAGGTAATTGTCACCACTGTGGGAAACCTGGTCATAAGATCAAGGAATGCCGCAAGCTCAAGACTGAGCAACAACAGAAAGCAAAGTCTAAAGGCAAGGCGCATGCTAACGTTGTCAATGACACGCTCCTGGATGACATGATTGAGGAATTCTCAGCAGTGGTGCTAGAAGCCAACCTGGTTGAGAATATGATGCAGTGGTGGGTGGACACAGGTTCTACCAGACACATATGTTCCAACAGAGATGCCTTCTCCACGTACACTCCGATCACCGACAAAAAACTGTTCATGGGCAACAACGCTTCGTCTGATAGGATGGGGGTAGGAAAGGTGGTCCTAAAGATGAATTCCAGCAAGAAACTCACTCTGAAGGAAGTGATGCACGTCCCAGAGATTAGAAGAAATTTAATTTCTGGACCTTTATTGATTAATGCTGGTTTTAGGCTAGTGTTTGAATCCAATAAGTTTGTACTCACTAAGAATGACACATTTGTGGGGAGCGGCTTCGTCTGTGAAGGCCTTTTCAAAGTGAATGCCATGTCTGTAATGCGTCCAAGTAATAAAGTTGAACCTTCTTCTTATTTGCTTGAGTCTTCTAATTTATGGCATCATAGATTAGGACATGTGAACTACAAGTCTATCCAAAGGCTGGTAAATATGGAGTTGTTGCCGTCTATCGACGTAAACCCTCAACATAAGTGTGAGGTGTGCGTAGAGGCAAAACTCACCAAGCTTACTTTTCGATCCGTCGAAAGGAATACCACTCCTCTTGAACTTATTCACACAGATATATGTGATTTGAAGTTCGCACAAACTAGAGGGAGGAACAAGTACTTTGTGACATTTATTGATGATAGCACAAGGTATTGTTACCTTTACTTGTTGAAAAGTAAGGATGAAGCCTTTGAAGCGTTCCGACGTTACAAAGAAGAAGTTGAGAACCAACTAAGCCTACGAATTAAATCCATTCGTAGCGATAGAGGGGGAGAATACGTAGCGCTATTTGAGGAATACTGTGCCCAAGAAGGCATTGTTCATCAAACGACGACTCCATACTCACCTCAATCGAACGGTGTGGCAGAACGTAAGAACAACACATTGAAGGAAATGATGAATGTCTTGCTTATCAATTCCGGTCTTCCCCAAAACATGTGGGGAGAAGCCGTCCTTACCGCTAATACGATTCTTAACAGAGTCCCACATAAGGGTAAGGACAAAACTCCATATGAATCATGGAATGGAAAGAAACCCACCTACAAATATTTTAAGGTGTGGGGTTGTTTGGCTAAGGTTGAAGTACCCAAGCCAAAGCAGGTCAATATTGGGCCTAAGACTGTAGAATGCATATTCATCGGATATGCAAATAGCAGTAGTGCTTATCGCTTCTTAGTGCATAAGTCAGATATTCCAGATATCCACCAGGGTACAACAATGGAATCAAGGAATGCTCTATTCTTTGAAGGTACCTTTCCTAGAAAGGAAAAAGACATAACCTCTCGCAAACGAAGTTATGAACAAAGCTCTCAAGAACAGGGAGTTGTTGATGGCCCGGATCTAGATGATTCAGATCTAGCGGATCTCGAGGTGGCTGAACATCCGGAATCTAGTATTCCAGATTCTCAGAACTTGGAGACTCCAAAGATGGATCTAAGGCGAAGTAAAAGGGCCAGGAAGGATAAATCCTTCGGTCCTGACTTTGTAGCTTAATGATGAACCAAGGACAATTGCTAAGGCGTTGTCAACTCCAGAAGCACCACTCTGGAAAGAAGCTATTGAGAGTGAAATAGGCTCCATTCTGCATAACCATACTTAGGAGTTGGTTGATCTTCCTCCGGTAAATAAACAGTTGGGTTGTAAATGGATACTCAAATGGAAATATAAGCAGATGGGTCTATAGATAAGTACAAAGACAAGTTGGTAGTCAAGGGCTATCAGCAGACAGAAGGTTTTGACTACTTTGACACATACTCCCCGGTATCCCGGATGACATCCATACGGGTATTTATTGCGATCGCAGCTTTGCGTGACCTTGAGATACACCAAATGGATGTCAAGACAGCCTTCCTAAATGGTGATTTGGAAGAAGAAATTTATATGGACCAACCCGAGGGGTACGTGGTTCAAGGGCAAGAGAAGAAAGTCTGTCGACTTGTCAAATCTCTATACGGGCTGAAACAAGCCTCGAAGCAATGGCACGAAAAATTTGATAGTACTCTACTATAGGGTTTCGCCATTAATGAGTGTGGTTTACACAAAATGCGATTCATTTGTTATGATAATGTAGACGATGTGTGTCCTATGGTAATCCTAGAGACTAAGAACATGTTGAAACAATGCTTCGACATGAATGATATGGGTATCGCAGATGTCGTCTTAGGGATAAAAATCTCTAAGACGTCTGATGGACTAGTCTTATCTCAGTCTCACTACATCGGGGATGTTTTGAGAAAGTTCGAGATGTTAGACAGTTCACCGATAAAGTCACCAATGGATACAAATCAAAAGCTTGATAAAAATTTGGTGCATCTGTATACCAGGAGCGATATGCACAGGTGATCGGTAGTTTGATGTATATAACAAACTGCACCCGACCTGATATTGCTTATGCAGTCAATAAGTTGGCTAGGTTCACCCATAATCCCAGTGATGATCACTGGAAGGCGTTGAATCGGGTATTACAATACCTAAAATATACGCTAACTTTCGGGTTCCACTATTCGAGATATCCAACTGTACTAGAGGGGTACAATGATCCAAAATATAAGGACCAATACAGTGGTAACCCAACCTTACTAACTGGAGATCCCAGTAATTCGGTTCAATGGGAAAACTAAGCTGTAAAGGTTCAGTTGATCAATTCAGTGGAAGCATGAGCACTTCGGATAGTGATTTTGTAAAGAAAAACCAAATCCAAAGCCGTTCCCGCGATAGACGTTAAGTGCTATCTGCTGTATAGGTAAATGTTAAGTTTTCAAAACCATTAATGATCCTCAACAGTTGAGGTTAGGTTTTGGGAAACTTTTAATGGTTCCTAACACTTGTGAAGTGGGGTGTAGCAGGATACCTTGTAGGAGACCACCTATTTAAGTGCGAGGACGGGCCGCCTCAAATGAATGCACTAAAGAATCCAAGAAATTGTCCATGGCCACAATGAACAAAACATTATGAATAAAAGAGTAAGGGAATTTATTGTGTTGGTACTATTGACTTGGCTTACACTAAACACTGACGGTTCAAGATATCACGTTCACCGCTCAGTAAGTAAGTCCGATGGTATTTAACTATAGAAGGTTCAAAGCTGAAGTTACCTCTCCTTATGCAACATCGATCCGCTAAAAAATTGCTGGAAATGAAAAGGCACCATGTGTGCGCGCCAAAATCTCTTTTAAGAGGGGATTATTGGAAATTTACCTTTGGCGGGAGTTGCGACCGATCAACTTTAATGGTTTAAACACTAGTGTTACGCATGTTGGAGAATCCGGTTCTGCACACGTGCATGATCTACTAAGTAAGTAGATAACCGTAGGGCCAAGAATCGTCAAATTTCATTGAGAAATGAAAGAGATATTGGTCCACGAAGTGAGGTGTTTGAAGCATGGAAAAGTGTGGTATGGGATCAATTCTCCCTCATCGGTGGAGGAAGAAAGAATTGTTTTGTTTATAAGTCTCAAAGTTGGCTTGGGGTTTGGGACCCCAAGCGGTATCCCATGTGTTTAAAGGAGGGAGGACCTAGATGTGCTTCGGTTCGAGGAAAGCCCATACACGCGCCGCCGCCCGCCCGTCCGGGTCCGGGTCTGGGTTCACGGGTCGTGGGCTGTGATATTATCTTTTTGGAGTTTGATCCCTGAAGTTTCATATGTACAGTTTGGACCAGAATTCTTTCATATGTACAGTTTGGTCCCTGAAGTTTTAAGATGTACAGTTTGGTCCCTGAAGTTTCAAGAAAGTCAGATTTGGGCAGAGAGCAAAAACGTCCACCAGCACTCAAATCAGCAATTTATTTTGGCTGAATTACTCTTACTAAATGGTCAATCCGTTGCACATCTTTACCATTTATTTTGGCCAGTAATGGCACTTATGGAGGCAGTTCATCAGCCTCTTCTTCACCCTATATAAAGACACCCCTTGTTACCATTGTTGAGATACAACACTTAACACAAACAGAAACGAATTCAGTCTTCCTACAATCTTTCAAGCATTATTTCATTACTCAAAATTCTTCACGGTAACACTTGAGTTTTCTTTGCTCATTTGTTCGCTTGATGTTTTATCTTGGGAGATAAATTGTCCAGGACGTAGAAATGATACATACGGGGCAATATTGTCTTAAAGACAGAGTGCAAACACTCGACTCAGCATACCACAAACAGTTCCAGTTTGTTCTTTGTAATTTCAGTTTTTGATGAATTGTAATTTCAGTTCTTGTAATCCTTAGCAGTTACTTGTAATTTTCGTTTCATGCATCTTTGTAACCAACAATAAGTTTAGTATAACGTTATCCACTCTTTTCTTTTTGAAGAATATGAGAAAATGAGAGATGTTCTAATAAAATCTATATTTACAGGTTTTCTTAAAAGATCAAAAGTCTTAAGAAAGTCATCCCATGAAAATTCTTGGTTTAAATGGAGAGGATAAATGATACAACCTTGAGTTCACAATTAACAACACCCTCAAAAATCAACGAACTATCCAGTCCCACATAGCCCAATAGGCCCGATATACGGCCTTAGGCAAACCGCGTGCTTACTGTTTGAGCACGCAAGAAATGATTGGGTTGGCTAGCTCTGAGATGGGCCTGGGTCCACTGCCATCTTCACCAAATCAAGAAGATTTAAAGCTGGGCCTAGTTTCACTCAATTAACCTGACACCTGGCAGAGGAGAACTGTGGGTCACGTTTCAGCCACGTGATCTGGTGCAACGTAGACTACTGAAATGGGAGGACCATTAATGTGACGGAAAAATGAACGAATATGTCAATGTGTTGACTTTTTTTAAGCGGCATTTAATTGTTTGGATGTGGTTAACAAAAGTCAAACCTTTGCCAGCTTATTCATTTGTGATTATGGTGATGTTTTAAATGTGATAAAAAGAAGAATATTGTTATTTCATTGCAGTGTATATTATGTGTCGAAAGTTTTTAGTACTCTCTTGTTCCATTTTGTATAGCATTTTTTTCTTCAAGTTTGTCTTATAAAAATGATACATTAACAGATTAGATTATTGTCCAACTTTCTTTGTACATTTGTATTTGCATAATATATGTTACTATATCTCCAAAAAAAGTAACATATACTTAAATCAAACAGACGTGCAACATTTCACAATATTGTTGTGTTCAATTAATAAGATTTGGATTGAAATTATTCTTGTTTCTATCATTAGCTATTTAAGATTATGGTGTTGTTTCACAATCACTTTTTCAATGAGTCTCTCAATTGTGTGCTTCATTAAATCCGACGTTGGCACCTATCTGTATTCTGTCCAGAAGAGATTTCCATTCGGGTACACAAAAAATGCTTATACATTATTTTCGCATCTTTGTCAAGCCGAGACCGAGTCAATCTCAAAGTTTGCACACTAATATCAAAAGATGCTATTAGTGTAGTCAGAATACATTATTTTCCCATTTTAAAAGTTTGCAAACATCCACAATGTAGTCACAAAAAATGCTTATACATTATTCAATGTAATGTGACAGAATACATTATTTTCCCATTTTCAGTTGTTCTCAAACATAAATTTTACACTAATATCAAAAGCCAATACACGTATATCTAGAGTAAATGTAAATTGACAATTTACAAAAGAAGGTATTTAAACTACTTCAACTGTCACATTACATCGATTGTATAAAAATTGTTTACACTACCATAATTACAAGTGAAGAAATGGAAATTTTCATACGAAAAAGGTTGTATAACATGGTTTATATTTTTTATGTTTACGTCGGTTGCTCAGCTCCTTATTCATTTGGGGCTAGAGCTTAGCTCAAATAATTTATGGATGCTAGCGATCCTGTCATCAAAGAACACTTCAAAGGGGACACTAAGATCAATTGTAGTTGAGAGTTATTCACTTATTCTTGAAAACGAAAAAAATTATAGTTGCAAAAAATATTCAAAATTCGTTTCAAGAATGATGTACATAAGTTTAATTCAGATTTGTATGAACATGCTCTTTCTTACTCTCTTCATTTTACCGAAGATGACTTCATAATCTTTGAACGACCTACTAAAAGAGGGATAAGTAGTCCTATGAGTTACAATAAATTGACCAAATGAAGCAAATCGACAATCATTAAGATGAACAAATAATGATAATTTGCCAAAAGTCAATAACTGTCTGAGTTGGACTTGATTGAAGCCCAAAATATTCGTGTATACGACCCAAAATACCAGCCCATAGAACCAGTTGGGTTGGAATGGATTGAAGCCCAAAATAGTAACGTAGGCCCAAATCGTTGTCAATCATAACCGTCGAAATATATTTATTAGTGGCCGTCAGATCTAGGGCAAATTCCCGAGTAGGGTTTTAAACTTGGTTATCTCCAAACTTTCACTCCCTCTTCCGTCCGAGCCTCAACCGAGAGAGAGAGAGAGAGAGGTTGCAAAGATGGTTCAGCGACTCACTTACAGGAAGCGCCATAGCTATGCCACCAAATCCAATCAGCACCGTGTCGTCAAAACCCCTGGTACAAAAAATAAATCATCTTTAATATAATGTCTTTTGTTCGAAGCTAAAATTGTTTAGTACCTAGTTCTTTAGTTTGATTCCTCGTGATTCATTCAATTTTAAGAAGTATTGCTATGATATGGCTCGAGTAGAGCAGAATTGATATAGATGATCCGTAGAGATCTTTTGAGCCGAAGGTCTATCGGAAACAGCCTCTCTGCCCCCCACAAAGTTAGAGTTAGTGTATGCGTACATCTTATTCTCCCCAGACCCCACTTTGTGTTATTTCACTGGTTATGTTGTTGTTGATCCGTAGAGATCTTAACTAGTTTGGGATTGAGTCATAGTTGATTGAACGATTAATTGAATGGAAAACAGGTGGGAAGTTGGTGTATCAAACTACCAAGAAGAGGGCTAGTGGTCCTAAGTGCCCTGTCACTGGAAAGAGGATTCAGGGGGTAATGCCTTCTCCTTTTCAGATATTCTTCGTCTGCAGTTCTCTATGCAATTGCCTGAGCTTAATATGTTTTAGATCTAACCTTTTAATATTTTTGTTGCGGGAGCTGTGCTTTGTATATTCTTTTAAGGTTTCGATACCCTTAGTAATAGAAGTGCATTCTACATTTCTACTGCATCTTGTTCACAGTGTTTTCTATCACGTAACATGCTGTTGTATTCTCCACAGCAATCATTAGATCATGTCTTCCTAATTGGAGCTGTATTTTACATTGTTTATTAGAAATTGGTGCTGTTTCTGATGTATGGTTTACTTGATCGGCTTTTCTTGTCTGAAATCTCAGTTTTGGATATATTGAGTGCCTTTTGCAAGATTCTAATTATTTTGAAGTTATATTCAATCTGTTATTTTTCATGTTAAAGGGAAAATATTTAATTTCTTTGGGCGGTTTCGAACTCAGCTAAAGCTTCTCTCCTGTTATACTAGGAGTATGAATGTTGAATCTTGGTCTGACAATTCAATATTCATTTTGTTTATTATAAAAATAGTGGAGGTGTCAATCCCATCCTTGTGCCTCTAACATAAGTTAGCTATTAGCTCCTTTAAATAGTGCTATCAGATTGAGTAGAAATATAGTATCATTATGTATTTCCAATTCGTTTATTGAATGACAAATGTTCTTTGTTAATCCATAAATAAGATTGCTATTGTTTTCTCTAGACTTAGCGAAGGATCAGGCATTGATATTTAAAATTTATCACTTGACTCTCTGGTGACTTCTTTCAGTGAATAGTTGTACTTGTATGTGATGTTTGGTATTGCCCTAACACTTTTCAGTCCTCCTGATAGATACTAATACCCTTCGTCCTTGTGTTTGGTGTTTAAAAATCTTATTGTATGGTATTCATCGCTTTATCCTGAGCCGAGGGTCTGTCGGAAACAGACTCTGTTATTACTGTTGCTGTTGCTGTTGCTGTTGCTGTTGGTATTCATCAATTTCAGCATGTTATTGAATAATCAGTTATTAATTATTCAAGCCTTTGGAGCAATTTTTTAATCTTGAAGCTTTCTGTCTTGCAGATTCCTCACTTGAGACCAACAGAGTATAAGAGATCCAGATTGTCTAGAAACAGGAGGACTGTGAACCGTGCCTATGGTGGTGTATTGTCTGGAGTAGCAGTGAGGGAGAGGTTTGTTCTCTTAAAAGTTTTTTTGGCTTGGCCATGTCTATTTCCTTTTGTTAACTAGAATAATTGAGTAATATTGGGTTTGCAGGATTGTCCGAGCTTTCTTGGTGGAAGAGCAAAAAATTGTTAAGAAGGTTTTGAAGATCCAAAAGGCCAAGGAAAAATTGGCAGCCAAGAGCTAAGCAGAGAGTTTAGAGAAACTTTTTTATTTTATGTTTTGGTGAAATTTTGACATTCAAGTGTTTACTAGTTGTGTGATACAAATGACTCGATTTCTACAACAATTTGAGGAGCATTTTGCTTTAGTTGGTTATATTCAGATTCTATTGCCTTTCTATATAAATTTAGGCGTAGTCTAGTCATAATTTACCTAATATCACACAAAGGTTTCATCTTGCTAGTGAATCATTACTATGAACAATTGGACTAGACTAAAAGCAATTAGATGTGAGGATTGTCTTAGATTGTTTGTGGTCGGGTTTATTTTTGGTTGATGGAGGTCTATCTCATGTTTGCTATTTGTTACTAATGAAGCTACTACTATGATCACATTCACTATATACACATTGCTTGTAACCCAGATATATACAAGTGAATTGAAAATGGTTTGTTGATTTTGGGAGCATAAAATTTTAGCATGGTGGTATATTACTTTGATTAAGGGGAAGCTTTTTGGAGCATGGATTTACATATGTAGGTTGCACCATTGTCCCAAAATTATAATGGCGCAACTAATTAACTAGGATCCGAACATCTCTTCTACAATATGCCGTTGGATCCATAAATGGAGACATGTTGTTTTCATAGGCAACTTAATTTATATTGTTTGAGTGGTTGGTTGAGTTGTTTAACGTCATTTTTAAGATGGTAAAAATTCCTGAAGAATGGAGGTGGAGTATAATGATCCCTTTGTACAAGAACAAAGGTGATATCTAGAGTTGTAACAACTATAGGATTATCAAGTTGTTAAGCCACACCATGAAAGTGTGGAAATGATTATGGAGATGAGGGTGAGAAGAGAGTGTCTATCTCCGAGAATCAATTTGGATGCATGTCGGGGCGTTAGACTACATAAGCCATTCATCTTTAATAGGAGGTTGGTGGAACATTATAGGGAGAGAAGAGACATTTATGGTTTTCATCGACTTTGAGAAGGCATACGACAAAATCCCTAGGAAGGTTCTATGGAGATGTTTGGAGGTTAGAGGTGTATATGTGGCGTACACTAGGTCGATCAAGGATATGTATGATGGAGCCAAGACCATGGTACGGATAGTAGGAGGAGACTCAAAGCACTTTTCAGCGATGATGGGGCTGCACCAAGGATCGACTCTTAGCCCATTCTTATTTGCTTTGGTGATGGATGGACTGACGCGACAAATTCAAGGAGAGGTGTCATGGTGTATGTTATTCGCAGACGACATAGTCCTGATTGATGAGACTCGCAGCGGAGTGAACGCTAAGCTGAAGGTTTGGATACAGACTCTGGAGTCTAAAGGGTTCAAGCTGAGTTGGACCAAACATAATACTTTGAGTGCAAGTTTAGTAATGGGAGCGACCTTGATACACGCGTGGAGGTGAGGCTTGGTACTCAGGTCATTCCAAAGAAAATAAGCTTCAGGTACCTCGGGTCTATTATCCAAGGGATGGAGAAAATGATGATGCTGTCACACATCATATTGAGGCAGGGTGGATGAAATGGAGGTTCGCATCTGGAGTCTTATGCGACAAAAAAGTGCCACCAAAACTTAAAGGCAAGTTCTATAGGGCGGTGGTTAGACCGACTATGTTGTATGGGGCGGTGTATTGATCAGTCAAGACTTCGCACATCCAAAATATGAAAGTTGCGGAGACAAGGATGCTGAGATGGATGTGTGGGCATACAAGGAGGAATATGATTAGAAATGATGATATCCGAGATAGAGTGGGAGTGGCCTCGGTGGAGGATAAGATGCGGGAAAGGAGGTTGAGATGGTTTGAGCATGTGCAGAGGAGAGACACATACCCCAGTGCGGAGGTGTGAGAGGTTGGCTATGGACGGGTTCATGAGGGGTAGAAGTAAGCGAAGGTACTGGGGAAGTGATTAGACGAGATATGGCGCATGTGCAACTTATTGAAGAAATGACCTTAGATAGGGAGTTGTGGACACGGATTATGGTAGTAGGTAGTCGAGTGTAGTCATACTTACGCTTGCAAACTGGTAGTTATAGTGTAATTTCTGTGAGGATCTTTTCATTATCTAATAACCCTAAAGAGGGTAGGAACATATATGGTATACTATCAAGTTTCTATCTAAATTTTTTAAATAACAAACAAGTAGTATGAAAACATTTATTATTAGGTCGAAATTCATTTTTTAAATTAAAAGTCTATAACTTTCAACCAATATTAACATCATAACTACAGAGATTATACTTATCAATATTATAATTAGAAACACATAGTCTAAAAATCATATCTCTTGTAGATTTTCAGGTCACTGGAATGCTCACTCACCTTGGCACGTGACTCCCTTCTTTCTTCACTGAACTTTAACGGGATAAATGGCCTAGGTGCTAGGAGACTCAATAGACTCTTCCTAAAAGTCTTTTAGAGATGAGGGTTTTTAGACTAATATGGTTCTAAGTATAAACTTTCAAAGTATTTTTCTTTGATAATATGATATTGTTATTGATATGGTTTATAGACTGAGAGAGTGTTTAGCTAAGCATGAGAAAGTATTCAGAAGATTGAAGTTATTGTATTTCGAAGTTGGTTTCAAATGTTACATTAAGGCTCCTTATATAGATAACATCTGATGCTTACATTATTGCTATGTTACAAAAATCTAAAGAGATAAGTACTACTTTTTCAAAAGTCTAAAAGTGTACAGTATCTTATCTGCCATAATTTCAGATATTTCTAAAGTTGTTTGTCTTTGTTGCAGATTTGTCAAAGTTGTCAGTTGTCATCTTTATCTTTGATTCTTCGTGGGTCCGACGACTTTTATAATTGTTGAGGTCGACTGGTACATTCCACAAGTGCCTTGCAAGCTGTCATCCATTGGTTTGTTGTTCTGGATGTCTTTGTATGTAGTATAGATTGTAACATATGGTAATATATGGGCTTATTGTAGTTAGACTACATTGGACCGTATCAAAGTATTACATTGTGACTTGTTGTAGTTAAACTACATTAGGTCGTATCATGCAAAAAGATCAGAAGATCCTTCTATTTTTATGGTGTTATCATAACATGTTTAGTATTTATCACAAGCATTTTCTTCTGACCTGTCAACATATGATATTGTTTCATAGTTTCTTTTGCATGCTTGTGCTTCATGTTCATGATTCGGTCATGCAAATTTGTAAGGTCAATAGTATCTTGAGATACTATATCATTATTGTAATATAGAGTTATCAGCTCTTCTACTTCTCTCTTTTGTTGTTTCGATGATACATGCCTTTCTGGCTCGTATTATGTTTTGAATCTTGGATTTTAAAGTTAACAATCCAATAGCTCGTTTGGCACTGAGCCATTCTTGGAATTTATCAATGGTGCAAGGAATTTTTATTTTTAAATCTCCATCGTCTCCACTAATATTACTATTTTTTCATGTTTTGAATAGTTGACAGATTACTATGGTTTTCTGTCAAATCAGTCGAGGCATCAAACATTTGTATTCCATATATGCCTTTTCCAAAAGAGTCCACCATGGCCTCGTAGACTCTACAATGACACACTTTGCAATTTTGCAATATTGTACATGATTTCATCCACTATTATTTTATCAATAAAATCTATAAGTAAATAATTTTAATACTATATCTGGATTAGCATTTTCACTGCATAAAAATATGGGATATTTGCTAAGCTTAGTCACTTCTTAAAATATAAGGGTTAGATTTATAGTCATAAAACTTATTTATTTTTTCAAAAGCATTGATATGATTTGGGTGTATTTCATCTTATCACTCATTGATACTGCTGTTGATATCTGGGAAGATGATGCTATTGAAGATGGTATAGTGGCAAGTTTGGATGTAATAGGTGTTGAAGGTTTAGTAGGATTGTTTGGTTTTTCAGGAGTAGTTATAGGTGTTTTTGTGTTAACATCACTGGTTTGTAAAGTTTTCAGGGTTTTTTGGTCTTGTAAGGCTTCTTTGAGTTGGTTTATAAGATGGGTACATTCTTGTATTTTTGTTGTTATGGTTTCATGGGTTTGAGTGATAGCTTCCATGACATTGGTAATATATTCTTCAAAGTTATCATCAGTTGACATAGTTGCAACTGCTAAAAAAATTAGCTAAAACATTCTTAGTTCCAGATATATTCTTAACAGTAAAATCGTAACAACAAAAGAATAATTGTCATTTTCTTCTTTTGTTAAGTTCTGGTAAAGGATCTATCTTTTTAGTTATAAATGATTTCACTTGAGTATTATCAGATCTAACCACTAATTTTACTGGTAATAAGTGATAATGAAAATTTTTTATTCCAAATTTTACAGCTAATAATTCTTTTTCATTAATATGGTAATTTTTCTCATTTGGTTTCCATGTTCCAACTCCATATTCACATATCAAAGATTTTTCTTTATCTATATCATCTTTTTCATAAGCTATGAGGACTGCTCTCCATTTTATATCACTAGCATTAGTAAAAAGTTCTAGTTGATCTTGTTCCTTTGATATTTTATGTTCTGGTAAGGCTTTTACTTTTTCCTTGATTTTGTTTATAGCTTTAGTATGTTCTTCTTTCCATTCAAATTTATATTTTTTCTAGTTAATTCTTGTAATGGTTTTTTTAAGAGTAGTAAATCTTTATATGGTCTGAAGCATAATTTACTACTCCTAGAAATTGTTGTACTTCTTTTTTATTTTCTAATTTTTCTTTAAAATTCTTTGTTTTTGTTACAACATGTTTTTGCAATTGTAATCCTTCTTTATTTATTATATATTCTAAGTATTCGATACAATTTTTGAAGATTTCAGATTTCTTTTCAGATAATAATATTTCATGTTATTTCACAGTTTTTATAAATTCTTCTAGATGTTTTATATGGTCTATCAAATTGTCACTATATATTAATATGTCATCTACATATACTATACAAAATTCTGTTAATTTTCTGAACACTTGTCCATTCTTCTTTGAAATATTTGTGGTGCATTTTTTAGTCCAAATTGTAGTACATTCCATTCATAGTGTTCTTGAGGGGCACTAAAGTTGTTAAGGGTTTTGATTCATTTATTAATTTAATTTGCCAAAATCCACTTTTACAATCAAATTTACTAAATCATTTTTTATTTCTAATCTGTTAATAATGTTTCTTTTATATGGTAAAAAATATCCATCAAATATTGTCTTTTTATTTAATTTCCTATAGTCTATTACCATCCTAGCCTTTCATCATTTCTTTTCACTATTATTCTTACTAAAAAGGACTGAGCTACTGTGGGCTTTTACTTTTTGTATTATCTTTAGATCTAACAATTCTTTTATCTAGGTTTCAAATTCTTTTTGGGTTTACACTTCTAATTGTATCATTGTGATTTATTAATTTAATTTCAGCATATATTTTTTTTTTTCCCATAATTGTACTGGATTTTCTCAAAAATTTATTTTTAATATAGATATTTTTCTTTTAATAGTTGTGGGTTATTATTCCTATCTGATCTTATATTACACAATCATAATGTCTGTATTGATGATATTCTTTTTAGTATTATCTATTTATTACAAGGCGTTTGTAGACTTAAAATATTATTATTTATAAGTTGTGTTTTAAAGAAGTCTAAGAAATTATTTCCTAATAATACTTGTTGTTTCATACGATCTTTTTTATATATTATCGGTAGTCGAAATATTGTTTTATCTAATATTATTCTCATATTTTCTGTTATTATATCTAACTCTTTCATTTGTTCATTAAATCCCGATACTCTTATTATATGAGTTTTAGATCTTTTTCATCTATGTAATTCTAATACTCCTTTTCTTGCCAGACATAAGTCTGTTCCACTATCTATAAAGATTTTATTAGGTTTATATTTTATGTGTGCTTCAATATAAATTGTTACCATATTAATAAGGTTGTTGAATATTAGTATCTTGTATTTCTATTTCTTTTATTATACTATCAATTCTTTGGATTTCTTGCCATGTTATTTCATTCAATCTTTTCCTTATTTTATTAAGGTTCTTAGTAACTTTTTTATATCTATCATGATAATATTTATATCTTGTTTCACTAGTAATTGTACTAAGTTTATAGGCATATTCTCTTTCACATTATATCCAGTAATCTCTTTCTTCTAACATTTTTCTTTTTTCTTCTTGTAATTCCATTTTATTCTGAACTATTCTCACTATCTGAGTATTGGTTAATAAAATTAATATTTTCTGGTTCTGTTTCACTTTCTTCATCAGTCTCGCTGACATAAAAGGCTTCATATTCGTACCATTTTTATTATCTTCTTTTATCTGGTGCAGATTCATAATAAATTGTGTTGTATTTATATATTTTACACATTTTTTCTTTAGTTTTTGACATTTATTAGCATAATGTCTTTTTTCATTACAATTCCAACTTACATTCTTTGGGATTTTCTTCTAAAGGTTTTATATACTTTATTTTTTCTAAATTTTCTCTTATGTTTAAATTTCTTCCTAGTTTCAGAAGTATTTCTATATATTTTTAAATCTATTTTTCCTATAAGGTTTGTAGTATGGTTTATTGTATCTATTGTATTTTTTATATTTCTTTGATATTTTTTATTTCTATGACATTTCTTA
This sequence comes from Anisodus tanguticus, assembly GCA_034509755.1. Lineage (NCBI taxonomy): Eukaryota > Viridiplantae > Streptophyta > Magnoliopsida > Solanales > Solanaceae > Anisodus > Anisodus tanguticus. The sequence goes on along the minus strand of CM067543.1, from coordinate 43,609,245 downwards.
TATCTCCTTTCTTTTCTTTTATTATCACATCAAAATACTAGTCTTCTTTTTGTGAATCAACATACTTCTCTTAATCCTAGTTTCTTATCTTTTTTTATTTTTTTATTGCATTCTATACTCTTCACATTTTCGCATTAAGTATACTCTTACTACTCTTATTATTTCTCCTAATGTGTTTTCCTTTGGTTCTAATTGAGTATATTATTTTGATACTTCAGTATTATATGGTGTTGGTAAATGATCATAGTAAAACTGTTGGTATATTAAACCTTTTTGTGGTAAGAATCTTATTTCATAAAAGAATTTACTAAAGTTTATTGTATATTTTGGTAATTTATTAATTTTGCAGCATTTCATGTTATTTAAATTCATTATAATTTCAGTTTTTCTTTCTGCAAATACGTTTTCTCGTGCTACAAATCATTTTTCTCCTAAATATTCTCTTTTTAGTACAATATCAAATATCATTAGCATTTATTTCCAGTCTCTTTCATGACTAAATACTTCTCCTCTTAATTGGTATGCTATACATTCCATCCAATATGCTACTTTTCCAATTAATGTTTTAGATATTAAATCATAAATATAATCTAGGTTATCATTATGTGCAGAGTTCATTAATGCTATATACATTCCGAGATTCCAATCATTTATTCTTCTACCTATTTCTTGTTCATCATAAACATTATCTAAATCTAGAAAGTATCCATTAAAGTTTACACCTTGTGACATTGATCCTATAAATTCTTTGAATTCAGCTTGTTGTCCTACTAGTATATGTTTTGGTAAATTATTATATCGTCTTGTTATTACTTCTAAATTAGGGTCTATTAATTATTCTTCGGGATATTCATTAGTATCTTCATTTACTATATCATTTGTCTCTATTTTTGTATTTATATGTCTGTTAAATTCATCTTCTACATCGCTTGCAGGTTCTTCTTCTATGATTGCATTTACATTTTATTATTTTTCTAAAGCTTCTATTATTTGATTATTTTCCTCCCCCCCTCCTCCCCCTCCCCCCCCCCCCCCCCCCCCCCTCCCCCCCCCTCCCCCCTCCTCCCCCCTTCCCCTCCCCATCCTCCCCCTCCCCCTCCCCATCCTCCCCCCACCCCCTCCCCCCTCCCCCCCTCCCCCCCTCCCCTCCCCCTCCTCCTCCCCCCCCCCCTCCTCCCCTCCTCCTCCTCCTCCTCCTCCTTCTTCCTACTTCTTCTCCTTCCCCTTCCCCTTCCCCTTCCTCCCTCCTTCTTCCCCCTCCTTCTTCCTACTTCTTCTCCTTCCCCTTCCCCTTCCCCTTCTCCTTCTTCTTCTTCAGTTGCTTTGGCAGACTGAGTGTCTAATTTCAGTTGCTTTGGCGTAACCGGATCATATGTGATCTAGATACTCTGGCCCACTCCAGTTGCTTTGGCAGACTGAGTGTCCAATTTCTTTTCTGCCTTTCTTTAGGCCTTCAGATCATTTAAGACCTGGAAACTCTGTCCCACCTTACTCGGTGTCCATTACTTTTCCTATGAAATGAATTCTGGCCCCACTCCAGTCGCCCGGAGGCTTTATATGACTGAGTGTCCAATATCATCATATCAAGGAAATCTTGGCCAACTCCAGTCGCCCGGAGGCTTTGTATGACTGAGTGTCCAATATCATCCATCCTATGAAGGATCTTCTGCCAAATAATATGACAGGCTCAACGTCTTTAGCTTTTAGACTTCTTCCGTTATGATTGGTGCCCAGATAATTCTTGGCGCTTACTTAAGAGAAATTTTGGCCCACTCCAGTCGCCCGGAGGCTTTGTATGTCTGAGTGTCCAATATCATCCAATGAAGGATCTTCTGCCAAATAATATGACAGGCTCAACGTCTTTAGCTTTTAGACTTCTTCCGTTATGATTGGTGCCCAGATAATTCTTGGTGCTTACTTAAGAGTGGTAACAGTTTTTGCACAGTCAGTGGATCTTTCTCACTCATATGTGCGAACATACTTTACACACTTTTAATAATTACACTTAAAAGAATGGATCTTTTTAAGTCGTTTACAAAATCCAATCTTTAAACGGAAAAGAAGGGGAGATTAAACTTCTGGTTTTTAAAGCGTAAGGAATATAAATTATTTTCATATTCCTCCTTATTTAATCCATCATTTAATCTTTATTCTTGACAAGTAAGAAAAATACTTATCCCAATTTCGGATTATAGCTCACTTCAGTCACTTCATCAGACTGAGTGTCCATTTCCTTCTCACCATTATTCAGATCTTTTGTCTGGGACATATATAGGCCTTCTGCTGCAAGATAGAATAACATCTTCAGTCTTCTCCTCTTGTCCCAGTTAACATCCTCAGGCTCTCGAGAGCGCTTGTTCCCACCAGTCTTGGTAGCGGTGACACCATGAACACGTTCATCATCGTCACTCTCTTCTACCAGAAAACCATTGCCATATCCAGATTTGGTCACACAACTTTTGACCGACATCTTTCGAACACTAATAGTAATACAATACAATATTGTCTTAAGTTGTTGGAGATTCTGCTCTCTACTCTCTATTGTACTTTATAGAGCAGTACGAAAAGTATATAACTATTACAAGTATTCGAAAGGATAAACAAAGATTCAATAATTCAACTAGAAATCTGAAATTACAATTCTGTTGAAGACGGAAAAACTCGGAAACCGTTTTGTTATTGCCGAGTCGAGTGTGGCACTCGTCCTTAAGACAATAATGCCCCGTATGTATCCTTTATACGTCCTGGATAATTCGTCTCCCAAGATAAAACAGCAATGGAACACTTGAGCAAAGGAAACTCAAGAGCTACCGTGAAGAATATTGAGTAACGAAATGATGCTTGGAAGTTGTAGGAAGAACTGTTTTTGGTTGTGTATTTTCGTGTAGCATATCCGATGTAAGTCTTAGTGCTCAACAATGGTGTAGGGGGTGTTTATATAGGTGAGGAAGGGACAGAAAACCGCCTCCATAATGACCAAATAATGGCCATTATGGAGGTAGTAAAGCCACCAACATAAATGGATAAAAAGACCAACGGATTGGCCATTATAGGAGGAGTAATTCAGCCAAAATAAATTGTTGAATTGAGTGCTTGGTGTTTCTTTTTTGACTGCCCAATTTCTGACTTTCTGGAAACTTCAGGGACCAAACTATACATCGTGAAACTTCAGGGACCAAACTGTACATCCGAAAGAATTCGGTCCAAACCGTACATCCGAAACTTCTGGGATCAAACTGTACTTCTGGAAAAGTTCTCTGGCCCAAAAAGATAATATCAGAAGACCCACAGCCCACAACCCACAACCCACAGCCCGTGACCCGTCAACCCGAGAACCCGAGAACCCGGAACTCGGAACTGGACGGGCGGCGGCGGCGCGCGTGTGGTCTTTCCTCGAACCGAAGCACAACTAGGTCCTCCCTCCTTTAAACACATGGGATACCCCTTGGGGTCCCAAACCCCAAACCAATTTCGAGTCTTATATACACAACCATTCTTTCTTCCTCTACCGATGAGGGAGAATTGAACACAATACCACACTTTCCATGCTTCAAACACCTTACTTCGTGAACCAATATCTCTTTCATTTCTCAATGAAATTTGACGATTCTTGGCCCTACGGTTATCTACGTACTTAGTAGATCATGCATGTGTGAAGAATCGGATTCTCCAACATACGTAACACTAGTGTTTAAGCCGTTAAAGTTGGTCGGTCGCAACACCCGCCAAAGGCTAATTTCCAGCAATATTTCAGCTGACCGATGTTGCATAAGGAGAGGTAGGTTCAGCTTTGAACCTTCCATAGTTGAGTACCATCGGACTTACTTACTGCGCGGTGAACGTGATGTCTTGAACCGTCAGTGTTTAGTGTAAGCCAAGTCAATGATACCAACACAACAAATTCCCTTACTCTCTTCTTGGTAATATTTTGTCCATTTTGGCCATGGACAACGTCTTGGATTCTTAAGTGCGTTAATTTGAGGCGGCCCGTCCTCGCACTTAAATAGGTGGTCTCCTACAAGGTATCCTGCTATACCCCACTTCACAAGTGTTAGGAACCATTAAAAGTTTCCCAAAAAACCTAACCTCAACTGTTGAGGATCATTACAGGTTTTGAAAAACTTAACCTTTACCCATACCGCAGATAGCACTTAACGTCTATCGCGGGAACGGCTTTGGATTTTGTGTTTCTTTTCGTAAATCACTATCCGAAGTGCTCATGCTTCCCCGAAGCGATCAATCGAACCTTTACAACTTAGTTTTCCCATTGAACTAAATTACTGGGATCTCCAGTTAGTAAGGTTGGGTTGCCACTGTATTGGTCCGTATATTTTGGATTTTAAGCCCATTCCCCTAGACAGGCAGAACACTTGATCTCCGGGTAGTCCCTTAGTTAGTAAATAAGGAAGTGACACCCGTGATGATCAACCGCCATACGGTCTTATGTTTTCGACAGATCCCCGACAGATATGTCCAGACGCCGTCATCCGTGTCCTTCCCGAAGCCGACCGGCTAGCCACGATATATAACCGTGAAGACACGGGTTTCTCCCAATAAGGGACGTCCTCTAATGAGTCGTGAAGTTACTCAACTTCTTTCATGCTTTGTATAAAGCGATAAACTCCGATACCATCATGAATCGGTCGATGCAAGTTTGCTTAGAGGATTTTCCAAGACCCACCATACACATTTACTTGTGGCTTTGGTGTTTTCCGATATCGATGTCCGGTTTGCATCATTGTGTTCTCCCGAACCGCTGGACATCCGAATACTATAATCGAAGATAAGCGAATAATTCGGATATCGTCATATCCGACTTAACGCCTTCTATTGATCATGTCTTAAGATCATTAGTGAACCTTAGTTCAATCGATTCTGTTTGTAGGACGATACCTGTGTCGGTTGTAGTGTGTACAATACATTGAACTACACATGACTGTGCATATCGCTCCTTGTCTATGGGTGCACCATGATTCCAATCGGTTCTATGATTCATATCCATTGGTGGCTTCAACGAGATCTGTCAACTATCGACCAGTCCGTTAGATGTCTTAGAAATTCAATTCCTAAGATGTCATATGTGATACCCATATCTTTCATATCGAGACTTTGTTTCAATATGACTTTTACTTTCGATCGTTGATTCTCCAACCGTTGGCTTTCTAACTTCGAGTCAATGTTTCGTGGTCGATTCATTGTTCCCGTTTTATTTGAAACTTTCGGGACCAAAATGTAAACATTTCGGGGACCAAAATGAAAGTTCAGGAAGAAGCCCAACAAGCCAAAGCAAATCAACTCGATTCTCTTCTTCCAACTCTCCGGTTGGGAAGGCTGTTTCAACATCCATGCCACGCAAGACTGCAATGGCCCTAGATGTTAAGCTACTCACAGGGGAGCACATTTTACAACCCAAAGGTTCTTTTTCCGGAGGAAGATCAACCATTACACAAGTATGGTTCTATATGATGGAATATATTTCTCTCTTTAGCTTCTTTCCAAAGCAGCGCTTTTTGGAGATGACAATTATTTGTTAATTGTCCATGGTTCATTCTAAACCATACAAGCTAGAAGGACTGGAACAAGTCTTTGTACCATTCTTTGCTCCGTCTCGGTTCAACATCTAGAATCCTTGAGTTCTGCAGATCTGGAATATTAGGTTCCGGATAGCAAGCAACTTTTGAGTCCTGTAGATACGAAACGTCTAGTTCCGGACAGTCAGGCCCTCGCGGGTTCTTGTTAACCTTGAGCAATTACTCATTTTTCCTTTTCCAAGGAAAGTTATCTCCAAAGAATTCAGCATTCTTTGATGCCAAGAGGCGATCAACACTACTGTTATTTGCGGATCCGGTGGATATGCAATCTGATCTTAGGTCGAACTTGACCTGTTTCGGTAGTCCATCTTTTACCAAGCTACCCCACATAATTTGGGCGTACGACTTTGCGCTTGGCTAACACCGTTGGACTGAAGTGGGAAATGAACAGTCGTTTAATGAACGATGCTTCACATTCTCCCCCTCTATCACTACGAATTTCTCAATCCGTAGGCTTAGTTGATTTTCAACTTCTGCTTTGTAGCGCTTATCCGCTTCAACAACTTCATCTTTGTTTTTCAACAAACAAAGGATATTATACGTTGTACCATCATCAATGAAGATCACAACGTACTTGTCTCCCCCCTCTATTTTGTATAAACTTCAAATCACCCAAGTAGGTGTGACTAAGTTCTAGAGGAGCGGTGCTTCTTTCGCTATTCCCTTTGACGAAATTTGGAAAGGTGATTTTGCCTCTTCGCCTACCTCACATTTATTTTGAGGGTTTTATGTCTGACGAAGGCAACAATCTCAACATCATTAGCTTTTGAATGACTTGATAATTAACGTGTCTTAATCTATGATGACATAGATGCACGGATTACAAATATATCATTCATTTAGCTACAGACGTACTGTACGATTCTTAGTTATTACAGACCTGTTGGACTAGTCTCAAACCAGCTTGACCAACAACGTCCCTTAAACCAAGTTTGGGATATGTATCACCTCATCTTAGAGTGATCCCAATCCATGAAGTCCTATCGAGGACAACCTCTCCAACCCCTTCTACTTTAGAGGTGGCGTTGCTTCACATGAACAACCTCTTGCCCGTGGTTAGGGCGTAACCGGATCATATGTGATCTAGATACTCTGGCCCACTCCAGTTGCTTTGGCAGACTGAGTGTCCAATTTCTTTTCTGCCTTTCTTTAGGCCTTCAGATCATTTAAGACCTGGAAACTCTGGCCCACCTTACTCGGTGTCCATTACTTTTCCTATGAAATGAATTTTGGCCCCACTCCAGTTGCCCGGACGCTTTATATGACTGAGTGTCCAATATCATCATATCAAGGAAATCTTGGCCAACTCCAGTCGCCCGGAGGCTTTGTATAACTGAGTGTCCAATATCATCCTATGAAGGATCTTCTGCCAAATAATATGACAGGCTCAACGTCTTTAGCTTTTAGACTTCTTCCGTTATGATTGGTGCCCAGATAATTCTTGGCGCTTACTTAAGAGAAATTTTGGCCCACTCCAGTCGCCCGGAGGCTTTGTATGACTGAGTGTCCAATATCATCCTATGAAGGATCCTCTGCCAAATAATATGACAGGCTCAACGTCTTTAGCTTTTAGACTTCTTCCGTTATGATTGGTGCCCAGATAATTCTTGGTGCTTACTTAAGAGTGGTAACAGTTTTTGCACAGTCAGTGGATCTTTCTCACTCATATGTGCGAACATACTTTACACACTTTTAATAATTACACTTAAAAGAACGGATCTTTTTAAGTCGTTTACAAAATCCAATCTTTAAACGAAAAAGACGAGGAGATTAAACTTCTGATTTTTAAAGCGTAAGGAATATAAATTATTTTCATATTCCTCCTTACTTTAATCCATCATTTAATCTTTATTCTTGACAAGTAAGAAAAATACTTATCCCAATTTCGGATTCTGGCTCACTTCAGTCACTTCATCAGACTGAGTGTCCATTTCCTTCTCACCATTATTCGGATCTTTTGCCTGGGACATATATAGGCCTTCTGCTGCAAGATCGAATAACATCTTCAGTCTTCTCCTCTTGTCCCAGTTAACATCCTCAGGCTCTCGAAAGCGCTTGTTCCCACCAGTCTTGGTAGCGGTGACACCATGAACACGTTCATCATCATCACTCTCTTCTACCAGAAAACCATTGCCATATCCAGATTTGGTCACACAACTTTTGACCGACATCTTTCGAACACTAATAGTAATACAATACAATATTGTCTTAAGTTGTTGGAGATTCTGCTTTCTGCTCTCTACTCTCTATTGTACTTTATAGAGCAGTACGGAAAGTATATAACTATTACAAGTATTCGAAAGGATAAACAAAGATTCAATAATTCAACTAGAAATCTGAAATTACAATTCTGTTGAAGACGGAAAACCGGAAACTCGTTTTGTTATTGCTTTGAGTCGAGTGTGGCACTCTGTCCTTAAGACAATATTGCCCCATATGTATCCTTTGTACGTCCTGGATAATTCGTCTCCCAAGATAAAACAGCAATGGAACACTTGAGCAAAGGAAACTCAAGAGCTACCGTGAAGAATATTGAGTAACGAAATGATGCTTGGAAGTTGTAGGAAGAACTGTTTTTGGTTGTGTATTTTCGTGTAGCATATCCGATGTAAGTCTTAGTGCTTTTCCTCGAACCGAAGCACAACTAGGTCCTCCCTCCTTTTGGGATACCCTTGGGGTCCCAAACCCCAAACCAATGCGCTATCATGATTTATTCACTTTTGAGAATTATTTTCATGCTACTTACTTTGCTCTTTTCATTTTGCTTTTGCTTTTGCTTTTGCTCTGTTTGTGCTTATGCTTTGTCTTGAGTCGAGGGTCACTCGGAAACAACCGCTCTACCTATGCCTATCAGGTAGATATAAGCATTTTCAAGCTTTGCTTTTGCGCTACACTGCTACGCTCGAGGGTCCTAGACCCCATGTTGTGGGATTTCACTGGGTATGTTGTTGTTGTTGTTGTACAAAGATAGTTGGGACTTGGCTGCAGTATCCGAAAACAATACTGTGCTTAATTGGTTGTTGGCGCTTTGGGCATCTTTTGACCTAAAGAACTTGATAAAGGAAACCAAGTTTTCATGTGGAGGAATACCTTCTTTCACTACAGTTTGCTCTAGTAAAGTTGTCACCCAGGAATATATGAGTGGACTCTTTTCTGGTCCAGAATCTTCATGGCAAGGACCTCTTCTTGAGCATTGAAAGCATATAGTGTTGCAACCAGCATGATATCAAGAACACTTGTATTTTCCCTGTGGATGTGTGATTCTTTTCTATAAAGAAATTCTTCATTCCTTCTTCCAGCACTTGTAGTCTCTCCCGCAGTTCCTCCCATGCTTTCTCCTGGCCTTCTCCATGGAAATAATCATCTCCGATATGCTGTCAAACAACTGAGAGAGTATGGAGAGCACAGATTAGGAAAATCTGTACAATGAAGGATTTCCAAATTTGGATTAAAACGATTGTGAAAGCTCACCAGTTGGATGTAGAAACGAACTCTAGCTTTCATAAGGATCTACTGGCAATGATTTAGGTTCATGCTTCCAAGTTTCATAGATATATTCAATGATGACAAGTGATTCCACAATAGCTCTACCGTTGTGGATCAACACGGGTACCCTTTTGTGAACCGGGTTATATTGTAGAAGTAAGGACTCTTGTTGCTCAAGTCCTCTCTCACAAACCCAAAAGGTATGCCTTTGGATGAAGTTTGTTTCTCTGGATGCTGCTAAGTTCTGGCAGTGATAGAGAAACCTCTAAATAGGTAGTAGATTGGACCAAGTCTGCTGGCACTTGTATAATCCCCAAAGGGCTAATGAGCCATCGTAGTCAAACGTCTTGCCTTATTATAGTGGAGGAGTAATCCTTTACGCGATTGATGAAGTAAACAGTTGACAGTATTATAATGAAGCTGATTTGACAAAGCAGGAAAAAATAATTTAGCAAGCCTTGCACAGATTTCACTAACATTACTACATCTTCACCTGTTTCACGCAATAGTAGCGACACGTTTCATTGAAATGTACTAATTTGTATTGTCATTGAAATTCTAAGAATTATTATGAAAAAATATCTCAAATCTATAGTTTTTTACTCCGAGCAATGATATCAGCACTGCAATGAGAGGTCGACACTCTTATGGAGCCGCTGTATTGTTAGTCTTGTGTGTGACTAATCAAATGAAGTAGTAATGTGTTTTAACAATACTAACGTTAAGAATATAACTAAGCAATAGATGCAAACACAGGGTGCATGTAAAATTTGAATATTTAGGGAATCTACAAAAATGTAATCAAATCAAAAGTTTGAGGATAGTGATATACTACACCAAGTATAAGTACAAGTAATAGTAAAGAAATTTCAGGCTATATATAAGAAGTTACCACAAACAAGTACAGGGAACTATTAATTTCATATTAAATTCAACCAAATCATAAGTGTAACTTTTTTTCACTTCAATAGAAGGTATAATTAATCTAATATTCCATCTTTATTCCTATTTGAAGGAGACATTTTTCTACTAGTCAAAATCTTCTTGTATTATAGTACTACTATTTATGTAATTTTTAACAATATAAATTTTATTTGAAACAATTCAAAGAATCAAGTCTGAATTCTTTTGGAAAATTAGGCAGTTTGATACTCACTCTAAAACCTTTCATTCTTTTTGGCATGAATGAAGTATTTAGTAGGGGAGGTACTTGAATTTAACCTTTGTGCATTGATAAAACATTTAACTTTTTATACATCAGGTTAACAGAACAGATCAACATACATAGAAAATGAAGTAAATGACATGATATAATGAATTTACACTGTGTGTAAAAAATAATATTTTGAAAAGTCCAAGTTGATTGGTTGAGAGGAAGCATGACTCCCTAGTTAGCGGGAAATTTGGTTTCTTCTTCTTGTTTAAACCGTCATAATCGACACGACAAATAGTTAATGGACAATAACAACAAAAACAACAAAATTCACTCCCCATCATTGAAATCATCAGATTTGGTTTTGTCCATTGTCCAAACTCCACTGGAATCCGTAGTAGAAAAAACTAAGTGTAACTGTTCCATACACACACACTCTTAACCAAAACAAACAACATCCCATTTGTTATTCATTCTTGACAAAGAAATTGGTGTTTGTATTCGTTGACACAATGATTTGATCCAATTGGAACTGCAAGATTGCTGCTTTTCTGAAATCCAGTAAGATTTCTTTTGTTCCTTTTTTTTCAGAATGATTTTGTTATTATTTGTTGTTTCTTTACTTTGGTTATTTCTTTGTTGATTGTTTGTGTTTGCTTTTCATTGAGCTGAGCGTCTATCGGAAACAACCTCTCTACCTCACACGATAAGGGTATGGTCTACGTATACTATACCCTCTCCAGACCCACTTGTGGGATTACACTGAGTATGTTGTTGTTCCAATTAGATGCGGATCACGTACATAGAACATCAAGAGAAACTTTTTAAAAACATATAATCATATTAATTGTGACCACTGTCTTTAAATCCAGTGGCAGAGCTACTTATTGGGAAGGGTGTTTAATCCCTTTGTCCCCTTGACAAGTGCTAAACATTGCATTCTAGCACATTTTGAATTCCCTTGCTAAAATTTCTGGCTCCGCCACTGTTTAAATCTTAGGATCTGCTTTCGGTTGCACTATAATGATCGTTCTTCCTACTATCTGTTTCTTGGATTTCTTTTGCGCTCATTCTTTTGGCTCTCTATTGGTGACGATACTAGATATAGTGCTAATTTGTGAAGTTCGATAGCCATGTATTGAGTGAATTACTAAATACTTGTTGGTTCTTGTATGGAATTCTGTTTCCCTAATGGTTTATGAGATCGATTCGTGTATTATTAATTTTTTAAAATCTTGAATTATGCCTTTGTTTGATGTGATTATTGACTGGATTAATTCTTTATTGAGATCTTCATGTACTAGGTTTGAAGTCAAAATTAGCAACAACATCTAATTTTCTTGTTATTCCTTGATTCATCTAGTGCTCTACGCTAACGTTGCATGTCCAAGATAAAGAAAAGAAAGTGAGAAGAAGAACATGGTAGCAATTGATATACTACTTCTATTTCACTTTGTTAGATGACACTACATAACATCTAGAGTTTTTGGAAGATGCTGATTAAATCCCCAGTTAGAGTGACCTACATTATTGAGATAATTATGTATTTATGTCCTAATATTGTAGAGATGGATTTATGCAAGCCTGTCCATGTATGTATCATTGATGATTTCTTTCCTTTTGAATAAAGTTCACTGAGAATCATTTTATATGCTTCAATGTTGCTTCCAATTAAGTAGTCTAAAATCCGAAGTATCAATTCCAGGTCAACCATGGCAACAAAAGGAAATCCAGGGGATAACAGAAGTAGAAGCTCTTTATCATCATTTATTATTGTAGCTGCACTTTGTTGTTTTTTCTATGTTCTTGGAGTGTGGCAAAGAAGCGGTTTTGGGAAGGGAGACAGCATAGCTCTCGATATAACAAAGAAGGCAGAGGACTGCGGCATCCTCCCCAATTTGGAGTATGAAACTCATCACGGGAATCAAAGCACCTCATTCGATGATCCCAAGCAAGATATCAAGGAGATTGAGCCATGTGGCGAGCAATACATTGATTATACGCCATGTCATGATCAAATGCGAGCAATGACATTTCCTCGAGAGAATATGAACTATAGGGAGAGGCATTGTCCTCCAGATGAAGAGAAGCTGCATTGTCTCATTCCAGCCCCAAAAGGATACTTGACTCCTTTTTCGTGGCCAAAGAGTCGTGACTATGTGCCTTTCGCGAATGCACCACATAAGAGCTTAACAGTTGAGAAGGCAGTGCAAAATTGGGTCCAATATGAAGGCAATGTATTTAGATTTCCGGGCGGTGGAACACAGTTCCCCAACGGGGCAGATGCATATATAGATCAACTTGCTTCTGTTATACCGATAGACAATGGTACAGTACGAACTGCATTGGATACCGGATGTGGGGTGAGTCAAAGCTATCCACAATATTATGCATTGTTTTTTTCTAGACTTTAATGCTTTGAAATTCAAGAGTTCACTCATTACATATAGTAATATTTTCTTCATCTTTTACATTGCTTTATTTATCTAGTACAATCAAACCTCTCCATAACGGTGTTGTTTGTCCGGATAGTTTTTGGCTGCTATAGCAAAATGTTGTTATAGAGAACATATAATATAACATAACATGACATGAAAAATCGATTCTAAAGAAAACTTGGCCGTTATAGGAAATGTTGTTATAGAGGATGAATGTTATAGAGAGGTATGACTGTAATTTTATTCATTTTGGATGAATTCCGTACAATTTTGCATTAATTCCTTGGTTTTCCAAAGTGGTGTTTGATTGTGTACCAGTTCAAACTTTGTAATGTTTGTTCTGATTTGTGATATCTTAGGTTGCAAGTTGGGGTGCATACCTTTTCAAGAAGAATGTACTAACCATGTCCTTCGCACCCAGAGACTCGCATGAAGCTCAAGTTCAATTTGCTTTGGAAAGAGGTGTTCCAGCAGTTATTGGTGTGCTCGGAACCATAAAATTGCCATATCCATCTAGAGCTTTCGATATGGCTCATTGTTCACGTTGTTTGATTAATTGGGGTGCAAATGGTAAGTATCTGTTAGTTCTGGAGACTTTTGTTATTATGATTGCACTGTTTGTATTTATGGTGCCTGCCCACTTGCAAATGTAAATTTATAGCTCCTTCTCTTGCAATAGTTACCGAAATGCAGGATAACATCACTGGCTTAGTGCTCCTTCCATCCTCTATTTAGTATTAGCTTTATAAAAATTGTCGCCAATCTTGAGAAACCAAAATTGTCTTGTGTCCATAATATTCACCTTATTAATCAGTACACATCTTAATTTCTCATTTTGGTAATGGTGCCAAGTCGAACAAGCAAAATTTAATGTGGAGTATCTGCACCGGTATTCATATCTATATGATGTCATTTCAGTGGTTCTTTCGGATAGAGAAATGACTTCACTAATAAGATTGAGTTAGTACACAAATGCTGATTTGGTTTGTTCCTTAACAAATTCTACTTTCTTAATAGATGGACTGTACATGATGGAGGTTGACCGAGTGCTCAGACCAGGGGGTTACTGGGTACTTTCAGGTCCTCCAATCAACTGGCAGATTAATTATCAAGCGTGGCAACGTCCCAAAGCAGAGCTGGAGGAGGAACAGAGAAAGATTGAAGAAATGGCCGAACTTCTCTGCTGGGAAAAGAAGCATGAGAAAGGTGAGATTGCCATATGGAGAAAAAGAGTAAACAATGAATACTGCAGGGAACGAGATTCTCGTGTAACTCTATGTGAATCCTCGAATGCAGAAAATGTCTGGTAAATTCTTGCACCTCATAATCTACTATTTCATCAAATCCTCCAATTGTTAAATAGCCAAAGTGATGGAGATTGTCTTCTTTCTTCCTCCTTGTTCAGCCGATGCATATTAGACAATGTCTTGTGTACTTGCTTTAAATTCTAGTTACTGTCTTTGATTCACAAAGATATGCGGAGAATGATATGAAAAACAGCAAATTCTTTGTAACACTGAATTGCATAACATTTTGAATATCCGCCAACTATTTGAGGTTTACGTGGTCTCTGTGCGTTTAGTGATATATTTCGTCATTTGAATAAGTTGATTGCCTTCTAATTACTTGATATTGTACCAATATCCTCGGGCTTTAGGTATAAGAAGATGGAGGCATGTGTAACTCCTTATCCTGAGACAACTAATTCAGACGAAGTTGCTGGTGGGGAACTTAAGCCGTTTCCAGATAGACTTAATACCGTTCCTCCGAGAATAGCAAGTGGATCTGTCCCTGGATTATCTGTTGAGTCATTCAAGGAGGACAACAAGTTATGGAAAAAGCACGTGAATTCTTATAAGAGAGTTAATAAAATCCTCAATAGTGGGAGGTATCGAAATATAATGGATATGAATGCTGGACTTGGAAGTTTTGCTGCAGCACTTGAATCACCCAAGTTATGGGTCATGAATGTTCTGCCAACTATAGCTGAAAAAGACACGCTTGGAGTTGTATATGAACGAGGCTTGATTGGCATATACCACGACTGGTAAACTTTTGGAAACTATCTTTCTCTTTGGAATCTAGCATCATTCCCACCTATTCGTTTGTTCTCTTTTTGATGGTGGATTGTAGAAAGCGAACATGCCAAAAGCTTGATAACTCATTCAGGCTGTTAACTGAATTGCATATGAAAGATCATGCAAAGCTTAATATTTTTAATTCAATCAGGCTAGGAACTACTTAGTACTTACTTATCAATGTAAAGCTGGATTTCTTAAAGTAATATTAACTCATTTCTCATATGTTCGATTACATTGCTTTCCTCCAGTCAATTGTCACGCCATCAAATTTCCACTCAGTTTTACCACTCAGTAGTTAGTTGATGATTCTGAGTCCCTATATGACTGTTTAATTTGTTGTATCAGAGAATGCATCAATATTTCATTGCTCCTTTTCTAAAGTTAGGATAATGTTGGTAGCTTAAAGTTTGATTTTTAACATAGAGATTTATATCACATCTTGAGTTATGTGATTGCTAAAATTGCAAATTTATGCACTGACCCTTCACTTCCCCCTCAAATGATATGAATTTACTCTCTTTTCTGACGTTGAAGTTTCTTATTTTATCCTCTTTCCAACTTTCATTCAGGTGTGAAGCCTTCTCTACGTATCCTCGGACATATGACCTTATTCATGCAAATGGAGTTTTCAGATTATACAAAGACAAGTAAGTTCTATATACTTCTACTTAATTCATATATAGGAACTAGATCTGTTTCTTTCATTTAATTTCTAGTGACAATTGTCTTCCGGGGAGCCAAGGAGAAAATCATTAAGAAGGGAGATCATTTCCATATATTTTTGTTTCCTCTTAAAATTTGAATGCAAAGGGAGAAGATAATTAAGTAGACGTTTGGACATGAGTTTGGTAATATCTGAAAAACAACAGTATTTGAAGTTGAGTTGAAAAGGAGTATTTGGTAATTGAAGTTGTGTTTGGACATGCATTTCACTTGAAAAAATGTCATCCACTCTGTATCTGTTACTGCTAATAGTTTCAGCGCGGGAACAATAAAGAACTCAACCAATACGTGCTTCAGGTTAGATCGTGTTAAACTTGCTAATGATGTCATATGTCAATGCAGATGTAATGCTGAAGACATTCTACTAGAGATGGATAGGATTCTTAGACCAGAAGGTGCAGTTATATTGCGAGACAATGTAGATGTCCTCACCCAAGTGAAAAGAATCGCGACCAGTATGAGGTGGAACACGAAAATGGTGGATCATGAGGATGGTCCTCTGATTCCTGAAAAGGTTCTATTTACCGTAAAAAAATACTGGGTTGTAGGTGATAACAATTCAACCGTATCAGATTGAACAACATTGGCCAGGCAGTTTTTTTGGCAGATAATATCAGAGAAGTCAATGCTGCAGTATTTGGTTCACTGCCAGAGTTAATTTTATTCTTTTACCACTGGAGTTCAGAATTGATGAATGAAGCAGAAACTCTGACAATTGTCATGGTAACTATTTTTCATTTTCCATTTTTGGCGGTTGCAGAACAGAAATATTAGTAGGTTACTCATGGCTAGTTTTATCTTCTTACAAGGCCTCCTTTCTAACTTTGTTTATTATCATTAACATTATTGTTATTAATTCTTTAGTTCATTCACGGTTTGTACCATATTTTTTCCAGCGATTTTTATGTAATTCCAGCCAATTAAATTGAGTTTTTATGGTTATAGATCAAATTATCTCTTTTGATATTCTCCTCAATCTTAAAATCTTTGCGTATTCATCTTTCCTTTATTGAATATATGATACAAAGACTAGAAATGAACCAATGCAATTTTAGGGATAACAAAATGAAGAAGCACATGAGATTTAGTCAATCAAACCCTTACTGTGGTTGGCAAGAGGGAGAACCTTGATGAAACGGTAAAATTTAATGTCATGTGACTAGTACGTCACGGGATCGAGCCGTGGAAACAGTCTAAGGTTGCGTACAATAGATTCAATGTGATTTGGCTTTTCTTCCAACTTCATGCATGGCGCAAGGTGAGTGCACCAGCTGCTCTTTGTTAAACATTAGTGCAGAAAATTAATGAATAATCAGCTTGTGATCTTTACTTTGTAAGACAACTTGACATAAATCTAACATAACAGCCAAAAGAAAACACTAATGTACAATCAGCCTGTAATCCTGATACAACTAAAGAACAGCCAAATGATTGAATTATCTAAATCATGAAAGTAGTAGTTTAGTCTTAAAAAATGGAATTTCAAGCTATCAGAATTCATTATGATGTGAATGCTGGTGTCCTACTTTGGGGGCTCACTTGAATGAGTGGTGCAACTTTATTTTTGTTTTTCTGAGTTTTCTTTTGAGCCACTTCTTTATCTGCCGCCAATTCCTAGACCCCCTTAGCATTTATTACATATTTTACATGAATTCATATCCATACTTTCTTAAGGTCAAAAGATGGAAGATCTTATCATTAGTCAAAAACATCATCAGTACTGTAAAATCACTATTATTTGTCATGTGAGAACTGGAAAGAAGTGACAAGACTGTCAAAATATTATGCTTCTCCAAACATGTAGGATCCACCATCTTAAAGCTATACGAGTTACAACCCCATAGGCTCCAATAAAGAGCCAAGTTATATAGAGCTGCTTGTAAAGAAACCAAGTGAAAACCAACAGCTTCTCTCAAAGTCACTGAATCAGGATCTTGATCAGTAGCTTTCACAACATTTTTCCTAGCTAGCTACTTAGGTTATGAGCTTTCTAATCTTTGCTGTCTTTCATCTCTTGTTTGTTGGTAAACTGTTTTTTTTGTAGCTTTGTTCTGTCCGTTCCTGTCTCAAAGCTTGTCATAAAACTTTTATAAAGATATTAACCGACACAGCTTCTCCCAGCAGTTGTTGCTTCTGGATCAAAATTTCTTTAAAAACTTGATCAAACAAAAAGAACCTGAACCATTTTTTCTCCATGGAAGCCGATGATAATTCAACCAGCCTTCACGTAGCATCGTTTTCTTGTTACCTCAGCAACCCTGAAGATCAAAGCTTTATACACAAACTAGGAGGTTCTTATGAAGAGCCTTATCCTGCTGTTGTTGCACCAGTAAGAGCTACCAAGGCAGCTACTATTAAGCCATCCTCAAATAACACTCAAGATAACCTTGCCAATCTTCGTGTTGAGTCTTTCTCTTTTTATCTCAAGACTGAAGAACACAACTTCGCGTTTAAGACCTCAGGTGCGGCCCCTGTTAAAGATCCTACAATTGCATTTGTTTTTCCTCAACAGGCTTCGGTTGGTACTCAGAAACACCAAGAAAGAACCAAGTTGAAAGACGATGGGGAACTTAGCATATTTGGAGCTGACAAGTATTTTAACATGAAACTGGATTATGGAGCTGTCCCTACAACTGGGGTGAAACACGGGGGGCAGACGAACAAACGGATGGAGGATCTGCCCCACGTGAGACCCAGTTCCCGGACAGGAACTCCAAGCATTCGTTCAGAAGCAAGAAGTTTTAATAGCCAAAGTGCACTGTTACAAAATCTTCCAAGAAATAGAAAGCAGAACAAGACGACAGGAAGGAAATGTTTTGCCAGCTTTGGCTGCCAAGGACCTTGTTCGGGCAAAAAAACAGTCCATGTGGATAAAAGCTCGGAACGTGCGCCAGGCTCAAAGCATTCAGCAGGTCATTTTGCATTAAGTTCTGGAACGGCTTCTGTGAACGAGGAGTTGAGAGCAGTCAAAAAACACTCGAATGATCAAGATCCAATCATCGAAGAGCAAAGAAAATCGATAGAAGTGTTTGGCTCTAGCAAAATGAGAAAAGGAGACATAGCAGTGAATTTAGAAAGGAAACTCTCTATGTTAACTTGGGATGTCATTCCTAAAGCAGCACAAAACGTCCCTACTACAACCATCGGAAGCAGCACAGTTTGTGATGACATGGCCAGTGATGCTAGCTCTGATTTATTCGAAATTGGGAATATATCCAGCTGTGGATATGGACACATGAATTCACAAACTAATGATTATGTGCCTGCAGGCTGCATGTCTCCAACAACAACTCAGTATGCACCAAGTGAGGCCTGTATTGAGAGGAGTGTTATCACAGCAAGTGATGCTGATTACTCATCAGTTATCTCAGATTATGATGCAAAGAGAATTAGCATTAAGGGTGATGCTAAAAACACCAAAACCAAGAATGAAGTGGGAAAAGAAGTTCAAAAAACCCGTCCAGGCGGGCTTTTAGGTTGCAAGAGCCACAAAGCAGTAAGTGTGGTTGAAACTGTATACAAGACTAGTGAGAAGACAAAGCATCACCAGCGCGGTTAATTGTTTCCGAGATGATTGATTACTCCCTAATTAGTATTGCGGTTCATTTTCCAGTAAAGTATTTTCATGTTGAATAAGAGTACTGAAATAAATGGTTCAGGTTGATATTTTAGGAGTTTGTACTTTGTAATATCTTAGTAATGAATTGGTATTTTCTTGTCTCTCTAGTGAAGTAATTAGTTTGATTATTTTAGCTAATTTGTCTTCCACTTAACTACTTATCTTGTTATTACAAAGCTTGGTATTTCTATCTTTTTTGCCAAGAAAAGACACAGCAGCCTCAAGACATGAAAGTAAAGAAGTTTTTCAGTGAGAGGCAATAAAGCCCCAGTTTAGAGTATAAAGGTTTTAAAAATTGTCACTGAGGCCACCCTTGTCTAAAGGAAAAAGGTATCTTGGTTATTTATGTTTTCCTTTCTTTGTGTTTTCACCTGATATTATAGTTGGGTTCATCCTATTTGAGCATCTAATGGAAAGTAAAGCTACTTTTTCTAGACAGGATTGCTTGCTTACCAGCCGTGGGGGAGCCACCTTTGTTCAAGAGACGCCTATTGATACCTTTTCGCTGGAAAATTACATTATGATATAGATAATTTTTTTTATGTATATGTACAATAAGTTAAATGCCCTTCTTTATATTTTGATTTCTGAAAATACTAGCTCCACCACTGCTTACGAGTCAATAAATCCAAATCCTTTAGTTGGCATGCACCAATGTAAAACACTAGGAGGCTCAAGGACCTACCTAAACAGAATCTTGCTTCAAATTGAGATACACCTTTGGACTTTTAACTGATGCCACCAAAGGATCATTGCTTTCTCTTTATTCCATTGGCAAACTTTTGATCTGTAGGTTTGAGACTTTGCAATTCTGTACTTGTCTCAGTGACCTACGTCAAAGAACTGGACAAAGTTGGTTGGGCACGTGCAGCCATGCAACTTAGAGTAACCAATAGTGTCCACTTGTACTAAGTGGCAACGCCAATATTTTTACTAAAGAGAAATATATATTGTATATACATAAATTAATAAAAGATAATTTTGACTTTATATATATAGTGCAATTTTTCCACGGAAGGACTTGCGTCTCCTTAGTTCCGCCCCTGCCTGTGCTATATAATATGTAGCACATGCATGGGAGGTAGCACGTATTCAATAGAATAGTCAAAATGCACCCAAGTTGGTCCGACCACTTCCACTATAAAAAAGAAAAAGAATATGTAGCAAGTGCACTTAGCAAGTCCATCTAACTATTTGTCCCTGAATTTTGTGTTCAGTAAAGATAAATATGCAAGACAATCCCATTATGCTCCTAGCTAAGTATTGGTTCTAGTAGTTGGATAAAAAGGAGAAAAAAACGATTAAATAAGAAGTGTCAAACAAGTATTGAATGTCGCACCGCATAGATTATGAAGTAGTGAAAGTGGAAACAGATTAGTTAATCACAGTGAAACTTATGAATGAAGAGGACGTGCAACATAATCCGCTTAGACCTGTTTTATTGAAGATTATATATATTTGTGAAGGCCAACACTTAGACATGTCTGGAGATTTTTCTAGATAATATAAAAGGACACAATTATGAAGGCTTAGATATTCTCGAGTAGTGCACTTAAGAAAATTCTTTTTTTTCTCCTAGCAAACTTAAGCTGTTTTGTTTGTAAACCATCTAAAGATCTTTATTTATTTTTCTTTCCGCTGGGATAAAAAAGAAAAGAAAGGCTGATTCAAGCAATAGACATAATTAGACAAAACAAGTACAAAGGATTAGCGTTGACGAACCATCTTGAGACATTAAACTAAAAGTTGAGAGTTTCAGTTGTCCTATTTGAAAACACAATTCCATAGATTCTCGACAGGAGCCACGTGTTCAATCAGTTAACGAACCAAACTGTTGAAGCAGATGAGTTATGATGTAATTAGGGGTATTAAGGGGAACTTTTGAGTAGAATTGAATATTATAGAATGTTTTTTAATAATTAGCAAGATGAAAAGGGATAACAAAACCACATGACCCTCATGCGGCCTAAATGTACTTGAAAGCTAGCTAGTTGGGTACCAACATTTAATTTTGTACCCATCCAACAACTAAGATAGGGTTGTCTAAATCCTCTTCTCTCACTTTCACCAAGCAATCCTCTAGGCTAAAAATCTGGTGAGCAAAAAAGCAAAAAAGAAGATACCTATGTTGGATGTGCGAACTAAATTCTACATTGGGTGGATAAGAAAAAAGAAATTACAAATAAAGGGTTGAAATACCCTTAATGATGTAGTTTTTTCTCGGAAAAACCATGCGAGCTTGGTCGAAAATAATCAGTAGCATGCTATGTTATTATTAAGAATGGTTTTAGGTTAGCTTAACCCAATAAATTGGTATTAGATTCAATTACGCTCGATGATGACTATGGAGATGGCGCAAAATAACTATTGTTGTACTTCATCCGTCCCAATTTATATGAAGGTATTTGACTGGATGCGAGTTTAAGAATGAAAATAAGACTTTTGAAACTTGTGGTTCGAAATAAATTATAGATATTTGTGTAGATATAAATCTATCTCATTAAGGGTAAAATGAGAAGTTTAAAATAGAATTGCTACTAAATACATAAAGTTGTCATCATTTTTCTTGAGACTACTTAAAAAGAAAAAAGTATCACATAAATTGAGACAGAGGGAGTAAGACTTGTTGGGGGTGTGGGGGGAGAGAATAAGTAAATATAGGTCGTCAATGTAACTGCATATTCGAAAGAAACTTAATTACTTAATCTGGAGGTTTGGGTGTTGTCTGTTTCTAACATGGATATAAGCTAACTATTATTCATGACGGGGAAGGTAACTAGCGTATGGAGCCACGTGGTTATTTGTCAACAAAGTTATAAAGAAGATAGCGAAAGCGCTAGGCCGTAATTGCATGAAGAAGATATCAAACTAAACATTCAATCCCAAAAGAATGTCTCGATTTTTTTCTGCAACTACTGGATGTACGTGGAATTTGCTCTATAGGTGTCAACTAGTGTATATCATTGATGAAAATCTGGCCAATAGTACTATACACACCTGTGACGGTTAAGGCTATGGTGCAGAAGCAGAAACGGATCCATAATTTGAAATTTATAAGTTTTTATAACGATCTCAAATTAATATCCAATAATAACTAGGTTTATCGTCAGATATTTTTTAAATTTGTAATACATATACGATTGTCGGGACAAAAATTACTAGATTGATGAGAACTCACATGTAACCGGGTAGATCTGCCCTGAGTGTCGATTATATCTGGCAGTGAGGTTTGAGGATGGAAATTGTTTCAACTCGTATGGGTAGCATTAATGAATTTGTAGGCCTAGTTACGGGAATGTTTTGTACAAATGGACCACTAGAAGTTGGATAGGTTTGAGGATGGAAATTGTTTCAACTCGTATGGGTAGCATTAATGAATTTGTAGGCCTAGTTATGGGAATGTTTTGTACAAATGGACCACTAGAAGTTGGATATCAGTTTCGTAGTTAAGGTTTGAGGATGACGAAGTACTAGTTGAATTTGCCATTCACTGTTTTACCTTTTCATATTAATTATAGTTTATCTGTGTAAAGAATGTATTTTGAGCTTAACTCAACCTCTTGTGCCTAACTCTAAACCCAAAAGCTAGCTTGTAGTTGATGATTGTCCAAGTCCATATAAGGAGTCCATGTTTCCATTCCATATCCGATGTGGGACTTTTAAAACTCCCCGCACGCATGGACCTTGTTAACTGGAGCATGAATAATATAATTTGGGGGGTCTAACATCGGTGAACAAAGAATTTGAATGGGTCTGGCTCTGATACCATGTAAAGAATGGATCTTGGACCTAACTCAACCCCAAAAGCTAGCTTATAGGGTGAGAATTGTCCAAGTTCATATAAGGAATCCATGTTCTCATTTCATATTCGATGTAGGACTCTTAACAATCTGTATCAAAAGTATAACATTTTTTTACACTATCTTAGAACAGCTACCAACAATCGCATCAACTCAATCTCTGTAGTAAGTTTAATTTGGTAAGCTATAAGTAACTAGTTAAAATACACTTACTAATAGTATAAACAAAAGAGCACTTCTTGAATATTCATTCAGTTGTCATGAGAGACAATAAACGTTATACGTAGTTCATCTCCATCAATAAAGATAATCATCCATGCCATTAAAGGATAAAAGATAGAGAACGAGAAGGATCTTAATATTATTCTTTCTTGAAGGCGATGCATTTTCAGTCCTATTTGTAAGAATGTATTAATCTCCCTTGAGAGTTTTTCTCATTAATACAAATATATATAGTATGTACAATGTTGAATCCTAATTGAATAAGGATCCTATTTTTACCATAATTAGACACTACTATTAATTACAAAATATATGGTGAATATATTGTAATATTCACTAATACACCCCCTCAGTCGGAGCATGAGGAGGTCGGACGCTGATATTGGATCTGAAGTCGATGAACAGCTGCCGAGGAAGCCCATTTGTGAAAATATATGCATATTGATACAAAGAAGGTACATGCAACACCTTAACATGACCTATAACAACCTTCCCATGAACAAAATGCATATCCATCTCAATGTGCTTGGTTATCTGATGCTGAACCAGGTTATGAGATAAGTATACCGCAGATATGTTATCACAGTAAACCATAGAAGCCTTACGTAAGGGACACTGAAGCTCTAGGAGGAGGTTTCGGAGCCAACAGATCTCAGTTACAACGTTTGCAACGCCTCTATACTCTGCTTCTACACTCGATCGGGAGAGTGTGGCTTGCCTCTTAGCAGACCACGAGATAAGATTGCCACCTAAGAACACACAGTAGCGGGATGTGGAATGCCGCGTGTCTGGATAGCCTGCCCAATCGACGTCCTTGTATGATATCAGTCTGGTCGGTGCAGAGCGGTAGAGATGTAATCCATAATTAAGAGTGTCATTAACGTATCGAATAATGCGTTTAAGAGTTGTAAAGTGAGGCTCCCTGGGGCATGCATGAATAAGCAACACATGTTGAACAACATATGCAATGTCAGGCCTGGTGAATGTAAGTTACTGAAGTGCACCTGTAAGACTCCTATAGAGAGTGGGGTCGGACACCGAATCACCATCAGCAGCACTGAGTTTCGACTTAGAGTCGACCGGAGTAGGTATGATTTTGCAATTCGCCATTTTAGTCATGTATATAATTTCTTCCACATACTTACGCTGGAATAGGAACATGTTGTCTGCAGATCTAGTCACAGAAATCCCCAAGAAGTAACTCAGCTTCCCTAATTCAGTCATAGCGAATTTGGATTTAAGCAGCCGAATGATCTCATTTTTCAACACATCAGAAGAGGCAGTCAGAACAATATCATCCACATATAATAACAAGTATGCAATATCACTACCTCGATGAAAAATGAATAATGAATAATGAATGGTCACATTTGCTGCATATGAACCCAATCTACATAATGTAAGTAGCGAAACGCTCATACCAAGCCCGAGGGGCCTGTTTCAAACCATATATGGACTTATAGAGACGACATACATGATGAGGATCCCCTGGATATACAAAGCCTGGCGGTTGGTGCATGTAAACTATTTCTTTCAAATCCACATGTAAGAACATATTTTTTACATCAAGCTGATGAATCAGCTAGTTCTTACCCATAGATATGCTCAGAACAGTGCGAATAGTAGTCGGTTTGACCACCAGACTGAAAGTCTCACTATAATCAATACCTCCTACTGCCCTGTGCCATTTGCCATAAGTCTGACCTTGTGGCGTTCAAGATCACCATTATCTCTAAACTTATGACGAAAGAGCCACATACAACGAATCACATTCACCCCCTCTGGCCGCTGAAAAAGATCCCACGTGCGTTAAGTGGTAAGCGCATCAAACTCTTAACGCATGGCCGCATTCAATTCGGGTCAATTTTTGCTAGTTTTGGGTTTTTAGGTATTGGTGATATGGATTATGTGGATAGGTTAAAGTGGACTTTGGGTTTGAAAATCCCCTGTTTGGCACGAGTTTCCATTTGGTATGTGGGTACGGGGGCGGGGCAGTGGGTCTCGGGTCGTGGGTAGGGAGGGGTTTGACGGGATTTAGTAGTGTGGTGTGGGCTGGGTAGTGGGTGGCTGGATATTTCTGGGGAATGGGGTCAAAGGGCGGGGTGGCGGTTTGTGTAGTGTGGTGGTAGTGGCACTGGTTGGGCAGTGGGTTGTTTCGAGATGTTGCGGGATCAGAGGTGGGGAAGCGGTAATTTACAGGACGAGGTGAGTGTGCCGGGGGGGCAGCAGACAGTGGGTTTCGTAGTGCATATTGGACTAGAGGTGAGGTGTCTGAATCATCAAAAAGTCTTTAATCAAGGACTCTAAATTTTTGGATGTTGTCAAATGGGAAAATGTACTCAACAAATATGACGTGGCGTGAGACTATGATTTTATCTGTGGATAACTCATAGCACAAGTACCCCTTATGGTTCTAGGGAAAACCTAAGAAGGCACACAGAGTGGAGCAAGGTGCTAATTTATGAGAGATCGTGGAAGTCAGATTTGGGTAATAAAGATAACAGAAAATTTGAAGGTGATCATAGGTAGGGACCATATCGAAGGTGTCCTATTTTGAATCGCACGGGTAGGTAAGATGTTAAGAATGTGTTCTATCATTTTTAATGCATATACCCAAAAGGTAGGGGGAGAGACGCATGAAAAAGAAAGGTACAAATCATATTATTAATGGTGCGGAGAATTCTTTTGGCTTTACCATTTTGAGGGGAGGTATAGGGGCAGGAGAAACGAAAAATCATGCCATTAGCCGCACAAAAATTATGAAAAAGGGAGTTATTGAACTCACCACTATTATCACGTTGAAATGCTTTGATGTCTTTTTCAAATTGCGTTTTAACCAATGTAAGAAATTCAAGGAAATTGGAGAACACTTGAGACTTGAGTTTAAGAGGATAGACCCAAAGAAAGTGAGAGAAGTCATCCAAAAATACCAAATAATATTTATGGCCTAGGTTGCTAGTTATAAGGGATGTCCATAAATCCTCATGAATAATATCAAAGGGAGAGAAAGTAATACTCAGAGAAGACGTAAATGGAAGTCTAACATGTTTCTCTAGATGACAAGAGAAGCAACTATGAGAAAGTTTCCCTTTATTACATTGGATTAAATTTCGGTTTCTAAGGGAATAAAAAACATGACAAAGTCTACTATGCCACTTGGAGGAGGAGACGACAGCTAGAGATGTGGGAGGATTGACACTGGCAGTGGACGTGGATAGGAAAGGATAGAGGTCCCCCTCACTATTGCATCTAATAAGAAGTTTTCCAGTACGTAGGCCCGTTACAGAAAAACCAAATGGGTCAAAATTAATGGATACAGAATTATCGGTGGCAAATTTTCTAACAAAGATTAGGTTCTTAATAATATTAGGGGCATATATGACATTTTTAAGGGAGAATTGGGGATGCGGTGGTGGGGTTAGTATGTGGCCAAACCCTTGTATTGGAATTCGATGACCATTTCCGACCATAATAGATTGAGGAGTATTTAAATTGCGCAGTTGAGAAAGATTATCAGAATTGTTGGTGAGGTGAGACGTGAAGCATGTATCCATATACCACGCATCAGCGGGCCGCTGCAATTTTAAAGAACCGAAAGTAAGGCCCAAATCCATTAGATTGAGGCTGGACGACTGCTACTGGACCGCTGTGTAGTGGGCCTGATGGCTTGGGCCTGCCTAGCGAGCCATTGGATGGGCTGCCAGGATACCGGGCCTCGGTTTAGCCCATTGAGAGTGTTGTTTTTGGGCCATTAGAGTGCTGCTGGAAGGGCAGTCCCAGTTCGAATTAGTCCACTGTTGCTGGAATGTTACCGGAACGCAGCTAGGCTGTTGTTGGGCCACTGGAGTGTTGTTGGAAGGGCATGCCCAGTTCGAATTGGCCCACTGTTGCTGGACTGCTGCTGGGCCAGTTGTGAACTAGACGTACTGTTGGCCCAATTTCCACGAGGAGGATTTTTAACGTCGGGAGTTGAGGAAGCGGGAGAATCCATGAGGATTACCATAAATTTGTGGAAGAATATCGATTGAGAAGCTGTTGTATAGCAGCTGTATACCGGGCTGCTTATGTGATAAATGTATTGGGCGGTGTATATTGCATGTATACTTGATGTATACGGGCTATAAAACAGGGAATATAGGAGCTGGGTACTGCGTACATCGTTGTATATCAATGGTATACAGATTGTATATCACGAAGGAGTAGTGGTATACTGCTGTTTATCCGCCGGAAGAGGGAGGGGGGGGGGGGGGAGGGGTACGACGACGAAAGTAGGATTTAGGGTAGGGAGGGATTTTTGGCTCTTGATACCATGTAAGAATGTATTAATCTCACTTGGAGAGTCTTTCTCATTAATACAAATATATATAGTGTGTACAATGTTGAATCCTAATTGAATAAGGATCCTATATTTACCATAATTATACACTACTATTAATTACAAAATATATGGTGAATATATTGTAATATTCACTAATACACCTAGAATGACTATGCATAGATCACCTCTATTTGTGTGGTCCGTTCTAGTGACATCATTCCCACTTTTATTATCACTTCCGGTACTGGCAGGGGCAATTACCATGTTATTAACCGATCGAAACTTTAATACAACCTTTTCTGATCCCGCTGGAGGGGAGGTCATATTATACCAGCATCTCTTTTGGTGGAGGACCCTCTGATCTATCAATGGAAAGATCTCCATGTGTGGCGTGATCTTGATTCAAAAAAGAAGTATTATTCCAAAATAGAAAGGTTAGGGGGCTGAGAAGCTCTTGCTTGCTGCTTGTTGTCTACTTCGCAAGCCTTCACTGCCCCGTTCTGTAACTTCCCTTCTTTTGTCTGTCCACGAGGCTGTAAAAATAGAGACGAAGCGAATGGGCGTTGTGCCGTGGGTCAGTTTCGGGGTGGGGAGTGAAGAGAGACCAAAAGAATGATTCATTCGGATCGACGAGCTTTTTCAGCCCAAAAACGAAGAATCAATGGAATATCTGTCTATCTATGAACATCTATTCTATCTGTATATATAGGGGATCAACATCAAAAGGGACCTTAACTTTGGGCCTTAATTTCCTTGGCCAGTCCATTCGTTCCAGTAACAAGAAGCGTAAGTCCAAATGGAAAGATTGTTGGGCCAAACACCTATTAGTCTGCTTACCTGAAATGATTGGTTGTTTCTATTTTAACCAATTAAGTTTTCTTGTTATCTTATTCACAAAAAAGAACGTACACGAAGAAGCAAGGATTCCTAAACTTTTACGTATACTTAAGGAAGGTAAACATCTCTAAGTTTGAGAAGGTAAAAAGAGCTTTAGCTTGGTGGAGGAAAGAAATATGAGTTTCTCACATTTTAAAAAAACATGAAAATTCGATGAAACAATGTGAAAAATAGATAACACATAGTAAATCATAAATTTGGTTATGATATAACATATTTATATTCTTCTCAATCCATTAACTATCTGAAATTTATTTATTCAATTAATTTAAGTTCGGATCGCATAGACCTTAGATGTTATTGGAGTAAACAATCGTCAAGAAAATAATCTTTAGATTTGAATAAGGAATTTGTTTAGAACTTTCATAATGAAAAAATATACGGATTTGTCGTTAAGTATTTGATGAAATAGAATTCCTTTGTGCATCTTTTTTCCACTAACAGGTAATGAGACGAATTCTAAATCTCGTGATTAAAACTTTTGTCAAGGCCATCAATTTAATTTCTCCCAAATAGTAAATACGTCATTTTGTGAGTTAATAGCAGTATTTTATTACTATAATAATAATGCCACCTATGTAACACATCACACGTGTCAAAGTCAAAGCTAATGGCAAAAATGACAAATACATACGTGTCATTATGAAAACCCCTAAAACCTTAATATCTAGTGTCTCAAACAGGACAGGTTATAGTTTAGGGTTTAACCAGAATCAAGAAAAAGCAGTTAACTGAATCAGCTCTGTTCCTCAGCTGCTGCGTGTTTATTATTATTATTATTATTAAAGAGAAGGCCAAAAAATAATAATAATGGGAGCTGACAGGGAAGAAGCAGAAAGTGGAAGAGGAAAACAACATAGATGAAAAACTCCCTTTTTTCAGTTGAAAAATTGCAAGAAATACAAGATGAGCTTGAGAAGGTAAATTCTCGATATTCAATTATTCATTCACTTCATTTGGGCCCTTTCCATTCCATTACTTGGTAATCTTTTATGAGTATTTTCTAAAACTAGAAATTCCTTAAAGATTCAATTTTTATGGTAGAGAAAGCAAGAATTTTCTTAAAGATTCAATTTTTATTGTAGAGAAAACTAGAAGTTCCTTAAAGAAAAGATTCAATTTTCAACAACAACATACCTAGTATATTCTCATAAGGGGTCTGAGAAAAGATTCAATTTTATTGCAGAGAATTAGGTAGTGGCTAAGTTTAGTTAATTCCCGCTAGGTACTATAAGCATAATGACCACCAGATCATGAATATCTTGTTCAGATTGTGTCTACTGATATTAGGAATATCATCATATAGATATGTAATATCTGTACAGATTTAACTTTTCATACTTAGAGATAGGAGATATTTAGGAATGATCATATCACATCTACAAGGATGTTACAGCTAGAAATATATGATATTCAGGGATAGGAATAGCAAATTTTTATGGATGTAAAATCAACATTCTTTCTATTTAATGGTAGAACTCTCAAATCTGAGCGACTCATTCAGCACATTGACATGGTATTAGAGCCATCTTTTCACTATTGAGTCTTAGTTCTTTCATCTGTGATTTTTTCCAGATTTTTTTGAAAGTCTTTGTTCTCTTCACTCTTCATCAAGCGTTAGTCCTACACATCTAAAGCTTTTGGTCTTGGTCATTCTAGTTATTTTCTTAGATCATTGTGTTTATGGTGTTCTTAGCTAGTTAAGAACATGACGTCACATCAGTTTGAATCCTTCAATGTTCGTTTTACTAGAAAAAATTATTCTGCCTGGGAATTTCAATTTCAATTATTTGTCACCGGAAAAGAATTATGGGGCCATATTGATGGAAGTGATCCTGCTCCTACTGATCCTACAAAGTTAGGTCAATGGAAGGTTAAAGATGCTCGGGTGATGACATAGATTTTAGGGTCAATTGATCCTCTGATAGTTCTTAATCTCAGGCCGTACAAGACTGCTAAGGCCATGTGGGATTATTTACAAAAGGTTTACAACCAAGACAATGCCGCAAGACGGTTTTCGTTAGAACATGAAATTGCTAATTACTCTCAAGGAGATCTCTCTGTTCAGGATTATTTTTCTGGATTTCAGAACTTATGGGCTGAATAGACTGATATTATATATGCCAAAATACCTGTCGAATCTCTCTCTGTAATTTAGGCAGTTCATGAGCAGTGCAAGCGAGACCAATTTTTGATGAAATTACGATCTGAGTTTGAGAGTGTTCGCTCTAACTTGATGAATCGTGAACCGTCTTCCTCCTTGGATGTTTGTTTTAGGGAATTACTTCGTGAAGAGCAGCGTCTTGTCACACAAAACGCTTTCAAACAAGAAAATATTGTCACTGTTGCATTTGCTCCTCAAGGAAAAGGAAAGGCCAGAGATATGACTAGAACTCAATGCTATAGTTTGAAGGAATATGGTCATATTGCTAGCAATTGTGGCAAGAAGTTCTGTAATTATTGTAAACAACAAGGACACATGATCAAAGAGTGTCCCACGCGCCCTCAAAACCGTAGGGTCAATGCTTTTCAAGCTGGGATAAAAGATTTCACTACTGATAACTCATCTTCAGTAGGCCAAGTTCTTACTCCTGAAATGGTACAACAAATGATCGTGTCAGCCTTTTCAGCTTTCGGGCTACAAGGTAATGATATTACATCTAATTCTTGGCTTGTTGATTCTGGTGCTTCCAATCATATGACCAACGCAACTAGTATGCTAAAAAATGTTCGTGAGTATCAAGGTCCATCACAAATTCAGGTTGCCAATAGTAGTAGTTTATCCATTACCAAGGTTGGGGATATTACTCAAACTTTCAAAAATGTTTTTGTATCACCTAAGCTCTCCACTAGTCTTATTTCAGTTGGTCAATTGGTGGATAACAATTGTGATGTGAATTTTTCTCTTTATGGTTGACTTGTGCAGGATCAGGTGATGGGGGCAATAATCGCAAAGGGGCCTAAAGTTGGAAGATTATTTCCTATACACTTTTTCATTCCCCGTGTTCTTTCTTTTGCTTGTTCGTCTACAACTAGTAAGACTGAGGTTTGACATAAACGTTTAGGACATCTAAATTCTACTGTGTTGTCTCATTTATCAAATTCCGATTTATTAGGAAATAAAAATAAATTTTCAGTTGCTTCCTTTGATTGTTCTACTTGTAAATTAGGAAAAAGTAAAACTCTTCCTTTTCCTAATATTGGTAGTCGTGTTGCAAAATGTTTTGATGTCATTCATAGTGATGTTTGGGGTATTTCACCAGTTATTTCTCATGCTCATTTCAAGTACTTTGTGACATTCATTGATGATTATAGTCGGTTTACATGGGTGTATTTTATCTATTCCAAATCTGAAATATTTTTCATATTCAAGACATTTTTGGTTGTGGCTTACATTGAGACTCAATTTTCTACTTGTATCAAAAAAATTAAGATCTGATTATGGTAGAGAATATATGTCTCATGAATTCAATAATATTTTGCTTGAGAAAGGAATCGTCTCGCAACGTTCATGCCCATATACATCACAACAAAATGGGGTTACTGACCGTAAAAATTGTCATCTTTTAGATGTCACTCATACTTTATTGATTGAGTCCTCTGTCCCATCTAAATACCGGGTAGAAGCTTTGTCTATTGCTGTCTATTTAATTAATAGACCTCCTTTTAAAGGGTTAAATCTTGAGTCTCCATAATATCGTCTTTATCACCAAAATTCAAGCTAACATAATTTTCTTACTTTTGGTTGTGTTTGTTTTGTGCATCTGCCTCCTTCTCAACGCAATAAACTTTCAACTCAATCTACTAAATGTGCTTTTATGGGTTATAGTACTTCGCAAGAAGGTTTTATTTGTTATGATCCAACTTCTAACAAATTTCGTGTTTTTTCCTATTTTTGAGGATTAGTCATCTTCTTCTGAGAGGTTCAAACCTGGATTTGGGTATGAATGACGTCGGCCAACTTTACCCCATCTCGAAATTGATCCGCCACCTGAGACTGCTCCACGCTCCTCTTGAGCCCACTCGACGATCTACCAGAGTATCTCGTACTCCTAATTGGTATGGTTTTTCTTCTACTTTATCCACCATTTCTATACCAACTCATTGCTCACAAGCTTCCAAGCATGAATGTTGACAGAAAGCAATGGAGGAAGAACTTTTGGCTTTTAAAGAAAATGACACATGGGACATTGTTTCATGTCCTTCAAATGTCCGCCCAATTGGATGTAAATGGGTCTATTTTGTTAAACTTCATTCTGATGGAACTCTTGATCGGTATAAAGCTCGATTGGTTGCCCTTGGTAATAGACAAGAGTATGGTGTGAACTATGAGGAGACGTTTGCACCAGTAGCAAAAATGACTACGGTGCGAACTATTATTGCCATTGCTGCTTCACAAAACTGGCCTCTTCATCAAATGGATGTGAAAAATGCTTTTCTCCATGGTGATCTCAAAGAAGATATTTATATGAAACCTCCACCTGGTCTGTTCTCATCACCTACATCAGATGTATGCAAGTTGAAGCGGTCTTTGTATAGATTAAAACAAGCTCCCGGAGCTTGGTTTGACAAGTTTTGGTCTACTTTGCTTCAATTCTCTTTTGAGCAGAGCAAATATGACTCATCTTTGTTTCTTCGTAAAACATCTACAGGTTGTGTTCTTCTTTTGGTATATGTAGATGACATTATTATTACAGGAATTGATTCTTCATTAATCATTAGCCTTTAGCCTCCAGCAGCAGCTTAAGGATTCTTTTCATATGAAAGATCATGGTACTCTTACATACTTTTTGGGGTTGGAAGTTCATTATGATTCTTTAGGTGTATTCTTAAACCAGCACAAATATACTCAGGATTTGATTGTTTTGGTTGGTCTTCAAGAATCTTCCTTTGTAGATACTCCATTGAAATGGAATGTAAAGTATCGGTATGAGGAAGGAGATCTTCTTCCTGATCCAACATTATTTCGGTAATTAGTTGGGAGCCTAAATTATCTTACTATTACTCGGCCTGATATCTCTTTTGCAGTTCAACAAGTGAGTCAATTTATACAGGCTCCCCGTCATCTACATTTGGTGGTTGTTCGTCGCATCATTCGATATCTCTTGGGCACATCTACTCGTGGATTATTCTTTCCTAGTGGTTCTCCAATTTGGCTTGATGCATTTAGTGATTCTAATTGGGCTGGATGTCCTGATACTCGCCACTCCGTCACAGGTTGGTGCATGTTTCTTGGGGATTCCTTGATAACTTGGAAGAGCAAGAAGCAAGCTCGCGTTTTAAAATCTTCAACAGAGTCTGAATATCGAGCCATGTTGCTGCTTGCTCCGAGATTGTGTGGCTTCGGGGTCTACTTGCAGAGATTGGATTTCCTCAATCTACTCCTACTCCTCTCCACGCCGACAACACAAGCGTCATTCGGATTGCCATAAACCCGGTTTATCATGAAAGGACCAAACACATCGAGGTGGACTGCCAATATATCGGAAAGTTATAAATAAGGGAGTCATTACTCTTCCACATGTGTCTAGTGATCTTCAGATAGCTGATGTGTTCACAAAATCCATGACACATCAACATCATCAGTTTCTACTAGGCAAATTGATGCTTCTTGATTCACCGACATCAATTTGAGGGGATGTAAGCATAATGACCACCAGATCATGAATATATGTTCAGATTGTGTCTACTGATATTAGGAATATCATCATATAAATATGTAATAGATGTACATATTTAGCTTTCCATACTTAGAGATAGGAGATATTTAGGAATGATCATATCACATCTACAAGGATGTTACAGCTAGAAATAGATGATACTCAGGGATAGGAATAGCAAATTTTTATGGATGTAAAATTAGCATTCTTTCTATTTAATGGTAGAACTCTCAAATCTGAGAGACACTCATTCAGCACATTGACAGTTGTACTTCGTTGAACTGTTAATTTCAATGCAGAGCAGGTTGTCCGAATGGAAAGTCTCTCTTTTTTTCTTATTTTTCGGTTGGGGGGGGGAGTCTTGAATTTGTGCTGTTGATAAAATGGGCCAGAATACAGCTGATGGATATAGAAGGTCCATGTAGCTGACCCTTTTTTTGGGACTGTGACATAGTTGGTCGAATGATCGGTTGTCTTTAATTTAATTTGTTGCATCTTTCCACTCCTTAATTTCCCTTTTTTCCATTGTTAAGACTGAGTAAGCTATTAATGCGTCGAACATCCTCGTATGTGTTCTAAAATTTCTTTGAATGTTGTCTGGTTTGTCTATGATTGTGACCTGAGAATTTTTGGAAGAACACGTTATGGTTCCTTGTATTTAGTATGGATATAAACTGGTGCTTTTATTAAACTATATGGTGAAACTTAAAAGGCTGAATTAATAATGAGAGCAATCTTCTTTATATGCTTTTATTTCATCGTACCTCCGAATGACCCTCCACCAATAAGTGAGCTCGTTAGGGAGATAATTGTGCTTTAAGCTAGCAAGGCCAAGCAACACATTTCATTGAATGAACTAAGTGGTACTTGTTGGAAATTTGCCTTTGGCGGGGAGATGCGTCCACCCATCTTTAATGAATTAAACACTAGTGTTCCGCATGTTGGAGGCTTTGTCTCTTCACACATGCATAATCTACTAAGTGAGTAGATGACCGTAGGGCCAAGAATCGTCAAATTTCGTTGAGAAATGAAAAAGATATTGGTCCACGAAGTAAGGTGTTTGAGGCATGGAAATATGGTGTGGGACAAATCTACCACATCGGTGGGAATAGGAAGAATTGCTCTCTATATAAGTCTCTAATGTGGTAAAGGATTTGGGACCCCAAGGGGTATCCCATGTGTTTAAAGGAGGGAGGACTTAGATGTGCTTGGGTTCAAGGCTAAGCCCACGCGCGCCGCCGCCGGTCCGAGCTCGGGCCTCGGGCCACGGGCTGTGGGCCTGCGGGCCACGGGCCGTGGGCTGTGGGGACTTTCTGATATTATCTTTTTGGACTCCAATTGCTTAATATTTACAGTTTGGTCCCTAAAGTTTCTGGAAAGTTGATTTTGGGGTGACGGAAGGCTTTCACGGAAGGCGAACGCCTTCCGTTGGACTGTTTTTTGGAGCATTAACCAGCCATTACTTGATTGATTAACTCCTCCTTAAACATCCTCCTTCAATGGCCATGAACAAACTCACTTATAGCCTTTAACATGCCACACTAATGGCCTTAAACCAGCCATTAACAGCCCTCCTAATGACTATTTACAGCAGTGTTTTGGGCAGTTGAACAACCCTCTTGTGATGCTATATATTGAGCTATTTTGGTTCAATTGTGGAGACACATGCAGTGGCAGAAAATAGCACAAACAGACACGAAAAATCACTGCAAAACAGTGACGAAAACTGTTGACAAAAATAGTGAGCAAACCCCTCACATATACACAAGATATACACAACAGAGACACTATATACACAGAGACAAAATAGAAGAGAAAACAGAAACTCTTCCTTCCCTTTCCATATCTTCAGCAAGTCGATTCATATTTGTTTTCTTCGTCAGGCTCAACCTATTGGCTTTGTAGCGTTGAGATTAAAGTGTTGTATCTTGTTAGACTATTGCCCGCTAACGTAAAAGCATATATACGGGGCAATCTTGTCTTAAGGACAGAGGGCAATCACTCGACTCAACACACAACGTTGTAACCATTCAGATTTAGTTGTTTCTTGCTTTTTCAGGTTATCAAAATTCAAGACACAATAAGCTTGCGGCAGTTTTGAAGATTGGCCTATTTGTTCAACAAGATTCAATTTTTGAATATTGAATATTTGTTTATCCTTTCGAACACTTGTAATAGTTATTTTCTTCCCATACTGCTTTATAATGTACAATAGAGTACCAACAATTTAAGACAAGATTGTATTGTAAGAGTATTAGTGTTTGAAAGATGTCGGTCAAAAGTTGTGTGACCAAATCTAGATATGGCTGTGGATTTCTGGTAAAAGAAAGTGATGATGATGCTGTTGATTGTCAACATGTTCATGGTGTCACCGCTCCCAAGAGTGGTGGGAACAAGCGTTCACGAGAGGCTGAGGATGTCAACTGGGACAAGAGGAGAAGGCTGAAGATGTGGTTCTATCTTGCAGCAGAAGGCCTATATCTGTCCCAAACAAAGAATTCGAAATTGGGATAAGTTATTTTTCTTGTCAAAAATAAGATTAAATGATTTCTGATTAAAATGGCTTAAAGTAAGGAGGAATATGAAAATGTTTTCCGAAAATAATTTATATTCCTTACGCTTTAAAAATCAGAAGTTTAATCTCTTCTTCTTTCCCGTTTAAAGGTTGGATTTTGTAAAAGACTTAAAAAGATCCGTTCTTTTAAGTATAATTATTAAAAGTGTGTAAAGTATGTTCGCACATACGAGGAAGAAAGATCCACTGACTGTGCGAAAACTGTTATCACTCTTAAGTAAGCGTCAAGAATTATCTGGGCACCAATTATAACGGAAGAAGTCTAAAAGTTAAAGACGTTGAGCCTGTCACACTATTTGGCAGAAGATCCTTCATAGGATGATATTGGACACTCAGTCATACAAAGCCTCCGGGTGACTGGAGTGGGCCAAAATTCCTTTGATATGATGATATTGGACACTCAGTCATACAAAGCCTTCGGGCGACTAGAGTGGGGTCAGAATTCATTTCATAGGAAAAGTAATGGACACCTAGTGTGGTGGGCCAGAGTTTCCAGGTCTTAAATGATCTGAAGGCCTAAAGAAAGGCAGAAAAGATATTGGACACTCAGTCTGTCAAAGCAACTGGAGTGGGCCAGAGTATCAAGATCAAATACGATCCGATTACGCCCTAACCACGGGCAAGAGGTTGTTCATGTGAAACAACGCCACCTCTAAAGTAGAAGGGGTTGGAGAGGTTGTCCTCAATAGGACTTCAGGGAATGGGATCACTCTAAGATGAGGTGATACATGTCCCAAACTTGGTTTAAGGGACGCCTGTTGGTCAGTTTGGTTTGAGACTAGTCCAACAGGTCTGTAATAACTAAGAATGGTACAGTATGTCTGTAGCCATATGAATGATATATTTGTAATCCGTGCATCTATGCCATCATAGATTAAGACACGTTAAATAGAAACTCATTCAAAAGCTAACGATGTTGAGATTGTTGCCTACTGTCGACATAAACCTTCAAAATGAATGTGAGGTAGACGAAGAGGCAAAATCACCTTTCCAAGTTTCGTAAAGGGAATAGCGAAAGAAGCACCGCTCCTCTAGAACTTAGTCACACTTACTTGGGTGATTTGAAGTTTATACAAAATAGAGGGGGGAGACAAGTACGTTGTGATCTTCATTGATGATGGTACAACGTATGGAATCCTTTGTTTGTTGAAAAGCAAAGATGAAGTTGTTGAAGCGGATAAGCGCTACAAAGCAGAAGTTAAAAATCAACTAAGCCTACGGATTGATGAATTCGTAGTGATAGAGGGGGAGAATGTGAAGCATCGTTCATTAAATAACTGCTCATTACTCACCTCAGTCCAACGGTGTTAGCCAAGCGCAAAGCCGTACGCCCAAATTATGTGGGGCACGACGATCCTTACCGCTAATGCGATTCTCAACAGAAATACGCATAAGGATCATGATAACTCTCCGTGTGAGACATGGAAAGGATCTCACATACAAATGTTGTGATGTGGGTGGCTTGGTGGAGGTTGGAATACCCAAACAGGTCAAGTTGTACCTAAGACTGTAGATTGCATATCCACTGGATCTGCAAATAACATTTATCGCCTCTTGGTGTCAAAGAATGCTGAATTCTTTAAAGATAACTTTCCTTGAAAAGGAAAAAGGAGTAATTGCTCAAGGTTAACAAGAACCCGCTAGGGCCTGACTGTCCGGAACTAGACGTTCCGTATCTACAGGACTCGGAAGTTGTTGTCTATCCGGAACTTAATATTCAGATCTACAGAACTCAGGGATTCTAGATGTTGAACCGAGACGGAGAAAAGAGGGGACAAAGACTTGTTCCAGGCCTTCTAGCTTGTATGGTTGAGAACGAACCATGGACAATTAATAAATAATTGTCATCTCCAAAAGCGCTGCTTTGGAAAGAAGCTAAAGAGAAATAGATTCCATCATATAGAACCATACTTGTGTAATGGTTGATCTTCCTCCGGGAAAAGAACCTTTGGGTTGTAAAATGTGCTCCTCTGTGAGTAGCTTAACATCCAGGACCATTGCAGTCTTGCGTGGCATGGATGTTGAAACTGCCTTCCCAACCGGAGAGTTGGAAGAAGAGAATCAGAGTTGGTTTGCTGGACTGTTGGGCTTCTTCCTGAACTTTCATTTTGGTCCCTGAAATGTTTACATTTTGTATGTGAAAGTTTCAGATAAAACAGAAATAATGAATCTGACCACAGAAACATTGACTCTGAAGTTAGAAAGCTAACAGTTGGAGAATCAACAGTCTGAAAGTAAGTCATATTGAAACAAAGTTTCGATATGAAAGATATAGGTATCACAGAGGACATCTTAGGAATTGGATTTCTAATACATCTAACGGACTGGTCGATAGTTGACAATCTTGTTGAAGCCACCAATGGATATGAATCATAGAACTAATTGGAATCATGGTGCACCCATAGACAAGGAGCGATACGCACAGGTCACGTGTAGTTCAATGTATTGTACACACTACAACCGACCTGGTATTGGCCAACAAAATAGATCAGTTGAATTAAGGTTCACTGATGATTTTAATACATGATCGGTAGAAGGCGTTAAGTCGGATATGACGATATCTGAATTATTCGCTTATCTACGAATTATAGTATTTTGGATGTCCAGCAGTTCTGGGAGAACACAGTGATGCAAACTGGACATCAGATCTGAAGAACACTAAAGCCACAAGTAAATGTGTATGGTGGGTCTTGGAAAACCCTCTAAGCAAACTTGCATCGACCGATTCATGATGGGATCGGAGTTTATCGCTTTATACAAAGCATGAAAGAAGTTGAGTAACTTTATGACTCCTTAGAGGACGTCCCTTATTGGGAGAAACTCGTGCCTTCAACAGTTATACACGTGGCTAGCCGGTCAGCTTCAGGAAGGACACGGATGACGGCGTCTGAACATATCTGTCAGGATCTGTCGGAGACATAAGACCGTATGGCAGTTGATCATCACGAGTGTCACTTCCTTATTTACTAACTAAGGGACTACCCGGAGATCAAGTGTTCTGCCTGTCTAGGGGAATGGGCTTAAAACCCAAACAATACGAACCTTTGCGGTGGAAACCCAACCATATTGATTGGAGATCCCAAGAATTTGGGTCAATGGGAAAACTAAGCGGCAAAAGGTTCAGTTGAGCGCTTCGGTGGAAGCAAGAAGCACTTCGGATGATGATTTTTGTACGGAAACATGAATCCAAAGCTGTTCCCGCGATAGACATTAAAGTGCTACCTGCATGGTGGATAAAGGTTAAGCTTCTAAACCTTTAACAATCCTCAAATGGTTGAGGTTCAGGTTGGGGAAATTTTTAATGATTCCTAACACTTGTGAAGTGGGGTATAGCAGGATACCTTGTAGGACATCACCTATTTAAGTGCGAGGTCAAATGAACGCACTTAAGAATCCAAGTGTGTCCACGGCCACAACGGACAAAAACGTAAGAATGAAAACGAATAAGGAGAGTTATTGTGTTGGTATCATTGTCTTGTCTTATACTAAACACTGACGGTTCAAGACATCACGTTCTCTGTGTAGTAAGTAAGTCCGATGGTATTCAACTAGGGAAGGTTCAAAGCGGAAGTTACCTCTACCGATGCAATATCTTTTTGCTGAAAGTAGGCACCTTGTGTGTGCGCCACAATCTCTCTTTCATAGAGGGGATTGTTGGAAATTTGCCTTTGGCGGAGAGATGCGTCCACCCATCTTTAATGAATTAAACACTAGTGTTCCGCATATTGGAGGCTTTGTCTCTTCACACATGCATAATCTACTAAGTGAGTAGATGACCGTAGGGCCAAGAATCGTCAAATTTTGTTGAGAAATGAAAGAGATATTGGTCCACGAAGTAAGGTGTTTGAGACATGGAAATATGGTGTGGGACAAATCTACCACATCGGTGGGAATAAGAAGAATTGCTCTCTATGTAAGTCTCTAATGTGGTAAAAGGTTTGGGACCCCAAGGGGTATCCATGTGTTTAAAGGAGGGAGGACCTAGATGTGCTTGGGTTCAAGGCTAAGCCCCCGCGCGTCGCCGCCCGTCCGGTCCGGTTTGGCCCGGGCCGCGGGCCATGGGCTGTGGGGACTTTCTGATATTATCTTTTTGGACTCCAAATTGCTTAATATTTACAGTTTGGTCCCTAGAGTTTCTGGAAAGTTGATCTTGGGGTGACGGAACGTTGGATTGTTTTTTGGAGCATTAACCAGCCATTACTTGGCTGATTAACTCCTCCTTAAACACCCTCCTTCAATGTCCATGAACAGCCTCACTTATAGCCTTTAACATGCCACACTAATGGCCTTAAACCAACCATTAACAACCCTCCTAATGACTATTTACAACAGTATTTTGGACAGTTGAACAACCCTCTTGTGATGCTATATATTGAGCTATTTTGGTTCAATTCTCCTAATGACTATTTACAACAGTGTTTTGGACAGTTGAACAACCCTCTTGTGATGCTATATATTGAGCTATTTTGGTTCAATTGTGGAGACACATACAGTGGCAGAAAATATCACAAACAGCCACGCAAAATCACGACAAAACATTGACAAAAACAGTGAGCAAACCCTCACATATACACAAGATATACACAATAGAGACACTATATACACAGACACAAAACAGAATATCTTCAGCAAGTCGATTCATATTTGTTTTCTTCGTCAGGCTCAACCTATTGGCTTTGTAGCGTTGAGATTAAAGTGTTGTTTTATCTTGGGGGCTATTGCCCGCTAACGTAAAAACATATATACGGGGAAATTTTGTCTTAAGGACAGAGGGCAATCACTCGACTCAACACACAACGTTGTAACCATCCAGATTTAGTTGT
Organism: Anisodus tanguticus; assembly: GCA_034509755.1. NCBI lineage: Eukaryota > Viridiplantae > Streptophyta > Magnoliopsida > Solanales > Solanaceae > Anisodus > Anisodus tanguticus. The sequence continues at coordinate 43,567,859 of CM067543.1, read as the reverse complement.
TTCTTGATTTCAGGTTGTCAAGATTCAAGACACAACAAGCTTGCGGCTGTTTTGAAGATTGGCCTATTTGTTCAACAAGATTCAATTTCTGAATATTGAATATTTGTTTATCCTTTCGAACACTTGTAATAGTTATTTACTTCCCGTACTGCTTTATAAAGTACAATAGAGTACCAAGCAGTATTGAATTACAAGAGTCAAGGTAATAGACAAAAGTTGTTGGTCTTGCACGAAAAATAATCTCTTTTTAGTTTTATGACATGCATCTTACATTTTCAGTTGCTTACAAAATGTTCTTAACAAGATAGGTGACAATTAGTAACTGATAAAAACGAGATAGGTGGCCATTAGCTTATTTCTATATTTGAGTAAACTGTCCAAATTCTGGCATCAAACTTTCATGAGAATTGGAACTATTGGATGTGTTAATTCCAATTAATTTCTAATGTTTCAAAGAATTGTGAAACTTCAATGATGTATAGAATGTTAGAAGAATAATAAAGAGTATAAAGAGTCCCGTCTTCCTTGGTGATCTATTGATTTCCAACTACCAAACCTCATCGAAGCATATTTCTATGAATATTTTTCAGATAAATTCATCCACATATTCTTCGGATGAAAAAGCTTTCAGCATTTTCTGTTTTTCTTTCAGATGGAAACAAAAATTTGAGATATCTCTGCTGGTCATGTTCTACCTTAGATTTCCTGTAAAAGAACAAAGTGTAGTTTCTCTGCAATGTATGCAACTTTATTTGAAAAGATTTTGGGGAGTAAGTGCTATTAGAATAATGTGAGCTGTTTTTCTTATGCTTATTCTTTGTTCAAGTGAATATTGAAGTCTATTTCCCTTTTTAAATTAATTAATACATCTAGTCCAAAAGCTTCTCAAAAATTTCCGTTGAATTGAGATGCTATATCCAATATGGTTATAGTTCAGTTTTAAGGATCTCTCTTCCAGAACTGCTAGGTTCCGCCCTTATATAAGGATCATAATACAAATACATGGAATCCAGGAAGATTAATTGATGGAGATATTCTCGTAAGATTCAGCAGGCTAGTGTCTACCTCCTCCCCACCCCCCAAATCCGTCCCTTTCCCGTCCATCTCTCTGCATATCTTACTCTGCTCCCTCTGCAACAAATTTAAATTCATGTTCACATATCTGAAGATTATATGAAGAGTACAAGCTGCAAATCTATTCACTGATGGATTTTTTTTTATTTGTCTGTTGTATGTAGCTAATGCATACATGATATCACCGGCAGTGTCCTAGTTTTCTTCAGGTGCACACGAAAAGTTTAATCATTCGGAGAACTGTCAACTTTTACTGGTTCTCAATAACTAAGTTGGATCAATTTGCTAGAAGTTTTTCTTCTGCTGTTTAACTGTAAGATAAGTTGGATTGCTCATGGTTTTACATGTTCACTGATATATAAATTTTGCTGGCAGATCAACGAGAAAGTAAGGATGAAGTGTTTGAAGTAGAACAGAGGTACAACGAGATCCGCAAGCCTGTTTATGATAATCAAAATGATTTGATTAACTCTCTTTCTGAGTTCTGGTTGACTGCTGTTAGTGGTTCTATCCTGATCCTTTTTTCTCTCTATGTTTCTGAACTTTAATGTATTTTTCACACAATAAATTATCTCATTTGCTTGCAGTTTTTGAGTCATCCTGTTCTTGGCGACCTTCTAACTGAAGAGGACCAAAAGGTTTGATTCCAATTTGTTGCATATAAACTTCTGATATAAAAATCCACTTAATTAGCAATGAAATTAATTAGATTTTCTGATCTAAATCTCATAATGTTACTGCCTTCTTTCATGCTAGATTTTCAAATTCTCAAGTTCTATTGAGGTAGAAGACTCGAAAGATGTGAAATTGGGTTATTCAATCACGTTTGTGAGTTCGCCGCTCTCTTTACAATGACATTAATAAATATATTGGACATTTTGTGTTTGCTGGAATGCTGATGACTCCTCTTCTTTCTCACAGAACTTTAAGCCCAATCCTTTTTTTGAAAATTCAAAGCTCTCAAAGACCTATACCGTCCTTGAAGATGGACGTACAAAAATTACAGCTACAACAATAAAATGGAAAGAAGGCAAGGTGAGTTGTCACGTTTCTACTTGACAAATGTTACACATCTTTATCTTATTCTTTTCCTCTCACTATATATGTTGTTTTCGTGAAGGGCATTCCTAATGAAATTGTTCAAGAGAAGAAAGGAAACAAGCGGTCCCACACTGAAGAAAGGTCAGCTTACTTTTATCTAGCATGTCTAGGGGCTTGAATATTTTTAGGCTATCAATTGTTTTTAACAAGTCTGCCAACTTGTAACTGATATATTGACGGGAAAATAGGCTTGTTCACCACATTAAACCAGGTTATGATCTCTACTTAGGAATATAAATTTGTCAATCATCACATTTCTCAACTATGCTCACCTATAACTGGTTCATTTTAGTCTGATCTTTGAAATACCATATACCAATCTAATCTTATGTTCCAGTAGTGGACAGAATTGCCTGATGCAATGTGTTTACTTCACTATGTTGTTGAGCGCAAGCTATGTTGCTCCATCCATCACAAAATGGAATGATGGGATCAAAGTTTAAGAGTCAAATCACTAATTTCGCTTTGGTTTCGGACATCCAGTTGATGAATTTTTTGAAAAGGAAGTTACATATTCAGGAACTATAGAGTACGACAAATAATAACTTCCTATAACAAAAAAATATTTATGAACGTTCTGGCAAAAATCTTTCTCGAGAAAAACCTAATTGAGTTCCCAAATAGTACTAGTGCAAAATATGGAAAATATGGCAGTTAATGCAGCTGTGCTGAAAATATTTACAACTCTGTGTGCTCACTGAGTTTTTCGTCTAGAACATTCTATAACTAGTTGTACTGTAAATAAAAACTAAATGTCATATTCATCTTCATCCCAGCTCAGTTGCTTTTCCCTTATTTTTGCGTACAACTTCTTTACTTGGTTCAGTGAAGTCAATAAAAAAGATGACAGCGATGATGACAAAAATAAGGTTCTGGAGATTCAGGATGAGGTAAAATCTAACTCTTTGGCAGATCATTAAGATTTTTCTTGCTCTCTATATTTTTAGGGGGTGGGGACATAATTTAGGTGTTTGGTGCTTTGAGCTTGCGTTTTCAAACTTATACCTTTGTTTTCTGATTTGCAGGTTGCTGAAATAATCAAAGGATGACTTGTGGCCAAACCCTTACTTATTTTAGCACTGTCAGCTCCCTTGTTTTCCTTGATCTATAAATCAAGATTTAGTCATCCATTTTAAACTAGGTAACGTTATCCGAGATTTACTTGACTACAGGAACTTGATGAAGAAGATTTTGAAGATGAAGGTGGTGAGGTAAAGCAACATTCTTGCTAAGATTCTCATGACTATTGCACATCAGTTGATATATACAGTCATACTTGGTCTGTTATGGCTGCATAACATGTCCTTTTGGGCATACATTTATTTCTTAACTGGGCCCACAGTGTATGAGGGTGAAAGAGGACTATTGGATAAAGTTTTTAAGTGGGGCTTGAGTTAGTAACGTACTTTAGTAGTAGAATTCCAGTGTTTGGCCATGCTTGGTTGTTACCTTGGGGTGATTTTGGTGCTGTATGAGTCAATATTTGTCGTTGTGAGTCGAGTTACTCGTGTTGACTTCAGATTTTGCATAGTGGTTTCCAGTGTGTAGTTTAAAGGTTTTTTTTCGGAAGAACTAATTTGCTAGGATAATTTTGTTCTTACCTCCCCCTTCAACTATCACGTCAAGTAGGAAAAGTCTACTCTAGGCTTTAATCACTTCTTCAAGAACTCTCCTTCTGTTAATGTATGTCTAGAAGAAGCACACTTATAGAAGATGAAGTACAGTTGGTTGACTTCATAGGGAATCTGTAATTACTTTTTACTTGTAAGTGCAATTTTTTGGAGGTGGTCAGCATACCCTTAGTGCATCATGAATGGGACTAGGGGATTCTTCTATACTTGTAAATACATTTGTTCCAGCACTTTCTTGGTACTATTCAATGAAAATACCTTAATTTTGTATACAACAAATTGAAAGAAATAATCCCCTTGATTATTTTCATTAATTGAAAGGCTATATATACAAGTTACATATTTCCATAATAGGAAAATCCTTTTCCTATTCTACTTCTAAATCCTTATTTTACCATAATTCTATCTATACAATTATGGTAGGTGTATAACACTAATTAAGGTAACCTTTTATACTACAATATACTATAATATATATACCATATATACACTTATTTGTTTGGTAAGATTCACCGTAGAGAATGGGTCGCTTTGTTTAACACACCCCCCAGTCATAGCGGGCGGTTTTCGAACGCCGAGACTCGTCCCTAAAATCTTCAAAGAGAACCGCTGGTAGACCTTTTGTAAAGATGTACGCAATTTGATAACGAGACGGGACATGACATACGCGAACTTGACCTTTTGCAACCTTTTCACGGACAAAGTGAATGTCCATTTCGATATGCTTGGTGCACGGTGTTGAACTCGGGTTACCCGAAAGGTAGATGGCACTAATGTTATCGCAATATACCAAGGTTGCCTTCGAATGGGACAATGAAGCTCCAAAAGCAAATTACGTAGCCAACATGACTCGGAGACCACATTCGCTACCCTCGATATTGCCGCTCTGCACCGGAGCGTGACAGAGTTGCTTGACGTTTTGCCGACCATGAGACCATGTTGTTGCCAAGGAACATACAAGAGTGCGAAGTCGACCGTCCGGTGTCGGGACAACCACCCCAATCGCATCCGTGTAAGAGACAAGTGTGGATGTAGATGAAGGATATAAGTGCAAACCATAATCCGGTGTCCCCCGAATATACCGTATGATGCGTTTGATTGCATTCATGTGCTCAACTCGGGGTCATGCATGAATAAACACACTGTGTCTTGCGCATATGTAATATCGGTGTCCGGTAAAGGTAAGATCCGGAGGGCCCCGCAAGCTCGCGATAGCGGGTCGGGTCCTCGTATGGTGCACCCGCTTGTGGCACTTAGCTTTGGGTTTGCATCAAGCGGCGTGGAAGTGGATTTACGGGATGACATCCCGCCCTTTCGATGATCTCAAAAAGATACTTCCGTTGAGACAGAAACAACCCATCGGAATGACGTTGGACGGCAATCCCCAAAAAATAACTCAAAGGCCCTAAATCTTTCATAGCGAACTCGGGCGAGCATGGTCATGATGATGGGCGGCGCAAGGCATCGGAAGAGGCGGTCAAGATGATATCATCCACATACAACGAGAATGTAGGCCAACGAAGAACCACGACGGTAGATGAACAAGGAATTATCGACCGGCGTGAGTGAACCCAATAGTGGAAACAAAGTCGCAAACCTCGTGTACCAGGCCCTCGGAGCTCGCTTAAGCCCATATAAGGACTTCTTCAACAAACATACATGATGAGGACGATTTGGATCCCCGAAACCCAAAGGTGATGCATATAGACCTGTTTCCTTGAGATCACCGTGTAGGAAAGCATTCTTGACATCCAACTGATGAATTGGCCACGTCTTTGACAGAGCCAAGCTAAGCACAGTGCGAATAGTAGCCGGTTTGACCACCGGACTAAACGTCTCACCACAATCAATTCCAACCTGCTGAGTCTTACCATCACCAACAAGTCGTGCCTTATGCCGAGCAAATGAGCCATCTGAATTCTCCTTATGAGAAAAAATCCACATAGACCTGATAACATTAATACCATATGGACGGGGCACCAACTCCCACGTCTTATTATCAATAAGAGCATTATATTCATCAGTCATAGCAATTTTCCAATTAGGATCATTTAATGCGGACACAGGATTGCGGGGTAAGGGGGATTTAGAGACATCAGAATGTAAATTAAAATGTCTTTTAGGTGTAAAAATACCCCGCCGACTACGAGTGACCGGTCTATGACTCGAGGAAGAATTAAGGGAATTTTGGGAATTTTCTGGGCTCGGGGCAGTGGGCATGCTGGCCCAAATCGGAAATGGCTGGACTCAGCTTCCGGACCAGTTCCAGAACTAGGCTGGACCGGCCTAGTTGCTGGAACTGTTCCAGTGGCATTTGGAATAAGTGGCAAGATCTTGTTGGGCCGGCCGGCGGTGGGCCGCTGGAGGATTTTGGGTACGGGAGATGTCCGAAAAATTCTGAATAATATACGGGGATATTTGGTCATCCAAAAAATTATATGACTTAGGTTCGGGAGTATGAACTTCCGTAAATGGAAATTGAGTTTCATCGAAAATGACATGGCGATTGATTATGATTTTCTTGGAGGATAAATCAAAACACTTATAACCACGATGATTTGACGGATAACCCAAAAATACACACGGAGTAGACCGAGCTCGAAGTTTGTTAATTGTGGTGGATGGGAATAACGGATAACACAAGCACCCAAAAATTCGAAGATGAGAATAAGATGGGTTTTTATTATATAGTATTTTTAGGGGGGAAGAATATGTCAGACCCTTAGAAGGAATTATGTTAAGAAGATATGTGGCCATTTGTAGAGTATGATGCCAAAAATATAGAGGTATGGAGGCATGTATTAGGAGAGTTCGGACAATGTTATTTATGGAACGAATTTTGCGTTCGGCTTTCCCATTTTGTGAAGATGTATGAGGGAATGAAAAACGAAAATTTATCCCATGAGTAGCACAAAACTCTCGAAACTCCCTATTGTCATACTCTTTCCCATTATCACATTGAATATTTTTTATTTCTCTTTCGAATTGAGTACGAATGAACGCTCTAAATTTTATGAAGACGGAAAACACTTGTGATTTATTCGCAATTGGAAACGTCCACAAAAATCTAGAATAATCATCTAAAAAGAGAACATAATATCGATGACCCATTGAACTAAGAACAGGAGATGTCCATAAGTCGCTATGAATAAAGTCAAATGGCATAGAAGTATGGGAATTGGAGTCTACAAATGGCAACTTAACAATTTTTCCTAATGAACAAGACTCGACAAATTGGAGTACGACTTGTACCCTTACAAGAAATAAATCTATTTTTATTTAAAGTCGATAAAATAGAAGATCCGGATGACCAGACGAGCATGCCACATGGAAGGAGAGATGGTGAAAAAGGCGATGGCAAGGTGGACTCGATGGTGAAACCGGGCATGATAGGATATAGATCCCCTCTACTATCACACCTCATGAGATGACTCCCCGTCTTGAAATCCTTCACGAGAGAAACCGAAAGGATCAAATTCAACGAAACGAGAATTGTCATTTGTGAATTTTCGGACGGACACTAAATTTTTAATCAATTTAGGAGCATGTAAAGTATTTTTCAAGAGGAGTGGTGGATTAGGAGGAGATAATGTTTTCGACCATACCCTAGAATTGGAATAGAAGCTGCCATTACCAACAATTATCCCCCGAGGGTGCTCAAATTGGAATAAGATGAGAGAGTACCGATTCGGAAGTCATGTGAGTAGTGGCCCCGGTGTCCATGTACCAATTTGGGTCCGGTTGGGACAATCCCAACGTGTGCATCGCGGCCTCGATATCGGTCCCCGAGTGGGGCCTGCGCATGATGGGCTTGCGGAGGACGGGGCCCAAGGACGCCATTCCGTGATGCCGCTTTGGGCCGTAGGTCTTTGGATACGTTGTTGTTGGGCCACGCGGCCGGTGGGCCGCCACCGCCGGGCGTTGGGCTCGGACTGTTGGCCGCCCCACCGGCCGCCGGCAGCTTCTTCGCGCGGAGGGTGGGGGTGCCACCGCCACCGGCCCCACCGCGGGCCCACGGTGGTGGTGGGCCACCTGTACCCGGATGGGACCCACCTCTGTTTGTTGATCACCGCCACCCGAATCGCCTCGTTTGCCCCCTCGTTTTTTGTTATTTTTGCGATTATTCTTGCCTCCACCATTAATATGATTTTGGCCCGAATTATTAACAAAACCCGAAGGACTAGGAGATGATGCCACCATGACAAGCTGGGCTTCCTCCGTAGCCGCCTTTTTAGCCAAACCGGCTTCTTCCAACGTCGCATGGAGCGGGCTTGATGAAAGTCGGGAAGAGGGTTGCTTTGGCGAAGGAGAGTTCCAACACCATTATAGGCCTCGAAAGACCGGCAACCAATTGTAGAACTAGACGATTATTTGTCACCGGTGCGCCAACATTACGGAGTTGATCTCGCAATTCCTTTAGTTTCTTGCAATATGCGAAACGTTCGGAAATACATCCATTCGAACGAGAGAGAATTCTGCTCGAGTGTGACGACACGGGAATGTTGGTTGTCTTGGAATATGTCACGCAATCTATTCCATGCGGCCATAGCCGTGGTATCGGGCTCCATAATCGTCCGTAGAAGGTCCATTGAAATAGTGGCGTATATCCACCAAAGAACGGTAGCATCAAGTGTAATCCATACCTCGGGATCCTCCGCGGGGAAGGGTCTAGCGGGAGGAATGATGTGATGAAGAACTTGATAAGAGATAGCGTGAATTTTAAACAACTCCGCCCACGTTGCATATTGAACGTTTTCCATCTCAAGGACAATAGGGACACCGAGCTTGATATTGGAAACCGTGAGGGCAGGTGAAAATTGTTCTTAGACATATTGAAAGAACAAAGAAGGAGGAGAAATTTAAAATAATCCCCTTGATTATTTTCATTAATTGAAAGGCTATATATACAAGTTACATATTTCCATAATAGGAAAATCCTTTTCCTATTCTACTTCTAAATCCTTATTTTACCATAATTCTATCTATACAATTATGGTAGGTGTATAACACTAATTAAGGTAACCTTTTATACTACAATATACTATAATATATATACCATATATACACTTATTTGTTTGGTAAGATTCAGCCGAGAATGGGCTGCTTTGTTTAACACAAATGCATCATAAGGAAGAGGATGAAACCATAGCTTTTGTTTTACCTGCCAGGAGGTTATTGGTTGGGGACTCTTCCTTTCAGAAGATCAAAGTATCTTTCGGGGTGAATATATCTTTGTTTTTGAGAACACTAAAGTATCTATTTTGACGAAGAATTTGTGTTCCTTTTTCTCCCCCCCCCCCCTTCGGCCTAGAGAGAGGCCACCTGTTGGAAGCTTACACTTTTTTTTAGGATGAGAGGAGGGAGCTAGTTTGTTAATGTTGTTTCCCTTACCTAGCCAAAAGGATGTAAAAGTGGAGCATATACTCCTTCGAAAGTGTTTCCCTTACCTAGCCAAAAGGATGTAAAAGTGGAGCATATACTCCTTCGAAAGTTAGGATTTTCACCGCAGGAAAGAGGAAAGACTGCTTTTGCTGTAAACTTTGATTTCCAGTTCTACTGATTATGAGGGGGATATATGCAATAATGTGCAAGTGCCCCTATCTCTTACCTTTCCTCTGCTGTTTCTTAATTCAAGTATAGTGTTGCACTGTTGAAGCTTGACAAGGATCTTAAGGAGCATTGGGTACTTGACCGAATTTGGCTTTTGGCGTATATTCTGGATATGGAGGAGAGATATTTTATGGTTGAAGAGTTGTTAATGGGGTCTTTCTATCACTGCAATGCTCATCGTTTTTTTTTTTTTGCAGATGAATGTATCATTAAGTAAACCTTATTGATTAGTTTAGTGGTTTAGTGGATATTTAGTAACAGTTACAAACAACAACATACCCAGTGTATTCCCACGAGTGGGTCTGGGTTGGGGAGAGGGGGGTAGAGTGTACACAGACCTTACCCCTACCTTGGAAGGTAGAGAGGTGGTTTCCGATAGACCGTCGGCCCAAGTAAAAGCAGTTCGAAGTATCAGTCATAAAGTTCTTTCTTTTATATTTAAGTTATAATAGGTGAAAAGAAGTTGTGTATATGATGCTGGGATGTAGTTGCTGGGAGCTGATAGAGATTTTAGCGTAAAACCTTATACCCATTTTTATGTGTGTTGGTAGCACTACAATGAAAGATGTTCTTTTCTGTCTTGCTCTTGGTTAGCTGATTTGATTTGAATTCCTATGCAGGGCGAAGGCTATGAAGATGAAGATGAAGATGAAGAGGAAGAAGGCAACAAATGAACTGTTAATGGACCTTGTGTTTGATTTGAGTTCTCTTCTTCTGTGTTATAATCATAGAGTTGGTGTCTGTAAAGAGGCTCGGATAATTGCAGAGAAATTCGAATTACATATAATATAGTGGTGACTTCTTTTTGGCTTCAATGAGCTTTTTCTTGCATTTTCTTCTTCTGTCACAAATGTGTATTGTGACAAATTAGTATTAAGTTTGAATAATTCAGTTTAGGTTCCTTAAGTTAGTTATTCTACAATATAGTATTTAGTACTTAGCTCCTAAAGTTTGTTGAAAGAGGGGACCATTACATTCTGTTTTCTACCTTATAATTGTGGTCTATGAGACTTTTGAATTTATCAGAAAATATACAAATTTACTCTCTCTCTCTTTTCTTTCTCCTTTCTCTTCTTGCGGTTATCACTGTAGCTGAGCTCCAAAGCTCATGTTACAATGATATCAGAGCCAGGTTCCGACGTCGTTAACAACACCACCACCGGAGCTGCAACACATTTACGACGACATTAGAATTATCAAGACACAACTTACAGTGTTCGTCGAAGATACGGGCAAGAGATTTGAATCCCTAGAAAATAATCAAAATCAGTTCCAATCGCAGTTGGATGAAGCTCGAGAAACCAACAGAAAGCTCGAACTCATTCTATCGAGCTTAAATCTGACACAATCGGGAGGTTCAACACCAACAACACTGGCGGCGACACATGCAAACCACACCACCGGCGTAAACATTAATGGAACACCTTCGGTAGCAGCTATTCACGAGGTCGACTAAGCTTCAGGTAGCAAAATCCCTGTTCATATCTCCCATGCTTCATATACGCCATCGACTTACAATGTGGGTCGAGGTTTCACCTTTCCCCAGCTCCTCTATTTTCTAGTTCTCCAATTTTTAGAAATTCTAATTATTCATCCTCTCCACCCCTCCTCTATTTTCTAGTTCTCCAATTTTTAGAAATTCTAATTATTCATCCTCTCCACCCATTCTAACTAGTGCTATTGTACACACCCCTGAAGCCATGAACAACTAGAGGATTCCCAAATCCAAAATCAATTTTCCTGAATTTGATGGTACTAACCCTAGAAGTTGGTTAAGGAAATGCGAAAGATTCTTTGAATTGTATAACATTTCGGAACAAGAGAAGTTAAGTTATGCCTCTGTACACATTGGGGATAAGGTAGATATCTGGTTGGATGTTTACACTATGAACCACAGGGGTGCCATGACCTGGAGCAGGTTCTGTACTGACGTCTGTAGGAGGTTTGGAAGTTTGAGACCTCAGGATATTGTGCAAGAATTCAACAAACTTGCACAACATGGAACTGTGGATCAATACCAAAACAAGTTTGAAGAATTAATCAGTTACATGACAGTATTGAACCCATTACTTAATGAAGCACATTATGTTGCAAGTTTCATTAGTGGGCTTAAACCTGAAATTAAACCCTTGGTGAGCGGCGGCTAATCCTACAATTGTGTTGGATGCCTATGAAGGTGACTGAGTTGTATGAAGAATCCTTCAAGGCACTCACACATTTTGTAACTACCAGATACCCTCCACATTCTACCTCCAAACCACTAGCTATTTCCTACCCCAGAAATCAAACAAACCAACGCAGATCCAAAACTCCCAAGTCCTATTTAGACTAACTTACCCTAATCAAAAACCACAAACCAGAATCCCATTCAAACCAAACAATCCGCCTCCCCATCTTGAAACTCTAAGGGAACAAGGATTGTGTTATAGATGTAAAGAGAAGTACACTCAGGCCATCAGTGCAAAACAAGGGGGTTACATGTTATGGAAGGGATGGAAATGGAAGAGATGAGTTTGTGGATGTGGCCGAGACATTAGAAGAACCAGGAGAGGAGCAAGCTAAGGTCTCACTAAATGCCCTACTAGGTTTAAGTTCTACCAAAGGAAAATTTTCCATTATCAAGATCATAGGGTATACCATTAAGATACCCTTGACAGTGTTAATAGATAGTGGTTCCACCCATTCATTCATTGACCTATACATTGTGAAGAGATTAAGGTTACCAATGCAACATATGAGGAAACATCTGAGGGTAATTGCAGCTAATGGAAAGGAGACGAGTTGCCAATTAGAGAGCCCATCATTCAGGTAGAAAATGCAGGGTGAACAATTCAATTTCAAACTCAATTTTTTTAAGGTAGGAGGATGTGATATGATACTGGGGATGAATTGGATAGATGAGGTGGCCCCAGTGATCCTGCATACTAGACCACATAGCCTAAGTTTCATGTCTAATGGAAAAATGGTCACACTGTATGGAGTGCATGATGACTCTAGGGTATCAACAGTTAACACTGAGAAGAATGTTGCAATGTGGCACTTGTGAAGTAATAGCTGAGCTATCAATGATCAATACATGAGTAGTAATAAAGGAGAAACAAACTGTGCCCCCTGATATTGACAGGTTATTACCGAAATACAAGATTCTGTTTTAAGAACCTACTGAGTTACCACCAAAAAGAGAGTGTGATCATAGGATCAACCTCATACTTGGATCTCAACCCTTTAACTTAAGACCCTACATGTACTCTTATGATCAAAAGAATACAATTGAGACTATCATTGCAGATATGATCAAGGCTGCAACTGTGGTACCTAGTCAATCAGCTTTTGCATCCTTGTACTGTTAGTTAAGAAGAAAGATTCCACATGGAGATTGTGTGTGGACTACAAGAGGCTTAATAGTTTAATTGTGAAGAACAATTACCTCATTCCTACGATAGATGACATACTAGATTAATTGTTTGGGGCAAATGTATTTTTTAAGGTGGATCTAAGGGCTGGGTACCATCAGGTGAGGATGAAGGAGGGGGAAGAACACAAAACTGCATTTAGAACACACCATGGTCTTTTGGGAGTTCAGAGTAATGCCTTTTGGCCTAACCAATACACCTGCAACCTTTCAATCCCTCATGAATTGTGTCTTTAAGAAACAATTGAGAAAATTTATACTAGTATTCTTTGATGACATATTGATCTATAGTAAAGACCATAGATGAACATCTTGTACATTTAGAAATTGTTTTAAAGTTGTTAAAAAGAAATCAATTGTTTGCCAAATTAAGCAAGTGTGAGTTTGGACAACATCAAGTAGAATACTTGGGGCACATTATTAACAATAGATGGGTGAATACTGACCCAAGTAAGGTTGATGCAATGCTAGACTGGCCCTATCCCAAAAACCATAAAAGAATTGAGGGGCTTCTTGGGGCTAACAGGGTACTACAAGAAGTTTGTGAAGAACTATGCCCAAATTAGCAAGCCACTAACAAACCTACTGAAAAAAGAGGAGTTTATATGGAACCATGAGGCTGAGTCAGCTTTTAACAAGCTTAAGGTGGCTATGTCAAGCACCGCTTAATTTCACTAAACCTTTTGTATTGGAGGTTAATGATTGCAACACTGGAATTGGTGTTGTGTTGATGCAAGAGAAGAGACCCTTGGCATTTATGATCCAAGTTCTGAGCAAAAAACACCAAGGGTTGTCCACTTATGAGAAGGAGTTGATAGCACTATTGCAAGCTGTGGATAGGTGGAGGCATTATTTTAACTCCATCGCTTCATAATAAAGACTGACCACTTCAGTCTAAAGTTCTTACCATACTAAAAGATAATCACTTCCTTGCAACATAAGGGGCTAACTAAGATGATGGGATTAAGTTTTGAAATTCAATACAAGAAGGGAGTTAAAAATGTAGTTGCTGATGCCTTATCCAGGAAGGTTAATTATTAGGGAGACAAAACCATAGGAACAAACACAACACAATCATGATGATAACACAAATTCAACCAAAATGGATTGAAGAAATCCTGGATAGTTATAGAGGAGACCAAGAAGTATTACATGCCATTACCACTCTTAGTACCAATCCTGATTCTAAATTGAATATTTCCTTGCAACAAGGAGTGTTAAGTTACAAATGAAAGGCTTGGGTGGGACAAAATGGGCTATTGAGGCAACACTTGACTATAACAATACACATATTAGGACTGGAAGGGAATTCAGGAGTCTAGGCCACTTATCAGAGGATACATGCAGTCTTCTATTAGCCTGTCATGATTGAGCAAGTAAATGTTGTAATACAAGTATGTGAGGTGTGCCAGAGATGAAAGGATGAGCAAGTTGCATATCCTGGCCTATTACAGCCCATTCCTATCCCTGAAGAAGCCTAGGAGCATATTTCAATGGATTTTATTGAAGGGCTACCCAAGTCTAAAGGGAAGGACATTGTGCTAGTGGTTATTGATAGATATAGTAAGTATGCACACTTCATTGCTATTGCTCACCCTTTTACTGCCCCATAAATAGCTAGAACATTTCTAGACAACATATACAAGCTGCATGGATTACCCAAGAGTGTAGTGTCTGATAGGGATAAAGTGTTCCTTAGCAACTTCTGGAAGGAGTTGTTTAGACTCATGCAAGTTCAACTGTGTTACAGTTCAGCCTATCACCCACAGACAGATGACCAAACTGAGAGGCTCAACAACTGCTTGGAAAACTATTTAAGATGTATGACTGACCATAAATCAAAGGAATGACACAAATAGTTATCACAAGCAAAATTTCGGTATAACAGTAACTACCACACAACATTGAAAATGACCCCTTTTAAAGTATTGTATGGGTATGAACCTCCCCAGTTGACTTTTGAACTTATTGCTAAAACCAAAGTGGATATTGTTGATCAAATGCTCAAGGAAAGACAGCTAATGGTCAAGGCGTTGAAGGAGAACTTGACTAAAGCACAGAACATGATGAAGATCAATGCAGGTAAGAAGAGAACTGAGAGGGAGTTCAAAGTAGGATATTGGGTGTTCTTGAAGTTGCAACCTTACAGACAAACATCTTTAGCCATAAGAAAGAGTCTCAAACTTGCATCAAAATTCTATGGCCCATATCAGATCATTCAAAAGATTGGACCAGTGGCCTATAAGTACATCCAATTTTTCATATTGCTTAGCTCAAGAAAAGAATAGGGGATCACATTATCCCTTATGTTGATCCCCCTTCTGTTCAGCAGATGGTCATCCAATGATAGAGCCAATGGCAGTGTTAGATAGGAGAATGATTAAAAAGGGAAACAAGGCTGCCACACATATTCTGGTTCACTGGGCAAATTTACTACCAGAAGAGTCCACTTGGGAGGATTACCATTTCATCAAATCTCAGTTCCCAGAATTCCAAGCTGACTGAAGACAAGTGCTATTTGAAGGAGCATGGAGTGTCACAAATGTGTATTGTGACAAATTAGTATTAAGTTTGAATAATTCAGTTTAGGTCCCTTAATTTAGTTATTCTACAATATAGTATTTAGTACTTAGCCCCTCAAGTTTGTTGAAAGCGGGGACCACTGTATTATTTTTTCTGCCTTATCATTGTGGTCTATGACACGGTTGAATTTATAAAAAAATATACAAATTTACTCTTTCTCTCTCTTTTCTTTCTCCTTTCTATTCTTGCGGTTATCACTGTAGCTGAGCTTCAAATCTCCTGTTACATCTTCCTTTAACCTTTTACTTTTTATTGTTTTAGGAATTGGAGTACGTATTTTTTAAGTTCTTAATTTTAATGGTATGTAAATCTTAGATATTTGCCCTGGTAGTAACAACGTAGCATATTTCCTTGAAGTATCAGGGGTGATCGCAATATTGGGTACGCCTATCATATTTAATCCCGTCACGATATGTTTCCAAGGAAGATAAAGACGTATCAGGGGTGATCGCCATATTGGGTACCCTATCATATTTAATCCCGCCAGGATATGTTTCCAAGGAAAATACAATATAGGTGTGCATCTCTTTAATATCCACTTGATAACCAGTATATATTGTGAAGATGACCCAACACAGTTGTTCCTTGGTAGTAACTACTTTAGAGTGTGGATGTATAATTTAAAGTGATCTTCAGGCACTTTGATTAGTCAGGTAGAGTTCTAAACCAACTTAATCATGGAACATTTCAAAATATTACTATCAAATAATTATTTGTAAAATACGTATATTATTCAAGAACTATAAAAATTAAAAGACCCATTATATAAGTGGGTCGTCACAATTTAGTTAAACTTATGAGAAAAATCTAAAAATAAAAGCATCAAAAGGTGTCTTGGAAATTTGCTGCCTACCTTAAGAACCATAGGCTTCTAAGAGCGCAATAAAAAAGAAAGCCAAGTTGTAGTATAGTAAGAAACCACATTAACAAATGGACATACCGGATAAAGTTATTACTCCTTCCGTCTCAATTTATGTTTCATAATTTTCTTTTTAATCCGTTCCAAAGACAAGTAGTATAGTAAGAAATCATATTAACAAATGGACATACTGGATAAAGTTATTACTCCATCCGTTTCAATTTATGTGGCACAATTTCCTTTTTAGTCCGTTTCAAAATGAATGTCACGTTTCCTTATTGACAACTATTTAATGTCACCATTTATGTTTTAATCTTGTTGGGCCCACTTAATTTTAAAAATTTACTTATTGTGAAAGAAAAAAAGTCAACAAAAAAAAGACACTAAAGTAAGGCAATTTGATAAACATAACAAAGTCATTCCTTATTTCTTAAACTCCGTGTCCGGTCAAATGATGTCACATAAATTGGGACTGAGGCGATATAAAATTAGCTTTTTTGTAAGCTTCTTCCGTCAATGTTTATAATCTGTCCAAATGATATCAAGATTCCAAAATTTTATTGGTCAACGAAAATCATCTAACTATTGATATCAAATTCTAGTGCAATCAAACCAAGTTGACAGTGACAATGGCTATCCCAAAGATACCAACTGTAGATTTGACTCCATTTTTCATAGAAGGATATGAAGATGAAAAGAGAAAAGTTGTAGATTCAATTAATAAAGCCTGTAGTGAGTATGGCTTCTTCCAAATTGTGAATCATGGTGTACCCCTTGATCTCACCAATCAAGTTATGAAGCTGTCCAAGGCTTTCTTTGAGTCTCCAACTGAAGCCAAACTCAAATGCTGTCCACTGCCTAATGCACTTGTTCCTGCAGGCTATAATAAGAAGCCTAATCCATCTTATGAGTTCAATGAATATCTCATCATGCTTCCACCTGGCTCTGATTTTAACATCTGCCCGGAAAATCCTCCGGAGTTTCGGTATGAGGCTTTCGTCGGCTTCTTCTTTTTCACACTTTTGGTTACAAAACTTTTCCTGGATTGTTTGCTTGTATGACAATGAGCTTAGAGTTGCGTTTAAGCAGAGGCGAATCTAGAACGGATTCAGTAGGTTCAACTGAATCTATTGCTTTCAACTTGAATTATGTATATGTATCCAAAAAATGGAAGTTTAAAACGTGTACATATAAACTATAGTAAGATTATAGTCATTCTAAACCAGTTACTCTAGATCGTGGATGTAAGAGCTCAAAGTGTGATCATATAAGGTGGAAATGTACACTTCTGTTTCCTTATTATCTCTGAGTCATTCAACTAGGAAATACCATGATCATGACTGATGAGCAAGTGCATAAATACACTCATGAAAGATAAGTGGATATAGGAACTTAGGAAGTTGTATTGTTGCGATCTATCTGGCTATAAATATCTTTGGATTTCTTCCATTATTGTTGAGAATTGAGAGCTTTGTCAAATTGAATCATTTTGTAAATATTGTTTAAGCATATCTAATCAGATAGTTTAGTTATACAATTTCACCTAATGCCATTTATCATACATAACTAAAGCTTCTTACCTATATAGAAGACAATACATTTGATTTTAATAAACACACATCAACTTGATGCATTTAGCCCTTTAATTTCCTTGCAGAGGGGGCTGCTGGGGAATAAATTTGTGTGGCATTTCTTGGGCTAGTTTTGCAAGTGGAACACTTTTAGCTATTAATATGATGAATCTCCACATTTCAGAGAGGTGATGGAAGAGTTATTCTCCCAATTCTTGAAGATAGGGATGGTTGTCGAGAGAGTGCTGAGTGAGTGCCTGGGGCTTCCGCCCCATGTTCTTAAAGATTTCAACGACGACAGAAGCTGGGATTTCCTCATTGCTTTATTTTACCTGCCGGCAACAGAAAAAGAAAGGATAGGTGCAAGTTCACATAAAGATGTCAGTTGCTTCACAATTGTGTTACAAGATGAAGTTGCAGGTCTTGAGGTTCAAAAGGATGGCAAATGGATCCTAATAGCCCCACAACCAGGTGCCCTTCTTGTCAACATCGGCGATGCTCTTCAGGTAAATAATTGGGTTCAGTCAAACATCTATAGATATTTAGTTGATTTTTAAATACATATAAAGGACCTGGATTCTGCAAAAAAACTACTGGATTCACGTTAACCCATAGTTATACTGTAGATCTGCCTCTGCTGACCTAGTTAGCAAGAAAGAAGAGCGAAGTTCATAACTTACCTGAAATCTATAATCTCGAGTTTCTTGATGTGGTTAAATCTTAAGAATAATCAACTTTTAGCTGGGATGTAATTTTCTTCTGAAAATCTGATTGTTACAACTTGACCAGGTCCTTACGAATGACAAATTCAAGAGTCCAACGCATAGGGTGATGAGACCTAATGGAAGATCAAGGAATTCATTTGCATTCTTCTACAGTTTGTCAGGGGACAAATGGGTTGAACCACTGCCCCAGTTTACAAAGGAGATTGCAGAGAAACCAAAGTACAGACCATTCTTGTACAAAGAGTATATACAGAAAAGAAAAGAAAACAAGTCTAAGCATGTTACCCGGCTTGACGATGAGATTACCATATCGCACTATGCAATCTGAGGAGTGACGGACAAAAGTAAAAGGTAATGGCTTGTAACTTGTAAGATCAATGCTCATGATCTCACCCTTTTCACAATTTTCATGCACTTCTATTAGCTTACAGATTTCTTGTTTACGTCTGGAGTTTTCAAATTCAATAGCATTTCCCCTCTTGTCAGTGTGCAAGCCTTGTCTGTAGTGACTCGCTCTTCAGTTCAACTGTCATTTCTTCTATTTTTCTTTCGATTCATTCATCTATCTTGGACAAGATGAACATGCGAATCATTTTATACCACCCCTGGAGTCTGAATGTCTGATGACGTGGAGAAGAGGTCAATGAGATATATATGGTATCAGCGAGTAGAGTGTCCATAGTCCATATTAGCTCGTCGCTGATGATGATATCCTCCAAGATTGCTTCTAAAGAATGAACTTTCATAGTCCATAGTAGCTCGTCGCGAATGATGATTTCCTCCAAAATTGCTCCAAAGAATGGGGTACCACATTGAATTCCCTGTTAAAACCAATTATTAGCTTAGTTTATAAAGTTGGGTGTGTATTCTCATTCCTACAGTTAGCAAGTTTTAACATTACGACATAATGAAATCACATGAAGTTGACACAATGAAGGCTCCATTTGAGGTATTATGATTAATGTCCCTCTAAATGGAGCAGCGCAGTATTATTAAGTTGTTCAACATAACTAAGGAAGATCTTATCCTTCCTGCAGCCTAAGCCTATAACAAGAAACCAAAACTATCATCTGAAATTTCCTAATTCGAGTTTATACTACTTGTCTCCAACAGGTATAGGTTATGATACCAACTCGAGTTATACAAGGTGAAGCACTAATTTCTTCACTACAGCATATATAGTAGTACTCCAGAAACATAACATTTTAAAGGCCAATTAATAGGAAGAACTTTTTTTAATCAGAATCCACCATGGGGTGTTAGGGCTAGACCCCTACCAGTCCATTACATAAACGATGAAGTTCGAGGTTCATCCTTCCTTAAGTGTTCTTTTTGTAAAGATTGGATCTTGGGCCTAACTCAACCCCAACACTGGGCGAGAGGTGCACCTAACCCACCTACCCACTCATCAATCACGGTGTTCAGCTGACTTGCACTGATAGACCCTTATTGTATTTCTGAATAGTGAGAAAAAATGAAAGTCGATCAAATCGATCGAGAATCTCATCATCTGTTAGGTGGGCCAACCGACCGACCGAGTTGGGCTGGGCGTCCATGTCACATAACCTCTCTATCCAAGAATCTCATTATTGATTGAATCGGGGCGAATCCAATTCATTGGCAAATGCAAAATCTATCGTTTTAACACTAAGAAAAAAACCTACATCGGTGAACAAAGAATTGGAATGAGTCTGGCTCTGATACCATGTAAAGAATGGATCTTGGGCCTATCTCAACCCCAAAAGCTAGTTTGTAGGGTGAGGATTGTCTAAGTCCATATAAGGAGTCCATGTTCCCATTCCATATTCGATGTGAGACTCTTTAACACTTTTATTTACCTAAAAGAAACTCTGTTCAATGGTCATCAACAATGTTGAAATTTGAACTGTGCAAGGTCAAGCAAGAGTTGGACAAAACTATTAGAACAAAGGGGCTGACTACAACCCAGTTCTTGCAAATGGGCTCAGAAAGAGCGGTCCAACATAGACATGCAAAACGTTATCGGCCCTTCTCAAATTAATGATCCACCGATTCTCAAAGCCTAGTAGAAGCGGCAACATTTTTCGTCGGTTGTCTCTTTTGGAACAGTTATTTGGTAAATGATTTTTTTTTTTGTAACTTATGAACATGTGGGCCACACTCTAAAGATCTCATTTGAGCAAATTGAAAAATCTTGTCAGAAAATGTTAGATTGCGGTCTAAATTTTTTAATTTATCGCTAAGGTAGACAAATTAATGTTTTGCCAGTGAGGTTAAGCACTATATGAGTAGACATCATATTCAAGTCTAACGTTGTTTGAAAGGATAACTTTTTCAAGGTTATATTTGCACAATTTTTAAATATAAGCTTACAAAATTTAAATGATGACCAAATAAAGGCACATTTTTCACAAAAACTAACCGATGTTTTCACGTGATAACTGAGTTCAATTTTGATTGTGTTCTTGTTTTTCAAGTATCAGTTAACACCTCGTGTAAAAGGGGTTTAGTTCTCATTAGCTTCTCATTGACTAATAGATTCATCAAATTAACATTTGCAAAGTGACTTTCAAGACGTTGCACTTGTTTTACCTACCCTTCATGTAGTAGGCCCCCATAATGCCCTCTCTTGTCACTTTTTCGCTTTAGGAATTGTCGAAGTACTTCAGTAAAAGGTTGTGGAAATTGTTTTTTCCATCAAATATAGTATTTTGGTTCTAATAATGAAGAAATTTAAACCGAGTTTACTTAGCTTGTAAGCTAAAGAGGTTACAAAAACTTAGATAAGTTTCATATCACAAATTTAAAAGCTGTAGATAGTACTAACCTTTAATTATCTAACCTTTATTTACCTACCACAGTTCTCTATACTCGGTTTCACAATCAATTTCAACTTCAATATCTATTTGATGTAGGTCCCTTTTTGAAAGACAAATTGAAAAAATGTTAGTAATGCTGATCCAGAGTGACATACCAAAATCATGAGTACTATTTTTGGTTATATCGTTTTCTATACACACTTGTGTTTGCATGCATCATAATATTAGAGCACTTTAATTGGTAAAAATCCTTGACTATTGTCATGAATATTACTGGAAAGATTTTTTAATTGTTGGTGACGTGGCGTTGTCTTCTTCTTGTGATTGAAAAGTATGGCCATCATATATATATTTTGCTTTAGTAATTATCAGCAGCCATGAGTAATCATCATTTCCTCTTTAATCATTCAATCAAGGTAACGCACAATCTTGGATGTATATGATTAGGAGTGGCCCGTGGGCCGGGATCGGGTCAGTCGGGTCGGACCGGCGGGATTGGGTCGGTCGGGACCGGCGGGATCGGAACAGGCGGGATTCGCCGCCGTCCCATTTACGATCCCGTCGGAATCGGGGCGGGGCGGGGCGGGATCGTGGTGGGTTTTTTTTTGCACTTAATTTAAAAAATAACATATATATAAAAAAAAACTCAATAATTAAACAAGATAGTGTAATAAAAACATCTCAAGACTATTTTTGTGCCTCTTATATTATTTAATAGACATGATTTTTTTTGTAATACAAATACAATTGTCAAAATTGCAACTTTGTGGTGTTATTCAAAAGTTACAAATTACATAGTAAAATTGCAATTAAAGAAATTACATTTTGAAAAAAAACTTGTTCTAGTTTCTTGATAATTTCTTGTGGTTCTTCGGTTGAAATTGATATTTGTTGGTCAAATTGCTCCACGTCGCTTCCACCACCTTTGGATAAGATTTCGTTGTAGTTTTCGTCTTCTTCTTCGTTGATCTTCGGTGGACCGCACCTTCTCTGCTCCGCTCATATCCAATCTCTGAATAATACTACAATCTCCAATCTGTCTCCAGCTAATGAGTGTCTGTGTTCTCCTATTTGATATATGCCGGGAGAAAAAGCGCTTTCAGTCGCCGTTGATAACGCTTGAATGTTCAAAACATCTCGGACCATCATTGAAAGTGTCGGGAAGGTCTTCTCATTCCCCCTCCAGTATTTCAGCAAGTCTTTATGTCTTTCTTCATTGAGAACTGCTTGGTACAGTACAGAACCCTGCAAAGTAAATATATCAAACTCGCTAATTTAGTTAGTAGCGGTACGGCTGCACATTCTATTTCTGAGGCTTTCAATACTAGCCGCAGAATCAACATGTCTTTTGTGAGATTGTGTTGAAGAAGAAGAAGATGGTATGGAAGGCGGTAGGTTGCTAGCACTTTCTTGTTGGTTAAACCTATATACTTTTTTGCATTCGTCTTCTACGCTAGACAACATTTCTTTTTTAGTTTGTTCAATAGGTGGTGGGTGATTTGAATTTTTGGGACTTGGAGGTGGTAGTACTGCTATACAATCGTAAATAGTTCCAATAAGTGATTTAGTACCGTCTATTTTAATAGTCGGATTTAATACAACAACTAATAATATAAATAGTGGGAATATGAATAATTTTTTTTTTTTTGATAAATATTTTTTTAATAGCTGCCTTATAAGCTGATTTATATGTTCATTAGGCAGTAAAAATATTATAGCTATATAAAACAACATAATTGAATCAGTCCATAGAGTGATTTCTTCAAAAGACACACATAATCTGGATGAATCAGATCCCTGAATCCCATAGGCTGATGCATATACGATTTCATGAAGGTATCCATGCAAGAAAGTATTTTTGACGTCAAGCTGATGAATAGGCCAAGACTTGGACAAAGCAATATGGAAAACGGTCCGAATAGTCGCTGGTTTCACCACCGGGCTGAAATTTTCATCACAATCCACTCCCACCTGTTAAGACCTGCCATCACCTATAAGACAGGTCTTGTGCCTCTCAAAAGAACCATCAAATTTCCTTTTATGTTGAAAAATCTACATAAGAGGAATAATATTAGCATCCGGAGGACGAGGTACTAGATCCCACGTCTTATTTTCAATAAGAGCATTATATTAATCAATAATTGCATTTTTCCAATTAGAATCGGACAAGGCATCTTTCGGATTACGATGAACAGAAGAAGGGGCAACCGAATTGGACACGTTAAATAGTTGTTTAGGTTCGGAAATATCGTGCATATCACGTGTTTCCATTGTCTGTGGGTGTGCCATGAGAGGTTGGACAGGATTGGGATGGTTGCCGAGAAGTGGAGGCAGGACTGGGTGGACTACCGGGAGTAGGGGTGGGGCCTAGAAGGGGCAGTGGCGTCGGGGAGAGGGGGGATGGCCGAGAGACAGCAGAGATGGAAGGCCCTAACGAGTGTTATGAGGCTCTAGTTATGGGGATGGGTGGACTGTCCGCCTCGGGACGACAGTGGTGGGGACGGCTGCCGGTGTTGGTAACTACTGATTTTGCAAGTGATGAATTAGAAGGATATTTAGGCTATCATTTAGGAATTTGGGGATGTAGAATTGAGTTTGGCAAAGGGGAACTGGGACTCATCGAATAAGACATGCCGATAAATAATTATTTTTTGGCTTGATAAGTTGTAACAATTGTAACCTCGATGATTGGGGGTAGTCAAGAAAGACGCACGGGGATGACCGATGTTGCAGCTTGTTGATTTGTATGGAGTGATGGAGGGGGTAGCACAAATATCCTAAAGTTCGTAAATGCTTATAGGAAGGATCCCGAAGATAGAGAACTTGAGTGGGAGACTTGTGTTTGAGAGACTTGTTTGAGAGAATATTCAAGAGATAGGTTGTCATTGATAGAGCGTAATACCAAAAAGGGGGGGGGGGGGGGGGATAGAGGCGTGAGCAAGGAGGACACAAACTAAGTTGTTTATGGTTCTAATTTTTTGTTCGGCTTTGCCATTTTGTGGAGAGGTGTGGGGACAGGAAAAACAAAAAACAAGCTTGTGTTTGGCGCAGAAAAGTTTGAATTGATTATTATCGAATTCCCTCTCATTGTCACATTGAAAACATCTAATATTCTTTTCAAATTGTGTCTTAATGAAATTGTTGAATGACGAAAACATAGAATAAACTTGGGACTTATTACCAATGGGAAACGTCCATAGGAAGTTTGAATAATCATTTAAAAACAACATATAGTATCGATGCCCGGCCATGCTTAAGATAGGAGAAGTCCATAAATCACTGTGTATTATATCAAAAGGCATTCAAGTACAAGTGGATGAAGAATAAAATGACAACTTGACATGTTTCCCAAAAACACAAGATTCACAAACAAGAGGAGAATGGATATGTTTGTAAGCAATAAATTTATTTTTGCTAAGGGAGCGTAAAACAGAGCCTCCCGGATGTCCTAATCTATTATGCCATAGATAAGACGAAATTGCTACAAAGGTTGAAGAGAAGAGGTTAGATGGTTGATGGAGGCGGTGATAGGATAAAGGTCCCCAGTGCTATTACATCTCAGTATTCGCATCCTTGTCATAAGGTCCTTCACAGAAAAACCAAAAGGATCAAATTCAAGGGAAACATTATTGTTGGTTGTGAAACGACGCACAAAGATTAGATTTTTGATAAGTTTCGGGGCATTGAAGACATTTTTTAAGGCTAACGGGGGTGTGATGAGGAAATAGATGATTGTCCATAACCTCAAATGGGAATGCCTAGTCCACTACCAATAATAATATTACGATTTAAATTTTTTCTATTGAAATAAAACGAGAGAGTACATTGGAATGTCATCATATGAGATGTGGCACCAGTGTCCATGTACCAACTATTGTCAGAAACGTTGAGAGACATCGTGTTCATAGCTGCCTCAATATTCGTCGGTGCATAGGTTGAAGGAGGGGAATTATGCGCACTGTATGCCTGTTGTGGACGTGCGCTGAGGATGCCATATTGGGCCTATCGGGCCAGAGGTTTAGCCCAAGAGACGCTGGGTAAGGGTAGGAAGCCCACGGCGGAGGCTGCTGCCACTGTTGGTAGCTGCCTCCTACTGCCGCTGTTGTCGTGGCTGTTCCCGAAATTTCTTCCTCTATTGTTATTCCGGAAATGTGAGCCACGTGTCGGATCGTTGGCTTGCCTGTGGGATGGGGCATGAGTCGAGCCTCTCGGGTCAGCATGGTTGCCGCCGGTGACTACTAGGGCGGCGTCGATTGTGCTGGCATTAGTCGTTGCCTGCTTTGTTTCTCTAGTTTCTTCAAGAATAAGTCTCGAACGAGCCTCATAGAACGGAGGCAATGGCGTGCTTTGTTGGAGGATGGTAGTGACACCATCATAATTTTCATTTAAACCCGCAATAACTTGTATCACCAATCGTTGATTAGTGACCGGTGCACCGACGTTGGAGAGTTGATCGGCAATTATCTTAAGTTCTTGACAATAGGCCGACACATTAGGAAAATCATCATGCCGAATGGTCTGAAATTGATTTTCCAGATACACGACACGTTGTGTCTTGTTGTCATGAAAAATACTTTCCAAGCGCTCACTCGTATGTCTTGCAGTGGCATCAGTTTTAATGATTGTATGCAATAGATCGTTCGAGATCGTGCCGTAGATCCATTGTAGGACAACCGCATCTAAGCGGGACCAAAGTTCATCGTCAAAATCATCAGCTCTTTCTAGGGGCTTTGATTTTGGAGGGATGATATGGTCGATGACTTTGTATACACGATAATGAATCTTAAATAATTTCGCCCAAGATGAATACTGAACATTTTCCTTCTCAAGAGTTGTGGGAATGAAATTCTTGATGTTGTTAACTGCAAGAGTAGGATGAAATTTAGTTTGTTCAGCCATTGAAAATTGGAGAGGGAGATAGGAAAGTCGAAGAAAGAATGGAGAGGGCTGCCGAGGGGGGGGGGGGGTGTGCCGGCTAAGGGAGAAAAAGAAGTTAAGAGTTTGGCTTCTGATACTATGTAGGAATATGTTCCTTCATTTTCATTGATTATTGTGTACAATATATATAGTGTTACATAATTATAAACTAGGTAACTAAATCTTCCTAATTACAATTGGAATATAAATTTACCTAATATAAAAGATATACAAAATATGATAATATTCTATCAATGATAATATACTAGATATGGTAATATTCTATCACTAACATGTCTGCCGAAAACACTTCACTAACAAACATAGGAGGAACTACAAAAATCTTAACATTTACAAAAAGCTGCTTCTTCGCCCCTTCTTTTGCTAGGAGGTCAGCTAGTCTGTTCTGCTCTCTGTAATTGTGCTTTAGCTCTGGATTTTCTAGCTTTTGCAACAACAACCTGCATTCAGAAATGAACCCAGTGTAAGGAGTATGTTCATGCTTTAGCATATAGATTACCTCTTCGGAGTACGAGTTAATTTTCAGAGTTATTAGCCTACTTTCCCCGGCAATTTTTAGTTCCTGCAAAATGACTGACAATTCAATTAAGTTGTTAGTAGATCTTGGAATTGTTGTTGTGCCTGTGTTCAAAAATCAGGAAAAACAGAAACCAAACGGAAAGACAAAAACCAGAAAAAACAGAAACGGAAAAATAATACGAAGTAAGAAAATATCCGAGACCACGGAATTCACGTGTGTCCTTAAGGAATTTAATCCCTCACTGTACCCGAGGTTATGGATTACTTCCTCCCGGGATAAAACAGATATACTGTCGCGCAGAGTAGCGGTACGTCAAACGCCTTCGACTTCGACGAACTCAAAGTTGGCAACGAAACACGGTAAGACTCGATAGTTTTATTTGTGAAAAAAGAATGCAGAATTTCGATGCAGAAATTTTTGGTTTTGGTATCTTTAAAATGAGGCATTGCCTTAGTTTATATAGCCTTGAAGGTGCCTCTTCGGAATAGGTTGGTGATCTGTTCGGAAAGGTTGCCTTCCATTTCTCATTCACACCAACTTGGCTAGTTTTATTCATTAACTAGCTTTAACAATCCCCCACATGAATGGGGAATGGCTATATGATGAAAAACATGCATGACAAAAAACTGTGTGATTCGTAAGCAAGGATTAATCGCATCCGGATAAGTAGATTTCTCTTTGAACTTTCCGTAGTGAACATATGTCGGATATACTCGGTCAATCGGTAGATGTGATATCCTTGAACCGTCGAGCTTTGGTGTATACCTAGACAACCACATGTCACACAATTAACCCTTTAACCGTCTTTGGTTCTCATTATTTTGTTCGTTTCGACCATGAACACCTTTGCCTGGTTCATAAGTGCGTAGAGAATTGGCCTTACATAATTCTCCTTGAAGCGGCTTACACTTCACACTTACATAGGTGATTCCTAAATATGTCATCCCGTAGATACACTATTTGATATACCCCGTACCAAACTTAGGAACCATTAAAAAGCCGCAATGCTTTATCCTGCGAACATTGTCTCATCACGAGAATGGACCAAAGAGTTATTGTGACAATGTTGAACCGTCATTAATGACTTTGTTTGATCTCTTTGAACCTAGATCTTGGGATCTCCAGTCTTCTAGGTAGAGTTACCGTCACGATGACTTGTCCTCGGCCATAGTCCCATTCCCCTTGATGATCTTTCAACTACCTCTCTAGTTAGGCCTTTAGTTAGTGGATCCGACACATTATCTCTTGACTTAACATAGTCAATTGTGATAATTCCACTAGAGAGTAGTTGTCTAACGGTATTATGTCTTCGTCGTATGTGACGAGACTTTCCGTTGTACATAAGGCTCCCGCTCTTCCTATTGCCGCTTGGCTATCGCAATGTATGCATATAGGAGCCAACGGTTTGGGCCAAAATGGAATATCTTCTAAGAAATTCCGGAGCCATTCAGCTTCTTCACCGGCTTTGTCTAAAGCTATGAACTCAGATTCCATTGTAGAGCGGGCGATACATGTCTGTTTGGATGACTTCCAAGACACTCGCTCCTCCACCTATGGTAAAAACATATCCACTTGTGGATTTAGTTTCGATTGAACGGTGATCCAATTTGCATCATTGTATCCTTCAATAACTCGCAAGATTCTGTTATAATGCAAAGCAAAGTTTTGAGTATGTTTTAAATACCCCAAAACTCGTTTCATTGCGACCAATGTTTTTGGTCGGGATTACTAGTGTAGCGACTTAGTTTACTTATAGCACATGCAATATCGGTCGCGTACGAGTTCATGATATACATCAAACTTCCCAACACTCGGCATAATCCAATTGAGAATGACTTTCACCTTTATTCTTTGCAAGAGCAAGGTTCATATCAATTGGCGTCTTTGCAACTTTAAAGTCCAAATACTTGAACTTTTCAAGTACCGTTTCAATATAATGAGATTGAGACAATGCTAGACCTTGAGGAGTCTTATGGATTTTAATTCCCGAATTAAATCGGCAACTCCTAAGTCTTTCATATCAAACTTACTAGCAAGCATGTGCTTAGTAGCATTTATGTTAGCAATGTCGTTACTCATTATCAACATATCATCCACGTACAAACAAACAATGACTACGTGGTTTGGAGTGTTCTTAATGTAGACACATTTATCACACTCATTTATCTTGAATCCATTTGTGACATTGTATGGTCAAATTTTGCATGCCACTTGTTTGGGTGCTTGTTTTAGTCCGTAAAGAGACTTAACAAGTCGACACACCTTCTTCTCTTTCCCTGGAACTACAAACCCCTCAAAGGTTGTTCCATGTAAATTTCTTCCTCTAACTCTCCATTTAAGAAGGCTGTTTTCACATCCATTTGATGGATTTCAAGACCGTACACGGCGGCTAACGCTACTAACACCCGAATAGATGTAATCCTCGTTACCGGCGAGTATGTATCAAAGTAATCAAGACCTTCTCGTTGTCTAAACCCTTTGAACAACTAGTCTTGCCTTATATTTATCAATAGTACCATCGGCTTTCATTTTCTGCTTGAAAATCCATTTGGAACCTAAAGGTTTATTACACGGAGGAAGGTCAACCAATTCCCAAGTATGGTTGTTTAAGATGGATTCTATCTCATTATTGATTGCCTCTTTCCAAAATTGAGCTTCCGATGAAGACATAGCTTCGTTGAAGGTTCGAGGCTCATTCTCCAACAAAAATGTTAGAAATTCTGGTCCAAATGAAGTAGACGTCCTTTGACGTTTGCTTTGCGTCTCGGTTTTTCCTCATCGGGAATATTTTCCTTTGTTTCTTCCCGAGGTCGTTTAGATTCTTTGCTAGACGACTCACATTCCTTTTTATACGGATATATGGTTTCAAAGAAGTCGGCATTATCGATTCAATTACCGTATTTACTCGAATGTCGGGATTTTCTCGATTTGTGAACGAGAAATCGATATGCCTTACTATTTGTGGCATATCCTATGAAAACACAATCAATGGTTTTAGGTCCTATTTTTACCCTTTTGGGTTTAGGAATTTGCACCTTGGCCAAACACCCCCACACTTTGAAGTATCCCAAATTGGGCTTCCTTCCTTTCCACTTCTCGTATGGAATAGATTTTATTTTGCTATGGGGCACTCGATTGAGTATTCGGCTAGTCTGTTAGAATGGCTTCCCCCACAAGTTCGGGGTAAACGAGAACTTATTAACGAGGCATTCATCATTTCTTTCGTGGTTCTATTTTTCCTTTCCACAATTCCGTTTGATTGTGGCGAGTAAGGGGCGATTGTTTGATAAATAATGCCATATTCCAAACATATTTGTTCAAAAGGAGATTCATATTCACCGCCCCTATCACTCCTTATCATTTTAATCTTTTTGTTAAGTTGAGTCTCAACTTCAGTTTTGTATTGCCTCGAATGCTTCAATTGCTTCATCTTTACTATTAAGTAAATAAACGTAGCAATACCGCGTACTATCGTCGGTAAAAGTTATGAAATACTTCTTTCCACCGCGAGATGGGATTGACTTCATGTCACAAATATCTCGTATGGATTAAGTCTAAAGGACTTGAATTCCTTTCAAGCGACTTATAAGGATGTTTAACATACTTAGACTCAACACAGATTTGACATTTTGATTGATTGCATTCAAACTTAGGCAATACTTCCAAACTAATCATTTTTCGCAAGGTTCGTAATTGACATGTCCTAAACGTGAATGCCATAAATTATTTGACTCAAGTAAGTAAGACGAAGCGAAACTTTATTATTATTGGCAACGACCATTACATTCGGTTTGAAAAGGCCCTCTGCGTGATGTAACCTTTTCCTATGTACATCTCGTTCTTACTTATTACAACCTTGTCGAAACAAAAACACACTTAAAACCGTTCTTTACTAGAAGTCCGGTAGATACTAGATTTTTCCTAATTTCGGAACATGACGGACGTTGTTAAGAGTCACCACCTTGCCGGATGTCATCTTCGCAGTATCTTTCCATAACCTTCAATTTTGGCCGTTGCGAGAATTTTCCATATATATGGTATCGTCGGGCCGGCGGGAGCATATGAAGCAAAGGCTTCTCTAACAGCACACAAATGTGGCGAGTGGCGCCGAGTCAATCCACCACTCTTTCGGATTTCCCACTAAGTTGCACTCGGACAACATAGCGCACAAGTCATCAACTTCCTCGTTTGTTTCAACCATATTAGCTCGACCCTTCTTCTTTACCTTTTTCGGAGCACGACGATACCTGCAACTTTGTGTCCGATTTTTCCACAATTGTGGCGTTTCCCTTGAATTTCTTCTTGTTGGGATAGCTCCTTGGTCCCGATGCATTTTTTCTCTTTTTCGATTAGTTGGGGCGAGTTTCAACAATATGTGCTCCCCCTATGGTTGATCTCACATTTGCCTTCTTCTCCATTTGCCTTGTTATCTTCCTCGATTCTCAAACGGACGATGAGATCCTCCGGTGTCATCTCCTTTCGCTTGTGTTTCAAGTAATTTTTGAAGTCCTTCCATGAAGGAGGCGAGCTTCTCTATTACCGCCGCAACTTGAAACGCCCCACTAATCACCAAACCTTCAGCGAGTAGATCGTGGATGATAACCCGCAACTCTTGAACTTGAGTAACAACAGACTTGCCATCTACCATTTTGTAGTCCGAAACTTGGCGCGATAAATTTCTTTAATCCAAGATCTTCTCTGTTTTATATTTCTTTTCCAACGCATCCCATAGATCTTTTGATGTTTCCACATTACTATAGACGTTGTAAAGATCATCCTCCAGTCCGCTAAGAATATAATTCTTGCACAAAAAATCTGAGTGCTTCCATGCCTCAGTTACAACAAAACGTTCATTCTCGGGTGTTGATTCGGCAAAATCGGAACGACCTCCTTAATAAACTTTTGGAGGTTTAAAGTAGTTAAATAGAAGAACATCTTTTGTTGCCATCGTTTGAAATCAATTCCGATGAATTTTCCATGTTTCTCTGCCGGAGCCGGTGCTGGTGCAGTACGACTGGAGGACGCAACATTGCTCGTAGAACCAACCATGGGGGCTAGTGTGGCGATAAAGAGTAGCATTCAAATTTGGAGTCATGTCTCCCATTTACGTCGCAAACGAAGCAACGAGAAAAAGTTTAATAAACGGTGAAGACTTCAAACCGAATCGGTTTTGACAAAAAGAGATGTAATACACAATGGTGAAGATTTTATTTCTTCAAACCGAATCAAGGTTACACAAACAAATTTAAAATCCTTGAAACGAAATGCAGTAAATTGTATGTTGTATACTTGATGAAGTTTTTATATCTTCAAATCAAGTACCCAAATGAGTAGAAAATTATGAAAACTTTAATCTCAATAGGAGTAAAAATTCGAAGATTTTAGTCTCCAAACAACATATTAGTTCGGTACACCGAAACAACAAACACCTTTTTTTTTTTTCCAGTAAATTGTATGTTGTATACTTGATGAAGTTTTTATATCTTCAAATCAAGTACCCAACGGAGTAGAAAGTTATGGAAACTTTAATCTCAACCGGAGTAGAAAATCCGAAGATTTTAGTCTCCAAACAACATACAAGTTCGTTACATCGAAACAACAAACATACACCTTTTTTTTTTTCCAAGAATTGTATGTTGTATACTTGATGAAGTTTTTATATCTTCAAATCAAGTACCCAACGGAGTAGAAAGTTATGAAAACTTTAATCTCAACCGGAGTAGAAAATCCGAAGATTGCCTTGAATGCCTCCGGAATAGCATGAAGCCAATAACCCAAACACCTGTGCTATTTGTAATTACCCATCCTATTCCTCATATTCCATGGTTACCCAAGCTAGATCCATCAGTGTTAGGGGGTTCCCATTTAATGTTAATCATGACTTTACTAGAGGGATTGGAATGGTGATTGTTCATTTGATCAAATTCCACAGCTCTGTTATAGGCATCTGCGAATGAAGGAAAATCATGCTTACTATTGAAGAGGTTGGAGTTTCTTGTTGTCCATATAGTCCAGATGCAGAAAGGGAGGAGTTCATCACAGCAGTGATAGAATAATCGTTGTTATTATTATTATTAATAATAATAATAATAATGATTATTGTAATTAATGTAGCATCTTATATATTGGGAGAGTTTTCAGTTTCCAAATCCATCTGTAGGAGTTCATGTTCTGGTTGGTAGCATGACTGTTTATTGTGTCAATAAGGTTGTAAGCAGATTTGAAGGAGAAGACTCCATTAATGCTTCATTTCTTGGGGAATATCTAAGGAAAAGTTACTAAAATTCCATTTCCAACTGTTGCTAACCTTATAGCTATAGAACTCCTAAGGGTATTCATACTAGGAATCCATTTATCATGCCACAAGTTAACACTATTCCTTTTATGTACTTTATATTTGATGGTGATATAATTATAAAATAATACAAATATAATATACTTCCTACATAAAGGGACTAATACGCATGTTTTAATTAATTACTAAATAAACATATTTAGTAAAATATCACAAAGATTAAATTAGAGTTTACTTATAATTGAGGGACTAAAAGTGCTATTTTCACTTTTTTAGAGCATGCATTTCATTATGCTTCTGACACTTCCAAACACTTTGTGACTGAAAATCTTAAATTGATTAACAGCCAAAAACACAAATTAGTGTTTATTTAGAAAAGAAGAATGATGATCTATATAATGTGTTGTGGTTAGGTATTAACTAAACTAATTAGGCTGCGCGGGACGGGGAATATGGAGATTGTGCTTTTCTTGTTGGAAAGGACAAATTTGTTCTACTGATTTTTTTTAGTATAAAGTTAAAGAATAAATAATACTAATAGATAGATTCGTCTTTAACAAACCAAATTAGTATGTTTTACAAAAATAGAGAAAGTTAAGGGGAAAAAAAAGATGAGCACTTCTCCTGCAAAAAGTGCAAATGGACCCTTAGCCTAATTTGATTTTTTTACGGAGAAAAGGAACGGTAAACTGAGAAACACGCACAAAGCCAGTGGGGTCTGTTTGTAATTCTTTAAAAAGAAATCATTAGTACTCTTTTCTACTTTTTGGTAGTAACATTTAGCCACAAATATGAAATTGGAAAATGAAAGTGCAAGGATAATTTCTGTCCACACATTGGCCTTTCCTATTTTATTTTTTACAAATTTACAACTAAAGATGAAAGTGGATCTAGATCCGTTTTATTGGATATGGATCTTTAAAATTTGGAATCGACGAATTCGGATCGGACCCGGATCCGTTTTTGACGGATCGGATATGGATATTATATTTGAGATCCGTATCCGGTCCAGATCTGACACGTGGAATCGTTTTTATTAAATATATTAATAACCTAGAATGTAATTTTATAAGTATTTTCTTAAATTTTTTCATAATTTTTGTATTTTACATTCAGATTTGGACTTTATTTTTTAAATGGTCCATAATTACATTCAGATTGAGATGAATATTTATTGAGATGAATTATTTTAGTTATCTTTTTTTAATATGATTGTTTCTTTGTTATTTTAGGATGCTGATGACGTTGAAACTAGTGACTTCGAAGACTAGTTTATCAAGTGGGACAGAAGGTTATAGAAGATGTCGATGACATTTTAAAGAACATTGTTGTAGAATTTAATTTCAAGACCTTTATAATTCCAGCGTTTTCATGATGTTGTTATTTACTTACTTTGCTTCATCTTCTTTATTTTCTTGTGATGCTAAAACTTCGTTCAGTATTTTGGAAGAATGGTGTCATGTTTGTGTAGGTTGATTGAATGAACTCAATCATTTTTTCAATCAGATTGGGTTTCATTTTGTCAAAAAAATTTCAACAGGTGGGAATATTGTTCAAGGCAAAATTTTTTACATGTGGATCTAGATCCGATTCGTGGACCCAATGGATCAGGATTTGGATCTGATTTTTATGAACCCGATGGATCTGGATCCAGATATGAAAAATGGATATGGATCTGGATCTAGTAGGATCCGGTCCAGATCCGATCTATTGCCATCCTTACGTACAACCATGACAATTACAATCTCGAGACACTATCACTTTTGAGGTTGAAGACTAAGATAATGTCATCTTACTAATCAATTGCTAAAACAACTATGAAAATCTACGTTCTAGAAGTTCAATCTTACTAATCAATTGCTAAAACAACTCAAGACTAGACCAATTTCATCAATTAATAAAAAACTCCCAATTTGGATATGAACCTTAGTTTCTCAATATTCAAATTCATCACATAAATGAAAGATTCAAGCTTAATGATTACTAATTAGCGAAACTCAAGCTTAGATTAGCAAAACACATCAATTAATTTTACTTTTAAGCTTAACAATCAAATAAATCCTAAGTAGATTGAACTCATCTTCTCCAACTAATTTCTAGGTTGTTCATACCATTAAATCACTTAAGAAAGGTAATGCAAGGCTAAGGAAGCTTATCACAAGAATAATCCACTTAAAGTTGATTGAAATCGCCCTAAGAGTACGTTGGAGGAGTATTTTCGAAATGGGGATTTGAAGGATTTTAATCCATACTTAAAAGATTTTGCCTCTGTTTTCCCGGCGTCGGCTGCAGCAGACCCGTGCCCGCGAACCACTAGACCGCACTCATGGTTCCTAGCCAAGTGCTCGTACCCTCGCTATAGCGGATTGTCGTCCACTGTAGCGATCCCAATCCGCTGGGGCACACTGAGGCTCGCCCCAGCGAATACACCAGAAACCAGAAGATTTCAGCCTTACACAATTTCGACCCGAGACCTCCTAGACACAAATCAGATATGTACACATACGTACAAGCACGCTACAGACTCACTCGCGATCTTGTAATTTCCTTCGGATGTCTATTTCTTCGGGTCAACCCCCAACGGCCTAAAACCAACATTCCAACCAATAGATGAAAGCACTCTCGAGGGCCTCAGAAACCAAACCAACCATCCCACCAAGTCATAAACGATCCTACGAAAATCACGGAATCGACGAAATTCCAAAAAAAGTTTGTTTACCAAAAAGTGAACTATATGTCAAACAGTCTCACTTAAAAGATTCTAATTCTTTCAATTCTCACTAGGATCGCCCGATAACTTCAGAAAGTTGGTCAACAGGGATAAAATAGTCAAAACACACATAATGACCAAATGGGTCGTTACATCAAATACCAATTAAACAATCATTCATCCTCGAACGAAGAAAGAGAGTACAAAAACTGACGATAACCAATAAATCATTAATGTAACAGCGCGGAAGTCTCCACGGCACGAATTATGCTAAATCACTACTCGATCACCTTTATGGTCCAAACTTCGTCTAACTTAGTTCAGAGACCTGATTTCCATATTTTCAAATTTGAATTTCTCTCGCCATCGATTCCCGAATATAAGAACTGCTTTTGCTGGAATTATTTGATTCGACATAACCATTCCTCTGAGCATGATTGATAGGTCCCATAAACATTCCTCAAATGACACAAACCTTTAGATATAGACACCATCATAGTCCACTCTGAAATAGTAAAATGTTCTGATTTCGCTAACCTTTCTTTCACCCTTCTAGAGTCGCCCTCCGCACCACGATTTCTTAGAAACACATAAACACAAGCCCAAAACATGACTTACTTTTGCCAGAAAAGAACCATTGCTTTATCGGAGCAGCTCTAAGCAATTTCATCCAACTGATCTTACTCATGGTTGACTTTGCTAGTTCCAAGTCTTCTTAAACCTTCAAATCACAATGCATGAAGCATACCACTGAATACCCCCACCAAGCCAAGTTCGTAGGACACCATCTGATCACTCTAAAGACCTCTCGCAACCATAGTACCTCCTTAAGTCATTACAAAGCACCAACGTAACTCATTACACTTGTCTGAGTAGCTGCTCTAAGTAAGATATCCTTCGTCCACTCATAAACCCGGATAAAGTTCGGTAACCCTATCTTACCTCAAATCTGAACTGAAACTCACCGAATCCGTGAAGGTGATTAACTGAGAAACCCATAAATTCTCCTCAAAATATAAACATAGTCCATCAAGCTCTAATCGAATAATTCCGACCCGGAATGAAAGTACAACCCCTAAATACTACAATAATCACTCGAACTGACTCCAACTTTTCGAAACCAATCACAGTCATACCACACATATGTTGTGGCCAATTCAAATCTCTTTCTCAAGCGTAATTAATTATCTCAGTCACCCTCGACTCCAAAAGCTGAGTCATATCTAAGTTGTCAACTTAGTACCGAAGAACTATACTTTATGATTGCAACCTTCATGTTCCTCAACTTCTACCCGATACACAAATCTAATACAACCCCGAACTTTTTAATGCAAAACTTGGAGCCTCATATAATACCCATTTAACCATCGAATCTACCATTGTACACCTCGATGTGCTCATAAATTTCAAAAGTATCAAATCTTATAACTATCGCTCCAATCCCACGCAACTACTCCCGAGTCCTTAATATCCAAAAGTGCTCACCCAAGTTGTCCAGTCAATAATACTTGCAACATAATGCACTACTACGAATAAAGTCTCATCTAAAAAATATAACTTTAACCCTCACATAATAGGAATTTCCACAATTTCTTTTTCTGAAACCACATTAACTCATCCACTGAAGAGTGTTACTAAATTACCCAATTGTGTACCACACCACCCATTTCCATAAACCTTAACATGTCGGTTACCTAAAATTTGCTTCTCGCTAGTTGCTGACTACGAAGCCTCACGGAACTCGTCATATCACTTAATCCATTATATCACTTAGTTCTTTTCTGTAGACTCTCTTCTTTAAGCATACTCATGATCATACCTCATCTGAAATATGCAAGACAACAACACCATAATTCATAATAACCAAAGTAATTTTGAAGATATGCCTTATTTTTACCGATTCTCGATCAACTATACCTTTCTTTGTTATTCAATTCCCCGATTTCAATCAAATCAGAATCATTGTCACTGTCTAACCATTTCTCGAACCCACTCAACTCTAAAACTGAATACTTTATAAATCTAGGTATCACATACACATTCCTACTAACGTCCTCATGTATATCCACCAAGGTGCCTTTGCTCAAATTCCTTAACCCAAATTTCAAAATGTTTTTTACAACTCAAATTAATTCAACCCTCATCATTGCTTTACCACTCAGAACTTCCTACTTGTCGAACCAGATTGCCTCTAACCACTCGCGTGATTATCCCTTTCATCCGATCAACTCAACCGAATAGTGCACCAGTAGTAGTAGGAACTAGCCGAAACTTACACAATAGATACAAGGCTCTCAATACTAATCCAATATTAGATGAAACACCCGATAGCTCCTTGGGTACTAAAACTTCGCATTTGTCCAACACTAGAGTCATTCTTACTAGTCCATTACTGGCTCCTATTGGCCCACAACATAACCAAACATACCAACTCAACACTATACATTTATGTCTATTCTACCATGTATGACCGCAAATAACTCTCAATTCAACTAGCTCTTGGTCCCATGATAGCCTTATCATTCCTCTAAATACGAAGACCCGGTGAACATACCCTATACTGAAGGGCTAGGACCACCATTGCCCAATAGCTTAAGTCTCCACTCATCACAAGTAGCATTGCTTTCCGATCTAGAACCGATAACCAATTTCTTGAAAGAACCCACAAACCACTGCCATGTAGTCACGTAGAAGTCCAACTTAACTTCACGACCGAAGATGAAATCCTCTCTCATACCAATTGCAATCTTATCCTGTCAAACACGTCAGATACCAATTATTCCATTCATAATAGTGAAAATTGATCTATCCAAATCATCTTCCTTACGCCTCCATCCCATTAACACAAAACCACTCTTACCAAAATATCCCAAAAATCTTACTTCGCTACACGTTACCCACAAGGTCATCATTCATGTCCTTATTCTCAACTTCTCTTCTTTATTACACGCAGTCACTATACTTTTGCTACATCTGATGATCCTTACTACTCATACTTGTCCCCGTATATCGACACCCGATACCCTACCACTAATGAATCATAGACCTGATATTGGTACACCCGTGCCACGCGAACCATCATAATACCTTGACGGTGTTGAAACTTTTCCCAAACCAATCATATCATCGAACAAATCACACTTATTAAGCCATAAATGCACTTTTGCCACTTCCGAGCAACACAACACTGAAAACATGGAGATCTTGTGACCTTGTGTACCATCTCTCCTATTTCTCAAGAAAACCCCCTAAAATAACGATTCTAACCGCGACCCCACACAACTGAATTCTCATGTCATAGCTAGAAACTGAACTTAGTCACGTGTCCAAATCAGGATGACACATCTCGTGCCATAACACAACACTTCCCAAAATAAACTAATCACATAAGAATTTAAGGACGAGTTCCTACTTTCCATGTGTGATTAGATAAGGAATTTCATATACAAATTGGAATTGACTAGATACCAATTTGAATAAAGGAGCACGAAAGAATTCGATCCTAAATATTTTGTAGCCTCTCAATTATAAGTGTGGAGCGCTACATACCTATAAGTAGGACTCTACTAGATATTACTCTTGTACTTATAGACCGGGTAATCTAGGGCTCTAATACCAACTTATCATGACTCAAATCACTGGTAGGCGAACTCGTCCCTTAAAGATTCATGTAACAACATAAATAAATAATAAGAGCAGTAGAAGTCTATAAACATAGATATATGATAATGCGAAATGCAACATCACCCAATGTATCACGACCCCGAATCCCTAAGTCATGAGTGCACCTACCATTTTCCATATCGGTAGGAGAACCCTTCCATGAATCAACAATCCAACAATAGTTAAAGTAAATTAAGAAGAATAATATAAAGTCTAACTCATATCATAAATGTAAAAGTGTGGAATATACGAATATGGATAGAACCCCCTAAAGGATAAATGGTATGAACTGTACAAGAGCGACTACCATCTATAAGTTTGAATATTACAAAGGATCAAATGGAAATATTGTCTCAGTAATCAAAGTAAAGACAATAATAGGAAATAGTCTCCAGGTTACGGATCGTCCAGCATGCTCACCCTAAAGACTCAGCAACAGTCTCAAATCAGTCTCGAAGAGAAGAGGTAGAACCAGTCATGTACCCTGCATTCAGAAAAGAATGCAACAAGGTAGTATCAGTACAAAAACTATGTACTGGTAGATATCATAGACCGACAACGGTTAGCTAACATATGCATAAGAAAAAACCGAAAGATAGACATGCTCACAGTCAAGTACAGGTAATATCATAATCAAAGAATAACCAATCTAAATATAGAGAATCATAGCCTATGGTGAAACATCTAAACTCAAGTCTGCTAGGTTTTCCAGTCATTCCTTAGAATAATCACAGACACAAGTATAATAATAAATCTGTAACATAGATATAAAATAAAATGATGAGGATATTCAATGCAATGCAATAGCTAATGTAATATCCATACATACATGCCACAAATGGAATATCTCATCATCTTGTATTCATGATACATAGAGGACCCGTAACGTCCATGTACCAGTCATTCCGTATCACACAACCTAGAATAACTCTTCCACCGAACAACCCACTAGCCATTCCATATCATACAACATAGAGATGGCTACGCAATATAGTATGTCATATGAATCATAAATGTTTCCTTCTTATTTATCATCGTCACACCACCACAAGTCATATCAGTATATCATGGAAATAAGGACAATGTAATGCAATGACAATAACAAATGTAACATAACAATTCCCAATCGTGCCACGCAAGGAGACTTATCATAATATCATAATCATATTAATTCATTTCCTCTATCCATGAACATGCCAAGATAAGTGAGATACAACTACATCACAAATATGATATGGCATTACGTACAAGTGTAGTAACCACAAAGAGACAACAAGTCATAATCAACCAACATGTAACCAACATAAGTAATCCATCCAAACTTCATACCCGAATGCTTACATGCTTTATCCAACAGAATCTAACTACACAGACGCTTCATTAACCGATGTCTAATCATAAGGTAAGCCATAACCTACCTGAATGCCGAGCGGGAGTCACAACAAGTCACGCATGAGCCTTGCTCTTCCGAGGATCACATTTGTACTCAAAATCTAATATTATCAAAGTCTAAGTTAAAACAAGGAATTCACAACATTCATAACATTATATTACTCCTTTGGATCCAAACTGAATAGGGAAGAAGGGAAAAACTGGCTTACAGAGGTAAAACAATCATTTTAAAGGTGAACTATAAAATCCAACATTCTAGGAGTCCAATCCTACTAACCAATTGCTAAATCAACTCAACCTTAGGCTAATTTCATCTTACAAGAAAAACCCCTAATTTTAGGATGAACCCTAGTTTCCAACATTCAATTTCATCAACAATAATAGATGATTCAAGCTTAACAAGTACTAAATAGTGAAACCCAAGCTTAGAATAACAAAACCCATAAATTAATTCTCATATTTAAGCTTAACAATTAAACAAAACCTAATTTGGTTGAACTCATCTTCCCCAATTAGATTCTAGGTTATCTCTACAATTAAATGAACATAAAGAAGTTAAATAAAGGTAAAACAAAGCTAAGGGAGCTTACCTCAAGAAGAAATCAATAGAAGTTGCTTGAAAATGCCCTAAGAGTGCTTTCGATAACTATTTTCAAAATGAGGGAGTGTAGGGTTTTAATGACACTTAAAAGCAATCTAGAAATTCCATCATCCGATGCAGGGGACCCGCGTCCCCGATCAATACCCGCATCTGCGTTCCCTAACCAAAATCCCAACAACACGTTGTAGTAGAACGTCATCCACCGCAGCGGTCCCTTTCCGCTGGGGCACACTGAGGCCCGCCGCAGCGAATACACCAGCAAACCAAAAAAATCAAGTCTTATACAATTTCAACCTGAAATCCGATAATCACCCGAAACCTCTCCGACACAAACCAAATATGCACGCATATGTAAAAACATGCTACATACTCACTCGTGGTCCCAGAATTTCCATCAGAGGTCTAATTCTACAGGTCAACCCCCAACGAGCTAAACTAGTTTCCTAAACAATAGCCAAAAATGCTCCCGAGGGTCTCATGAACCGAACCAACTATCCTATCAAGTCATAAATGACTCTTTGGACCTCACAGAATTGATGGAATTCCGAAAAAGGTTCGCTCACATAAAATTCAACTATTGGTCAACACTTTCATACTTAAGGTTCTAATTTCTCAACTTCAACTAGAATCGATCGAAAGTTTCAGGAATTGAGTCTACGGGGGTAAAATACTCAAAGTACACGTAACGACGGAAATGGTCGTTACAAAAGGAATCTGGCCTAAACAGTACAAGATCTTCTAGGTATATAATTTTGAATAAAGGTTACAACCACAACCTGAATACACTTCTGTTTAGAAAGAGAATTAAATAAAAAATCTAGATGAACTCCATGATATCCTTGAAGACTAATCAAACCTCGCTGAAGTTCTTGAAATAACTCTACACTCTAAAAGGGTGTAGCAAGAGTAGTATCAGTACAAATACTATGTACCGGTAGGTATCATAAGTCGTCAACAATTAGCTAACATATAAAAAGGAAGAAAATGAAGAATAGACATGCTCGCAATCAAGTAGAAACATTATCACAGCCCAAGAAATAACAACCCAAGTATAGAGTATCAAGTCAGAATCTATGAAGTACGAGAATGAAGTAATCACTAAGCACAACCACATAAGACTTGCAGTAGTGTGAACCACACTTGATCTCAGTAGTCTACAGTCATAGCCTAGGCAAAATTCTAGTCCCCAAATCCATCAAGTGTCTATGTAAGAGACTAACAAGTACACATCCTCTCAAATAAATCAACAACAAGCAATCAAGGTTGAAAATACATCATGTAATATAATGAATAAAACAACCAAAACCAGATATATGAGTATGAAATATGAATGTATGTACTGTAATCTCTGTACACACATGCTCTGAGCGAAATATCTCTACGTCTCAAAAGTCATGATCCGGAGGACCACAAAGTCCATGTAGCAGTCACTTTATATCACACAACTTAGAGATAACTCTTCCACCAAATACCCCACTAGCCACTCTATATCACACAGCATAGAGATGTCATATAAATTACCATTGTTTCCTTCCCACTTATCATTGTCATGCCAATCACATGTAATGTCAACGTATTATGAAATGAGAAGGAATGCATGTATGAATGTCAAATTTAACACTAAGCATGAGATGAATAAACATAACAACATTCGTAAATCAACTACTAATATGAACTTATTCCCAAATCTGTACAATGCCACGTCTGAAACAATTT
This sequence comes from Anisodus tanguticus, assembly GCA_034509755.1. Classification (NCBI taxonomy): domain Eukaryota; kingdom Viridiplantae; phylum Streptophyta; class Magnoliopsida; order Solanales; family Solanaceae; genus Anisodus; species Anisodus tanguticus. The sequence goes on along the minus strand of CM067543.1, from coordinate 43,524,660 downwards.
TCCTTCGGACCACGTAGGTAACACCAATTATATGTAAAAGAGAGGACATACAAAATATGTACATAACAACACCCTAATAGGAAACCTCGGATGCTTCATCTTCCCTCTTATCATTATTAATATCAACTCATAGTTCACAACAATGAATCATGTAGGATGTGTATGAATGATACGCATGTATCAATCTCAATTATAAATCATATATATCACAATATCAGTATCAAGTCAAGTCCTTTCCTCTATCCATGGTAGTGTCAATAGGTGAGAGACAACCGTATCATAATCATAATATGGAAACTAAGTACAAGTCTAATATCGCAGACATGGCATCAACCAATGAATTCACAAGAGGCAACAACCACAAATCAGTCAACAATACCAAACCTAGTAATCCATACCAACTTCATATACGAAGGCGTACATGCTTTCTCCTACAGTAAGTAACTATACATAAGCTTTGCAAACCGAAAGTCTAACCAGAAGGTAAGTCGTAACCTACCTGGATGTTGAGCTGAAGCCACGAACAATCAAACTTTAGCCTTGCCTTTCCGGAGAGCTTCCAAGTAATCTAAGTCTATCCATTATCGAATTCTAAGTTAGAAACAGAAATTAACAATATCCAAATTATGAGACTATACTTTGAATCCAACCAACTATGGGAGAAAGGGGGAAACTAGCCCTCAAGGGTAAAACAATAATTTTGAAAGTGAAATATGAAAATCCACGTTTTAGGAGCTCAATCTTACTAATCAATAGCTAAAACAACTCAAGACTATGCCAATTTCATCAATTAATACAAAACCCCCAATTTGGGTATGAACCCTAGTTTTCCAACCTTAAAACTCATCACATAAATGGAAGATTCAGGCTTAATGATTACTAATTAGCAAAACCCAAGCTTAGATTAGCAAAACGCATCAATTAATCTCACTTTTAAGCTTAACAATCAAATAAACCCTAACTAGATTGAACTCATCTTCTCCAACTAATTTCTAGGTTGTTCTCACCATTAAATCACATAAGAAAGGTAATACAAGGCTAATGAAGCTTACCATAAGAAGAATCCATTTAAAGCTTCTTGAAATCGCCCTAAGAGTGCATTGGATGAGTATTTTCGAAACTAAGGAAATGAAGGATTTTAATCCACACTTAAAAGATTTTATCTGTTTTCCCGTCGTCCGCTGCAGCGGACCCGCGTCCGCGACCCACTAGACCGCGCCTGCGATTCCTAGCCAAGTACTTGCACCCTCGCTATAGCAGATCATCGTTCACTGCAATGGTCCCAATCCGTTGGGGGTGCACTGAGGCTCGCCCCATCGAATACACCAGAAACCATAAGATTTCAGCCTTACACAATTTTGACCCGAAATCCGACAATCATCCGAGACCTCCTAGACACAAAGCAGATATGTACACATAATTACAAGTAGGCTACGGACTCACTCGCGATCTCGTAATTTTCTTCGGAGGTCTATTTCTTCGGGTCAATCCCCAACGACCTAAAACCAACTTTCCAACCAATAGACGAAAGCACTCCCGGGGGTCTCGAGAACCGAACCAACTATTCCACCAAGTCATAAACGACCCTATGGAGCTCATGGAATCGACGAATTCTGAAAAAGGCCCGTTTATCAAAAAGTCAACTATACGTCAAACAATCTCACTTAGAGGATTCTAATTCTTTCTATTCTCACTAGGATCGCCCGATAACTTCGGAAATTGGGTCAACAATGTAAAATAGTTAAAACACACGTAACGACCAAACGGGTCAAACGGATATATATATATATATATATATATATATATATATATATATATATATATATATATATATATATATATATATATATAACCACTTGCTACCGCTGCAATTGTCGTAGTTCTTTTTTCACAAAATCGACCAAGCTACACTCAATTAAAGTTGATGCCATATTTGCCTGCAGTTACTACGGATAGACTTGACTCCAATGGCCTCCCAAAATATTACGTAGTTATTGTTATGTATTGGCTTTAAGAAACAGCTGGCAAACATCAAAATTAGCTACAATCATTGATATTATTAGTCACAAAAGAAAGCACCAAAGAAAGGAAATGATCATCTGCAAATTTAAGTGCAAGTTGTCGTGAAAAAAATTGAGCATTCAATTTAAAACCTTAAGGAACGAGCAGAGTAGCCTGGGGCAAGTTAACTCCTTGTTTGGAAACTCTTAAACAATCAATGAGGTACAAATGTAGCTAGCATTATGTACGAGTTGTTATGAAGATACTAGATTTTGATCCCATCCCATGACCTTAAGGACTTAAGCTTGGCGCCAAACCAGTGCTTCACTCTATTTGGATTGATCATGAGTTTTTTTAATTAATATTAGATATATTTTAAAAATTATACACATAATATAGCGAATTTAATTGAATGACCATGGGTTCACGTGACCCATTTTTACTACATAAATTCGCCTCTGGAAGAAAATAATAAAGCTAGAAATAGCAAGGTAGATGTCGTGTTCACACTTCACAGTAGATAGATGTTACACAATTACAAAAGCAAGAAGGGGAATTTAAAATCCAACTAGAGGCTTGCAGCGTGGGTTCGAACCCTGGTGGAAGCAATTTGCTCTCTTCTGGGGTAGGACCTTGTAGGTGATATGAGTTGCTCTGTTCTCAAACTCTGGTCATTCAGGCACATCCCGCGATTTACTGGTAGTAGTGCTGAGGGACCGAGACTACTATCTGCAGGAATAGTCCGACGTAAGACGGAAAGCTGGATATATAAAAAAAAGGGGAAGGTAGCAGAATGGTTGTGGTCTGAAAAATGGCAACACAGACAACAAATCCACATTTCCATCACGTGGTGACATCCTTCTAACTACAACTCTCAGCTGTCTCTCTGCATTTCTCGAATTATTGTGGACCTCTATTTTCCATATTGTCCAATTCAGTCCCCTTTCCCTTGTTTCACCTTATAATATTACACACTGAATCGCATGTTACGGTGTAGTGTTGTTGCATGCAAACTACCTTCCTATGTGTTCTCTCTAATGGCAACTGGAAGTGCTAATAGATCAGATGAACATTATGTTGGAAATTTACTAAATGTGGGATTGAGTTTATCTCATTTTTAATGACATAACACGCGGGCCCCGCATGTCGGAAACATCATTTCTTCGCACATGCCTAATCTACTAAGTGAGTAGATAATGTTAGTGCCAAGTGTCGTCAAGTTTCGTTAAGAAATGAAAGAGATATTAGTACACAAAGTAAGGTGTTTGAGACATGAAAAGATGGAGGGTCTTTGGCCAAAAATGACAAATCTCCCTCATTGGTAAAAGAATGAGAGTTTATGCAATATATAAACTCTAAGTTTGAGTAAGAGTTTGGGACCCCAATGGGTAACCCATGTGTTAGGAAGGGAGAAGACCTAGGTGAGCTTGGGTTCGGGGCTAAGCCTCACACGCGCGCCGCCGCCGCCCACCGGTCCGGGCTCTAGTTCTTGCTCTTGGGGAACTTTCTTTTTGGTCCCTGAAGTTTAATGGTTCTTGAAGACACCAACAGTCATGACTGTTCAAGAGAACAGAACACCAACAGACATGACAGTTTGCCTCCCTATGACTGTTTGTCTTCCTTTTCCCTGGCTCGGGATCTGGCCCTTGCTCTTGCTCTTTGGGAACTTTCTTTTTAGTCCCTGAAGTTTAATGGTTCTTGAAGACACCAACAGTCATGACTGTTTAAGAGAACAGAACACCAACAGACATGACTGTTTGCCTCCCTATGACTGTTTGTCTTCCTTTTCCACTCTTATAAATTGAATGTTTCTTTTCAATTCTTAAGGATAGAGGAGAGAAAAAGAGAACAAAACAGGGAATATAGAACACACAACAAATTACTCAAAGTTTTCCTTTCTGTTCTGTTCGACACACAGAAGCAGAAAATGAGAAGTCTCTTCTAATTTGTTCTAGAAACAAAAACAGAAGTCCTTCTTCAACAATCTATTCTTATTTCTTTTCTTCGCTAGAATAGATTGTATTTGCTTTGTATAGTTGGTTAGTTGCTATTTTATCTTAGGAAACTATTGTCCAATATCGTAAAAGCATCTATACGAGGCAATTTTGTCTTAAAGACAAAGAGTCATCTCTCGACTCAGTGTTCTCTTTGTTTAACTTTTCGAATACACTTTACCCCGATTTTTACCTACAATTTTAAGACATAATCTTACAATTTTAAAAACAAAAAGCTTACAAGTTTAAGACAAAATTTGCTATTTTCTAAGTGTTTGAAAGATGTCTGTCAACAGTTGTGTTTCCGGTTGTGGTTCTAACTCTAGGTTTGGCTCTGTTTCTGCCAACTATTCTATTGACAGTCCGGTTAACAAATACGTTGGTGGTTCTGGTTCTGCTACTACTGTCAACGGTTATGTTTCTAGCTCAGTTGCTGTTGTTCAAGGCACTGCTACTATTTACAAAAATATTGTTGTCTCTGCCATTGCTCAACGAAATGTTGTTGTCTCTGGCGTTGCTAAAGAAAATGTTGTTGTCCATGCTCCTGACAGTTTCCAAAGCAAACACCAATGTAAGGTTCTGGATAACAATTACAACAACAGAAGAAGACTAAAAATGTTGTTCTATCTTACTGCATTGAGCCTGTCACGATCTCAGACAGAAGATCCTCCGTCTAGTGGGGATGCAACGGTCACTCAGTCTAACATAACAACTGAAGTGTACCCAGGTCACAAATGACCTGAAGGCCAAGAAAAAATGTAAGGCAGAGGCTAACGTTGTACAAGACGAGGGTAATCCTCCGGATCTTGACAACAAGATTGTGATTTTTTGGCAGTGGTGCTGGAGGAAAATCTAGTGGAGAATCCAAGGCAATGGTGGATAGACACGGGTGCAACCCATCACATCTGCTCTGACAAAAATGCATTCTCCTCATACGCCCCAGTCACGGGCAATAAGTTGTTCATGGGCAACGTCGCCACCTCTAAAGTGCAAGGGGTTGGAAAAGTTGTCCTTAAAATGACTTCAGGCAAAGAGATCACTCTAAATGAAGTAATGCACGTCCCTGACATCTGCAAGAACTTGGTTTCAGGGCCCTGTTGGTCAAAACTGGTTTTAGACTAGTGTTTGAGTCCAACAACTTTGTAATAACTAAGAATGGTAATTTTGTAGGAAGGGGCTTCGCATGCGACAACCTCTTCAAAGTGAATGCTATGTCTATAATCCGTTCATCTAATAAAACGAAGCCTTCTACCCACTTGCTTGAGTCTTTTAATCTATGATATCATAGATTAGGACACGTAAACTACAAATCCATTTAAAAGTTAGTAAAGTTGGAATTGTTGCCTTCCTTCGACATCCCTCAACATAAATGTGAGGTGTGCGTAGAGGCAAAATTAACCAAGTCATCTTTCCACTCAGTCGAAAGAAACACCGCTCCTCTAGAACTTATTCACACGGACATATGTGATTTAAAGTTTGTACAAACTTGAGGGGGGAACAAGTACTTTGTGACTTTTATTGATGATAGTACAAGGTATTGTTACGTTTACTTGTTGAAAAGTAAAGATGAAGACTTTGAAGCATTTAAACTCTACAAAGCAGAAGTTGAAAATCAACTAAACCTATGGATTAAGGCAATTCGTAGTGATAGGGGGGAGAATACGTAGCACCGTTTGAAGAATACTGTGCTCAATTCGGCATTGTTCATCAAACGACCGCTCCTTATTCGCCTCAGTCTAATGGTATTGCTGAGTGTAAAAACCGTACGTTAAAGGAAATGATGAATGTTTTACTTATCAATTCCGGTTTAGCCCAAAACCATGTGAGGCGAAGCGATTCTTACCGCTAATGCAATTCTTAATAGAGTTTCGCATAAAGGTAATGATAAAACTCCATATGAATCATGGAAAGGAAAGAAACTCACTTATAAATATTTGAAAGTGTAGGGTTGTTTGGCAAAGGTCGAAGTACCTAAACCAAAACATGTCAAAATTGGACCTAAGACTGTAGATTGCATATTCTTTGGATATGCAAATAACAGTAATGCTTTATCGCTTTTAGTGTGTAAGTCGGTGATACCTGATATCCACGAGGGTACGATCATGGAGTCAAGGAATGCTGAATTTTTGAAGAGATCTTTCCTAGAAAGGAAAAAGAAGTAATTTCGCGCAAACGAAGTTATGAACACGATGTTCAAAATGAAAAAGACCAGTGAGTTTCTGATTATCCGGAACTAGACGTTCCAGATCTACAGGACTTTGGAGTTTCTAATTATCTGAAACTTAATATTCCAAGCCTACAGAACTTGGGGGTTCCAGAGGTGGAACCAAGATGGAGCAAAAGGGCCAAAAAGGACAAAACCTTTGGTCCAGACTTTCTAACCTATATGGTTGAAAATGAACCAAGGATAATTAAATAAGCATTGTCAACTCCAGAAGCACCGCTTTGGAAAGAAGCTATAGAAAGCGAAATAGATTCCATCATGCAAAACCGTACTTGGAAAATGGTTGATCTTCCTCCGGAAAGCAAACCTTTGGGTTGTAAGTGGTTACTCAAAAGAAAGTACAAAACAGATGAAACTATTGACAAGTATAAGGCCAGATTAGTAGTCAAAGGCTACCGACAAAAGGAAGGCCTCGATTACTTTGACACATACTCCCATGTGTCTAGATTAAGATCCATAAGAGTATTCATAGCCATTGCAGCTTTGCGTGACCTTGAGATACATCAAATGGACGTTAAGATAACCTTTCTAAATAGAGATTTGGAAGAGGAAATATACATGGAACAACCCGAGGGGTATGATATTCCAGGACAAGAAAAGAAAGTATGTCGACTTGTTAAGTCTCTGTACGGACTCAAACAAGCTCCAAAACAATGGCATGAAAAGTTTGATAATACTTTATTATCAAAAGGTTTCTCCATAAATGAATGTGATAAATGCATCTATATCAAATGGAACTCTGACTCATTTGTCATGATATGCCTTTACGTAGATGATATGCTCATCACCGGAAGTAGTCTTAAGTTGATCCTGGAAACCAAGAATATGTTGAAACAGTGTTTCCAGATGAAAGATATGGGTATTGCAGATGTGATCTTAGGAATTAAGATTTCTAAGACATCTGACGGGCTGGTCTTATCTCAATCTCATTACATTGAAGATGTTTTGAGGAAATTTGATGTATTTGACAGTCCCCCTATGAAGTCACCAATGGATATGAATCATAGAATTGATAAAAATCGTGGTGCACCCGTATTCCAAGAGCGATATGCACAAGTCATTGGCAGTTTAATGTACATTACAAATTGCACCCGACCCGACATCGCTTATCCAGTCAATAAGTTGGCTAGGTTCACTCGTAATCCTAGAAATGATCACTAGAAAATGTTAAATCGGATACTGCGATATCTGAAATATTCACTAACGTACGAATTACACTATTTAAGATATTCAGCTGTACTGGAAGGATACAATTATGCAAATTGGATATCTGACATAAAGAACACCAAATCCACCAGTGGGTATGTTTTTACAATTGGTGGTGGGGTTGTGTCTTGGAAATTCTCTAAGCAAACTTGCATCGCCCGATCCATGATGGAATCAGAGTTTTTCGCTTTGGAAAAAATAGGAGAAGAAATAGAATAGCTTCACGACTTCTTAGAGGATATCCCTTGTTGGGATAAATCCGTACCTTCGGTGATGATTCACTGTGACAGCCACTTGGCTTTAGAAAGGGCACGAAGTAATATGTACAACGACAAGTCTAGACATATTCGTCGGAGACATAAGACCGTTAGGCAGTTGATCACTACGGGTGTCATTTCCATTAATTACGTCAAATCAAAGGATAACTTAGTGGATCCTTTAACTAAAGGCCTACCCAAAGATCAAATATTCTGCATGTCTAAGGGAATGGGCTTAAAACCCAAATAATAAGAATCTTTATGGTGGTAACCCAACCTTACTGACTAGAGATCCCAGGAATTTGGTTCAATGGGAAAACTAAGCTATAGAGGTTCAGTTTAGCGCTTAACTTGAAGTAAGAGCACTACAGATTATCATTCTTTAAATAACGATAACTCCAAAGCCATTCCTCCGATAGACATTAAGTGCTACCTGTATAATGGGTAAAGGATAAGTTTCTAAAACTTTTAATGATTCCTAACACTTGCGAGTGGGGTAGAGCTATATACTTTATAAGAGATCACCTATTTAAGTGCGAAGACAAACCTCTTCAAACTTACGCACTTAAAAATTCAAGCGTTGTCCATGGCCACAACGGACAAAACAATAAGAAGAAATGAATAAGGAGAGTTATTGTGTCGATATCATTGTCTTGGTTTACACTAAACACTGACGGTTCAAGACATCGCATTCACCGCGCAGTAAGTAAATTCGATGGTAATCGACTAAGGAAGGTTCAAAGCCGAAAGCTACCTTTCCTGATACAATATCTTTTCCGCTAAAATATTGCTGAACTTTGGCACCCTGTGTGCACCAATTCTCTTTCAAGAGGGGATTTTTGGAAATTTACTAAATGTGGGATTGAGTTTATCCCATCTTTGATGACTTAAACACATGGGCTCCGCATGTCGGAAACATCATTTCTTCGCACATGCCTAATCTACTAAGTGAGTAGATAATGTTAGTGCCAAGTGTCGTCAAGTTTCGTTTAAAAATGAAAGAGATATTAGTACACAAAGTATGGTGTTTGAGACATGAAAAGATGGAGGGTCTTTGGCCAAAAATGACAAATCTCCTTCATTGGTAAAAGAATGAGATTTTATGCAATATATAAACTCTAAGTTTGAGTAAGGGTTTGGGACCCCAAGGGGTAACCCATGTGTTTAGAAGGGAGAGGACCTAGGTGAGCTTGGGTTCGGGGCTAAGCCTCACACGCGCGCCGCCGCCGCCCGTCTGTCCGGGCTCTGGCTCGGACTCTAGCTCTTACTCTTGGGGAACTTTCTTTTTGGTCCATGAAGTTTAATGGTTCTTGAAGACACCAACAATCATGATTGTTCAAGAGAACAGAACACTAACAGACATGATTGTTTGCCTCCCTATGACTGTTTGTCTTCCTTTTCCACTCTTATAAATTGAATGTTTCTTTTCAATTCATAAGGACAGAGGAGAGAAAAAGAGCACGAAACAGGGAATATAGAACACACAACAAATTACTCAAAGTTTTCCTTTCTGTTCTGTTCGACACACAGAAGCAGAAAACGAGAAGTCTATTCTAATTTGTTCTAGAAACAAAAAGCAGAAGTCCTTCTTCAACAATCTGTTCTTATTTATTTTGTTCGCTAGAATCAATTGTATTTACTTTGTACAGTTGATTAGTTATCGTTTTATCTTGGGAGACTATTGCCCAATACCGTAAAAGCATCTATATGGGGCAATTTTATCTTAAAGACATAGAGTCATCTCTCGACTCAGTGTTCTCTTTGTTTAACCTTTCGAATGCACTTTACCCCAATTTTTACCTACAATTTTAAGACAAAAGCTTACAATTTTAAAAACAAAAAGCTTACACATAACTACATACTCTAAAATTGCTTTAGGAATTTATATTTACATGGTTTATATTTTTAAAATTTTCTAGCTTAGTATTTAAATTCATAACAACACGGAGATATCTATATAACTTGATGAACAAGGTTTGTAATAAGAACTAGTAAAAACTATGTGTCAGATGTCAAAATGTTGCACTAGCAGGTGTAGAAATCAAACTCTTTCTATGGTGCATTCCAGTTTCCTACCTTTCTAATATGTACTCCATCCCCTCCAATTTATCTTACATAATTTGAATTGTCATGGAGTTTTAAAAAAAAATTATAAAAATTTATGATTTTAAATATGTCATCGTATTTGTGTCTATGAAACTTTAGAAATTTTTGACTTTAAACATGACATAATATTTGTGTGGTTATAGAAACTTCACATTAAGGTTAAAATAAAAAGTGTAAAGTCAATTACTTTTAAATTCATAAGTGTGTCGTTATTTTTGAAATGGACTAAAAAGAACCTTATGTCACAAAAATTGAGAAATATGGTGTCATCCACGAATTTGACAAACATACTTACAAAAGATATTCTATTTCTTTCTTTTTTATATCAGAGAAATTCTTTGGGGATATTTGATCCGCGATGAATAATTTAGCGTGCCTTCTTTGACTTTGATGAGCATTAGGTAAGCACTACCAAATAAAATAAAGAACACAGTTAGTTTAGTCAAAGCTATTTCTTGTTTTCTATTCCTTAAAGACTAGGGGTGAGCGGATCCGGGTACCCTAACATTTTTTAACTACCCAGACCTTACCCGATAAAAGATCGGTTCCTAAATTTACAATCCGGAACCTACCCGTAGCAATCATTACCCGTCCGAGTAGGTTCCCGGGTACCCTGTAAATAAAAAAACATAGATTAAGAACAATTTTTAACCTATGAGAATCAAAAAGAGTTCTAAAATAATTTCATCCAATAGTTTTTTAGCCTGCAATCGGAGTTTTTAGTACCCTTATAAGAAGTTTTAGAAAACTTATTCATTGTAGAAAAGCTAATTCTGTAACCAAAACCTAAAATTGTATGCCAAATTTGACACTCAATTAATTGAACGTGTTGATTTTAAAATAAATTTAGAAATATCTTAATTAAACTTATTTTCGTATTCATAATCTCTTCGATACAAAAGAAAAGCTTTATTATACTAGTAAATCCCTAAATTTCATCTTCACAGCTACAAAAATATACACAAATTTTAAAAATAGATTTACATTTCAAATAAAAAAGTAATACAAATTGAAGATGAGTATCGCCTGAAATAGAACAGAAGCATAGGATATTAAAAAGAAATTGAAGAGTTAGATATGAACCCATATGCACTTTAGGAACGACGTGAACATAACCAAAGGAGAGAAAGAGGCAAAGGTGAAGCTTCAACGGCGACACCGATGAAAGTACCTGAGAGAAAGCTTCGACAATGACGACGATGAAGCTCGGTGGTGTAGCTAAAACGCCATTGTTATTGAGAGAGTTTTGGGTATTTTCTCTTAGGGCACAAAGAGCATTCTAGAATAAAGGGTGAAAAAGCTGAAATATTTGCGTCTTGGGGTGGGGAAAATCAATGTGCAGGCGTGCAACAAACAATTTTGGAGAAAGTTAAAAGTGGTCCAAATGTTTCTCAAAAAAGTAAAAATATTTAATATTTTATAGGTTCCGGGTATCGGTTCCGGGTACCCTGTCTCTATTTGCCGAAACCGGAACCGGACCGGACATTGATCGGTTCCTAATTTTACTATCCGGACCCTACCCGTTATTATAATATATCTACCCGGAACCTACCCGTTAGTGTCGGTTCCGGTCGGGTATTTGGGTACCCTGTACCCGTGATCACCCCTATTAAAGACTAATAGGCTCGCTATTGAAAGATATCTAATAGAATATTTCTCAATATTCTTTCATTAATTGTATTAATTGTATATCTCCTATTTTAGATAAAATTATAATCTTTTTATAATTAGGTTAATTAGTTACCTAGTTTGTATCAAAATAAATATCCTTGTAATCTTATAATCCTTATGTGTTGTTTTTGGATGATTATTCCAACTTTTTATTGACTTTTCCAATTGGAAATAAATCTCAGGTCTACCCAATTTTTTCTTCATTTAGTGCTTTTGTAAAAATATAATTTGAAAAGAGCATTAAATGTTTTCAATGACAGGGAATTCGATAATAACCAATTCAAACAGTTTTGCTTCAAAAACAGTCTTACCTTTCATTTTTTCTGCCCTCACACATCCTCCCAAAATGGTAAAGCCGAACGAAAAATCTGAACCATAAACAACATCATTCGTGCCATACTTGCCCACGCCTCAATTCCCCCTCAATTCTGGCATTACTCACTCTCCATGGCCACCTATATCCTAAACATAATCTCAAACAAGTCTCTATCTCAATGTTCATCCCGGTCGTAAAGCCCGCAACCATCCGGATCGTCCTCAGCATTGCCATATTCAAATCTTGGCCCATTCATCAACTTGAAGTCAAGAATGCCTTCTTACATAGGGATCTTCATGAAACGGTATATATGCATCAACCTATGGGTTCCAGGGATCCTATTCATCCGGATTATATGTGTCTATTGCGAAAATCGCTCTATGGACTGAAAAAGGCTCCTTAAGCATGGTATTGGCAGTTCGCCGATTATGTCTCATCTATCAGTTTTTCACACAGCAGATCTGATCATTCCCTGTTCGTCTACAACAAGGGTACAAACATGGCTTACCTATTATTATATATTGATGACATCATCCTCACCACATCATCGATGCTCTCCGCCGGTCCATTATGTCTCTCATTTTCTTGAGTTTGCTATGAAAGATTTGGGGGCCCTGAGTTATTTCTTGGGCATCTTGTAACTCGACATTCTGGCGGCTTATTTCTATGTCAGAAGAAGTACGCCGAAGAGATCCTAGACCGTGTAGGCATGACATCTTGCAAACCATCCCACACGCCTATAGACACCAATTCTAAGCTCAGCATTACTTCCGCCCTTCATATTCAGACCCAACTCACTATCGTAGCCTGGCTGGGGCCCTGCAGTACCTCACATTCACGAGATCAGACATATCATATGTCGTGCAACAAATCTGCTTGTACATGCACAGTTTGACGGAAGCACATATGCATGTCCTCAAACGTATTTTACGATACGTCCAAGGTACACTTCACTTTAGATTACATCTATACAGGTCTTCGCTCACTGATCTCACTGCTTATTCTGATGCTGACTAGGGTGGATGTCCTGACACCCGACGCTTCACGTCTGGTTATTGCATTTTCCTTAGAGATAACTTATTGTCTTGGTCTTTCAAAGAAAATCTACACTGTCCCGATCCAGTGCAGAAGAAGAATACAGAGGTGTTGCCAACGTCGTCTCTGAGTCTTGTTGGATCTGTAACATTCTACTTGAGCTTCACTGCCCGATTCAAAAGGCAACACTGGTCTACTGTGATAATATTAGTGCGACATATCTTTCCGGCAATCCCGTCCAACATCAGCGCACTAAACACATTGAAATGGACATTCATTTCGTTCGCGAAAAAGTGGCTCGTGGTCAAGTTCGTGTCCTTCATGTTCCTTCCAGATATCAGATTGCCGACATCTTCACCAAAGGACTTTCGCGCATACTAATTGATGATTTTCGAGCTAGTCTCAGTGTTCGAGAACCTCCCGCTTCGATTGCGGGGGTGTAATAGAATATTTCTCAATATTCTTTCATTAATTGTATTAATTGTATATCTCCTATTTTAGATAGAATTATAATCCTTTTGTAATTAAGTTAATTAGTTACCTAGTTTGTATCAAAGTAAATATTTTTGTAACTTTAGATATATTGTAAATCACTCATCAATAAAATCAAGGAACATATTCCTTTAATAACCAATAGCTACCAAGTAGTTGACAATTTTACAGAGTCAAACTTTGATTAGCAACTTTTCAGACATGATCATAAATTTGATACTCCTTCCATCTCAATTAATGTGATATAGTTTGACTAGACACGGAGTTTAAGAAATAAATGAAGATTTTTTAAACTTGTGGTCTAAAACAAACAATAGATATGTGTGTGGCTGTAAATCATTTCATTAAGTGTAAAAGAGGAAGTTTCAAGTTAAATTATTTCTAAATATAAAAATGTATCATTCTTTTTAGAACAGACTAAAAAGGAAAGTGTATCATATAAACTGAAACGGAGGGAGTATTAGCTATACGATTTCATTTCATGTTTCTTTACACCTTCCGGACTCTTTATAGCGTACTGCCCTTCTGATCCATGTTACATGGTGCTTTTAACTTTTACATTTATTTCAAAATAAATAATTTCTTACGTAATGAAGAAGATATTTGATGTTCTTTTATTTCAAATTTACCGTCATTTAGCAAACTGAAGTTTTATAACAACAACAATAACAAACTCAGTGTGGTTCCATAAGATGGAGTCTGGGGAAGATAAGATGTACGCATACTTTATCTCTATTTTTGTGAGAAAAATGATGTTTTACATAATCAAGAAATTATATTACATTGCTACGTGCTATTTAATTAAAGGTAATTTAATGAAAACGCTTTTTGTTTTCTAGGGTGAGTCATAATTTCCTAAGGAATGTGCCAATTGAAAAATACCATATAATATGGAGGAGGGAGTATCGTATTTATACGAGTCAATGCTTAGAATTGTTTTAGCCAATAGGGCATCTCTCTTCATTCAATGGCTATATCTTAATAATTTAGTGTGCTGAAGACTTTAATTACGTATCAATTCATTGTAGGTTTAATAAAGAATTGCTGTTTGTCAAGGCACCAATTACGACCCTATTAAACCATATAAACATGAAGTTCAATTATAAATATTTGGCCATTAAATACTTTTTAGAACTGCAGATCCTTGAAGCATTTGACAAGTTATTGTATTACTTCTTCTGGTCCACGTAAGTCTATTTTGTTATTTGGGTGGGAAATCAATTCCTTGATTTATTTCATTCTCATAGTCAAATATATATACAAGTATATAATGCTAATATTAAGGAAGACTAATCTAATCATCCTAAATTAATTTATACTAATTTACAATCAAATCCTAATCATTCTAAATTATGTTATTACAAAATATATGATGTGATCATGATTTGAGATTATGGGATGTTCCCATAATTATCCTAGCAGTCCCCCGCAGTCTTAGCGAGAGGTTCTCGTATGCTGAGACTGTCCCTGAAATCATCAAATAGTACACGCGGAAGACCTTTTGTGAAGATGTCGGCAATCTGATAACGGGACGGCACATGGAGAACACGGACTTGTCCACGTGCAACCTTTTCTCGGAAAAATAATATATCCATCTTTATGTGTTTTGTGCGTTGATGTTGGACAGGATTACCGGATAAGTATAGAGCACTCACATTATCACAATACACCACGGTTGCGTTTTCAATCGGATAATGGAGCTCTAAAGGAAGATTACGGAGCCAGCATGATTCAACAACCACATTGGCTACCCCTCGGTATTTCACTTTGTCGCCCGACCGAGACATCGTTGGCTGTCGTTTGGACGACCATTAAATGAGGTTGTCGCCCAAAAACACGCAATAACCAGAGGTGGAATGTCGTGTATCCGGACAACCACCCCAATCCGCATATGTATAAGACGAGAGACTCGAAATGGAGGATTTATACATATGCAATCCAAAATGAAGAGTACCCTTGACATATCGCAGAATTCGCTTGAGAGCCCCCATATGTTCCTCTTTCGGATCATGCATATGTAAACACATTTGCTAAACCGCATAGGAGGTATCAATTCTCGTTAAGGTGAGGTATTGCAAGGCCCCTGCAAGGTTGCGGTAGTGTGTTGGATCACTGTATGGGGTCCTTGTAGCGTTTCTTAGTTTGGCCTTTGTATCAACAGGTATGTGTGTGACAGTATGCAAGAGGGCATACCACCTACATATTGGGTTACAGCAATGCCCAAAAAATAATTTAATTGACCCAAATCCTTGATAGCAAATTCTGTTCCAAAGAGGGACATAATAGACCGGCGAAGTGATGTAGATGAGGTCGTGAGAATGATGTCATCTACATATATGAGGATATATGCCATGTCACTTCCCTTCTTGTAAATGATCAAGGACTGATCGGACTTGCTGTGTGAGAAACCCAGTGTGGATACAAACCTTGAAAACCTGTTATAATATGCCCGTTGAGCCCGTTTCAAACCATATAAGGATTTTTTCAACAGAAAAAATAATCTGGATGTGTAGAGTCACAGAAAGCCAATAACTAGTGCATGTAAACTGTCTCCTGTAAATGGCCATGTAGAATTACATTTTTAACATCCAACTGATGAATGGACTAGGATTTGGACAGTTCCAGGCTAAGAACTGTCCTGATAGTTGATGGTTTAACCACCAGACTGAATGTTTCACTACAATCCACGCCAACCTGTTGAGACCTGCCATCACCGAGCAAGATGAAATTTATATCTCGCAAAGGAGTCATCAAAATTCTTTTTTATGAAAACAACCCACATAGATCGAATTATGTTCACATTAGATGGACGGGGCAATAATTGTCACGTTTTATTTTTAATAAGAGCATTAATTTCGTCTAACATGGCAACTTTCCAATTTGGGTCGATAGGGTTGCTTTGGGATTTTTCGAAAGGGGTGATGGTTGGACTGAAGATGTTAGGTTAAAATAACGCTTAGGTCGAAAAATTCCGTGCATTACACGGGTTTCAATGGTCCAAGGTTGGGGATTTGGGCTAGTCGGATGAGTGGCTGACCAAATTTGGGCCAAAACAGCGGGCTGGGTGATTTGGCTTTCTGCTCGGTTAGAGGGCCAACATGGGTTAAGGTTTTGGGCCTGTGAACATGGGCCTAAAGAGCTGGGGAGTGTCACGGGCAAAGGGGCACATGCCTCCCTCTATTGGGCCTGCCCGCCACTAAATGTGGACTGGGCCGAGGCCGAAGGAAGAGGGGTAGTGACCTCTGCTCTTCGGACTGGCTAAGTCATATTTAGTGGTTGGGCTGGGACGTTGAGTGGTGGGGTTTGGGCTGGTCCCACATTGTTTTGGGTGTTTAAATGGTGATTCAAATTTGAATGTATTTCGTCGTCCAAAAAACTCATATGAAGGTGAGGATGCCACGTGAGATTTAGCAAACGGAAATGTAGACTCATCAAAAATGATGTGACAAGAAATAGTGATTTTCCCATTCGTCATATCATAACACTTATTTCCCCTATTGTATGGCACAATCGGTTGGGACACCCGGGAGCACCAGTTTTCAATAATCTTAGGAAGAATAATTTTGTTGCTTGTAACAAACTTTTGGACTCTTTTGGTTGTCAAATTTGTGTGTTTGGGAAGCATGTTAAACTTCATTTTCATCGAGAGATTACCTTGAGATGATGTCATGTGAGATGTAGCCCCTATGTCTATGTACCACGACTCATCTAGAACATTCAGATTCATGTTTTCATGGCTTGTTCGATATCGGTGGGAGCATAACCTACAGAAGATGGTGCCTGGGCTTCAAATGCATATTGAGGATGAGAACCTAGAATTCCGGACTATCAGTTTGAAGATGAGGGCCTGGCCCACGATACGGTGGGGTATGAGCACGGAGGGGCAGCCCACTGCGGTGCCCAGGCCCACGGCGGGTACTGCCCCCACTGGTTCCAAATGGGCTGGGCAGGTGGCTGCCACTAGTTGGACCGCCACTGCCCCGACTGGTTGTGGTTGTTGCTGACGCCGACTGGTTGGCTGCCGCCCTTACCCCGTCCCTTTTCACCATTATTTTTTCCTTTTTTATTGTTACGGTTTGACCTTCGTTTTTACCATTATTGTTGCAATTTCTATTTCCACCCGAACCAAAAAAATTGCTGAAAATCTGTGAAGGAATTGATGGAGACGAGGGTAGTTCCTGTGGTGGCTGCTCCGAAGGCTGCCTGCTTTGCTTTTCGTGTTTCCTCGAGAATCAACCTCGAACGAGCCTCGTAAAAGGGAGGAAATGGATTACTCTGCTTGATGAATGTAGCGACTCCATCATACTGTTCATTCAATCATGCAATTAATTGAAGAACCAACCTTTGATTTGTTACCGATGAATCAACGTTGGATAGTTGGTCTGCAAACACCTTCAATTCTTGACAATAGGAGGACACATTTGAGAAGTCATCCAATTTAACGTTGGTAAATTGGTGTTCAAGATATACATCCCTAGAAAGTTTGTCTACCTCAGTGGTGTTCAAGATATAAATTGGTGTTCAAGATATACATCCAAACGAGATCATAATTTTTTGTCTAACTCAGTGGTGTCCGATGATGACTCGAAAGGGATGATATGGTCTATTACCTCATAGGTGCGGCAATGAATTTTGAACAATTTCTCCCAAGAGGTGTATTTCCCTTTTTCCATCTCAAGTGTTATGGAAATAAAGATCTTGACGTTGTTTACGGCAAGAGCGGGATGAAAATTTTATTTTTCGGTCATAGTTTTCCACGAAAAACAACACAAGAACAAAAGAAGGAGAGAATAGTATTTTGTGATTGGTGGAATAGGATTAGATAACCCTAAGTGTCGGCTAGGGTTTGGAAATGGAGAAGAAAATAAAGGTGGGTGGCCGACCGGTTTTGGGTAGTGGTTTTAGGGTTTATGTCTTGTATTTTAGTGTTAGGGTTTTGTTAGAAGAACCCTAATGTGTGGCCGGAAAAAAAAATCAAAAGAGGGGGAAAAAATTGACTATGAGAGAGAGGAGGCCGAATGGGGGTAGGGTTTAGGGCAACATATTCGTGGCTCTTGATGTCATGTACGAAATCAATTCCTTGATTTATTTCATTTCCATAGTCAAATATTATACAAGTATACAATGCTAATATTAAGGAAGACTAATCTAATCATACTAAATTAATTTATACTAATTTACAATCAAATCCTAATCATCCTAAACTATGTTATTACAAAATATATGATGTGATCATGATTTGAGATAATTATGGGATGACCATCCCATAATTATCCTAACCATTTGAGCATTCTCTGAACACTCGGGACTGAACCATTCATGATCTTTTCCCCCCAAAAAGAAAAGAAAGTTAAATTACAACTATATATTTATTCTTTTATCTTTATTGGAAAAATAATTCATAAAATGATGTAAAATTGAAATGCTAAAAAGGGGGGAAATGAAAAAAAATGCAGAAAAGCGGAAAGGACAGAAAAGAAGAATCTTAAACAATAGCATCTAGTCTGTAATATCAATCAACGAAATGGTAGTATGTCAATATTTATCATTTAATTTGATGAATATGTTGGCGAGATTAATTTGATAGTATTTTATAAATTTCCAGTTCTTTTTCCTCGTGCCCATTGCGATGCCATGACAAATATGGGGTTTATTTTTATTTTTTATGCCTTTCAGTTTCTTCATGATTATATGTCAGGGGTGACAGAATGTTAGTAAAAATGCTTTATATTATATGTGACAGAAGATGTTGATGTAAAGGCCTTTACCCGGGCATATACTTAAACTAGGGGTGGGTGGGATGGCCGGGGCGAGACGGGACATAATTTGGGGGATGGGATGGGTGGTCGGGATCGGGAATTGGCGGATCGGGCGGGCCGGGATAGGAGGGCGGGAAGAGGTCCCGTCCCGTGCCACATCCCGCTAGGAGAGGGGACGGGACTGGTCGGGTAGGAATATTTGGGGGGATTTTAAATTTTTTTAGACTCGTAATTTATTTAAAAAAAATATTTAAACACTTAAATAATTGAACAAGATAGTGAATAAAAATATCACAATACTATTTTTGTGCCTCTTATATTATTTAGTAGAAATATGATTTTTTTGTAATACAATTTCAAAATTGCAACTTTGTTTTGTAGTTCAAAAGTTGCAAATCACATAGTAAAATTGTCATTAAAAAAATTACATATTCAACCATACTTTTTCTAATTTTCTCACAATCTCTTGAGGATCTTCTGTTGGAATTGAAAGTTGTTGGTCAAATTGTTCGACGTCGCTTCCTGCTCCCTCGAATAAGATTTCGTTGTAATTGTAGTCGTCTTCTTCATTGATCTCTGGTTGACCACACCTTCGACGCTCCGCTCTAATCCAATCTCTGAATAAAACTGCAATCTTCAAGCTATCTCCCGCCAATGAGTGTCTGTGCTCACCTATTTGAAATCTTCCAGCAGAAAAAACGCTTTCAGAAGCTATTGATGACGCTTGAATATTTAACACATCTCGGGGTTATCTTTGATAGTGTTGAAAATATCTTCTCATTCTTCCTCCAGTATTTCAGCAAGTCTTCACATCCATCTTCATTGACAATTGATTTGTACAGTACTACACCCTGCAAAACATAAACATCAAACTCGCTAATTTGTGAAGAACTTGAACCACTATACATTCTATTTCTAAGGCTTTGAATACTTGAAGCAAAAACCGCATGTGTTTTTATAAGGTTGCAGTGAAGTAGAAGAAGATGGTACACAAGTCGGTTGATTATTTGCACTTTGCTCTTGGTAATATATATATATATATATATATATATATATGTGTGTGTGTGTGTGTGTGTGTGTGTGTGTGTGTGTGTGTGTGTGTGCGCGCGCGCGCTAGACATAACTTCTTCTTTAGTTGATTCATAAGTTGGTTCTTTAGTTTGAGTCTGTTGGACTTGGAGTTGGAAGTATTTCCAAACTTTCGTAAATCGTTTCAACAAGTGCTTTACAACCGTCTACTTTAATAGTAGGATTTAATACAGCATCAATAAAATAAATAGTGCGAATAGGAAAAAAAATTTTTAAATTTTAAAAATATTTTTTAATAGATGGAGCGTAAGTTGATTTTTGCATATATTCATTAAGTAACAAAAATATTGAAGCTATATAAAATAACATAGATGAAATAGTAGAATAATAAATATCAGAGAATTCATTAGTAGCTAGAAAAAATTTCTCTAAGAATACATTAAGTTCCAAAATATTTTCTCAATCATCATCTATAAGCATATCCCTTGGATTTTGATTATGAGCGTTAAATAATAAAGTTATAGGTCTTCTATACTCGTGAGCAACAACTAATTGTTCATACAAAGAATTTCACCTAGTTGCAACTTCTTCTGGAATTTTTCTATAAGGTAATCCACAATCATGACAAATTTTTTTATACTCTTTGCGTCTTTGTATTTTATTACCTTTAAAAATAAAATTGATAGCAAATTGTACTTTATCAAGGATGTCTTTAAAAATTTTAGGTCATCCTTTACAACTAAGTTATAAATATGACATGCACATCTAACATGAAAAATATCGGGAAAAGATGGAGTAAATTGAATTTTTAAAATGGTTACAACAGAATCATTAGAAGAAGCATTATCTAATATAATAATCATAATTTTATCAGTAATTTCATAATATTCACTAATTTCATGAAATAAAAGCTTCATTGTGCCTATCATAAATATATCTATATACTAATATACGTTTTTGAATAGACCAATTCTGATCTATCCAATGACATGTAACAATTAAATAATCATTAGTACTACGACCTATGTCAGAAGTTATAGCCACTTTGCCATTAAAATGATACAATGCATAACGTAATTATTGTTGATATTCATGCTCAAATTTAAAAACATCTCTTCTAACAGTTAATCTATGAAAATCATTAAAAACAAGATTATATGTTTCTCGAATGTAATGAATAAAACCAGGAGAGGAAGGAAATGAAAAAGGGAAACCCTCCACAACAACTAATTTTGCTAAAATTTCCCGATCTTTGTGTTTATCATATTTAGGACCTATAACTCCCCGGCATCAGGTTAATTCGGCCTTGTACTTGGTCGGGGACACTATGTGAACCTTGTCCCGACTCAGAAGGCATTTGCACACCCGATTTTTCAACCAAGTATTGGTTATACCTTGCTTTGTGAGAGTTTTCTACATGTCTCATTAAACCTCCCGTCCCACCTTGACCTTTTTCAGTTTTAAATTTATAAACTTCGCGACAAATTTTACAAATAGCTTTTTAATTTTTGTTGTTTTTGTCCTCGACTCATACTAGGGGGAATATGAGGCATTCTAGTTTCAGTTTCAGCCTGAGACTCAGTCAGAGCCTGAGGCGGAGGTGCACTAGTGGGTGTGTTATCTAAATTATCTTCTAATTCATTTTCTAAACTAAAGTTTGGTTTAGATGCAGAATATACCTCATGATATAATGGTATATTAATATTAATATTAAAAAATCAGTTTCATCTACATGAGTGAAATCATCGTAATTAGGAGTACTAGAAGATGCACCCTTACCCCTGTTACCCCTAGTACCTCTACCAGAAAAACGTCAACTTCGTTCCATTATAATTATGGAAATAAATAATTAAAGTTAATAAATTAAGTACGATAATTAAAATTAAGTAACAATAATAATTTAAAGAAGGAACGAAGGTACCAAACGCCGACGTAATGTCGACGTGTAATCGAGGTTAAAAATTGAAACTGTGCTAGATGATCCTCAATCTAGTTGTCAACTTCACTCCCAATTTTTGAACTTTTGATAGAAATTAGCAAATAAAATATAATATTTAGTGTGC
This sequence comes from Anisodus tanguticus, assembly GCA_034509755.1. NCBI lineage: Eukaryota > Viridiplantae > Streptophyta > Magnoliopsida > Solanales > Solanaceae > Anisodus > Anisodus tanguticus. Next base: position 43,502,507 of record CM067543.1, on the reverse strand, counting down.
AATGTAGACTTGTAGAGAGAGAGAAAGAGTAGAGAGATGGTAGGAAGATTTATGAGAAAAATGAAGAGGAAAATGTCGTATTTATGGTTGAGAAATAGGGTTAAAGTGTAAATATACTAACTTAGGAGTTAAAATAAATATTAAGGGGATAGGGGGGGAATGGCCGTTATAAACCGTAACCAACAGCTAAAATCAAAATTTGACCGTTGTGCAACAGTTATTTCTGCAAAGAGTGGGGGAAAGGGCGGGCGGGGTCGGGGTGGCCATCCCGGCCTGCTGGACACCCTTAACTTAAAGTCTTAAACTAGTACTTTTAAATCTGCATCCATCCCCATAGCTGCCAGTCTTGCAGCCATGCCATTTCTTATCTTATACTACTAACCCAAAAAGGTGTGTTTAATAAAATATACTTGTACTACTCTATTTTGTCTTTTTAAAAGAGTATATTTTTTATATAATATATTTTGTATAAAAAAAAAATAGAGTAAATACATGAACAAGGGTGACACCATGTATGCTAAAGTAGCTTCCATACAAATGACTATGATGCGCCCACCTTCAGTTATCATTCCTTTTCTAATTCTGTATTTGGCAAATTAAAGGAGCAGCTTGTATATTAATTTAAGTTGTTCATATTTTTATCCGTGAGTAGTCAAGGATATATCACAGCCAATGAGATTTAGATCTGAATGCCTTGTGTTTGGGACTAGATATAGTTCAATTTAGATTTCAACTATCTTGTTTTCGTTTATTGATCGACCAGGGCTTTATATAACAGTAATGCCAAAACTACTCGGTTTATTAAAAACCCTCATAGCATTATAAGCATATCACCACATTTATATGTTGCTTTTATTTAATTTTAATCTACATCTAATGTAAGACTTTAATTTATTCTTTGCGCATCCAACAATCTCTTCCTTAAACGAAATACACCTGACTCATCACCAAGATCCGTGGGCTTATTTGTAGATTTCACTATGTGCCACACCCGCCATCTTAGTATTTTGTATGGCCACTAAGGATTTGCCTTTCTTCTTGTGTGCACGGTTCCAAATTAGAGGTGAAGGCAATATAAACCTTTCCATGCCATCACTTTGCTGATCTTGCTTCCTAGCTCTTCAAAATTATGGATGGGAATATACAAGATTTATATCTCTGTCATCTCCATATTCACCCGGTAAAACCAACAATTCCTACGTACACTACTTATCCGCAGGTTTAATTAGTTAAAATAATAATCTTAACATAGTATGGTATTATTTATTTTGAATCAAAATGATAGAGAATATATAATATTCTACATATATTCTATAATTATTATTCAAATGTAATTATGTAAAGTAGAGATCCTTCTTTAATTAGATTTGTAAATTGTAAACACCTATAAATATTGCATTAATGAGAAGCCTCCAACCAAGGAGAATTACAATATTACACATGGTATCAAGAGCCAAATCCTAACACCCTAAAATTCTTTCTGCCGCCACCCCCCCTCTCTTTCCGGCGGCAACCGCCCCCCCAACCCTAAAGAATTTTTGTTGCCCCTCTCCTCTTTTCCCAAACTTCCGGCGGCAACATGGGTTCTCATGATTCCTCCTCCACACAAGACGTTACACATCCTCCTTCTCTACCAACCCCTTTTATCCGGCCTTCGCCGTCACAAGTATCAAGAACTTTATCCCTTTGGTTATTGATCAAGAGGATGGACAATACTCTTTGTGGGTAGAATTAATTCAAATTCATGCTTGTGCCTACAACGTTCTTGATCACATCGACACCACCATACCCCGTCCGCCTGACGTTGACAACACAACGTGGAAAAGGCTGGATGTTATCGTCAAGCAATGTATATATATCACCGTATCCAAGGATCTACTTTATACTATTTGAAGGCAGGTGCTTCGGCTCACGAACTATGGACAAGACTAGAGGAAATCTTTCAAGATAACAAACATAATCGTGCCGTCTATTTGGAGGAACAATTCAATAACACCAGTCTTGAAAACTTTGCGAATATGTCCGACTATTGCAAATAATTAAAATTAGTTACAGATCAATTAGCTAATGTGGGCCCAACTGTTTCAGAAACGAAGATGGTTTTACAACTAATAAATGATTTGCCAAAGGGTGAGTACGACACACTTGCGATGATAATTCAACAAGTCGATCCCCTCCCTAGTTTCAACAAGGCCCGGTCACAATTATTCTTGGAGGAAACTAGGCGTGCCAAATAGGACGAACATAATCACAAGGCGTTGGTAGTTGATGCACGAGTGACTACCACCACACCTGTCGGCCAGCCGCAGAACATGGAGAACCAACAGCCGCGGTGGTGATAGGGGCAAAGGCCGCGGTAACGGCCGTGAAAGCAAGGGAAAAAGACGCGGGGGATGGTCCAATTTTGGCGGCCTACCACAGTAGGCCCAATACTCATATCAGTGGGCCAGCCCACTGCCTTAGCCTATTTCTGGAACCTGGGCCCCACCCATATATTCCTACCCGAATGTCTTGGCCTAAGGCGTTGCCCAGTGGCAGCAACCTAGTGTTCTGGGCCCTCTTCCAGGCCAATGTCCGACGACCCATCCACATAACAGGCCCACTTTTCAGCAGCCCAACAATAACAACAATCGTATGGCCTCCTTACCCATATCAAACCGGGACAGGCCTACAACACAATGAATTTACAACAGCCCAACGATGCCTGGTATATGGATACAAATGCCACACCCACCTCACTCGTAACTCTGGTAATCTTCCTCAACTGTTTAATTTGAACAATCCTCAATTTATTTTGGTCGAAAATGGCAATCGCATTCCAATTCAAGGCTATGACACCACTCAAACTCTACCACGTCACCCTCCCTTTACCCTAAAATTGTCTTCTATGCTCCTAACATTATTAAAAACTTAATCTATGTTAGGAAATTTGCTAGTGACAATTCCGTAACCATTGAGTTTGACCCTTTTAGTTTTTCTGTGAAGGACCTACGTACGGGGACAACTCTTACGAGATGAAATAGTGTGGGGGACCTATATCCTTTCTCTTCCAATTCCGCTGCAAGTGTCAATCCACATACATATCTACCTTCAATCTCTCATTCAACATGGCATAGTTTACTTGGGCTCCCAGGAGCACCATTTTTTAACTTTCTTAGAAGTCACAATTTGATTCAATGTAATAAAGGGAATTTTTTTACCCGCAACTGCTATTCTTGTCCACTAGGAAAATATGTTAGACTTCCTTTTAAGTTGTCTTTGAGTATTACTTTCTCTCCATTTGATATGATTCATGCAAATTTATGGACATTACTCATTACTAGCAAACTAGGTCATAAATATTTTTGGTATTACTAGATGATTTCTCTCATTTTCTTTGCGTCTATCCGCTCAAATATAAGTCTCAAGTCTACTCCACCTTTCTTGAAATTCGATCCTACGTTAAAATGCAATTTGAAAAGAACATTAAATCATTTCAATGTGACAATGGTCGTGAGTTTAACAATTCACCATTTCATAAATTTATACGGACAATGTCATGGTGTTTTGATTCTCTTACCCTCCTACCTTACCTCAAAATGGTAAAGCCGAAATAATCCTTCACACCATTAATAATATGATCTGTACCATGTTATTTCATGCTTCTATCCCCCATCTCTTTTGGTTCTACGCGTTACAACTGGTAGCATACTTCTTAATATATTACCTACTCATACCCTTCAAAATAAAACTTTCACCGAAATTCTATTCTGTTGGGTCCCTTTCTATGGTCACCTCTAAATCTTTGGTTGTCTATGCTACCCTAATCTCACCTCCACGGCTCCTCACAAATTAGCACCTAGTACTACTCTTTGCATCTTCTTGGGTTTCCCATCAAACCATAGGGGGTACATATGCTATGATTTGTCCACAAATAAAGTCTTAGTCTCTCGCCATGTCACGTTTGAGGAACACGTCTTCCCTTTTGCAAACGTCCGAAAAATTCAAGTCATTGAATTTGGCTTTCTTGACGATTTGGACACTTCTCCCCTGTTTAATAATATGATCCATGAAGCTAGTAGTTCGACTCAAAACCCACTGCCTCAGTCATCTCCCCCGGCACCCACTGCTCCCGTCACCTCCCACTTCCCCACTACCACAACCCTACTGCCCCACCACCACTCGTAATCTCCCCCGGCCTACCCACTGATCCCGTGACCCTACTGCCCCATCGACCAAATCCCTGCCCGCAAGTCTCATCACCTCTTCACAACCCCACTGCTCAAGCCCCGTTATCCCATCACCGCTCCATTGCCCGAGTCCTCACACCCAAAAAACACCCAAACATTCCCCATTCCAACGCACCACATGGAAACTCATGCCCAACACGAGATTTTCAAACTGAAAGTCCACTTTAACGTATCCACTCAAGCAATCTCACCTATATCCAAGAACCCAAAATTAGCCAAGCTCGATCCTAATTAGAATGCGGCCATACGTGAGGAGTTTGATATGCTCACTACACAACAAACTTGGGATCTTGTCCCAAAACCAGAGAGGGTTAATGTGATTCGTTGTATGTGGCTATATCATTACAAATTCAAGGACAATGGTGAGCTTGAATGCTATAAGGTGAGACTTGTGGCTAGAGATGACAGTGGATTGGACCTGGATCCGGTGGATCCAAATCCGTTTTATAGGATATGGATCTTCAAAATTTGGACCCGACGACTCCAGATCAGACCCAGATCCATTTCTGACAGATCGGATATGGATCTGGATCTTGTATTTGAGATCCGTATCCGGACCAGATCCGACCCGTGGATCTATTTTTTATTAAATATATTCATAACCTAAAATGTAATTTATAAGTATTTTCTTAAAATTGCTAAAGCACATCCTTGCAAGTTTAATTCTCAAAACAAGTTTAATTTATCCCCGCGTTAACTCAAAAACCAAAAAATAAAGAGATAACTTCGATAATAAAATCAATGTTATATCAGTGAATGACTAACATCTTTATAGACAAGTAGTTAAAATTATATTCACTTCATTTGTGAAGATTCCAAGCACATGCAAGTTCTGCATTGTGGAAATACTAGTCAATATTTTCCACAACTATTGTCATTGTCCAACATTTTCAATTAATAGCTCACAATCAAAACGAGACAACAAACAAAATATCTCATATGAACATTTCAAAATTGATACACAGTAAACTGTTAGCTAAGTAAAAATCGTTTGTCAGTTCAAAAAAAAATCTTAGCAAGGTTACAATCTTAGCAAGGCAATTTTTTTTACATGTGGATTCAGATCCGATCCGTGGACCCTCTGGATCCGATGGATCCGGATTTGGATCTGATTTTTATGGACCCGTCGGATCTGGATCCGGATATGGATTCAGGTATGAAAAACGCATCTAGATCTGGATCTAGTAGGATCCGGTCCAGATCCGATCCGTTGCCATCCCTACTTGTTGCAAATGGCATGGGGAAACAAGAGGGAATTGATTGTGGTGAGACCTTCACTCTAGTGGTTAAACCATCCACCATCCGCACTGTTTTGGAAATTGCTATGGGAAAGAATTGAGTGATTCATCAGCTTGATGTGAAAATGCGTTCTTACATATGGATTTGAAAGAAATTGTATACATGCATCAACCACCTGACTTTGTGCATCCTTCAGCTCCTAAGTATGTCTGTCGGCTTCGGAAGTCACTTTATGGCTTGAAACAAGCCCCTAGGGCTTGGTATGACCACTTTGTCACTTACATCTTGCAGATTGGGTTCATGTGCAGCAAATGTGAGAACTCACTTTTTATTTTTCATCGAGGTAATGACACTGCATACCTATTGCTCTATGTAGATGACATTTTCTTGACTACCTTCTCAGATGTGCTGAAAAATGAGATTATCACCATGCTCAAATCCGAATTTGCCATGACATACTAGGGTAAGTTGAGTTATTTCTTGGGGATTTTCGTGACTAGATCCAAGAATGCAACGTTCTTGTGTCAGCATAAGTATGCCGAAGAGATTGCTTACAAGGCTAAAATGACAAACTGCAAGATCATGCCCACTTCAATCGACTCAAAGTCGAAGCTTAGCGCCGATGACGGGAATCCAGTGCTTGATCCTTCTCTTTATAGGAGTCTAGCTAGAGCACTTCAATATCTTACCTTCACTAGGCCCGATATTGCCTATGCCGTTCAGCATGTGTGTTTGTTCATACATGCTCTCAGATAGCCTCACTTTACCTCTCTTAAACGTATCATTCGGTATGTCAAGGGTACTCTTAACTACATATTACATATTTATCCATTTGCACAGACCAGGCTGATATCTTATACGGATGTCGATTGGGGCGGCTGTTCAGACACACGTCGATCTACTTACGACTATTATTTTTGGGTGATAATCTCATTTCATGGTCTACAAAATGGCAAGCCACACTTTTCCGTTCGAGTGCAGAAGCAGAATATAGAGGCGTTGCGAACGTTGTTGCCAAAATTTGTTGGCTTAGAAACCTCTTTCTAGAGCTTCATTGTCCCTTATGTAAGTTGTCTCTTGTCTACTGTGATAACATATCTACTGTTTACTTGTCTCATAATCCGGTTCAGCATCAGCAAACCAAATATATTGAGATTGATATTCATTTTGTTCGTTAGAAGGTTGTCACGGGCCATGTTCGGATGTTACATATTCCTTCTGCCTATCAGTACACAGATATATTTACTAAGGAACTTCCTCGGCAGTTATTCCTTGACTTTAGACTCAGTCTCAGCGTCCGGCCTCATCCCGCTACGACTGAGAGGGTGTGATAGAAAATATATTAATATTCTCTATATATTATATAATTATTATTCAAGTGTAATGATGTAAAGTAGAAATTCTTTTATAATTAAATTTATAAATTATAAACACATATAAATATTGCATTAATAAGAAGAATTACTATATTTGACACCAAAAGGACCTAGTAGCATTAATAATGACAATGTCTCAAATAGTTATATGTGTGCCACGTTTATTAATTTATCAACTCTCGATGTGGAACATCTTTGTCCACACACCCAACTTATAAACGCAGGAGGTTTATGGTAGCTATATAAGTACACATCAAGGTAAGGGGTAGCTAGTAAATATCATCATCAAATTCACCATTTCTCCACGTGATAGTACATTGTGGACATTAGATTGTCTATTACTACTTCATACTTCATCAAAAAATACAATTGTCATTTGATCCCCTAAGCTATTTAATTTGGCCCACCTAGCTATAGGCCTAACCTAGGATAGAATTCAACATATGACCCCTTATCAATATTGGAGATGTTAATGGTTCTGAAACGTATATACTTCCTCCGTATCAATTTATATCATATATTTTTTTGTTTATCTAAAAAAGAATGACACATATATATTTAGAAATAATTTGACTTAAAACTTCTCCTTTACACTTAATAAAATGATTTAAAATAACATAAATATCTATAATTTATTTTAAATCATAAATTTTAAAATTCATCATTTTTTTCTTAAATTAGTTAACTATATCAAATCAATTGTGACTAGAAAGTATATATTATCATAAGATTTGAGGAAGGAATCACAAAGCAAGCAAAGTTGCCTAACAAAGGCAAAGAGCTAAAGGCAAAGGGGAAATGATTACATTAATGAAAAATGGGACCCACTCACCATTGATAAATCTTTCCTTCCTCAGTCTCTCAGTTTATTGACTTGAAATTATATAGGACCCACCACGGCCACCATTGTCTTTATGGATTGAATGATGAAAAGAGCACCTCACGTGGAATCTGAACCAAAGGCTCTGTCACAGGCACAATAATAAAAATAATAGCACGACAAAACCCCTTCAATTCCCCTCTTTCTGAAATTTCATAGTAAAAAAATTTAAATCACAAAATTTTAATTCTTTTTAACTTATTTACTACTCACTAGTTACTACTAAGACTTATTACAACTAACATTTGACAAAAAAGCATTAAAAAAGGACCCCCAACAAAAGCAAATATTTTCTTTTCCCCTAAATGATTATATTCCTTAATTTTATTGATAAAAGATTTACAATATATATAAGGTTACAAGAATATTTACTTTGATACAAACTAAGTAACTAACTAACCTAATTACAAAAGGATTATAATTCTACCTAAAATAGGAGATATACAATTAATGAAAGAATATTGGAAAATATTCTATTACACCCCGCAGTCGAAGCGGGAGGTTCTCGAACACTGAAACTGGCTCGAAAATCATCAAATAGTATGCACGAAAGTCCTTTGGTGAAGATGTCGGCAATATGATATCTGAAAGGAACATGAAGGACACGAACTTGACCACGAGCCACTTTTTCACGAACGAAATGAATGTCCATCTCAATGTGTTTAGTGCGCTGATGTTGGACGGAATAGCCGGAAAGATATATCACAGTAGACCAGTGTTGCCTTTTGAATCGGGCAGTGAAGCTCAAGTAGAAGGTTACGGATTCAACAAGACTCAGAGACGACGTTGGAAATACCTCTGTGTTCTGCTTATGCACTGGATCAGGATAGTGTAGGTTAGACAATAGGTTATCTGCGAGTAAAACACAATAACCAGACGTGGAGAGTTTGGCGTCAGGACATCCATCCAAGTCAGCATCAGAATAAGCAGTGAGACCAGTGATCGAAGACATGTATAGATGTAATCCGAAGTGAAGTGTACCTTGGACGTATCGTAAAATACGTTTGAGGGCATGCATGTGTGCTTCCGTCAGACTGTGCATGTGCAAGCAGATTTGTTGCACGGCATAAGATATGTTTGGTCTCGTGAGTGGTCGGATGGAGAGAGTAACAAAGACATCCAAAAATACGCAAGTGTTGGTAGGAGGGGTTCCTACGAAACAGAACATGGGTGAGCGACCGTTGAGCTAGAGACTTGTTTGGAATTATGTTTAGGAGATAGGTGGTCATGGAGAGTGTGTAATGTCAAAATTGAGGCTTAAGCAAGTAAGGAACGAATGAGGTTGTCTATGGTTTGGATTTTCCTTTGACTTTACCATTTTGGGAGGATGTGTGAGGGCGGGAAAAATGAAAGGTAAGACCATTTTTGGATCAAAACTGTTTGAATTAGTTATTATCGAATTTCCTGTCATTGTCACATTGAAAATATTTAGTGCTCTTTTCAAATTGTATTGTTACGAAAACACAAAATGAAGGAAAAATGGGGTAGACTTGTGATTTATTTCCAATTGGAAAAGTCCATAGAAAGTTGGAATAATCATCCAAAAACAACACATAATATCGATGGACAACCGTACTCAAATTATGAGATGTCCACAAATCACTATGTATTATATCGAAAGACATTAAAGTACAATTTGTGGATGCAGAAAATTGTAATTTGACATGTTTTCCAAAAATGCAAGATTCACATATAGGAAGCCTAGAAATACGGTTGCAATTAATAAAATTATTTTTTCTAAGGGAGCGTAAAATAGAGTCTCCCGGATGTCTTAATCTAGAATGCCATAAGGAAGACGAAAGAGCAGCAAAGGTTGAGAAAACTGAGGCTGGATTGTTGACGGCGTTTGAAGTAGAGAAGAGATCTCTGGTGCTTTCACATCTCATTATTCGTCTCCCTGTCGTAAAATCCCTTACAGTAAAACTAAAAGGATCAAAGTCAAGGGAAACCCAATTGTCAGTTGTGAAACGTCACATGAAGATTAGATTCTTAATGAGTTTAGCGACATGGAGGACATTTTTTAAGGTTAGTGGTGGATGTGGTGGTCATAGAGAGGAATGACCATAACCACGGATGGGAATACTTTGTCCACTACCAACAATAATATTCCGATTTAAATTACTAAAATTGGAATAAGACGAGAGATTACCTTGTGATGTCGTCATGTGAGATGTGGCACCTGTATCCATATACCAATTTTCATCTGGAGTGTTGAGTGACATTGTGCTCATAGCTGCCTCAATATTAGTCGGTGTATAAGTCGATGGCGGGGGGGCCTGTGCAGTGTAGGCCTATTGTGGACGTGGGCCAAGTTTGTCAGGTTGGGCATGTCGGTTCTGAGGTGGAGTCCACGAGGATGTCGTATACGGGTAAGGAGGGGAGGCCCATGACGGTGGGGCCCATGCGGCCCACAACGGGTAGGCAGCCCACGACGAAGGCTGCTATCACCGCCGCGGTCGTTGCTGGCTATTTTCGGCCGGTGGGGACTGCCCCTTCACGCCGCCGTTGTTGCCAAAATTTCTTCTGTCGCGACCCTTGCCGAAATGCCTACTCCGGCGGTTGTCATAGGAGGAAGCGGACTGTTACGAGTCCTCTGGCCGATGGTTCTGGTTGTCGGACCCAGAGTCCCTACCATCGGCGGAGGGCCCGACGGTGGTGGTAAGGGCGGCGTCGCAATACTGGCCCGGATGGTGCTGAGCTTGATTTTCCGGGTTTCCTCAAGGATGATCTTCGAACGGTCCTCATAAAACGGAGGTAACGGCGTGCATTGCTGAAGGATGGTGGCAGTGCTGTCATAGGAGTCGTTCAAACCTGTAATAAGTTGCATGACCAATCGTTGATTAGTGACGGGTGCGCTGACGTTGGAGAGTTGGTCGGCAATCATCTTGAGTTCTTGACAATAGGCAAACACGTTTGGGAAATCATCCTAATGAACGTCCTTGAACTGATTTTCAAGGTATAACGCTCGTTGAGTTTTGTTATTATGGAAAATATTGTCCAAACGTTCCTATGTTTGGCGAACAGTGGCATCAGTCTCAATGATGGTGTGCAACGGATCATTAGATATTGTGTCGTATATCTACTGGAGGACGGTTGCATACAAACGAGACCAGATTGCATCATCAGAAGTCGAAGCCGATGGTACGTCTGTGGACTTCGGCGTGGGAGGGATGATGTGGTCCATAATTTTGTAAACACGACAATGGATCTTAAAAAGCTCCACCCACGAGGAGTATTGACCCTTTTCCATCTCAAGAGTCATAGGGGTGAAGTTTTTAATGTTGTTTACGGTAAGTGCCGGATGGAATTTGGTTTTGTCAGCCATGGAAGAGGAAATTTAGGAGGAAGAGTGAGGGAGAATGACCGGAAAAACTAGGGTTCCGTCGTGAGGAAAAGAGGGGGGGCGGCCGAGAGAGGTCGGCGGCTAGGATTCTGACGTGGGCTAGGTGACGACGTGGAAAAAAGGTGGCGACCGAGAAGGTGTATCAGCGACTAGGGTAGGGTTTGTAGTTTTAGGCTACTGATACCATAAAGTAATATGTTCCTTGATTTTATTGATGAATCATTTATAATATATATAAGGTTACAAGAATATTTACTTTAATACAAACTAGATAACTAATTAACCTAATTACGAAAGGATTATAATTCTACCTAAAATATGTGATATACAATTAATATAATTAATAAAAGAATATTTGAAACTATTCTATTATTCCTCTTTGTTCAATTTTTTCTTTTGCTTTTTAAAGCCTTACCCCTTATAATTCCTACTCATTATCTTTGTTGCTTTAAGTTTTCCTCTTCACATCTCTCCCTTTCTCTCCCCATAAACCCAAACAACACATCATGAATGCCCAAAGAATTCCCAAAACAACATCCTAGAGTGAAAACACACACACACACACACAGTCCTAGCTAAACAGAAGAAAGAGACTATAGTTTGATTCATTTCATTCACTCTAGCTAGAGTTAGAAAAGAAGATCAGAAATTTAGGGTCAGCCAATCAATTTCTCATAGAAAAAAAACCTCATTACAAAAAATAATAATAGTGAGTTTAGTTATTAAGAGTGATCATGGAAGGCGGAGGGGGTGACGATCATCTCCATCATCACCACAACCATCACCAACATCATCAGCAATACCATCATAATAACTTCCCTTTCCAATTACTCGAAAAGAAAGAAGACGAACCTTGCTCTAGCTCCTCCGCAGCTAATAATAATTATCCTTTGCTTGCCATTTCCCCATCCGATACAAACACGAACATAAACTCTAATCGTAACAACCTTCAAGTTACTGTTGCCTCCACTGAGGCTTCCAGAAAGTCAGCTCCGAAGCGAACTTCCACTAAAGACCGCCACACTAAGGTTGATGGCCGGGGCAGACGTATACGTATGCCTGCCCTTTGTGCCGCTAGGGTTTTCCAGCTCACTCGTGAACTCGGTCACAAGTCCGATGGCGAAACTATTGAATGGCTTCTCCAACAAGCTGAACCTGCAGTTATAGCCACCACTGGAACTGGTAATGTTGAAGAATAATTCAAAGTTTTCCTATTTTTCAAAATATATAGGTGCTAATTGAAAATACTCCTACGCTTTTTTTTAATCAAAATTGACTTTGTTACTATTGTTTGTTCATAGTGTATTTTAATTTTTCAACAGGTACAATTCCATCGAATTTCACGTCACTCAACATTTCGTTACGTAGTTCAGGATCCAGCATGTCCGTACCATCTCAGCTACGATCCTCATATTTCAATCCGAATTTTTCACTCTCACAAAGACGAAGTTTATTTCAGGGAATTGGTTTGTCATCCGACAGATCTGCAACTACGTTATTGAATTTTCAGACCGGAAATTCAAACCCTAGTAGTATGCATCAGTTGCAGCAAGCTAAACAAGAAATACGGGACAATTCGTTAGATTTAACGGAGACAAGTATAGAAGAAAGTCTAAACCGTAAAAGGAGACAAGATTTAGACTTGCAACAACAGCAAAATGAACAACAAATGGGGAGTTATTTGTTACAGTCGTCAAGTAGTGGGACTATGCCGACAAGTCATTCGACAATTCCAGCTAATTTTTGGATGTTGACGAATAATAATAGCCAAGTTTTGGGGGGCGATCCAGTATGGACGTTTCCATCCGTTAGTAACTCTGGTGCTGCTGCAGCTGCTTTGTATAGAAGCACAATGTCAAGTGGATTACATTTCATGAATTTTCCTACACCAATGGCACTATTGCCAACTCAGCAACTAGGCAACGGCGGTGGTGGTGGTGGCAGTACACTAGGGAGAGAAGGCCAACTGGGCATGGTCACTGGACTAAACCCATATAGGCAATGTTCAGGTGTATCGGAATCTCAGGCGAGTGGATCACATTCACATCACGGCGGTGGTGCGGATGATCGGCATGGTTCAACGAGCCATCATAACTCCTAAAAAAACTCACATTAGTCCTCTTATTGTGTTGTGTGATAAAAGTTTGGATGGTTAAACACACAACGTGAGGTTTGATAATATGCTTGCTCTATAAATTTGAGTTTTGCTTCTTTTTTCCCCTATTTTTCGTGTGATTAATATTTACCTGCCTGATTTTTAGGGTTTGAAGAGGGCACTATATGTTTTTTTAATGGAGTATTTGGTTGGTTACACCAGAGATTGTTATTCATCATCTTCATTATTGATTTACCCCTTTTATTCATTTTACCTGAAAGTACATGTCAAGAGTTACTATGTATTGGCTGTGCATGGGGTGTATCCTAAGAATAATTTTACTGACTTGCGAAGTAAGTTTTTTCACTTTAGTATTATTGTTGAGTTGTCCATATATTTGGCCTCTTTATATGGTCCCGGGGAATACTTAACTCATTAACTAACTTTTATGGTTGAATTAAGCTCAAAGTCTATTTAATTTGTTAGTATGGTATTAGAGACAAATACATTTTAATTTTTTATTTACCCGATGTTTAGTCTTCCATAATACTACGTTGTTCACGCTTCAATTGGTAAATCTGGGCATGTGGAGGTGTTGAGTTATGGCTGTTAAGGGATTAGAATATTTGTTTGTACATATAATCTTATACAATCTTTACCTCATAAACTAATTTTTGTGATTGAGTTTGGCCGAAATTCTTTTCGTATCAATTATTCCATGTTTCACTATACCCTGCACCTCACTTTTTCTTTCTGCAACCCTACACAGTAAAACCTGAAGATTTCACCCAAACAACAAGTCATGTCATCCTATAAATGTATGTGTTAAAACTCAAAAGGAATTTAAGTGTTTAGCCGAATTCAGTGACAGCCGAACTGTTTCAGAACTGAATTTACTCCTAGCCTTCGACTACCAGAACTTCATCGGCTACTAAGGCATCTTAACCGAGTTGTTAGTTAGAGGTACAACTAGGACCCACTCAGATGCAGACGCCTCACGACCAAGTCAAAAGAGTTTCTGGCGGTAACGGCCAACAACAGCTAAACGAAAGGGCCATTATCCGAGCAAGAGGAGTAGAGGGCGAGAAAATCGGCACCACTTCCCCCATAATCGACCATTGAACTTAGTGGGTTACTTGATGGCTGACATGGGGGGGGGGGATCACGTTGTACGGTTTTTTTTTCTTTTTTTGTACTATAAATAGGATCATTCTTTGTATATACAGACAACACAATCAATCAAACAACTCAATTTTTATCTATCTCTATCCTTTACTTTACTGTACTCAGCCGCATTCATGTTTTTTACCTCTTAATTTACTCACTCACCATCCTAACGCTTTCTAGAATAGTTGGGGAACCCATTGCTGGAAGTTAGAGTTCTGCTTCTGGCCCAAATCGCTTAGTTAAGGAATTAATTTGTCATCCGATTTCATCAGCTGATAAAACGGCAACACATCGGACGGTAATAAATTTGGCACGCCCAGTGGGACCATAGGTGAATTAATAGCAAAGTTTGACTCTCCAAGTTAGGATCATTCTTGGCGTATGCGCCTAAGGTCCGGTAAGAAAATGAACCCCGAGTCCAGTCCACATTATAAATAAAATCCTCCCAGAATGAACAACGAACCAGCATCCTCTTCGGGTATGCCAACATCGGTTGATACCCCTCTACTTCCTCAATTAACCCAAGCTGTGGAAGAATCTAGCCTATCTGAAGGTCCAACCGTAATGACTACGTCTTTTATTAGACAACAGATCGACTTGCGCATCCACGATATTATGTACCAAATTTTTAAATGGTTGGCTGACATTATGAAGTCGATGGTACATAATGAGGTTCAGCAATCGAGGGAGATGGAAACCAATCGAATGCACCCAGGAGAATGTTCGGCTAGTTCTACCATCCCTCTGACGAGCGGTGTTGTTCAGCATGAGACCGTGACTCCCGGTGTTGTTCCTCAGCCGCATGTGCATCAACAAGTGCCTACTCAGGTGCAGTTGGTAGCGCACCTAGGAACACAAGCCCAATCAGCTAACAACCAGCACACTGCATGGTCGCCGCCGAATCTTGAAGGCAAAGTGCCACTTGAACAAGAGAGTCTACAATATGGGCAGATCAACATGGCTCGGAGACAAATTCAGGCTCCAGGACACTTTGGATTGCCGCTCGTTATGCCGTACATTTCTACGAATGGCCCTACGATGCAGGCGAACAATGTTGGCCAGCCGATGGCCCATGGCTATGACTTAGCTCGGCTATCTGGTGATGCTGTTTACAGCGGAATACCATTCCAGCAGTCATTGCCATTACCCAGTCCATACCTTCCAAGAAGCGTAAATTTTCTAAGAACGGTCGACGTCCGAGGAGAGCAACCATGGAATACTGATCCACCTTATCCTCAGGCTCCGTTAACCGTTCCAGGAGCTCAAGTTTCAGGCTTTGGAGGCCATACGCAACAGCAATAATGGGGCATTACCCCACCTATTGGTAATGGCCAGGAGACCACCTACAACCTTCAAAACTCTGTCCAACAAAGTGCAGAATAGAGGCCGCCAATGTAGAACATCTACCAGTCGAATCTAGTTGAGAATCGGCAAGGGACGTCATAACTGATAAACCTGGAAATTATTGCTAATACCATGCAGATGTACTTTGGCATCCAACTGAAACCTTTGGACATGCATGTTTATAAGAAGTTTTATCCCAATTGGGTAGATCGGATAGCACATTTGCTGAGGGGATTCAAAACACCAAAGTTTGCCATATTCTCTGGTGACGATAGCCAATCCAATATCGAGCACATCGGTAGATATACTGCCCAATGCAGCGAGGATGGCCAGAATGAGTATCACAAGTTGCAGTTATTTCCTCTCTCTCTATAACGGGAACAACCTTCGTATGGTACTCTTTTTGGCTCCTGATTCCGTACAGAGCTGGGCTGACATGGAGGGTTTCTTCTATGATAGGTTCTATTAGCCCTCACCTCAGGTTACCGTGAGTGATCTAACGAATCTCGCCACTCTACTTCTAATTGTGTGGTCTTCAAAAATGTGATCCAAAAGCTCTTCAAAGATGGGAGGTTCAAGCTAGTTGACAAGAGTATGGCTGAAATGTCTATTGAACCGATCTCTTTCCCGCTGTACCAATATCTATGGTATCTTTTGCTAAGCCTAATGAGTCAAGGGACATTAAAGAGAGACAGCAGATGAAAATGGTGTGGGTCCCAAAGAAACCTACCGAATAGGAGAAGGCCATAAGGACCTTTGTGTTCAACCGGTTAGTCAGCCTACATGACATTCGCGATGACAGGCAGCCAGCTAGGAGCAATTTTCATGGCCGCCCTAAATACTTGAGGGACGTTGAACAAGAACTTCAGGAACAAACTATGAGGTTCATGAGGGTCCCTATCGGCGCTAGGCATAGGCCTGGGGGCAAGTACGGATGCCAATCAACTGGCAGCCGAGCATGCCTCGAATAGATGAAGAACCACTCCCTAAAACTAAACAGAGGGTGGTCAAGTTTAATGTAAATGAGGGTGTTTCATCCTTACGTATCACGGTGAGAAATGAGGACCAGACGAGACCTCGGAGAATAATTAAACCAGCCGCCAACGCAAAAGAGGGGAATTGGTTTGTCAATCAGGCTCCCGAAAAGAAAGAGGCGCCACCGAGAGTCGCATCCAGGACTCAGAAAAGAAGGATGCAATGTGCCAAGGCCTTGTGTAAGATGCAACAGACATTGCATATAATTTCCAACACCAAGGCAGCCAAAAATTAGGAGATTCCTGAGTCTGTCGTAGTCGAGGCTATCGAGCGGGCATTTGGCTCAGTTGCTTCAGGGGAAATGTCGCCTGAAGGAGAGACGTTGGGTCAACCAGAGCTGGATGAAAAACCTACCGACAACCCGATGGAGGAACTCCGACAAGAGAACGTGGCCCCAGAAGGACCTCTAACTGAAGAAATCCCACATTTCGTGCAGAAGATTCAGTCAGAGGATGCCCAGCCGATTCTCATTTGTCTCCAGGAAATGGAAGACATGAGCTTCTGGTCAGCCGAATTAGATAAAGAATGGGACTCCATCCTCGATTTATTTAGCCATGACTTGGTTGATGAGATGTGGGCAGACATTGAAATGGTCAGCCTATGTGAGTTTTGGGCTAGCCACTCCGCGCTGGATAGCCTAGAAAGTGATGTTTGCATAGAAGACACAGAATGGGAAACAATAGCCGATACCCCGACTAGGGACACTTTGAACATCGTATTTGGCGCACCTATAAAAGATATGGTTAAACACCTCAAACCCCTTTACGTCAAGGCTTACATTAATGGCAAAATTATTAGTCGGGTGTTTGTCGACAATGGGGCTGTGCTGAATGTGATGTCGCTGCTTACCTTGAAGGATCTTAACAAAACAAAGGAGGATCTCATCCCAACTAACATGAAAATGGCTAGCTTTATGGGAGAAGCCTATGAAGCATTAGGGATTCTAGTAGCAGAAAATCATTGTAGGTCCTAAGACGGTCAGATCTGCTTTCTTTGTAATAGATGGCAATCCATCCTACACCATTCTGTTGGGTAGGGACTGGATTCATACCAGCCGATGCTTTCCTTCTACCATGCATCAAAAGCTCATCTTTTAGGAAGGAGACAAGATATAAATCATCGCATCGGATGATAACTCGTTCCGACCAGAGGTTCAAAATATAGAGGTTGTCCTCTATTCACCTTATGTGGCTCTCATAGCCATCACATAATAGTATGAAGAAGGATCTTGGGAATCCTGTAATCTTACCTCGCGAGGGTTTGAAATAAAACAATTAGCCAAACCACGGCTTACCTTGGAGGATTTAAATAGTTGAGGAAACCCAAATCATACGTGACATATGGCATCGGCTGACCGCCCTAAGTTCTGACGGAAGGATAGCCGAGGCATCGCAGATGGGTAACCACGACAACGAACCAACGCTTGCAGCCGATGAAGTTAAGTTGCCGATCGAACTTGAATCATTCATAAGAAGGGTTATGCCTAGTTTTGAGTCTCAAGATCCTTTGGAAGATATTAACTTGGGAACTGAAGAAATCCCCTCGGCTAACACATATTAGTGGTTTACTGAAGGAAGAAGACAAACAAGGCATAACGGCCCTTCTACTGCAGTATAAAGACTGTTTCGCATGGGATTATCATGAGATGCCTGGGCTGGCACGTACTTTTGTAGAACATAGATTGCCAATCAAGGAGGGTTTCAAACCCCAAAAATAGTCGCCCATAAGCTATCACCCTCAGCTGATACCTCAAATCAAAGCCAAGATCGAACGACTACTGAAAGTCGAGTTTATCAGAATAGCTAAGTATGTGGAATGGTTGACAAACGTCGTACAAGTCAAGAAGAAGAATGGCAAGGTTCATGTATGTATTGATTACATGAACCTAAATCTAGCCACTCCTAAAGATGAGTACGTCATGCTGATAACCGACATGTTAGTCGACTCAACAACTGCTAATGGTATCAATACCTTCATGGATGGATACTCTGGCTATCATTAGATATCGGTAGCCGAGGACGACATTCACAAAACCGCCTTCAGATGTCCAGAAGCGTTGGGCATTTACGAGTGGGTAGATATGCCGTTTGATCTGAAGAACGCTGGTGTCACTTATCAAAGGGCAATAAACACCATCTTCTATGAACTGATCAGCAAGACTATGGAGGTTTACATCGATGATGTAGTAGTGAAGTCTAAGGACTTCAAGGATAATTTAGCTGATCTTGAACAAGCATTAAATAGAATGAGGATTCGTAATCTCAAAATGAATCCAGCCAAGTACATGTTCGGAGTATCGGCTGGCAACTTCCTTGGCTTTTTGGTACACAAGAAATGCATCGAGATAGATTGTAACAAATCCAAGGCAATAATGAGATCCACACCACCCAAGACAAAGAAGGAGTTACAAAGCTTATTGGAAAAGATCAACTTCTTAAGGAGGTTCATATCTAACTCGGCTGGCAAGATGAAGGATTTCTCACCTTTGCTCAGACTTAAAAAGTCAGAAGAGCTAGTATGGGGTCCAGAATAGCAAGAGGCTTTTGATCAAATTAAAAAGGCCTTAGCTACTTACCCCATATTGTGCCTCCCGTGCCAGGGAAGCCATTGAAATTGTATAATTTGGCTGCAGAATTATCTATCGGTTGTTTGCTAGCACATGAGGCCAATAATAGAACTGAAAGAGCAGTTTATTATCTTAGCTGAATGCTCAACGATGCTGAAACTAGATATACTCCTTTGGAGAAGCTTTATCTGTCTTTGTTCTATGCTTGCACAAAACTCGAATGTTATCTAATGCCTCACGTTATATACATTTTGTGCAAAATTGATATTTTCCGGTACTTACTGAATAGGCCTGTCTTGCAAGGTCGATTAATGAAATGTGACATCAAGCTTACCACGTTTTCTCTCAAGTATAGGCCACTCAAGGTCGTCAAAGGTCAAGCAGTAGCTAATTTCTTGACGGAACATCATTGTGTAGACATGGAGGATCCATGCTCCCCTCCTACTGCATGTATAGACATTTTGCCATGGGTACTAACCTTTGATGGGTCTAGAACCCAGAAAGGAGTTGGAGCTGGAGTCACGATAACAAATTTGAGAGATAAAACGTGGAGGTTTTCCTATCGGCTAGATCCTGAATTGACAAACAACCAAGCCGAATACGATGCTCTCATCATGGGCCTCAAACTCCTAGTTTCTATGAAGGCGAGGTGCATCGAGATCCGAGGAGACTCTCAGCTGGTGATCAAACAACTGGCCGAGGAATATGACTGCAAAGACTTAAATTTGTTGGGAATCAATTTGTCATCCGATTTCGTCAGCCGATAAAATGGAAAACACATCGGACGGTAACAGTAGGAAATGGAACAATTATACTACTTCAACTCCCGTTGATACTAGACTTGCACGAGGACATACCAGCTCGCTCAATGATCTCAGCTGCATACTTCCTTTGTGATAAGAATAACCCACATGCATGACGAGTGACAGCAATCTCCAAAAGTAACTCAAGGCCCCCTAGTCTTTCATAGCAAACTCAGAACTGAGCATTGTCATGATAGACTTGCGTAAAGCATCAGAAGAGGCAGTCAAAATATTATCAACCACATATAATAGTATATAAGCTAGAGAAGTACCACGATGATATATGAATAATGAATTATCAGACCTGTTGTGTGAAAACCCAATAGATGAAACATAGTCTGCAAATCTCTTAAACCAAGCCTGTGGGGCCTGCTTAAGCCCATACAAGGACTTCTTTAATAAACAGACATGATGAGGATATGTGGGGTCTCGAAAACTCAAGGCATGATGCATATAGACGGTCTCATTAAGTTCACCATGTAAGAAAATATTCTTCACATCTAACTGATGAATGGGCCAAGCTTTCGAAAGAGTCAGACTGAGAACAGTGCGAATGGTAGCCGGTTTGACCACCGGACTAAATGTTTCACCACAATTCATGCAAACCTGCTGAGTCTTACCATCACCTACAAAACGAGTCTTATGTCTCGCAAAAGAACCATTAGAATTATCCTTATGAGTAAAAATCCACATAGACCGAATAATATTAACACCAGAAAGACGGGGTACCAACTCCACATCTTATTTTCAATAAGAGCATCATATTCGTCGTTCAAAGCCAATTTCCAATTCGGGTCATTTAGTGCGGACACTGGGTTACGGGGTAGGGGGATTTATGAACATTAGAATTTAGATTAAAATATCTTTTTGGTTTAAAAATACCCCATTGACTACGAGTGACCGGTCTATGACTCGAGGGAGAATTGGTTGGATTTCGAGAGAAATTCGGATGGGGGACGGACTGGACAGCAGGCATTGGGCATGCTGGCCCAACACGGAAAACAGGGCTCGGTATAGGAATAGGAACATGAGCAGGCGATGGAGTGGGCAATGGGCAAGGCGGCCAACAACGAGAAACGGTGCTGGAACGGGAAGCGGGGCGATAGGGGTGGACCACCGGAATAGTGCGAGATCGATCGGGCCGGGTGGTTGGCCCACTGGGAAGATTCAACGAAACAGTGGGGCCAGTGGGCAGTGGGCCCACTGGAGGATTTTGGGCACGGGACAAGTCTGATAAATGGTGGATAATATACGGTGAGACCTCGTCATCTAAAAAATTATACAAACTAGGCCCGAAACTACTTACTTGAGCAAACGGGTATTGGGTTTCATAAAAAATATCATGGTGACTAATTATGATTTTATTAGACGATAAATCAAAATATTTGTAATCACGATGATTAGACGGATAACTCAAAAACACACAAAGGGTAGAACGGGCCTAAAGTATGTTAATTATGGTGGACGGAAGTAGTGGATAACACAAGCACCCAAAGATCTTAAGATATGAATACGAAGGAGTCTTATTATATAAGATCTGAAGAGGGGATGAATATGCCAAACCTTTGGTAGGAAGTATGTTAAGAAGATATGTAGCCATTTGTAGAGCATGATGCAAAAAAAAGGGGTACGGAAGCATGGACCAATAAAGTTTGGACAATATTATTAATGGTACGAATTTTGCGTTCGGCTTTCCCATTTTGTCACAAAAAACTATGAGGACAAGAGAAATGAAAAACTATGCCATTAGTGTCACAAAAATCCCGAAACAACCCATTATCATATTCTTTGCCATTATCACATTGAATATTTTTAATTTCCCAATCGAATTGGGTACATATGAATGCTCTAAATTTTAAAAATATGGAAAAAACTTGTAATTTTTTCGCTAACGGAAAGGTTCATAAAATATTAGAATAATCATCCAAAAACATAACATAATAACAATGGCCCACAGAACTTAAAATGGGAGATGTCCATAAATCGCTATGAATAATATCAAATGGCATTAAAGTATGAGAAGTAGAGGCTACAAATGGTAATCTAACATGTTTTCCTAAAGGACAAGATTGACAAATTGGAGTACTACGCGTACCCTTACAAGAAATAAAATTATTCTTATGTAAGGAAGAAACAATAGACAACTCAAGGTGACTCAAACGTGCATGCCATAAGGAAGGATCTAGAGCTGCAAAAGTAGATGGCAAGGCTTGACTCGAGCGACCGGATGCGGACGTGATAGGATAAAGATCTCCCCTACTATCACATCTCATGAGAGGAATCCCCGTCTTGAAATCCTCACAGAAAACCCAAAAGAATCAAAATCAATACAAACCCAATTATTAGTGGTGAATTTACGGACAAACACCAAATTTTTAATTAAGTTAGGGGCATGAAGGGCATTTTTAAAGACAAGTGGTGGATGGGGGGGAGACAAAGTTTTATGACCGTAACCATGACTTGGAATTGAGTTGTCATTACCAACAATTATGCCACGATCGTTGCTCAAATTGGAATAAGACGAGAGAGTACTTTGGTCAGACGTCATGTGAGAAGTGGCGCCGGTGTCCATGTACCAATTGGCCTCCGGGGGATTTAATCTAAGTGTGTGCATTGCGGCTTCTATGTCGGTTGGGGTAGGGCCCGCAACATGGTGAGCATGTGGAGGCCGAGGCCTAAGCACACCCGCATGCTGCCCCGCCCCGAAACTGTTTCTCGGGTACCACTATTGACCCAAAAAATTGGGCATGTTGTTATTGGGAATTTGAGCCCAGCTTCTCGGGAAGGCATTCGACGGGTAATAGGGGATGTTGGGCCCAGGGCCACTGGCCCAGTTCTATGACCATAGACCCCAGGTCTGTTGCCAGTTGGCTGGCGGCCCACTGCCCCGAGGCCCATTGTCTCCGGTCTGGTTGACACCCCCGTTATTGCCAACTCGATTTCCACCATGATTTTTACCACTATTTTTGCGATTCTGATCCTTTTTGCCGCCACTGTTGTTGAGGTTTTGGTCGGAATTGTCGGAGATGGATGGAGAATAGTTGGAAGCGATCATCATGACGACAGAAGGAGCCCCAGTGGCCGCCTTCTTAGCCAATTCTGCTTCTTCGAGCGTGAGCATGGAACGAGCCTGATAGAACTGCGGAAGAGGATTACTCTAATGAAGAAGCGTACCGATGCCCCTATATGCCTCAGATAGGCCGGCAACCATTTGAAGGACAAAACGATCATTGGTAACAGGCGAACCAACGTTGCGGAGTTGGTCCGCCAATTCTTTTAACCTTTTACAGTAAGCTAAACGTTAGGGAAGTCTTCTATATTGACGTGGGAGAATTCCTACTCAAGTGTAACAACCTGAGAATTTTGATTATCTTGGAATATATCACGTACTCTATTCCAAGTATCCATCGTCGTAGCGTCTGGTTCGATAATCATTTGCAACATGTTGGTAGAGATAGTGTAGTAAATCCACTGAAGAACAATAGCATCAAGGGTCGTCCATAATTTAGGATCATCCTCGGGTTTAGGTACCTCCATATTAGCAGGAGCCAATGGAATTATGTGATGGAGGACTTGATGCGAGCGTGCGTGAACGAACAGTTCGGCCCACGTCGCGTATTGGACATTTTCTATTTCAAGAATGATAGGGATGTGGTTTTTGATGTTAGAAACAGTAAGGGTAGGGTGAAACATGTTCTTAGCCATAACAACAATGCAAGACATGACGTAGGGATTTGGAAGAAAAATTGGGAAGAGAGAAGAGAATAAAGTGCACAGAAACCGAGAGTATGTTCTCGAAAATCGAGGCACGAGAAGGGAGTTTTTGGAGAGGAAATATTTAACCTAGACTTCTGATACCATGAAAGAAATAATCTCTTGATTATTTTCATTAATGAAAGAGTATATATATAATTTACAATTTCCATAATATGGAAAATTCTATCCCTATTCTACTCCCAAACCCTATTCTATTTGTACAAGAATCCCACAATTATGGTACGTATACAATACTAATTATTTACAAAATATACAACTAAATATGTTACCATATACACGATATACACGGCTGTGTATACCATGTATATCACGGTTTCCCAATTGTTATGGGATTCCGTGATATACACGGTATACACAAACCTTGTGTATATCGTGTATAACCGTGTATATTTTTAGAATCTTTATTAGTCAACAATATCAAGAAATAAAACCTTTTATTATATTTTAATCGTTTTGAGTAAAATACGAGAAATGATGTAGATTTCTTTGTTAATGCTCACATTTCTGGGCGCAATAACTTCCGTTAGACCAAAGTAAAGGAATATGTTCCCTTGATTTTATTGATGAATGATTTACAATATATATAAGGTTACAATAATATTTACTTTGATACAATTAGGTAACTAATTAACCTAATTATATAAGAATTATAATTCTACCTAAAATAGGAGATATACAATTAATACTATTAATGAAAGAACATCGGGAAATATTCTATTACACCTCTGCAGTCGAAGCGGGAGGTTCTCGAACATTGAGACTAGCTCAAAGATCATCAAATAGTATGCGCGGAAGTCATTTGGTGAAGATGTCGGCAATCTGATATCTGGAAGGAACATGAAGTACACGAACTAACCACGAGCCACTTTTTCGTGAACGAAATGAATGTCCATCTCAATGTGTTTAGTGCGCTGATGTTGGACGGCATTGCCGAAAAGATATATTGCACTAATATTATCACAGTAAACTAGTGTTGCCTTTTGAATCGGGCAGGGAAGCTCAAGTAGAAGGTTACAGATCCAACAAGACTCAGAGACGACGTTGGAAACACCTCTGTATTCTTCTTCTGCACTGGATTGGGATAGTGTAGGTTGCCTTTTGGAAGACCAAGACAATAGGTTATCTCCAAGGAAAACAAACCAGACGTAGAGCATCGGGTATCAGGACATCCACCCAGTCAGCATCAGAATAAGCAGTGAGACTAGTGAGCGATGACCTGTATAGATGTAATCCGAAGTGAAGTGTACCTTGGAGAATGCGTAATGCCAGAATTCAAAGGGAATTGAGGTGTAAGCAAATAGGGCACAAATGAGGTTGTTTATGGTTCAGATTTTCCGTTTGACTTTACCATTTTGGGAGGATGTGTGAGGGAAGGAAAACTGAAAGGTAAGATTATTTTTGGAGCAAAACTGTTTGAATTAGTTATTATCGAATTCCCTACCATTGTCACATTGAAAACATTTAATGCTTTTTTCAAATTGTGTTTTTACGAAAGTACTAAATGAAGAAAAAATAGGGTAGACTTGGGATTTATTTCCAATTGGAAATGTTCATAGAAAGTTGAAATAATCATTCAAAAATAACACATAATATCGATGGCTAGCCATACTCAAAATATGGGATGTCCACAAATCACTATGTATGATATCGAAAGGCATTAAAGTACAATTTGTGGATGCAGAAAATGGTAATTTGACATGTTTCCCAAAAACAAAAGATTCATATATAGGAGTCCTAGAAATACGGTTGCAATTAATAAAATTATTTTTTCTAAAGGAGCATAAAACAGAGTCTCTCGGATGTCCTAATCTAAAATGTCATAAGGAAGACGAATGAGCAGCCAAGGTTGAGGGAACCGAGGCTAGATTGTTAACGGCGTTTGAAGTAGAGTAGAGATCTCTAGTTCTTTCACATCTCATTATTCGTCTCCCTATTGTAAAATCCTTTACATTAAAACAAAAAGGATCAAAGTCAAGGGAAACCCAATTGTCAGTTGTGAAACGTCGCATGGAGGACATTTTTTTAGATTAGTGGTGGATGTGGTGGGGATTGGGAGGAATGACCATAACCACGGATGGGAATGTCTTGTCTACTACGAACAATAATATTCTGATTTAAATTACTCAAATTGGAATAAGACGAGAGAGTACCTTGTGATGCCGCCATGTGAGATGTGGCACCTGTGTCTATATACCAATTTTCGTCTGGAGTGTTGAGTGACATTGTGCTCATAGTTGCCTCAATGTCAGTCGGTGCATAAATCGATGGCGGGGGGCTATGCTGTGACTGTTGTGGACGTGCGCCAAGTATGCCAGGTTGGCCCTTTTAGTTCTGAGGTGGAGTCCATGAGGATGTCGTATACGGGCAACAATGGGAGGCCCATGATGGTGGGTCCCACGCGGCTCACCACAGGTAGGCAGCCCACAGCAGAGGCTACTGGCACTGCAGCAGTCGCTATTGGCTATTTCCGGCCGGCGGGTAATGCCCCTTCACGCCGTCGTTGTTGCCGAAATTTCTTCCGCCACGACCCTTGCCGGACTGCTCGCTCGGAGGTTGTTACGGGAGGAATGGGACTATTACGGCTCCTCTGGCTGACGGTTTTGGTTGTTCGGCGGAGGGCCCAACGGTGGTGGTGAGGGTGGCGTCGGTAATGCTGTCCCAAGTGGTGATGCGCTTGATTTTCCAGGTTTCCTCAAGGATAAGCTTCGAATGGGCCTCATAAAACAGAGGTAACGATGTGCATTGCTGAAGGATGGTGGCAACGCCGTCATAGGATTCATTCAAACCTGCAATAAGTTGCATGATCAATTCCTGATTAGTGACTGGTGCGTCGACGTTGGAGAGTTGATTTGCAAGCATCTTGAATTCTTGACAATAGATAGACACGTTTGGGAAATCCTCCTGATAAATGTCCTTGAACTGATTTTCAAAGTATAACGCTCGTTGAGTTTTGTTGTCGTAGAAAATATTGTCCAAACGTTCCCACGTTTGACGGACTGTGGCATTGGTCTCAATGATGGTGTGCAACAGATCATTAGATATTGTGTCGTATATCCACTGGAGGACGGCTACGTCCAAACGAGACCAGAGTGCATCATCAGAAGTCGAAGCCGATGGTACGTCTGTGGACTTCGGCGTAGGAGAGATGATGTGGACTTCGGTGTAGGAGAGATGATGTGGTCGATAAGTTTTTAATGTTGTTTTCATAAACACGAATGAGGGAGAATGGATCTTGGGGAAAAAAAAGCTCGACGTGGGATAGGTGCGACGTGGAAAAAGGTGGCGGCAGAGAAGGTGTATCGGCGGCTAGGGTAGGGTTTGTAGTTTAGGCTCTTGATATCATAAAAGAATATGTGCCCTTGATTTTATTGATGAATGATTTACAATATATATGGGTTGTGCAAAGTTTAAAAAGAAGCACATGGGTTGAAAGCTTAAAGTACAACAGAGTGGTCCCTCTGGAGAAAATCTTGTAAACTTGAAATAGTATGATTTGACATTTCAAAACATTGTCTTCTTTTTGGAAGGTAATCCAGCAAGTAGGCATCCAATTTGGCAAAATCTCATCTTAATACACATGATCAATCTTTGCTAATTTTGGCTTTATAAAAACAGCCTCCTGAATTCCCACTTCCCAATTATTAGTGATACTGATATATAGCTTATAACTTTGTTTTTTGATGATTTGTTTCCATAACAAGCCCCCACCCTTTCCCCTGCACACACAAGAAGATGAATAAGAAAAGAGTTTTAAGTTATACAATACACTGACAGTGAAACACTACTAAAAAATCTAAATCTCTGTTTTTTCACTTAAGATTATTGAGTGACTATTTTTCATTAAATGTCGGTAGAGAGAATCTAAATAATAGTGTTTTCATACGAAAAATTAAAAAGTTTCCCATCGTTTCAGTGGAAAACCTATTTTTTACCATGCATTTTCTCAATAAGCTGATTCTGTGGGAATGAGATAGGAAAATCATGTTTTATAACACAAAATTCTCACTGAATATCAATGCAAAAAATCTATGTTTCTAGTAGTTAAACTATATTTTTTTTACCCTATTAGTTCAATTTAATTGATTGAAATTTAAGTTATATACACGGCGAACGTAATTTTTTTGTTGCATTAGCTGGTTACATATCAAGTCTTATTCTTCAAAATTTACAGATTTATATATTAAGATGGTTCACCTGTAGAAAATTTTAGGTGGCCTGATAAAGTAATTTTTTTACATAGCTATATAAACTCAATTTATAATAGTAACATAGTACTCTATATATTTTTCAAGGTACCACATCAAGATTAATATGAAGATCTACTTATCTCACTACAAGAAAAATGCTAGTATTTTGCAAGGAAAATTAGAGAGGGAATGTATATTTCCTGGCTACAACGACGAATTTAGTGAGGAACTAATATTTACCATACTAATTCACAGTTTTCTAGTTCTGAATGTTGTTATAGATAAACTTAATTTATTATATGTAGAAAAAAATTATATTATCAGAACATAGAACATGTATAATAAAAATAAATAATTAGTGACTAGTTAGGTACATAAAGTTTTCTCGCCTGCAAGAATCTTAAAGGTAGCATTTAAGTTGGAAGTAATTAATTATTGAAGTGTCTCTGTGAATGAAATTTCGAGTCCATGATTATAAAGTCACCAATGTTTGGGCAGCTCAATTGGTTATTAAGGGGGATATTTGAAAAATCAATGGAGACAATAGAAGATGCCTTACAAGCTAACAACCAGCATTGTCCATGTCATCTTCCTATATGTGTTTCACATAATGTCATGTATAGCACAGATATATTTTTGTCCAAGACCACCCTTCTCTCCACTGTGCAGTACTGTAGTATTTCTAGAACACTTAATCAATTGCATCTTTCAGTTATTAGATAGACAATAGAAGTAAGATGATTATCGGGATGGACAGTACTGTGTCAAACTATTCAGTAATTACCTCTTGAAATTAGATTTTTTCATTTACTCTCCCCGTCTTTGTCCCTTTTCCTTTCTACGACCTTCAAAGAAATCATAAATAATAAGTATGTTTTTACTAATTTACCCTTGTCTTTCTTCATAAACAAGGCTAAGCTAGTCGTATTGATATTTAAACAATCATAACATCAACCTATAATTACTTGCTTGAACTCTTCAAATTATAATTTCTATGCTATGTAATCAATGTTGTTTAATTTCAAGAATAATTAGTATTTGTAAGGATAAAATGGGAAAGAACAATTAATTCTATCATGATTTTGTAAAAAGTAACAAGTATTTACGGACAAAAACTTTTAGTAATCTTGAGAACTAATATGGGACGGAGGGATCGGAGTACTTAGCTAGTACTTTAAATTAAACAGTCAGAGTAACCAAATTCTGTCACTTTGTTTAGTGCAATTAAGGAATAAAAGATTGAATTGAAAAGGTACAAACTGTAGAATGATAAGTATTGATTGATAGAATATATGGAAATATATTCCTTTGGTATAATTAATAATTTTGTATATCTGTAATTATTGTAGCAATATATTATAGTAGTTAGGTAAATATTTAATTTTCGTAATTATAACTTAGAATTACTATTGTATTTCATGTATATAAACCATTTACATTGATGAAAATAATCGATGGATTATTTTCTTTCATGATATCAACAGTCTAGGGCAAATTTTTTCCTTCTCCACATAAACTTCCGCCGCCCTACTCTCTTCGTCAGCCGACCCCACTCGGTCGCCCCCCTCCCTTCAATTTTTTTTTCGAAACCCTAATTCTCCTCGTGTTCCTCAATCATGTCTAACACAAAGAATACATTTCATCTTGCCCTTGCATTCTCCAACATCAAGAAAACATCATTATTGTTCTTGAAATGGAGAACGTCCAGTACGCAACGTGGGCAGAACTTTTTAAAATTTACGCAAGGTCCCATAGAGTCCTCTATCACATCGTCAAACCGGAAAAAGACAAGGAAAATGTGCCTTTCACCGATGATGAAATAGAGTTGTGGGCAATTCTTGATGCTACGGTGCTCCAATGGATTTATTCCACCATCTCTACAGACCTCTTACAGTCAATTATCGAACCCGATGCCACGACAATGGAAGCTTGAATAAGTTGCGTGATATATTCTAAGATAACAAAAATTATCGTGTCGTGACCCTTGAGCAAGAATTCTCCCACATAAATATGGAGGATTTTCCGAATGGCTCAGCCTATTTTCAAAGGCTCAAGGAGTTGTCGGATCAACTCAAGAACGTTGGCACACCCGTCATGAATGATCGTCTCGTTCTTCAGATGGTGCAGGCTACTCTGAGGCGTATAATGGGGTTGGAACTCTTCTTCGCCAAAGCAATCCTCTCCCACCGTTCTACCAAACATATTCAATGCTCACCTTAGAAGAAGCATGATTGAATAAAAAGGCGGCTACCAGAGCCAATTCCGCTATAATGGGGGTCACGTCCCGCAAAATCGATGACTGTCAATCATTCTTCGAAAATTATGATAAAAACCGTAACAACGGAGGGTGGCAGAAAGGGTCAAAATTGTGGAAAAATTTGCAGTGGCGGATATGGTGGTGGCAAGGGTGGTGGCCGCGGCCGCAACGGCGGCGGCAATGGCGCACGTGGAGGCGGTAGTGGCAATAAGCAGGGGACCGGGCCACAGCAGGCCTGGGCCTCGGGGCAATGGCCATGGAGCCTGCCTTGGGCCAGTGGGCAGTGGCCCATGCCGCCCTGCCCATACCCATCTCAAAACTGGGCCAGGCCCAGTAGCGGTCAACAACAACTAGCCCAGAATGGGCCTCGCAATTACAGGGCCTGACAGCAGCCTCGCCTGCTTGGGCCTCGGCCACAGCAGGCCTTTGCGGCTGCGAGCCCAACAACAGCCCCGATCCACACGAATATTGAGGCAGTGATGCATACATTTGGGCTAAATCCTCCGGATGCAAATTGGTACATGGATACCGGTGCTACTTCTCACATGACGTCTGCACCAGATAATCTCTCGTCTTATTTCAATTTGAGCAAAAATTGTGGCATAATTATTGGTAATGGTAATTCAATACTAATTCGTGGTTATGGTCACACAAATTTATCTCTCCCGAACCCACCTTTAGACTTGAAAAATGTCCTTCATGCTCCTCACTTAATTAAAAATTTGGTGTCTGTTAGGAAATTTACAACTAATAATTGGGTTTCTCTTGACTTTGACCTTTTGGATTTTTTGTGAAGGATTTCTCGAGGGGGATACCTCTAATGAGATGTGATAGTCGGGGCGAGCTTTATCCCATCACCACTAAACAAGTCACACCGTCAACGTTTGTCGTTTTAGCACCTTCCTTATGACATGCGTGTTTGGGTCATCCGGGAGCGTCCGTTCTTTCCTCCCTTCAAAATAATAAATTTATTACGTGTAATAGTACTCGTAGTCCTAATGTTAATGATTCATGTCCACTTGGGAAATATGTTAAATTGTCATTTTTTGCCTCCAATTCTAGTACTTTGTTGCAATTTGATATTATTCATAGTGATTTATGGACATCTACCGTTTTGAGCTCTTTGGGCCACCGGTATTATGTGTTATTTTTGGATGATTATTCTAATTTTTGTGGACATTTCCATTATCTAAAAAGTTTCAAGTTTATTCCACATTCCTATCATTTAGAGTATTCATCAGTACTCAATTTGAACGAAAAATTAAGAACATTCAATGTGATAATGGAAGGGAATTTAATAATGGGCCATTTATAGAATTTTGTAAGGTTAATGATATATCTTTTCGGTTTTCTTGTCCACATACATCCTCACAAAATGGGAAAGCCGAGAGAAAAATATGCACCATTAATAATATTCTTCGGACATTACTAGCCCATGCTTCATTACCACCTTCATTTTGGCATCATTCATTACAAATGACTACTTACCTTCGTAATATACTCCTTAGCAAAAGATTAGCATACCAATCTCCACTCAAAATTCTTTATCACAGAGATCCTTTGTATTCTCATCTTAGGGTATATGGATGTTTATGCTATCCTCTCTTTCCCTCCACTATAATAAACAAACTTCAAGACCGCTCTCCTGCGTGTGTGTTTTTGAGTTATCCGTCTAATCATCGTGGTTACAAATATTATGATTTATCCTCTAATAAAATTATAATTAGTCGTCATGTCATTTTTTATGAAACCCAATTACCGTTTGCTAAGTTGCATAATTCCGTGTTCAATTCTTATAATTTTTTGGATAATGGGTTCTTACCGTATGTGATCCACCATTTTGTCATGCCCACACGTCGGGATTTGGACCAGCAGACACTGGCAAGCCCACTGCCTGCTGGCCCAAATTCAGCCATCCTTGATTTTCGGCTAGCAGGCCCACTGCCTGTTGGCCCAACCCAATCCAGCCATCACCGACCCACTGTGCTCCCGACACTGGATCTTCTGTATTGGGCCAGCCCACATTGTCTACTCCTATATAGCCCATTACCACTCCGGGACAAGGGCCCGTTACTCATAGCCAACGAGGTATTTTTAAACTAAAGCGTCAGTTTAATGTCAACTCTAATGGCACTAAATCCCCCTACCACGTAACCCCGTGTCTGCCCTTCGTGACCCAAATTAGAAAATGATTATGGATGACGAATATAATGCTCTTATTAAAAATAAGACGTGGGAGTTGGTGCCTCGTCCACACGGTGTTAATGTGATTCGTTCTATATGGATTTTTGCTCATAAGAAAAAATCTAATGGTTCTTTTGAGAGGTATAAGGCCCGTTTTGTAGGTGATGACAAAACTCAACATGTTAGCGTGGATTGTGGAGAGACATTTAGTTCGGTGGTCAAATCGGCAACTATTTGCATTGTCTCAGTCTAGCACTCTCAAAATCATGGCCCATTCATCAGCTGGATGTGAAAAATGTGTTCTTACATGGCGAACTTACGAAAATGGTATACATGCATCAGACCCTAGATTTCAGGGACCCTACTCATCCTAATCATGTATGCTTGCTGAAAAAGTCCTTGTATGGTCTAAAACAGGCTCATCGTGCCTGGTACAAAAGATTTGCAGATTATGTGTCTACTCTTGGGTTTTCACACAACAGGTCTGATCATTCTCTGTTCATCTATCATCACGGTACTTCTATGGCATACATTATGTTATATGTGGATGATATTATATTGATTGCTTCATCCAACAAACTGCGCAAGTCTATCATATCTCTTCTCAGCTCAGAATTTGCTATGAAAGACTTGGGGCCATTGAGCTATTTTTTGGTATAACTGTCACTCGTCATACATGTGGTCTCTTTATATCCTAAAGGAAGTATTTAACAAATATTATTGAACGGGCTAACATGTCATCATGTAAGTTATATCCTACTCCGGTTAACACTAAACCGAAGTTGAGTGCTACTTCTAGCACACCTTATGAGGATCCCTCCCACTTCCCACTATCATAGTCTTGCGGGGGCTCTTCAATATCTTACGTTTACGAGGCTTGATATTACTTTTGCAATGCATCAAGTGTGTTTATTTATGCATGATCCGAGGGAAGAACACATGCACGCTCTCAAACGCATTGTGCGTTACATTCAGGGCACTCTTGATTATGGTTTACACTTATATCCATCCTCGCTATCTACTCTCATGTCTTATACAGATGCGGATTGGGTGGATGTCCATATACCAGGTGTTCGACATCTGGTTATTGTATGTTTCTTGGTGATAACTTGGTCGCTTGGTCGGCTAAACGCCAGACCACTTTGTCGCGTTCCAGCGTGGAGATCGAATATCGAGGGGTAGCCAACGTGGTGTCTGAGTCCTGTTGGTTGCGTAACCTCCTCTTAGAGCTTCATTTTCCTATTCAGAAAGCTACCTTGGTCTACTGTGATAATATTAGTGCGATATATCTCTCGGGGAATTCTATCCAACATCAGCGTACTAAACATATTGAATATTCACTTTGTTCGCGAAAAGGTAGCTCGTCGGCAAGTATGTGTCCTGCATGTCCCCTCACGTTATCAAATTGCTGATATATTTACTAAGGGCCTTCCCTTAGTTTTGTTTGAAGATTTTAGGGACAGTCTCAGCGTACAATGACGACCGCCCGCTACGACTACGGGGTGTGATAGAATATATGAAAATATATTCTTTTGGTATAATTAGTGATTTTGTATATCTGTAATTATTGTAACAATATTTTATAGTAGGTAAGTAAATATTTAATTTCTGTAATTATATTCTAGAATTATTATTATATATCATGTATATAAACCTTTTATATTAATAAAAATAATCGAGAGATTATTCTCTTTAATTGATCTCCTACCCGTAAATTCAAGTGCGTTAGCTAGGAGGATTGGAACCATAATAATTGAATTCACACAAACCATAAAATCATGTTATGTCTTGTCAGTTTTCATTTCCTTTTCTTTCATCTTCTTTTACTTGTTTCGCTTCTTATGGAGTAACAGATATGGAGGGTGTTATTCGCTCATTTGAGTTGTGTTTGTGTACCATGGTCTGGTGGTTCAAAAGCAATCCTACGACACATTTGCACCTTAGTTTTGGCATGCAGTTATTGGAGGTGGCATGGATGAGATATTGAGCGAAATTTAGGGTGTGTTTGGTAGAAAAGAATACGTTTTCATGGAGAATATTTTTTCAAAAAATAAACGGATTTTTTACTTATTTTTCAATGTTTGTTAATTAAATAAAATATATTATTTCAAAAAAACTAAGGGTGGCCGGTGGGCGGGCTCGGGTACGGCGGGCCGGGTGCGGCGGGGTCGGGGTCGGGGCGGGACGATCGGGGGGTCGGGATCGGGCCTAGCGGGCCTAGCGGGGTCGGGTGCGGGCGGGACTGCTCCGGTCCGTCCGTCCGTCCGTCGGTATCGGGCGGGGCGGGGTCGGGTCGGGCTCGGGTCGGGGCGGGGCGAGCTCGGGTTTTCCTTTTTTTTTTTTTTTTTTTTTTTAAATAACATATGTATAAAAAAAAACTCAATAAATAAAACAAGATAGTGTAATAAAAACATCCCAAGAAATTTGTTTTTGTGCCTCTTATATTATTT
Source organism: Anisodus tanguticus (assembly GCA_034509755.1). Classification (NCBI taxonomy): domain Eukaryota; kingdom Viridiplantae; phylum Streptophyta; class Magnoliopsida; order Solanales; family Solanaceae; genus Anisodus; species Anisodus tanguticus. Next base: position 43,467,575 of record CM067543.1, on the reverse strand, counting down.
AATAGACATATGATTTTTTTGTAATACAAATACAATTGTCTAAAATCTAAATTGCAACTTTATGGTGTTGTCCAAAAGTTGCAAATTACATAATAAAATTGCAATTAAAAAAATTACATTTTCAAAAAAATGCATGTTCTAATTGCTTGATGATTTCATGTGGTTCTTCGGTTGGAATAGGTATTTGTTGGTCAAATTGATCCACGTCGCTTCCACTACCTTCGGTTAAGATTTCGTTGTAGTTTTCATCATCTTCTTCGTTGATCTCGGTTGACCGCACCTTCTGCTCCGCTCGTATCCAATCTACGAATAATACGCAATTTCCAAAGTACATCTCCGGCCAATGAGTGTACGTGGTCTCCTATTTGATATCTGCACTGCGAGAAAAAGCGCTTTCGACGCGGTTGACGACGCTTGAATGTTCAAAACATCTCGAGCCATCATTGAAAGTGTCGGAAAGGTCTTCTCATTCCCCCTCCGGTATTTCGACAAGTCTTCTTGTCCATCTTCATTGATAACTTCTTGATACGGTACGAGACCACCTGCAAAACAAAAATATCCAACTCGCTAATTTGGTTAGTAGAGGTACGGCCGCACATTCTATTTACGAGGCTTTCAATACTAGCGCGAAGCTTGACATGTCTTTTGTGAGGTTGTGTTGAAGATGAAGAAGATGGTATGGTAGCCGGTACGTTACTAGCATTTTCTTGTTGATAAAATCTATATATATTTTTGCGGTGGTGTTCTACGCTATTCAACACTTCTTCTTTAGTTTGTTCAATAGGTGGTGGGTGATTTAGATTTTTGGGACTTGGAGGTGGTAGTACTTCTATACAATCGTAAATAGTTTCAATTAGTGATTTAGTACGTCTATTTTAATAGTAGGATTTAATACGAGAACCAATAATATAAATAGAAGGAATAGGAATAAAATATTTTTTTATTTTGACAAACATTTTTTTAATATTTGCCTTATAAAATTTGGTTTTTCCATATATTCACTAAGTAATAAAAATATTAGAGTTATATAAAATAACATAGTTGAAATAGTAGGATAATATATACGGAAAATTCTTTTGTTGCTTGAAAAAATTTCTCTAAAAATACAATAAGTTCGGAAATTTTTTCCCAATCACTATCTAAAATCATATCGGTGGCTTTTTATTATGAGAGTTAAAAAATAAAGTTATAGGTAATTTATAGTCATAAGCAACAAGTAGTTGCTCGTATAAAGAATTCCACCTAGTGGATACTTCTTGTGGAATTCTTCTAAAAGGTAGTCCACAATCATGACAAATTTTTTTATATTCTTTTCTACGTTGTACTTTATTACTTTTAAAAATAAAGTTTATAGCAAATTGTATTTTACTAAGAATGTCTTCAAAAAGTGATAGACCATCCTTTACAATTAAGTTATATATATGGCACGCGCATTTTATATGAAAATGGTACGGAAAAGATGGAGCTAAACTATTTTTTAACATTGTAATTGCGTAATTGTTATTAGAAGCGTTATCTAATGTAATAGTCATAATTTTATCGGTAATTAAGTAATAATCGCACACTTGATAAATATTTTACGCAATAAAAGTACCGGTGTGCCTATCATCTATATATCTATACGCTAAAATACGTTTTTGCATAGACCATTTATAATCTATCCAATGACAAGTTACGAGTTAAATAATCATGGCCGTTAGTACTACGACCTATATCGGACGTGATAGATACTTTGCCATTAAAATGATATAATGAAAAACGTAAATATTGTTGATATTCATGCGCAAATTTAAATACATCTCTCTTAACGGTTGACCTAGGAAAACCGTTAAAAGCGAGGATTATATATATCTCTAATGTAATGAATAAAGCAGGAGATGAAGGAAATGAAAAAGGCAAACCCTCCATGACAACTAATTTTGATATTGCTTCCCTATCTCTATGTTTGTTGTATTTAGAGCCTACAATTCCCCCGTCATAGGGTTAATTTGACCCTGTACTTGAGTCGGGACGATATCGGTATGTGAACCTTGTCCCGATGGAGCGGCCGTTTGCGCACCCGGTTTTGAAGCACAGTATTGGGCATACCTATTTGGATGAGCACTTACTACGTGTCTAATTAAACCCCCGTCCCATAGTGACCTTTTCCGAGTTTTAAATTTTAAAACATTTTTACAAATTTTACATATGGCTACTTGATTCTCTACGTCCCTATCAAAAAATGTCCATGCATCGATTTTAATGGTCGTTTCTTTGGACCTCGTCTCATACTAGGGGGAATAGGAGGTATTTCGGTTGAAGGTGCACTAGTGGGCGTGTTGTCATCAATATTAGTGGGTGTATCGTCTAGATCATCGTCTAAATTAAAGTCTTCTTGAGTTCCGAGAAAATAACTCCTCGTCTAAATCTAATGGTATTGTAGGAAAATGTTGAGTATCAACAAAATCATCTGTGTAGGAATAAGATGACTAGAAGAAGTACCACTTGCCTTACTGATTGCCCCTACTAGAAGAAGTCTTACCCTTACCCTTAAACATACCTCTAATTCCTTCCATTTTAATTATATGCTAACAAATAATTAAAGTAAATGAAATTAAGTGCGCTAAATAAAATAAACGAGACAATAATAATTTAATGAAGGAACGAATGTACCAAACGCCAAACGTAACGTCGACGTGTAATCGAGAGGTTGAAAATTGAAACTTTGCTCGATGGAAGATCCTCAAGCTAGTTGCCAACTTCACTCCCGATTCCCAAATGAATTAATAAAATTGAATATTTAGCAAACAATGTAGAGAGATATATTGAGAAATTAGAGAGATTGTAGGAAGATTTGTGAGAAAGATGAAGAGAAAATGAGTTATTTATAGTTGAAAAATTGGGTTAAAGTGTAAATATAATAACTTATGGGTTAAAAATAAATATTAAGGGGTAGGGGGGGGGGGTTGGGGGAGGGGGGGGGCCTAAAATGGCCGTTGGCCAACGGCCATAATCTAAAATGGCCGTTGGTGCAACGGCTATTTTTGCAAAGGTAAGGTCGGGGTCGGGGTCGGGGTCGGGACGGGCTCGGGGCGGGCTCGGGTCGGCGGGCACAGGGCGGGCTCGGGTACGGCGGGACGAGACATCGTCCGTCCGAGTTCGAGTCCCGCCCCGTTAATTTTTTTTTTTTTTTTTTTTTTTTAGAGCGGGGTCGGGTCGGGACCGGGGCGGGGTCGGGACGGGGTCGGGCCGGGGTCGGGTCGAACAATGTACTTATTTTTTAGTTCACAAAAATACCGTTAATGACACATCAAAGAAAAATTGGTGGGAGCGACTTTTTAGTCTTTTGCTCAAAAAGTAAAATCTCCTCATTCTCTGCTTTTCCATTTGACTGCCTCTACTGTGAAACCATTCTTCATCAGTTTTAATTTTTTATGTATCATTTTAACTCCAAACAAAGAGGCACGATATAGTGAATTCAGAGGCACGATACATTATTGCAAAGGACAATTCATAGGCTTGAGAATGAACCCATTTTGACACTTTTTTTTTTTTTTTTTTTGGAAAAGTAATTGAAGAAAATGAGATATTGGGGGGTGAATTAACGGAGGATGTGTTTGCTTTCATATGAAAAAGAACCCATTGAAGTTGAAGATAATACAAAGAACAAATTTGTTGTTGTTTATTTCATTCGTTCAATTAGAGATGAAGAGACGCACATCTTTTTCCAATAATTAAAAGAAAATTGTCCAAACAAAATATATTCAGTCCAGAAAGATGTGATTTACAACTCCATTTTGAAAGCATATGTCGATGGCAATTTATTCTAGAATCGGATGAGTGATTCTTAGGATGTTCGAAGCTCTTATTGTTTGCATCGATACAGAGTCGGTCGATTCTGAAACATGATTTCCATTTTCTCAAACTTTTCTCGACATTAGAATTTGGGGGAGAAGGGAAGATTGGGGTCTAGAAATGTTTGGAGGGAAAAAAGACCAAAATGCCGCCTGAAAAACTCTATTTTAATTAGCTGATAGGGACATTTTTGTGAATTAAAAAATGAGTATTGTAGGTTAGCAAAACCCATATATACTAATACCTAAAGTAAATAATCTGGAAGTTTTTGTATCCTTCAGGGCGGTCTAGTAAATGAGGCAATGATGCTATGTATAATGCCATTTTTGGCACGATATATAACAAAGTCTAACGATGTATTTAGAAAAAATTACAGTTCAATACCTTTGACTGATCTAGTTTATAAAATAGGTACAATATGTATATGTGTATACTTTTACTAATATATATATATATATATATATATACATTACCTATACGCAACATATACATTATCACAGCCATGTTGGTAAACTAGTTGACTGAAATATACATATCCCTAACTTTCTCATGAATTTAACCTCATGAGCTAGCTGGATGAACATGTAGGACTTGCAGCTCTTTGGTAAGTGGACTGTATGCGAGTGTCGAAGGCATTCTCAATCTGTTGAGTGACATATGAAGTTTCTGTTGGTGTACTCTATTGTACTTTATAAAGCAGTACGGGAAGTAATAACTATTACAAATGTTTGAAAGGATAAATAAATGGTCAATCTTCAAAGCTGTCGCAAGTGTGTTGTGTCTTGAATCTTGATCACCTTGCAAAGCCAATGTTGAGAACTGCCGCAAGCTTGTTGTGTCTTGAATCTTGATATCCTGAAATCAAGAAACAACTAAATACGGATGGTTACAACGTTGTGTGTTGAGTCGAGGATAGCCCTCTATCCTTAAGACAAGATTGCCCCGTATATATGCTTTTACGTTAGCGGGCAATAGTCTCCCAAGATAAAACAACACTATAATCTCAACACTACAAAGCCAATAGGTTGAGTCACGTCGAAAAAACAAATATGACTCGACTTCTTTGAAGATATGGAATAGGAAGGAAGAGTTTCTCTTTACTCTTCTCTTTTGTCTCTGTGTATATAGTGTGTCTCTATAGTGTATATCTTGTGTATACGTGAGGGTTTGGTCACTTTGTTTTTGGTGATTTTCAGCCTTTGTTTTGCTGATTTTTCAGCCACCGGTTTCTTGATTTTTCAGCCACTTTGTTTTTGATTTTCTCGGCCACTTGTTTTCTTGATTTTACGTGTGTTTTTGGTCCGTTTTCGACTTTTTCGCTCGATTTTACTGCCTGTTTTTCGTTCGTTTTCTGGCTGTTTTCTACCAACGAATTGAGCCAAAAGAGGCTCAATATATAGCATGAATGAGGGCTGTCCAATGACCACAAACAAGGCTGTAATGGCCATTAAGGAATTAAAACGCCCAAGTAATGGCTATTAAGGCCATTGAAAAAGAGGCCGCCCAAATGCCCAAGTAATGGGTTGTTAATGGAGAGTTAATCAACCAAGTAATGGCTGGTTAATGCTCCAAAACGCGATCCAACGGTAGGCGAGAAAAAGTCTCTAGAAACTCGGGGGACCAAAGCGTAAATATTAAAACTTCGGGGACCAAAGCGTACATATGAAAGAATTCGGTCCAAAGCGTACATATGAAACTTCGGGGATCAAAGCGTACATCCGGCGAGTTCTCGGTCTAAAAAGATAATATCGAAAGTCCCCACGACCCACGACCCGAGAACCCGAGAACCACGACCCCACGACCCGAGAACCCGAGAACCCGAGATCCCGAGAACCCGAGAACGGACCGGACGGGCGGGCGGCGGCGGCGCGCGTGTGGGCTTAGCCTTGAACCCAAGCACATCTAGGTCTTCCCTCCTTTAAACACATGGGATACCCTTGGGGTCCCAAACCCTTTACCAATTAGAGACTTATATTTGGTAGATTTTCCCACACCACATTTCCATGCCTTAAACACCTTACGTGGACCAATATCTCTTTCATTTCTCAACGAAATTTGACGATTCTTGGCCCTACGGTCATCTACTCACTTCGTAGATCATGCATGTGCGAAGAGACAAGGTCTCCAATATGCGGAACACTAGTGTTTAATTCATCAAAGATGGGTGGACGCATCTCCCCGCCAAAGGCAAATTTCCAACAGTTTCAAGTTTTAGCCCAGCTGGGTACTGTAAAGACTGATCCAGGCCTTAGATTTCACAGGTTTGAGAACAGAAAACCTAAAAAAAAAAAAAAACAAGTTTTTGCGCAGATTTCCTTCAAAGGCACTGATCTTTAATTTTTTCCCCTCAAATTGTTGGTCTTTAATTTTTTTCCCTTCACTTAAAAAAGTGGCCAAACATATCCCGAGGTTCCGGTTCCGAATCCCGCTCAATCAAAAAAAAAATCGCTCTCCTGCCTTCAGGCATAAGACAAATTTTGTCTTAAGGTAGGGTTTGCCTTATGCGTGAAAGCAAACTCTGTCTTGCGTTTTTTTTTTAGTTTTTGACTTAGCTGAATTTCGAACCCAGAAAATAAAGATTTTTAGGTGAAGAGAAAAAATAAAAAAAATTCAATTTGATGGGAAAAAGTTAAAGACCACCCTGAAATAAGCACATTTGTGTGAATTTCCCAAAAAAACTATATGGAGTAAATCAAAATTTAAAATTGGGCTCTGCTACTTGTTGAAACTTCTATGAAATTAAGGCCCAAATAAGTCTTCTCGAGTAGAAAATTTTGAAAAAATTGCACGTTTTCTCCTTCAAATGGGCAGGTCTTTAATTCTTGCCCTTCAAAATCGAACTTATGCCTAGTGGAACATAAGTTCTTTAAGGATGTGGGGCATAATTTACTATTATGATGCGAAAATATAAATTTATGCGCCGCGAAAACTTATTGTTTTGATGGATAAAAATTAAAAACCGAAATAGAAAAAGCAAAAATCAAAGTCGAGTCTTATGTCAGGTTTTCTCAAAATCATTGAGAAACTTATTTATGGAATTTCTAAAAGAGTTTTCATAATACTATACTTCAATTAAAGATTGAGTCAAAGGAGAATTCCGCTATACAAAAAAAAACCAAAAATCTTTCTTAAGAATCTAGGCGACTTGCTTTAAAGCGGCGCCTTCCTTTTTTGAATATAAAAAGAGATCAGCCAGCTTTTAGATGAAAGCATGACTTTCTACGCAATAATTTCTTCTTCTCTTATGATTTATCAAGTTACGGGGGACACAAAAAAAAGGAGAGTAGATTGGCTGATTTTTCCAGTCAAATACAGGAAAAGTGCAAATGACCCGAAAGAATTAGAATAATTTAGCTTCAGCAAATACATGGGTTATCTTTGTTTAATGTAAAAAAGAAGTAAATAGTCAATTTAGAGCCTATATTCAGCAACCCTTTCCTATAAGGTTATAAGGGAGAATCTGAACCTTTGGGCCTTAAAATTGGGCAACTGGGCCTGTATGTTCAGTAGTGGCATCGATTTTGCTCTGAAAACCTCTCGCACCCTAAGCGAGAATCATACCACTAGACCAAATGACCATCACGTAGCTGATAATATCACCGTTCTGTATAAATTCAATTTATCTACATTACTTATTTCCACATGATATATTGAGTCTTAAACATATCAACTTATACCCAACAGTTGGTAATTTTTAAGTCAATTTGGTTGGGAACACCTTAAGGTTTGATGCTTTTTGATTCATTCATAAGTTGTACCTATATTTAGTTGATGTACAAAGAACCGTTTTTTCTTAACATAGAACAAAGAAAGTCATTAAATTATGTTTTGTAATTTAGCTTTTATTCGAAACGAAAAATAAAGCAAGATTTACAAGCTGGATTTATGAATGGTGCAAATGCAATCGAACTAAAAATAAAATGAAAAAACGGATGATAGCCAACTCATTGTACTTTCAAGTCTCAGAAACCCAACTTGTCCTAAAAAAAATCGAAAAATATATTCTGAAAGTACAAATCAATGCGAAAAAATAATTTTCCAGTATTTGACTTACCTTTTGAGTCCTAAAAAGAGGGAGGGCAATTAAGTAGCTAACTAAAATTAAGGGATGGACAGTCCGCCGCTTCCATTTTTCTCCATACAAATTTACAAAGATTAAGTTCATGGGTTAACACTCAAAAATATTTTTAAGTGTTTAGCCGAATCAAGTGACAGCCGAAGGTAGAAACCTCAAAATGAGCCGGTAACAGAATTCTAAGTCGATAACCGAACTAACTCGTAGCTGAATCTATTAGTCCTAACCCTCGGCTAGAAAAGCTTCATCGGCTATTACGATAGCCCGGCTGAGTCATAATTACGAGGAACAACAGAGACCCACACATATTTGAACGCCTCGAAGACCAAGTCAAAGAACCTTCTAGACCCCAAGAAACGGTAACAACTAGAAGGAAGTGCCATTAATCGTGCAAGAGGAAAACAAGGAGTAAAAATCGGCACCACCTCCTCATAGTTGGCTAGTGGATTTGGTGGGTAATTTAATGGCTAACATAGGGGGATCACGTTTTATTTTTCTTGTACTATAAATATAGGATCATTTGTACAGAATAATCACAACCAATCAATCAAACAGCTGATTTTACATATCTTCATTTTATCTTTATCGCCTTTACTACACTTTAGTTGTATTTATGTTTCTTACCACTTAGTTTACTCAATCACTGTCCTAACGCTTTCTGGAGTTGTTGGGGAACCCATTGCTGGAAGTTAGAGTTTCGCTTCCAACCGAAATCGCTTAGTTAAGGAATCATTTGTCATCCGATTTCGTCAGCCGATACATGGTAGACATCTCGGACGGGAACCAATTTGGCACGCCCAGTGGGACCATATGTGACTCTATAGCGAAGTTTGATTCTCTAGGTCATGATCACGCTTGGCGTATGTGCCTAAGGTCTGGTAAGAAAATGAACCCAGAGTCCAGTCCACATCCTAAACAAAATCCTCCCAGAAGGAACAACGAGCCACCATTTTCCTCGGGTATGCCTACATTGGTTGATATCCCTCCACTTCCTCCATCAACCCAAGCCGTGGGTGAACTTAGCCAACCTGGAGGTCCAACTGTCATGACCACATCACTTATTAGACAACAAATTGATTTAGGCATCCACGACATTATGTACCAGGTTTCCAAACAGTTGGCTGACATTGTCAAGCCAATGGTGCATAATGAGGTTCAGCATGCAAGGGAACTAGAAGCCAATCGACTGCATCCAGGAGAATGTTCGGCTAGTTCTGCCATCCCTCTGACGAGTGGCGTTGTGCAACATACAACTGTGACTCCGGGTGTTGTTTCTCAGCTGAATGTGTATCAATCAGTTATTACTCAGGTACAACCGATAGCACACTTAGGAGCACAAGCCCAGTCACTTGGTAACCAATCTATTATATGGTTGCCACTAAACACTGGGGGGCAAACTGTGCCACTCGACCAAGAGAGTCTGCAGTATGGGCAGATCAATATGGCTCGGAGACAATTTCAGGCATCCGGACACCTTGGTTTGTCGCCCGTTATGTCGTACGCTCCTACAAACGGCCCTACGATACAGGCAACCAATGTTGGCCCGAATTGGCAGCCGGTGGCCCCTGGCTATGACCTTGCTCGGCTATTGGTGACGATGTCTATAGCGGGACACCATTCCATCCATCACAATCGGTACCCAATCCATACCATCGGAAAGCGCAAACTTTCCAAGAATGACTGATGTCCGGGAAGATCATTTATGGAACACTGTTCCACCTTATCATCAGGCTCCGTCGGCTATTCTAGGAGCTCAGGTTTCAGGCTTTGGTAGCTATGCCCAACAATAACAATGGGGATATACCCCACCTATAGGTAATGGCCAGCAGAATACCTACAACTTTCAAAACCCTGCTCAAGAAGGTACATAATGGAGGCTTCCAGTTCAAAACGCCTACCAGCCGGTTCCAGTTGAGAATCGGCAGGGGACTTCACAGTTGATGAACCTTGAAACTATCGCGAATACCATGAAGTGGTACTTTAACATCCAACTGAAACCCTTGGACATACTTATTTACAGGAAGCCCTACACTGATTGGGTAGATCAGATAGCACTATTGCCAAGAGGCTTTAAAATGCCTAATTTCGCCACCTTCTTGGGTGATGACGACAAATCTACCATTGAGCACATCGACAGATTTACCGCCCAATGTGGCGAGGTTGTCCAGAACGAGTATCAGAAGTTGCAGTTGTTCCCCGTTTCTCTAATCAGAACAATATTTTCATGGTACTCATCCTTGACCCCCGACTCCGTACAAAGTTGGGCTGATATGGAGCGTTGTTTCCATAATAGATTTTATTGGCCCCAACCTCAGGTCATCGTAACCGATTTGACGAATCTCAAGCAACTGGTCGATGAGTCGGCTACCGATTATATCGAGAGATTCAAAAGGAAGGTTGTGAAATGCATTGTACACTTTCCTGAATCGGAATGCGCCAACATGATAATCAACAATATGCATCCTCAACTAAAAGAGAAATTAGTGGGAAAATCCTGCTCTGACTTAAGCTAGTTAGCCGAAAAGGCTAGCCAAATAGAGCAGTATATCCAGGAGAAGGAGAAAAGAAGAGCTAACCAAAATCGAAGCCCCCATTTGGTATCCATTATTGAGGCAGATGAGTCTGACTCAGAGTCAACCGATTACATGGCAGACGCAATGGTAGCCTAGATTGTCAGGGGTAAGGTTTATTCTTGCTCATCCTTAAAAGCTATGAAAGGCAAGGAGATGAGTTCAATTGATGACAGGGTCGGTTACTCGTTTGACATTACAAAGGCAGATCAGATCTTTGATCATCTGCTTAAAGATAAACAGATTCGGTTGCTTGATGGCCATAGGATTCCGCCAGCCGAAGAGTTCAAGGATAAGAAGTACTGTAAATGGCATAACTCATATAGACACGCTACTTCTAATTGTGTGGTCTTCATGAAGGAAATTCAAAAGGGCATCAAGGAGGGGAGGTTCAAGCTAGCCGATAAAAGCATAGCTGAAATGTGTGTTGATACTACCCCTTTCCCGTAGTATCGATATCAAGGGAAACAGCCGATGAAAAATATATGGGTCCCAAAGAAGCCCACTGGTAAGGAGGAGGCCACAAGGCCCTCTGTGTTTGATCGGCTAGACAGCTTACGTGACATCTATGAGGACACGGACAAGTAGCCAGTGGAAAGCCAGTTTTGTGGCCGCCCTTATAAACCAGAGCACATTACTCGGGAACCTCACAAACAATACCTAAAATTCAAAAGGGACCTAGCACACCCCAAGCACAGGCTTAGGGGGCAAGCATGGCTACCAGTTGATGAGAAACCGAGTGTTCCCTAGATAGATGAGGAATCATTCCCCATAGCTAAACTGATGTTGGCTGAGTTCAACGTAAAATAAGGTGTTTCTTCTTTGCGTATCACAGTGAGGGATGGAGGTCAGCTGAAACCCCAGAGGATGATTAAGCCAACCGCCAATATAGAGGAAGGGAAATGGTTCGTCAATCAGGCTTCTGGAAAGAAAGAGGCACCACCGAGTGTCGTATCTAAGACTAAAAAAAGAAGAATACAGTGTGCCAAATCCTTGCGCATGATGAAGCTAACGTTTCACATGATATCCAGCGCTAAGGCGATCGATAAGCAGGAAATTCCTGAGTCTACCATAGCTGAGGCTATCGATCGGGCATTCGACTCAATCTCTTCAGAGACAATGTTGCATGAAGAAGAAGCTTTGGAGCTTAATATACAGCGATGACAACCCGACAGAGGAACCTTGACGGGAGACTACTATCGAAGGAATCCCTAGCCGAGATGGTTCCACAGATCGCGCAGATGATCCAAGTATTAGAATCTCAGCCGATTTCTATATGTCTCCAGGAGATGGAAGATATTAACCTCTTGTCAACCAAATTAGACGAGGTAGGAGACTCAATCCTTGATTTATTTAAGCATGATTCGGGCGATGAGATTTGGGCAGCTATTGAAATGGTTAGCCTGATTCTATATGAGGTCTGGGCCGACCGCTCTATGCTGGATAGCCTAGAAGGTGATGTGTGTGTGGAAGACACTTAATGGGAGACTATAGCGGATACCACAGCTAGGAACGCTTTGAGCACTGTATTTAGTGCACATACGAAATATATGGTTAAACACTTCAAACCCCTCTATGTTAAGGCTTACATTAACGGCAAATCTATCAGCCGAGTGTTCGTCGACAATGGGGATGTGCTGAATGTGATGTCGTTGATTACTTTGAAAGGCCTCAACAAAACCAAGGAGGATCTTATCCCAACTAACATGAAAATAACTAGTTTTATGGGAGAGGCCTCTGAAGATTTGGGGATCTTAGTAGCAGAAATCACCGTAGGTCCTAAAACGGTCAGATCTGTCTTCTTTGTAATAGATGGTAAGCCGTCCTACGCCATTTTGTTGGGCAGAGATTGGATTCACACCAGCCGATGCCTTCCTTCTACCATGCATCAAAAGCTCATTTTCTGGGAAAGAGATAAGATAGAAATCGTCCCAGCTGATGATAACACATTTCAAGTAGAAGTTAAGAATTTGGAGGTTGTATTATATTCACCCTATATGGCTCCCATAGCTGTCGCGGAGCAATACAAAGAAAGATCTTGGAAATACTGCAATCTTACTCCATGAGGTTTTGAAATAAAATAATTAGCCGAACCACGGCTTACCTTAGAAGAGTTAAATGATTGAGGAGACACAAATCATACGTGATCTGTGGCATCGGCTGACTGCTCTAAGTTCTGAAGCAAGGATAGCCGAGGCATTACAGTTAGAGGACTACAATAGAGAACCAACACTGGCAGCCGATGACATTGAGTTGCCGATGGAACTTGAATCGCCCATAAGAGGGTTATGCCTAGTTTTGAGTCTCAGGATCCCTTGGAAGATATCATCTTGGGTACTGAAGAACTCCCTCGGCTAACACATATTAGTGGTTTGTTGAAGGAAGAGGATAAACAAAGCATAACGGCTCTTCTACTACAATATACAAACTGTTTCGTGTGGGATTATCATGAGATGCCTGGGATGGAACGTACTTTGGTAGAGCATAGATTGCCAATTAAGAAGGGTTTCATACCTCATAAACAACCACCTAGAAGATATCAGCCTCACCTGATGCCTCCAATTAAAGTTGAGATTGAATGGCTGCATGAAGGTCGAGTTCATCAGAACGGCTAGGTATGTGGAATGGTTGGCAAACATTGTGACAGTCAAGAAGAAGAATGACAAGGTTCGGGTATGTATTGATTACAGGAACCTAAATCTAGCCACTCCCAAAGATGAATACGTCATTACAATAGCCGATATGCTAGTCGATTTGGCAGCCGCTAATGGTGTGTTGACATTCATGGATGGATACTCCGGCTATAATCAGATAGTAGTAGTCGAGGAGGACATTCACAAGACTGCTTTTAGGTGTCCAGGAGCCTTGGGCATTTACGAGTGGGTAGTTATGTCGTTTGGTCTGAAGAATGATGGTGCTACTTATCAGAGGGCAATGAACGCCATCTTCCATGATTTGATCGACAAGATTGTGAAGGTCTACATTAATGATGTGGTGGTGAGGTCTAAGGACTTCAATGATCATTTGGCTGATATTGAACAAGCACTAAAAAGAATAAGGATTCATAATCTTAAAATGAATCCAGCCAAGTGCATGTTCGGAGTATCGGCTGGCAACTTCCTTAGCTTCTTGGTACATAAGAAAGGTATTGAGATAGATCATAACAAAGCCCGGGCAGTAATGGAATCTGTAACACCCATAACAAAGAAGGAGTTACAAAGCCTGTTAGGGAAGATCAACTTTCTAAGGAGGTTCATAACTAATTCAGCTGGCAAAATAAAGGCTTTCTCACATTTGCTTAGGCTTAAAGGGTTAGAAGAGCTAGTATGGGCCCGAAACAACAAGAGGCATTTGACCAAATTAAAAAGTCCTTAGCAACTCCTCCTATGTTGGTGCCTCCCATACTAGGGAAACCGTTAAAGTTATACATCTCGACTGCAGATTTGTCTATCGATTGCATGTTATCACAGGATACTGATGATGGAACCGAAAAGGCAGTTTACTACCTTAGCCAAATGCTCAATGAGGCTGAAACTAGATATACCCCTATAGAGAAGCTTTGTTTGTCATTATTCTATGCTTATACAAAACTTGAACATTATCTAATGCCACATGTGGTTCACGTTTTGTACAAAATTGACATCGTCCGGTACTTATTGAATAGACCTATTTTGCAAGAACGACTAATGAAATTGGCAATCAAGCTCACTATGTTTTCTCTCGAGTATAGGCCACTTAGGGCTGTCAAAGGTCAGACATTAGCCGATTTCTTGGCAAACCACCCTTGTGTAAATGCGGAGGACCCATGCGCCCCTTCTACTGCGTGTATGGACGTCGTCCATTGTACGCTAACTTTTGATGGGTCAAGAACCCAGAAAGGAGTCAAAGCCGGAATAATGATAACCAATCCTAGAGATAAAACGTGGAGGTTCTCTTATCGGTTAGATTCTGAATTGACAAATAACCAAGATGAATACGATGCTCTCATTATGGGACTCAAACTCCTAGCCTCTATGAAGGCGAAGTGCATCAAGATTCGTGGAGACTCTTAGCTGGTTATCAAGCAACTGGCTGGGGAATATGACTGCAAAGATCCAAATTTATTAGCCCATTACAGAACGGCTAGCAGACTACTTAGTGGGTTGGCATCATCTACGTTAAGTTATGTTCCCAGGGGCATGAATGTTGAGGCTAACGACTTAGCACAAGAAGCTTCTGCCTTTAGGAAGTCTCTACTCACTCTAGAGTATGATGAGCTGCTAGTCGAAGTGCTAGCCATGGAAAAGATTGACTCATGGAAGCAGGTGCTAATCAACTATTTAAAGATCCTTCCACTTGCAAGGACCTTAAGGTTAAGAGGAGAGCCTTGAAGTATGTGCTCATTGATGATGATCTTTATAAAATGAGTGTAAGTGGAGTGCTACTCAAGTGCATTGATAAGGTAGAGGCCTTAAGAGTCATATGAGAAGTTCGTGAAGGAATCTGTGGATCACACATAGTCGGGCCAACGATGGAGTGGTTGATTTATTGCCATGGCTATTATTGGCCTACCATCACAGCCGATTTCTTTCAATACGCAAAAGGGTGTGAAAAGTGTCAGAGACATGGAGCAATCCAACGGGTACCAGCTGAGTTATTGCACCCGATCGTGAAGCCTTGTCCGTTCAGAGGATGGGCTATGGACCTCATCGTTAAGATTCATCCGCAATTGGCTAAATGATATAATTTTATTATTGTGTCTACTAATTACTTCACTAAATGGGTAGAGGCACAGCTGATGAAGAGGGTTCATCAGACATATGTCATTCAGTTTATCCAACACCAGATCATATATAGATATGGTATTCCTGAGACGATTATGATCGATCAAGGGACGGTGTTCATTGGTTCTAAAATGGTAGCCTTTGCTGAGAAATTTGGGATCAAGATGATCACATCCTCGCCTTATTATGCACAGGCAAATGGACAAGCCGAGGCAGCTAACAAGCTTAATGTGGACATAATCAGTAAAAATGTGGAGGATAGACCCGCAGTATGTCATCTCACTTTGGATGAAGTTATTTGGGCAATCAAAAACTCTAAGTCTACAGCTACTGGGATAATAGCTTATCGGCTAACCTATGGCCATGATGTAGTGTTCCCTTGGAGGTTAATGTTAAGTCATTATGGGTGGCCAAACAAAATTCTTTAAGCTTAGAAGAATATCAGTAGGCCATGCTAATGGAGTTAGATCAGCTAGATAAAGATCGATTGATGGCCATAGAAAGAATCGAAACCGGCAAATGGAAAATGGCCAAAGCATACAACAAACATGTTAAGCCTAAGAGGTTCGCCGAAGGAGACTTGGTTTGGAAAACCGTGTTGCCGCTTGGAATGAAAGATCGTAAATTCGGCAAATGGTCACCAAATTAGGAAGGACCCTTCATAGTAAGACAACAGATAGCTGGCAACGCGTATCGACTAATAAACATGCATGATGAAGAGCTTCACAGAAATGTAAATGTCACCAAAACAGACCCTTCGATTTGAGGTCAATAAAACTAGGAAGCCAAGTTGGTTAGCGTTTCACTAGCTAGAGGTTGCGCTACATCATCAGTTACAGAGATCTCAGGATTAGCTGAATCTATGGCTTCTTGGTCATCTTGGGTAGCCGCAGTCTCTTTCTCATCCTCAGCCGCACCAACGGCTACTACCGCATCCGCACCAACGGCTACTACCGCATCCGCTCATACTTCTTCTGGGACTCCTCTTTCCACATCCAACAAAGGCTCAGCCACTACAACTGATGGGGTCTCGATAAAAGCTTGAGTGTCGACCGCTAGAATGTCCTCTGGCTACTGTTCGGCTTCTCGACAATACCTCTTGAGTAACAAAAGCAGCGATGGTTTCAGATTACAAGTCCATAAGAATGTCGGCTGGCAAACGAGCAACGTGATCAATTGGCAAAGGAGTAGTCATAACCGAAGAATAAGTTCCCTCGGATACCACTTCAAAAAAACTAGCAGAGAGTGTTGGCGTTGCTTGAGCAAGTCTATTTTTCCACGCAGTCCACTCATTCCCAAATTGGGCGAGCCGTTTACTGCCCGCTTTCTGATCCAATTCCCAAACCACTATTGGTTACCAAGTTCCCAGATCTTGTTATCCAAATGAATGCCCTGCCGAAACAAAAAAGATCGAGAGGAATCTTGGGCCTTAATAGTCGATTCCAATGCGCCTATGGACCGAGCAATAGCCTTTATCTCCGCGTGGATCCTCTCCAAATCGGCTTGCTGTTTTGACAAATGCTCATGTAAGTCATTCCTTCGGATGACATTCTGTATTCACCTCATTGAAAGAAGTTTGAATGTGGTTCTTCTCTTGCCGAAGAGACCCCAAGTGTTGAAGAGCAGCGACCGCCTCATCATGGCTATCTTTGGCCATTTTGTGTAAAGTAAATAAGTCATTTAGAGCTAAAGCCATGTCGTTATAGGCGGTTGCCAAAACCGGGGAATTTTTTGTTTCTTTTGACAATCAGAACAGAGAAGCCCTCAAAGTATGTAACTCTTCTTTACTGGTCGGGATTCCCCTGGAAAGAGACTCCTCAACTCGCTCTCGATGAATGCCAACAGACGAAGATGGTAAAGGTGCGATGTCGACTGAGCTAAAATATTGTAGAAGCACGTCTTCGGGGATGAACTCGGATGGCGCTTCTGAGTCATCAATTGGGTTGGTTTCAGTCGAGGGTTTATCTCTAGTCGTCTCCTGTACAGAAAGGATAGGCTCAGAGTAGAGGCAAAGGTTTGGAAATAGTGAAGGACCAAACATAAGAGAAAGAGTATACCTCTACGGCTGCATCAACATAAAAATCTTTGACTGCCTTGACAGGAGAAATTTTGACCTTGAGGACAACCGATAATGGATCCTGCGGATGCGTGGAAACATGAGCCGAAGAGGACGACCCTCCAATATGAAGAGGGGCATTGAACATTTTTTGCGGCCGTCTACGTCTTGTTAGTTGTGGTCCCTGAAGGGCAAACATAAAATATAAATATTGAAAGATAGCCGATGTGAATGTATTTAAGCTAGACAAGGGAAATACCTCAACTTCCTCCTCTTCCTCAGCAGAAATAGGAACTCTAGTTCTGTGGGATTCTTCCTCACTACGATCTCTGATGACAATCCCTCCGCTTCACCTAGGTTGCTTAGGAACAAATTTCCTGGGTAACAAGGATCCGTTGTTAGAAGTGGTCTCCAGATCGACAAACAATGGGAGGGATTGAGTTGCTGAAAGACGCATAAGAGATGTTAGCCGAAAATTCACAAGAATAATCTGGCCGACACATATGTAGAAAGCAATTTATCTTTTCTCTTCATTTGCCGCAACCTGATGGAAGACCTTGAGGCGGCAGGTCTAGCCGATTTAAAGGGAGCAACTTTCAGAGGGGCCTCTTTCGTTCACGGTTTAGAGGTTTCTTAGGTCTTTTTTACTTTGACATGACCAGCCGATCATAGTAGACATCTAGAGAAAACTGGAAGAATTTCTCATTGGCCGTATTCCACCAATCATCAAAATAAACAATAGTATTTGCTCTCGGGGGAAACGGCTGCCAGTCAAATAGGGCGAGCCTATCAAGATTGTGATCGTCTATTTTCCTTGCCTATTTTGCATCAAGAATGCAGCGTTGGGTCGAACAAATAATATTGCGGTGAGGCCATGGTACGTGCTGAGTGAGACAAAATTGCCTTGCCACAAAGTTTGGCCGATAGGGCTCCGTGGTCAACTTATTGTTCCTATAGGTAGGCTTTAAGCCACCCAATAGTTACCTAGCCGTAAGAATGTGCCCCCATATGAGGGCCATAGTTATCCGTTGAGAGAATGTAAGGTTGTCATCGGCTAATTGATAGACCCAATTGGGGGTGGCCTATCTTTCGAGGACCGATTGCCGATCTGTGTAATGGTCTCGAGACAGACCATGCAGGGTGGAGACTGCAGTAAAAGCATCCTGGGGCACGAAGGGTGTTTTTCGAAGAGTGTCGGCTAGCACCGACGGGTTTAATGGAAAACGGTAGTCATCAAAATCATCAGAAATAAATTCTGGGAAATACAGGTTGATCCACAACTGAAGGAACCACAGGGGACCGACTAAGGTATCCAGATTTCTGGAGTCTCTTAACCTTGCCTGGGCATCGCCAAGAGCCATATAAAGATAAGTCAGGAAGAGAGATGCCCAGCTGACATCTTTCTCCGAAATGGCAAGCGTCGCATAAATTTCCAGCTCCTTAACGACTGCACAAGATCATATGCAGACAAAATATCGGCTAAACCAAAAGAGCATGAAAGCATAATGCTCGGCATCATTGACTGGAAGAGGCGATATTTCTACTGTTGTTGGTCATGAAGTGGCCATAGCCGGAAGAAGTCTTTGTGGCCTTGATGCCCAAGTCGGCAACATCTATGTCGCTTAAGATAGGTGCTTCGGCTCCTAGTATCGGAAGGCCTAGTATCGCCTCACGTCGAGCAGTGTGGGGGTCATCATTCCCTAGGGGAAAATAAAGGCGTTGGCAGTGATCGACCAGGAACCGAGGAAAGCGTATATGAGATCAATGTTACATGAGAGGTCAAACTCCGACAACACAGTGGCGTCATAGAGACCCATGCGTCTCCATTCGGCCTCTCTGGACGACTTCACTCATTCCAACCAATCAAAGTAGTTGGTAATCTTGGCCGGCCAGGTGCGCAGGCTAGCCGGACATCGATCGTCGGTGAACCAATCGCAGGTAATA
The DNA here is from genome assembly GCA_034509755.1 of Anisodus tanguticus. NCBI lineage: Eukaryota > Viridiplantae > Streptophyta > Magnoliopsida > Solanales > Solanaceae > Anisodus > Anisodus tanguticus. The sequence goes on along the minus strand of CM067543.1, from coordinate 43,448,333 downwards.
GAAAGGTCATAATTTGCCGGGCTAAGATACCGAGAAATAAGGAGGTCACCCTGTTCAGATGTACCGTAGGGAGCAAGAGCCAATTGTTCATCGATGAAGGCAAAGGTAGGGGTTAGGTCATCAGCAGCCAAATTGGAGTTATCTGATCCATGAGATGGAGAAGAAGATGAAGACATGGTTTTCCGATTAAGGAAATAGGGTTCTTTGGAGAAGGAAAGGAATTTGGGAATGGTTGAAGATTAAGTGAGAAACCTCTGGGGGATGTCTTTCCTTAAATATCTTTTTTTTTTTAGATGTGGCTAACACGCATTGGGACTACTTTCTTTTAAACGTGCGGATGACATGCATCGAAATTCAGTTGTGGAAGCCGAGACGCCTCGGTTGAAAGGAAGAAACTTTTCATAGAAAATCAGCATTGCATGCATTTAGGGCAAAAGTGATTAAAATGACACTCGCGGCTGCCACACGAAATGACAACTATTTTTTAATACATCAACTCAACAGCCGCACTTGAGTTAATGTAGGGGGCAATTGTTAACACTCAAAAATACTTTTATGTGTTTAGCCGAATCAAGTGACAGCCGAAGGTGGAAACCTCAAAATGAGCCGGCAACAGAATTCTAAGTCGATAACCGAACTGACTCGTAGCCGAATCTATTAGTCCTAGCCCTCGGCTAGAAAAGCTTCATCGGCTATTACGGTAGCCTGGACAAGTCATAATTCCGAGGAACGACTGAGACTCACACATATTTGGACACCTCGAAGACCAAGTCAAAGAACCTTCTAGACCCCAATAAATGGTAACAACCAACAACAACTAGAATGAAGTGCCATTAATCGTGCAAGAGGAAAACAAGGAGTAAAAATCGGCACCACCTCCTCATAGTTGGCTAGTGGATTTAGTGGGTAATTTAATGGCTAACATAAGGGGATCACGTTTTATTTTTCTTGTACTATAAATATAGGATCATGTACAGAATAAACACAACCAATCAATCAAACAACTAATTTTACATATCTTCATTTTATCTTTATCGCATTTACTGCACTTTAGCTGTATTTATGTTTCTTACCACTTAGTTTACTCAATCACCGTCCTAATGCTTTCTGGAGTAGTTGGGGAATCCATTGTTGGAAGTTAGAGTTCCGCTTCCAGCCGAAATCGCTTAGTTAAGGAATTAATTTGTCATCCGATTTCGTTAGCTGATAAACGGCAGACATCTCGGATGGGAACAATGTGTTTATATTCCATCTCTGCCAAATTAAGTAATTTGAGTTTGAGGACAAGAATTAAACTAAAAAGGGGAAATAATTTCAGCTTAATTATCTACTATGCATGACTAATTAGAAACTTCTATAATGTAATTGTAGTGTTAAGTAGACAAGTAGCATCAAATTGAAGTCCTATATTTTACTAACCAAGTTATTTTAATTACTAGTTGCACATTACATTTAGCAAATTCTTGTCAGTTTAATTTCTTAAGATCCATGTTTTCCAACTTGATGAAATGAATTTAATTTGCTTAATATGGCCATTCTTCTTTATCAGAGACTCTGACATGATAACTTCATGGAAGTTCTCCATTCATCATGATGTTTCTAATACGAGTATGTCCTTATAACTTTATTCACCTTCCAAGATGATAAACTCCAGAAATCCAAGCTGCAGTAGAAGTATATTTTACCTCAACTTGCTTCTTGTTTATGACATAGAAATTAAAATAGGAAAAAGAAATTAGAGTATGGAGAATAAGTTAAAGCAAAAGACATCTAGTTGTTATTGTTTATTTATGTGGGTGTCAAACAAGGGATGCTCCCCAGTTAAGGATGAAGACCATGCAAGTGTTTCCACGCAGGAGGCATGAAATGAAAAAAACTTTTTTTCTTTTTGTTGCTATAGTGTCAATTTGCTTGCATTTCAATTACTTTATCACACAATGTACCTGTTATTTCTAGTCATTACATATGCCAAATAATTGTATCCATCAAAATTTAAATAGATTGAAAAAATCATCTCGCGTGTTTTTTAAGATTTGAACTTGTAATTTTACATCCACTTTATTGACAAGTAAACCAGATTAAGTTATGTATAGAAATGCAGTGGGTTTTAATTAAAATTGGGGAAAGTATACGAGATTTGGGAGTGCCAATCCGAATGTAGTAAAGTCACTTTGTCAGGCATAAAATCATCATCAATTTGGGTTTAAGGAAATCGCAACTTGCTAATTAATTGAAACGAGATTAAGCGTCAGTTAATCATTGGGTTAGTATTTAATTAAACTTAGATGCCAAACTAGCATCTTGCATGTGTACCAACTCCATGGACACACTCCTAGTGATTTTTAGATCTCACACTGAAATGTAGCATCTTAGTTCTGTTTTTTTCCCTCTCTCCTTTCGCATTTCCTACCTTTTGGAAAGTGAAAGTATACCGTGATATACCCGGTATACAAAGCATATACAATGGCTTGTGTATATCGTGTATATCACGGAAACACAAGTCAATTTGGAGACCGTGTATTTGGTAATATGTTGTTATATTTAATTAGTATTGTACACTTACCATAATTGTAGAATTCTTGTACAAATAGAATAGGGTTTTGGGAATAGAGTAGGAATAAGATTTTCCATATTATGGATATTGTAAATTGTATATATACTCATTCATTAATGAAAATAATCAAGAGATTATTTCTTTCATGATATCAGAAGTCTAGGTCTAACTTACTTCTCCCGATTTCCTCTCTTCCGCTGCCTCAGTTTCCGTGTCCATTCTCAGAATCCGTGCAACCTTACCTCCTTTGTTCCCAAATTTTCTTCCAAATCCCTAATTCACCTATTGTTCTTTCGTTATGTCTACGTCAAAGAACATGTTTCATCCTACCCTTACAGTTTCCAACATCAAGAACCACATCCCTATTGTTCTTGAGATGGAAAACGTCCAATATGCGACGTGGGAAGATTTGTTTAAAATTCACGCACGCTCTCATCAAGTACTACATCACATCATCCCCTCGGTCACAGGCGAGGAGAGGGTTCCTGGCCCGGAGGATGACCCGGTGTTATGGACAATCCTTGATGCTACCGTTCTCCAGTGGATTTATTTCACTATCTCTAGAGACCTCTTACATTCAATTATTGAGCCCGACGCTACGGTAATGGAAACTTGGAATATGGTGCGTGATATTTCCCAAGATAACAAGAATTCCCGTGTTGTCACTCTTGAGCAGGAATTTTTCCATATCAACATGGAGGATTTTCTGAATGTCTCGGCCTACTGTAAAAGGCTGAAAGAATTGGCGGACCAAATACGCAACGTTGTTGCGCCCGTTACCAATAATCGTCTTGTTCTACAAATGGTTGCAGGACTCTCTAAGGCTATAATGACATTGAAACTCTACTCCGTCTAAGTAATCCACTTCTAACTTTTTATCAAGCCCGTTCGATTCTCACGTTAGAAGAAGCGGGCTTGGCAAAAAAGGCGGCTACCGGCGCAAGTTCTGTGGTGATGATGACTACATCCGATAACTCTCATGGTTTTGTTGACAATTCGGGTCAACACCGCAACAACGATGGCGGCAAAAAGGGTCAAGCCCGTAAAAATAATGGCAAAAATCGCGGAGGCAACAACAGCAGCGGACGGAACAGTAGCAACACCGACAATGGGCCTCGGGGTATTGGGCCCCAGCTCGCCTGGACCAGTGTCCTAGTCCCGCCTACTGCCCTCCTAGTTATTTCCAGGGAAATTAGGATCCGGTCCAACCCAATTTCTCAGGTTCTTACGCCAACAACCAGTAGCGTTCTGGGACGGGTCAGCAGGCCGATCTACTTGGGTCTCGGCCTCCGCAGACCTTCAATGTTGTGGGCCCGAATCTGATCCCAACACCCACCGATATTAAAGCCGCCATGCATACACTTCGATTAAATTCTCCTGACGTAAATTGGTGCATGGACACCGGTGCCACTTCTCACATAACGTCCGACCAAGGTACTCTCTCGTCTTATTTTAATTTGAGCAAAAATCGTGGCATTATTATTGGTAATGACAACTCAATTCCAATTCATGGTTACGGTCATACAACGTTGTCTCCGCCACATCCACCTCTTGTCTTGAAAATACCCTATATGCCCATAACTTGATTAAAAATTTGATGTTTGTAAAAAAAATCACCACTGATAATTGGATTTCTGTTAATTTTGATCCATTTAAGTTTTCTGTGAAGGATTTTAAAACGGGGATACCTCTCATGAGATGAAATAGTAGGGGAGATCTTTATCCAGTCACAACCACCACCACTTCTTCGAGTCAAGCCATGCCGTCGACATTTGCAGCTCTAGCTCCTTCCTTATGGCATGCACGTTTGGATCATACTGGGTTGTCAATTATTTCTTCCTTGCATAAAAACAATTTTATTTGTTGTAAGGGTACGTGTAGTACTCCAATTTTTCATTCTTGTCCGTTAGGAAAACATGTTAGATTACCATTTGTAGCCTCTACTTCTCGTACTTTGATGCATTTTGACATTATTCATAGCGATTTATGGACATCTCCAGTTCTAAGTTCTTTGAGTCATCGTTATTATGTTCTATTTTTGGATGATTATTCTAATTTTTTATGGACCTTTCCATTAGCGAAAAAATCTCAAGTTTCTTCCACATTCTTAAAATTTAGAGCATTCATCCGTACCCAGTTCGAACGGGAAATTAAAAATGTTCAATGTGATAATGGCAAGGAATACGATAATTGGTTATTTTGGGAATTTTGTGATGCTAATGGCATAGTTTTTCGTTTCTCGTGTCCTCATACGTCCTCACAAAATGGGAAAGTCGAACAAAAAATTCGTACCATTAATAATATTGTCCGAACTTTATTGGCCCATGCTTCTGTACCTCCTTCTTTTTGGCATCATGCTCTACAAATTGCTACTTACCTCCTTAACATACTTTCTACCAAAGGGTTAGCATATGAATCTCCCCTTAAAATTCTCTATACTAAAAATCCTTCGTATTCACATCTTAGGGTCTTTGGGTGTTTATGCTATCCACTGTTTCCGTCAACTACAATTAATAAACTTCAAGCCCGTTCTACCACTTGTGTATTTTTGGGTTATCCATCTAATCATCGTGGTTACAAAGATTTTGATTTATCATCTAATAAAATCATAATTAGTCGCCATGTTATTTTTTATGAAACCCAATTCTCGTTTGCTAAAGTGAGTAGTCTCGTGCCTAGTTCGTATAATTTTTTAGATGATGAGATCTCACCATATATTATCCACCATTTATCGGACTTGTCCCGTGACCAAAATACGCCAGCAGGCCCACTGCCTGCTGGCCCACACAGTTCAGTTTCCACTGGTCCGCCACCTCTGCCCAGTGGGCCAGAAATACAGCCCAGTACCGATTTCGGTACTGTTCCAATGTTCCAGCCCACTGGCGTCTCGGGTCCCGCCCCTGTTTTAGTTATTGGGCCAGCAGGCCCAATGCCTGCTGGCCAGTCCGTCACCAGCACACCCACTGCCCAAATTCCACTCAATTTTACCTCGAGTCATGTGCCTGTTACTCGTATTCAAAGCGGTATTTTAAAACCAAAACAGCATTTTAATCTCAATTCTAGTATCTCTAAATCCACACTACCACGTAATCATGTGTCTACATTACATGACCCGAATTGAAAATTGGCTATGACTGATTAATATAGACGTAGGAGTTAGTACCTCGTCCATCTAGTGTTAATATTTTCGGCATATGTGGATTTTTACTTATAAAGAAAATTCTGACGGTTCTTTTGAGAAGCATAAGGCTCGTCTTGTAGGTGATGGTAAAACTCAACATGTTGGTGTGGATTGTGGTGAGACGTTTAGCCCGGAGGTCAAACTAGATACCATTCACACTGTTCTTAGTTTAGCTCTCTCCAAAGCATGGCCTATTCATCAGTTGGATGTAAAGGGGCTTAAGTAGGCCCCACAGGCTTGGTATAAGAGGTTTGCAGATTATGTATCCACTATTGAGTTTTCTCACAGCCGGTCTGATCATTCTCTATTTATATATTGCCATGGTACTTCTCTGGCATACATTTTATTGTACGTAGATGATATTATATTGATTGCTTCATCTGATAATCTGTGTAAGTCTATCATGTCACTTCTCAATTCTGAATTTGCAATGAAAGACTTGGGACCCTTGAGTTATTTCTTAGGCATTGTTGTCACACATCATTCAGGTGGTCTATTTTTTATCTCAAATAAAGTATGCTGTGGAGATTATTAATAGAGCTGGTATATCATCTTGTAAGTCTACTTCTACTCTGGTTAATACCAAATCGAAACTGGGTGCTGCAGCTGGCTCGCCTTACGAGGATCCTGCCCAATATCACAGTCTTGCAGGGGCACTTCAGTAACTTACTTTCACGAGACCTGACATTACTTATGTCATTCAGCAAGTGTGTTAGTTTATGCATGATCCTCGAATTAAGCACATGAATGCGCTCAAATTCATTTTACGATACATCCAGGGAACACTTGACTATGGCTTGCATCTATATCCATCGTCGGTCTCTACACTTGTCTCGTATACAGATGCTAATTGGGGTGACTGTCCGGATACCAGATGCTCCACATCTAGTTACTGTATGTTTCTTGGTAATAGTTTGGTCTCCTGGTCTGCAAAGCGCAAGTCTACATTATCACGCTCCAGTGCAGAGGTCGAGTATCGAGGGGTAGCCAATGTGGTATCTAAATCATGTTGGTTACGTAATCTTCTATTAGAACTTCACTGTCCCATTCAGAAAGCTACCTTGGTATATTGTGATAATATTAGTGCAGTCTATCTTTCTGGCAATCCAGTTCAACATCAGCGCACTAAACATATCGAAATGGATATCCACTTTTTCGCAAAAAGGTAGCTCGTGGATAAGTACGCGTCTTACATGTCCCTTCTAGATACCAAATTGCAGACATATTTACTAAGGGTCTTCCCTCGGTTCTATTTGAGGATTTTATGGACAGTCTCAGCGTACGACGACCGCCGCTATAACTGCGGGGGTGTGAAAGTATACCGTGATATACACGGTATACACATCATAAACAATGCCTTGTGTATACCGTGTATACCTTGGAAACACAAGTCAATTTGGAGACCGTGTATTTGGTAATATGTTGTTGTATTTAATTAGCATTGTACACTTACCATAATTGTAGAATTCTTGTACAAATAGAATAGGGTTTTGGGAGAAGAGTAGGAATAGGGTTTTCCATATTATGGATATTATAAATTGTATATATAGTCATTCATTAATGAAAATAATTAAGAAATTATTTCTTTTCAGAAAAGTTTTGATCAAAGTTAGGATACTATATTATGTTTACTAATCGGGAGACTAATTTCTATCCCAATGTTGGCGTGTTAAATACTTCATATTCCTTCTAAAATATACATGTTAGCCAACATATGCATGAGATGAACAACTTTACTGCTTATCCTTAAGAAGATAAAATAATACAATGGAAAATCAGAAAAGGAAAAAAGATGTAGTGTAATTTCTAGTAAATATAGCAAGGCAGATATCCAAAAAATAAAATAAAAAATTGGGTGATATAGAAGAGAAAAACAACAATGCGAAAAAAAAAGAACAAAAAAAACAATTTTATTTACTCAAGAAAATTACAAAAACGATCCCCTGTGTTTCGGGAAGATTCAAAATGGTACCTTAAATATAATCTTGAACAGTTTTTGTAGGTTTTCGTTGGGTTCGTGTACGCAGCAGAATTTGAAAAAGTTTGTGTTTCAAACCCAACAAGCGACGAACTGTAGGATGATTATGTAGTAATATAAAACACGTCAATACATAACATGTATATAACCGTAATACTTTGATAGAATACTTACGGTTTGAAAACTCTGGAGTCTTTTAGTAATTTCCGAGGGTGCGCACGCAATTGATCCTCGACAGCAAGTTTCAAGAACTCCGATGTAAACCTCATTCGAAGAGCTAGGAAATTCGGCAGAGGTTCAAGAGAGAGTTTTATTCTAGGTCTCTAAGACTTAGAATAATATATGAATAATGTATCTAATAATGAATGAGGAGGTGCTCTATATACAGGTGAAATTAGGGCAAAATTCAGATTTTGGGTTGGGCTCAAAGCCTGGTCCAAAACGCGTTGCAGCAGGCCAATTTGATTTGGCATGTTGCCCAATTAGCGTCGCGGCTTTGCCCATTGGGCGCCGCGGCGCCTCGCCCTTTTCACAAAATATTTTCACATTTTAATTAAATCCAAAATCCAATCTTGATTTAATTAAATAATTTCCATCAAATAGAAACTATCCCATAGTTAATATTAATTTAAATATCTCGATTCCAAATTGAATATTTAACACTTTCTCAATACACCCTTAGATCGAAGAAACAATTGACATAGTGTTATCCTACAGGTCTTCACATATCGACACTAATCATATTAGGGTCTACACGGAACTCCTAGACGGCGCCGTAAGACGAACTCAATATGTGAAGTATATTTACATGAATCCAGTAAATTGAACCTCTATGTGGGAAGATAAAATCCTTTCATTCTCGACGCACTCGATCAAGCTTGGATTTGCCAAGTGTCTATCCAAATGGCTTGATCATTATATCTCATCTATATTGGTTGACAACAAGATCATGTTCTAGATATGTCTATTGCGTTGGCCAACGACTTAGTCAACCCAATATCACTGAGAAGCTGAGTGTTCTCTCGAATATACACTCGAGGAATGAATCCTAATCTTGGCTCAACTACCACCTTTAATCCACATCGTAATGTACCCAATACAAGTTGTATCTCAGCCTATAAGGCATTTGAGCTTAGGACAAGATAAAAGTATACTACTATGTAGACAAGGTGTGTATTGACCTCAAGTCTAAGGACTTCTATCTCCGAGATCATACTTTAGACATGTATAACAAACAGTATATCAGCAGGGTATACCAATACTTCCAAAGTATCCATGTGTCCATCACGAGTAGCCATTACTCGTAGCAGGTGAGACATGCTACATCCTCTAAGGATGTGATGTAGACCACATGTCGATTTATCATATATCATCGACATCCCATTCTCGATGATCATTAGTCGAGGTTATTTTAAGAGTTACGTTATAATATTAATATCTCACATTATTAATAACAACATAACCTCTAGAGATGCATATTATAGAATATTACAAACAATCAACTAATAATTCAATAATTACAAATGCCAAAATATTAATCTCCATTAATACGAATGTGTATAAAGTACATTTTTCATAAGTTTTGCAAGGAGAGTACTTTTTGTTAGCTGTCAAATCTTTTTGTTAAATTTTATGACAACTGTGATTTAAAAAAAAAAAAGATGACCAAAAGTACCTACAAAATCTCATCAAATCTAAGATGCCAAAAACCGCACCAGATATGACAATAGATAATAAATTGATGAACAACACGTCAAAAGCTACATTCGACTCTAGAAATAGGCCAAAAGTAGTAGAAACTAGAAACTACAAAAAATACACGTCTAAATATGAGTTCATGTTAATTTTTTTTTTTTTACCAAAGTTCCTATTACCCAAAAATACTCCACTAACTTACCAATCTCTTTTCCCTTTTTCTTTTCCTTTTTATCCCGATCCTTGATTTCAATATGACAGTAGAAAGGTACATAGGCATATCTTGAAACTTGTCAAAATTATCTTTTACTACATAGTGAAACATTGTTGCACTTCGGTTCATTAGTAAAATGAATGCAATCGATGCATAGTGCCCCCAAATAATTTATTCAAATTCCTGGCTAAGTAGTGGTCCTAGATACCGATACAACTCTTCTGTCGATGCATGGAGTGAAGAGAAGATGCCATGAAGTAGTACTGCATACACGTGCACTGCTTATTCAATTCCTACTTTCAACTCTCAACGGCCAACCTAGCTAGCTACTGTCCTTAGATATATAAGAAAAAATTAATATTAGTATTAAGTTAAAGCTACTTCGAATATATATATATATATATATATATATATATATATATATATCGAGATATCTATCACATCTCACCAACAACATGTATCAAATAGCTCGATGCATCAAGACAATGAGAAAAAATCACCTACTAATATTTTTTTGTCTCTGTCGGAATTTGAACCTTAGTCTTTATGGTTATCTACCCACTTCATGTACACATATAATTTCTTATAGCAAACATGGATTTAGAATTTGTAATATCTTATGATAATGATATATTACAATAGGTAAAAGTTATATTAATATTGTAAAAAAATTAAGCACTGTTCAAACATATAAGTTGAAGAATAGAAAAAATTGCATTCTAAATTTGATCACCTTAAATCAGTGACGAAGCTACATTTTTTTATTAAGGAGGTTAAAGATTAATATATACATATACAATTTAATTTTCTAATAAAAGGTCCCACAAATATACCATATATTACTCCCTACGTCCCAAAATACTTGTCATATTTTTTAAAAACTAAATTTCAAAGTTAAATTAGATTAAATTAATTTAATATTTTAAATTAAAATTTAGATATTCGAAATCTATACGAAAAGTATTATAAGTTGCAATTCTTCTCATATTAATATAATAAAAAATATAATTTAAATTGACGATCAAAATTCATATAATTTGAATCTTAAAAAAACATAACGAGACAAGCATTTTGGGACTAATAAATATCGATTGTACATATATATGTAAGATTAGAATAATTTTCCTTAGGGATTTCTTTCATTAATCACAATATATATAGTTGTACAGAGGTTGATTCCTAATACAATAAGAATTCTAACTTACCTTAAATGGTTGATTCATAATACAATACGAATCTTAAGTTACCTTAAATATACATTTATCATAATTACAAAATATACTATGAATATTCGGAGAATATTCGCTAATACTCCCCCTCAATCGGAGCGGGAGGAGGCCGAACGCTAAGTCTGGATCAGAAGTCGGTGAAAAGCTGTCTCGGTAGTCCCTTTGTGAAAATATCTGCATACTGATAGGAGGAAGGCACGTGCAATATTTTGACCTGACCAAGGGCAACCTTCTCTCGTACAAAGTGAATATCCATCTCAATATGCTTAGTCCGCTGATGTTGGACCGGATTGTGAGACATATAGATGGCAGATATGTTGTCACAATAGACTATAGACGCCTTTCGCAATGGACACTGGAGCTCCAAAAGAAGATTTCGGAGCCAACAGATTTCAGCAACGACATTAGCAACTCCGCGATAATCTGCTTCAGCACTCAAACGGGATAGCGTGGCCTGCCGCTTGGCGGACCATGAAATAAGATTATTCCCAAGAAATACACAGTAGCCTGAGGTGGAGCGACGTGTGTCGGGCTTCCTGCCTAATCTGCATCCGTGTAGGAGAGTAACTTGTTTGGGGCAGAGGGGTAGAGATGTAGTCCAAAGTCCAGTGTGCCCTTAACGTATCTGATAATACGTTTGAGGGCCGCAAAATGGGACTCTCGAGGGTCGTGCATAAACAGACACACCTGCTGAATGGCATATGCAATATCAGGTCTAGTGAATGTAAGATACTGAAGGGCACCTGTAAGACTCCGATATAGAGTGGGATTAGAAATTGGCGCACCCTCATTGGCACTGAGCTTGGATTTCGAGTCAACCGGAATTGGCATAATTTTACAATTTGTCATCTTAGCCCTGTGCACTATCTCTTATGCATATTTGCGCTGACACAAGAACATAGTAGTTGTAGATCTGGTCACTGATATACCCAAGAAATAACTCAGCTTGCCCAAGTCGGTCATAGCAAATTCAGTTTTGAGTAGAGCAATGATTTCATTCTTCAAACCGTCAGAGGAGGCAGTAAGAACAATGTCATCCACATATAATAGCAAGTAAGCAGTGTTGCTACCTCGATGAAAAGTGAAGAGAGAATTATCACACCTACTACATACAAATCTGATCTGCATAAGATACCTGACAAAGCGATCATACCAAGCGCGGGGTGCCTGTTTCAAGCCATACAATGACTTCCTGAGATGACATACAAACTGCGGAACTGTCGGATGAACAAAGCCAGGGGGCTGATGCATGTACACAGTTTCTTTCAAATCCCCATGAAGAAATGCATTCTTGACATCAAGCTGATGAATCGGCCAATGCATGCTCATAGCAATACTGAGAATAGTCCGAATAGTAGTCGTTTTAACAACCGGACTGAATATCTCACCACAATCAATACCCTCCTGCTGATTAGTGTCATTGGCAACCAGTCTTGCCTTATACCGTTCCAAGTCACCACTGTCTCAGAACTTGTAACGAAATAACCACATACACCGGATAACATTTACACCGTCTGGTCTAGGTACCAAATTCCAAGTGTTCTGCTTGGTTAAAGTGTTAAACTCCTCGCACATGGCCGCATTCCAATTAGGGTCCAGTTTGGCTAGTTTTGGATTTTTTGGAATGGGTAATAAGGTTTGTGTAGAGAGGTTGAAGTGAACCTTGGGTTTGAAGATCCAGTGTTGGGCACGAGTCTCCATATAGGTAGTAGTGGGAGGTCTGGGTTTGGAGTCTGTGAGCTTTCTGGTTCGGGAGGCAGTGGTGCTGCTGGAGGGGCAGGAGATGCGACTGGAGGAAGCAGGGGTACTGGTGGGGTGTTCGACCGAGAGATGGGAGGTGTATGGTCAGAGATGGTGCCGGATAGTGGCAGTGACGGAGCTGCAAGCTCTGTCGGAACAGTGGACTGCCGTGGTACAGAGATTGGATAGCCGGGGACAGACTCGGTTCATCAAGAAAGGTGTAATCGGTGGTCTGAATTTTTTGGAGATTTGAAAAAGGAAAGGTCGTCTCGTCAAAGGTGACGTGACGAGAGACGATGATTTTGTGAGTGACAATGTCATAGCACAGGTAGCCCCGATGAGTAGGAGAGAGACCAACGAAGACACAAGGCAGGGTGCGAGGGGCAAGTTTGTGAGGTGCAGTGGAGGCTATGTTGGGGTAGCATAAGCAGTCGAAAATACGGAGATAGTCATAGGATGGGAACCTATGGTATAAGATTTCGATAGGGGTCTTGTTTTGGAGAGTGCTAGTTGGTAAAATATTAAGAAGGGATTCTACCATTTTAACAACATAGACCCAAAAAAGTGGTAGAAGGCAGGTATGAAACAGAAGGGTGCGAACCATATTATTGATGGTACTTATAATTCGTTCCGCCTTTCCGTTTTGGAAGGAAGTATAGGGACAAGAAAAGTGGAAAACCATGCCTTGTTTAGAGCAGAAATTGTGAAATGCCGAGTTATTAAATTCACGTCCATTATCACATTTGAATGATTTGATAGATTTTTCAAACTGTGTTTTAATGAATTTTTGAAATTCAAGGAATTTGAAAAAAACTTCAGATTTGAATTTCAGTGGGTAAATCCAGAAAAAATGTGAAAAATCATCTAAGAATACTAGATAAAATTTGTGACCCAAAGAGCTAACAACCGGAGATGTCCACAAATCAGCATGAACAATATCAAAAGGAGAAAAAGTAACACTATTTGATGACATAAATGGAAGACGAGTATGCTTACAGAGCGGGCAAGAAAAATAGTGTTGGGCAAGTTTTCCATTATTACATTGAATACGCTTAGTAGTCCTAAGAAAAGTAAAAACAGGGTCTCCGGGGTGTCCGAGTCTGTTGTGCCAAGTTGAGGGAGAGATAGTCGCAAGGGATAGAGGTGATTGCGGTCTGACAGTGGAAGATTGAGTGAAGGGGTAGAGGTCTCCCACACTATTGCAGCGCGTAAGTATTTTTCCCGTATTGAGATCCTTCACAGAAAAACCAAAAGGGTCAAATTCGACAGACACAGAATTATTGCGAGTGAATTTTCTAACAGAGATTAAGTTTTAAATGATGTTAGGGGTGTAGAGGACGTGATTTAAGGAGAAAGGCGGGTGGGGATGTGTAGTATATGTGTTACCATAACCTTCAATTGGAATGCGATGACCATTGCCGACGGTAATAAATTGAGGACACTTTAACTGAAGTAGTTGAGATAAGTTACCTGGCGACCGGGTGAGGTGAGATATGACTCCGGTATCCATGTACCAATTTTCATCGGGTTGTTGAAGGTTCACGGTGTTGAAGGCCTGGCCCAAATCGGTGGGGGCTAGGTTGCTGGCCTGTGGGTGTTGGGCTGCTGCTACCAGGTGGGCCTGCTGCTGCTGTTGGGCCTGTCGGTTGGTGGGAGAGGAGCCCAAGAGTCATGGCTTCCAGCCTTGCTGGAATTGGGCCCCTGATGTCGGGTAGGGGCATGCAGGCGAGGCCCAGTTCCCTGTATTGGGCCAAGGGGGCCGCCCAGCCCACTGATAGTAGGCAACAGGCGCTGGGCCTACCTGCTGCTGGTTTCGGTTCCCTTTGTCACGACCCTTTCCTTTGTTGTTGTTACCGCGACCTCTACCGCCACGCCCTCCGCCGCTGGACTGCTGTTGCTAGTGGTCCTGCGGTGGTGGCTGGGTGGTGGATGTCGCCGGTGGTGTCATGCTGTCAACGGCTAATTCCTTGTGATTGTGATCCTCTTGTTTGGCACGGCTGGTCTCTTCTAACAAAAGTTGCGAACGTGTTTTTTTGAAACTTGGGAGCGGATCGGCCTGTTGAATCATCGTTGCGAGTGTATCATATTCACCTTTAGGTAAACCCGCAACTAGTTGAATATAGAACAGTTCTATCCACATGGAATATTAGCAGTTTTCTTGGTCAAGAATGATAGGGATACAATTCTTGATGTTGGTAACGGCGAATGCCGGATGAAAAGAAGACGATGAGCGTTGATTGGGGTTCTCAAGTGTGCCTGTGGAGGAACCGGAATTGGTGGGGGAAGTAGGGCGAGACATGGCGGCAAATTATTATCGTCGGTCGAGAGGGAAAAAGAGAAAATTTTGGGGGAGGCGTCGGCCGAAAGGGAGAAGGGAGAAGAGTAGGGTTTAGGGTTTGGCTCTTGATACCATGTAAGATTGGAATAATTTCCCTTAGATATTATTTTCATTAATCACAATATATATAGTTGTACAGAGGTTGATTCCTAATACAATAAGAATCATAACTTACCTTAAATGATTGATTCCTAATACAATAAGAATCCTAAGTTACCTTAAATATACCCTATCATAATTACAAAATATACTATGAATATTCGTATAATATTCGTTAATAATATAGATTAAACGAGTTCATTTGGTCGGTATCACAGTTTACAAAGTCGGTTAAAAGGACATAAGAATTACAGACATATAATATGAAGCAGATCTTACTATTCACCGACTAAAAGCGTTTATATTTAATTAATTGTCATAGGCTCAAATATCAATATCTGTGGCCTTTGAAGAATTAGACAAATCATGGTTGTACTATAAAATAAATTACAAGCACGCAGAACAAACTAAAGCATATGCTGAGAAGATCACGTTATTTCTTGGGGTGTCAAAGATTTTTATAGAACAAATTGATTTCTTCTTAGACTAACCTCTTTATTAAAATTTTGAAAAAGACGAAACCTGCCCACTGGATCTGAAAGAAATAAAGAAGAGTATATATTTTGTTACTATATCATTAGAGTTCTTTTGCCCAAGCTATAAAAATCAACTTATTTTGAGGATTAATTCTTACCTAAAGTGATCGATTTGGAAGAGCTGGCATTTGCGTTTAGTTAAATCATTTGAAAATGTTTTGTTAATACATCATTTGTGTTTGATCAATATTTGAAATAGTCTTTTTAAGTACCTACCGAATAAAGAAAAAAATTACTATTAGTTTTTTTGAGATAACACTCTTTATTGAACTATCAGTGCGGTGCGAGAGTTTTCTACATAAACTATTATCAATTAGTTAGTAAAAACACCTAAACTATCATTTGTTCACTTTTCCTACCTGATAGAAAAAGTGATAGTTGAGGTAAGAAAAGTGAACAACCGATATAATAATCTTAATTTGATAATACAGACTCAGTAAAAAACTTGTTATAATCAATTAAAATATATTAAAAATGTAAAGTACCATTAATATATATAAATTAAATCCAATAAAAAAATAGAGCCCCTCGTGACTTCGGGCTCAGTCCTTGCTGTCTATTGGATCGACTTCGTGTGCTACGAAAAGCTCGCTGAGCATTTATATTACTACGCACTTAATTAATTAAATTATCCCAGCATAGGTTTCTTTGTTAACAAACTTAGCTTAATTGTTCTTTTTGTCCCTATCTTTTGCTTTTTCTTCTTTAAAATCGTCCTCCAATACACTAACCTCGTAAAGCTTACAACAATGTTGTATTGAGGATTACGAAATTGTTTTTTTAGTATCAGTATCAAAAAAGAGAGATGTTCTCCCTTACTGCTAGAAAACAAAAGAAATTAGTGACAGACAAAATCTCTTAGCTAAACAGCAAAAATTTCATGTTAATTTCATTTAGCTACAAATTTAGCAATGTATTATAAGAAAATACAATTAGTTAGGAGTTATTTAGCGACATATTAACTGGGGATTACCGACAAATTCTATAGCTAATTTCATGTTTTCTAGTAGTATAGTGTCCTCAAGGAGGACAAATATAAGCTTTATATATTTGCTATATACCACAAATAATGAAATTTCCGAAATAATATCAAGCAGAAATTAGACTAAAAATATGTTTACTTGAAGCTAGCTTTGTAAGATTCCGCTTGATCCATGCATATTGTTATTCATTTGGTACAAAAAAATAACGTAAACCGTCCAGCAGCGTTAACAAATCTTGCTTGAAATACCTGAATAATTATGTATGGACAAAAAAAAAAGGCAGATACATTATTATTTGCATGGTCCATGGAATCTCAATTTCGTCCAACCATTGGATGCTCTGCAACAATGTGTTTTTAGAGAATCATGTCAAGTACTTTTTGTAATTGTTAATCTCAGCTGCAAAATAGGAAAATAATACAAGAAAGGAATTAACTTATACGTATATTTACTTAATATTGTATTATTTAATATATTAATTGTAATAGATTGTGTGTCTTATTTTGAAGGTTGTACTTATTATAGGTTAATTACCTTTTAGTTGATCTGATAATACGTGACAAAGTTCCTTTTAGTGTACATGTATTTAATTAAATGGGGAAGGAAATAATCAATAAGCCTAGGCAGATTGTATAACCTTCCATCTCAAATTATTTATCGTGGTTACTAAAAATAGTTGTCTCGAATTATTTATCATTTTAGAAATTGAAAACATAATTAATTAATTTTTCTCCATTTTACCCTTTGTCATTAATGAAGATGACACATAAATAGAGTAAATATTTAATGGAGAAAGATTATACTTAGATATAAATAAGGATAAAGTAGATCAATTACCCTTCCTAATTAATACTTCATCCATCTCAATTTGTTTGAAGGTTGACCATTTTAGGGAGTCAAACAACTTTTACTTTGACTACGATTTGCTCCAACTCTTTTCATATATTGTGAATTATTAATTGTGCAAATTTACAATACTTTTTATGTTTCAAATATGTAAATTTTATTATAAAATACTCGAACAATTTATGTTTAAAATTAAATCAAAGATTAAGTTATTTGACTTTTAAAACTGATCAACATTCAAACAAATTAGAACGGAAAAAGTATTTCTTAATAGGCGGGTGGATAAAAATTAGGGTAAGAGGGAGTAAATAATAACCGAACACACAGACCATCTTATAAGCCAAGTTGCCAACTTAGACTTCATCATGAATCTGTACTGACTCAAAAGAGATTCAAGATAGGCTACGTATCAAGATTCCTTTAGTCTTCCCTTTCTAATCAGTTGAATTAAAATCAGTATCCAATGATTAGATGCAAGGGCTTCTTTACTTTACCACCAATGACTTTGAGATAATGGGTCATGAAAATAAACTAGTGGTCCCTTCGAAAACAACTCAAAATTCTTCGGATTTAACTAGTCGATAGATGAAAAATATTGAGATGATTAATACAGATTCACACGGTATAAATTAAACTCCGGGAATTATAAGTAATAAAGCCACCTAGAAAAAGAAGGAACATGTAGAATCAAGTTAATGTGAGTTATAATTGTAAAGAATGAATCTTGGGTCTAACTCAACCACAAAAGCTAACTTGTAGGGTGAGGATTATCCAAGTCCATATAAGGAGTTCGTGTTCTCATTCCATTTTCGATGTGGGACTCTTAACACTCCCCCGCACGCCCAGATCTCGTTAACTGGAGCGTGGACAATATAATTTGGGGGCCCAACATCGACGAACAAAGAATTGGAATGAGTCTGACTCTGATACCATGTAAATAATGGATTTTGAGCCTAACTGAACCCAAAAAACTAGCTTATAGGGTGAGGATTGTCCAAATCCATATAAGGAGTCCATGTTTCCATTCCATTTTCGGTGTAAGACTCTACACCATAATCACTTGAACGAATTCCATTAGACAATTAATGTAAATGTGGCGGACCCATGATTTTTAAGTCATGGATGCTCAAATACTTTTAATGTAGAGTTGTTAGTTCCTGAAATTGAATGCTTCATATATTTGTATATTATTACTACTCTAGTTTTTATATAGAACAATAGTGTTTGTGTAAAAAATGGCAGGTTCTTGAGCACCTAGTAACGTCTACATATATAGGTTCGCCAGTCAATCATGAATCAACATGATTATTCTAATAACATTGACACTAGTTCGATTTAACGTAAACAATACGATCAGCAATATATAAAGACAATATGACTCATACTAGCTAGTAGGGGCGGAGCCGGAAATGTCAAAAATTATGTTGCAACCAAGAATTGAATGGGTGATCTTAGGATTTTTTTGCAACTCCTTAATCACTACGTTGAAACTTCAGCTTGTGCCAAAAAGTGTCAATACTGATATATATACCTGTAAAATAAAAATTTGACCTATCTATACAATGTAATTCCAGGAAAGGAGTGTCGCTTGACACCCCTCCTCCAAAGGTAGCTCCGCCCCTGCTAGCTAGTAGCAATACAGTTTCCAAATCACTTGAAAAACGCAAGAAATATTCAAAGAGGAAATGGCCATCAGAATCTACAAAGTGCATTAGGTCAGTTCATTGAGAAAAAGACCTCTTGAACTAATAGTAAACTTGATCTATCAAATAGATAATAAACTGATAGTAGTACTGACGATCAGATATGCATTGATTCATCTAGCCTCATGAGTGACCTCACTATGACAATATAAAAAACATGTAAAAACAAGCATAGATAAACAAAAACCCTGTTAATAGGGTCGGTGATGAGTAACGCCTATTTTGGGATTCTACGTGTCTTCTCATGTACTTTCCATTTGAGGAAAAAGAACATGTTTGCATCATATATGAATCTTGACCAGTCAACCGCCCCCCCCCCCCCCCCGATTAACCAATAAATTAAAGTAAGAATATGTCATTAATTATTTCACTCTTCCCTCACTATATTACTTCGTTACGAGTCACTCAAGAATATTTAACCTTATAAGACGATTCTTAATTACTAATTCGCATGGAATTCCACCTGCTTCATACTGCTCGGGTCAAAGCGTGCTTATATTTTTTATATATAGCATTAAGACCGAATGACTATAAAATTTCTTCGATATTTTCATTTATTATGTGTATGAGATACTATATATATATATATATATATGTATAAATCACTCACATATTTTTCTGAATGATATGTATCCACTTGATTAATGCATATATTTATTTGATTGATATATATATATATATATATATATATATATATATAGGTTTATTGAGTAACATTTCTTGGAAAAGACATCCCATATGTCATGAAGTTATTTCCACTTTTAGGGAGGAGAGAGTTAGTGAGTTTTTTTTTGCTGATATCATGAATTAATAGCTTCATATATTTTTAAAATACTCATTAGCAGTACGTAGATGTAATAAAATAACATGGTATTACGTGTATTCTCTGACACACTCACGTACACTCAACCAGAGAACACATGCATAGAGAAATTTGATACTTTCTCTGTCCTACATATAGCAATTTTTATTTACACGCCCCTTAAGAAAATATTTATAAGAATATTATTTTGACTATTTTATCTTCTTAATATATTTCATTATGTTTCTTTCAATAAATATTTACTCCATCGATGATAGAACTTCTTAAATGCTTTGATGCAAGGGTAAAATAGAAAATAACTATTTAATTTTATCTTGATTAAATAAATGACAAATATTTTTAATAAAGACGAGATATATTTTGGTACGGAAGGAGTAGCTTTCTTAAGCCCATTTTAGTTCAACCTCAAAAATAAAACAATAAGAAGGATCATAGCATAGAAGGGCAAGTCTCTAGAAATTAACTTGATTCTTCTCTCTCCCAAAACCCTATTTAAAGACAAACTAATCTCTCCTTTCTTCCATGCAATTGTGTTCACCACTACTTGTGTTTTTGTGCACTAATTACTTTTCTCTCTCTCTTCAAAGCACCACTTTAATTTCACTCTCCATAGCAACACACTTCTGATTTGTCCATTATAATAAATTTGTCTCTAATTAGTTCATCTACTAACATATATAGTAAAAGTACTTGAAAAGATGTCTAGCAGAAGGTCAAGATCATCAAGACATTCAGGAGGATCAAGGATAAGTGAGGACCAAATCAATGATCTTGTTTCCAAGTTGCAACAGCTTCTTCCCGAGCTGAGTAATAGGTCCTCTGACAAGGTAATTATTTCATTTCTCTAATCTACTCAAATTGAATCTCCAAAAGGGGACCCGCGTTTTAGAATTTTCGCTAAAAGGATTCAAAGAAAATTATTGATAGTATACCAATGGAGCTTGAACACAATACCTTATACAAAATTTCATGAATTTCTCTATTAACCAATTGCTCCAGAGACATTCTTTAATTTGTGTCAAGAAAAGAATAAACACACACATATATTTATATGTATGTCTGTAATGTACTTATATACATACATATTTTTAATTTATAAAATGTAAATGTCCTATCTAAACAGTGATATATATATATATATATATATTTAATTAGCGGTACAATGAGGGAAGAACCCTAAAATGTGCGGAATCATCTATCTTTGTGATTTTGTTATTCTAGAAAACGGAAAAGAAGTGGGGAAAAAAAGTAAAAGAAATTATTGAAATTTAAGATAATATTTGGAAGAATTAATCAAAATTTCTGGTGTTTCTTCTTACAATTAGTAAAATAAAGTATTTCAGTTAAAATGTACTGTTTCCTATTCTGTCATCTATAAAGCAAATAGGTCAACTTAGTACCAAATTTGTGTCGGATGATGGCTACACCAAATGAAACTTTGCCAATGACATGTCGAGTTATAAACTATTTTTACCTCTGTCCTTGGATTGCAACATTTTGAAACTTGTCTTAATAAATATTGATTTTTTTAGAAAAAAACCGTAGTGATTCCTAAGATTTATTTGGTCTTAACTTCCGGGTTTTGGAAGTTGGAACATCGGAATCTACATAGGATTCTCTTTTGTCTCTTGATGATTTGTTGAACTCACTAAACTTAATTATTAATCTGAATAATATACTTATTTGTTTAAAATATAGTTTCAATCTAAACTATTTTCCCTTTTTGATAAAATTAGAACGATAAAGAGAAGATTAACATGACTCATGTACAAGAACGACACATATAAATCGAAAAAGTGTCCTTTTTTTTAAAATGTAAATGTGAACTATCCTAATAAATTTATTTTTGCATCAATTGGAGCAGGTTTCAGCAGCTAGGGTGTTGCAAGATACATGCAATTACATTAGAAGCCTGCATAGAGAAGTTGATGATCTGAGTGACAGATTATCAGAACTATTGGAAACATCAGACACTACTCAAGCAGATCTAATTAGAAGCCTACTTATGCAATAGTCTCGTGTTGTATTTTTTTTAATTTCTTTAATTCCCACTTGTTTCAGCAGTTACCATTTTGTTTCTTGGATTTATTTTTATAGACTTTCCATTTTGATTATGACTGCTAGGAAAGAGAATTTTCAAGATGTTTCTGATTTGAACTTACCTTTAAAGCTTTTCGTGCTCTAGCTAGGCTCCACAGTGTTTATTTTTCTATCTTTAGATAATATATTTTGCACTTACATAGCAGCATTCATCGTCTGAATATTGGAACATTAACGAAAAAAATGCCCCAACATAAGGAAGTACCAGAAAGTGTTTGTTTAGTTTAAGATTGTATGTAATAGAAAGAGAGTATACAACTGGAGCATTTTGATATCAGTGTTCTGAAAGAGACAAAGTTAACGATTTATGACCATGTTAATGTTTAGGGGTGTCAAATGTGCGGATTGAATTGAATTTAGGCGGGTTAAAGTTACTTGGGTTGAAATATGAAGGGAGCTACGGATCAAATAAAAACAAGATGAACAGAATTCAATCGACTACACGTACAGTTTCCGAATGTCGGTGACAATGTCGTCCGACACCAGTGACAATACTTGATAAAACAAAAAACTTTTAATAGTAAAATGGAGCGGAAAAATAAAGAACACAAAAGTTTAAATTTTCATAAGTTATATATTATATAACTTATGATGGTCAATGATCAAATGTATTGTATATGTATTATATACAAATATGCAAATTCCTTTCTTTACAGATTTACAAGATAAAACGGAAAGGAATTAAAAGTTGAAGTCGCAGATGACTTCTGCCTGAAAAATCTAACTAAGTAGACATAGACAACCTCTCATTACAATCGCTCCATACAAAACTAATCTAGAATCTAAACAACAATTGTAATGTTGGACAGAATGTTGTCAACACACTCAGGCAACACTTGTGATCCAAATTTCTGGAATGAAATCCCGAGAGCTCTCTTGGTATTTTTGCAATCTGATTCTGGATATCGATACACTGTTGTGGTGTCTCTATTTATAGTAGAGAGTTCCCTTGAAAGTCTCATTGATCGGTTGTGGAAGTTGAGGGAAAGGTGAGCAGCTTGTGGTAGATGATTAAGGAGTGAAAATCTCAACAACTTTGACTTGTTCCTTACTCAACATCTTCTCCCCAAGCTTTGACTCTTTCTCCCACATTTTACACAGCTCCAATTCATCACGCCTAAGTCATTTTTACCTCACAGTAAAATATTATTGCTTACCGTGAAGTAAGGCAAAACTGTTCTAAAAAATGTTAGTCCGAATGTTGGGTAACATTTGTCCCAACATATTTACACATACATATCAATACTCAAATATATATGTTGGTACAAATGTCACAACACCAAATGCAACATTAACAATCTCCCCCTTTTTGCCTTTCTTCACAAAACTCATTACAAACCTAAACTAACTTATGATATTGAGACAGATGTTGTCCGACATTTGTGATCAATAATATCAATGATATGCTCCCCCTTAACCTGCGATGGCTTTCAAGTAATCATGCCTGTACCGATTCATAGGATTAGAAAAGAAGAAAGATGTTAGCACATATATACATATCATCCACTAATATAGATTTATATACAGACCATAAAAAGAAATATTCCATTGTCCACACAAATCAATATTCATCATGTCAAATAGTTAACTACTCAGATTGAGCAACATTCACGACCATCATACAGTATCAACCAGTAGCAACAACTCCTCATAACTCATCATACAGCAGCAACAGCTTCCAGCAGCTTTCTACTCCTGCATAATTGTTTCTCTGCACAAAAAACATCTTCTAGCCTTCTTCCTCAGCTCCCCCTGCATCAACACTTCATCTGCTTCCCTCGGATTCAACATCATCATTTTCTCCTCTTTTTGTGAAGAAAGCAGTAGCATGAAATAGTCTCTGGCTTGAATCAGAGCATTCCTCACAGCATCAACCTCAGAGATTTGTTGGTTGATCTTTGCAATTTGACTCACAAGACATTCAGTAGACAATGGAGACTGTCTTGGACCAGTGTTGTCAAGAATGTTGGTGACATTCCTGTTAACATCTGTACTATTTCCTTCCATTTTCCAGGGTAGATCGATGACTCTATCTCTACTCTTCAAAACTTCTTTGTTTATTGTGTACAGTTCAGGAGCATTCCTAATGTGTCCTCTCTCTTAGGCTTAAGACCTTGGGTAGTTAAAACATTGTATATCAAAGAGGGATAATAGAGGATTGAAGTTGATTCTTTTTGTGTCAAGTTGGCAACTTGATGGAAAATCATTTTTCCCAGATCAACTCTCAAACCTTTCCCAATTTTATACAACATGATGGCTTGTTCTGTAGTTACAATTGACTCATTCATTGAAGGAAGCCAATTGTGTATAGCAATTTTGTGAAGGGTGACAAACATGGCTGCTAATTTAGAGGTTGGACATCTAGAGATCCACTTATGCATTATACCTCATGTGAAGTACTCAATTACTTCATCTCTATTGTCCACTGCAGGGTCTGATTCTCTAACATTCTCCTTAGCATTTAATCCCATACATTGGTTTATAATAGAATGTGTGAAGAAATATACTTTGTTATAGAGATATACCTTCTCAAATTTCTTCAAGGAGGTATCCTCTATAGCAGAACTCAAATTAGTATAAAACAACCTGACTATTTTATCAACATACGGTCATTTTTCAATAACATGACCTAGGAGCTGTCTTTATTTTAAGAACTCTACCAAGCCATATTCTGAACAGGAGGCAATGTCTAAAACTTTTTCAGACCTAATAACTTTATTCTTGTACTAGTCCCAATTATCAGAATTAGTTTTAGAATAGAATTTATCTGTGTAGACAGATACTTCAAGGTTAGAATCGGATTTGGTTTTGTTGGAGGATGTTGGTGATTGTGTCTCTTTTGATGTTGACTGAAATGTTATGGCATCAGTGGAAATATTTGAATCAACCCTTGTTTTAGTACTCTTGGGAATTCCCTTTGGAAATAATTGCTTCAGTGGGGTTTCATCAGGAACTTCCTCATTTTCTTGAGACACATCTTGCGGTACATAAGCAGTTGGTTCTTCTTCACTCTCTTCAGTTGAGAGTACAAAGTCTGTGTCGTCATTGTCACTACTTGAGCAAGCAGGTATAGATGTATCAAATCTGGACCTTTTGTTGCTTGGCTATTCACGAACTGTTCTCTCAAATATTCTACTCGATCGACGAGTAGAGAAGGCGGAGGATCTTGGTCTTTTACCCAATGTTGAAATATCATATGTTTCATCAACATCTATTGGATTATTGTTATCTCCTAGGTAGCTAATGTCTAAAGGTTCATATAAACCTTTAAATACTATAGCTTTGGACAAGTCCTCTGGTGAAGAAGATAAATGGCATGGTTGTTGAGGTTCATTGTGCTCAAATGATTCAGTGTTTAAAGGAGAGCTTGTACTCATTGGGGTGTTGATTGCAGTGTTGGATGACATTGGTGTTGACATTGGAGAGGTTTCCATTGGTGAATATTGTGGATAAAGTTTTAGGAATTTAGGATTTGAGATTGAGAATGGAGTTTGGAATGGTGATGGTTCCATCGGGTATGTAGGGTTATACCCGAGGTGTGATGTGATTTTCCCTCCACTTTTATTTTATTTTAATTTTTAGGGAAAATAAAAAATGATAAAAAAATAGCAAATGAGAGGAATATTTATATACATGGAAAACCTTTCTAAGCAACACAAATTCCTTAGTTTTAGGAGTTTCAGATTTATCTAGTAACTTACACCTAAAGTTTTGGGATAAAAAGATGAACATCACGGTAGGATTCAAGTTAACCTTATCATTTTAAAGTTTGAAATTCCTATTAAAATAAGGCATAAAAATAGGGAGAAAAATCTAATTTTTCTGAAATCAGTTTAGAACAACATCCAAATAAATATCACAATCTGAAAATGTCAACAGCAATGTTGGCAACATTTTGGACGACACACGTATTTTGATCCCACGATAATTTTTCGTTTTGGCAACACATCAAGACACGTTTTATAAGTATTTTATGAGTTTGACCACTGGACCAATGTAATATTTTTCTCATCATATCCTTGATCTAATCATAAAACACATACAAAAAGTTTTTCGTGTCAAAAATAAGAATACTTATTTAGTATTCTCAAAATTCTTTTGAAGCACTCGATACTCCCTATAGAATATGAACGATATCTTTTCAAGGGCTTTGCCCATTTTTTTACAGTTGTCATATATTTGTAAAGGCTTTGCCTTATTTTGATACTCTTTTTTTATGATATATATGTATTTATATATCACCACAGAGAACGGTATCATGTTGGAATCACATTCTTATTGAAGGATCATGTTTGTGTGACCAAAATTTATGCACCATACATCAACAATAATCAGTCAGTGATATTCCATAGGTAAATGTCACCCGAAATGTTAGACAATGTTTCAGCCGACAATCACCAAAAAAGCTTTTTTTTTAGAGATTACAAAGACCAAGAGATTTTTGCAAACTAGAAAATCTCTCATGGTCCAAAGCTTTTGTAAAAATATCAGCTAGTTGATGAAGAGTGTCAACATGTTCAATTTTAACTAGTTGTGTTTCAACCAAATCTCTTAAAAAGTGATGTCTAATATCAATATGTTTTGTACGTGAGTGTTGTACTGAATTTTTGGAAATATTTATAGCACTCAAATTATCACAATACAAAATCAAAATGTTGTTAGTAAATTCATAGTCGTCTAACATGTGTCTTAGCCATATTAATTGATAGCAACAACTTCCAGCTGCTACATATTCAGATTCAGTAGTTGAAAGTGAGACACAGTTTTGTTTACGACTATACCATGAAAAAAGAATATTGTCAAGATAAAAATGTCCTCCACTTGTACTTTTTCTATCATCCACATCTCCAGCCCAATTCGAGTTACTGAATCCTATTAAGTTAGGATTAATGTCTTTGGAATACCAAATTCCCAACTCACATATGCCAGCAACATATCTAATAATACGTTTCACGGCATTTAAGTGGGACATTTTGGGACAGGCTTGAAAACGTGCACAAACACAAACACTAAACATAATATATGGGCAACTAGCAGTAAGATAAAGAAGGCCACATAACATAGATCGATATAATATTGGGTCGATATTTTCACCAACATTATCCTTACATACCTTCTGTGATGAACCCATTGACGTCTTCATTTGTTTAGCATTCTCCATACCAAATCTCTTAACTAGATTCTTGGCATATTTACTTTGTGAAATGAAAATTCCATCATCACTTTGCTTTATCTGCAAGCCTAAGAAGAAATTTAGTTCCCCAATCATGCTCATTTCAAATGTCAATGACATAGATTCAACAAATGACTTTAGATAAGACTGTAAGGTCGAACCAAAGACTATGTCATCTACATAGATTTGAGCAATAATGATATCTACATCGTGACGTTTAATGAATAAAGTATGATAAAATTCGCCACGGTTAAAACCAAATTCAAGAAGGAAGTTAGTTAGACGACCATACCATGCACGAGGGGCTTGTTTCAACCCATACAGAGCCTTTTTGAGCTTGTACACATAGTGTGGATGGTAGGGATCTTCAAATCCTTTTGGTTGTTCAACATAAACTTCATTATCTAGGTAACCATTTAAGAATGCACCTTTTACATCCATTTGGTGTAAAGTAATTTTCAGACAACAAGCAATAGCAAGTAAAAGTCTAATTGATTCAATTCTAGCCATATGTGCGAAGGTTTCGTCATAATCGATTCCTTCAACCTGGGTATAGCCTTGTGCAACTAGACGAGCTTTATTTCTAACAATTGTTCCCGATTCGTCTGAAAAAATCCACTTAGTTCCAATTACATTTGTATTATTTGGACGTGAAACTAAGTCTCAGAGTTCATTTCGAGAGAATTGTTCAAGCTCTTCTTGCATTGCTAGAATCCAAAAATTATCTTTGAGTGCTTCTAAAACATTTTTTGGTTCTGAAGTAGATATAAAACAAGAAAGACTAACCTCTTGGTATGTGGTAGACATACACACATACCTTACCATGGCCTATGTGGTCCCTATTTCAGGTTCAGATGTTGCTTCGGGTGTGGCAACATCTGATTCTTCACCAGTCTGTGCATTTTCCACTTTCAGACAGTTTTACCTTTATGACTAAGTTTGGGTAAGCCTTTAACCGCTTCATATGAGATCAATTTCTCTAAATTACGGTAGTTGACATGCCCTAACTTTTGATGCCATAGTGTTGTGTCATCGACCTTAGCTTTATTGCATGTTTCTAGTCTTACAATAAGATAGCAATTGTCATATGTTCTAGCACATGTCATGACACATACATTGTCTTCATTCGTAACCACACAAGTACTCTTATTGAATTTTACCTCAAGATCGTCGTCACACAGTTGGCTGATACTAAGTAAATTAGCCATTAAGCCCTCAATGTGTAATACATTTCTTAAGGTTGGAATATCAGAGATCCTTTTTCCAATTATCTTGCTATTACTGCCACCTCCAAAAGTCACGTTTCCTCCATTGAATGACTCATAATTCTTCAAAAACCCTGTAGTACTTGTCATGTGGCGAGAACATCCACTATCGAAGCACCAAGAACCTGAAATATTAGTTCTTAATGCAGTTATACAAACATTACAAGTTAAGTCCATTTTAGGAACCCAAACTCTCTTAAAATAATTTTTATTTTTTCGCTCAGAAATGTTGCTTCGAATGTTATCTGAAATGTTGGACAACATTTTAGGCAACATTTTGCTCTCAGAATGTTGAAGATTGTAACAGTATGGTTTTAATTGTCCAGCGGAGTTACAATAACTGCACACAAACTTCATATTATTCTTTGACGTATATGAGAAACTCTTATGCATCCCCTTTTCTTTTACAAAATATATTTTCTTATTATTATCAAAGAATTTAGAGCAGCCAATTTTAAGAGTGTTTTTGTATCCAGATCCTGCATGTGAAGGTTTACTAAAGTTAAGAATCTCATTCAATTTTGAAGTCCCCGTGTTGAGCTTATGAAAGGTAGCTTCGGCTAAATCCAGTTTTGCACTGATCTTACCAAATTCAATAGCCTTTTTGGTAAGTGCACCCTCTAGTCGGGTTATTGTGCCTTTTAAATCTACATTCTCACGAGTTAAAGATTTTACTTTTGTGTCAAGTTGCTTGGATTCTATGTCGCGTCCTATTTTCGACCCGCTCCGAGTCAAAGCGGAGCACGGACGTATTTCGGTGATTCCTGGGTAAAGAATTGAGGAGTCGCCACCTAATTATTTTTTATGGTGAATTAGGACACCTAAATATTTAAACTAAATGCTGCAATGTAACTCCAATTTTAAGGTCTGCGAAACTAGCGAGATTCTAGGTAAGGGTTCTTTATTATCCTAAAGGGAAGGGGTTAGGCATCCTTTAAGATCCGCTAACTTGCGGTTATCCGGTCAAACTCAGGTTAATTATTACTAGAAAAATATATATTTTTACAAGTATAACAGATTTAAAGATGTTTGCAAATAATTACTAAATGATGCATTTTAAAAAGAAAGATACATGTAGAGATTTTTTAAATATGCATTTGTTTGGGGAATCAATGAATTGTAAATTGACAAAAGATAAACTTATTCGGTATGATTTAATAAAGCAAATAAAAGATGACAAAAGTTGTTTTGAAAATCTTGAATACGCGTGACGAGCCTAAAATAAATAAACTAACAAAGGATTTCTAAGTTTGAATTTAACCGAGCCTACAAATAAATAAGCTAGCGACGGGTTTCAAATCTTAAACTACCCTATGAATTAATCCTAAGTTTGCCTATTCTAAGCATTTCAATAGTTACATAAGTGCGATAAATAATATTACAATACAAAGCGGGATAAAAGCTGAATTAAAGAGAAGAAATAAAATAAATAAACACCGAGGAATAATCTGCCTTTATTTACTTTAATCCCTGCAAGCTGTCAAGAACAAACGGTTAGAAACAGTTAAATACAAATAACTTCATATCCGTATTCAAAACAGTGAATGTTTTGATCACGGAGGGCTCAGACTTAAATTTTGAAAAGAACATTCCAATCACGTCGTGGCTGCAAACATATGACTAATGTGGTTTATTTTGATTGCCTCGCCTACTAAACGTGTTGGTCTCTCGGGTGAAATAGAAAAGATCACTATAATCACATCGTGGGTTGCGAATATATAATTCACCTCGCCTACTAAACATGTTGATCTCGGATGAAATAAAAGGTTTAAGTCTTCATCATTGCCCGAGAAGTTACATTTCCGTCTTTACAACTATGGAGGCCTCAAAATCGACGGATATTTTTCATTGGCCATGTAGTATCGTGTTCAAATCAAAGTAAAATTAAAATGAAACGAAGAAATGAACAGACAGACGGTAAAACGATAAGCGAGAAAATAATTTCCGAAAAAGAGGCGGTGTTTAGTTTAAAAAGAAAAAAATAGTAAAATATCCGTTGTCCGGATACTCAAAACAAAGATCTTTGAAAAAAGAGAAATGAAACGAAAGAAAAGCGCGGCCTCGAACTCAATTTCGTCGGCCTTAATGCAATATTAATAAAACAATAAAACAAGAAAAGCAACGAGCAAGTGAGCAATTTAAGTATCCGACCCAAGTTCTAAAATTCGGAAATATCCGGATCGGGTCGACCCGACCGGATCGTGACCCGACCCGAATCGTGATCCAAACCCGAATCAAATTTTAACACCAAATTCGGATAACCAACATACATGAATATGAAAATGCAAGAATTCGGAAATATCCAAATCGGTCGACCCGACCGGGTCGACCGACCGGGTCGTTGACCCGACCCGAATCGATGATCCAAACCCGAATCGATTTTAACACCAAATTCGGATAACCAATAACAAGAATATGAAATGCAAGAAAATTTGGAAAACCCAAATCGGGTCGACCCGACCCGGTCGTTGACCCGACCCGAATCAGTATCGAATCCGAAATCAAATGTTCACCAAATTCGGATAACCAACATACATGAATATGAAAATGCAAGAATTTCGAAAATGTTACCCAAACCAAGGTCGACCCGAGCCGGTCGTTGACCCGGTCCAAATCGGTATCCAAAATCCGAAATCTAATATTCACCAATTTCGGATAACCAACATACATAAATATGAAATGCAAGAATTCGAAAATGTTACCCAACCGGTCGACCCGACCCGGGTCGATGACCCCGTCCAAATCGGTATCCAAAATCCGAAATCAAATATTCACCAATTTCGTATAACCAACATACATAAATATGAAATGCAAGAATTTCGAAAATGTTACCCAACCGGGTCGACCCAGGCCGGTCGATTGACCCGGTCCAAATCGGGTATCCAAAATCCGAAATCAAATATTCACCAATTTCGATAACCAACATACATAAATATGAAATGCAAGAATTTCGAAAATATTACCCAAACCGGTCGGGTCGACCCGAGCCCGTCGAGACCCGACCGAACCGGTGTCAAAATCGGAGAATCAAAAGTGGAGAACAAACCTTTTCGGACTTGATTCTTGAATAACAAGGAAGACAAATACTTTTAAAATCAAGAACACCACAAATATTTTTATGTATATATGGAATAGTCTTCCGAAAAATCCCCGAATCTCTCCTTGGAAAATCCTCCCAAAAATCTGTCCAATCCCCCCAAAATGAAGAACAACATGGGGTATTTATAGGTGGATTCCCCCTTAAAAAACGAGTTTGAAATTCAAAATAAAGGAGCCAAAATCGCGGATTTGAGGGGCATGGGTCGTGGATTTTCGGGTGTCGGCGTAACAGAGGGGGGTTGGTGGTGTCGGGGTCGGTGATGTCGGGGGCGAGGTGACCGGCGAGTGGGGACGGGGCGTGGGGTGTGCGGCGCTGGTTCGGGGGGGTAGGGTTTAGGTTTTTCTGATTTTTGGTTTTTTTTTGTTTTGTTTTTTTTGGGTTTTGGGGTTTTAAAAGGGGAATGGGTTTTGGGCTTGCGGGTTTTGGGCTGGTTCGGGTTTGGGGCCGACGGGTTGGGCCGACGGGTTGGGCCGACGGGTTGGGGGATTTAATTTGGGAGTTTGGGCTTGGGCGATGGGGAATAAGAAAAGGGGAGTTGGGCTTCGGTTTTTGGGAAAAAGGGAAAGGGAATTGGGTTTGGGAGATTTGTATTGGGTTGGGAAAATGAAATGGGTTAGAAATTGTTTTGGGTTTAAAAATATAAAAGGGTTTTAACATTAAATATATATATATATTTTGTAAAAGATGTGAATTATTTAAAATAACATAACGAAGTGATAATAAAAAATATAATATTTGAGAAATGTTCAATGCTTGATAAAAAACGGAAATGCGATGCCATTTTGCGAAAAATAAAATAACATAGAATATTATGGATAAAACTATGATTATGATAAAGATGCAAATGATAGTAAAAAATGCGAATAATAATAATAATAAGATATATACACATACATGCCTATATTTTAAAATTGTTTTAAAAGTGTCAAAAATATTAGAAATTACGAATAAAATCATAAAAGATGGGACAAAATTGGGTGTCAACATTCTATGATTAAGGTTTTACAAAGATTTTGTAATTTGTTAATCATATCATCTTTCGAATCAACTTGATCCACACAATCAGTCTCACTAATAGAAATAAAACCACTAAAGCAATTAACATCAGAATAGTTAAAGAATATGTACCTCTCGGATGTCGCTGGGGACGTAGATGTCGTTGCTGATGTTCAGACAAATGTTGTGACATTTGAGACAATATTGTCGATGACATCGTCATTGTCCGATAGAGACTGTTCGAAACAGTATCCAGCATTGCTTGTGATTCGACTTCTTGATCTCTTTCCTCTTCTCCTTCGTCGTCACTAAGAGAAACCCATAGACTCTTTACCAAATTTCTAAGCGTATTTGCACATTCATTAGCATAATGACCCCAACCCGAGCCTGCATGACATTGCATGGACTCAAGCTGTTTGGGATCAAATTTGGTATGATCCGAGTTGGTTTTTCTCAGTTGATTTCTTTTTTGTACATTTGAAGGAAATCTAGTACACTTTTGATTGAAGGCTTGGTTTTGGTGCTCTTTGGTTTTAGATTTATCATTGTTGAACTTTCTCACCATCGAATTGAATTTTTGAGTGAGTAGGGCAATATTTGCACCGTCACCAACTTCTTCAAGATTCCCATCCTCTTCTTCGATTTGACTCTCCGAGGATTGAACTTGAAGTGCCACATTCTTGCTTTTATACAATTCATTTTGATTCTCAATGTTCATCTCATAAGTTTTGAGTATGCTCATCAAGGTATGAAGGTCCATTGTCGCAAGATTGTGAGCTTCTTCAATAACACAAATCATTAAATTAAACTTTTCAGGAAGAGAACCGAGAGTTTTTTCAAAAAGTTGAGTGTTGGTTAAAGGAGCACCAAGCACTTGACATTCATTTGAGATGTCAATCAACTTTTCAAAATAGAATTTAATGTCTTCCATCTTTAAACGTTCATATCTGCTCATGAGCATGCGTAGCTTCGTCCGACGAACACTTGAGCTACATTCACAATGAGTTTGTAAAGTATCTCACGCGTCCTTAGCCGTAGAGCAGTTTTGTATGAGTTTGAACATGTAAAGATCAACCCATCCAAAAATTGCATTTAAGGTCTTTTCGTTAAAGCTAGAACTATTGGTTTCTTTTGTAGTCCATTTGAATTCAGGTTTAGCAATAATGTCACATTCCTCATCTAGTGGCAACATTAAAACAACATATCCATTGGTTATAGATCTCCATGCACGAATATCAATTGATTTGATATGCGAACGTAGGCGAATCTTTCAATAGGCATAATTTGATCCATCTAAAATAGAAAGTCTACCAATAGTCGGATTTGCCGGATCCATAGCTTATGAAAATAGGACCAAGCACTGATTATGTTAAGTGTCGGCTCTGATACCACTTGAATGGAGCTACAGATCAAATAAAAACAAGATGAACAGAATTCAATCGACTACACATACAGTTTCCGAATGTCAGTGACAATGTCGTCCATCACCAGTGACAACACTTGATAAACCAGAAAACCTTTAAGAGTAAAAATGCAGCGGAAAAATAAAGAACACAAAGGTTTAAATTTTCATAAGTTATATATATTATATAACAATGACCAAATGTATTGTATATGTATTATATACAAATATACAAATTCCTTTCTTTACAGATTTACAAGATAAAAAGGAAAGGAATTAAAAGTTGAAGTTGCAGATGACTTTTGCCTGAAAAATATAACTAAGTAGAAATAGACAGTCTCTCATTACAATCGCTCCATACAAAACTAATCTAGAATCTAAACATCAATTGTAATGTTTGACTGAATGTTGTTAGCACAACAGGCAACACTATGATCCAGATTTCTGAGATGAAATTCCGAGAGCTCTCTTGGTATTTTTGCAATTTGATTATGAATATCGATACACTGTTGTGGTGTCTCTATTTATAGTAGAGAGTTCCCTTGAAAGTCTCATCGATCAGTTGTGGAAGTTGAGGAAAAGATGGGCAGCTTGTGGTAGATGATTAAGGAGTGAAAATCTCAACTTTGACTTGTTCCTTACTCGACTTCTTCCCCAATCTTTGACTCTTTCTCCCACGTTTTACACAGCTCCAATTCATCACGCATAAGTCATTTTTATCTCACAGTAAAATATTACTGCTTACCGTGAAGTAAGGCAAAACTGTTCTAAAAAATGATAGTCCGAATGTTGTGTAACATTTGTCCCAACATATTTACACATACAATACTCAAAGATATATGTTGTTACAAATGTCACAACACCAAATGCAACATTAACAAAATATATTGGACAAAATGAGCTAAAAAGCGGATCATAAATCAACCGGCCCAATTCTTATTAAGTTTTTAAGCTCCTTATTTGTTTTTAAAATATAATTTATTTAAGTATCTAATAAAAAAAAATTAATCAAAAGCCACCCCGTTTGTTGGGGGTTAGGCACCCCTACCTTATAAATTAGAATCCAATAGTAAAATACGTGCACAAGAAGTATATCCCTAATTGTGAGCACTTAAACAGATTTTTATCAAACACATTGGATTATATGTATATATGAGGCTATTTATGAGCAAGTGAATGGCAGAATTATTATAAGAAAGAAAGTTGATTGATAACTAGATTATGCATGTATAACAATAATCTTCGTGCCTGGAAAAATTAAAGACAGCATAACAAATTGTAATACTTAATTTCAGAATATAATTAATTTATGATAGGGCAATATCTAGAAATTTCTCCAAGTCTTGAGGCAGTATCATCTAATTCTTCTCTTAAACGGTTGGCTCAAGGTCTTGATAATCTGTTCTAGAGTTCGTTGATTTGTATTTAAATTCAAGCACGTGTAGCTTTATGTTGAATATGAATTTGAATTTAATTGAATTATTTGACAACAATGCCTTAATGGTCGCACAAACAGTAATTATGTCACGAACAAGTAGCTTTAATTTGATATTGAATGACTTATATTTAATTTTTACACTAGGTATGTTATTATTCTCTTGTATTTAATTTGACCTTCGTTCATGATCTTTGAATACTTGGGAAATGCTTGAGTGCTTGAACTCTTGCAGTTTGGAGAGAAATTTGTGGTGATCCACGAATTTTCTTGCAGTCTTTTTGTTATGACTTCAACTTCTGGTCTTCTCAAATGAGAGACGTGACCCTCTATAGAGGTGTGAGCTAATATTTTGGGTGGAATAGCCTCCGAGAAAGGCTCGTGGGTGATTGGGCTTGCACCCCATGGATGACCTCATTTAGTGGAAGTGAGCTACTTAATCCTACTTAATTAGCGCTGCTAAATTATATTTTTCCTATAAAAAAGATCCAATTCTTCTTCTTACTAACGCTACTTGTTCCTACTTAACAGTGCTTGATTCAATTTAACGCTACAAATTTTATATATCATTCATCTTCGTATATCAGTAGTTAGGAGTGATCAATGAATTTAAAATTAAACGAGTTGACTAACACTTCGTTGATACAACAAACTCTTCCTATTTCACGATCAAAACACCAGAGATGCATGCACATCACGTGGGTATAATAGTCCCCACAGCCGATGTTGGCATCCTTATACACATTTACATGACAAAAAATTAAAGTCACATATACCCTGTAGTTGATGCATCTACATGAACCTAACTATTTCCTAAGGCAAACTTCACTTTCTTTCTTTTTCTTTTCTAATTTGTGGTTGATGCTAGCTTCCATATGATCATATTTCAATGAAGGACTGAGCAGTACGAGCAACCTTGATAAAAACATCCTCTAAAGTTGTATCAGCCATACCCCAAGCATTAACTGTAAATCTACTCTTTGCCTCAACTAGTTGAAATACATCTGCAATTTTCACTTCATGCTTTGGCAACTCGAACTTCTGTGTCCCCGATAAATGGTATACTTTGTTGGTGTTTGGGCAGAGGCGTTTCACCATGTTCTCCACTTCCACCTCATTATCAGATGATGTAGTTACCGCGAACACATATGACCCTGCATATCTTGCCTTCAACTGTTGATAATACAGTTTGAGAATTATGAGAAAAACATAAAAAAAACTAGGTAAGTTGAACATTTTACATTGTCAATTATAATTCCAATTGTTGCAAGTCATAACAATCCCTGAGTTCACAACTGGCACCACCACACTACTTCTAATTGAACTATAGAGCATTTCTATATTTTGTAAAAGCTTGAAATTACCTCTGTAGAATTTCCTATGCACTGCAAGCTTCCATCAACGAAAATTCCTAAGCGATCACATAAATAATCGGCTTCTTCCATTGAATGGGCTGAAATTATTATCTTTATCAGTAATCATACCATTTCTTAAAAGAGGATTAGGCAAAAACTCAAAAATCAATACATGTGGGATTTTTGCTGAAATGTGAGTGATGTAGAATGCATGATATTCCACTATAATTACTTTCAAGATGAGATGCAAAATCAAGTAAACTAGAGATGGAAAGTAGATTTTTTACTAGTGAGAATTATCGATCTGCCTTTCCGTGCATTCTTCACAACAGTCCACAAGGTATTTCGTACTCGGCTCATCCAGGTAGACAACCTGGTAAATTTTGCATATATACAATTTCTCAATTAAGGAGGAAGAAAATGAAGATATCTCTAAATGTATGTCTCACTCCAGGAAATATGATAGGACAAACGTACCTTGGGATTTCCAATAAGTGAAATAGCAACACTTAACCGTCTCTTCATTCCACCACTGTATCTTCCAGCTTGCTTGTCAGCAATGCCTCCGTTAAACAAGTTGAGACTCTTAAGAGAGTCTTCAACTGCCTGTAGGTAGTAACAACTTTCGGATGTTAAGATCTATTGACGAGCCCTCTATCAATATAGAAGGGGACCGTAACTTACTTGATGTAAAACGTCTCATTCCTGTTAATGTATCCCAAAGCAAGCTGTATATTATTTCCAAAAGATAGAAGATTAATTAGTATTAGGAGATCGATAGAGTAGGAATGAGATGTCAACTTGACTTTGTTTCATACTCATGCTGAGGACATACACCCATGACGGTGTATACTTTGTCCATCTCTGTATTTATATTCAGACCGTCAACAAATGCAGCACCAGAACTTGGCTTTGTGAGCCCAATCATCTGTTAGCAAAATTTTGTTACAAAGTAAACGGAAAACAAACAAAAACTATTTAATGTTGGATAACATGTCAGGCAAAGATCACAGAAGTACTGACCATACTAATAAAAGATGTTTTTCCAAAACCGTTGGGGCCAAGCATACCCCTTCAGGCACAGCAACTGACAATTCTCTCACTGCATATTTATCGGGGTTTCCATCTTGCCCTGGATAAACCTTTTTCAGGTTGTCAACCACGATGGGATAACCTGCTGTCGACCCAGCTATCATCTGTTCAACTCTTTCCCTCTGTGAAACTAATGGGAGGAAATGTTGAATTGAAACAGTAAAGGTAAAAGCACTATATAAATGGAAAAAGTATCAAGTAAACTTACCTCTTTGGCAACATCTTCTTTCTCCATTTCAAGACAGTTCAGATTCCTTCTTTTCTAATAAGTTCATAGTGGATACCGTCTGCTTCTTCCAGGAGTTCCCCAAGAAAAATAGGGGACTTTTCCCTGATGAATTGATCTGGTCCAAGTAAAAAGCAGCAAGGAGAACCACTATCCACTCCAGTAACATAATAATTAAAGCCTGTTTCAACCCATTCTCAGGATCATTCAAATGTTTCCATGTCATGCCACCTTTTTCACCCGTAAAAGCAGCAATGCTAGAATATTCCCCAAATTCAGATAGTCCACGATAAAGAGAAAATCCAGGATATAGCTCCAACAATATAATCCACACTTCTACAATATCACACATCTAAAATCCAGGAAAAGAAATTTCGTATTAGAAGTGAGCCAAATGCTAAATAGCAACTTTGTAGGTGTTTCAAAAAAGGTGAAAAATCTAAGGTTGTATAAATCATATTGGAACTTTTTTTAAAGTCTCACCAACCAACTGTAAAACGTCCATAATGTTAATTCCATAATGCCAAACTTCCTAATAAACTGTAAATCCACACGAATAAAATGGCTCAAGAAAAATAAGTTATCTTCAGTATGGAGGATGTCTAGTATGATGCAGCTGGGAGAACTATGATAAAAAGTTACAGCTAGATCATGAAAGTGTTACGATTGTATCTAAGATGATATTAATCTTCCTTAGGAAGTCTTTCTCATTAATATCAATATATATAGTGTACAATATACAATCCTAATACAAGAGGAAAGAGGAATCCTAATCACAATAAAGAGGAATCCTAATCTAATAATGGGTAGGGATTGTAGTGTTATACTTGTACACGCTTACACACCCCCTCAGTCGGAGCGGGAGAGGCCTAACGCTAAGACTGGATCTGAAATCAAGGAACAACTGTCTTGGGAGGCCCTTCGTAAAAATATCCGCGTATTGATATGAGGAAGGCACGTGCAATACCTTAATATGCCTGAGAGCAACCTTCTCGCGAACAAAGTGGATGTCCATCTCAACATGCTTGGTTCGCTGATGCTGAACCGGATTGTGAGACAGGTATATGGCGGATATGTTATCATAGTAGACCAGAGACGCTTTACTTAAAGAACACTGAAGCTCTAAGAGAAGGTTTCGGAGCCAACAGATCTCAGCAACAACATTAGCAACTCCTATATACTCAACTTCTGCACTCGAACGAGATAATGTGGCTTGTCGTTTGGCAGACCAAGAGATGAGATTATCACCCAAAAACACACAGTAGTCGGATGTAGAGCGGCGGGTGTCTAGACAGCCTGCCCAATCTGCATCGGTGTAGGATAATAGCGAGTTCGGTGCGGAGGGGTATAAGTGTAGTCCATAATCCAGTGTGCCCTTAACATATCGAATGATACGTTTGAGAGCAGTAAAATGAGGTTCCCTGAGGCATGCATAAACAAGCATACCTGCTGGACAACATAGGGAATGTCAGGCCTGGTGAATGTGAGATACTGAAGTGCACCTGCAAGACTCCGATACATAGTAGGATCAGTCATAGCACAGATAGCACCTATGGTTCGACGGGAAACCTAAGAAGACACACAGAGTGGTGCGGGGAGCTAATTTGTGAGAGGCTGTGGAAGAGAGATTGGGGAAACATAGGCAACCAAATATCCGTAGGTGATCATAGGAGGAAACCTTACGGTGTAAGATTTCGGTTGGAGTCATGTTATGGAGGGTACTAGTGGGTAAAATATTAAGGACTTATTCTACCATTTTGACCGCATAAACCCAAAAGGATGGAGGGAAGGAGGCATGAAACAAAAAAGTGCAGACCATGTTATGTATTATACGGATGAAACGCTCGGCTTTTCCATTTTGAGGGGACGTGTGGGGATACGAAAATCGGAAGACCGTGCCATTATTGTTGCAGAATTTTTGAAATGCAGAGTTGTTAAATTCACGACCATTGTCACATTGGAAAGATTTAATGGCGAGTTCGAATTGTGTTTTGATAAATGTGCAAAATTCAAGAAATTTGGCAAAAACTTCGGACTTAAATTTTAATGGGTAGATTCAAAGAAAGTGAGAGTAGTCATCTAATAACACGAGATAATATTTATGACATAGGGAGCTGGTAACGGGGGAAGTCCAAAAATCAACATGAATGATATCAAATGGAGCAAATGCAATACTAACTGAGGAATTAAATGGAAGACGAACATGTTTACCTAATTGACAGGAAATGCAGGTCTGGGCAAGTTTCCCATTACATTGAATAAAA
The DNA here is from genome assembly GCA_034509755.1 of Anisodus tanguticus. NCBI lineage: Eukaryota > Viridiplantae > Streptophyta > Magnoliopsida > Solanales > Solanaceae > Anisodus > Anisodus tanguticus. The sequence goes on along the minus strand of CM067543.1, from coordinate 43,408,006 downwards.
TTATTACTTCTAAGAAAATAAAAAACAGGAGCTCTTGGGTGTCCGAGACTATTGGCCAAATTGACGGAGACAGAACAGCTAGGGTAGTGTGTGGGCGGGAACCGGCAGCAGACGAGGATGTGAATGGATAGAGGTCCCATGTGCTATTGCATCTCGTAAGAGGGGTCCCCGTACGTAGATCCTTCACAGTAAAACCAAAGGGATCAAAATCAACCGACACAAAATTATTAAGAGGAAATTTCCTAATGGATATTAATTTTTTGATGATGTAGGGGGCATGCAGGACGTTATTTAGAGAGAAGGGTGGGTGAGGTTTCGGAGTGTGAGTGTGACCATATACTTGAATTAGAATGTGATGACCATTGCCAACTGTAATAAATTGTGGAGACTTTAAACGAAACAATTGGGAAAGATTACCTGCGGACCGGGTGAGGTGATAGGAGGCTCCGGAGTCCATATACCAATTTTCGTCGGGCTACTGCAAACTCATACTGCTGAATGCCTGACCCAAGTCGGTGGGGATTTGATTTAAGGGCTGATGTGGGAACTGGGCCTGCACGACGTGGGCCTGATGTTGCTGGAACACTAGTGGGTGCGGAGCTGGAGCCTGGCCCAGTAACCCTTGTTACTGAAAAGGGTATTGGGCTGGATGAAAGCCGGAAATCGTGGCCCAATTCAAATTTGGGTAGCCAGAGACTGGGCCGACCCATGAAGCGTTATTGCTGATCTGCTGTGGCTGTTGTCCTCGGCCTTTTCCGCGGCCCTTGCCACCTCGCCCATTGTCGCGGCCCTTGCCACCCCTGCCACCGCGGTTTTGCCGCGGTTGGATATTTTCCGGCGGAGGTTGTTGGCCTGAGGTTGTGCGGGCGTTTCAACTTCTAAAGACTTCTGGTTATGCTCGTCCTACTTCGCACGTCGAGTCTCCTCCAATAACAATTACGAGCGTGCTTTGTTGAAGCTTGGTAGAGGGTAATCATGTTGTATCATCGTGGCTAGGGTGTCATATTCACCCTTAGGGAGGCCTGCAACTAATTGTAACACCATCTTTGTTTCGGACACGGGCGTACCAACATTGGATAGTTGGTCTGCCACCAGTTTCAACTGTTTGCAATATTCTAACATAGTAGAGAAGTTTTCAAGACGGGTGTTGTTGAACTGTTCTTCCAAGTACACCGCGGGAGTGTTCTTGTTGTCTTGAAAGATTTCTTCTAAACGTGTCCATAGATCACGGACAGAGGCACCCGTTTTCATGATTGTGTATAGTAAATCCTTGGATATAGTGCCATATATCCACTGTTTAACTACGGCATCGAGGCGACGCCATGTGGTGTCGTCCATATCGGGAGGATGAGGGAAAGAGTCGTATATATGATCAAGCACATGATATACACATGCATGGATACAAAATAGTTCCATCCATGACCAATATTGGCCATCTTCCTGATCAAGAATTATAGGGATAAAATTCTTGATGTTGGTAACGGCGAGAGCCGGATGGAAAGATGGTGAGGAGAGGGTAGTGGGTGGTTGGATGACGACTGTGCTAGAAGCGGAAGCATTGGAAGAGTGGGAGTAGCCAAATTTTCCATTAGAATGGTGGAAATTTAGGAAGAAAGAAAAGAAGAAAAACAATGTTGCCATCGGCCAAGAGGGGGGGCGGCGGCAAGGTAAGAATTTTTTCTAGATTAGGGTTTTGGCTCTTGATACCATGTAAGATGATATTAATCTTTCTTAGGAAGTTTTTCTCATTAATATCAATATATATAGTGTACAATATACAATCCTAATACAAGAGGAAAGAGGAAACCTAATCACAATACAAGAGGAATCCTAATCTAATAATGGGTAGGGATTGTAGTGTTATACGTGTACACGTTTACAGTATCCTTAAACTTCCTCAATTTACCTGATATTGTCAAATCTGTGATAAAGCCCGAGAAAAAGAAAGCTCCTAAGAGACCACTTGCAAACACCACCATATAGCCCAGACTGATACGAAAGTGGATGAATTAGTTTAATATCACATATTATTGACAAAAAATCAAGGGGGGGGGGGAGAGGGAAGGCGCGAGATTGGCGGGATCCGCCGATGTCCTGTTCCGATCCCATCGGAAAAGGGGACCGGTCTTATCGGGGCGGGGCGGGATCGGGTTTTTCGATTTTTTTTGCACTTAATTTTAAAAATAACATATATAAACACCTCAATAATTGAACAAGATAGTATAATAAAAATATCTCAAGGCTGTTTTTGTCCCTCTTATATTATTTAATAGAAATATGATTTTTTGTAATATAATTTCAAAATTTAAACTTTCTGGTGTTGAAAGTTGCAAATAACATAGTAAAATTACAATTAAAAAAATCACATATTTATAAACACTTTTTCTAGTTTCTTCACAATGTCTTGTGGTTCTTCGGTTGGAATTGGAATTTGTTGGTCAAATTGCTCGACGTCGCTTCCACCTCCGTCGGATAAGATTTTTTTGTAGTTTTCGTCTTCTTCTTCATTGATATCTGGTTGACCGCACCTTCTACACTCCGCTCATCTCGGAATAAAACTGCAATCTCCAAGCTATCTCCCGCTAATGAGTGTCTGTGCTCTCCAATTTAAAATCTTCCGGCAGAAAAAGCGCTTTCAGACGCTGTTGATGACGCTTGAATGTTCAACACATCTCGGTAGTGTCGGAAATGTCTTCTCATTCTCCCTCTAGTATTTCAGCAAATATTAACATCCTTCTTCATTAAGAACTGCTTGGTACGTTACAACCCCCTGCAAAATAAAAACACCAAACTCTCTAACTTGATTAGTAGTGGTACTACTAAACATTCTATGTCTAAGGCTTTCAATACTAGCAGCAGAAAAAACATGTCTTTTTTGAGGTTGTATTGAAGAAGAAGATGATGATGATGATGATGGTATGGAAGTCGGTTGGTTGCTAGCACTTTCTTGTTGGTAATGTGTATATATTTTATTGCATTCATCGTATATGCTAGACAAAACTTCAGGTGGTTGTTCATTTGAATTGTTTGGAGTTGGAGGTGGAAGTATTGTTATACAATCATAAATAGTTTCAATAAGTGTTTTACAACCGTCTATTTTAATAGTCGGAATTAATACAGCACCAATAATATAAATAGTGAGAATAGGAAAAAAATATATTTTAAATTTGATAAACATTTTTTAATATGTGTCTTATAAGATGATTTTTCCATATATTCACTAAGTAACAAAAATATTAGATCTATATAAAATAACATAGTTAAAATAGTAGGATAATATATACCAGAAAATTATTTAGTTGCTTGAAAAAAATTCTCTAAAAATACAAAAGTTCAAAAAAAAAATCTCAATCGTTATCTACAACCATATCAGTTGGATTTCGATTATGGGCATTAAAAATAAAGTTATAGGTCTTTTATAATCATAAGCAACAAGTAGTTGTTTATATAAAGAATTCCACATAGTCGCTACTTCTTCGGAAATTTTTCTATAAGCTAATCACAATCGTAACAAGTTTTTTTATATTCTTTTTTTCTTTGTATTCTATTACTTCTAAAAATAAAGTTTATAGCAAATTGTATTTTATTAAGAATGTCTTCAAAAAGTGATAGACCATCTTTTACAACTAAGTTATAAATATGACATGCACATTTTATATGAAAATGATTAGGAAGATGAAATTAAAAGATCTTTTAAAAGTCTAATAGCATAATTATTAGAAGAAGCATTATATAATGTAATAGTCATAATTTTATCATTTATTCCATAATAATCACAAATTTCATTAATATTTTGTGCAATAAAACTTCCAGTGTGCCTATCATCAATATATCTATATGCTAAAATACATTTTTGCGTAGACCATTTATAATATATCTAATGACATGTAACAATTAAATAATCATGGTCATTAGTACTTCGGCTTATATCAGACATGATAGACTATAAGTCCCTACGCGCTCAACATCTACTCGTGCTCCGTTTCCAACGCGCAGGTCTACCTCTCTTGGTCCAACCTTCCTGCTATCAGTTAGCCCCTGCACATTTGTACAAATGTGTGAGCCACAAGCGGTATCCAATACCCAGGAATGAGAGTTATTTATAGACATATTTATTTCAATGACATACATACCTTGTCCACCAAAGGCAGGAGCACCTAGTGTTTTTCCTCCTCCTGGTGCCGAGCAATCCTTCTTCCAATGCCCCTTCTTGTGGCAGTTGAGGCATTCATCCTTAGCCGGATTACCTTCTTCTTCACACCTCCCTTAGGCTTCATAGCTGAGGGCGCAGCGACTGCTTTGCCCTTCTTCTTCTGACATTCCTTGCCTTTCGGCTTGGGTCGGCTAGAAGAGCTCACCATAAGCATAGCTTTGCCTTTGGAAACGGAAGACTCAAAGGTCTTGAGCATGTTGTGCAGCTCCGGCAGAGTCGCCTTCGTTCCATTCATATTGAAATTCACTATGAAGTTCTCAAAAGAACGAGGGAGAGAGTTCAGGATGAGGGTGGTAGCGACATTCTTTTCAAGCTTCGTTCCAATTGAAGCAACCCTCTCTATCAGCTCAATCATCTTCAACACATGCTGCGAGACCTGGCCCCCTTCATTGAGCTTACACTTAAAAAGTTCTATTAGCAACTCATATTCCATAGTCTGGGATTGTGAGTCATAGAGACTCTTCAAGTGTTCGAGCATCTCATTGGGCCCCATGTTCTCATGTTGTCTCTGAAGTTCCATAGACATGGAAGACAACATCACGCATTGCGCTGAAGTGGCATCATCTAGGTGTTTCTGGTAAGCATCCTTATCAAATGAGGCATATTCAGCAGAGTCTATCGCATGGACTGTTGGGAACACCGTGTCCAACACGTATTTTATTTTCTCTTATCTCAATACTATTCACAAATTCCTTAGCCATTCAAGGTAGTTTGGTCCAGTAAGTTTGTTCATCTCAATCAACATTTTCAATGATAAGCTCGACATCTTTTATAATCTGAAGAATTAGATAGACCAGAAATCAAACTCAAAATCTATTTCCTATTATACACATTCATTTAGGCTAATCAACAATGCCTTTTGTTTAATTAGCTCCCACTATTTTAACATACTTCTACGACCCTATGGTAGAATACATACCTATTTTAATTGAGGTCATAATGGGCCAAGATCCAAGCCTATGCTATGTCCACATTTGCTTTGGCTGATAACTTCAATAACACATCTTGGTAGGTTCTAAACCAATTGCAAAACTTATTTGCAACTCTTGGTTGATCAAATATTACATTTAATCTTGCGTCCTTAGATTAGTCCGACACTTTGGCGCAAAGATTTGTCTAAGCGAGTCAACCCCATTACACGGCTGCGTTTATGTATCTAAGCAAATTTGGCCTTTGTGAGCAAACACTTTGGTGTAAATACCCATAAAAGTTTATCGTTTACCTTTACATTAAAACACATCTATGAAAGAGTCGGGTCCTCGTAGACTTAGAGCAAATGCTTTGGCATAAATACTCGTATCGCCGAAAAGGATTTTGCACTCTAACAATTATAATGGACGGCGCGTTTTTAATTTAGACTTGTATTTAAAATTTTGGGAAACATTTTAATTCAAGGTTTTAACCAAGATCAACTATTTTACGCCATATCCAATATGACATCTTAACATCATGCAAAACTAATTACACATATAGTTGGGAACCGTCAACCCAATATGCATGATATAAGATGGTTTAATCAAATACTGGGCGTCGCCTGCCCAAACAGTTATAGCGGACGCTATTCTAGAAATGTAAATGACAAACATTTTGACATTTAGCACATAAATAGTATACTTATCAATTATATTGTATAATAATAATCTTGGGTTAAACATTCTGAACTCTGAAATTTTTTTATTTCTGGACATGTGGGGCCGCGGCGCTAATCATTAGGGTCGCGGCGCCACTAAGGCAAAAGCCTTTCGGCATTTGCAAAATGCATTAGCGTCGCGGCGCTCCACCATGGAGCCACGGCGCTGCAGAGGTAGAAACATTTATTCTTCTGCAAATGCATTAGCGTCGCGACGCTCCACCATGGAGCCGCGACGCCTCCCTGAAACCCTAGCAAGCGCCGCGGCACCCTACCATAGGGTCGAGACACCGATGTCCTGACAAACGTTTCTGTGTTGATTTCAAAATCGTTCAACCCCTAAATCCAATTTAGGGATCAATTCACATGTCCTTTATCATCACCCACCATTATCAATAACGCACATATCGACCATCATCCGTTCTTACTCGTTCTTAGCCGTGCACCGTGCAATGAGCCGGAAAACGCACTTTTGGCTTAGTTCGAGTTAGAGCGGAATGACTTCCTCGAGTTAGCGTAGGAGATAATTTAGGGTGATATCAAAAGGTCAACATTCGTTCAAGACATGTAGGATTTTAAGAAACCTCATTTTAATCTAATTTTATGTTTAATCCATATTATTACTTTATTAATTGTTATATAACCATTGAACCAGCCTAGACTCTGATACCACTATAGGATTTTTGTTGGGTTCAAAACATATAAGTAAGGCACAGCGGAAGTTTGAAATTTTATTTCTTACTTACCCCAACAACATTTCTGGTATGGTTATACAACATTCAAACCTGTAACATAAAGCATAAACTTACAGTTTAGAATAGATGGAGTCTTTATCTACTATAAGGTGGACATACAGTTGCCCTTCCGATTACAAGCTCCAAGCTTCAATGTATTTCTCCTTCGGAAAGCTAGGAAATTCGGCAAAGGTTCGAGAGAGTTTTAATTCTAAGTCTCTAAGGCTTAGAATGATAATCTGAAAATTAATGTGTGAATAATGAAAAGAATGCCTCTATTTATAGTTGAAAATAGGTCAAAACCTGATTAGGGTTTGACCTTGGGCCTGACCCAAATTTTGAGGCAGAGGCGTCGCGGCCCTAGGGTATGTGCGCCGCGACGCTCGACGTGCTCCTGCACTGTCTCGATTTATTTTCTGCGCATTCTTAATTAAATCCAAAATCCAATTTTGACTTAATTAAAATAATCATTATTCATTTAAATATCTCGATTTTAAATCGAACATTTAATTACTCTTTCAATACATCCTTAGATCGAAAGGACAATCGACATAGTGTAACCCTACAGGCCTTCTTCATATCGACATTAATCAAATTAAGGTCTACGCGGAACTCCTAGACGACACCGGAAGATGAACTCAATATGTGAAGTACGTTTACGCGAATCCAGTAAACTTAACCTTTATGTGGTAAGATAAAATCCTTTCATTCACGACACACCCGATCAAGCTTAGGATTTGTCAAGTGTCTATCCAAATGGCTTAATCATTATATCACATCTATATTAGTTGACAACTACACCATATTCTAAATACGTCTATTGCGTTGGCCAACGACTTAGTCAACCTAACATCACTGAGAATCCGAGTGTTCTTTCGAATATACATTCGAGGAATGAATCCTAATCTTGGCTCAACTACCACCTTTAATCTACATCGTAGTGTACCTAATACAAGTTGTATCTCAACCTATAAGGCATTTGAGCTTAGGACGGGATCAAAGTACATTACTTTGTAGACAAGGCGCGTATTGACCTCAAGTCTAAGGACTTCCATCTCCCACACGCTGATCATACTTTAGACAAATATAACAAACAGTATATCAGCAGGGTATACCAATACTTCCAAAGTATCCATGTGTCCATCACGAGTAGTCATTACTCGTAGCAGGTGAGACATACTACATCCTCCAAGGATGTGATGCAGACCACATGTCGACTTATCACATATCATCGATATCCCATTCTCGATGATCATTAGTCGAAGCTATTTTAAGAGCTACGTTATAATATTAATATCTCACACTATTAATAACAGCATAACCTCCAGGGATGCATATTATAGAATATTACAAACAATCAATTAACAATTCAATAATTGCAAATGCCAAAATATTAATCTCCATTAATAATAATACGAATGTGTATAAAGTACATTTGTCCTAATACAGATTGTCTCTAGGACATAAATATACTTTCACCAAATCCCACTTCAATTAGCAGCAGAGCGCGATATCGCAAGGAGTCTGATTGGAGCTACATACTTCTTGCTGTGATCCATTTACTGGATAAAACAATTTGTTCTTTTCTTAAGCACACCATTGTTCTGTGTTTTAACTTTTATATACATTTTCAGATCCAAATTTCCCCTCAGCTTTAAGGAATATCCACATCCTCCTGGTGCTACAATCAATGAAATGACTTTTAACAACAATAGTCTTTTTCTTGGCTGTTGCTATATTTGGTTTTGTCTTCCAAATCAGTGCTTTAGTCACTGAAAAAGAACTCAGGCTTCGGCAGGTATAGCCTTTGCCATTTTGATAACCAAAATGTGAACTTGATAGGTTCAACCTTTAAGATTGGCCTCTTGAAATTATTTTATTTTATTTTTTATAAGGTAAATAATTTTATTAATGCTTCCAAAAGGTAGAGAAACAGAAACCTAGACCAATATATGTCCAGAATATTGGGTTGAGTTGAACACAACTTTGTCCACCTCTGGCTTGCTTCATTGGTTCATTTTCTAAATGCCATATTTTCCTTGCAGGCAATGACTATGATGGGTCTTTTTAATACTGCCTATTGGTTGTCATGGATCACTTGGGAAGGACTCCTCTCATTTTTCTCTTCTATGCTCACTGTGATCTTTGGAATGATGTTTCAACTTGAATTTTTCTTGCACGATAACGTAATAATTGTGTTCCTTCTGTTTTTCCTCTTCCAACTTACTATGGTACGCCTCAATCATCCCTTTTAACCTTTTACCATATACCGACAACTATGGCTTTCATCATCTTTATTGTTGGTTTCATTACTATGGTAAGTCCGTCCTTAACTTGAAATGTTTATTACTCATCTGTGGAATAAAATATTCGTCATTTTCCATTTTTAGGTTATTTCGTCCATTATTAGATATCCCTACAGCAAAAAGTATTCCGATGGCCAGAGGGCTTATTGGTCATTGTTCCCACCAAATCTTCTTACTATAGGTCTTCAGTTACCTCCTCAAGCAACTGAAGGTCCTAAAGCTCCTGGTATTACCTGGAGTAATAGGGCAAAGTGTTTACCTAATCAACAAGACTGTGTAGTTACCATGGTACGTAAGAGCCCCTATCGACACTCAATTGCAGATTCCAATCACATATTTTATTTCTTCTACCAACTAATATATATATATATATATATATATACTGCACGTGAAAACGTTTTTTTTTCTGGTTCGTTCTGGCTATATACTTCGACAACATAATTCCAAATATCTCTGGTGTGAGAAAATCAAAATTCTACTTCCTATATCCTGGGTACTGGACTGGAAATGGTGGAAGTAGTGTGAAAGGTAAACTCAATATATCCCACTTTACTACACTAGTCTAGTCTTGTGTAAGCTGTGAAAATCTAATTATTCTCTTCCTTTTTTATGTTAGAGGGAGGAAACTGTAGCTTCTGTTCAGGTTCATTGCCGCGCTTGGAACCTATTACACCAGATGACGAAGATGTTCTTAAAGAAGAGACAACTGTTAAACAGCAAGCTACGGAAGGTGATAATTGCCACGCTTGGAACCTATTACACCAGATGACGAAGATGTTCTTAAAGAAGAGACAACTGTTAAACAGCAAGCTACGGAAGGTGATAATCCCAATGTTGCAGTTCAAATACACGGTCTTGTTAAGACATATCCTGGAAAATCAACAGGCCGCTGCCGCTGTAAAAAACGGACTCCTCCTTTCCATAGTGTCAAGGTACTTTATTTATGGTCCATAATAGTAGCTATGTTGATGGTGCACTTCAGCACTTGCAATCCATCAGTAGACAAAATTAGGAGAAAAACTTAGGGTATTTCTGATCCATTGAGCATGAATCATAAACACAAATCATAAATATCTAAAGGAACATAAATCAGCACTTGGTGGAAATGAGAAGTCCAAATTGTAAATAGGGACGGATCTAAGAGGATTAGTTACGGGTTCACGTGAACCCAGTAGTTTATATCCTGGCCCTGCACATATATTAAGAAATCTACTAAATATATATAAGTATTTGACTGTATACCCAGTTATTGTTTGTAGTATTTACTTGAAGTTGTTACAGAAACTCATAAACTTCAAATTCTGGGTCCGCCTCTGAATTTGCAAACAAGTATTAAAGCATGACCTTCTTTACTCTTTGTTTAAGCATCTAAACTTTCAACCAATCGCCCTCTCTTTTTAACGACCAGTATGGGCATGACAAGTATTAGGGCTTATGGTTGTAGGGCTTATGGTTGAACGTCAAAAAGGATTCGCTACTTTGTATGCTTGGGCCCAATGGATCTGGGAAAACTACTACTATAAGTTGTTTGACTGGGATTAACCCTGTTACTGAAGGAGATGTGTTAAACAGAATGAGTTGGGCCTCTCGGCCAGAAATATTTGTAGTATATATGGTATATATATTTGTAGTATATTGTAATAAAAAGGATACCTTAATTAGTGTTATACACCTACCATAATTGTATAGTTAGAATTATGGTAGAATAAGGATTTAGAAGTAGAATAGGAAAAGGATTTGTAGTATTATGGAAAGATGTAACTTGTATATATACCTATTCAATCAATGAAAATAATCAAGGGGATTATTTCTTTCATGGTATCAAGAGACTAGGTCTAAACCAAAAGTTTTCTTCTCTCAAACTTTTGCCTCTTTGGCCGAGAACCCCCCCCCCTCCCTCGGGTTTTTCTCTCCAAATATCTCGTCTTCCGCTCTCAAAAAAAAAAAACCTCTCTTAAATTTATCCTCCTTCTTTGTTCTTTCAAATATGTCTAAGAACAATTTTCACCCCGCCCTCACGGTTTCCAATATCAAGCTCGGTGTCCCTATTGTCCTTGAGATGGAAAACGTTCAATATGCAACGTGGGCGGAGTTGTTTAAAATTCACGCTATCTCTTATCAAGTTCTTCATCACATAATTCCTCCCGCTAGACCCCTTCCTGCGGAGGATCCTGAGGTGTGGATTACACTTGATGCTACCGTTCTTCGGTGGATATACGCCACTATTTCAGTGGACCTTCTACGTACGATTATGGAGCCCGATACCACGGCTATGGCTGCATGGAATAGATTGCGTGACATATTCCAAGACAACCAACATTCCCGTATCGTCACACTCGAGCAGGAATTCTCTCTCGTTCGAATGGACGTATTTCCAAACGTTTCTGCATATTGCAAGAAACTAAAGGAATTGGCGGATCAACTCCGTAATGTTGGCGCACCGGTGACAAATAATCGTCTAGTTCTACAGTTGGTTGCCGGTCTTTCGGAGGCCTATAATGGTGTCGGCACTCTCCTTCGCCAAAGCAACCCTCTTCCCGACTTCCATCAAGCCCGCTCCATGCTTACGTTGGAAGAAGCCGGTTTGGCTAAAAAGGCGGCGACCGGAGCAAGTCCAGTTGTCATGATGGCATCCTCTCCTAATCCTTCAAGTTTTGTTAATAATTCGGGCCAAAACCATAATCATGGTGGCGGCAAGAATAATCGCAAAAATAATAACAAAAACCGCGGGGGCAAACGCGGTGGTAATGGTGGAGGTTCCGGTAGTCAAGCAAAACGTCGGTGGGTCCCATCCAATGAACAAGTGGCCCACCACCCCCATGGGCCCAAGCAGTGGGGCCCATGGCGATGGCAGCGATGGCGGTGGACCGTGGGCCGCACCCATACCATACAGGCGAAAGCAGAAATTCCCGGCGGCTGGGGCCACGCCCAGTGCCCAATGCCCAAGCAGCGGTGGCGCCCATCGGCCGGTGGCCCGGCGGCGGCGTGGTAGTAGTTACGGGCCGGGACAAAGCACGGCCAGGAGTTCTTGGGCCCCGACCTCCGCAAGCCCATCATGCAACAGCCCTACTCGACCGATATCGAGGCCGCGATGCACACATTGGGATTGACTCAACCGGATCAAAATTGGTACATGGACACCGGGGCCACTACTCACATGACTTCCGACTCGGTACTCTCTCATCTTATTCCAATTTGAGCACCCCTGGGGATAATTATTGGTAATGGCGTTCTATTCCAATTCTAGGGTATGGTCGTAAAACGTTGTCTCCCCCCAATCCGCCACTCCTCTTGAAAAATACTTTACATGCTCCTAAATTGATTAAAAATTTAGTGTCCGTCCGAAAGTTCACAAATGACAATTTCGTTTTCGTTGAATTTGATCCTTTCGGTTTCTCTCGTGAAGGATTTCAAGACGGGGAGTTGTCTCATGAGGTGTGATAGTAGGGGGATCTATATCCTATCATGCCCGGTTTTCGTCCATCTAGTCCACCTTGCCATCACTTTTGCGCCCATCTCTCCTTCCATGTGGCATGCTCGTCTGGGTCATCCGGGATCTTCTATTTTATCAGTTTTAGATAAAAATAGCTTTATTTCTTGTAAGGGTACGAGTCGTACTCCAATTTGTCGGTCTTGTTCATTAGGAAAAATTGTTAAGTTGCCATTTGTAGACTCCAATTCTCATACTTCTATGCCATTTGACATTATTCATAGCGACTTATGGACATCTCCTGTTCTTAGTTCAATGGGTCATCGATATTATGTTCTCTTTTTAGATGATTATTCTAGATTTTTGTGGACGTTTCCAATTGCGAATAAATCACAAGTGTTTTCCGTCTTCATAAAATTTAGAGCGTTCATTCGTACTCAATTCGAAAGAGAAATAAAAAATATTCAATGTGATAATGGGAAAGAGTATGACAATAGGGAGTTTCGAGAATTTTGTGCTACTCATGGGATAAATTTTCGGTTTTCATGTCCTCATACATCTTCACAAAATGGGAAATTTGAACGCAAAATTCGTTCCATAAATAACATTGTCCGAACTCTCCTAATCCATGCCTCCATACCTCCGTATTTTTGGCATCATGCTCGACAAATGGCCACTTACCTTCTTAACATAATTCCGTCTAAAGGTCGACATATTCTTCCCCCTCAAAATCCTATTTAATAAGAACCCTTCTTATTCTCACCTTCGGATTTTTGGGTGCTTGTGCTATCCGTTATTTCCATCCACCACAATTAACAAACTTCGTGCTCGGTCTACCCCGTGTGTGTTTTTGGGTTATCCGTCGAATCATCGTGGTTATAAGTGTTTTGATTTATCCTCCAAGAAAATCATAATCAATCGCCATGTCATTTTTGATGAAACTCAATTCCCATTTACGAAAATTCATACTCCCGAACCTAAGTCGTATAATTTTTTGGATGACCAAATATCCCCGTATATTATTCGGAATTTTTCGACATCTCCCGTACCCAAATCCTCCAAAGCCGGGCCCACCGCCCGCTGGTCCCACAAGCATCGTCGCCCCTGCTTGTTCCACCACCGGAACAGTTCCGCCTATTGGGCCGGTCCAGCCCCATTCGGAACCGGTCCGTAAACCGAGCCCAAGATCTACCGATTTGGGCCAAGCAGCCCACCGCCCGCCGGCCACTCCGTCCCGAGCCCCGTAAAATTCCCGTAATTCCATTAATTCTTCCTCGAGTCATAGACCGGTCACTCGTAGTCGGCGGGGCATTTTTACACCTAAAAGACATTTTAATTTACATTCTAATGTCTCTAAATCCCCCTTGCCCCGCAATCCGTGTCCGCATTAAATGACCCTAATTGGAAAATTGCTATGATCGATGAATATAATGCTCTTATTGATAATAAGACGTGGGAGTTGGTGCCCCGTCCATATGGTACTAATATTATCGTGTCTATGTGGATTTTTGCTCATAAGGAGAATTCAGATGGGTCCTTTGCTCGACATAAGGCGCGACCGGTTGGTGATGGTAAGACTCACGAGGTTGGAATTGATTGTGGTGAGACGTTTAGTCCGGTGGTCAAACCGGCTACCATTCGCACCGTGCTTAGCTTGGCTCTTTCAAATACTTGGCCAATCCATCGGTTGGATGTCAAGAATGCCTTTCTACATGGTGACCTCAAGGAAACAGTCTATATGCATCAGCCCGTTGGGTTTCGGGGATCCCAACCGCCCTCATCATGTCTCGTTTGTTGAAGAAGTCATTATATGGGCTTAAGCAATCCCCACGTGCCTGGTATACACGATTTGCGATTTTGTTTCGACTATTGGGTTCACACACAAGCAGTCGACAATTCTTTGTTCATCTACCGCCGTGGTTCGTCATTGGCCTATATTCTCGTTATATGTGGATGATATCATCTTGATCGCCTCCTCCGATGCTTTGCGTCGCCTATCATGGCCATGCTCGTTCGAATTTGCTATGAAGGACTTGGGGCCGTTGAGTTATTTTTTGGGGATTGCCGTCCGCCGTCATTCGTGTGGCTTGTTTCTCGTCTCAACGGAAGTATGTCGCCGAGATCATCGAGAGGCCGGGATGTCATCCTGTAAGTCCACTTCCACTCCGGTTGATGCAAACCCAAAGCTGAGTGCCGCAGCAGGTGCACCATACGAGGACCCGACTCGCTATCGCAGTCTTGCAGGGGCCCTCCAGTATCTTACCTTTACCAGACCGGATATTACATATGCGGTTCAGCAGGTGTGTTTATTCATGCATGATCCCAGGGTTGAGCACATGAATGCAATCAAACGCATCATTCGGTATATTCAGGGGACACTGGACTATGGGTTGCACTTGTATCCTTCGTCTACATCCACACTTGTCTCTTACACGGATGCGATCGATTGGGGTGGTTGTCCCGACACCGCACGGTCGACTTCGGCTACCGTATGTTCCTTGGCAACAACTTGGTCTCATGGTCGGCAAAACGTCAAGCAACTCGTCACGCTCCAAAGTGCAGAGGCGAGAATATCGAGGGTAGCGAATGTGGTCTCCGAGTCATGTTGGCTACGTAATTTGCTTTTGGAGCTTCATTGTCCCATTCGAAGGCAACCTTGGTATATTGCGATAACATTAGTGCCATCTACCTTTCGTGTAACCCGAGTTCAACACCGCGCACCAAGCATATCGAAATGGACATTCACTTTGTCCGTGAAAAGGTTGCAAAGGGTCAAGTTCGCGTATGCCATGTCCCGTCTCGTTATCAAATTGCGTACATCTTTACAAAGGGTCTACCGGCGGTTCTCTTTGAAGATTTTAGGGACAGTCTCGGCGTTCGAAAACCGCCCGCTATGATCGCGGGGGTGTGTTAAACAGAATGAGTGGGCCTCTCGGCCGAAATATTTGTAGTATATATGGTATATATATTTGTAGTATATTGTAATAAAAAGGATACCTTAATTAGTGTTATACACCTACCATAATTGTATAGTTAGAATTATGGTAGAATAAGGATTTAGAAGTAGAATAGGAAAAGGATTTGTAGTATTATGGAAAGATGTAACTTGTATATATACCTATTCAATCAATGAAAATAATCAAGGGGATTATTTCTTTCAAGATGGTAATATCTTTGGTCACAAATTTTCTCACATTTTTACATTCATTAAAGTTGCGCATGTGTAACATGAAGCATTTTTCAACAGCATATGTATATGATCAGTCCATTCGAAGCTCTATGGGCATGACAAACATTAGAAGGATGATGGGAGTTTGCCCCCGGGTAATACTTTTTTCTTTCTTTGTGGTTTTTCTCTTTTCAAGTCTTCAATGGAACCAGCTGATAGCATACTGCTTTTTATATTGTAGAAATTGATTCACCTTTTCATTTTATAGTATGATATTATTTGGGATACATTATCTTGTCAAGAGCACCTTCAGCTTTTTGCAAACATTAAAGGTCTACCCCCTGCTGAAATAGACAAGGTATTTCACATAAGCCTTTACTATATCGATCCTTCTATACCTTTATTAAAATTCTATGAATTAGCTGTTTTAAATCTTACCAAATGAATTCTTCAATCAAAAAACAGGTGGTTGAGCAACTATTATCCAAGTCAAAAATCACAAAGGTGGCATCCAAGATGAGATTTTGTAGTTACAGTGGAGGAATGAAACGACGACTTAGTGTTGCTGCAGCCCTTATTGGAGATCCAAAGTTGGCTATTTTGGATGAACCGGTAGGTACTGGTAGTAAAATTCTTCCATTTGATGTTTTATCAACTTTTATGCTAAAAATAGTTCTGTTTCCAACATTTTTATTCCGTGATACCTTCATAGACTACTGGTATGGATCCGATAACTCGAAGGCATGTTTGAGAAATAATTGAGGGTGCGAAAAAAGGGTGAGCCATTATCTTGACAAGCCATTCAATGGAAGAAGCTGATGTCTTAAGCGACCGCATCGCTATCATGGCTAAGGGAAGGCTTCGTTGCATCGGAACTTCAATAAGGTTGAAATCAAAATTTGGAACTGGTTTCATTGCTAGTGTGGGCTTTTCTAGTGAAACATCTCAACCTGAAGCTGTGAAACACTTCTTTAAAAGTGTATGTCAAAAGATGTTGGTTACAAAGGTGCAGGAAACGGAAATTACAAGTAACTGCTAAGTATTGCAAGAACTGAAATTACAGTTGAACAATAAACTGAATTACAATGAACAATAAACAATAAATTGGAACAGTTTTTGGTATGCTGAGTCGAGTGTTTGCACTCTGTCTTTAAGACAATATTGCCCCGTATGTATCCTTTCTACATCCTGGACAATTTTCTCCCAAGATAAAACAGCAAGTGAACAAATGAGCAAAGGAAACTCAAGTGTTACCGTGAAGAATTTTGAGTAATGAAATGATGCTGGAAGGTAGTAGGAAGAACCGATTCTTTGTTTCTGTTTTTCGTCTGTTTTTCTGTGTTAAGTGTAGCTCAACAATGGTGACAAATGGGTTCTTTACATAGTTGAAGGAGAGGCTGATGAACTGCCTCCATAAGTGTCATTACCGGCCAAGTAATGGCAATTATGGAGGTAGTAATTCCTCCAAAATAAATGGTGAAGATGTGCAACGGATTGGCCATTTAGGAAGTGTAATTCAGCCAAAATAAATGGTTGAATTGAGTGCTGGTGGACGTTTCTGATCTCTGCCCAATTCTGACTTTCTTGAAACTTCAGGGACCAAACTGTACATATGGCAAAGTTCTCTGGTCCAAAAATATAATATCAACCCGTGAACCCGGACGGGCGGCGGCGCGCGTGTGGACTTTCCTCGAACCGAAGCACATCTAGGTCTTCCCTCCTTTAAACATATGGGATACCCCTTGGGGTCCCAAACCCCAAGCCAACTTTGAGACTTATAAACAAAACAATTCTTTCTTCCTCCACCGATGAGGGAGAATTGATCTCAATACCACATTTTTCCATGCTTCAAACACCTCACTTCGTGGACCAATATCTCTTTCATTTCTCAACGAAATTTGACGATCCTTGGCCCTACGGTTATCTACTTACTTAGTAGATCATGCACGTGTGAAGAACCGGATTCTCCAACATGTGTAACACTAGTGTTTAAGCCGTTAAAGTTGGTCGGACGCAACTCCCGCCAAAGGCAAATTTCCAACAAAAGATACTTTACTTTTATTTTCTTTTCAGTTTTCTCTTTTTAAAGTGACTGTTAATTCTGACAAATCTGTTGACAGCGCTTGGACGTGGTGCCTAAAGAAGAAAACAAGTCCGTCCTAACCTATGTTATTCCTCACGAAAAGGAGAGTCTATTGACGGTAATATCTAGAATAAGTCAAGGATTTAATTTATAGTCGTTTGGTTCGAAGACTAGTTATATCAAGATTATTTATGTTGGGATTAGTTATTATGGTTAGTAATGTTGGATTAGTTAGTCTAGCATTTTTTTTTTTTTGGTCTGTTGTATTAAAAATAACCTACATTTCATACTATCATATAGTACTGAATAGAGTGTATAGGACTGCTAATTCTGACATATAGTACTGGTATTGTTAATGTTGTGGTATACTATGTATAAGAATAGTACTGAATGCGGTGTGTAAGTAACAATGGTAGTATTTGTACCGACTTAAATTTTCAACCAAACATTATACTAAAATTTTATACCAGCATTCTTCTACCTAATACACCCACCAAATTCATAACTTAAGTGTAATGCATTATAGTTTATGCTTTTCTATGTGGACTTGATAAGCACACAAGATTAGGATTTTTAGCTTGTCACATTCCATTTGATGATTGGCTTTTCACACCTATCAGGAATTCTTTACTGAACTTCAAGCTAGAGAAAGTGAATCGGTATAAACGACATCCAGCTAGGTCTTACAACCATTGAAGAAGTTTTCATGAACATAGCTAAACAGGCAGAACTGGAAACTGCAATAGCTGAAGGAAAATTTACAACTCTTACGTTGAGCTCAGGGACCTCTCTTGAAGTAAGCCAATTATCAGAATCTTTGTTTATACTCCACAGTGGGAAATTTTTTAATGTAAATTCATCGTGAATAATTAACATTTCTTTTTAATATTTAGGTACCTGCGGGATCAAGATTTGTGGGAATTCCAGGAACAAAATCTCCACAGAATCCTGGAGGAATTATGGTGGAAGTATATTGGGAGCCAGATGAATCTGGTGGTCTTTGCATTTCTGACCACTCAGATGAAATGCCAATACCACCTCATATTCAACAAAGTGATCCTCCAAACACCAAATCAGCTAAAAACGAGGAATTATAATTGACCCTGCAGAACTCAAAAAGGAGTCATAACAAAATATTACTAGGAAATATAGGGACTGAGGTACGTAAACTGAGATAAAGTAAGAGATCAACAAGGGTCTACAGTGTATAGTCTTATACTATCAGTCTGAGTTTACCATAAGCAACTGGCGCTTCAAAAGGTGAAACTCTAGGTTTTAGTTAATTTTGACGAAATATATTCGAAAGGAGTGTTTAGTCTTTTGATCGGGTTCAAAGGTTTTGCATATCGATATCATTTATGTGTATAGCACCATAGGTAATTAACATGTAAATGTTGCGATTTGCTTGTATCACAAGTATTTCCCCTTTATAGAATCATTTTTGTCCAAGGGATCAGTTTACTGCAATATCATAGTTATATTCAATTTTAAATAGTAAGTTGCACTCCCATATATAGATTATCTCTGTCTGGAATATAGCAGTTTGTAAATTCGTTACGAGATTGAATCACTTTCTGTAGCTTATTGATGATAATCACTGAAGTGTGAGTATTCTTGGTAAAATATAATTTGATCGCTTTATTTTGGATCATGTACTTATCTTTTTCGCTAAGTCCACCTATGTAAACTCATCTATATATGAAAGAAATAATCCCCTTGATTATTTTCATTGATTGAATAGATATATATACAAGTTACAAACCTTCTCCTACCATAATTCTACCTATACAATATGGTAAGTGTATATCCTAATTATGGTAAGTGTATAACCTAATCTAGGTAACAAATATACTACAATATACACACAATATACTTTCCTTAATACTAAAGATTTTGGCACCAATCTTGACGTCTTTGGGTCTGTTTAACACACCCCGTTAGTCATAGCGGGCGGTCTTCGAACGCCGAGACTGTCCCTAAAATCTTCAAAGAGAACCGCCGGTAGACCCTTTGTAAAAATGTCCGCAATTTGATAACGAGACGGGACATGGCATACGCGAACTTGACCCTTTGCAACCTTTTCACGGACAAAGTGAATGTCCATTTCGATATGCTTGGTGCTGGTGTTGAACTGGGTTACCTGAAAGGTAGATGGCACTAATGTTATCGCAATATACCAAGGTTGCCTTCTGAATGGGACAATGAAGCTCCAAAAGCAAATTACGTAGCCAACATGATTCTGAGACCACATTCGCTACCCCTCGATATTCTCGCTCTCCGCACTCGAGCGTGATAGAGTTACCTGGCGCTTTGCCGACCATGAGACCAAGTTGTTGCCGAGGAACATACAATAGCCAGAAGTCGACCGTCTGGTGTCGGGACAACCACCCCAATCAGCATCCGTGTAAGAGACAAGTGTGGATGTAGAGGAAGGATACAAGTGCAACCCATAGTCTAGTGTCCCCTGAATATACCGAATGATGCGTTTGATTGCATTCATGTGCTCAACTCTGGGATCATGCATGAATAAACACACCTGCTGAACCGCATATGTAATATCCGGTCGGTAAAGGTAAGATACTCTGGAGGGCCCCGGCAAGGCTGCGATAGCGGGTCGGGTCCTCGTATGGTGCACCTGCTGCGGCGCTTAGCTTTGGGTTTGCATCAACTGGCGTGGAAGTGGACTTACAAGATGACATCCCAGCCCTCTCGATGATCTCAGCCGCATACTTCCGTTGAGACAGAAACAAACCACCTGAATGACGTTTGACGGCAATCCCCAAAAAATAACTCAACGGCCCTAAGTCCTTCATAGCAAATTCAGAACTGAGCATGGCCATGATAGACTGACGCAAAGCATCGGAGGAGGCAGTCAAAATGATATCATCCACATATAACAGAATATAGGCCAATGACGAACCACGGCGGTAGATGAACAAAGAATTGTCTGACCGGTGTGTGTGAACCCAATAGTCGAAACAAAATCAGCAAATCGTGTATACCAGGCACGTGGAGACTTGCTTAAGCCCATATAATGATTTCTTCAACAAACAGACATGATGAGGGCGGTTGGGATCCCTGAAACCCAACGGCGATGCATATAGATCGTTTCCTTGAGGTCACCATGTAGAAAAGCATTCTTGACATCCAACTGATGGATTGGCCAAGTCTTTGAAAGAGCCAAGCTAAGCACAGTGCGAATGGTAGCCGGTTTGACCACCGGACTAAACGTCTCACCACAATCAATTCCAACCTGCTGAGTCTTACCATCACCAACAAGTCGCGCCTTATGTCGAGCAAAGGACCCATCGGAATTCTCCTTGTGAGCAAAAATCCACATAGACCTGATAACATTAATACCATATGGACGGGGCACCAACTCCCACGTCTTATTATCAATAAGAGCATTATATTCATCAGTCATAGCAATTTTCCAATTAGGGTCATTTAATGCGGACACAGGATTGCGGGGCAAGGGGGATTTAGAGACATCCGAATGTAAATTAAAATGTCTTTTAGGTGTAAAAATACCCCGCTGACTACGAGTGACCGGTCTATGAGTTGAGGAAGAATTGAGGGAATTTTGGGAATTTTCTCGGGCTCGGGATGGATGGCGGCGGGCGGTGGGCTCTTGGCCCAAATCGGTACAAAGGTGGGTTCGTTTCGGGACCGGTTCCAGAATTGGGCTGGACTCGGCCCAATAACCGGAACTGTTCCAGTGGCTGGAGCAGTAGGGAGTGACGTGACTGTGGGGCCAGCGGGCAGTGGGCCCGCTGGGGAATTCTGGGTACGGGAGTTGTCCGAAAAATTCCGAATAATATACGGGGATATTTGGTCATCCAAAAAATTATACGACTTAGGTTCGGGAGTATGAACTTTCGTAAATGGGAATTGAGTTTCATCAAAAATGACATGGCGATTGATTATGATTTTCTTGGAGGATAAATCAAAACACTTATAACCACGATGATTCGACGGATAACCCAAAAACACACACGGGGTAGACCGAGCACGAAGTTTGTTAATTGTGGTGGATGGGAATAACGGATAACACAAGCACCCAAAAATCCGAAGGTGAGAATAAGAAGGGTTCTTATTATATAGGATTTTGAGGGGGAAGAATATGTCGACCTTTAGACGGAATTAGGTTAAGAAGGTAAGTGGCCATTTGTAGAGCATGATGCCAAAAATACGGAGGTATGGAGGCATGGATTAGGAGAGTTCGGACAATGTTATTTATGGAACGAATTTTGCGTTCGGCTTTCCCATTTTGTGAAGATGTATGAGGACATGAAAACCGAAAATTTATCCCATGAGTAGCACAAAATTCTCGAAACTCCCTATTGTCATACTCCTTCCCATTATCACATTGAATATTTTTTATTTCTCTTTCGAATTGAGTACGAATGAACGCTCTAAATTTTATGAAGACGGAAAACACTTGTGATTTATTCGCAATTGGAAACGTCCACAAAAATCTAGAATAATCATCTAAGAAGAGAACATAATATCGATGACCCATTGAACTAAGAACAGGAGATGTCCATAAGTCGCTATGAATAATGTCAAATGGCATAGAAGTATGAGAATTGGAGTCTACAAATGGCAACTTAACAATTTTTCCTAATGAACAAGATCGACAAATTGGAGTACGACTCGTACCCTTACAAGAAATAGAGCTATTTTTATCTAAAACCGATAAAATAGAAGATCCCGGATGACCCAAACGAGCATGCCACATGGAAGGAGAGATGGTACGCAAAAGTCGATGGCAAGGCCGGACTCGAAGGACCGAGACCGGGCATGATAGGATATAGATCCCCCCTACTATCACACCTCATGAGATGACTCCCCGTCTTGAAATCCTTCACAGAGAAACCGAAAGGATCAAATTCAACAGAAACAGAATTGTCATTTGTGAACTTTCGGACAGACACTAAATTTTTAATCAATTTAGGAGCATGTAAAGTATTTTTCAAGAGAAGTGGTGGATTGGGAGGAGACAACGTTTTCTGACCATACCCTAGAATTGGAATTGAACTGCCATTACCAACAATTATTCCCCGAGGGGTGCTCAAATTGTAATAAGATGAGAGAGTACCTGATTCGGAAGTCATGTGAGTAGTGGCCCCGGTGTCCATGTACCAATTTGGGTCCGGTTGAGTTAATCCCAACGTGTGCATTGCGGCCTCGATATCGCCCGAGTAGGGCTCGCCGCATGATGGACTTGCGGAGGTCGGGGCCCAAGAACTCTCGGCCGTGCTTGGACCGGCCCGAATCGCTACCATCCGTCTTGTTGGGCCACCGGCCGATGGGCCGCCTTCGCCGGGCATTGGGCCGGATTGTTGGCCGTGCCCACCGGCCGCCGGGAATTTCCGTCGCCCTCGCTTTGGTATGGGCCGCTGCTGGCCCACGGTCCATCGCATCGCTCCATGCCATGGGCCCCACCGCTGCTGGGCCCATGGGGGTGGTGGGCCACCTGTTCATTGGATGGGACCCACCGACGTTTTGCGACTACCGAAACCTCCACCATTACCACCGCGTTTGCCCCCGCGGTTTTTGTTATTATTCTTGCGATTATTCTTGCCGCCACCATTATTATGGTTTTGGCCCGAATTATTAACAAAAACCGACGACGGATTAGGCGAGGACGTCATCATGACTACTGGACTTGCTCCGGTAGCCGCCTTTTTTGCCAAACCGGCTTCTTCCAACGTAAGCATGGAGCGGGCTTGATGGAAGTCGGGAAGAGGGTTGCTTTGGCGAAGGAGAGTGCCAACACCATTATAGGCCTCGAAAGACCGGCAACCAACTGTAGAACTAGACGATTATTTGTTACTGGTGCGCCAACGTTACGGAGTTGATCCGCCAATTCCTTTAGTTTCTTGCAATATGCAGAAACGTTCGGAAATACGTCCATTCGAACGAGAGAGAATTCTCGCTCGAGTGTGACGATACGGGAATGTTGGTTGTCTTGGAATATGTCACGCAATCTATTCCATGCAGCCATAGCCGTGGTATCGGGCTCCATAATCGTCGTAGAAGGTCCACCGAAATAGTGGCGTATATCCACCGAAGAACGGTAGCATCAAGTGTAATCCATACCTCGGGATCCTCCGCAGAAGGGGTCTAGCGGGAGGAATTATGTGATGAAGAACTTGATAAGAGATAGCGTGAATTTTAAACAACTCGCCCACAATGCATATTGAACGTTTTCCATCTCAAGGACAATAGGGACACTAAGCTTGATATTGGAAACCGTGAGGGCGGGGGTGAAAATTGTTCTTAGACATTTTTGAAAGAACAAAGAAGGAGGATAATTTTAAGAGAGGTTTTTGAGAGCGGAAGACGAGATATTTGGAGAAAAACCCGAGGGAGGGGGGGGGGTTCTCGGCCAAAGAGGAGGCAAAAGTTTGAGAGAAGAAAACTTTTGTTTAGACCTAGTCTCTTGATACCATGAAAGAAATAATCCCCTTGATTATTTTCATTGATTGAATAGATATATATACAAGTTACAAACCTTCTCCTACCATAATTCTACCTATACAATATGGTAAGTGTATATCCTAATTATGGTAAGTGTATAACCTAATCTAGGTAACAAATATACTACAATATACACACAATATACTTTCCTTAATACTAAAGATTTTGGCACCAATCTTGACGTGCTGGGCTGTTTAACAATATATGTGAGCTTGTAACTTATTCTAAGTCGGAAAAAAGAATTATGGTAGGTTAAAAGTGTTAGGATCGAAGTTACCAGGTCACATACAGAAGCTAACAAAGCAAACTTTGGACAATGATAAATAAGACAACAAAGAGAAGACATAATAATGTAACATGGTCAGGTCAATTGACTTTGGTTCACATATATCTTACAAGCAAAAGAATGAAGGATTCAACAAGCAGATGAAATCTACCTACTGTATAACAACATATATTAATATTCTTAGTAAGAGGTAATCACTGTGCCTCAGTTGCCACCTTGATGAAGACGTCCTCCAGCGTTGTGTCAGCCAAACCCCACGACTGAACTGGAAATCTCTCTTTCGCTTGTCTAACCGTTAGGAACACATCTGAAATTTTCACCTCATCTTTTGGAAGCTCAAATTTCTGAGTTCCATACAACTGGTATGTTTTCTTCGCGTTTGGAGATAGACTTTTCACCAAGTCCTCCGCTTCACTCCCATTTTCTGGTGATGTAGTCATGGTGAACATGTAGGATCCCCCATACCTAGCTTTTAACTGTCGTTCACAGTTAACATATTTTAAATACTATATGATCAGAAGTATGTTCCAGCATACACACTATAGCTTTACCAGTAAATAAAACTCCCCATATACAGAGTTTCTGCTAATTATACAGTTTAGTATTTGCAAGAAACTCTGTATGTGGAGAGTTTTATTTACTGGTAAAGCTATAGTGTGTTTTTGCAAGATCAGAGTACCACGATTTCAGAATGAGGTATGAATAGTCATAAATGGTCCGTTAGGTGACATCCGATAAAATATAAACAAATTGACAAAAAATAAAATCAATGTTGTCCTACTTTCCAGATACTATATTATATGCATAACAAGAAAAAAAATGAAAATCATACATGAGCAACCTATGGCGCAATACATATGTATAAACAAACGTATCTATATAGTGACACATTACAGCTTTGAATTTCATAAACTCACAGAAAGTACACTTATCTCATTTGTAATTTAATTCATTTCAGTATTATTTCCAAAATTCCATGTTTTACACAAGTTCATTAATCTTTAACTTGTATCAGAGCCTTTCGTTTTCCTTAACATAGAATTATGGAGTCCCATAGAAGTTTCCAGTATTCTGATACGCCTAAAAAATTATTACAGTAAGCATAAGTATGAGTCAATGATTCTACTAGAAGATATTCATACAGATCAATGAAGTGGGCATCACACGAGGACGAGAATCAACACAATTTGATCACACAAGATAAGAATCTTTATGAGATTGATTAGCAATCATATACTCCCAATAAAACAAAATTTAAAAATCCAAACTCCCACTGCCACTCTCCCAAACCTAAGCACGTTAACTTCTTTAATAGATGTTTATCCTAGCTGATTCAGTAGGAAATCAAATATAGAATATTAACTTCCTCCAGCAATTCACAGCCTCAATGTGATAGTCAAGTTCCAAAATATTTAGTTGTAAACAAGTTGGTAAGGTCTTAAAACTCACCTCATCTGTGGTTCCCAAGCACTGGAAGTTTCCGTCCACAAAGATACCTATCCTATCGCAAAGATATTCTGCCTCATCCATAGAGTGTGCTGAGAGGAAGAGCAAGAACGAATCACTAATGCTATCCCAAATGCGCGAAGAAGAGAACAGAGAGCCAAAGTTTGAGATCGCATGGTAATTTCAGGCAAAACTTCAAGATAACTACAAAATAACAACCCAAAACAGAAATGATTGTATATAACAACTAAGAGTAAAGCTAAGTACTGGTGAGGATGATTGCTCTATCTTGCTTTGCATGCTTCACGACATCCCACAACATTTTTCGTGAAGCTGGATCAAGTCCAGTGCTGGGCTCGTCCATATACACAACCTTAAAAAAATTGACTTCTGTTAGTAAAAGCAAATTGGAACCCAAAACTTCAGGGCACTTTAAGGGCATAAAATAAAAGAACAAATATATACATACTTTAGGGTCCCCAATCAATGAAATGGCTACGCTGAGTCTTCTCCTCATACCTCCACTATATTTTTTTGCTAATCTGTCAGCAACTCCTCCTTGGCAAAGATTAAAACTTTTAAGAGATTTCTCCACTGCCTGTTGCAATTAGGATCAAAGAGGAACAAAAATGCATTAAACAATCCTCCGTCGATATAGGGCTTTCTCGGATTAAAAAAATTGAAGATTCTGCCAATGATCAGATGTACAAATTCTTGTGCAGCAGCATTGACCAATTAAGAATGTTTTCTTCAATATGAATCTCTCTGTCTATACACACACATGCATATGCAACAGCAAGAGACTAGGTTAATCTTTATTCAAAATATGATATCACTAAGCAAATAAATATATAAGAAAACCATCCTAACCGTCCTTTAATTTTGGCTTCATTTAAGCAGATGTTAAAATGAAGTTGATGGTTATATTACGTACTTGGCTTAAAGCAGCACCCTTGAGATTTTTCAGTCTTCCATAAAAGAGCAAGTGTTCCCTTCCTGTTAGGGTATCCCAGAGCAAGCTAATAAGGATTGGAGAAATAGAGAAAATGGAATAAGTCAACACTTTGAAATGCAAAAGAAGACAAAAATGATGCGGCAAGTGGTCATGGGCATGATGAAAGCAAGTAAACTTACTCATGTTGTGGACACACACCCATGCTACCATATATTTCGTTCATTTGAGTCCGCAAATTTAAACCCTCAACATACGCACTCCCAGAGCTTGGCTCCAAGAGCCCAGTCATCTGTCATTTAGTACCATAGTTTAATAAGCTCCAAGACTTTGAAAATGCTAGGAAAAAACTGCAATGTACATAATTCAACCAGATCTTTATTTACTTCAAGATAACATGGCATATGTGGGTAACTAAAATTCATTCCCAGTTACTTTAGACCACTTTTACTAACCATGCTAATTAAAGTAGTTTTTCCTGCACCATTTGGACCAAGCATGCCAAAGCATTCCCCGCGCGGTAAGGCCAGAGATAATCCTTTAACTGCAAATTTATCAGGGTTCCCGTCCTTTCCTGGATACATCTTTTTGAGGTTGTAGCAAATGGCAGAATAATTCGAATGTGGCTTTTCTAGCAACTCTTCAACCTTCTCTCTCTGGAAAAGAAAGCCAGAAGACTACAATGAGATGACTTTACTATAGGCTTACTGGAGGACGATTCAGGTGAATGCAACTAGAACATGGAAAGCATCCAAATAATCATAATAGACACTAGCAATATACTTAATGATAGTTTTGAAGAAAAAATGACATTGGGTCTAACTAAACCCCAAAAGGTAGCTCATTAAGTGAGGATTATCCAAGACCGTGTAAGGACACAACAACATATTCCCTCATCAATATGGGACACTTTAACTCCCACACATGCCCAGGCCTAGATCTGAAGTGTGGACATCCTAATGTGGTGTCCAACATTTGATAAACCAAGCATAAGGATGGGTCCGGTAATAATACCATGAAAGAAAATGGACCTTAGGTTTAACTAAAAACCCCCAAAGCTAGTTCATGAGGTGCGAAATAGGTTAAAAACATTTTTAAAAAATATCCCTCAATCAATGTGGGCCATTTAACACCCTCAGCATGTCCTAGGGACATTTGGAACATGAACAATATAATGTGGGGTCCCAATATTGGATAAACCAACTTTTTTTTGGATAAACCAAGAATTAAGATGAGTATGCCTCTGGTACCATGTTAAAAAATGAACATTGGGCCTTACTCAATTCTAGTATTTAGTAGATGAGATGAGGATTGCCTAAGATTATATAAGGTGACAAAAACTCATTACATCAACTAACATCTTACTCTACCACCCCTATCAGGATTGGACAACTAGAGCGTGAAAAACATAATATGGAGGCTCAATATTGGATAAACCAAGAGTAGGGATATATTTGGCTCTGATACCATGGAAAGAAAATAGACTTTGGGCCTAAATCAACCTTAAAAAAGCTAGCTCATTAGGTGAGAATTGCACAAGACTACATAAGAGGCAACAACTTATTCCCTCAACCTATGTGGGACACTTAACGCTCTCATGCATACTCATGACTGGACATCTAAAACATGGAAAGTATAACGTTGGGGCCCAACAAGTTCGAAGTATTGTGCTTGCATTTATGGTCCATGAGCTCATGAACCACATCAACAACTTCACCTCATGAAAATCTCAAGTAAAGGAGGCAAGATCAATTACCTCTTCAGAAACATCATTGTTTTCAATTTGAACACTAGATTCTGCACTTTGTTTAGAAGGTTTATCCAATGATGTTAAATGCTTCCTTTGAGAATTTGGCAAGAAGAACAAAAGACTCCGACGGTTTCCACTTCCAGATGATATAACTTGATCCAAGTAATAGGAAACAATCAGAAATACCACCCACTCAATTGACATGATAATCAGAACTTCTCTCATGCCATTATTGCTGTTACTAAGATACTCCCAGAACATCCCATAAGTCCCTACCCTAAATCCCCCTCGGGCATATTGGGACAGCTCATATAACCCTCGATACAGAGAAAAGCCAGGGTATAATTCCATTAAAATTAACCAACCACCTATTCCAAAAAAAAGAACCCATGTTATATTCATTGAACACGTGAGATACAAGTAGATTATAAATTTATGAAATTAGAATGAAGTAATTGGGATAACCTACTTACGAGGAAATGATGCATCATCAACTAAGGGCTGGAAAAGGAGAAAAGCCAGGATGCCCGTCCCAAAGACGATTGTATAGGCAACAACTGCAATAGCCAATGTCATTGTTATTATTCATGAAAATCAGTTCTCTTTTGAGGTGATTACTCATGTATTGCACATGACTTCTACAGAATTCCGCACTGGCACCAACCTGAGGCAGTCTTCAGATTTGAGAATACTGCAGCTAATAGAAAGGCCATAGATATTTGCAAATTTGTGAAGACAAAGTAAAAGATGCACTGGACACCATATGAATTCAGCTTGAAAATTGTTAACCCTGTAAAACAAGAAAAAATACTGAACCAGCTCGTATAAATGTGAAAGAAGCAGCTGAACTGTACACTGCATTACCTGTCAATACACCAAATCCAAAGTAACAGCACATGTAGATTAAAGAAATGACAAGAAAATACGCGTAAGTAATCATCCAATAAGGAACATCCCCAAGGCCATGCATCTTCATCATGATCCTTAACTTCCGTTGCTTCTCATAAACCAGAGATGATAATATAACCTACAGTAAAATCACTTTCCTCTTATATCAAGATGAAAAATAGATTCTAGCAGCTCTATAGTCACTTAAGATAACTGTACATAGAAACAAAGTAACTAATATCCTTCTCTGAAATGCCACAAATGAAAGAATATTGCATATGAGTAGACAAAATCAATCTTCTACAAAAACTGAAGCTCATATACTAAATATATGGACCACTAAAATGACTTCAACTGGAAATAAAGTAAGTGATCAAGACACTAGAAACTTCTAATCCAAAAACCTTCCACCAGAAAAGCATCTTTGACGCAAACCATGCAACTTTTCACAAACCAAACAAATATTTACCGGAAATACTTGTAGAATGACCCATGTAAAGAAGACAATATTGAGAAAGGTAGATATGTCGCCTGGCCTTTGAAGCCACCGGGAATTGGCATCTCAGCTACAAAATCTAGAACCATCTTTGTAGAGGAACCACGTAACAATTGGAGATAGGCATTTGTTACCTACAGAGAAAAGCATAAAAGTCTCATATTTCGTATATGCTGTGAACAGCATTCAAAAATATAGTAGACTTAAGGAAATAGCTTGTTCTATGTTAGATTGTTAAACAATAAAAGGTGCAACACATTGCACCAAGAAGAGGGCCTGCAAATTCTGGTACCAAGCATTAGAACTTAGATCAAAATTAGTATTTGCCTGCACATATTCACTTAGAAATTAAGCTGTGTGTTTCATCTTTAATTTGTTCGCTACAGAGTCGATCTAACAAATATTGCATATAAATTTCAAGCTTTGGGTACCATATTTTTTTCTCCCGTATCTACATAATTTTCATGATTCCTAATGCTTTGTTGATTCAAATTCACAATACTACTTCCATTGAATATATGCTCTCTCACTATAGTGAGTACAAGGCTATTTTTTCCCCAAAGGTTGTTGTAAAGAGAAACATAATTTGGATTCTGAAGAAGAATATTTAGGTTCATTTGTAAAAGCAGCAAGCTACATGTGCTAAGTACAATCCAACAATGAAATGTGTTATGAATATAGCCATATTCCTTTGTAATATACATAGAAAACTTAATCTTAGGGATTGATAAAAGATACTCAATCTTAGGGATTGATAGCAGATTTGTAGGATTTTCCTTTTAATTCTTTCCATACTTAGAGTACTATGTACATGTATATAATCAGGCTACTTCATGGAATAACATATCAATTTACTCTCACATATCTTTGTCTTTTACATGGTATCAGAGTCAGGTCCATTCCCATTTGGGCTACGAGAGCCGTTTAGGCTCCCGATCCACGCTCGAGTTGGGCCCTGGACGTGAAAGGGGTGTTAGAGTGGGTTAGAGTCCCACATTGGTTGGGGAATGGACGGGTGGTTTGCGTATATGGACTTGGGAAATCCTCCCTCATGAGCTAGCTTTTGGGGTTCATTATGATGTTTGGGGATCATGTCTTGTTATTTTTAAAACTGGGCATAAGTATTTTGTCACTTTTGTGGATGATTTCTCTCGGATGACGTGGATTTATTTTATGAAGAGCTGCTCCGAAGTGTTTACTCACTTTTGTGCCTTCTGTACTGAAGTCAAAACTCAATTCAATACTTCGGTACGTATTCTAAGAAGTGACAACGCTAAAGAATATATGTCATAATTGTTTCAGTCATACATGAGACAACACAGTATTCTCCATCAGTCTTCATGTGTAGATACACCCTCTCAAAATGGAGTTGCTGAGAGGAAGAATAGGCATATACTTAAGATAGCTCGGGCACTTCTATTCCAAATGAAGGTTCTTAAACAGTTTTGAGCAGATGCAGTCTCTACAGCTTGTTTTCTAATCAATCGTATGTCATCTACTGTGTTTGCTGGTAATGTGCCTTACAATGTTTTTTTTCCAAACAAGTCATTATTTCCAATGGAACCTAAGGTGTTTGGAAGCACATGTTATGTTCGTGATGTTCGACCATTTGTTACCAAGTTAGATCCCAAGGCATTGAAATGTGTTTTTTGGGCTATTCTCGCCTTCAGAAAGGGTATCTTTGTTATTCTACTGAACTTGGTAAGTATCTTGTGTTAATTGATGTGGTATTTTCAGAGACTACATTATTCATCTATGCACCTCCCATTTCTACAAGTCAGGGGAGGAAGATGAGTGGTTAGTCTATCAAGTCACCCATGTTTTGACAGAACAATCAGATATTTTTCCTCTATCTTCCGGTTCTTCTAGTGATCACCACCCGACTATTATACCTTCAGTACCTGCTCCATCTACGCTAGCAAGGCCACTAATTGTTCAAGTTTACTCAAGGATGCGAGAGGTCGATGATACATGTCATGCACCAGTTCTGTCATCTTCTGATCCTCCTCAGCCTGATCCTTCTGAAAATCTTGACCTCCCTATTGTACTTCGCAAAGGTACACATACGTGCAAATCCACATATTTCATTACTAATTTTGTTTCCTATGATCGGTTATCCTCTACGTTTAGATCTTTGATTGCTTCTCTAGACTCTATCTCTGTACCCAAAACGGTGAAAGAGGTTTTGAATCATCCTGGATGGTCTAATGTAATGCTTGATGAAATACATGCCTTAGAGGAAAATCAATATAGGATTTGGTTGATTTACCCAAAGGAAATAAATCAGTGGGATGCAAGTGAGTCTTCACAGTTAAAGTTAATCCAGATGATTTTGTGGCAAGACTTAAGGCCAGACTTGTGGCTAAAGGGTATGCTCAAACATATGGGGTGGATTATTCTGACACCTTCTCTCCAGTTGCCAAACTCACTTTTGTCCGCTTATTTATTTTTCTAGCTGCCTCTGAACAATGGCCTTTGCATCAGTTGGATATCAAAAATGCATTTCTTCATGTTGATCTACATGAAGAAGTGTACATGGAGAAACCACCTGGTTTTGTTACTCAGGGGAGCATGGAAAAGTCTGTCATTTGAAGAAGTTCTTGTATGGCTTGAAGCAGAGTCCCCGAGCTTGGTTTGGCAAATTTAGTGAGGTAGTTCAGAGATAGTATATTCTTGACCTACTTGCAGACATTGGAAAGTTGGCAGCCAAACCCTGCAGTACTGGAATGGTTCCCTGCGCATCTTATGAAAGATGACGGTGATCTTTTTTATGATCCAGAGAGATATAGAAGTTTGGTTGGGAAGTTAAACAACCTTACTTTGACTCGTCCAGATATTGCTTTTGCAGTAAGTGTTGTTAGTCAGTTCATGTCCGCACCCACGGTCAAACATTGGAAGCTTTGAAACAAATTTTATGTTACTTGAAAGGAGCTCCTGGACTTGGCATATTGTATAGCAGTCACGGTCATACTCGTGGGGAGGGTTTTGCAAATGATGACTATGCTGGATCCGAAATTGATAGCAGATCTACTATAGGCTATTGTGTCTTTGTTGGAGGGAACCTCGTATCATGGAGAAGTAAGAAGCAAAGTGTTGTATCTCGATCTAGTGCAGAATCCGAGTATAGAGCTGTGTCACCGTCTACGTGTGAGATTATGTGGATACATCATCTTTTAACTGAAATTGGGTTGAAGCATCATACACCAGCAAAACTTTGGTGTGACAATCAAGTTGCTCTTCATATTTGCTTCGAATCCGGTGTATCATGAAAGAACTAAGCACATTGAGGCTGACTGTTATTTTATTCGTGAGAAAATTCAAGAAAACTTGATTTCCACTGGCTACGTGAATACAGGAGAACAACTGACTAATTTGTTCACAAAAGTGTTGAATGGAACTCGAGTTGATTATCTTTGCAACAAGCTGGGCATGACCAATATATATGCTCCAGCTTGAGGGAGAGTGTTATGAATATAGCCATATTCCTTTGTAATATACATAGATTACTTAATCTTAGGGATTGATAAAAGATACTCAATCTTAGGGATTGATAGCAGATTTGTAGGATTTTCCTTTAAATTCTTTCCATACTTAGAGTACTATGTACATGTATATAATCAGGTTACTTCATGGAATAACATATCAATTTATTCTCCCATATCTTTGTCTTTTACAAAATGAAAAGAAATTATGAACATCTAGCTATGTAGAGCCTTTCTTTTAATTGGTAAAGCTTATACTCTCTGCATAAAAAAGGGTATAAGGATATACCATGTTCTCAGCACGCGGTATTCTCAATAATCGAGGTTCATCACTTAGATGATTGTCCTCATAGGTAGAATTAAATTGAACGTTGACATTGAAATTTTCTCCACTTGTATCCAAGAAATCATAAGCTGTGGGAGACGGAGAAAAGTATCAATAGGAAGCATATCCCTACAGAGATGTTAAGATATGAAACTATTTAATTCCAGACATCTAAGAGAATAACCTGCCAAAACTTCGTTTAGTTTCCCCTCTGTATTTCCTTCTCTGTATCCTTTGAATAGCTCATCATTAATCTCAGCAGAGCTGTTGTGCCACAAATTTAAACCTTCCACGCATATGACGTCTAAATCTGGCATAGAAGTGAAATTTAGTTCATCTTACATACTTTTGGTGTTTAAAAACTCCCACAAGGAGAAAAGGATACACTAGACACAAGCAAATGGACCTGACGGACAGGGAATGAGCAAATAAAACTCAACCAAAAGTTTTGCGGAGTAAGCATGAGGAAGGATTGGACTTCACTTTTAAATTGTTTTTAAATGCACAAATTTGATGGCATTGCAAAATATGAAAAATGAACCAGAGAAATTAGTAGACATCGGAAAGATCCAGCTATGCTCTAAGGACATTAGCACCAATAGATAGTATTAAAGGAAATTACCAGTTTCTGATGTAAAGTTTCTGAAGTGGGAAGGTATTGCTGCAGAACATTGAGGTCGAATATGAAAGAGTAAGCCGATATATTTTGTATAATAGCTGAAGTTTGTCCCCTGGAATATTTCCCAAAATCACGTATTACAGAGTGGTAATAGAAAATTTATTTTGACTAACATTTTCATTTATATTCAATTTAAAAGAAGTAATTTGCTTGGTATAATACACCGTTAGCAGAATAAAGGCTTCAAATTTTCTAACAACCTGATCCAACAACCAAGACCAAGTACAAGGATAAGAAACGAAAAGAAAAGGAGGCAATAATTACAATCAAAACGAAAGAGAACTCACGAAAATGCCGTCGGCAATAGTTTCGAAATCAGTAGTTGAATTTGGTTCAGAAGAATCTACAAACATCTTCCCAGCCACACCTACCAAAATTCACAAATTAAAATTAGAAAAAGAAAAGTCCCAGTCCTGATTTTGCATACACTCGCCAAGTATCTTCCTCTTTTTCTATTAACAGTAGTGACCAGCTTGTGCACACGTCATCTAATTTATTTCACGGGTTACTTGCTACCTCCCAAATTATAAGTACAAAGAAAGTGCCCTTTTAGCCATGAAAATTATTCATTTTTTTCCAAAAAAAATTCTCACTTTATTTGAAAATCAGTGTTGGTTAATAAATCCCAAATACAACTTGAACTTGCATTTGTAATTTGAAAAAACACCTAAAACCTTAATTTCACTTTTTTCACTTTTGATACGTTCAAACAACCAAATATTATTTATAAAAACTACAACCAATCACAACTCCATCTAACTTCAACTTCAAAAATTCCAAATAAAGTGAAAAATATCTGCTTTTTATGGTCAAACACCTACTAAATATCTTCCTTTTTTCTTAATGTACTAAAGGTAGCAATATCATGTACTAAAAGAAGAAGAAAAAACTTATACTTTCTCCAAGAGTTCTGTTGTTCCCTGTGATAAGTACAGTTGCAGGACATGAACCAGTTCCTCTGCAAGATGCATCAGGCAATCCAGAAAACGGCATTGAATCAGTCATCACCGCGCGAAATTGGGGTGAAGGCATTTGCAATAAAGGAGGAAATTCGTCTGGAAAGACGGGGACAATTTTCTCTCTTTTAGCCTTGTTGCTGTAGCTTTGCAATACCCCTAGCAATATAAAGAGTACTGCTGGAAACAAAATCACCTTCAAATGTGATCTCACATGCCGTTTCTACAACATGGAAAAAGAATAAATTAAACACTTGAAAATCAATACGAAAAAGAATGAAAATAGATACAAAAATTGATCATGATATTCAGAGTTGTTGAACTAACGTGATATATGAGGTTCTTGCGGAACAAAGCATTAGTTTGGTTAAAAAAGTGAGCCATTGATGAAAGAACGTTATGTTTTTTTTTTCCGTGAATATAAAAGAAGAGAATAAATAGTCAGTCATTAAAAAACAAGAAAACAACTGTACATAGGTGCAACTAAGTGCGTGTTCGACTTTACCGAAGACTATGAACTGAAGTCATTTGTAAGTTTCTTCGAAAGTTTTTCTTAATACCAATACCCCTGTCAGGATTCTTGTCTTATATTTTGCTGTCTTAGAGCGCGCGACAAATATATAGACGGTTAAATATTCCATATTAATCTCCGTTTCTGTGATATTCTCCACATATTGAAAATGAAAATTTAAGCTTTAAAAAGAAATTGTCAACATTCATCAATGATACCAGCAATTTACCAACTTTTAGTTATACAATTTTAGGTGTTTATAAAGGATTATGTTAGTTGATGTTTATTGACGAATGATTTACAATATATAAGGTTACAAGAATATTTATTTTGATACAAATTAGGTAACTAATTAACTTAATTACAAAGAGATTATAATTCTACCTAAAAGATGACATATACAATTAATGAAAGAATATTGGGAAATATTTTATTACACCCCCGCAGTCGAAGCGAGAGGTTCACGAACACTGAGACTAGCTCGAAAATCATCAAATAGTATGCGCGGAAGTCCTTTGGTGAAGATGGCGGCAATCTGATATTTGGAAGGAACATGAAGGACACGAACTTGACCACGAGCCACTTTTTCGCAAACGAAATGAATGTTCATCTCAATGTGTTTAGTGCGCTGATGTTGGACGGCATTGCCGGAAAGATATATCGTACTAATATTATCGCAGTAGACCAATGTTGCCTTTTGAATTGGGCAGTGAAGCTCAAGTAGAAGATTACGGATCCAACAAGACTCAGAGACGACATTGGCAACACCTATGTACTATGCTTCTACAATGGATCGAGATAGTGTAGGTTGCCTTTTGGAAGACCAAGACAATAGGTTATCTCCGAGGAAAATGCAATAACCAGACGTGGAGCGTCGGGTGTCAGGACATCCACCCCAGTCAGCATCAGAATAAGTAGTGAGACCAGTGAGCGAAGACCTGTATAGATGTAATCAGAAGTGAAGTGTACCTTGGACGTATCGTAAAATACATTTGAGGGCATGCATGTGTACTTTCGTCGGACTGTGCATGTGCAAGCAGATTTGTTGCACGGCATATGATATGTCTGGTCTAGTGAATGTGAGGTATTGCAGCCCCAGCCAGGCTACGATAGTGAGTCGGGTCTAAATATGAAGGGCCAGAATCAGTGTTGAGCTTGGAATTGGTGTCTATAGGCATGTGGGATGGTTTGCAAAATGTCATGCATGCACGGTCAATGATCTCTTCGGTGTACTTCTTCTAACATAGAAATAGGCCGCTAAAATATCGAGTGACAGAGATGCCCAAGAAATAACTCAAGGGCCCCAGATATTTCATAGCAAACTCAGAGAAATGAGAGACATAATGGACCGACGGAAAGCATCAGATGATGTCATCAACATATAATAATAGGTAAGCCATGTCTTTACCCTTGTTGTAGATAAACATGGAATGATCGGATATGCTGTGTGAAAAAACAATAGAGGAGACATAATCGGCGAACTGTTGGTTGTAGCGATATTTCTAGATGCTACACAAGTGTACGTACCGCAATTTATAATAAATTTCGGTAAGACCGAGTATCGTCCACAGAGACTGATTTATCAAGTACCAATTAATTAATCCTTAGTTTCTATTTGGCCAACGAATATAAGTGGTGATTTCTAAACTAACGAATTAATAACTAAAATAGATTGCAGGAATAAAATAGTAGTGAAAACACGTGAAGTTTAATTCAGTAATGAAAGAAATTAGGGTTTCCAATCTCATCAACAATCTGCTCTATCATTCATTAATGCAAGAGTAGCGATTCTTCTTCTTGTTAAGATAGCAGGTTAACTGAGATGATCTATATTTCGGTTAGGACATATAAAAACTCAACCTAAATGAGAATTTTCTATATTTCTATGATAAATTCGATCACATAGGAGGATTAAGATCAATAACCTAAAAAGCTACACAGGCAATCGTGATACTCTCGTTCAAGATTAAACCTACGTCTAATCAATATAGCATATTCAAATCTCCTTTTCCAGATCTCGATTTGAAATCATATAGGTAATGAAAACTAATGATCAACTAATTCTCATTCAATAAACACAAGTTGAAGAGATCTTAATAGACGAAGAACAACATTAGCAATGCATTAAATCATAATAGAGTTTCAAGTGATTCAATGGAAAACCCTAATAGAAGTAATTAGCTCATAGACATGCTAAGAAAATTAATTAACTTAATATCCAACATGAACTGATTAAAGTAAAATGGAAAGAAAAAGAACTTGAACAATAGATGTCTCTAATGGCTTCCCCTCTCTTGTTTCTTGCCTCCAAAGTGTGATGTCTCTTCAAATGCGCCTCCTCTAGCATATATCACGAAAAACCCCTGGCATGTACCTTTTTGCCCTTGTTAAATTTAGGTTTTTTATCGTTGCCCTGACATCGTCGGCGCCGCGGCTCAGCTATTAGAGCGTTGCGGCGCTAATGTTGGGCGCCGCGGCTCTTCAGCATTCTTCATCCGGAATTTATTTAGACTGCTTTCCAAGCTTCCCAGGGCTTCTTTGACTCATTTTTTGTGACCAGCTATGCGTTTTTGTCCTTAATAACCGCCTATTTCCTTTGGATTCGCCTTATTCCTTTCTGAATCGCTTAAAACCTGAAAACACAAAACAACACGCATAATACTGCACAAGATAACTAAAAGACAAACAAAAAACACCCTAAAACATACTCTAAAATAGTACTAAAATCTACCTAACAAATACCCCCAAACTTAAACTTTACTCGTCCTCGAGTAAAGAACTCTAGACTTCCTAAAAGAAGAAAAACACAAGACTCCAGACTGAATCAGGTTAACAACAATATATCATGCCTCGAAAATCATGAACAACATGCAATAAAATCTTCGGAACATTCTAGCCACTAATTTGCTATGTAGAATTTCAAGTCGGATACTCCTCAAATTTGCTTAAAGTTATTAATGCATATGACCACTCAACCATGATTATTAACTTAAACAAGTATTCAATATTAGTTCGTGCACAACTAATTCTTACTAACCATCCATCAGGTGCAAGTTCTATAGGCTTGCTAACTTGCTACTCTCCACTAATTTAGACAACACATGCTCAAGAATCAATAGGACTTTTATATGTTATAATGATAGGCTTAGGCTCGGGGCAGATAAAATATCTTTTAGGCTCAAAGTTACCATAAGCATATAAATCAATCAATCCAACTCGATATCACGTTACAAACCAAAAGCGGTCCTTAATTTTTCTTTTCTTTTCGAACTACACCCCCAAACTTGTTTTTCAATGTATGTACAAGGGGAGTGTAATATATTCCCTTTATTCATTCTTCATTCATTTATTTATTTTTAAGAATGTTTCTCAATCCTTTGTTCTTCTATTGATAGCACCAATTACAAAGTGTCAATCCCCCAATCATATATATGCTCATGGAATTCAAGGGAAGGAAAAATAGTAAAAAGATTTCAAGTAGGCTCGAAATAGGTGTCAATCAAAAAATGATTATTTAAGGCTGAAAACAAGTAACTAGGGATTAAATTAGTCAAGGGTGGCTTGAAAGGCTCAATCGTTCCAAAGATGGCCTAAATCATCTTCCTAAGCATGCATTATCTATGATTTCGTCTTAAATAGCAAGCAACAAGTTCTAGAACTTTCCACCATCTTTCCTCAAACAGAAATTAATTATGTATAAACTAATATTTGAGTACAAGAAATTCAACAATCATGATCAAGTTTTCATATTTATTAATAATTAAAAGCAACTCAAGACTTATCCCACTCAAGCACACAGATTCATGCATTTCATGGCTATCAATTTCATCCAACTCTATCACATATGTTCACTCAATCTCATGGGCTATTGCTATTAACTTGATTCATTGACACAAGATACTTAAACACTGACACTAAACAAAGACACTAACAACAAACAAACCTAAACAATTAAAGACTACTACACAAATTAACACAAAACGGTAAGACTCCCCCCCCCCAACTTAATTAACACATTATCCCCAATGTGATAAGTAAAGCAAGAGTAAACAGACTTACTGAAATTGTAGCGAAGAGATTCAGAATGGTGGTGGATGATAGGGCTCGGTACTGGGGATGATAGCCAAAGTAGGGCTTATTCGAGGCATTACCCATTGACCAACGATCGACCAAAGAGTTTTGTTGGTCGATGTGGCGGCTCTCATAATCATGTCGCTGCTGCATATAGTTGCTCAAATATTGATTTTGAGCATGGTGCGACTGGATCATGTATTGATTATGTCGGATGATATAGTCCAACTGATCATGAGTCCTTTGGGTGTGTGAATCAATAGGACCCTCAAGAGCAAAAGTTGGTGCATTGCTGCTCTATCCTGGATCACCCCTTCAGCTTCTGCATTCTCGTCATCCATCCCCCTCTGCTGGCGTTGTGGCTGGGTTCGACTTCCTTCTCTCGATGTAGGTGTTGGTGTAGGGTTTGGGTACGCATTGACCATCGTCGTCCGGGTTAGAGGATACCGCACTTTGCCTTTTACATCATTGTTGCCCTTAGGCACTCCATGTGCAACACATAGTGCAGTGATCAACGATCCATGCCCTAACCCTGTTGGTGTGTTCAGTCGGCATATCCAATTGAGACTATTTCTGACAACTCGACCTATATCTACTGAAAATCCCTTCATGATAGCATAAACTAGCTTGATACGATCCACTGGTATATCAGAGAAGTGTGTGGAGGGAATCAGCCGGGCACTCATAAAGTAGAGCCAGGCTTTGGCAACTTTGTTGAATTGGCAACGGAATATGCCTTTGGGCGCGTCGTATGTATATGTGCAGCAGGCCCCTGTGTGCCATACTGTCTCGACCACCTCCACCCAGTCAATTTATGAATTTTTCCAAACAGTGAAGTCATCCTCCTCCTCTTCCTCCAGAAAATTTGTGACCCCACATGTGGGCGACCGTTGAGCTAGAGACTTGTTTGAGAGTATGTTTAGGAAATAGGTGGCCATGGAGAGTGCATAATGTCAGAATTGAGGGGGAATTGAGGCATGAGAAAGTAGGGCATGAATGAGGTTGTTTATGGTTCGGATTTTCCGTTTGGCTTTATCATTTTGGGAGGATGTGTGAGGATAGGAAAATCGAAAGTTAAGATCGTTTTTGGAACAAAACTGTTTGAATTTGATATTATCAAATTCCCTGTCATTTTCACATTGAAAATATTTAATGCTATTTTCAAATTCTGTGAGGTCACATTCCATAAAGAGAGCAATTCTTCTTCTTGAAAGTTTGCTTCTTTTTTTTTTTCCGGTCAAGAATAAGGAGGGACTGTATTAAGTGGATTTCCTATAATTATAACAACGGATAGTGACATTATGTACATTTTCTTTTTCTACCACTAAATTTATGTATAATTCAACGATGCAATTAATGTTTCTTAAAATCCTTAGACTTTATCTAACTTTTCCAAAAGTAGAAGAAACAAAAGTTCCAGGCCAAAATTAGGTGAAAGTGTCAATCCCTAGTGGATAATTTTAGTACATTGGGTCACTTTCACTCTCAATGTCACAAAATAAACACTATATCAAATTGAAACTCACAAATACTCACCATCAATTACAATTTGCTTATATGAGATTAATAATAACCTGTTTGGTTGAGTTTTTGATAAGTCAAAAATATTTATTTAAGAAAATAATACTATCTTAGTGAATGACGATATATAATTTGGCCAAGTTTTTTTTATTTAAAATAAGTGTTTTAGCGTCCTACTTCAGTTTGCAAGCATAAATAGTGTTCTCGCAAAAATAAGTACTTTAAATTTTCTTTGGACAAAATTATCCGTATGAAGTTATATTATCAAATTAAAATTAGTAATACTTTTTCATAATTTGATACTTAAAAATACTTTTTGAAAATAATACAATACAAATTATTAACAAAAATATTTGTTAAATAATTTGACCAAATACAAATTATTATTCTTCCAAAACACTTTTTAAAAAGTATAAAAATATGTTTAGAAAAACACTTCTCCAAAAATATGATTTTGGTAAAGAAAAAAAAGCTACTCACTGATTACTATAACAAACTATTTTTTGTAAAAATCTAGTAGCTCAGTTGATTTGATTGACTATCTGAACTTTTATCCTGTCGTGGATTCGAGTCTCATTGTAATCCATTTCTCCTACCCCATGTAATAAAAAAAATTAAAAAAACTGTTTTTTGCCGTATTCAAATGTCTTTCCAAGTCAACGTCAATACACCGTCCTGCCTATGTCCTCATATCTTTGGAAAATTTTCCTTTGTCAATGATGACAAACTTCTTTTTTCTTCTACTAATGACTAGTTACCTAGAATATAGGTGCCACCTAGAATAATATTTTGATTGAATTTAATTTGTGACAAATAAATAAATAAATATCCACGTAGATGTCAGCAGCATCGGGAGGCGGAGATAATGCGCCAGACCGCCTAAGCAGTTGAACTGTTCTCTTATATAGGAAAATAAAAATGGGGTTAACGTTTCACAAGTAAATATGAAAAGCAAATATATCAAAAAAAGTAGAACGAAATGTAATTTTTTTCCGGGAATACATG
Organism: Anisodus tanguticus; assembly: GCA_034509755.1. Lineage (NCBI taxonomy): Eukaryota > Viridiplantae > Streptophyta > Magnoliopsida > Solanales > Solanaceae > Anisodus > Anisodus tanguticus. The sequence goes on along the minus strand of CM067543.1, from coordinate 43,365,587 downwards.
GGCAATCTAACCCTTTTCCGTTGTTATGGAGTACTACATAGTATCTTGTTTTTTCTATCACTTGTTATTTTAATTGGACAAGGCCAAACTAGTATATCGTATATCTCTTAAGGGCAGAATAGTCTTTCCAAATGTGAAAATGGCGCAAGTACTTCAACGGTTATGCAAAAAATGATGTTGGTTTCACCGGAGAAAGATAGAATAAAAACATTCCCCATTGCCTTTATTAGCTTCACCATGTCCAACTTTTTCATATATAACCAAAACATCCAAAAAAAAAAAACTTACTTCTCGAATTCTCTAGTATATAGAGTTGCAAAAACACTTGTAAAATGTTTTGGCAACAAACTATAGGAAAGTAATTTATTGATTAATATTCTCCCAAAGGTATAATATATATATACAATTGACTAATGAAAGACTAATCTACCTTACCTAAATTATAAGATATTAATACAATTATACTAATTACAATATATTTACACTATCAATTATATTTAATGACTAATAGAGGTAATTATGGGATTGCTCCATAATTATTCTAACAGTACCCCGCAGTCTTAGCGAAAAGTTCTCGAATGCTGAGACTGTTCCGAAAATTATCAAAGAGAACGCACAGAAGACCTTTTGTGAAGATGTCGGCTATCTAATATCGGGACGGCACATGGAGAACACGGATGTGACCACGAGCAACTTTTTCTCGGACAAATAAGATATCCATTTCAATATGTTTCGTGAGCTGATGCTGAACAGGATTTTCAAATAAGTAGATCGCACTCACATTGTTACAATAGACCACTGTTGCTTTGTCAATCGAACAACGTAACTCCAGTAGTAGATTTCGGAGCAAACATGATTCAACAACTACGTTGGCTGCCCCGTGGTATTCCGCCTCAACACTTGACCGAGAAAGTGTGGATTGGGGTTTAGAGGACCATGAAATGAGATTGTCACCCAAGAACACATAATAACCGGAAGTGAAACGACGTGTGTTTGGGCAGACACCCCAATCCGCATCGGTGTAGGCCGAAAGATGCGAGATTGAGGACTTGTACAGATGAAGTCCAAAATTGAGAGTACCTTGAACATACCGCATAATCCTTTTAAGAGCCCTCATATGTTCTTACTTTGGATCATGCATGTGTAAACAAACTTATTAAACCGCATAGGAAATATCTGATCTTGTAAAAGTCAAATACTATCAGGCTCATACTAGGCTACTGTAATGGGTAGGATCGTTGTACAGAGACCCGACATCCTTACTCAATTTTGCTTTTGTGTCAACCGGAGTGTGAGGGTTTGAAAGATGACATCCCTGCTTTGTCAATTATTTCTTCGGCATACTTCGACTGACTGAGAAACAGACCACCTGCATATTGAGTGACAACAATGACAAGAAAATAATTCAATGGACCCAAGTCATTCATTGCAAATTCGGCTGCAAGAAAGGACATAATGGACTGGCGAAGTGAAGTGGAAGAGGCTGTGAGAATAATATCATCGACATAGAAAAGGATTTATGTCATGTCATCGCCTTTCCGATAAATGAACAATGACTGATCAGACTTATTGTGAGAGAATCCCAACTGTGAAACAAATCCTGCAAACCTATTATACCATGCACGTGGTGCTTGTTTCAAACCATGTAAGGATTTCTTCAATAGGCAAACATGATCTGGACGTGTATAATCTCGAAAACCCAACGATTGATGCATGTATACTGTCTCATGTAAGTTGTCATGTAAGAATGCATTTTTAACATCTAACTGATGAATTGTCCAAAATTTGGAAAGAGCCAAGCCGAGAACAGTCCGATAGTTGCTGGCTTAACCACCGGACTGAATATTTCACCACAATCTACCCCAACCTACTGAGACCTGCCATCACCAACAAGACGAACTTTGTATCTTGCAAAAATACCATCAGAATTTTTCTTATGACAAAAAACCCACATAGACCGAATGTCATTCACATTAGACAAACGAGTTACTAATTCCCACGTCTTATTTATAACAAGAGTATTAAATTCATCTAACATGGCAGCTTTTCAATTCGGATAGGATAAGGTAGCTTTGGGACTTGGCACTTTAACACTTAAACATAGAGGGTTTGGCACTTTAACACTTAAACAGGCAAGACAAGTATATAATCAACTCATTAGATGTATTAAGTAAACAGAGATATCCAAACCATCACTCAAAGACATGATTTTAGATATACAAAACTAATTAGTCCAGGACACACCTATAGAACCACATTCATGATACCTACTAGACATAATGATACCTTAGGACATGGAACAACATGATTGGGAGTGACTATTAAATGTATTACAAGTCAAAACGCCCAACATATAATAGTTAATGACAAATACAGCTATGAGACAGTTGACAGAACCTAAAAGTGGACACAATCCACACATTTAGTTAGGTACCCCCTAACAGATCCACACATGTATGAGATAGTTCAAACACTTATGATAAGCAAAGATAGACGAGACTCTGAATGTTCATTTTTCAACAGACATAGAATGAAAACGGAGTACAAATAATCAGGCATTCATTTTGGACTCAAACAAATGAAGAACACGACCTGTATTGGAGCTGCGACTGAGGCGACGAGAGACGACGAACACCGTTTCATTCTTTCGATTTCAGATTTGAAACAAAGGGGTATTTTCAGATTTTTCAGGCCCGATTTTAGACCCAATTTTAGACCACTTTTTTTTTTGCGATTTTTCTTTCGGTTTTCGGACCCTCAAAATGAAGAACAAAGGGTGTAGTTTTGTTGAACAGAAATCGAAAATAACAAGGGAGGGTTTTCCGCTTTGGAAATTTTGTGAGAAAAAAAAGGTTGAATGCAAAGGGGGCCTCTCACCGTTATCCCCCCGTAGGGCCATATTTATAGCAGTGAAGAAGGGGAAACTTTAAATTTGAATTTCGGATTCAAAAAAAAGCTGAGGTTCTGTGAGTGATTTGAAAGGGCGAGTCGTCCAAAGCTCTGAATCGATTCAGAAAGGGGAGAAAGGGGACGTGCGTGATGGGAGGTGACAGAAAGGCGGCTGGTGTCAGGGATATGGTGTGTGCGGCGGGTGAAATGGTTAGGGGTGCTAGTTTGTTTTTTTCTTTTTCTTTTTTTGGTTTAGGGTTAGGGAAGGGGGATAAAAGGGGTGTTTGGTCGAATGGGTTTGGGTTTGGGCTAATTGGGGTTGGTTGGGCCTGGTTCGGTGTGGGATGGCCGGGTGAGTCGGGGTGGCTGATTGGGCTGTCCTTTTGTGGGCTGGTAGGATATATTTTTGGGTGAGTGAAAAATGGGTTGTGGGTTAAAAATAAAAAAGGGTTTTATTATAAAAAGATGTTTTGCAAAAAATGAAAATTATAGAGATAAAAATAACAATGTGATAAAAATATAATATTTGCGAAATGCTTAATATAAAAATGCGATGATGTTTTGCGAAAATAAAATAACATATAATATTATGATAAAAACTATGATTGAGATATTAAAAGGCAAATGATAGTAGAAAAAATGTGAACAATAATAATAATAAACAATGATAATGAGAATAAACTACGATATTAAAGCCTTATTTATATATATATTATTTTGAGGTGTCAAAATATTTAAAATCGCAAGCAAATATCGGGAAAGAAGGGACAAAAATAGGTGTCAACAACACAAACAACCAAACACCCGCAAATGTGTAAAAGATGGGAGACAATGGTATAACATTTGTGTAGGAGACACATTGCAAAGCAATTTACTAGGAAGAATATTTAAAAGGTATGAAGTCATTTGAAGTGCATGGTGCCAAAACTTTGGTGGTGTGGATGAATGCACAAGAATAGAGCGAATCATATTATTAATCGTTTGAATTTTTCTTTCGGTTTTCCCATTTTGTGGTGAGGTGTGTGGACACGAAAGACGCAAAGACATCCCATTTTGGTGACAAAATCATTAAAATGAGTATTTATGAATTCCTCAATTGTCACATTGAAAACATTTAATGCCTTTGTCAAATTGAGTTTTGACAAAGACACTAAATTGTTTTAAAATGGTGTAGGTTTGTGATTTATGTCCTAATGAAAAGTCCACAAAAAATTCGAATAATCATCAAGAATAAACATATAGTACTTATGACCTGTAGAACTCAAAACTGGTGATGTCCACCATGCACAAGATCAAATGACATAAGAGTATGAGAATTAGAAGATGCAAAAGAAAGCTTAGCATGTTTATCAAACACGCAAGATTGGCAAACAACGGAGTATAAAGGTTTTTACAAGAAAATAAATTATTCTTCCTAAATTTATTAAAAACTTGTGCTCCTGGGTGTCCCAATCGATTGTACCATAGAGTAGGAGAAATGGCAGCAAAGGTAGATGGTTTGTTCATGCTAGTTTTGGGAACATATGTGATGGGATACAAGTCCCCGTGCTATTGCATCTCATAAGTGGCATCCCCATCTGAAAATCCTTCACATAAAAATCAAATGGATCAAAATTAACACAAACATTATTGCCAATTGTAAAACGTCTAACATAGATCAGGTTTTTAATTAGATTTGGTGCATGTAAGACGTTTTTCAAGTGTAATGGCGGGTGTGGAGAGGATAGTGTTATCTGACCAATATCACAAATTGGAATTTCCTGGCCACTACCGATAATAATATTTTTATTATTGCTCATATTAAAATAAGATGAGAGATTACCTTGAGATGTTGTCATGTGTGACGTAGCCCCTGTGTCCATGTACCATGACTCATCGGGAACACTTAGATGCATGTTGTTTATGGCTTGTTCAATGTCCGTGGGAGCATATCCAACAGAAGATGGTGCATGAGGCGCAAACGCATGTTGCGGACGAGATCCAAGAATATCGAGTTCACGATTTGAAAAGGGAGAAGGTCGGGCCCACGAAGAGGTCGAATATGGGCATGGCGGGGCACCCTGTTTGTGGGGCCCAGCCCACGGTGGGTATTGCCTTTGTGGCCCAGCCCACGGTGGGTACTGCCCCCACTGGTTACCGCCACTGCCCGGACTGGCCACCGCCTCTCCCTCGTCCCTTTCCACCATTATTTTTCTCTTTATTGTTACGGTTTGAACCCCGTTTTTTATCATTATTCGAACGATTATCGTGGCCCCCTGAACCAGAATTTTAGGGCTCCAAATAAGTGGAAGATGAGTTAGTGGAGACGAGAGCGATTTCGGTGGTGGTTGCTCCTAAGGATGCCTGCTTTGCTTTCGAACGAGCCTCGTAAAAGGAGGCAACGGATTGCTTTGTTGAATGAACGTAGCAACGCCATCATATTGTTCATTCAATCCCGCAATCAACTGAAGAATCAACATTTGATTTGTCATGGGCGAACCAACGTTGGACAGTTGATCCGCAAGTACCTTTAATTCTTGACAATAGGCGGATATGTTGGAAAAGTCATCCAATTTAACATTTGTAAATTGGTGTTCAAGATAAACGACCCTAGAAATTTTGTTATCTTAAAAAATGTTTTATAATCGTTCACACGCCTGTTGAGCCGTAGAATTTGGTTCTAAGATGGTATGAAGAAGATAATTCGAAATTGTGACATAAATCCATTGAAGTACTATGACATCTAATCGAGATCATAATTTCTTGTCCACCGTAGCGGTATCCGACGGTGACTCGGACGGGATGATATGGTCAAGCGCCGCATAAGCGCGACAATGAATTTTAAATAATTCTACCCAAGAGGTATACTGCCATTTCTACATTTCAAGGTTATGAAAATAAAATTCTTGACGTTATTAACGACAAGAGCGGGATGAAATGTTTGTTTTTCGGCCATTGGTCCATAAGAAATCAAACTAGAGAATGAAAGAAGTAGTATTTGATGTGTTGGGTGTGGAAAAAACCCTTAGGGTTTTGGATAAAAGCTAGCCGAGGGGTAGTTTTAGGGTTTCAGCTAGGATTTTCTAGGAGGAAGAAATGGTTTAGGATTTTTGGTGGTATTGGCCGAAAAGTAAGAGAAAGAAAGAGAGGAAAACGTGTAGAGGGAGAAATAGTTAGGGCTAAGTATCTTTAGACTCTTGATATCACGTAAGAAAGTAATTCATTGATTAATATTCTCCCAAAGATACAATATATATACAATCATTTTATGCGACTAATCTAACTTACCTAAATTATAAGATAGTAAATTACAATTATACTAATTATAATATATTTACCTTATTAATTATATTTAATGACTAATAGAGGTAATTATGGGATTGACCATAATTACTCTAACACAAACAATTGCTTTACTAAAGAAGAATTTCTTGTTATCAATGAGAAGCAAAAGAGACACATTTCTTCAGTTATTCTCTTCGTTGTTCTTCTTGGGACTCTTATTTGGAATCCAAAAGGCTATGGATTTTCGGTCTAAACATCCTTCTGCTATTGGGGCAGTGAATGATCCTCAGGCTCTCATAAATCCTTCGATACCGCCATGTGAGCACAAGTTCTTTATTAAACGTCCGTGTTATGACTTTGTGTGGAGTGGCAGTGGCAACCCAAGAATTGAATCCATTGTTTCTGGAATACTGGCTAATACCAGGTCGACCTATTACTCTTACGAAGGTATAATTTTTACTATCTGTGTTGACTGAGGTTGATATAGGATTTGAAGTTTATTGGTCCTACAATGACCTTAAGTTAATATACAATAAGGGTGTCAAAATGGCCGAATTAATAAATGATCAATGTCCAACCCGTCCAAAGTTTACATGGGCTAAGTTGATGGATCAATATAAGTTAAATGATGGGTCATAACCTAACTTGCCCAAATTTCAAATTTACCTTGTATGATGTTATTTATTTTGTATGATATTTGATTTTTTCATATATTTATTTTTAAAATAAGAATAATATTTTTAAAAAAAAATTCATTTTTTATAAAAGTAAAATAAATATATAAAATAGTGGGGTAAGTAAAAAAAATTTCTCATTTTTTATAAAAAATTTATACAAGTAAAATAAATATATAAATTAAAAACTTTGGGTGGAGTGGGGATGGGCTAAGCAAATTTTTCTCATTTTTATAAAAAAAGTTTATAAAAGTAAAATAAATATATAAAATAAAAAAATTTTGGGGTGGGGTGGGAGGGCGGGGGTAGTGAGGGGAGGGGGTTGGGTGATGAGGTACGAAAAATTTCTCATTTTTAATAAAATTTTAAATATAAGTAAAATAAATATATAAAATAAAAACTTCGGGAGTGTTGTGGGAGGGCAGAGAGGGGGGGGGATAAGAAATTTTTTTATATTTTTAATAATTTTTTTATAAAAGGAAAAAGATATGAAATAGAAATTTGAGGATGGGGTAGGGACATGGAGTGGAGGGGGTAGGAGGTAAGAAAAAAATTTCATATTTTTTATAATTTTTTTTTTACAAAAGTAAATAGAGTATGAAATAGAAATTTAAGGATGGGGTAGGGCATGGGGTGGGGTGTGGAGGGGTAGGGAAATGTAAGAAAAAAAAATCATATTTTTAATATTTTTTTTATAAAAGTAACAAAAAATATGAAATAGAAATTTGAGGATGTGGTGGGGGTGGAGGGGTAGTTGGGGGTTAGTGCGGTAGGAGGGGTAAGAAAAAATTTCATAAAAAATTATGAAATAGAAATTTGACGATGGGGTAGGTAAATGGGGTGGGGGTGGGGGTAGGTGTGGGTAGGGTGGGGGTGGGGTAGGTAAGAAAAAATTTCATATTTTTATAAAAGTAAAAAAAATATGAAATAGGATTTTGAGGATGGGGTAGGGCAATGGGGTGGGGTGGAGGGGGTAGGTATGGGTAGGGGGAGTAAGAAAAATTTCATATTTTTTATAAAAGTAAAAAATATGAAATAGAAATTTGAGGATGGGGTAGGGTAATAGGGTGGGGGTGGGGTAGGGTGGGTGAGGTAAGAAAAAAATTCATATTTTTTATAAATTGTTTATAAAAGTAAAAAAAATATGAAATAGAAATTTGAGAATGGGGTAGGGCAAGTGGGGGTGGGGGTAGATGGGGTAGAGGTGGGGTGGAGTAGGCAAGGTAGGGGGCAGAGATGTGAAGGTGGTTTAGTGCTTGTGGTTGGTGTAGGGGAGCAATAGGGTGAATGGATAGTGTGGTGGCTGTTTGGGGTGCGTTAGTGTATTTTTATTGTTCCGAAATAATAAAGAATTTTTTAAATAATTATTTATAAATAAAAATCTTAATCTAGAGAGGAGCTCTAATCGTTAAGATTAAGCATTTTCGTGGATCCACAATCAATTATTTATAGTTATTCAATGGAGTTCACTTTGACAAAAGCTACTGGGTTCATCACGTGAATCCATATGTTACATGCTAGATCAGCCTAAGTTTGTTGAGGTATTCATTTACCATTTAAGTTTTGAAAGATGTAATTTGCTTGTTTTTATGCTAATGATCATTATATCCATTCAATAGCTTGATATTTTGGTCAAAATTACCAAGTGTTTACAGTCAAATTTGATAGAAAGAAAAGATTTTACACCATATATCAAGTGTTCCGGCTAGACTCTGTGTGGGGGGTGAGGGGGGAGTGTAAGAGAGAGTGGTCATATATGTAGTCAACCTTCCTATTGCATTTCTGCAATGAGGCTATTTTCACGCCCGTGGTCGCTGAAGAAGAAATTCTACCATTGTGTTACCCTTTCTTGTACTGACTTTTATCTACCTTTGATTATGTCTTCCATCTCATCAAGGCAAACCGAAGACCAAGACAATATCAGTTAATAAAAGAAAATTTATTACAATTATGAAGGTGAACAAATGCTTTATCATTTGACTATTTTAGCCAAAAAAAGTATGTATGCGGACCTTATGCTATGATCCTGTTGCGCCCGTTTTTCGACCCGCGGTCAAAGCGGAGCACAACGTATTGGTGATTCCTGGGTAAATGGTTAAGGAGTCGCCACCTAATTATTTTAAGGTGAATTAGGGCACCTAAATGTTGACTAAATGATGCAATATAACTCCAATTTTAAGGTCTGCGAAACTAATGAGATTTTAGGTAAGGGTTCTTTATTATCCTAAAGGGAAGGGGTTAGGCATCCTTTAAGATCCGCTAACTTGCGGTTATCCGGTCAAACTCAGGTTAATTATTGTTAAGAAAATGCATGTTTAAAAGTATATAAAGTTAAAAAGATATTTGCAAATATTTAGTAAAGGATGCATTTTGTACAAGTATGCATTTGTATGATATTAATGAAAAATACATGTAAAGTTAAAAAAAAATGCATTTGTAACAATTAATAGTAAGGAAAAAAATGAATTTATTTATAATGCCAAACAAGTAAAGGAATTTTTTTTTGGAAATCATTGAGTTGCAAATTGAAAAAAAAGAAGAAGATAAAACTTATTTGTATAAAAAATGAATAGAAGATGATCATAGTTGTTTTTCTGAAAATTTTGAATATGCATGACGAGCCTAAAAATAAATAAACTAGCGGAGGATTTCTAAGTTTTAGACTAACCAAGCCTACAAGTAAATAAGCTAGCGACGTCCAGTTTTAGACTACCTTATTAATTAATTCTAAGTCTACCTATTCTAAGCATTTCAATAATTACATAAGTGCAATAAATAATATTACAATACAGAGCAAGATAAAGCTGAATTAAAGAAAGTAAGAACAACAAAATAAATAATCTCCGAGGAGTATTTGCCTTCGTTGACTTTGTTCCTTGCAAGCTGTCAAGAACAAATGGTTAGAAACAGTTAAACATAAATAACTTCGGATCCGTATCCAAAACAGTGAATGTTTTGATCACGGAGGGCTCAGACTTAAATTTTGAAAAGACCATTCCAATCACGTCGTGGCTGCAAACATATGACTCGATGGCCATTTTAATTGCCTCACCTACTAAACATGTTGGTCTCTCGGAAGAAAAAGAAAGATCATTCCAATCACGTCGTGGCTGCGAACATATAACTCGTCGGTCATTTTAGTTGCCTCGCCTACTAAACATGTTGATCTCTCGGATGAAATAAGAAAAAGATTTAAGTTTCATCCTTGCCCAGAAGTTATATTTTCGTCTTTCCAACTGTGGAGGCCTCAAAATCGATGGATATTTTCATCGGTCAATGTAGTATCATGTTCAAATCAGTAAATTATACCAAAGCAGCACAACCGAAATCGAGAGGCAATTTCCAAAGGGGCGCGGCCTCGAATTCAATTTCATTGGCCTAAATGTAGTATTTATTCAAAACAGTAAAAACATTAAGATATCCGTATACGGATGCTTAAATGCCAAAATCAGTAAACTGAAACAGAGGCAATTTCCGAAGGGACGCGGCTTCGAATTCAATTTCATTGGCCTAAATGCAATATTTATTCAAATCAGTAAAACAGACCAAACAGTAAAAACTGAAACCGAGAGGCATTTTCCGAAGGGACGTGGCCTCGAATTCAATTTCATTGGCCTAAATGCAATATTTATTCAAATCAGTAAAACAGACCAAACAGTAAAAACGGAAACCGAGAGGCATTTTCCGAAGGGACGTAGCCTCGAATTCAATTTCATTGGCCTAAATGCAATATTTATTCAAATCAGTAAAACAGTAAGATATCCGTATACGGATGTTTAAATGCCAAAAATAGTAAACTGAAACAGAGAAATAATTTCCGAAGAGAATGCAATATTACTTCAAACCAGTAAAATAAACAACATAGCAATAAACTGAAATAGAGAAACGAGGTTTTCAAAGGGACGTGGCCTCGAATTCAATTTCATTGGCCTAAATGCGGTATTAGTTCAAATCAGTAGAATAGACAACACATCAATAAACTGAAAACAGAGAAGCGACTTCCGAAGAGACGTGGCCTCGAATTCAATTTCATTGGCGTAAATGCGGTATTAGTTCAAATCAACAAAATAACAACAGTGCCCAAGTAAACCAACAGTAAGCAATTAAAATATTCGACCCGAATTCTGAAATTTCGGAATCGAAACAGGATTCGGAATGTTTATGAAAACCAAACCCGGATAGAGTTTTGGATTTTTCAGATAACCAACAAGATATAAAACACAAAATCTGGAAATTTATTCGAACCGTGTCGACCCGACCCGAATCGGATGTTTCAACCCGAATCGATTTCTTTCCAAATTTCAGATAACCAACAACAAAATATAAACACAAAATCTGAAAATTTACTCAAACCGGGTCAACCCGACCCGATTTCTTTCCAAATTTCAGATAACCATCAACAAAATATAAAGCATATAAATCAGGAAATCTTACCCAAACCGGGTTGACCCGACTCGAACAATGACCCGAATCGGAAACCCGAAATAGTGAAGAACAACAAAAAAAGCAGATTTTCGGATTATATTTCAGACTCTTCGAGATGAAGGACACATGCAAAGAAGAACAAATACCCTTAAGATGATTTCGGCTTTCAAACTTAAAACTCCATTTTCGGACCTCAAAATCCCCCCTTTAACAGTGAACAAAAGGGGTATTTATAGATGGATTCGCACCCTTCAACGTTCGAGAACGAGTTCGAATTTCAAATAAAGGAGCCAAAAAATCACGGATTTGAAGGGACATGGGTTGCGGATTTTAGGGGTATGGGTTGAAGGTTTGGTGGTGTCAGCGTAACAGAGGGGGGTTGGTGGTGTCAGGGGTCGGTGGTGGCAGGGGTGAGGTGACCGGCGACGTGGGGTCGCGGGTACGGGGGCAGCGACGCCGATTTGGGGAGTAGGGTGTTAGGGTTTTGTTTGATTTTTGTTTTAGGTTTATGTTTTGGTTAGGGGGATAAAAGGGATGGGTTTGGGCCGACGAGTTGGACCGGTTCGGGTCGGGTCTGGGGCTTGACCGGTTGGGCCCATTTGTGGGCTGGCCGGTTGGGCCCTATTTTGTGGGATTTGGGTTGGAGTATTGGGTAGAAATTGTTTTGGGTTGGAAAATGAATGGGTGATGGGTTAAAAATATAAAAGGGGTTTAAAATGCTTTTGAAGAAAAAATGTAAATTATTTTAATAAAAATATAACGATGTGATAATAATAAAAATATAATATTTGCGATATGCTTAATGCTTATAAAAAAGTGGAAATGCGATGCAATTTTGCGAAAATAAATAACATAGAATATTAGAGTGGAATTATGATTACGACTTTTAAAAAGGCAAATGATAGTAAAACATGTGAATAATAATAATAATAATAAATAATGATATTAAAAATAATAATATATATATATATATATATATATATATATATATATATGCCTATATTAAAATTGTTTTTGAGGTGCCCAAAAATATTTAAAATTGTGAATAAATAGGAAAAGATAGGACAAAATTGGGTGTCAACAATCCTTATTCCATGTGAAATTTCTTGTTAGATGAACCCTGGTCTACTGCATGACGATGTCATCTTTCCCTCTTATAAAAGCCAGACTCTTATTTTTCGGCATGCTTTCCCTCTAAATTTGATATATCAAAGTGTTACAACAACAACATACCTAGTGAAATCCCACAACGAGTCTGGGAGTGTAGAGTGTACGCAGACCTTACCCCTACCAAAGTAGGGAGACTGTTTCCAAAAGACCCTCAACTCAAGAGAAAACATAAAAGTGTAAAAAGAGGTCAGATAAGGACAAAAGTTCAAAACAGTAAGAAAATGTAACTAACAAAAGCGACTAAGCCATGATAACATAGTTTGAAAAGGGACAGTAGCTACCACAAATAAAATAGGATAATTGAAGTACAAGAAATACCAGATAGTAGAAGAAATCAGAGCACACTAAACTATAGAGCAATACTGCGACTACTAATATGAAATGATAAGCGAGACCACCTACTAGCCTTCTACCCTAATTCGATCCTCCATAACCTCCTATCTAAGGTCATGTCCTCGGTAAGTTGTAACTGCGCTATGTCCTGTCTAATCACCTCTCCCCAATACTTCTCGGTCTACCCCTACCTCTTCTTAAATAGTCCATAGCCTACCTCTCATACCTCCGCACTAGGAACATTTGTGTCTCTCCTCTTCACATGTCCAAACCATCTCAGTCTCGCTTCCCGCATTTTGTCTTCCACTGAGGCCACTCCCACCTTGTCCCGGATAGCCTCATTCCTAATCCTGTCTCTCCTAGTGTGCCCACACATCCATCGCAGCATTCTCATCTCCGCAACTTTCATCTTTTGAACATGGGAGATCTTAACTGGCCAACACTCCGCCCCATACAGCATAATCGGTGTAACCACCACTTTGTAGAACTTGCCCTTAAGTTTTAGTTGCACTTTCTTATCACATAACACTCTAGAAGCGAGCCTTCATTTCATCCACCCTGCACTAATACAATGTGTGACATCATCGTCAATCTCCCTGTTGCCTTTTATAATAGACCCAATATACTTGAAACTACTTTTCTTTTGGATGGCCTGGGTACCAAGCCTCACTTCCGTGTCAGCCTCATGTGGTGCGTCACTGAAATTGCACTCCAAATACTCTGTTTGGTCTTACTCAATTTGAACCCTTTAGACTTCAGAGTTTGTCTCCAACCCTCCAACTTAGCGTTAACTCCGATACGAGTCTTATCGATCAGGACTATGTCATCTGCGAAAAGCATACATCAGGCATCTCACCTTGAATTTGCCGCATCAATCCACTCATCACCAAGGCAAATAAAAACGGACTAAGAGTTGATCCTTGATGCAACCCCATCACAACTGGGAAGTGTTCCGAGTCTTTCCTATTGTCCTTACCCTGTTTTGGCTCCCTCATACATGCTTTAATCGCCCTAATGTACGCCACAGGTACACCTCTAGCCTCCAAGCATCTCCATAGGACCTCCCTTGGAACTTTGTCGTAAGCCTTTTTCAGGTCGATGAATACCATGTGTAAGTCCCTCTTCCTCTCTCTATATTGCTCCACCAGTCTCCTTACAAGATCAATGGCTTCTGTAGTTGAGCCCCGGCATGAATCCGAACTGGTTCTCTGAAATAGACATGCCTCTCCTCACCCTCATCTCCACCACCCTTTCCCACACTTTCATAATATGGCTTAGCAACGTGATACCTCTATAGTTGTATCAAATTGATCTATCAAATTGTTAAAATGTAGAAATTCATAAGTTCATAAACTTTAGAATGGCAGTTTTAAGGTATTGCGGCAGGATTAGAATCCCGCTTCTATAAGGTAGGTTACTTGTAAAGAGAGGAAATGAGATGCTTTGAGAGCAAAGCATAGAACACTCACATATTAAAGTATTAATGTCTTCCTCCTTTGCTTTTCTGGTGTACTTTATCAAGACAATCCATTAGAGTTGGTAGCTCTTTGATCTTCAAGTTGTTCATCTGGTACACTTCAGCCACTAATGTTTTTATTTTTCAGGTAAAGTCATTTAGTACAAAAGATGATCTGAACAATTGGCTTATCAGTGATCCAATGCGTACCCCTGGAGCTTTACATTTCGTGGAACGAAATGCCACGGTTATAAGTTATGGTGTAGTAACAAATACTTCTACATACATTCAAGTTCCAAGGGTACCTGAAGATCCAACCTTCAAATTCCAACTTCCCCTTCAACTAGCTGCATCTCGAGAAATTGCAAGGTCCTTGCTCGGAGGTAATAGATGATAGAAGTTTCTCTTTACAATGATCATTAATAAATTCCGAAAACACTTTAATCAAAATAAGACATTGTATCTTTAAGATTGCATCCTTCTTTCACAGATTCAAAGTTCAGCTGGAATGTTGGTCTCAAGGAATTTGCGCATCCTGCAATAGAAGATCCTGAAGCTGGAGACTCATTTCAAAAATTTGCTTTTGTTGCTATTTTCAGTCCAATCTTCTTCTATGCGATCTCTATGTTCGGCTTTGTATTCCAGATTAGCTCGATGGTTCTCGAGAAGGAGCTCAAACTTCGCCAGGTAATTAGCCGATATTTGTGAGTCTTTGACTTATATTAAACTGCTTCCTGATTTTCCAATTTGATATACAGGCAATGACTGTGATGGGACTTTTTGACTCTGCTTATTGGTTCTCGTGGCTTATGTGGGAAGGAATTATGACATTCCTTTTGATGTTTCAGCTTCACCTTTTCTTGAAAAACATCTTTTTGATTGTTCTACTTTTGTTCTTTCTTTTCCAATTAA
The DNA here is from genome assembly GCA_034509755.1 of Anisodus tanguticus. NCBI lineage: Eukaryota > Viridiplantae > Streptophyta > Magnoliopsida > Solanales > Solanaceae > Anisodus > Anisodus tanguticus. The sequence goes on along the minus strand of CM067543.1, from coordinate 43,350,464 downwards.
ACATGGTGAGTTCCATTGGATTCAGAACTATCGTCTATGACTTATTTAGTCACTGTTGCGGTATGTCATGACTGAAAGCTTTTGGATCTTAATGTGGTAGGTTGGTTTTGCCTTCTTAATATCAAACTTTATTCGCAAGTCTGCTTCGACTACATCGGCTAGCTTTGCCATATTTGTAATTGGTTGTGGGACTCAGGCAAGACAATTCTCAGATTTAAACATTTGAACTCGTAAATGTATCTTGTAACACATTTTTTTTATTCTCTTGCAGACATTTTCAGGGGCTCTCTATAGTGATACAAAACATAAAACCAGCTATAGAAGAACACTTTGGTCCTTCTTTCCGCCTAATCCCTTTCAGGAGGTTTGAATCTATTATTGTTTGCAGCAGACAATGGCGGGATCAGCTGGAATAGGCTATCCCTTTCTGATATTGATGACTCATACTGCTATTCATTTGTATGGTAGAGTATTAATTTTAATTTCTCTGTTTGTTTTTTAGGAAAAGAATCTTGTCTTTCATTATTGGTCTTTTTTGAAATCTAATTCTCCATGTATCCGAGAAGAAATTACCCTCCTCCTCCTTTGTAAAATCAAGTTGTTTGACCATTTCCTGAACTATTTTGTCTTGCTAGCTCCATTACTATCGATGGCTCATCGCAACGTTCTTCCTGTGGCTTGTTTTGGCTAGCTACCTTGACAATATCATACCAAACTCAGCAGGTGTAAGAAAACCCTTTTATTATTTTTTGAAACCTGGATATTGGACAGGAAGAGGTAAAGAAAAGTTTAAAGGTACTACTGAGTTTTTGACGTATTAGTCTTATTTCCTCAGTAGTTCTATTGACATCCCTCAGTAAGTACCAGTCTTCATCTTCTTTTATAATTCAGAAAATGGCCCATGTTGCGGTTCTGGTTCTGTGCCTCCAAATGATAGTTTTACTCGTGATGAGGAAAATAAGGTGAAACAACAAGCTGAGGAAGGGAACATTGATCCTAATGTTGCTGTGCAACTACAAGACCTTTATAAGATGTATTCTCGGACAGTAAACTTTAGTTGCCATTCTTGTTGCCTTCTCTGTTGCTACTGTAGATTCAAGATTAAGAAACCTTATAAGGCTGTCCAGGTGAATTTCTCTATGCTCCTTTGCTAGGAAGATTAAGAAACCTAATAAGCTTTAGTTGCCATTTTTATTCAGGTATATGGTTAAAATCTTGAGATGATCACTTTTTATTCAGGGACTGGTTAAATCTTGAGAAGGATCAATTGTTCTGTCTCCTGGGACCAAATGGAGCTGGAAAAACAACTGTAATTAGTTGCTTGACTGGTATAACTCCAGTCACTCGTGGAAATGGTAATAGCTTTCCTTTTTCAAAAAGTTTCAAGTTAGAATGCATTCTCTTTTGATTAATAATGAATTGCATAACTTATATCTGTTGCTTTTTGACAGCACTGATCTATGGAAACTCTATTCGAAGTTCGGTTGGTATCTCCAATATAAGAAAGCTGATTGGAGTCTGCTCACAGGTAGCTGATCAGAGTCTGCTCACAAGTTTCACGCTTCGCTCCTTCTTGGCTTGATTTTTCTTTCATTGACTTTGTGTGTCCATAATTCAATTCAATACACTTTGGGATGCATTATCTGGAAGCACCTTGAACTCTTCGCCACCATCAAGGCTCATCTCCAACTTCAAAAAGATCAGTAAGTATCTAAAGCCGTCCTTACTCGTTGTCAGGGTAAAAGAATGCGAAACGATTATCTATATCTAAATATTTGTGACTTCACTGGCTTATATTCGTAAGTCATATATGTTTGCATCCTAAATAGGTTGCCACAATTTTCCATTGCCTCTTTGATTGAAGAAGTGGATATTGCATATGATTTCTCACTAAAAAAATCTCAATTTACTTGAATGGCAGGAAGCTAAAAAGTTATTGGCTGATGTGAAACTTGATGATGTTGCCAAAGTGAGAGCAGGTAGCTACAGTGATGGAATGAAACGTCGCCTCAGTTTAGGAATAGCATTGATTGGAGATCCAAAACTTCTCTTCTTAGATGAACCAGTATGCAGTTTTTAGAAGCTTTAGTCCAGTATAATCGATGTTTTGTTCCTTCAATCCTGAAGTAAATTCATGCAACTTGTAGACAACAGGTATGGATCCTGTAACTAGGAGGCATATCTGGAGTGTAATTGAGGCTGCAAAGCAAGGGCGTTTCTATGGAGGAAACTGATATTTTATCAGATCGGATTGGAATTATGGCAAGGGGTAGACTTTGTTGCGTTGGAACATCAACCTTGCTGAAGTCTCAATTTGGAGCTGGATTTATTACTAAAATTAGCTTCAGTAAAGTTTCTAATGATGTAAATGCCATGGAAAATACAGTAGACAGCAAGCATCATGAGGCTTGTCAAAGAATTCTTCAGACAGGTGCTTTCTAGGGTTAATTTCAACGATCATCACTAAACTTACTCTTTATCATACTGAAGTCATTAAAGTATTTTTTGTAACAGTAAAGTCACTAAACAATCTATTTGTTTTACAGCATATAAATGTCACACCAAAAGAAGAAGATAAATCCTTCTTGACTTTCGTTATCCCTAATGAGAAGGAAAAGCTACTCGAAGTAAGTACCTCTACAAGGTTGCTCAAGACAAACATAACATGTATTTTGATCACTCAGTACTATATTTCCTGATTTTATTTGCACATTTGTATCAGAATTTCTTTGCAGATCTAGATAATAGAAAAACCGAGTTTGGCATATTAAATATCCAAATCGGTCTTACAACGCTAGAAGAAGTGTTCTTGAGCTCCGGTGGTATGGTCGTCACCGGCGTCGGAATCAGCTCTGATACCATTGTAACAGAACTAGGGTTCTGCTACAGCAATTCGTAAGGAAAAAGGGGAACGGAGAAAAGGAAGAGAGAAGGAGAAAACTTGTTTATTTTATGGATAATTTCCTAGTACACAGACTCAGTATATATATATGTATAAACTTAGGAATACTTGTATGGTTTCTAATAACACAAACTTGAGGGACTAAATGTTAAATACTACCTAGTATAATAGATAACTTAAGTGACCTAAACTGACTTATTGAAACTTAATTCTAAATTGTCACAATACACATTTGTGACACATCAACTGTAAGGACTAAAGGAGTTTCTGGTATCGCTCTATGCTTTTTTATGGCATGATTTGATTATATATATGTGTGTGTGATGTGTATGTGTATGTGTATGTGTATGTGTATGTGTATGTGTATGTGTATGTGTATGTGTATGTGTATGTGTATGTGTATGTGTATGTGTATGTGTATGTGTATGTGTATGTGTATGTGTATGTGTATGTGTATGTGTTTTAATTTTTTGTTTTGCAGCAAAGGCTAGGCAATCATCATCAAAGCTTCTGCGGTATCCGTTGCGATCGGCTTCTAAATCTAAGGAGGAGAAGCCGCCTCTGACTGATTCATCCAACTCTTCGTCTTATGCAAGGTCTTTGATCTCTGTTTATCTCATTCAATCTGTATTTTCTTAATTTAGATATCTGATACATGTATCTACTGATTAGAGTATACGTAAGATGAATTTTGGATTGAAATTGCGTTGTGTGCAGATATATAATTGAGTGGATTTTTCTCTGATCTTTTATTGTTTCCATCGAGTTTAACAATTAGGATATCACTTATTAGAGTATATGTTACTCTTTGTAAATTGAAAAAACTCTATGAAGTTGGATACAGAACCTTCTGCCATGTGAAATGAGATGCAATCTTATTGATCCAATGATCCGTTGTTGACTGATAGCCTGTAATCAGTGGTGGAGCTAGGATTCTTACTGAGGGGTTCAAAATATGAAGTGAACACACGAAGAAGCGAAAGGGGTTGAACATCTACTTTATATACATAAAGAAATAATTTTAACCATGTACAAATAGTGTAATTTTCCGCCGAATGAACCCCCTTAGCCCTACCTGGCTCCGTACCTGCCTGTAATATCATACAGTGAAGAATTTTCAACCTTGATCACCTGTTTTGTTTTCCTTTTTTATGGTACTGAAATTTGCTACTAAGAATTTTTGCTGGTCCGTATGTGGCTTACATAAAGAAAACTTTGGTTTAGTCCATACAATATTCTACTGATTTCGAATGTCAGTATTATCCTGCGTAATGATATATGCAAACTAGGAGAAGAATTATTAACTTTAGTGTTAAAGACACAATTTCAACAAAGCAAAAAGTTGGTGATTTTCTGTTTTTTTTTTCTCCACAGCCGATGAATTCGAACTAATGAGAGCTACATCAGACAAAGGTTGACAAAGATGCAACTCTTGCCAGTTTTATTATTCTTATTTCAATTGCTAAGCCTAACTATTTGTCCCTGGTTCGGTACTTTTCATTATTCTCTACATCTGTATTTCAGGGGAAGACCTGCATCAAGTGTCAGTAAGAGTGTTGCTGCTCTTCCTCTCTCCAGTAAGGAAAAATCCGCGAAGCATCCAAGAAGGCTGTCTGTTCCCTCCAAGTCAATCGTCAGCCCAGCTTCTAGACCACTTGGCGCTAGAACTCCCATTTCTGAGACTAGAGCAAAGAGATCTGCTAGTAACCAAGGAAAACCGGATACACCACTTCCAAATGTTTCAAAGTCTTCAGCTAGAAAGAAATATGACCTTATATCCTCAGCTTCCTATTGGCTATCACAGATTAAGCTTTCTGAATCTGCTACTAAGCATTCAATTTCCCTTGGCTTTTTCAAACTTGCTTTGGAGGCCGGCTCTGAGGCAGTATTTTCTCCCACATGACTTTACCAGTTGGTAGTGACTAATGCTACAGGTTTCACTGTTCCATTAGTTTCCTCATTTCCTTGGTTTAGCAAAAACTATATTTTAAAATCAAATAGTTGATTTCAGTAAATAAGCTCATTGCTCACCTTGCATTGCAATGTGGGCTAGAAAAGCTCAGTTTTCAGAAACAATTTGGCTCTTGTAGTTGGTTAATTGAAGCATTATGATTGGAAATATTTGCCTCTTTTCTGCTTTGATTTCAGCCTCTTCAATGTCTGAGAGATGAGCTGAATCTTATGTGCAACGACATAAGTTGCAAGTTGCTGAACTTGAGGAGCCAGTGAAACAATTGTTTGATAGCTATAGTATTCTCCAAAAATCTGAGCAGTTGCAAGTTTCTGAGACTTGCTCTCATGTGCCTAAAGATGGGTCACGTTCATCTGATGTTGACGTATATAGCTCTTCCTCTGTTGCGAACACAGAGAGACTGCAACCCAAAGTCTTGAACAAAGACTACTAAAACTGAAAAAGTGAAAGAATCAATCAAGCAGAAGCCTTCAAAGATAGGAAGCACTCCTAGGACCCGGAATTCTGTAAACAAAATTGCTGCAATTGCAAAATCTACATCACCAAAAACTGGAGGTCGTACCACGAGAGAGAAACTTCAGAAACCTATTAAGCCAGAACTAAATAAGGATAAGGTGAAAAGACAGGGAAAGAGATCTGCTAAAGGAGAAGGTAGTTATAAGTGTACCTTCCTTGGTTAGAAGTCATTCAACAGTTTGAGCTAAAAGTTAGTTACTAATTCTTTTGCTTTTTACAGTGTCTGCTAATGCCTGCAGTTCAGACAAAGTCGTCCAAGAAGACAAAGAAAATCTGGTAAGGGACAAAATATGGTTTTTCTAATATTGATGTCTGGTGGAGGAACTAGGATTTTCATTTTAAGAGGGTTCAAAAATATGAAGAAGCAAATACACGAAGAAGCCAAGGGGGTTCAACATCTACTATATACACATAAAAAATAATTTTAACCTTATATATACAATATAATTTTCCTCCGAAGGGGGTTCGGATGAACCCTCAACCCCTATGTAGCTCCGCCCATTCGAGCTAGAGAAGCCTTTTCTCTTAGATTGATTATTCCCAGTTACTTGTACCTTTTTATATTGCATTAAATTGTACTGACTGCTATAAATCAATTATGCAGGATACCGCACAAACAGAAGTGATTAGCACCTGAAGTTTTTGGCAGGAAGCTTTTCTTTTTTAAACCATATCAGAGGCTGTTTGAATCTGGAGTTTGCATTCCAATATTGGGTTTGGTGTGTTTTATTTGTTTATTCCTTTTTAAAAAAAAATTACCGAAGCCCCATTATACAGCCGTCTAGTCTATTCGTTCGTATTGGAATTCATGCAAGACGTACAGTGTTATTTTTATTCAACAGCTTATATGTTCTTGCAGTTGAATACTGCTTGGAAGTAATTTATACCTATAGAGATTATGATATTGTCATCTGGATTACAGTATACTGAATTAGCTTTTGATTCAAGATCCAAGTGATATGCTGGGCATCTTTAACTCCTAGTAGTTTGAATTTTTTTTCTTCCAAATTAAGTGGTATCATCTTTGTAACAATTAGCATGAAATCAACGAAAGGTTGTTTGAATTTGTTTCTGGTTCTGAATCCTGCTACCCAAAATCCTCAAGTGAAGTGGTATTGCCTCTTTACATGCATAAATCTTTTATACTGCTATATATATGGAGTATTATATATTACTACTTTTTTTCTATTTGCTAAAAGAAATATCACATCTTGGACAAGTGAAATATGATTCATCTCTCCTCCTATTGTGAAACGCAGACTTCGCTCTCCAATGCCGTTTTATCATATAATGACTGAAGAGTAGTAGAATACTATGATAATTATGCCTTTAATTAAAGATTTTCACTATACAAAGTAGCCCAACAAAGTCCACAACAAATAACAACTTTGTGTTTTTAAAATTTTAGCCAGTATAATAACTTATAATCTGTATAAACAGTATCACCGAGTATACACCGGCGATGGAGTCTTTACTCTTTAACTGCCTGGCTAAAAATGTTAAAGATCCCGATCACCAGTGTAAGTGTTGCTCCATTCAAGTCGGCTTAAAACTAAAAATTTCAAGGTATTGCAAAATAAGTATATGAAAACCAATTCCCTTGCGTATGGGAAGTTCCTTGCATTTCTAAACCAAAACGCACATGCATATATTACAGGAGCTTGTCAATGCAATGCAGCAAATGACAATTAGGCAAATAGCACCAAGCCAGAATACTAGGACCAAAACAAATGTGTTCCATTAAAATAAAATTTCAGAGGTTTCAATCCGAAAATGTAACATAGTTGAGCCATGGTGCTCCTGATTTGCTGTCTGCAATGACGTCTTTCTTCCGTAGAATTAGTCTGAAGTCCAGCTCTGCTCCACAATTTCTCTCACTCTGCGGTTGTAATCCCTTTTATTCTCACTGAACATCCGAGCTGCTTCAGAATTTGCAGGTGAATTGGGGTTTGGATCACACAGCAATGACTGCAATGATAAGAGTGTCAGTCATTGCAAACAAGAAACCCATAGTTTTCTTTTTTATAATTTTGTTTTAGTGGATAAGTACCAAAAAAGTCAAAGGTTATTCAAGCCTTCATATTCTTCTGCATGTATGTCCCAAGTAGGATATAGTAAAGAGCTCAGCTTAACTCTTTTTACTCGCAATCCAGGGCCACTATCACCCTGTCTCTTCTCCCTTCACCCAGCAAGGAACAACCCAAATTAAGTAACAAATTCCAAGCAGGATCTTTATGAGCAAATTTAGGTCTACCATCTTAAGATTATCATACATTAAGACATAGGTCTATACCCTTTTTACCAGCCAAGATCAACTTCAAACTAGTCAACATCCAACTTTACACAAGTGATCGATCATCTCATTATTGGATGTACTTGTCACAAAATCATACACAATTCTATGTTTTTTCTCTTCTTTTTTTGGGTGGATGGTGGGTGGTAGAGGGAATATTGTTAAGTCAAATACCAGTAGTTACTAAGGGATTGAGTAAACATCTTCATGCAGAATATTACCTGCACCTGATCATAACTAGTACGAAATCTGTTTATGATCGTACGAGTGATTGACACAAACACGAGCATATTCTTGAGTTGAGGTTAAACAAACATACCGTTTCTCTCCATGATCCAGCAGCTGTAGCGATCGACAATTAAGCGGGGACTTGCACAACCGCTAATTACCACACACTCTCAATACTGGAACTACCACAGATGAGTTGTCACACCCCCTTAATTACGTATTAAAGGAAGCAAAATATGCTTAGGTTTTTTCTTACGATAGCTAAGGGAAGTTTGTCTGTATTTATAGAGAAGCTTCAGACCAATAATTAATTGGGTCTCACTTATCTACGCACATAATTCAATTACATGATTAGGCCTTATACAGTTATTACGACTTGGGTCAAGCCACTACCCTTTTCAGTCAACAACCAATCGATGTAAAGTCCAATCCCAACATTTTTCACTTGGACATCGTTAATTTAAAGTAAGAAAATAATATTTGATTTTTTTAGTTTTATTGAAAAATCATTCTAGAAAAGATACAAGACTCTATAGTGACCACATTACTAACATAGTCAAGTATTGAATGGCTCTTACATAACAATCCATCAAGTTCCAAGGAAAAATACTGACACCGACCTATAGGAGACACCATTTCAAGGTATGAATTCTATATATGATCACAGTTATTACAACTCCCATCAACATGGATCCGACATGTATCAAACACGTACACTCATATTATCCTTTCTAATCAAGACGCATAGAACAATAACCCCTACAAAGCTTTAATCCTCCAAGTGACATAAAAAACATCACCTCAAGAAATTTCTCGTGCCTTACCCAAGATAAACAAAGTCACAGCCGCAAAACTTCAACATTAACATGAGTTTAAACAATATTTAATCAACGGAAAGGGCCAAAATTACCCTTAAACTATTCGAAATAGAGCACATTTACCCTCCGTTTGATTTTGGTATCAAAATTACCCTTGCCGTCTAACAAAGGGACCACAAATGCCCTTATTTTTAAGGGGTTGCCGTTAGAGCTGACTAGGCAGTCCAACTAGGTAGAAATTGCTGACATGGCTGTCCACCTAGGTAGTCCAACATGGCGAAAAAACCCTCCCCTTCAAATTGATGATTTCTTCTCCCACTTAGAACCCTAATTTCAGATTTCTTGTTCTACAGTTTCTAAAAAAGCTTTCTTCCGTGAATTTTTGAAGCAATGTCAGAAGGCTTCACTTGAATTCTTACAGATTATGAAACTTGCCTGTACCTCAAATTCGCTCATTTCACTCTAAATCAAGTGATTCTTGAAGCTTCTACAAATTGCATACACGGAGACCAACCCAGCATTCTTAATTTTCATCAAAGATGGAGATGGGTGCGGAGCATTTTTCTTTTGTTTTCTTTGTGTTCTTCTCTTTCTCAAAAAGAAAAATCCTATAGTGTGGGCGCATTTGTATCGATAATTTTGGTTTCTTGTTTTGGGTTTCTCCATTTTATGTTCAATTTCATATCCTTTTCAAACAGAAGGTTGATTTTTTAATCAAAGTACATTTTTAACACCCAAGTTTGTTTTCCTTTTTCTGTTTGGATCGGCTGGGCAATGGGAAGAAGTACAAAATTTCTTTGAGATTACAAATGATTGTTAAACCATTCATCTTGGTTCTAATGTATTAAGTGTGAAATGAGGGATAATTTGATTTTACCCTTTAATTAGATGATGGGTCGGGCATAATAAACGGGCGGGTCAGTGGGTTACCGGGCTTTTTTTTACATGTAGGATGCCCGTCAGCTCTAACGGCAACCCATTAAAAATAAGGGCATTTGTGGTCCCTTTGTTAGACGGCAAGGGTAGTTTTGATACCAAAATCAAACGGAGGGTAAATGTGCTCTATTTCAAATAGTTCATGGATAATTTTGGCCCTTTTCCGTTTAATCAAAGACAATAATGAAGCATTACAGTCAGTATACACATGACAAGCATCAATCATCACAAGCTTGAACATCGGGAAGGTAATATGCATTAACACAACAATATGCAAGCCACATTCCAATGACAATTCCTGACAGGCGGTTTAAGATTTAAACTTGATGGATTCAACCTTTAAGGTCCTTGGTATTGAACTCATTGTACTTCTGAAATTATGGATTCAGAATTTAATATTCATTAAAATTCTAGTAGCTTTTCATATATATATATATATGTATATGCTCCATATAAAAATATTTGGTTCAGTGGAACTCGTAGTTTGTAAACTCCATCTGCCACTGCTTTCCACTAACCAAAGACATAAAAGAGTCTAACGCTCTAATATTCTTAAGCATGTTGTTTAAAAACTATAATTCCTCCCCTTCCATTTTATGTGAAGGTAATTAATTGGGTAGGAACTTTAGAAAATAACTAAGTATGTTGACATGTAAGCCAAATATATGCAAAGTAGCTAACTTATGTTGACATGTAAGCCAAATATATGCAAAGTAGCTAATTACATGAAGTGGGCGCCAACAAGTCATGTCATCAAGAGTAAAAAAGGATGCTAAGATTAAATAGTTTCCAAAAGAAAATATGTATCATTCATTTTTTTGACAGACCAAAAAGGAAAGTGTTGCATCAAATGGGACACAGGGAGTAGTTTAACTCTCTTTAGCCAAAGGAGTAGTTATCAATAACATCAGTGTGTAATATAATCAATGATTATATCATCCTTTTCACCATGACTCTCACATTAAGAGGCTCCAAGCCAACATGTTTAGATTTCATGATGTCTTTACTTGTGATATCCATCAATAACATAAAGGGGCTTGTTTAAACCCCATACTGATTCGTTAAGTTTGCACTCATGATGTGTTTACCCGCTTCCTTAAAATCCTCATTTCATACAATTTCCACTAAGAAAAGTTGTGTTACCCTAGTGTTCCAAATGTTATCCCTTCATGGAACAAGAGAAGAAGTTTTTTCATGGTAAACACTCTATTGTGTAAAAGTTTCAGAAACTAACTTTTCCATGTAGCGGTCGGTGTTTCTCTTCAAAGTCTCCTTTGATCTTAAAGTCCATTTATAATCACTAAGTTCAAAAGTTGAAGATAAATCAGCAAACTCCCATACTCCATGGAGCACTTCTGACCTTCCATCTCTTCAAGCCACTTGTCAGCTCAATAGATAGACTCATACATTCCAATGTACACAATGGAACAACTTTCTCATTCTATCTCCTCAATGCCAATTATCAAAACATGGAGAGCCCACACTCCAAATTGATAACACATGAAGGGGTAAAGTACTGACCATGTGATAATATTTTGTCTGATTGACACTTCGTACCATGGCCTTACCTTCCTAGACAACCTAGAAATAGAAACCCTGCTCTAGGAAAAAATTGCCTGAGAAACAACAGTTTTCTCAAAGATTCCCAGACCAAAGCAATCTTTTGGAATCACTTTAATGTGATTTTCAAGAATTGCTTCATCATCATAAATAAACAGATTCAGACGGCAAATGCGCAATACAAAATGCAAATATAAATATGTAGCTTAAAACTAAAACAAAGGGAAGTCAACCTGTCACAGGGATGATATCTCTGACTCTACAGAATGAGGAACAAGAAGCTACTACTTTGCAACACATGATTTTCATTTAGCGATGCTTTCAACCATTAGCTTTAACAGTAAATCTCAGGACAAAGACATGGATAACTGCAAGAATGTGACATCAAAAATCAATTACAGCTCTATACCTGAATGGATGTAAGTATAGCTGCAACATCATATATTGGACTCCATTGATTTTGAAGAATATCCAAGCATATACTTCCGTCTGCATAAACTGGAAAAAACCAAACTTCTAGACTTAAAATTGTCTGTTCCTATTCTCTGATTTAACAAATAAAAATCAAATCTTAAACACCAACTTACTATTAGGATGAAACATTCGAGAAACAAACCGCACTGTTGGTGGCTTATTGGGGTAATCCTCAGAGAATTGAAGAGTCAACTTGAACGTACCTGATGTTCTCAAATAGTAAAGTTACAACTGAACTAGTTAATTCAAGTCAAAACTAAGGCAATTTGAAAGGGGGGAAACAATTCATATTATGTAAAAGATGGCAAAAGTAACAAAAGCTACAGGAAGTACTTGCTAACACCAACAATCTTTACTTTTTGACATAGAGTAATTCACTGACAAGATATGACAAGACAAAACTGACATGGAAAAGCCATGACTGGGAGATCAAAGAAAGATTCAAGCATTTACAACACTAGAATATGCATCACCTCCTTCTGATGATTCATAACATTCATCACTACTTTTTCTTTCGGTAGGAGTGTCCAGGGAGGGGACGAGGGGTGAGAATCTCCAAAATGATTATTCAGAATTTCAGATCACAGAAAAGAGAGACTGAGATGATAAAAACAGCATTGAATTGTATAGACAAAAAAGCATAAACAGTGGATGTGCGCCAACTACTTCGCTTTAAGCCATTAACATTCTTCTGCCACTCTGCATAAATGACCGAATGCAAGGATAACTCACCACCATCCCAAGGAGTGTCATCAGGACTGCAGGTTACACCAAAACGAAGAGAAACCAGAAAGTATATTAATCAAACCATACGAAAACAACTGCCACAAACCGACATCAAACACATAATGGGCGCATTTTAACTACACAACTCACCCAAATATCACGGCATTCCAAAGCATAATGTTGTTGTCTTGAGGTGCACCACTAATACCAGCAGGAGGGTCCTGCTGCAACCTCTTGAAATCCCTCATCAACCTCTTTCTAGCTGCAGTCGACATTGTAACCACCTGCAAACTCAGATGGTCAATTTAACTAATAACGGAGGAAGAGGAGTAATCATCTAGGTAACAAACCCAACCAAAGAGAACTACTATTGAGTTTTCTCTGTTTGCCCTTTTTTTCACGACCGAAAAATTGCCCTAGAGCCAACGCTTTGGGCCAACCACAGACTTTGAAACTCGGGGATGATGGGCCCTGACCTCTATCCTTCTCCACTTGAATAATGCACTTAGTTCGCTTGGTGCAGGGTTCGAACTTGTGACCTAACTCAACATATGTAAAAGTTGTTTATATGGCTCAACACGAAGTCATTCACAGGTATAAATCAATTCTCAGTTTGCTTAACTCATGATCCAATTCTATTTCAGCTCAATTGTAATTACAAAGCTCAAAATCCAGCACAACAAATAACAATAACAAACTGTAGCACACAATAACAGGGATCCGTATAATTCTGCATATATCTGGAAAACTTTTCGCTAATTAGTCACAAAAGCACAATCGCATCCACAAAACTATACTCTTTTACACTCTCTAACTACACAACCCTAAAACAAAGGCTTATAGTAATTCCTTAGCTAGAATTATCCATTTTTAGCGGTATCAATTATCATTCACATGTTCTTTTACCTCTTTTAACGAAATTTCAGTTTCTTTCCTCAAACTTTAAGGATCCAACGGAAATTGATGAAATCGGGAAATGAACATAGAAAATCCAAGGACTTACCGATAGGGAGGAAACAAGGTGGTGAGCTAGGGTTCAGGGGAGTGGGAGTGGGAGTGGGAGTGGGGGTGGGGTGCTGCTTTGTGTGTTCTCTCAGAGCTGCCCCTGGAGAAGGAGAGAGACAGATATATATATATATATATATATATATATTATAGGAATCCCCCTGTATGTAATACTCCATCTCATTAGTTACAGTTGGCCTTTGGAGGAAAGGATCCGCTACGCCACTTACAAATTGAATACAAAGAAATTTCAACAATTATGATATTATTTGTTTTATTTAAGTTGATTTTCTATCAAAAATAGTGTCTCTATTAAGTAGGTATATACTCTACTTTCTTTAATTTCATCTGTGTAATTATACTGAATATATGTTATTATTATTTTTATATTATTTACGCTAAAATATACTTCTGTCCTACGTGATAATATTTAATTATGAAATAATATAAATAAATCTAATCATTTTATTTTAGATGGTCCCATTTTATGTAACAATGTTTGATTAGGCAAGAATATAAATAAATCTAACCATTTTGTTTTAGATGAAGGTATTTGGTTAGGTATGAATTGGGACAGATCTAGCATGTAATATATAGAGTATATAAATTCAATAGTTTTTATTCAAATCCTAAACATACATATTTTGTGAATTCAGTTACTATTATATATTAATTTAATATCATCACAGGAATCTATAAATTTTAAATTATAGATTCACCTTTGAGCATAAAGTTTAAAACATAAAGAAAAACTCAAAATTTATGGTCCAAAATTAGTCACAAATATTTGTGTAGCAATAAACTATCTTATTAAAAGTAATGAGAAGTTTAAAATTAATTTTTTATTTAAATATAAAAAGTGATATTTTAGGTAAATTACTAAAAAAAAAAAAAATGTGACGCATAAAATAAGACAGAATGAGCATTAATTACAGGGGTGGAGGTATAAGGGAGTATTTCTTATAGGTTTGGATGAATCCCGTAGCTTTTGCTTAGACCCTATAATTATATTTTAGAATTTTATTAAATATGTATAAATATTTAATTGTGAATCCAATAACTAAGATAAGTTATGAATTTAGTGACAATTCATAAATTCAAATCATGATTCCTTCTCTGGTTAATTTATTACGAATTCATGAGCATGTATTTCTATTAATTAGCAATAAATAAGTAATAAAAGTTAATGTGCACATACAATCATAAATATATTAGCGTGATACAAATTGACTAATTACGGACCCAAAGAATGTAGATAAATTTTTCCCTGTCCTCTTTGAGTCAATAATATTATACTACCACAAAAACTAAAAAGAAAAAATTGGGAGAACGTACATATTGCAGCATTAATCCAGGCATTCAGAAATAAATGTTCACCTCAACTCCTTAGTGGAGAATAGATTGATGCTTACCACACTGACAATTTTAGCAATCTTAATATGTTAATTGTGATTCATCAATCTTAAAAAGATATTTAGTGGGTCACAAAATCAATTAATACCCAACAAACTAGAAAGAACTCTACAGAGCTTGAGACTTGGCAAGTAATTGGCGATTTGAACTGAGTTTGTGGCGTATTCATTTAATTTTATAGTTGGTCAACTGTATAGTTCAAATTTGCTTATTTTTAATCCGTCAATTGAGTAATAGTTTATCGATTGATATTCCACTATATAATTTATTTCAATTTCACTGTCCCACATAAATAGGAACGAAAAATTAATGTGCAACCTATTAGATTCGAAAATGAATGTTTCTAGACTTAGAAATCCTTAATTAACTACTCCATTATGAAAATATTGTTAGGTAACTCAATATATTGATCTGGCTTAGTTACGTCTTATTTTCTATAATGTATTTGTATTGGAAACATTATATAACATTATATTGTTGTACTTCCCTACTATCGCAAATTTTAATCTAATTAATGTCGATTTGAATTATAGATGAAGTTTATCAATTTGTTTCAAACTCGAATTCTTGATAGTTTTTTAAAGATAATGAAATATCGGCTTTGGCTTAGTGTGCTACCACAAGGGTAAATTGAATTCAACTTGACTCGATATACATAGTTGCCACTTCGGCTAAAAAAAGGTAATTGGAGGAAGCCATAGTTTTAGTCAAATGACAATTTACCAACCTAAATTATACACATTGTAAGTTGCCTCTACAAACTAATAGCCTATTTGGCCAGAAAGGTGAAAAGTGCTTAATTTCCCCAAAAAATGATGTGTTTAGCCAAATTTTTGAGAAAAACTAAGTGATTTTGGAAAATAGTAAAAACTATTTTTCAGAAGCTAAAAATAGTTTTTCTTCAAAAACACTTTTGAAAAAATACAGAAGCATTTTAAAAGCTTAGCCAAATATTAATTGTTGCTCAAGAGTCCTTTTAAAATTAATTGACCAAACACAAACTGACTCTCTACTCATTTGAAAAACACTTTGGAAAAAGACACTTTTTAGAATAAGCTGATTTTATAATTTTCATTGATAAATCCATGAATAAATGAAAATTAGTTCGAGTCAATATTTTTGCTACATCATCATGGCATGCTTGTAATATGTCAGTTATTTCTTGTACGGAGAAAAAGAAGGCGGGCAACACAATCCATTTACTAAAAAAAATCTACATTTGTACGAGAATCTTACAACCATATTCAAGTTTAATTACAACAAAATGCAAATGCTAATCAAAGTATAGTCACTTTAGCTTCCGATCGAAGTGGCTATTGCATTGGGTTCACGAAACTAAAACATATCTACAGACTATATCTGGATTATTTACTTCCAAATCATCAGAAAAAAATGTACTCGATCAGCCGATGATTAATGCTGCTAACTACAAAATCCAATGAAGAGATAAAACATGAAAAATCAATCAAACTTACTATCACTAGGAGAGGTAGATTTACCCTTGGACAACGTCGAAAATGGCGATGAATTGGGCTGCGTGAAAAACACCAAGCTATTATTTCCAGGCTGTGTATTATTATTTGCTGAAGAAGAAGAAGTCGGTTTGTTTAAAAAACTAGACGAACATTTGTTTGGATTTGAGCTTGATGGTAGGCTTGACAACACTGGAAATGGCTCAGTAACATTCGGGTTTTCGCCAGATTTATTTCCTATGTTGCCATTATTTCCCATGATTGAGGTGAGAGCTGCAGCTAATGCTGAGTGGAAATTTGGATCTGATGTTATTGCTTTAGTTGCAGCTGCAATAGTATCTGGTGGTAAAGAAGATTGTGTAGGATTATTTTTTTGTAAATAAGATTGGAAAATGTTTTCTTGATTTGGTCTTGATGAGAATGCAAGTGAACCAAAATTTTGGTTATTATTCTTGTTATAGGCTTGATTTGCATAATTGGTCCAAGAAATGGGAAGTGAATTGGATTCCAGTACTGAACTAAAGTTGAGGTTTGTGGAGGAATTATTATTATAATTATATCTAGGGGGGAAATTGTTACTCATTCTGTTAAGATGAGATAAGGTAGAAGAGGAGGACGAGGTTGAAGTCAAATCAAGAGTTATTGTAGGAAGGGAATTAGGTGCGGATGGTGAGATGGATGAATTTGGAAAGTAAAATGGCGGCTTATTTTTTGAGGTATCAGAGAGATAGAAGTTGAGCCCGTTGAGATTGGCAGAAGTGGTGTTGGTGGTAGTTACTTGTGGACTTGGGTCTGATGAACTCGACAAACCGGCTAACAGCATGCTGGCGGCAGCTGAGGTGGTGGAAGCCATTGCTGTGGCTGAAAGAGGGAGTGGGTGGTTGTGTGTTCCTTCATATGTGGTGATTAATATTGACATGTCCTCAGCACATCTTTGAACCTGCAAACAATTGTGGCCATTAGCTAAAGAATAGCAATGCAATTTCATTACCTGATGATATACTACTAAATTGGATGATGAGAAAAGAATGAGTTTAGTTTGTATATACAATGACACGCTATAAACAAAATATAAACTATCACATCACACAAAAGATAACTATTGACATAAAAAATAAGACAGAAAACTTATTATTATAGTTCCTCCGTTTCAATTTGTTTGATACTATTTAATTTTAGTCTATTTCAAAAAATATACACACTCTATTTTCTTAATGGGAAGTTCTTATGGCAGGTTTAAAATTACAAATTACGCAGTACAATAATCGCGTAAAGATGTCCTACACTTTCAATATATATTAAAAGTTATATCCCTAAGGAGCAAATACGATTGTGACAACTTTCAGAAGCCACTAGCATTTCAATCACAAACTATAGTATTATATGTTGCTCTATCTATTCATAATATATTGTTTTGATACATTCTGTAGTATGACATTCTATTGGAATATTAGAATATGAATTAGTTGTGTAATTAGCAATGTAATAGTGTAGTTATAGTTGGTTAGTGAAAGCTTACTACAACTGGTTAGTTAGTTAGTCATAACGGGCTCATTTATGTATTTTAACTAGCTAGATATTTTCTTTCTTTTCTAGTCGGTTAAGCTGTGTATATATACTTCCTCAGTGAATGAGAAATGCAACATTACCTGTTTTCTAACTGGACAATTTGGTGCTACGGTGCAACGATAGTAAGCTCGAGGGCATGGATTTCCTTTTGCAATCTTTTGACCGTATTTTCTCCATTGGCATCCATCGTTCATCTGATCAAATATTACCAAAAGGGAAAAGAGAAATCATTATTAACACAATACATAGATCAGATCGCATTCTTTACTTAATTATAATTAATGTCACAAAATGCATGCATGCATGTGTATATTTTTCCTTACCGTACGGGCATCACATCTGACTCTAACAGAAACCCTAGCTCTTTTAGTAGGGTTTTGTTCATCTCCATTATTTCTCATTGTCTTGAGAATTTTGTTTGGAGACAACGTCGACGTCTCTCCATTTTCTTCCTTATTAGCTTCTTCTAAGCTATTATCTGGACTGAGATTCACAGGTGAACATTCTGTAGGACTTGTTTTAGCAGACACTTCAAACTTGCAATCCAGTCCTAGGGCAAGGCTTTTATTAACTTCTTCTTCGTCATGAGCCTTATCTTTCTTAAAGATTTTAGATAATTCATCCTTTTTCATATCGCTCGTAGTTCTTCCTAGGCTAAGGGAAACAGATTGATCTGTTTCTTGATCAGATTCGTGTTGAGTAGTGTTCACAGTACTGCTAGATTTTTGTTCAGCTTCTCTTTGAATAATATCGTGATATTGATTCTGAAGGTTCAGATAATCCTTCATGATTCGATCCAAGTGCATTCGAAGCCTTTGATTTTCTTCCATTACCTCTCGCATTTCATTTTTGGCTGATGCAAGCTCCTGCATTTTAAAATTTAGATATTCAAGAATTATACAAAAGTACTACAATATATAAGTTACAATGTTTCAATATATTTTAAAATATTAATCGAAGTTAACAAGACTTTGAATTTAGAAAAGCGAAAACCAACAGATAATTTGGGATGGAGAGAGTACAACATAGTTTGACTAGGCACCAAATTTAAGAAAAAAAAGAAACAATTTGAAATTTATTGTATTAAATATATTATACATAGCATTTGTGTGAATATAGTATTTTTGAAACTTATCCTAAATACTTATGTTACAACATTTTATGTTTATAAAAGCTTGTCATGAGGATTTATGAGGGGTAGAATTAATGAAAAGTTTACGTTAAATTATTTCTAAACTTAAAAGATTATGCCCTTTTGTCAACAGACTAGTTAAAAATAGTGTCATATAAAATGGAATTGATGTAATAGTAAGAACAGGAGTACATCTAGATTATCAGGGATGAAAGAATATTAATTTGTTCCTCAAATATATAAGTTAATATTGGACCATCACAAGAGAAATGAAAATTTGTGTGTTTACCGTAAGATTGTATCAATTCCCTTGGGAGGCTTTCTCATTAATATAAATATATATAGTGTACAATGTGTAGAATTCTAGTACAATAATGAATCATCTACTTACCATAATTCTATATACAAAATATATGGGATATATTCTAATTATGGTGGTGGGATTGAATTAGAATTCTATTCCCATTGGTACACGTTAATACACCCCCTCAGTCAAAGCGGGAGGAGGCCGGACGCTGAAACTGGATCTGAAGTCGAGGAAGGCCCTTCGTGAAGATATCCGCGTATTGATATGAGGAAGGCACATGCAACACTTTAACATAACCGAGAGCAACCTTCTCACGGACAAAATGTATATCTATCTCAATATGCTTGGTCCGCTGATGTTGAACCGGATTATGATATAAATAAATAGCGGATATATTATCATAATATACAACAGACGCCTTACGCAAGGGACAGTGAAGCTCCAAAAGAAGGTTCCGGAGCCAACAGATTTCAGCAACAATATTTGCAACTCCTATATACTCTGCTTCTACACTCGAACAGGACAATTTGGCTTGCCTCTTGGCAGACCATGAAATGAGATTATCCCCCAAAAATACGTAGTAGCCTGAGGTGGAGCGTCGTGTGTCCGGACAGCCTACCCAATCATCATCCGTGTAGGCTAACAATCTGATCGGTGCTGAGGGGTATAGATGTAATCCATAATCAATGGTGCCCTTAACATATCGAATGATGCGTTTAAGGGCAGTGTAATGAGGCTCCCTGGGGCATGCATAAATAAGCATACATGCTGAACAACATATTCAATGTCATGTCTGGTGAATGTAAGATAATATAGTGCACATGCCAAGGCTTATGTAAAGGGTGGGATCAGATACCGGATCACGATCAACAGCACTAAGCTTTGATTTGGAGTCAACCGGGGTGGACATGATTTTGCAATTCACCATTTTAGCCCTGTACACTATTTTCTATGCATATTTACGCTGACATAGAAACATAGTATTCGCAGACCGAGTAACTGATACACCCGCTAGCACATTCCATAATATGACCCCCACCGAAATCTTATACCGGCGGATCCCCTCTTATGATCACCTCTGGATATTCGGTTGTCTGTGCTATCCTAATTTGTCCTCTACCGCCCCACATAAATTAGTACCCCGAACCACTCCATGCATCTTCTTAGGCTTTCCGCCTAACCATATGTGCTATTTATGCTATGACTTGTCCAGCCGTCAACTTCACATCTCTCGTCATGTCACCTTCGATGAGACAACGTTTCTGTTTTCGAACATTCAAAAAATTTGACAAACGGACTACAATTTTCTTGACGAAACTGACCACTCTCCCGTCATTATTCATGAACTGTGTCAGCCCACCACCGTCAACCAAAGTCCACCACCCACTGCCGCCTCCCCTGACCCCTCTAGGGTCTCCCTGCTTCCCGTCGCCTCACCATCTTTCCCGATGCCGACTACCACTGTCTCCGGCGATCAGCCATCATCACTAGTCCCTTCTCCGGTCACTATCCCCGTGTCTGTGTCGCCACCGTCATTCCAGCACCCACCCACTATCCGAAGTCCACCCAACACCGCAACCGCTGCCTCACCAAACCAGCTTACCAATAACCCACCATACCCCACCTCATCGATCTCCTCAACCCTACAACTACCCAGATCGACGACCACCCACAACAATCCCCCAGTCACCAACACCAGCCCCAACATACCAATTTCACACCTTGTTCCCGCCGGCAACTCTAATCCCGATGGAAATACTATTTCGGACAGAAACCCCACCCCGTGCCAAATTCCCGACACCAACAGTTCCCTAAACCAACCAACAACATCCCACCGTATGGAAACCCGTGCTCAACACGGGTGTAACGTCCCACACTTTCAGGTTACAGTTTAAATCGCTAAGCGTATATAAAATTGTTAGGCGTGTATAAATAGACCCGAGCGTTGGAAAATTTTTATGTTATATTTATGTATGCTAATAAAGAGATTAGTGTATAAAAAGGATTAGACCCCGAAATAATTTTGGATGTAACAAGTGTGACGACGGGGATTGGAAATAAATTTGGTGCGTGCACAAAGAGGTTATGGATTAGTGGCATATTAAGAAATTATGACATTGGGTATACGGAGGTCTTATGAGTTTTTAGGATTTAAATGAAGTGGTATCTAGAATTAATTATGTGTGTAATTAATTAATTATGAGATCGATTAATTATTAACGGGGACAAGGTTCAGTGGAGGTTATTACATGTAGGCATTGGATAAATCTCCTAAAATGACTAAGCCTAGGGAATTAATTGGTGGCAGTAGGAGGCAATGCAACAAAATGAATTTGCATTTGCATGGATTTTGTGTCATCATTTCGTGGAGAGTAATCACTACAAGGTAATTATGTGTAAGTAGGGCCCACACCCATTAAAAGAGGGGAGGCATGCAGCAAAGTAATTCCAAGAGAACTTGATTGCATTTCAAAATGGGATAAATTTATTATGCTAAAGGGGCTTAGTTCGTGCTAGGGGGTCACTCAATGGAACTTGGATTTCACAGAGCACATTGAGTAGGGTGATAGGTATCGTGAGCTAGCTAATAGGGTGGATTTTCTCTACTAGAGGATATGCTGCCATGCAGAAGGGGAAAAATGATGGTTTGAAGAGTTGCTAATCTAGGTATGTTAAGGCAAATTATTTCTTCCTTTTGGCATGTTCCATGTAATAAAATATAACTGTGATATTGCTCCATAACTGTGATATTGCTCCATCATTTATTCTACTCCTAGTAATTAAGAATATTCATGTTATTGATTCCTATGCTGAAAGCATGTCTAAATATATTTCTAAGTCCTTATTGAGGCATACGAAAGATGTGTTGATATTCACAGTGTTAGCCAAAGGTGCAAGGATATTATGTCGCTCTGGGTATTTTATTATCATTCATGCATTTTCATTTGCATTGCATTCATATATTACCCTGGACCACCGGTGCTATGCACACTACTATATGGTAAATATTATATATATAGGGGGATATGGAGAAAGGGAAAGACATTATATACGCACACCACCTGCAGCTGGTACAGACTATCACAAAAGAGCCCGAAGAGGCTAATATGATGTGATGATATGATGTGATGATGTGATGATATGATGTGATGATATGATGTGATGATGTGATGATATGATGTGATGCCTTCATGGCTTATTGGGACGGGTTGCACGATCCGCAACACTAACATATATTGGGACGGGTTGCACGATCCGCAACACTAACATATATATATATATATATATATATGCATACGTTAATTAACCAGTACATGGTATGATGCCACAGAGGCTGTCATGGTAAGGAAATTGCCCGATGAGGCCAATAAATAAGGACATTGCATTGTACATAACATGTAGGCAAGTGTATTAGGGCCCTCAGAGGCAGTTCCTGTTGGTCAGTTGTTTATGTTTCAGTTATCAATATATTCCAGTTATGCTGTTATTTATGCTTGACATACTCAGTACTTCAATCGTACTGACGTCCCTTTTATCGGGGGACGCTGCGTTTCATGCCCGCAGGTTCGCATAGGCAAGGCGACGACCCACGTGAATAGATTGCAGTTTCCAGTAGATTTTGGAAGCACTCCTCTCTTTCCGGGGTGTCGGTCTGATTTTGATATGATACAATTTTGCGTGTCTATAGGGGTATGGCGGGGCCTTGTCCCGACCTTTGATGTTACTACTCTTAGAGGCTTGTAGATATGTGTTTTGTGTGTAGTAGTCTTGTATGGCCTTGTCGGTCTTGGTATATGTATATATATAAGTTAGTTACATGGTTGTTCATAATTTTCTTTCGGCTTAGTCTGTAATTAATTATGATTAGGTGTTGATAGTGCGAATGGCGGTACCCGGCGGGCGGGGTTCGAGTAGTCCGTCGCGGCCCTTCGGTTTGGGTCGTGATAAACTTGGTATCATCATGTCTGTCCTAGGGGAGTTTACAAGTCGTGTCTAGTAAGTCTTGTTTATGGGTATGTTGTGCATCATACTTATAAACATGAGGCTATCTAACATTTTAGGGATGGTTTCTATTCTTTTCATCTCATAAATCGTGTTATAGAACTGAATTATAAGTATTTCACTCCTAATCATTTCGTGCTTATGATTCCAGCAATGCCTACCGCAAGGAAGAAGTCCAAGAGTATGAGGGACTTGAATACGGTTGCGGGCGAAGGTACCAGCCAATTGCCACCCGTTAGCGAGGGCCAGAGTGAGACCCTCGGTACGACTCCTTCGTATGGTTCTCCCGGTACATCACCATCAGAGGAGATTAGTGGAGATGCAGCGCCTTTAGTTCCTCCACATAATACTCCATACGTGGATCTTGATATGTGGAGTGCGGTTCAGTTATTGACACGATTGGTGGCCACTCAAGCCTAGCGTCAGGTTCCCAGTCATTCTGATAGAGCTGCTAGCGCAAGAGCTCGGAATTTCATCAATCTAGACCCTCCGGTATTCATAGGAATAGACTTGAAGTTGAGCTATTTTTTGGGTAAATTAGTGACTCTGTCTGCGAATACTATGTTTCTAGGTCAGCGTAAGTATGCGGAGGAAATAGTGTACAGGGCTAAAATGGCGAATTGCAAAATCATGTCCACCCCGGTTGACTCCAAATCAAAGCTTAGTGTTGTTGATGGTGATCCAGTATCTGATCCCACCCTTTAAAGAAGTCTGGCAGGTGCACTACAATATCTTACATTCACCATACCTGACACTGCATATGATGTTCAGCAGGTATGCTTATTTATGCATGCCTCCATGGAGCCTCATTACACTGTCCTTAAACGCATTATTCGATATGTTAAGGGCACCATTGATTATGGATTACATATATACCCCTCAACACCGATCAGATTGTTAGCCTACACGGATGATGATTGGGCAGGCTGTCCGGACACACGATGCTCCACCTCAGGCTACAGAATATTTTTGGGGGATAATCTCATTTCATGGTCTGCCAAGAGGCAAGCCACATTGTCCCGTTCGAGTGTAGAAGCAGAGTATAGAGGAGTTGCAAATTTTGTGGCTGAAATCTATTGGCTCCGGAACCTTCTTTTGGAGCTTCACTATCCCTTGCGTAAGGCGTCTGTTGTTTATTGTGATAATATATCCGTTATTTATTTATCTCATAATCCGGTTCAACATCAGCGAACCAAGCATATTGAGATAGATATACATTTTGTCCGTGAGAAGGTTGCTCTCGGTCATGTTAAAGTGTTGCATGTGCCTTCCTCATATCAATACGCGGATATCTTCACGAAGGGCCTTCCTCGACAACTGTTCCTCGACTTCAGATCCAGTCTCAACGTCCGGCCTCTTCCCGCTTCGACTGAGGGGCTGTATTAACGTGTACCAATGGGAATATAATCCCAATTCAATCCCATCACCATAATTAGAATATATCCCATATATTTTGTATATAGAATTATGGTAAGTAGAGGATTCATTATTGTACTAGGATTCTACACATTGTACATTATATATATTTGTATTAATTAGAAAGCCTCTCCAAGGGAATTGATACAATCTTACATGGTATCAAGAGCTAAAATCCTAAAAACCTAAAAAAAAATTCTTCCTCTTCTCGGCATTACCCCCCCCCCCCCACTTAATTTTTTCCGATGGTAAAAGCCCCCCACCACCACTTCTTTTGGGTTTTAATGGATTCCTCTTCCCCCGATGCTTCCGCTTCCTCTAGCGTCGCCACTCAACCACCACCCATGACCCCCTCCTCACCGTCTTTCCATCCGGCTCTCACAGTTAACAATATCAAGAATTTTATTCCTATATTTCTTTACCAGGAAGATGGCCAATATTGGTCATAGGTGAAACTGTTTTGAATTCATGCATGTGTATATCACATGCTTGACCATATTGACGACACCATCCCTCGCCCCTCTGAAACTGATGACACAACTTGGCGTCATCTTGATGCCGTCGTCAAATAATGGATATGTGGCATAATCTCTAAGGACTTACTTCACATCATTATGAAAACTGGTGCTTCCGCTCATGAGTTATGGACACGCTTGGAAGAACTTTTTTAAGATAACAAGCACATTCGCGCAGTGTATTTGGAAGAACAATTCAATAACACTCGTCTTGAAATTTTTTCGAATATGTCTGAATATTGCAAACAGTTAAAACTGGTTGCAGACCATTTATCCAACGTTGGAACGCCCGTCTCTGAAACAAAGATGGTCTTACAGTTGGTGCACGCCTCCCGATGGATAAATATGACACCCTCGCCACTATGATACAACAGGCCGATCCCTTACCCAGTTTTAACAAAGCTCGTTCGCAACCTTTGTTGGAAGAAACCTAGCGTGCAAAGCAAGATGTGGACACCCAAAAAGCACTTGCAGTTGAAACGCCTGTCCAAAATAACACCACCGCCACCCTAACCACCTCTACCGAAAAATAATCAACCCCGCAACAACCGCAGCGGAAGAGGTGGCAGGGGCCGTGGCGGCAAAGGAAGGGGAAAGGCTGCCACGGGCAGGCTCAGCAATTCCAGCAGCATATGGGCCAGCCCACCAACACTCCCAATTGGCAAGGCCCAGCTGGTACATTTCAGCATGCGAACTGGGCTCCTTATCCGGCTACTGTTTTGGCCCAGTCCCTCTACCCTCAACAGAAGGTGTTGGGCCCTGCTCCTGGCTACCGATCAACCCATCAGCAGTAACCACATGCCCACTTCATGCAGTTCTCTTATCCGCAGCAATAAAATGGCGTGGTCCCCACATATTTGGGCCAAGCTTTAAGCAGTCTAAACCTACATCATATGAAAGAAATAATCCATTGATTATTTTCATTAATTGAAAGAGTATTTATACTATTTACATATTTCCATAATAGGAATCCTATTCATATTCTACTTCAAAAACCTTATTCTAGTTGGATACTAACTATACAATTATGGTAAGTGTACAAGACTAATTAAGGTACAAGACATATACACCCTATTTACAAAAACTGCCCAACCGTGGGCTTTGCTACAGTAATCCGAGAACCATTATACATACGATATACACGTGTACATTGTGTACATCGTATGTATATTTAAGACACCCCCGCAGTCATAGCGGGCGGTCTTCGTACGCTGAGACTGTCCCTAAAATCTTCAAAAAGGATCGAGGAAAGACCCTTTATAAAGATGTCGATAATTTGATATCTGGACGAGACATGGCAGACGCGTACCTGACCATGAGCAACCTTTTTGCGAACAAAGTGAATGTCCATCTCAATATGTTTAGTGCACTGGTGCTGAACCGGATTACCAGAAAGGTAGATGGAACTAATATTATCACACTAAACCGAGGTCGCTTTCTGAATAGGACAATGAAGCTCTAACAGCAAATTATGTAACCAACATGATTCCGAATCCACATTAGCTACCCCTCGATACTCGGCCTCGGCACTGGAGCGATACAAAGTCAACTGACGTTTCGCAGACCATGAAACTAAGGTATTGCCAAGAAACATACAATAGCCAGACGTAGATTGTCTGGTGTCCGAACAGCCACCCCAATCAGCATATGTATACGAGACAAGTGTGGACGTTGAAGAAGGATATAAATGCAAGCCATAGTCAAGTGTACTCGAATATACCGAATGATGCATTTGAGTGTATTCATGTGCTCAACTCTGGGATCATGCATAAACAAACACACCTGCAGGATAGCATACGTAATATCTGGTCTTGTGAATATAAGATACTGAAGGTGATGAAATTTTAGGCCAGTCTCGTCAAGAAAATTGTAGTCCGTTTGTTGAATATTTTTGAATGTTCAAAAACAAAAATGTCGTCTCGTCGAAGGTGACGTGACGAGAGATGTGAAGTTGACGGGTGGACAAGTCATAGCATAAATAACCCCTATGGTTAGGTGGAAAGCCTAAGAAGATGCATGGAGTGGTTCAGGGTGCTAATTTATATGGGGCAGTAGAGGACAAATTAGGATAGCACAGACAACCAAATATCTGAAGGTGATCATAGGAGGGGATCCGCCGGTATAGGATTTCGGTGGGGGTCATATTATGGAGTGTGCTAGTGGGTAGAATATTAAGGACGTATTCCACCATTTTGACTGCATATACCCAAAAGGAAGAAGGTAACGAGGCATGAAAGAGGAAAGTTCTAACCATGTTATTGATGGTGCGAATAATATGTTATGTTTTACCATTTTGAGGAGAGGTGTGAGGACACGAAAAACAGAAAACCATACCATTATTTTTGCAGAATTTGTGAAACGCAGAATTATTGAAACGTCCGTTATCACATTGAAAAGATTTTATGGGTCTTTCAAATTGTGTTTTGATAAATTTGCAAAATTCAAGAAATTTGGCAAAGACTTCCGATTTGAATTAGAGTGGATAAATCCAGATGTAGTAAGAATAATCATCTAACAAGACCAGATAGTATTTATAACCCAACGAATTAGGAATGTGAGATGTCCACAAATCAGCATGAACAATATCAAAAGGGGCAAGCGTAACACTAGTAGATGAATTAAACGGAAGACGAATATGTTTGCCTAATTGACAAGAATCACAATTTGGAGCAAGTTTTCCGTTACAACTGATAAAATTATTAATGCGAAGAAAATGAAAAACAGGAGCCCCTGGATGTCCAAGCCTATTATGTCAGGTTGACGAGAGAGAGAGCAGTCAGAGATGTGTGAAGGCTGGAAGTGACAGTGGAGGATGGTGTAAATGGATATAGATCCCATGTGCTATTGCATCTTGTAAGAGGTATCCCCGTACGCAGATCCTTCATAGTTAAACCAAATGGGTCAAAATCAACAAACATAGTTGCGAATGGAGATTAAGTTTTTGATGATATTTGGGGCATATAAGACATTGTTCAGGGAGAAAGGTGGGTGAGGTGGCTTGGTGTGGGTGTTACCTTGGCCCTGAGTTGGAATGCAGTGACCATTGCCAACTGTAATAAATTGAGGAGACTTTAAATGAAATAGTTGAGAGATATTACATGCGGATCGAGTGAGATGAGAAGTGGCTCCCGAATCCATGTACCAATTTTTATCGGGCTGTTGTAGGTTTAGACTGCTTAAAGCTTGGCCTTGGGGACCACGCTATTTGATTGCTGCGGATAGGAGGACTGCATGAAGTGGGCATGTGGTTGCTGCTGATCGGTAGCCAGGAGCAAGGCCCAGCACCCCCTGTTGAGGGTAGAGGGACTAGGCCAAAATAGTAGCCGGATAAGGAGCCCAGTTCGCATACTGAAATATACCAGCTGGGCCTTGCCAATTGGGAGTGTTGGTGGGCTGGCCCATCTACTGCTGGAATTGCTGAGCTTGCCCGCGGTGGCCTTTCCCCCTTCCTTTGTCGCCGCGGCCACTATCGCGACCCCTGCCACCTCTGCCGCCGCGGTTGTTGCGAGGTTGATTATTTTCCGATTGAGGTGGTTGGGGTGGCGGTGGTGTTACTTTAGACATGCGTTTCAACTTCAAGTGCTTTTTGGGTGTGCTCATCTTGCTTTGCACGCTGGGTTTCTTCTAACAAAAGTTGCGAACGAGCTTTGTTAAAATTGGGTAAAGGATCGGTCTGCTATATCATAGTGGTGATGGTATCATATTCACCCTTCGGGAGGTCTGTTACCAACTATAAGACCATCTTTGTTTCAGAGACGGGCGTTCCAACGTTGGATAATTGGTTTGCGACCAGTTTCAACTGTTTGCAATATTCAGACATGTTCGAAAAATTTTCAAGATGAGTGTTGTTGAATTGTTCTTCCAAATACACTGCGCGAGTGTGCTTGTTGTCTTGAAAAATTTCTTCCAAGCGTGTCCATAACTCATGAGCGGGGGCACCAGTTTTCATAATGGTGTGAAGTAAGTCCTTAGAGATTGTGCCATAGATCCATTGTTTGACGACGACATCAAGACGACGCCAAGTTGTGTCATCAGTTTCAGAGGGGCGAGGGATGGAGTCGTCAATATGGTCAAGCACGTGATATACACATGCATGAATTCGAAACAGTTCCACCCATGACCAATAGCCATTTTTCTGGTCAAGAATTATAGGAATAAAATTCTTGATATTGGTAACTGCGAGAGCCGGATGGAAAAACGGTGAGGAGGGGGTCATGGGTGGTGGTTGAGTGGCGACGCTGGAGGAAGTGGAAGCATCGGGGGAAAAGGAATCCATTAAAAACCGAAAGAAGTGGTGGTGGGGGGCTTTTACCGTCGGAAAAAATTAAGTGGGGGGGGGGGGAGGCAGTAATGCCGAGAAGAGGAAGATTTTTTTTTTTAGGTTTTAGGATTTTAGCTCTTGATACCATGTAAGATTGTATCAATTCCCTTGGGGAGGCTTTCTAATTAATACAAATATATATAGTGTACAATGTATAGAATCCTAGTACAATAATGAATCATCTACTTACCATAATTCTATATACAAAATATATGAGATATATTCTAATTATGGTGGTGGGATTAAATTTGGATTCTATTCCCATTGGTACACGTTAATATTTACTTAAATTATAAGAATCCGTTTCGGATCCGATCATATCAAATCCTTTCTAAAATTCAACTTGTCATAGCAATTGGGATAATAATAACTATGAAACCCAAACCTGTTCTTTGTGAGTAGATGAAGAAGACATTGAGTTGAGTTCTGGTGGCGATCTTTCTCTCTTTACCCCAACAGCACCTCCCTATTGAAGCATTAAAATTAGACACTTAATGAGGAAAGAATAATAATATATAGAAAAAAGCTGTATATTTGCCCTAGAGTAGTTTGTCAAAAAGTCATGAAAATTAGTCGCATATGATATGATCACTAAGTTACTACGGCATATATAGACCAAGTCAACGGTCAACGTTTTAGAAAATGCTGAAAAGTTGTTTGACAACTGTGCTCGTTACGACGACTTTTTCTACTCAATAAGTTGATTCCTTTACTGCGTGAGCTTCCAATCATGAATTATGAATTTAAGTAATTAGGTTTATCACATTTTTACGAGCTCAGTATAAATTCATTCAGCATTATTTAGCTAATTTATTACCCCTATCTATCAATTTGACAATTGACATATTTACAAGAATGATGAGATCAAGCAACTTTAGTTTTTCTTTTCGGGGAAAAATCAACAATACTCCATCTGTTTAATTTTAATTGTCACGTTTCACTTCTCAAGAGTTAATTTGATTAAGTTTTAGAGCTAAAACAAACTAGATTAATTTAATATTTTAAAATTAAAATTAAATGTTCATAAACTATACAAAAAATATTGTAATTAAGTTGTAAATCTTTTCATATTAATAAGATTAAAAATACATTTTAAAATATTCATCAAATTTCATGTAGTTTACCTTGATTATTTCAATTAGGAGAAATTAAATAAATAAACCGTGAAAATATATTTTAAGTTTCTAAAGTATTGCGTATGAACAAAAACTCACGAAATGGACAAGAACAAGTGAAATTAGAATGAGTTTTTTTCACTAAATTAAATTACCTCAATATTGTCAATGTTCATGAAATCCTTCTTCTGAGGGAAGGATAGCTTTGACTTACCATCCTCTTTTCTTCCCTTTCCAAACTGAAACACCACATAACCTTATGAGGAACTAAATTATAGAGAAGTGTTAACAACCTCACGTTAATTATTAGTATATCTTTTTAGTTAGCATATAATTGGTTCATTTAAATCATCATCTCCTAATATATAATGCAAAGAGACTATATACTCTGATCAATTGAGATTTGAATGCATGCTCATATGGATTAGCAATGGTCTTTTATGAATTCCTTTCAATTTTTATAATGAATCCGCAAATCGTTGTATATTTTCTCTCTCTTTTGCTTTATCCGAGGACCATTTTTAATAGTTCATAGGATTAAGAATTATGAAGCAGATTGTTTTAGAAGTTCGATCCAAAAAATTAAGCTTGTAGGTAAACATGTTCATAAATCTTATCTAATTTCAAAACTTAGAAAATCCAGTTCATAGACAGTATATTAGGAAGACTGAGAATTAATCATGTTGATGGAGTTAGTAAAAGATTACCTTAAGGAAAATATTGTCTTCATCATCAGGACTAGATTGATCAGCTTTGTTCTTGTTCTCCATATATATACTTTATCTCCTTTTAATTTCTGTGGCTAGATCTCTTTCTCTCAATTTCAACGTTAGCTAAATATACTAGTCTTCTTTATAAAGAGGAGCTAGCAGTGTTTGACTTCTTTTAAACTAATTAAATGATTCAAACTCAGTGGCTTAACAGCACACAAACAAAAATGTCAATGAACCAATTGCTCACAATTTTAAGTAATAAATATACTTAGTATAATATTTTATGTATTGTCTTACTTGCCGCTTGAAGAAGAAGAATTCAACGTTTGGGTCTTTGTAGTTTTAGATAGGATTTATAAAGAGAGTTATACTCCGCAATGGTCGGTCTCTCTCCCTTGGCCACCATGTATTCTCTGGGCTTTATATTTCTCTTTCTTTTTGCAAGTTGCAACAGCTATTGTTGAAGTTCACATGGCCACATTATTTGCCTGTCAAACGGGTAACTCCATTTTGTCGCCATATAACTTCCGGTTACCGGTCGCATTGAAATATCATTCAGTATTTAACCTAGACCGGTCTTTAATCTAAATTCGCGATGTAAACTAAGAGGTAAAATGCTCCATATTAAGAAGTTCTCAATTCTTAAGGATCGATTAATCCAGAACTCAAGTTAAGGGTGGAGGGAATTCAATTATCCCTATACCCCTTTTGGAGGTAATTTATTAATCATTGTCCACTTCATGTGACACAATTACAATTTGAAGAGTCAGAAGAGTTTTTCTTGCATTGCGCAATTTTTTATGTCTTTTAAATATTTTAAATTGTTAATTATTGTGATGTATGATACTTTTTATGCCGGCAGTTTTTAAGTGTACAAATTTTATTTCAAAATTCTTGAAGATTCTATTTCCTAATTCACATTAAAAGTTGGATAGTTTAATCATTGTACTTCGAATTGTATCACATAAAATGAGATAGAAGGAGTGGATTAATTTTCATGTTAACATATATTAGGTTGTTTGCTATGAACTGTTACCTATTTGTGTAGGTTAATTTAATCTAGTGGCATATAAAAATTACACAATGTCAACGAACAACACTTGAGCTCATGGAACAGTTAAGAATGAACTTAACCATCCTTTGTCTTTCATAAGTCAAATATTCTTTGGTTCAAACAGTAAAAATAATGATGAGTCTACAAGTCGACCTTTGAAATGGGAAATTTTAAAGAAACTGTTAGTTATTATGGCGCTGCTGAAATAATGTTAATTTGTGTTAATGTTGGATTTGGTGTTCTGACATTTGACCCAACATATCTCCTAAAGTATTGATATGAATGTTTAAGTATGTTGGGATAAATGTTGCACAACATTCGGACAAATATTTTCTGAACGGATTTTGCCTTACTTCACGCGATACAGTAATATTTGTGTAAATATTACTATGAGGTAAAAACGATTTGGCAAGGTAAAAAAGAGCTGGTAAAAAACGAGTGAGGACTAAGTCAAAAGTTGTTGCTTATCGTGAGGATCAAGCCAAAGCTGTTGAGATTATTACTCCCTGATCTTCTCCAACCAATCCCACCAGAAGTCCACATTTCCCTCAACTTCCACAACATATGATGAGCTTTTCAAGGAAGTCTTTCTACTATAAATAGAGAGGCTACTACAGAGTATCGATATCCAGAATCAGAAAGTAAAAATACCAAGAGAGCTCTCGGGATTTCATCTCAGAAATCTGGATCACCAGTGTTGTCTGAGTGTGTTGACAACATTATGTCAAACATTATAATTGTTGTTTAGATTCTAGATTAGTTTTGAGTCGAAGGCTTGTGAAAAGCTTGAAATAATGGAAGACCTTTCGGTTTTGAGAAGAGGACCTTTTTATTTTGGTCTAGAGGCAAATCTATTATAGATTTTCATACCAGTTAAATATGAATATTTAATTGTGTCGATCTATCAAAATAAATCTCTTTCTTTTTGCTTAGTTCTATGGTTGTGCATCGCACGTGGAAGTCAACTCATGTTTTTTTTTTCCTGTAAATATTTTTAGGCATTTGGAGCTTCAACCCTCATTTAATGAAACCAACTAGAAATAGAAGGGATTCAACTAAGGGTATAAAGTGGGCATTTTAAGAAATCAACACTTTAGGCTTTAAATATCCTAATAGTAAAATCAATTGGATAAATTGAGAAATCACCACTTGAAAAAGATTCGTTGTTGACACCCAATTTTGTCCCGTCTTTTCCAATTTATTTGCAATTTTAAATACTTTTACACCTCAAAACAATTTTAATCTATATACATACATGCATATATATATACATTATTATTCTCTTATTATTATTCTCTTATTATTATTATTATTTGCATTTTTACTATCATTTGCATTTTTATCACAATCATAAGTTTTATCCGAAAATTCTATGTTATTTTATTCTCGCAAAATTGCATCACATTTCCATTTTTATTTAAGCATTAAACATTTCGCAAATATTATATTTTTTATTATTATCACATCGTTATGTTATTTTAAATAATTCACATCTTTTACAAAAAAAATATTTTTAATATTAAACCCCCTTTTATATTTTTAACCCATAACCCACTCATTTCTACCCAAACAATATTCACCCAAAACCCATTTTTTTCGTCCAAGCCCATTCCCCTTATTTCCTTCCCCTTTATTTCCCCCCAATTCCCCAATACCCAACCGAAGCCCATACCATTTCCCTAACCAAAACATAACCCACAAAACAAAAAAAAACCACCAGCCCAATACCCCTTTAAACCCAAAACAATTTCTAACCCATTTTTGTTTTCCCAACCCAATACAAATTCCCCCAACCAAATCCCAAAAGCCCAACTCCTTTTTTTTAATTCCCCATCGTCACCCAAACCAACCCGAGCCCAAATTCCCCTTAAAACCCCCACACCCGTCGGCCCAATTCAGCCTACCCGAAAACCCGACCCACATCCCTTTCTTAAAAACCAACGCCCAAAACCCAAAAAAATCAAAAAAAAAAAGAAAACCTAAACCCTATAGGCTCCCAACCGGCCGCCACCCCTACCCCACTTACACCGCACCCTACACCCTTGCCACACCTACACCGCACCCTACACCCCTCGCCCTCACGTCGCCGCACCCTACCCCCGACACCACCCATACCCTATCTCCTAAAATCCGCCCCAAAAATCAGTTTTTGTCCCCCCTTTATTTTGAATTTCGAATTCGTTTTTAGGGGGTTATAGGGGGGTGAACGTTGAGTTTGAGACCTATAAAACCCGCCCTTTTGCATCTGTTTTGGGGGGTTCGATTTTGGGGATAAAAAAAAAGGGGGTTTCTTTTTAGGAGTTTTTCTAATTCGATTTTTCGGGTTGGAAATTAGATTTAAGTCTCGGTTTCCTTTCGATTTTGTTAGTATTGCTCTTCACTAAAAAGATCCGAAATTATAGGAACATTTCTTTGTTCTTGCATGTGTTCTTCAACTTAAAATTCCGAAAAATAGGTCGAAATTATTCCTTTTTTTTTTGTGTTGAAGAATCTGGATATTTAGCTATTTTTCACTATTTTTTTGGGTCCAATTCGGGTCGGGTCACTGCCGGGTCGGGTCGGATCAAACATCCGAAAATCAGAAAACAGAGTCCTATTTCGAGAAAAAATCGGGATTCAAAAAACCTACAACAAATCGAATTCTAACATTTCCTAGCGGATTCGACGATTCAAAACACGCCTCGGTTCGCTACCCGAAAAAGGTTAGACTCATTCCAATTCTTCTATATTTCTTTAAGCTTATTTGATTGTGTGTTATGCTTGATTTAGTATGATATTTTGCTAAGTAATGTAGTCTTGATTGATTAATATGATAATGCGACGTTTTGCTTATAATTGTATATATGTCGTTGGGATATTTCGATTTGGAGTAGATATGTGATAGATGATATTACCTCGATGTGTTGGTTAACTAATTATTGTCATTAGCTTTAATAAGGTATCTTGGGTTCATTGTTAAGTGCCAAGATTAATACGTGTTTGGAAGAATTGTGGTTTGATTAAATATTCGGATTGTTGATATTCAAATTATCGAACGTTGTGTAAGTTGTTAGTTTGGTGGCTGCCTAATTAATCAAATAAAAAATGAGCATACTTTAATTGATTAAAATGACGACATATACATGTTATATTCTAGATTAATATGTGCAATTCTAAAAGGAGTATATTATCCATGTTTAATATAATAGTATGTGCTTTTGGTTTAAGATTATGAATGTCGTGTTTTCAAGATTAAGATGAGTTCAATGGAATTTATCATGTATGTTTACATAATTTATACATTGGTCTTCCTTGCCTCTTTTATTCTTGTTTAAATTTAGAACCGGTTGTGTTAACACATATTCTTTCTTCGGCTACTTTAATGTGCCAAAATCTGAAAAAATAATGTCTTAAGGATATGTAAAATATATGGCCATGAGTATTCATTCCTATGTACATTTCGTGTATATATATATATTAGGAATATTCATGTGTTTATATCTTCGTTCCGTCTACTAATCCTTTTCTTTTCTTTTCTTTTACTTACATGAAATGCATCGGGAGTAACGAAGAGTTTCGTTATGAGACTCATCATGACTTTGTCCAAAATGAAGAACTACATCTGTGTTCATTGCATTCTCCGGTCTCGGAACTTCAAAACAAATAGGGTGCCGATGATATCGTCATCCGTCCTAGCCGCTGCTTCTATTTATTGTCTAATTTGTCTTTCATTATTATTTGGGTTGTAATAATTATTTAATTATGTATCGTCATTAGAATGCTTAGAATAATTAGGCCGCGAATAGATGAATGAATAGGATAGTCTAACTCCTGTTAGTTTATTTCTTAGGCTCATTTGAATTGGAAACCATCGCTAGCTTTATTTGTTTAGGGCCGTCTTGTATGTTCCAAACTTAGCCTCTAGTTACTTTGCTCTATTTTTAGGTTCGTTATGCATGCTTTAATATCTTTCAAAATAATTTGGCTATTTATCACTCACTTTCTTTAATCCTAAAAAATAAGGTTTGCATTTTATCCGATTTGCAACATTGAAAGATTTTCATAAAATTTACTTTTATTATCACCTAATACATATTTTTTGTAAACGAATGAACTTTATATCTATTTGTTATGTATAGTGTTTTATGAAATGCATACTTTCTCAACTCTACATGTACTTTTATAAATAATGCTTTACAAATGCATGCTTTCATGTATTCCAAAATCAACTTCACATATATACAAAATGCATACTTTATGGGCATAATATAATATATACTTTTCATCAAAACCAATTCACATGTGTATGTACTTTTGTTCTATATGCATCTTATAAGTCATGTTTCACAAATGCATTCGTTTTTTTTTTATTTTATCCCCTATATATTTTATAAGTTATGTCATGCAATACATACTTTGCTAACAAACTCATTTTATATTTATTTTTATATAGCCATGCAATTTGGCAAAAAATGTATCTTTTAAATAAATTATTTGCAATATTCTTTCCTTAAAACTTCATATCTTTTAAACATGCATTTTTCAGCACAATAAATAACCTGAGTTTGACCGGATAACCGCAAGTTAGCGGATTCTAAAGGATGCCTAACCCCTTCCCTTTAGGATAATAAAGAACCCTTACCTAGAATCTCAAATAGTTTCGCAGACCTTAAAATTGGAGTTTACATTGCAGCATTTAGTTTAAATATTTAGGTGTCCTAATTCACCGTAAAAAATAATTAGGTGGCGACTCCTCAACCCTTTTTACCCAGGAATCACCTGAACACGTCCGTGCTCCGCTTCCGACCACTCGCGGGTCGGGTAAAAATCGAGCGCGACATTCGTCACTACCCATATCATATTTCTTACACCTATATTAGTTTAAAAAAAACCATCACAAGACCCCCTGGATAATTTCACAACCCTAACATTCAAATACAATAGTTTTACTAAGATCATTATTTCAACGGCTAGTTAAACAATTCAAATATTCTTACAAATAAATATTTGTTACCCTTTAAAAATAAAGCACCTAGTAAAGCAATAAAATAAATGGATATGATATATTTCACATTGGGTTACTGTAATGATCCCCAGCAAACAGAACAACCATCCTCTTCCCCCAATCTCCCAGAAAACCCATGTACAACAATAGTGTTTAAAGGTTTTGATGAACATTTAGATATTATCTATCCTAGAGATGATAATAACCCTATAGATGTTGATGAAACTGTTGATTTTTCATCTTTGGGTAAAAGTCCAAGGTCCTCTACCTTCCCTACTCGTCGATCGAGTAGAGTTTTTGAGAAAACAGTCCAAGAAGGATCGAGTAACAAAAGGTCTAGATATGAAACATTTATACCCTCTTAATCGAGCAGTGCAAGTGAAGATACAGACTATGTGCTTTCAACAGAGGGGAGTGAAGAAGAACCATCTGCTTTAGTGCAGCCAAATGTGCCTCAAGAAAGGGAAATCCCAGACGACACTCCTTTAAAATAATTCTTTCCAAAGGGAGTTCCCAGACTTGCAAAGTCGAGTGCCGCTCCAAATGTTGCCACTAATGCCATAACATCTCAGGCTACATTTCAGCC
Organism: Anisodus tanguticus; assembly: GCA_034509755.1. Lineage (NCBI taxonomy): Eukaryota > Viridiplantae > Streptophyta > Magnoliopsida > Solanales > Solanaceae > Anisodus > Anisodus tanguticus. The sequence goes on along the minus strand of CM067543.1, from coordinate 43,312,435 downwards.
AACATCTGTAGAGACACATACAACAACATTCTCCAGCAGTACCGAATCCACCGATTCAGACTTTGAGGTATCTGCTCACTCTGATAAATTATATTCTAAAACTAACTATGATATGTGGGACTGTTACAAGAATAGAGTAACCAGGCCTGAGAAAGTAATTGATATTGCCTCTTGTACTTAATATAGATTGGTAGAATTCTTAAAGGACATACATCTCTTAGGATCTGTCACTGTCTGAGCCCTGTTATAGGGAAGACCTCCTCGGAGAAATTTGGGAAGGTATATCTCTACAACAAGGTCTATATGTTTATTCCTTATATTATAAATCAAAGTATGGGACTAGATGATGGAGATAATGTTAGAGAAGCAGAACAGGTCATAGACAATAGGGATGAAGTGATTGAATATCTCACTGTGGTATGATGAAGAAGTGGATCCCTAGATGTCCAGCCTCCAAACTAACAGCCCTATTTTCCACCCTCCACAAAATTGTTATTCACAATTGGCTTCATTCAATGAATAAGTCAATTGTGACATCTGAACGAGCCACCATGTTGTATAAAATTGGAAAAGGTTTGAAAGTTGATTTGGGAAAAATGATATTTCATCAAATTGCCAACTTGGCTAAGAAAGAATCAACTTCAATCCTTTCTTTTCCCTCTCTGGTCTACAAAGTATTAATCACCCAAGGCTTTGAGCCTAAGAGAGAAGACATTTTAGGAAAGGCTCCAGCTTTACACTGTAAATAAAGCAATTTTGAAGAGCAAAGACAGAGTCATCGACTTGCCCTGGAAGAAGGAAGCTGAAAGAGAAAATGTTGCCAGAAATGTCACCAAGACAACACTGGTCCAGGACAGTCTACACTGTCTACAGAATGACTTGTTGGATCAAACCGGAAAAATTAACCAACACATTTCTGAGGTTGATGCTGCAAGAAATGTCCTGATACAAGCTAGAGACCATTTCATGATGCTAATTTCTTCATAAAAAAGGGGAGATGATGCTGATGCGGGGGGAGAAAGCTAAAAGTTGCAGTATAGAGGAAGTTGAAGTTGTTATGCATGAGTAGAAAGTTGTTGGAAGCTGCTGCTATTGTTGTATGATGAGCAAGGAGGGAGTTGTTTCTATTGTCGATGATGTATAAGGATATTTAGTGGATTGATATTGATATTTGTTCACAGTGAATATTTCTATTTGTGATTTGTATATATTGGATGATATGTGATATGTGTGCTCATATTTTTTTCTTCTTTTCTAATCCTATAAATTGGTATACACATGTTTGCTTGTATGCCATCACAAGTTAAGGGGGAGCATGACCTTGAAATTGTTGATCACAGATGTCAGACAATATTTGTGACAACATCCTAAGTCAACTTTACATTTTAATTAGTTTTGTGAAGAATGGAAAAAAGGGGGAAATTGTTAATGTTGGATTTGGTGTTGTGACATTTGACCCAGCATATCTCCTAAAGTATTGATATGAATGTTTAAGTATGTTGGGACAAATGTTGCACAACATTCGGACCAACATTTTCTGAACGGATTTTGCCTTACTTCACGCGATACAGTAATATTTGTGTAAATATTACTATGAGGTAAAAATGACTTGGTAATGTAAAAAAGAGCTGGTAAAAAACGAGAGAGGACTAAGTCAAAAGTTGTTGCTTGTCGTGAGGATCAAGCCAAAGCTGTTGAGATTATTACTCTCTGATCTTCTCCAACCAATCCCACCAGCAGTCCACCTTTCCCTCAACATCCACAACATATAGATGAGCTTTTCAAGGAAGACTTTCTACTACAAATAGAGAGGATACTACAGAGTATCGATATCCAGAACCAGAAAGTAAAAATACCAAGAGAGCTCTCGGGATTTCATCTCAAAAATCTGGATCACCAGTGTTGCCATGAGTGTGTTGACAACATTCTATCCAACATTACAATTGTTGTTTAGATTCTAGATTAGTTTTGTATGGAGAGATTGTAATGAGAGGTTTTCTATATCTACTTAGTTAGATTTTTCAGGCAGAAATCATCTGTGACTTCAACTTTTAATTCTTTTCCGTTTTATCTTGTAAATCTGTAAAGAAAGGAATTTGTATATAATATATATACAATACATTTTGTCATTGACCATCATAAGTTATATTATATATATAACTTATGAAAATATAAACATTTATGTTCTTTAAATTTCCGCTACATTCTCTTCAAAGTTTTCTATTTTGCTAAAGTGTTATTACTAGTGTCGGACGACATAATTTCCGACATTTGAAAATAGAATTGCCGTTTGAGTTTATTTCATTTTGTTTTTATTGTTCCATAGCCCCCTTCAATTTGGGTGTTGTAAATGAAGTGAAAACATAATTTCGGTTCGTTTTAAATATAATACTATGTATTTTACAACTCTTAAGAGTCTTTACAAAAATGAAGAAGGTCCATATATCAAATCATCAAGTTGTATTGGCCCTTTCAAATGGACCACCGCATGTTGGGGAAGCTAACCTATCATTTGATAATAAGAGATTCGAGAGGTCCCTCTCCCAACCCACACCCCTTATTTTTCTAATTTCAAATTTTGTTGATTTGACAGTGAAGATCACTAATTGACTTTATTTGTTTCCAGTCTGTTACTTTCTGGGATTTGAGCTGAGCTTCTGTTGCATGCAAGTAATCTTGACAATTGCTCATAGAATTGTGCAATTGAAGATCCAGAAATGGAAAACCAGATCGAAGAAAGGAGAGGATATTTGTGGAAGCTTTTCTCTTATTTTCTCATACATTCAAAAATGTGAATTATACACTTATTTATACTTGTATATGTAGACTAACTAAGCAACAAACTTTTAACAACTTCTAACAAAATCCAACTAACTAACAAACTTAACAACACAAGTTAGAGCAGAAATGATGTTGTGTGATGTTGTTGTTGTGATGTTGTACTCTGCATCCTCTGGCACTTAGTTGCTTTACTTCAAGACCCCCCTTCAAGCTAGGTACTGAGAATAGATTCTTCAGACCTAACTTGGACAATAAATGAACATGATGGCCTTGTGTCAAACTATTTGTTAACAAATTTGCAGGCTGTTCTGAGGTGGCTATATATAGAGTTGATACCAGACCTTGTTGAACCTTCTCCAGGATGAAATGGCAATCAATATCTCTATAATTTGTACGCTTATGAAATACTGGATTAACAACAATTTGAATAGTAGATTTGTTATCAATGTATACTGAAATAGGAAGTTATAAAAAGACATTTAATTCTGTAAACAAACCAGAAATCCACGCTATTTCTGCTACCACTGAGGCCAGACTTTTGTATTCTGCCTCAGCAGAACTTTTGGATATGGTAAGTTGTTTCTTGGACTTCCAAGAGATAAGAGAGGATCCAAAGAACACAAGATATCCTATAACTAACCTTCTAGTATAGGGACATGATGCCCAATCAGCATCACAGTATGCTGTTAACATGTTGTTTCCCCCTACATGCATAAAAATGCCTAGACCTGGTACATGTTTGACATATTTGACTACCCTTTCAGCTGCCACCTGATGAGATGTCTTTGGTGCTTGCATGAATTGACTTAAACACTGGACTGCAAAAGCAATATCTGGCCTTATGTTAGTCAGATATAAAAGACTTCCAATTAACCTCTGATAACTAGTGGGATCTTCCAACAGTGTGTCATAATTAGGGATGGCAACGGATAGGATCTGGACCGGATCCTACTAGATCCAGATCCAGATCCGTTTTTCATACCTGAATCCAGATCCGGATCCAGATCCAGCGGATCCATAAAAATCATATCCAAATCCGGATCCACATGTAAAAAAATTTACCTTGCTAAAAATGTAACCTTGCTAAAAAAATTTTTTTGAACTGACAAACGATTTTTACTTAAGTAACAGTTTACTGTTTTTCAATTTTGAAATGTTCATATGAGATATTTTGTTCGTTGTCTCATTTTGATTGTGAGCTATTAATTAAAAATGTTGGACAATGACAATAGTTGTGGAAAATCTTGACTAGTATTTCCACAATGCGAAACTTGCATGTGCTTGGAATCTTCATAAATGAAGTGAATATAATTTGAACTACTTGTCTATGGAGATGTTAGTCATTCACTAATATAACATTGATTTTATTATCGAAGTTACCTCATTATTTTTTTATTTTTGAGTTAACGCGGGGATAAATTAAACTTGTTTTGAGAATTAAACTTGCAAGGATGTGCTTAGTAATTTTAAGAAAATACTTATAAAATTACATTCTAGGTTATGAATATATTTAATAAAAAATGGATCCACGGGTCGGATCTGGACCGGATACGGATCTCAAATACAAGATCCAGACCCAGATCCGATCCGTCAGAAATGGATCCAGGTCCGATCCGGATCCGTCGGGTCCAAATTTTGAAGATCCATGTCCTATAAAACGGATCTGGATACACCGGATCCGGACCGGATCCAGGATCCATTGCCATCTCTAGTCATAATCACATTCTCAATGCCTTTAGCAATTGCTGCATTATTTACAAGTTGATCAAACACAACAGAAGTTAACTTGGCATTTAACTCCATTGGTGGCTTTGTTCCTGTGAGGCCCATGTCTGTTATCAATTCAAGGGCATACTTCATCTGATGTATCATAATATCATTCTTGTTTCTAGCAAATTCAAACCCCAAGAAATATCTTAGCTCCCCCAAATCCTTGATCTTGAAATGCTGTTATAATGTAGCTTTAGTCTCAGCTATCATCTTGGCATCATTCCCAGTAATTAGCAAATCATCCACATAAATCAATATTATCATAATTTTATCATTGTCTTTCCTTGTGATAAGAGAATAATCCAAATGGCTCTAAGTAAAGCCAGAAGATAATAATGCAGTAGTCAACCTAATGTTCCATTGTCTGGAAGCATGTTTAAGTCTATATAGAGACTTTAACAACATATATGACTTTCCTTGATCATGAACAAAACCTTGAGGTAAACCCATGTACACTTCCTCATTGAAATCCCCTTGTAAGAATGCATTAAATATATCCATCTGGTATATAACCCATCCTTTTGAAGCGGTCCCACGAAATAACTGATCTAGCAGTCACCATTTTCATCACTGGTGAAAATGTATCATGATAGTCAATACCTTCCCTCTGGTTGTATCCTTTTGCCACCAGCCTTGCTTTAAATCTCTACGCTCCACCTGATGTTTTATACTTGATTTTGTATATCCACTTGCAGCCTATTGCCTTTTTATTGCTAGGTAGATCAACTATCTCCCATGTCTTGTTTTCTTCTAAAGCCTGAATTTCAATTTTCATGGCTTCTATCCATCTCTTATCTTTAGCTACCTCATAGTATGACTTTGGTTCATGTTCTTCTAATATCTTAGCAATGAAACTATGATAGGTCACAAATAATCCAGCATAACTAACTATATCAGATAAAAGATATGGACATGTTATCCCAATCCTTGTAGTCACATCAGGCTGGATGAAGTATTTCATCCAAGTAGGTGATGGTGGACCTCCTAGCTTCCAAGATATTCAGGGTGGTATGATTTTGTGAGAATAACATATCCTCATATTGGCTTTGTACATGGTTTTCACCATCAAGTTGTGCAGGATCAACATCCTCAAATCCTGTATCTTCAGTGTTTGACCTTGGTACTACTCTACTTGGTATTGCTCCACCTTGAAACTGATCACCAATTGACAATCTTACTCCTTCATGTTCTTCAACATCATCAACTACAACATGTTCTTGCAAGGCCACATCCATAGCAGTATATGTGCTAGGAACATAAAGATAATCAGTATCTGATCCTGCAATATGTGTGTCCATATCACCCTGTCAGATTAGTTTAAAAGGGAAAATATCTTCATAGAAAGTCATATCTCGACTGACAGAGACAACCCTACTTTATAGATCAAGCAATTTGTATCCTTTCTATCTGGTTGCATATCCAATGAGTACTGACTTGGTGGCTCTCACATCAAACTTATCCCTTTTGACCAAATTAGTAGCATAACACAAACATCCTATCATTTTCATATGAGATAATGAAGGTGTCATTTTAAACAACTTCTCATAAGGTGACACATCTCCTATTACCACAAATGGAATATTGTTAATCACATAGACTATTGCTTCCACACAGTCTCCCCAAAATCTTGTTGCCAAATGACTTTGAAACTTAATGGCTCTTGCCACCTCTAAAATGTGTATATGCCTCCTTTCTACCACTCTATTTTATTGTGGAGTGTATGAACAAGAGCTTTGATGTACAATTCCATGTTGATTAAACAACTCAGCACAAAAACTGTTAATAAATTATGTATCATTATCTGTTCTAACATTCTTAACCAACACATCAAACTGTGTCTTGATCAATGCAAACACATTCCTAAGAACAGTGGCTATATCAGACTTAACATGCAGTATAAACACCCAAGTCCATCTAGTATAATCATCCAGCACTGTAAAAAAGTATCTCATTCCAAAACAAGTGGGAATCTTATAAGGTCCCCATACATCAAGGTGCAACAATTGAAAAACAGAATCTGACTTACTACAACTAACAGGAAAAGGCTTCCTTGTTCGTCTAGCCAAAGGGCAGATATCAAAATGTCTTATTGAAAAACTGGACTTCTCATCAATGCCAGCAATCTTCCTAAGCACACTCATTGGCACATGTCTCATCCTTCTATGCCAGAGTCCTGCTTGTAGTTCAGCTACTGTAGTTGTAGTTGACATGTGTGCTTGCACTCTTGTATATTCCTTCTGTGACTCTAACATGTATAATCCATACACCTCCCTACCAATCTTCTTCACCTTCCCAGTGAAGAGATCATGTAGGACAAAGAAGTCAGGAAAAAATCTTGCACTTCAATTTAACTCTCTTGTCAACTTTGAGACTGAAAGTAGATTGAACTTAAAACTTGGCACACACAACACATGTTTTATTAGATCACATCTTATCAACCTGCAACTTCATGTTTGAGTAATTATTGTTGTATCACTAGTAGGCAATTGTACTTGTCCTGCATTATCTATCATGTGAGCTCTAGGTACTATTGTATTACCATGATGTGCACTAGCAGGTACTGTTGCATTGCTACAGCATCCACCAACATCTGCCTGCTGGTTCAGCAATGTGAGCACTTTATCATATTTGTCTGGAGTGCAAGTTCTCATCAAGCAATTGATCTGCTCATGTTGCTCTTAAGACATCTACCTCAACTCTCATGCATACTTCTGGTTTATATATCCACCATAGTAATATTGTTGTGATCTATCAAGATCTTTGTGATGAGCACCTATCACAACCATATTAACATTCTTCTTACCTTTAAAATCATGAGGATATCCTATGAGCCTATAGTAGTTATCTGTGACATGTCCTTTGTTTTTACAAAAGTCATAGAACATCAATTTGTAGCATGTGTCCCTGGTATGTCCATTCATTTGACAGAAGTCACAAAATGCATTTGGTGCATAAAGCTTCTTCTGTTTAAATTGTGGTGTCATAATGAACAAAGTAGTGGGCTCAACTTGCTCTCCCATGCTTGTGTACTTCCTTGTAATCGTCTTTTGACTTTCATCCTAAGCAATCATAGCATAAGCTTGGTTAATACTAGGAGTAGGTGACATTAATAGAATGCGACTCCTTGCTTGATTGTAACTGTCATTAAGCCCCATGAGAAACTCTAACAGTCTCTGATTTTCTAGATGCTCAATATACTCCCTAGGAATGTCACAATTACATGTTGAAAGAGGAATAAGTGAATCAATTTCATCCCATAGATCCTTTATCTTCGAATAGTAGCTAGACACATGTGATACACCTTGATGCAGCATGACCAGTTCCTTCTTCAGTTGGTATACCCTAGACAAGTTAATCTTATCAAATCATTCATTCAAATCCTTCCAAACTGCATGTGCAGTGGATCTCTATAGTATTCCACTAAGCATATTTTTGTCCACATTCCTCATGATCCATGAAATGATCATTGCATTACATCGATCCCATTTTTTCATTTGATTAGCACCATATGTGTCTCTCTTAACAATTCCATCAATAAATCTAATTTTGTTTTTTGTTAGCAAAGTCAGTTTCATGGATCGACTCCACAAAGTATAATTCTCCATACCTATTAATTGAATTTCCACTTGAACTGCTCCAGGTGTATCCGAAGCACTCAGGAATAATGGATGATTGTGATTGACAATGTTCAAGTGTGAACTCGAACTATCATCGACAATTAATGATGCATTTGGAGATGTATTTTTCATCAATTACAATTACAATATACTACTATTGCTGGGAATAGAATTCAAACAGAAAATCGACCTATAAATCTCATTGATTGAAGATAAAACCAGCTCAGAATCTCGATGCAAAATCCCTCGATTTTCAGTCTCAATTTGAACAGAAAATCTCTCGATTCTCCTTGTTAGAGCTCTGATACCATGTTAGTTTCCAAGATTTAAGCTGAGCTTCTGTTGCATGCAAGTAATCTGGACAATTGCTCACAGAATTGTGCAATTGAAGATCCAGAAATGAAAAACCAGATCGAACAGAGGAGAAGATATTTGTGGAAGCTTTTCTCTTATTTTCTCATACATGCAAAAATGTGAATTATACACTTATTTATATTTGTATATGTAAACTAACTAAGCAACAAACTTTTAACAACTTCTAACAAACTCCAACTAACTAACAAACTTAACAACACAAGTTAGAGCAAAAATGATGTTGTGTGATGCTGCTGCATGCTATGTTGTTGTGATGTTGCACTCTGCATCCTCTGGCACTTAGCTGTTGCACTTCAACACAATTATTCTTTAAAAAATCTCCATTAATGTATTAAATTTCTCTATATTTGAATTAAAAGAACTAGGTGGGAGCAAAGAAATTTGGTCTATTCTGTTAGTGATTAAGGGCAATTAAATAAGTCAAACTTCTAATAAAGGTGAAGTCAGATATTTCCGCAAAGTACGAAGACAATTTTGGATCTTATTAGTATTAGAGTAACTAACTTTTTACTTGCTTTTGACCGCACGTTGCTAATCTAACAGATATAATAAATTACCGCGCACTCGAATATAAAATGCACTAACATGATCAATAGCACAACTTATTGAAGACAAATTAATTCGTATCGATACTAGTAAATATAATATAACCAATAAAAGTGGCGAAAAACTCTTATCTTGGATTTAAAACTTTGACATCTATAATTCGCTATGAGCCTTTAAAAAAAGGTTTTTCTCGATATATATATAGTAGGTGTCATCATTCTTGTGTGAGGTTCATGATAATATTTTATGTATTATTTTAATTTAATCAGACGTCCCTTATCGGCAATTGATTTAAACACTTTGAAAATAACTTTTTCAGCTAAAAGACACGAATTACTTCTTGCACATTTTTTTTACTTAATTCTGATCAATTTCAGATAACTCTCTTTAATTAGAGTAATCTTTTTCAGAATGACTTTGTACAGTTTCGTGTTTCAGTTATCCTCCCTAGCTAATTAACTTCAAATTGTTCAGAGTCTTTGACAAAGTGGTTTAAGTTCCATTTGATTACACTATTCATTTCTTGTCAAAACAAAGAACTCAACTTAACCAACACGTCAAAGTTCAAACTGGCAAAAAATATGAAAAAGTCTTATACGCAGCCATGAGGTTAAGCGAATTAAGAGAACGTTTATATTTCTTTATTTTCAAAAGGGAAAACTAATACAAGGTAATTATATATAATGTTTAGGAAGTATGAGAAAAATACTTGTAATAATATGTAAAAGTTACTTCCTGAAAGGTATGTTATAATTAGCTAGATCAAGCGATTGAGGAAAAGTATTCGTATTCAAGTTAATATTATTTGGATAATCCAGCTAAAAAAACAATTTGTCAATTCAATGTCTTTAGTAAAGACAAAACATTTATGTTAGAGAAATGAATAAGAAGGGGGTCGAAAGAATTGCTGCAGCAATCCATAGTCAATTTCATTGTCTTTTTCAGTAATGTACCACGTGATAAAGTAGTGTTTTTTCGACTAAGATTCAGTGTCTGTCAAATTTATCATTTCTTTCCCAGCTAACTTTATTTCTTTTGGATCTAATATTACTTTATTATTTTTCTTTCTTGGGAGCGGGTTGCGAATAAATGACTTTACTAGTCAATTTCATTAAGTTGAGTGATCTTTTTGAGAAATTTACTCTTACTAATTAAAGCAATCATAGAAACCATCAATAGTAGAAATAACCCTGGAAGTAATATATTCTTTGACAAATTACATACTAATGCATACTTGGATAGCGCAGATCATACGGACAAGGTGCAGTTACATGCATGACCTATACATGAAAACCCAGTGCTTTTTAATGAATTACATATTCCCTTAATTCATGATGAGAATTTGAGATGACTAGTAGAGTCATGCTAGATTACTGGCTTGGACAGTTGGACCGTCAAATTTGGACCTTTACATTAGCAAATTCAGAAATTATAGCCCATTTATATTATTATTTTTTTAACTTGATGTCCACGTCAATTTGTACAATTTTTCAACTATATACATAACTTTACTTTTTGACTCGTTGCAATTTGAACCTAAAGCCTTCTAATCCTCCTCCCACTTTGTTGATTACTAGATAATGCCTTCGGTACTACGTCTATACATTTTCATGCAGGCTCTTTTATTCGTATTACATTAAGGAATGGCCCTAAAAGACATTTGTGGTGATAGCTTCAAGCAAAATATTATTATTAGCACTGTAGTTTCGTAGATTTTGTGGGTCATAATTATTACTAGTACATGAACGCAATCTTTTTGTTTCACACCAGATTGAAAGTTATAGAGATACATAAAACACATATATAGTAGTATAAGGTAGTATTATCAAAATTTTTTTATCTCAAATAGATTGTGTTTGTGGGTGAGGGGTTTAATTTGTTTTTTTTTTTTTTTTTTGGGGGGGGGGAGGGTTGTTATACCAAACATGTAAGCAACAATGCCTCGATGTTATAAGTACTAATTAACATGCTAATGAGGTCAATGATTTTTTATTTTATAGTATATTATTGTGACTTGTAACAATCATGTCAGCCATTCCATCATGCAGATATTTTATCCATTTGCTTTTCTTATTTCTTCAAATATGATCTAAGAGAACTAATTAAATTAAATAATCTAGTATATGTTAGGACTTGGTTTCTCACACCAGTCACACAAACAAATTAAAATAACTGGAAAAGAATAAAGAAACAAATTAATAAGTTAAGTGTTAAATATACACAAATTATGTGTAATTTATGGTAAATATTTAGTATCCTAGTTTAGGTAAGGTTGTAATATAATTAGTATTGTATTACGATAATTAGTGTATTACCATAAATGTATAGAATAAGATTTTAGGAATAGAATAGGAATAGGATTCTCCTATTATGTAACTTGTATATATAGCCTTTCAATTAATAAAAATAATCAAGGGATTATTTCTTTCATGGTATTCTCTTAAATTTTCCGTCGACTTCCCTCCACTTCCGAGACGTTTTGCTCTCGGTTTGTGTGCCGACGGGACCTCTTTTCTTCCCAAAATTTTCTCCCTAATCCCTCAATCACATATTGTTCTATCAATATGTCTACATCCCTGAACATGTTTCATCCGGCCCTTACAGTTTCTAATATCAAGAATAACATCCCTCTCGTTCTTGAAATAGAAAACGTCCAATATGCGACGTGGGCCGAACTGTTCAAAATTCACGCACGATCGCATCAAGTCATTCATCACATAATCCCCGCGGCTCCTGAGGATACGGAGGTGCCAAAATGCGAGGACGATCCTAAGTTGTGGACGACTATTGATGCTACCGTCCTTCAGTGGATATATTCCACAATATCTACCGACCTTTTGCAAATAATTATTGAGCCTGACGCTACGGCACAGGCAACTTGGGATAGCCTGTGTGATATATTCCAAGATAATCAAAATTCTAGAGCCGTTACCCTTGAGCAGGATTTCTCCCACGTCAATATGGAAGATTTCCCTAATGTTTCGGCTTATTGTAAAAGATTAAAGGAATTGGCGGACCAACTTCGCAACGTTGGCCCGCCGGTTTCGAACGATCGTTTGGTCCTCCAAATGGTTTCGGCCTCTCCAAGGTCTATAGTGGTGTGGGAACGCTTATTTGGCAAAGCAATCCGCTTCCGCAATTTTATCAGGCGTGTTCTATGCTTACACTAGAAGAAGCAGGCATAGCGAAACGAGCGGCTACCGGTACTAGTCCCGTAGTCATGATGACCGAGTCCACGGTATATCCTACCGGTTCCAACAACTCGAGCCAAAACCGCAACAACGGTGGCGACAAAAAGGGTAGAAATAAGAAAAATGGCAAAAACCGCGGTGGCAGTCGGCAGAATGGTGGTGGCAGTGGGGGTCCTCGCGGTGGTCAGCAGCAGCAGCAACAGTTCTGGGGCCCACAGTGGACCCCTATGCAGTGGCAGTGGGCCCCACAACAGCAGTTTGGGCCCAGCCAGTTTACCTCCCAGCGGCAGTGGCCAGCCCAGCAGCAGTGGCAAGCCCACCAACAGTCCAGGCCCAATTCGGCATGGTCCAGTTACAGCCAACAATAGTCTGGGCCGAGACCGCAAGCAGAGGTTCTTGGGCCTCGGCCCCCGCAATCCCATCACGCAGCAGGTCCCACTTGGACAGATATCGAGGTCGCGATGCACACACTGGGTTTGACTCAACCGGACCCGAATTGGTATATGGACACCGGTGCCACTACCCACATGACATCCGATTCAGGTACTCTCTCGTCTTATTCCAATTTGAGCAACTCTCGCGGTATAATTGTTGGTAATGACAATTCTGTTCCAATTCGTGGTTATGGTCATAAAATATTGTCTCCCCCTCATCCCCCTCTTATCTTGAAAAATACCCTACACGCCCCCAAATTGATTAAAAACTTAGTCTCTGTCCATAAATTCACCATACGACAATTTCGTTTCTATTGAATTTGATCCATTTGGTTTCTCTGTAAAGGATTTCAAGACTGGGACTCCTCTCATGAGGTGTGATAGTAGGGGAGATCTTATCCTATCACACCCAGTCCCGGTCCATCGAGTCGAACCCTGTCATCCGTTTTTGCAGCCATCTCTCATTCCTTGTGGCATGCTCGTCTTGGTCATCCGGGGTCCTTTATTTTGTCAGCTTTAGATAAAAATAGTTTTATTTCATGTAAGGGTACGAGTCGTATTCCAATTTGTCAATCTTGTTCTTTAGGAAAAATTGTTAAGTTGCCATTTGTAGACTCAAAATCTCATACTTTAATGCCATTTGATATTATTCATAGCGACTTATGGACGTCTCATGTTCCTAGTTCTATGGGTCATCAGTATTATGTTCTTTTTTTGGATGATTATTCTAAATTTTTATGGACATTTCCAATAGCGAAGAAATCTCAAGTTTTTTCCATCTTCCTAAAATTTAGAGCATTCATCAGAACCCAATTCGATCGTGAAATAAAAAATATTCAGTGTGATAATGGAAAAGAGTATGACAATGGGGTATTTCGGGAATTATGTGCTACTAATGGGATAAATTTTCATTTTTCTTGTCCCCATACATATTCACAAAATGGGAAAGCCAAACCTAAAATTCGTTCCATAAATAACATTATCCGCACTCTATTAATTCATGCTTCCGTACCCCAATATTTTTGACATCACGCTCTTCAAATGGCTACATATCTACTTAACATAACTCCTTCCAAAGGTTTGACATATTCTTCCCCTCTTCAGATTTTATATAATAAATCTCCTTCTTATTCTCATCTTCGGGTTTTTGGGTGTTTATGTTATCCGTTATTTCCATCCACCACAATTAACAAACTTCAGGCCCGATCTATTCCATGTGTGTTTTTGGATTTTCCTTCTAATCATCGTGGCAACAAATGCTTTGATTTATCCTCCAATAAAATCATCATTAATCGTCATGTAATTTTTTATGAATCCCAATTTCCATTTGCTAAAAGTCATTCTCCCGTGCCTAGTTCGTATAGTTTTTTGGATGAACAAATATCCCCGTATATTATTCAGCATTTTTCGGACATCTCCCGCACCCAAAATTCTCCAGCGGGCCCATTGCCCGCTAGTCCCACTGGCCCGTCACAGTCCTCTGCCCGCGATTTTGTCAACTTTGGGCCGATTTTGACAATTAGGCCTATGTCCAACCCAATCGGGCCGGTTCGGTTTCGTTTTCGCCACCGGTACTACTTCCGAGTTGGGCCGGCGAGGCCCCCGCTACCGCCCGCCGGTCCATCCCGAGCCCAGCAAATTCCCGACATCCACTCAATTCTTCCTCGAGTCATAGACCAGTCACTCGTAGTCAGCGGGGTATTGTTACACCTAAAAGACATTTTAATTTACATTCTAATGTCTCTAAATCCCTCTTGCCCCGTAATCCTATGTCTGCCTTAAACGACCCGAATTGGAAAATTGCTATGCCTGATGAATATAATGCTCTTATTGATAATAAGACGTGGGAGTTGGTGCCCCGTCCATATGGTATTAATGTTATCAGGTCTATGTGGATTTTTGCTCATAAGGAGAATTCAGATGGTTCATTTGCTCGACATAAGGCGCGACTTGTGGGTGATGGTAGGACTCAGCAGGTTAGTATAGATTGTGGGGAGACATTTAGTCCGGTGGTCAAGCCGGCTACCATTCACACTGTGCTTAGCTTGGCTCTTTCAAAGACATGGCTTATTCATCAGTTGGATGTCAAAAATGCTTTCCTACATGGTGATCTCAAGGAAACTGTCTATATGCATCAGCCGATGGGATTCAGGGATCCCAACCATCCTCATCATGTATGTCTGTTGAAGAAGTCCTTATATGGGCTTAAGCAGTCTCCACGGGCCTGATATACAAGGTTTGCTGACTATGTTTCAACTATTGGGTTCACTCACAGCATGTCGGATAATTCCTTGTTCATCTACCGTCGTGGTTCGTCCGTAGCCTACATTCTGTTATATGTGGATGATATTATCTTGACTACCTCTTCCGATGCCTTGCGCCAGTCTATCATGACCATGCTCAGCTCCAAGTTTGCTATGAAAGACTTGGGGCCCTTGAGTTATTTTTTGGGGATTGCTGTCACTTGTCATTCCGATGGGTTGTTCTTGTCACAATGGAAGTATGCCGCCGAGATCATCGAGAGGGCTGGAATGTCATCCTGTAAGTCCACTTCCACTCCAGTTGATACCAAGCCCAAGCTTGGTGCCGCGGCCGGAGTCCCTTACGAGGATCCGACCCGCTATCGCAGTCTTGCAGGGGCACTTCAGTATCTTACCTTTACCAGACCGGATATTACGTATGTTGTCCAGCAGGTGTGTTTATTCATGCATGATCCCTGAATTGAGCACATGAATGCACTCAAACGCATCATCCGGTATATTCAGGGTACACTGGACTATGGGTTGCATTTGTATCCTTCATCGACATCCACACTTGTCTCATACACAGATGCTGATTGGGGTGGGTGTCCAAACACCAGACGGTCTACGTCTGGCTACCGTATGTTCCTTGGCAACAACTTGGTCTCCTGGTCTGCGAAGCGTCAGGCGACTCTATCTCGCTCAAGTGCCGAGGTGAATATAGAGGGGTAGCCAATGTGGTCTCAGAATCATGTTGGTTACGTAATTTGCTTTTGGAGCTTCATTGTCCCATTCAGAAGGCAACCTTGGTATATTGCGATAATATTAGTGCCATATACATTTCTGGTAATCCGGTTCAGCACCAACGCACTAACCATATCGAGATGGACATTCACTTTGTCCGTGAAAAGGTTGGTCGTGGTCAAGTTCGCGTATGCCATGTCCCGTCGAGATATCAAATTGCCAACATATTTACAAAAGGTCTTCCCTTGGTCCTTTTGAAGATTTTAGGGACAGTCTCAGCGTTCGAAGACCGCCCGCTATGACTGCGGGGGTGTGTTAAATATACACAATTATGTGTAATTTATGATAAATATTTAGTATCCTAGTTTAGGTAAGGTTGTAATATAATTAGTAATGTATTACCATAAATGTATAGAATAAGATTTTAGGAATAGAATAGGAATAGGATTCTCCTATTATGTAACTTGTATATATAGCCTTTCAATTAATGAAAATAATCAAGGGATTATTTCTTTCATTAAGTGTATTGTGGCAGCCATGAATGGATTAAAGAGGAACTAATTGTAATTTTAAAATTCAAAAACTTAAGACTCTTTGCTAGATTCTTGGCTATTTTAGTTGAGATGTGGTTTTCATATATAAGAAAAGGTCAATGGTTTTTGTTGGCATCATTAATTTAGACAACAACTTCTTAAATAACTGAGATTTGATTTTTCATACAGTTTTGGCTTTGAAATGTTCTGTAAATTGTACAAATACTGAAGACTATACTGGTCCAATTGCTCAAATAACCACTTTTAATGAGATTGATAATAATCCGTCATAATTCATATATAATTACATGTTTGGTTAAGAACTTAAGACTCGTCATCTTTGGTTTAACAACGGGTTGACAAGAAGGACTTTTTTTCCTTCTTAATTATTTTTGCAGACCGCACCATCATTTTTTTTCATTTTAATCTAACTATAATTTAAGTATTCGTGTAACAGCACAACTCACTAGTTATATTATACGTCTACTTGGCATCTAGATTTGCACAGCTTTAAAACGTCCTCTTCTACACCGAATAACTCTCGTGTTTTGCCAAAGTATAATTTGATTAGGATTTTACATACGCCCCATTAGGCACTCAACATCCTCGCTAAAATTTGTTGGCCCAACATCATCTCAAATGTGTCAATTTTACCTAAACTATGTTGATCTCTACTGTTGCCCAAAGTTGCATGAGGAGTGACTTTGGTACCGTATATAACAATCTAACCCGTTAATGATATTGTCTGATTTGAATATAAATCTGTACGATTTTAAAACGCATTATTTAACACTTATTTCAGCATATTTCCTGTATTTTGTTGATGTGATATCTGCCTATGATGTTACAACTATGTTCGTATTGCCTTAACCCCTCAAGGGTCATCGCCCAAAGAAGACTACTTTTAACTAATAGGGGTATCAGGCTGAGCATTGTTTGGTGAAAAATTGAAATGAGTCCTTTTCGTGAAGGTCTAAGTGATAATTGAACCTTACAAGATCGATAAGCTAAGCGCGTTATGACAGTTTGATATTTCAGTGGTTATTAGTGATTTATTTATCACAACTTTACTAGTATAATTTTAGGTGTAGCGTTCAAATATCGCCAAGTCTTTGGCTTCCCCTATAGCTCCTTCTACCCAAAAAAATAATAATAAAGTATAGTATAGCTATATGAGATTTGACCTTTTGCCATTATAAATATCTTCTGTAACTTGTGTTAGAATAGTAGCCACTTGCCCAAGGACGTCGGAAGGAAAAACCACTTTACACCATTAATCCTAATTGTATATAGTGTTGGAAATTTGCCTTTGGTGTGGAGGTTGCGTCCATCCATATTTAATTACTTAAACACTAGGGTTCCGCATATTGGAGGTTTTGTCTCTTCACACGTGCATAATCTACTAAGTGAGTAGATGACCGTAGGGCCAAGGATCGTCAAATTTCGTTAAGAAATGAAAGAGATATTGGTCAACGAAGTAAGGTGTTTGAGGCATGGAAATATGGTGTGGGACAAATCTACCACATCGGTGGGAAAATGAAGAATTGTTCACTTTATAAGCCTAAAAAATGGATAAGGGTTTGGACCCCAAGGGGTAACCCATGTGTTTGAAGGAGTTCTCGGGTTCTCGGGTCTCGGGTTCTCGGGTCTCGAGTCTCGGGTCTCTCACCATGAATACACCTCTTAATCACCTCTCCTCCTCCTAAACACTATATATTGAGACCTTACTCTTGTTTGAGGGCAGTGGAAGAATAAGAAAGAGAGCAACAGAAACAGTAAACGAAAAGAACATAAACTCTTCATTTTCCTCTAAATTTTCCATTCTTCAGCAAGTCGTTTCGTGTTTGTTTTCTTCGTCAGAATCAACCTATTTGCTTTGTAGTGTTGATTAGTTGTTGTTTTATCTTGGGAGACTATTGCCCGCTAACGTAAAAGCATATATACGGGGCAATCTTGTCTTAAAGATAGAGAGTCATCTCTCGACTCAGCCACAGTTGTAACAATTCAGATTTAGTGTTTCTTGATTTCAGGTTATCAAGATTCAAGACTCAACAAGTTTGCGGCAATTTAATATTGGCTGTTTGTTTATCCTATCGAACACTTGTAATATTTATTTACTTTTCGTACCGCAATTATATCCAACAAATTTAATACAAGATTGTATTAGTGTTCGAAAGATGTCGGTCAACAGTTGTGTGACCAAATCTGTCTATGGCTGTGGTTTTCTGGTAGAAGACAGTTCTGATTATGTTGTTGAAGGTCAAGGTGTTCATGGTGTCACCGCTCCCGAAAATGGTGGGAACAAGTGCCCACGAGAGGCTGAGGATGTCAACTAGGACAAGAGGAGAAGGCTGAAGATGTTATTCTATCATGTAGCAGAGGGCATATATCTGTCCCAGACAAAGGATCCGAATTATGGTAAGGAGGAAAGGGACACTCGGTCCAACGACATGACTGAAGTGGGCCAGAATCCGAAGTTGGGATAAGTAATTTTTCTTCCTTGTAAAAAATAAGATTAAATGATGTCTAATTAAAAAGGGCTTAAAGTAAGGAGGAATATGAAAATATTTTCCCGAAATAAATTATATTCCTTACACTTTAAAGTCAGAAGTTTAATCTCTCATTCCTTCCCGGTTAAAGATTGGACTATTGTAAACAAAACTTAAAAGATCTGTTCTTTTGAGTGTAATTATTAAAAGTGTGTAAAGTATGTTCGCACATACGAAGGATAGAGATCCACTGACTGTGCAAAAATTGTTACCTCTCTTAAGTAAGCGCCAAGAATTGTCTGGGCACAAATCTCAAGGGAAGAAGACTAAAAGATAATGCCTTCTCTTAAGACGTTGAACCTGTCACACTATTTGACAGAAGATCCTTCATTTGATAAGATGATATTGGACAATCAGTCGTACAAAGCCTACGGGAGACTGGAGTGGGCAAGAATTCCAGGTCTTAAAGGATCTGAAGGCCAGAAGAAAGGCAGAAAAGTAATGGACACCTAGTGAGGTGGGCCAGAGTTCCAGGTCTTAAATGATCTGAAGGCCTAAAGAAAGGCAGAAAAGAAATTGGACCCTCAGTTTGCCAAAGCAACTGGAGAGGGCCAAAGTATCCAGATCGCATATGATCCAGTTACGCCCTAACCACGGACAAGAGATTGCTCATGTGAAGCAATGCCACCTCTAAAGTAGAAGGGGTTGGAGAGGTTGTCCCTAAAAAGGACTTTATGGAATGGGATCACTCTAAAAGGAGGTGATACATGCCCCAAACTTGGTTTAAGGGACATTGTTGGTCAAACTGGTTTGAGTCTAGTCCAACAGGTCTGTAATAACAAAGAATGGTACAGTATGTCTGTAGCCAAATGAATGATATATTTGTAATCTGTGCATCTATGTCATCATAGATTAAGACACGTTAAATAGAAAGTCATTCAAAAGCTAACTAAGTTGAGATTGTTGCCTTCTGTCGACATAAACCCTCAAAATGAATGTGAGGTAGGCGAAGAGGCAAAATCACCTTTCCATTACGTCAAAGGAACAACGAAAAAAACACCGCTCCTCTAGAACTTAGTCACACCTACATGGGTGATTTGAAGTTTATACAAAATAGAGGGGGGAGACAAGTACTTTGTGACCTTCATTGATGATGGTACAACGTATTGTATCCTTTGTTTGTTGAAAAGCAAAGATGAAGCGGATAAGCACTACAAAGCAGAAGTTGAAAATCAACTAAGCCTAAGGATTGAGAAATTCGTAGTGATAGAGGGGGAGAATGTAAATCATCGTTGATCAAATGACTGCTCATTACTCACCTCAGTTTAACGGTGTTAGCCAAGCGCAAAGTCGTACACCCAAAATATGTGGGGCAAGGCGATCCTTACCGCTAATGCGATTCTCAACAGAACTACGCATAAGGATAAGGGTAACCCTCCGTGTGAAACATGGAAAAGATACCACCTACAAATGTTGGGATGTGGGGTGCCTTGGTAGAGGTTGGAATACCGAAACATGTCAAGTTGGACCTAAGACTGTAAATTGCATATCCACGGGATCTGCAAATAACAGTAGTGCTTATCGCCTCTTGGTGTCAAATAATGCTGAATTATTTGAAGATAACTTTCCTTGAGAAGGAAAAAGAAGTAATTGCTCGAGGTTAACAAGAACCCACGAGTTCCTGATTGTCCGGAACTAGACGTTCCAGATCTACAGAACTCAAAGATTCTAGATATTGAACCGAGACTGAGCAAAGAGGGGACAAAGACTTGTTCCAGGCCTTCTAGCTTGTATGGTTGAGAATGAACCATGGATAATTAACAATTATCATCTCCAGAAGCACTGCTTTGGAAAAAAGCTGCAGATAGAGAAATAGATTCCATCAGATAGAACCATACTTGTGTAATGGTTGACCTTCCTTCGAGAAAAGAACCTTTGGGTTATGAAAGTGGATACTCAAAAGTGAGTACAAAGTATATGGATCTACTGACGAGTATAAGGCCTCGTCTACTTGTACTTGTGCTCCCCTGTGAATAGTTTAACATCCAGGGCCATTGCAGTCTTGCGTGACATGGATGTTGAGACAGCCTTCCTAATCGGAGAGTTAAAATGGGAGGATCAGAGTTGGTTTGTTGGACTATTGGGCTTCTTCCTGAACCTTCATTTTGGTCCCTGAAATGTTTACATTTTGGTCCTAGAAGTTTCAAGTGAAACAGAAACAATGAATCTGACAACAGAAACATTGACTCTGAAACTAGAAAATCAACAGTCTAAAAGTGGAAGTCATATTGACGCAAAAGTCTCGATATGAAAGATATGGGTATCACAGATGACATATTAGGAATTGGAATTTCTAAGACATCTAACGGACTGGTCTAATTCCAAACTCAGTTGTGAGATAGTTGACAGTCTCATTGAAGCCACCAATGGATATGAATCATATAACTGATTGGAATCATGGTGCACCCATATACAAAGAGCGATATGCGCAGGTCACATGTAGTTCAATGTATGTTACACACTACAATCGAACTGGTATCGGCCTACAAAGTAGATCAGTTGAACTAAGGTTCACTCGTGATTCTAAAAATGATCAATAGAAGGCGTTAAGTCGGATATGACGATATCTGAAATATTCGCTTATCTACGGATTATGGTATTCTGGATGTCCAGCGGTTCTGGGTAGGGCTGGCCAGTGGGCCGGGACGACCCGACCCCGTCCCGAGCCCGCCCCGGTCCCGTCCCGAGCCCGCCCCGATCCCGTCCCGACCCCGCTTTAAAAAAAAAAAAAGTAACGGGGGCGGGACTCAAACTCGGGACGGGACGATGTCTCGTCCCGGGACCCGAGCCCGATGTCTCGTCCCGACCCGTCCCCGCCCCGAACCCGCCCGACCCCGCCCTTTTCCCCCCTTTGCAAAAATGACCGTTGCAGGGCCATTTTAGATTATGGCCGTTGGCCAACGGCCATTTTAGGCCCCCCCCTCCCCCAACCCCCCTACCCCTTAATATTTATTTTTAACCCACAAGTTATTATATTTACACTTTAACCCAATTTTTCAACTATAAATAACTCATTTTCTCTTCATCTTTCTCACAAATCTTCCTACAATCTCTCTAATTTCTCAATATATCTCTCTACATTGTTTGCTAAATATTCAATTTTATTAATTCATTTGGGAATTGGGAGTGAAGTTGGCAACTAGCTTGAGGATCTTCCATCGAACAAAGTTTCAATTTTCAACCTCTCGATTACACGTCGACGTTACGTCGGCGTTTAGTACATTCGTTCCTTCATTAAATTATTATTGTCTGTTTATTTTATATTTTTATTTAGCGCACTTAATTTCATTGTCTTTAATTATTTATTATCATAATTAAAATGGAAGGATTAAAAGGTATGTTTAAGGGTAAGGGTAAGAGTGCTTCTTCTAGTATGGGCAACCAGGGCAAGGGTACTTCTTCTAGTCATCTTATTCCTACACGGGATGATTTTGTTGATACTCAACATTTTCCTACAATACCATTAGATTTAGACCGGGAGCTATTTTACGGAACTCAATAAGACTTTAATTTAGACGATGATCTAGATGATATACCCACTAATGTTGATGACAACACACCCACTAGTGCACCTTCAATTTGAAATACCTCATATTCCCCCTAGTATGAGACGAGGTCCAACAAAACGACCATTAAAATCAGATGCATGGACATTTTTTGATAGGGACGTAGAGAATCAAGTAGCCATATGTAAAATTTGTAAAAATGTTTTAAAATTTAAAAGCTGGAAAAGGTCACGGTGGGACGGGGGGTTTAATTAGACACGTAGTAAGTGCTCATCCGACTAGGTATGCCCAATACCGGGCTTCAAAACCGGAGTGCGCAAACGCCCGCTCCATCGGGACAAGGTTCACATACTAATACTTGTCCCGGACCAAGTACGGGGTCAAATTAACCCTATGACGGGGGAATTGTAGGCTCTAAATACAATAAACATAGAGATAGGGAAGCAATATCAAAATTATTTCTTGTGGAGGGTTTGCCTTTTTCATTTCCTTCATCTCCGGTTTTATTCATTACATTAGAGATATATATAATCCTGCTTTTAACGGTTTTCCTAGATCAACTGTTAAGAGAGATGTATTTAAATTCGCGCATGAATATCAACAATATTTACGTTTTTCATTATATCATTTTAATGGAAAAGTATCTATCACGTCGATATAGGTCGTAGTACTAACGGCCATGATTATTTAACTTGTAACTTGTCATTGGATAGATTATAAATGGTCTATGCAAAAACGTATTTTAGCGTATAGATATATAGATGATAGGCACACCGGTACTTTTATTGCGAGAAAATATTTATCAAGTGTGCGATTATTACGGAATTACCGATAAAATTATGACTATTACATTAGATAACGCTTCTAATAACAATTACGCAATTACGGTGTTAAAAAATAGTTTAACTCCATCTTTTCCGAGACCATTTTCATATAAAATGTGCGTGCCATATATATAACTTAATTGTAAAGGATGGTCTATCACTTTTTGAAGACATTCTTAGTAAAATACAATTTGCTATAAACTTTATTTTTAAAAGTAATAAAGTACAACGTAGAAAAGAATATAAAAAAACTTGTCACGATTGTGGACTACCTTATAGAAGAATTCCACAAGAAGTATCCACTAGGTGGAATTCTTTATACGAGCAACTACTTGTTGCTTATGACTATAAATTACCTATAACTTTATTTTTTAACTCTCATAATAAAAAGCCGGTGATATGATTTTAGATAGTGATTGGGTAAAAATTTCCGAACTTATTGTATTTTTAGAGAAATTTTTTCAAGCAACAAAAGAATTTTCCGGTATATATTATCCTACTATTTCAACTATGTTATTTTATATAACTCTAATATTTTTATTACTTAGTGAATATATGGAAAAACCAAACTTATAAATGACTATTAAAAAAATGTTTGTCAAAATTAAAAAATATTTTATTCCTATTCCCTCTATTTATATTATTGGTTACGTATTAAATCCTACTATTAAAATAGACGGTACTAAATCACTAATTGAAACTATTTACGATTGTATAGAAGTACTACCACCTCCAAGTCCCAAAAATCTAAATCACCCACCACCTATTGAACAAACTAAAGAAGAAGCGATGTCTAGCGTAGAACACCAATGCAAAAATATATATAGATTTTATCAACAAGAAAATGCTAGTAACTTACCGGCTTCCATACCATCTTCTTCATCTTCAACACAACCTCACAAAAGACATGTTGTTTCTGCGGCTAGTATTGAAAGCCTCAGAAATAGAATGTGCGGCCGTACCTCTACTACTAACCAAATTAGCGAGTTGGATATTTTTGTTTTGCAGGGTTCTGTACCGTATCAAGAAGTTATCAATGAAGATGGACAAGAAGACTTGCTGAAATACTAGAGGGGGAATGAGAAGACCTTTCCGACACTTTCATTGATGGCTCGAGATATTTTGAACATTCAAGCGTCATCAAGCTGCGTCGGAAAGCGCTTTTTTCTGAGCGAGATATCAAATAGGAGACCACAGACACTCATTGGCCGAAGACGGCTTGGAAATTGCGGTATTATTCGAGAGATTGGATACGAGCGGAGCGGAGCGGAGAAGGTGCGGTCAACCGGAGATCAACGAAGAAGATGATGAAAACTACAATGAAATCTTAACCGAAGGTAGTGGAAGCGACGTGGATCAATTTGACCAACAAATACCAATTCCAACCGAAGAACAACATGAAATCATCAAGCAATTAGAACAGTTTTTTTGAAAATGTAATTTTTTTAATTGCAATTTTATTATGTAATTTGCAACTTTTGGACAACACCACAAAGTTGCAATTTAGATTTTAGACAATTGTATTTGTATTACAAAAAAATCATATGTCTATTAAATAATATAAGAGGCACAAAAACTTGACCTTGGGATGTTTTTATTACACTATCTTGTTTTGTTTATTGAGTTTTTTTATACATATGTTATTTAAAAAAAAAAAAAAAAAAAAAGGAAAACCCGACCGTACCCCCCCCGCCCGAGCCCGCCCCGACCGATGGGATCGGGATCGGGACAGCCGGAGCAGCCCCGCCGCCCCGATCCCGTTAGGCCCGCTAGACCCCCCCCGACCCCCCCGGCTCGTCCCGCCCCGACCCGGCCAGACCCGACCCGCCAGACCCGAGCCCGGCCCACTGGCCACCCCTAGTTCTGGGAGAACACAATGATGCAAACTAGACATCAGATATGAAGAACACCAAAGCCACAAAGTAAGTGTGTAAGGTGGGTCTTGGAAAATCCTCTAAGCAAACTTGCATCGGTCGATTCATGATGGAATCAGAGTTTATCGCTTTAAACAAAACATGAAAGAAGTTGAGTAACTTCAAGACTCCTTAGAGGACGTCCCTTATTGGGAGAAACCCGTGCCTTCAGCAGTTATACACTGTGGCTAGCCAGTCGGCTTTAGGAAGGGCACGAATGACAGCGTCTGGACATAACTGTCTGATCTGTCGGAGACATACGATCGTATGGCAGTTGATCATCACGGGTGTGTCACTTTCTTGATTACTAATCAAAGGATATAGCGGACCCTTTAACTAAGGGACTACCCAAAGATCAAGAATTCTGTCTGTCTAGGGGAATGGGCTTAAAACCCAAACAAAATGAATGTTTGCGGTGGTAACCCAACCATACTGACTGGAGATCCCAAGAATTTGGTTCAATGGGAAAACTAAGCAGCAAAAGGTTCAGTTGAGCGCTTCGGTGGAAGCAAGAACACTTCAGATGATGATTTCTGTAAGGAAACATGAATTCAAAATTGTTCATGTGAGAGACATTAAAGTGCTACCTGCACGGTGGGTAAAGGTTAAGCTTCCAAACCTTTAATGATTCTCAAACGGTTGAGGTTAAGGTTGGGAAATTTTTAATAATTCCTAATACTTGTGAAGTGGGGTATAACAGGATATCTTGTAGGAGATCACATATTTAAGTGCGAGGACAGGCCGCCTCAAATGAACGCACTTAAAAATCCAAGTGTGTCCACAGCCACAACGGACATAACAATAAGAAGAAAATGAATAAGGGGAGTTATTGTGTTGGTATCATTGTCTTGTCTTACACTAAACACTGACGGTTCAAGACATCACGTTCACCGCACAGTAAGTAAGTCCGGTGGTATTCAACTAAGGAAGGTTCAAAGGTGAAGCTACCTCTCCTGATGCAATATCTTTTCGCTGAAAGATTGCTGAAAGTAGGCACCTTGTGTGTGCACCAAAATCTCTTTCAAAAGGGGATTGTTGGAAATTTGCCTTTGGTGAGGAGGTTGCGTGCACCCATATTTAATGACTTAAACACTAGGGTTCCGCATGTTGGAGGCTTTGTCTCTTCACACGTGCATAATCTACTAAGTGAGTAGATGACCGTAGGGTCAAGGACCGTCAAATTTCGTTAAGAAATGAAAGAGATATTGGTCCACGAAATAAGGTGTTTGAGGCATGGAAATATGGTGTGGGACAAATCTACCACATCGGTGGGAAAAGGAAGAATTGTTCTCTTTATAAGCCTAAAAATGGATAAGGGTTTGGGACCCCAAGGGGTAACTATGTGTTTGAAGGAGGGAGGACATATGTGTGCTTGGGTTCGAGACTAGTCCCACATGGGCGCCGTCGTCGCCCGCCCGTCCCGTCCGGGCTCGGGTCTCGGGTCGTGGGATGTGGGCTGTTGGGCTACACCTCTTAAAGCACCTATTAATCATCTTCCTCCTCCTAAACACTATATATTGAGACCTTACTCTTGTTTGAGGGCAGTGGAAGAATAAAAAAGAGAGCAGCAGAAACAGTAAATGAAAAGAACAGAAACTCTTCTTTTCCTCTAAATTTTCCATTCTTCAGCAAGTCGTTTCGTGTTTGTTTTCTTCGTCAGAATCAACCTATTTGCTTTGTAGTGTTGATTAGTTGTTGTTTTATCTTGGGAGACTATTGCCCGCTAACGTAAAAACATATATACGGGGCAATCTTGTTTTAAAGACAAAGAGTCATCTCTCGACTCAGCCACAGTTGTAACAATGCAGATTTAGTATTTCTTGATTTCAGGTTATCAAGATTCAAGACTCAACAAGTTTGCGGCAATTATAATATTGGCTGTTTGTTTTCCTTTCGAACACTTGTAATAATTATTTACTTTCCGCACTGCAATTATATCCAACATATAGTTGAAAAATGATAAGTCAATATATCATTGGCAAAGTTTTGACGCTTTAGGTGAATTAGAAACCATATTTAGTTTCCATCTTTCCCAAATATACATTAAAGTCTAGGCTAGCTATGTCTACTCTTTCTAAATTAAGCTACGGTATGTTATTTTTTTCTTAGTCATTCTGCATAAAGGCAGCCACGGAAAAGTTAAAGTATGAACTTGGAAGTAACGCAATCATGCAGAAACATACCTCAGATTAGTGGTAACTGGTAATCGATTTTAGTGGAAAACCTTAAATAATTAAGTATAAAATAATGATAAACTACCAACCACATATTTCATTTTAATTAGTAAAAATCCTGATGAACTGGCCATAAACAGAAACAAGTGTAACTTTAAAAGCAACGAAGAGCCATTAGTGAACACACATCACAGACTGATAATTAATTCATTAAATCCTTCTCAAACAGTGTTTAATTAATTAATGGTAAAAATTTAATCGAGGTGTTTAGTGTTTACATCCAACCAATGAATGCAAGACGTGTGGTTTTTACACAAGTTTATCACTTAATCATAATTAAATAATTTATATGCCTATTACCTTTTTTTAGTTAATTAAATAAAATAATTCTTCGGATATAGACACCCGATTAGATAAGTATTTACCTTAATTAGCATTCCCTTTTCATTATTTGATTGCTCTAATAGGCCCTCTTGCTTAGCTAAACGTATAAAGTAAAGTAATTTAGTCCCTCCGTTTCATAATAAGTGGTTTTTAGACTTTTTATTTTGTTTCAAAATAAGTGGTACTTTAGGATTTCAAGAGGAAATTGATCTTATTCTTCCCAAACTACTTTTATTTACCTAATCAAGAATTATTAAGTAGTTTTTTTTAGATATTTAATTAGAGATAAATTAGTAAAATCACTCATAATTTTCTCGGAATGATCACTTTATTAAGGAATGTTCAAAAGCTAAAAGAACTATTTATTATGAAATAGAGGGAGTATAACTTTAACGCTTGGATTAGCCAATGTTAGAGTTAGGTTACTCGATATAATAACGTGCACAATGTCAACGTCTATGTGTTCAACTTGTAGTGATCTTAATACTTCACTTTTCACCCCAATTATTCAAAAAATATTATTTACACACAAATATGAAGGAAAAAATTAAGTATTTTATGTATTGGGCAGTCCGATGCATTAAGTTTCCGTTATGCGCAGGATACAAGGAAGGGTCGGACCATAAGGGTCTATTGTACGCAGCCTTACCTTGCATTTCTGCAAGATGTTGTTTTCACAGCTTGAACATGTGACCGGTTACTCCAAGGCGCCCCTTAAAATATTTTATGTATTATTTTGTAAATTATGGGGCACATGAAGCCATAATTTCTTCATAAAACTAGGTCATTTTATAAGCTAAATTATGGGGCACGTAAACTCATGCTTTTTTTTTCTTCATAAAACTATGTATTATATATATACATATATAATCTCTAAAATTAATAACACTATTATCTGTTAGCACCCATGTTACAAGGAGACTAAATGATGCACTTGATTGAATATTAAATTATTTACCCGAAGGACTAGAAATTATTCCCATTAAATATATTTTTCCTTTTTTTCTTAATGGTGCATCTATGCTCTAGAAATCATAGATTCGCACCTTGTGAGTAGTTAGATCTATAGTATATGAAGGAGGGCTTATTTAATAGGTTTCTCATTCATTAATACTTAATAAAGTGATGACATAAACAAAAAAGGAAACAATAAAAAAAGGTGAATGCCACGGAATTGCACATGAATACAACCAATCGTGAATTGTTATCCATAAGTCAGACTATTACAAAATTGATAGTAAGAGTTCAACTTCACCTTCAAATATTGGCGTGCTACAACGTGTTACTTATCAGTCTACATCTACATTCATAAATAAAAATATGCTTGCTCTTAATTAGACATTAATCAGTTGACCACCATGCCTTAATTATTGAGTACTTGCGTAAATAATTTTACTGCTCCATTATAAAAAAAAATTGTCCTTTTTTTAGAAAAATTGTTTAGTAATTAATACTTTTTAAAATTTCTCTTGCAATTTATGGTAGGGCTGGGCAAAAAATTCGGAGAACCGAACCGGCGATTCGGTTCGATTAAAACAAATTTTTAAAACCGGTTTTAGTAAAAAACCGAATCTAAATTTGTAATTGATTCGGTTCGGTTCCTTTAATTTATTGATGCACCGAACCGAAAAATCGGAGCATATTTGTAATTAACCATATCCAATATAAATTAAAGTCCTAACCGGCTAACCCCTAATTCCTAAATTGTTTTGCTCTTTTCTCTTCTGCTCGATGTGCAGAGAAAAAGCCCTAACCCATAAATCTTCAAGCCTCGACCCATAAATCTTCAAGCCCTAACCCATAAATTTTCAAGCTTCAAGGCTTTAATCAAGCCCCAACCCGACGTCATGTTACTACCAGTGCCACCACAAAAGGTAATCCAATCCCTTACTCATTTCTTTCTCTCGAGCTTCAAGGCTTTAATCAAATCATTTCGAGCTTCAAGGCTTTAATCAAGCCCCGACCCGACGTCTCGTTACTGTCAGTGCCACCAAAAAAGGTAATCCAATCGCTTTACTCATTTCTTTCTCTCGTTCTGATTTCTCATCTGTTTCATGCTATGTTTGAACCATGTTTGTCGAAACATTATAGAGAAGCTATGAATTAGGCGTTTTGTATTCACTGATGTTGTTAAAATTATGTTCGACTGTTCGTTGCTCTAAGTTTAAGGTCATTTTTGGCTGTGTATTATTTAAAATTCTGATTTCTCATCTATTTCATGCTATGTTTGAACCATGTTTGTATTTACTGATGTCTGATGTTTTGTATTCATTGTGTATTTGACAAAATGCTCATGAACTCTCTAATATTGTAGAATGGAAGACATTTTGGATGATGGAACAGAAGAGGTTAAACGAACCGACGAGGGAATTGAGATCAAAAGGTTGGAATTTTTTTACTAAGCTACCTGGAGTAAAGAAAGCCAAATGTCATTTTTGCCGAAAAGCTTATGCTTGCGATAGCTCGTTAGTTGGGACAACTAATTTAAGGAACCACTTGGGTAGATACAAAGTATACAGGAAATCGAAGCTTGAAGAGGATAAGAATAAAAAAGTATTAACTCGTGATAAGGGTAAGCACAATGGTAAAGTTATATTTGTGGGGTTTAATAAAGATGCTTGTAGAGCTGCACCTGTGAAATTGATTATTAAGGGTGAGTTAGCTTTTAGATTTGTGGAGAGTCAGAACTTTGTGGAGTATATGAGGGTTTGTTGTCCCAGATTTGAGGTGCCTTCACGAAGAACGATTGCACGGGATATTCTTCAGTTGCATCAGACTAAGAAGGCTTTGATTAAAAGAATCATGAACTCAAACCATACGAGGATTTGTATTACAACAGACACGTGGACATCAATTCAAATGAGTAGCTACATGGTAATAACTAGGCATTTTATTGACTGTGAATAGGTGTTGCATAAAAATATACTTGTTTTTACACCAATTTCTAATCATAAAGGAGATGGTATTAAAAATATTATAGAAAAATGTTTATTGGATTGGGGTATTGATAGACTATTCACAATTATTGTGGACAACGCAAGTGCTAATCAAGTTGTAATTGCTTATGTGAAGAAGAAACTAACAAATTGGAGTCCTAATGCGATGGTTTTAAACGGTGATCATATGCATGTGAGGTGTGTTGCACATATAGTGAACTTCATTGTTCAGGATGGATTGGTAGAAGTGAAGGACTCAATAGATGTTGTTCGTAATGCGGTGAAGTATGTAAGATCTTCTCCGACAAGGTTGCAAAAATTCAAGACATGTGTTAAGCGAGAGAAAATATCATATAAGGGACTTATGATTTTAGATGTGCCAACCAGATGGAATTCGACATACTTAATATTGGAAAAAGCGGTGATATTTGAAAAAGCGTTTGATAGGTTAGAGGAGGGCGATAGCCACTACAAAAGTTGGTTTGACGAAGATGAGAATTGAAGAAAAAGGGTTGGGCCACCAATTTTTGTGGATTGGGATAATGCTAAGAGGTTAGTACATTTTTTGTCAGTTTTTTATGATGTGACATTAAAATTTAGCAGCACAAAATATGTGACTTCTAGTGATTTTTTTAATAAGTTGTGGAAAGTTTATCTTCATCTTAGCTCACTATTGGAATCTAATGATTTGTTGATGAAAAAAAATATTATTGGTATGAGAGATAAGTTTGTGAAATATTGGGGTACTTCTTTAGAAAAGGTGAACAAGCTATTAATTTTAGCAAATGTGCTTGATCCTCGGTGTAAATTTGATTTTATAAACTGGTGCTTTGGAAGTATATTTGATAGTAGGAAGGTTGGTGAAATTAAAGCTGATATCAGAGAGTTGTTTTTACGGTTATTTGAAAGTTATAATGATGATGACCCAAATAGTGGTGTGGGTAGTAGTTCATATTTTCAGTTAAGTGAAGTTTGTGATATTGGCAGCAATAAAATAGAATCAATTGATCCTTTTCAACTGTTTAAAAAGATGAAAGCAACTGAAAATGACGATTTTGAGGTGAAGAATGATGTTGAGAAATATTTGTCACATCGGAATGAAAGTCCTAATGATCCGAATTTTGATCTTTTGAGTTGGTGGAAGATGTATTCGTCTAGGTATCCGACTTTGTCAAAGATTGCCAAAGATATTTTGGCAATTCCTATGTCTACCGTGGCTTCCGAATCGGCATTTAGCACAATGGGGCATTCTTGACCCTTTTCGGAGTACATTAACTCATAAGACAGTTGAGGCATTAATTTGCACACAGAATTTGTTTCGCTCAACTCTTATAGGAGAACAAGTTGTGCAACCAACCGAAGAAGAAACTGAGTTTTATGAAGAAGTTGAATTGGGTAACAATACTATTTTTTATATATTATTTTTAATAGAATGATTATACTTTAACATTTTGTTTATTATATTGACGTTTTGACAAATTGCATGTAGATTTTGAGAAACTTTCGATCGTACCGCAATCACAACAAGTAGAACAACCACAAACAGTTGAGGACTTGACAATTGATTGATATTGGCGTCATAATGATAAAGTTCTCAAATCTACATTCCTTCAAATTAGTTTTTTTCTTTATTCTTTATTCATTCGATCTTTGAAATTTAATGAAATTTACGTTCATTGTTTGAAATTTATTATTTCTGCTTTGAAATTTGTTGTTTTCTGCTTTGAAATTTCTTTGTTAAAATTTGATGTTGATGTTTACAAAAAATAAAAATCATTTGGACTTTATATTTGAATTGAAAAAAATTG
Organism: Anisodus tanguticus; assembly: GCA_034509755.1. Classification (NCBI taxonomy): domain Eukaryota; kingdom Viridiplantae; phylum Streptophyta; class Magnoliopsida; order Solanales; family Solanaceae; genus Anisodus; species Anisodus tanguticus. The sequence goes on along the minus strand of CM067543.1, from coordinate 43,280,110 downwards.
ATATAAACCGATACGTTCGGCGATATAAACCGATATATCATTTTTTTAAAAGTTTGATTCAGTTTTTATTTTAAAAAACTGAATTTTATTCGATTCATACTTTTTTGATACAAAACCGAACCAAACTGATATACACCCACTCCTAATTTGTGGACCTTTTAGATCACGATTGAAATATCTTTTTTTTAGCAAATTAAAAATCTATGGAAAAATGTTGTATCACAATCTAAAGTTTTGTAACTTATCACAAAATTAAATGATAGTTTATTATTTTATCGGTAAAGTTGAGTAATATGTGAGTAAACACTATATGTGATCTAATGTGGTTCGGAAGGACTATATTTTGCACAACTTTTAAAAATTAAAAAGCAACACAAAGTACTCATAAAAGGCAAAATATTTACCCAGTCATGCCCCTCATAAAGTAATTTGTTTCTACCCAGTTCGGCCAAAATTATTTACCAGAGTACCCCCTCACCCAAACCTTTTCTTCGTGATACCATCTCAATATGTTTATATACCATGATAGTATCTTAGAGATTTTCTGGAGGAAAGTGTATTTTTTAGATGAATGGACATGATTTCCTATAATACTCCATCAGTATATTATACATATCATGAACGGTTTTGAAGAAATAAAAGAAGTCTTTTATGATACCATTATGATATATAAGATATACCATGTTATTATCATAGTTTAGGGGACATTACGGTAAATAGATTTGGGGTTATAAAAGTAAAGGGATTGGACCGGTAATTATTTAGGTGCAGTAGTTATTTGTGCTCTTTTCCGTTTGAAAATAGAGAAGTCTAAATAGTGGCTAAAAACTTGACATTTGCTTAAATGGCCATATGCTTTAGTTGTTATGGCCCAATTCTGTACAAGCCCATAAGCCCAATAAATATGTAAAATCGAATTCACTCGTCATGAAGTTTGCTTTATCATACGGAATGTAACAGAAAAACGGAAAACACTATATCTTTTACATGTCAAAATTATTTCGGAAAAGGTTTAAAAATGCCGTTAATAGCTCAAAAATGTCCTTCCTTCATCTATTGAATCAAAAATATCTTTTCTTCTATCTATTTGAATAAAAAATGTCATTGACGTTAAATTTAAGTCTAAAATTACTCCCTCCTTTTAACAAAAGCTAATGTAAAATATATGACTTTTTAAATTAAATATGTGACATTATTTTTATTAGTCCACATGTAATTAACCCCAAAAACGAAACCAGTTAAAGGGGCAGAGGAAAGGATACAAAAAGGAGTTTGGTAGGATTGGAACCTGCACTTTAGGGGTGGAGAATGAAGATGTAACAACAATTTGGTGAATTAGTTAATATAATTGGGTCGCGGCTATGAATCCTTTACACTTAAAATTGGTTTGGTTAGTTAATGGGTTGAATTTGAGTCTAATTACACGTGGACTAATAAAAATAATATTACTTATTTAATTAAAAAAATCATATATTTCACATTAGTTTTTATTAAAAGGAGGTGTAATTTTAGACTTAAATTTAACGTCAAGGGTATTGTTTATCCAAATAAATGAAAGGAATGACATTTTTGATCCAATAGATGGAAGAAAAATATTTTAAAGTTTTTTCTAATACGTATAAAGACATTTTTAAACCTTTTCCGAAATAATTTTACTGTGATTTTTGTCCTAAGTTCCAGTTTGTTTTTTTAATCTCTTATTCTTCTTGTTTATCTTTCGTCCTACTTTTTTCTTTTTATGTGTACTTTGTTCACCCAAAGTGAATTAGAGTCATATTAAATCAACTTGTTAGTTAACACATGTGTATTAAGACTTTTTGTTCTAAATTTAGAGTTTTTTTTACTGTGCACTCTTTTTAACATGTGGATAAGTCGCTATAGTTGCAAATAACATACATAGCTGTTGAAATAATCAAATATTTCTAGTCTCCTATAAAAGCATAATAAAAATAAAAGTAAATGTTATTTAATGCTAGTCAAATTCTTCACAGACTATATATAAAATAATTTAAGTTTTTCAGTTTTTAATTTATAAAATTTGAAACTAAACCAAGAAAAATAATATTTTCATCCGAACCTAAAACCAAACTAAATTAATTCTTGATTCGATTTGATTTTCCAGTTTAATTCGGATATTGCACTACCCTACATGTAAAAAGTAAATTTTATTGATAGAAGATGATACCACTGAAATAGTGAGTATATTGTCCAAATTAAAGTTTCAAAATTTGATAAATAAAGCCGCATAGTTTCATTAATATTAGGTCGGAAATTAATCTAAATATATAATTCTTCCAGAGTTATACCAATTTATAGTACTCCCTATTCGTCTAAGACATCCAAAAGTTGACTCTATTATTCGTATTGAAAGAATAACAAAGTTGATTCATGGAAATCACACAAAACATATGATTCAAAAATGAAAAACAACTAAATTTATTCTTGAAAACCTCGGTTCCTATAAAAGTTTCTTTTGAATAGGTTAAAACGTATTCTCGACAACTAAACTAAATACTCCCTTCTGACTAAAAAAATTGTCTACTTAATTTTTATTTTTTGTTTAAAAAAATATTCATTTATCAAATCAATAAATAATTAACTTTACTTTTTTAGATTTGCGTTTATCAAGGGTTAAGTAAACAAATCTCAATATCTATTTAATTAAAATATTTTAATCAAATTACCTATTTTTATCTAGAAGTTAATACTTTTATAAGAGTGTGTAAATAGTTAAGTGAATATTTTTTTATCCGAAGGGAGTACTACCTAACTTTTCTTCAAAATTTATTCTTAAAAAATAATAATGAATAACATATTCACTGTAATTTTACAAATAAAATCTGATATATGCATATACATTACCTCAATGTTTACTGGTAGGCAGGCTATTTCCGACGGATAAAAAATCTTTAAAAACTTTTCTAAAAACTAAACTTTCTTAAAAAAAAAAAAGAGACAAAATCGACGGCTGTACGAGGTTGAAAAGTGATTCACGCAACCACCTCTGACTCACGTGATTGTTTAGTATTGGAAAGTTGGAATTAAGAACAGCGCATATCTATAAATTCTTTTAACCTAGTTAAATTGTCCAAAGTTTCAAACCAAATCATGTATCGAATTGCCGCATACAGGCAATTGAAGAATAGAGCTCCTCTCAATTGGATCAGTTTATTCAGTTCTGCAAGGTAATTTATATTGTTGCATTTCTCCAATTGTATGTCTTTTGTTAGTTACAGGACTTGGATTTTCTATTACACTCTGTTTGGATGGTTGTTATATTATATTGTATTGTATTAATGAGTACAATGTTTGGATTTTCTGTTACACTCTGTTTGGATGATTATTAGTGCTGTGAGTAGCTTGGGTTTGATAATTTTAGTTGTTCTGTTACACAAATACAAAGCGATCTCCCTGCACATTCATGATTTTAGCTTGAAAAGCTACAATAGCAATATCACCTCAATATATCAAACTAGTTGGTTGAAGTTGTCACATTTCTATATTTATAGTGGCACATTCTTTTTTATAAGAACAATGGTGTTTTAAAGGAGTCATTTTTCTTGGGTAACAAATGTTTCAAAAGATACTATGTTTTCTGCTAAAAGTTATTATAGGCCTCCAATAGGATGAGTAATGGGTTATTTGCTTAGAATCGCTGTTCCTAAAAGCCACTGCTTCGTCCTTTAAAGCAATTTAAGTGATGCGAAGCGAGGGGTTATATGCACTTCAGAGAAGTGTGCCCTTCAAACAATGAGGCCAATGTGTTCCAAATGAGAAAGACGATTCTTTAAATTTTCAAACTTGAGGAGTTGGATTTATATCGGCATTATTACAAGTTGCAGTACTAAATTCATATATTTTTGGTAAATTTTAATCTTCTGTAAATTTTGTGCTTCAGTTCGAAGAAGCACGTGCTTCACTTTTCGCCTTTTGCTTCAAACCCATTGATCATATCTCTTTTTGCACTTTCGCCTTTTTAAAAACAGCATTTTGGAATTTAGTTTTTTTAAAAAAACTATGTTCATTCCACTCCCCAGATACTTAGAGAGCACGTTTTAATGCATTAGTTTTTACAAGGATTCATTATAAGTTGATTAGTTTTACAAGCTATCAACCTACTGCAAATGTTGTCTTTTATCCGTGCTTGAGACTAGCGATGTGTAATAACTACTCTTTTTCTTCTCTAGACCATTTGTTTTTACAGAACCTGAAGTCGCTTTCGTTTTTAGTTAATGCAACTTTTTGCAGTGTTAAGATTTTATTCCTAAGGATTCACAACAAATAATGGATCTGATTCTTTCTTTTTGTGCGTCTACATTATCATGATATGGACTTGTTATCCATGTAAGTGATGCTTAGCTTAGATTTTGGAAGTACGGCTTTTGATATTCTCAATTTCCTGTTTTGAGCTAATCAATTTATGTGTATGGACCAAGCATGTATGGTGTTGTTTTAGAGCCATTGACACATTGAACTTGTAATGCATGTAAGCATGGCACGATTTTATATATTTCCCATGGCACTAATTATTCCATTTGATTTGGCCTTATTGACGTTCTTGTTCCTTATGCTTTTCACTTAGTGCATTTTTGTGACTTAGTCATTCATAGTGCAGGTCAAACCATACTTTGTCCTTTGCTACGGTAAAAGCTGAAGAAGTATCAGGCTCTCAACCTGCTGAAGTCCACAACTTGGGTATGTAAATGTACATAACAACTAGCTGCTGAAAATGGCCATTGATATGCAGTTGTCCAACGTCTGCCTAGGAATAGATGTGATTTACTGTAAAGAATTTAAAAAGTTTTAATTCTCTTAATCTCCCATTATACCATATACGTGTTAGCAATTTATAATTGATGTGTTGCATCACTTCCGTACACTTTTTTCTTTTTCGACCAAATTTGCAGTGTTCAATAGAAATACAAATAGCGAGTTCTGTTTATGGTTCTAGTTTACTGCTACATCTGGTTGACTGGTGATTTTTCATCCATCCAGTGCAGGGCAAGTGGACAAGTTCTTCTAATTGGAATACAATATTAGATCCCCTTAATGGGCAACCATTCATTAAAGTTGCAGAAGTAAATGAATCAGAATTGCAGGTTCATAATTTGGATGCATCATAATTCTTTGCGCAGTATTTTTCCAGATGAGTCTTTCAACCTGTGGAGTCTGTTATTCTGTACAACTGACCTGTTACTTTATGGCCAACTACTAATACGGTCACATAAAGACTTCTCCATTCTTGTACGAAATCTTTAACATCAAAGATTGTCTCATTATGATGATTCTATAAGTCCTCTTGTTGCCTGTGCAGCCATTTGTGGGGAGCTTGTCCAAGTGCCCAAAACATGGTCTACATAATCCATTCAAAGCACCAGAAAGGTTTGCTTCAATTTTCTTGGTCTTTTTCATGTTTTTTGTGAAGTTGTCTAGCTGAACAGTGTATAGGTTAATGTCTTATGAATTTTCTTCCAAAGGAAGAAATGATGACTTTAGAAAATGTATCGAGTGACACCATTTTTTGCAGGTACCTAATGTTAGGAGATGTATCTACAAAAGCAGCTCATGCGCTTGGCTTGCCTGAGGTAACATATATTCAAGCAAGGATGGTGGTGTTTTCTTAGCCGTCTTGACGAATAGTTTATGATACTCATAATTAATTCTTATCCTCTTAATGTTTTTTTTTTGTTAATGTCTTTCAGGTTTCTGACTTCTTTGCTAAGCTAATACAACGGGTGTCTCCTAAGAGTTACCAACAAGCTCTTGGTGAAGTTTTCGTCACGCAGAAATTTCTGGAAAATTTCTGTGGTGATCAGGTAGATTCTAAAACTATTACCTCGTATGTTCTACATTATACAGGGGCTATCTAAGAAAGATTTTTTTTAGTTGTGGCGCAACAATTCAGCTGGGTAGCTTTCACATCCATGTGATTTTATTGCTGTGTTATGTTATTTCAACAATTTTGTGTCAACTCATTGGCTGTTTCCTTATATTTTTGCTGTTCTGTTAAATGTTGATAGCTTATTTGACACTGAAATAGTTGAAAGCTTAATGGACTTCAGGTTCAGGAACAAGGACTTATTATGTCAGATCGCACACTGAATTCTTGATTTATTTGGCAGGTTCGCTTTCTAGCTAGGTCTTTCGCAGTACCAGGAAATCATCTGGGGCAGCAGAGCCATGGTTTTCGATGGCCTTATGGACCTGTAAGTCACCATTCTGGCAAATCGTTGACGAGATTTAATGGGAAGTTCTAAACAAAAAAGTCTTCTAAGGCTATCTTTTACTTTGAAGCTGAGATCTAAAGGTGCAGTTTTAGAACTAAAATCACTAAACTTATGGGAATAAAAATTCTTCACTAATTCAGAATGGTGTAAAGTTGTATTATATATCAGCGCAAATCATTTTTTATGAATGTCTTCCTGCTATTTTAAGGATTTAACCTAGATTGCCTTTGGCCGTAGTGCTCATAGTGGTTAAATTAACAGCACATAAGTTGTTTCTTACATTTCCCTGTTGTGACTTTCTTATGTGATTGATCGAATTTTGTACTTTCAAGTACTAAAATTTCTCACACTGCCCATTTTTAAACTTTATTTTGTAGGTGGCGGTTATTGCTCCCTTTAATTTTCCTTTGGAGATTCCTTTGCTTCAGCTGATGGGAGCGTTATATATGGGAAATAAGCCGGTACTTAAAGTTGATAGCAAGGTGAGGTCGTGCAAATTCTTATAGACTCTATATAGCATGCACATTCACTTATTGGACAATGCCAGCTTAGAAACAAACTTGACTCTCATCTATCAAAGAGCCAAAAATTGCAAATTGACTTTTACACATTCGACTCTTTTTTGTCAAAATTAACAAAATGTGCAGAAAATTGGAAGACTCTGTTCCTATTTTGGTTTGCTTTCTGTTAATAACTCTAAATATTTTTCCAATGTGCTTTTTATAGTTGGATTTGCATTGTTGGTTAGGTATGCATTGTTATGGAACAAATGCTTCGACTACTTCATGATTGTGGATTACCTGTGGATGACGTAGATTTCATAAACTCAGATGGAAAGACAATGAACAAGCTACTCGTGGAGGTTAGTTTCTGAAATTAGACTTCTCTGGGCCACTTATCAATAAGAATTGGCAAATGAGAATTACAAATTTTCGTCCAAAAACTTTCCATCCTATTAAAAATTTATTATCATCACATTATGTGCAATCGGTCTTAATCTCAACCAAGTTAAACTGATTCAGGAATCCCAAGAATAATTTATTCTATTTTCTTTGTTGAATTATTGGCATTCCTGCACTAATATGGAGCAATTAACTTCCTAGAGTCCTTGATAATTGTAGGATTCTTTTGAAGCAAATTTTCCAACTACCAAAACTAATATTTCTAAACTCAGTAATTGATAATTTATAAAGAAAATCTCTTTGAAAGTATTAATTATTAAGGAAAAAAATCCAGCGCTTTTCAAAATACAGTGACTATTAAACCCGATTTTGACCTATAATCAGCTTTAACATCCTAAAGATAAAATAATTGCTTATTATATGTACAACCTTGTCCAATCCGTGTATTAATTTAGGTGTATTTGGTTATGGTATAATGATGACTACAACTAGAACTACCCGAATCCTTTTGGTTCTCCAAAAGGCTAATTGTTTCTTCGTAGACACAAGCAAATAGAAAAATGGATTTTGATAGACACCTTTGGTGCGAACCCCTATGATTCAGACAATCTCATTCATGTTAGTAAACTAGGGAGTTTTATAACGAATAGGTCTAATAATTCGTCAGCTTCCTGCAATTTGAGAATAATTATCAGTAAGCTCTGTTCCTTGAGAATAATCTCCTTCTCCAAATCTTGCTTTCTTTTAAATTACTTATTAATTTTTGTAGTCAAGTTTAGTATTTATGCATCCCTTCATCTTGGTATGGTCAATCTTTTGCCAAGGTTTCACAAATCAGTCGGTGGGGAAAAGTATGTGAGAATTTTTCCATTGTCAAACATTTTCTGGTAAAAAACTTGACTTTGATGGTTGGAATAAAACGAGGAAATGATATAACATGATTTTTATCTAATATTGGAGCAAAGCCTTTTTCCCGGGTGGGTGGGTGGGGGTGTTGTTTCATTTGTGCAGCCATTATCCTCCTCTTCCTTTTGAAAGATAGATGCATAAGTATGATGCTATTAGCCACCCATTTCTTTCGACACCTCTAGGACATACACCTGGTTTCCTAAAAACCATAAGTAAATAAAATTGATCTATTATTTTCCACATGGTCATTATTTTAGATCCTGGGAAATTACCCAAAGTTTCAATTTTATGTGTATTCATGTGTATCCAAAAGATAAATTAGTTACCAGTGCTGGAATACATGGTAAAGATAGAGTGAATGGACATAGGAGATTCATGTACCTAACCCCAACTAGTTTGGGATTAAAGTATAATTGATTGACATATATGTCGAAAATATCCCTGGATTTGTTTCACAGGAAACCATATTGAAATGAAATATGCTAATATAGTAATATGAGAATTGCAATTAGTTATGCTTTTATATTTTTACCTTCTCAAAGAAAAAAAAATTTTTTAGCTATGCTTTTATATGCAATAATGCTTTTTTTGAGTTTTATTTTTACATCAGTGTAGTGAGAGGGGAAATGTGTTTTTATTTACCTGACAGATTTTCCCTTCAGACTCTGAAATGTTGCGAGTTTATTTACCTGATATAATTCTCTTCCAAATTGTATTGCTAGGCAAAACCACGCATGACTCTCTTCACAGGTAGCTCAAGAGTGGCAGAGAAATTAGCTGATGACCTAAGCGGTCGAGTCAAACTAGAAGATGCTGGATTTGACTGGAAGATCCTTGGGCCCGATGTCAATGAGGTCTACACAATCTGTTATCGATATGCTTCATTGCATTTCGGAAAAGCTTCATTTCAAGCTTTATTTACTCGTTTTGATTATTTGCTTTTGACAGGTGGATTACACTGCATGGGTTTGTGATCAAGATGCATATGCATGTAGTGGTCAGAAGTGTTCAGCTCAATCAATACTGTTCATGCATGAGGTTTGCTTAGTCCTTTTCTTTTCTTTTTTCTCCATGGAAATTAAATGTTTAGAGACAAAAGTAAAAGTAATATGGTTTAATGAAATTTCATTTCAAATAACACTTTTTTCTAACCATTATTTATTTTGGTGCAGAATTGGCGTAAAACTACTCTCTTAGATAAAATGAACGAGCTTGCTGCAAGAAGAAAGTTGGATGATTTAACTGTTGGTCCTGTCCTTACGGTAAGAATACCTAATGCTTTAAGTGTTAATTTGGAGATTTGACTGTACATCATTTGATGGTCTAGATTCTGGAGTTCTAGAGTGACATTAGATGCAATATTAGAGGTTTGAATAGTATCATACCTTTGGTCTGAGTCTATTTTGGATGGTCTTTTCGATATTCAGAATACTATTCACTCAAACAAGTGTAGAAGTTTTCTCTGGAGTCCGTCTGAATATGATGTTAAATCAAACCTCTGTGAGACGCAAACTGAATATTTATCTTAGCAGGTTCCTGTTCATTTTTTGTTAGCATGATCACTATACTTGCATTCATTCTTCTTTATATTTTTTCTTGAATTAACCATTCTTAGTGGTACATTGTCCAAGTAATGCCAACAATTTTGTCAGAACTTCCTGTCCATAATTGTTATGTATTCCTCCTGCAGGTTACAACTGAAAAAATGCTAGACCATGCGACGAAATTACTTCAGATACCTGGATCAAAACTGCTCTTTGGTGGTGAAGCCCTACAAAACCATTCTATCCCTGAAATTTATGGAGCTATTAAACCCACTGCTATTTTCGTACCACTTGAAGAAATACTCAAAGATGAACATTATCATCTCGTGACCAAAGAGATTTTTGGGCCATTCCAGGTAATTGAATATTCTGAATTAAATGTCAAGTTAGGTAATTTTCTCGCTGATCATCGAATCTTGCTGGTGTTTTTTACTACCTTCTAGGTTGTGACTGAGTACAAAGATAATCAACTCCCACTGGTCCTCGACACCCTTGAAAAGATGAATGCACATTTAACAGCTGCTGTGGTTTCAAATGACATATTGTTCCTCCAAGTAAGAAAACGTTCTCGTTACTCTTGTTCAGATATGAGCATACCTGGGAGTAACAAGATTGAAATATCTGTTGCTCTACAATACAACTTAGAATGTTCACACATGCAACTAGCAGAAAATATCTCGAAGTTTTTCTCTAGAAAGCATCCAGAATTCCTATATGAACTTAATTTTTATGGTAAAAACTTATCCACATCGGATGTTTACACCAAATAAACAGATGTATGCTATGTAAGGGGTGTTCATGGTTCGGTTTGGGTCGGTTTTTAGTTAAAACCAAAATTACCAAATCAAGTTAGTCGGTTTTTAAATTATTAGAACCAAACCAAACCAAATATAATACAAAACCATTGGTTGGTTGTAGTCAGTTTGATTTGGTTTGGTTTAATTTTTCAGTTTTTTTAAAAAACTTAATAGTATTTCTCTTTTATTTTTTTCAACAATTAGGAGAGAATTTTTCTATCATTTTCCAACTTATAATTCGTTATTACCCTTCTATTGTAGTGGATATAATTTTTTTGAATTATGTAGAAAAAGTCTTAAGATTCTAAGTTTTAATCAAGTGAATATAGTTTATAAGAAATATAAAAGAATTTTAGGTAAAGTTGATAGTAGTTTCTTTGAATAAATTAGTTTGGATTCATGACTTTCTTTTAAGAAATGGGTTTAATTAAGGTGTAAGTTCATTAGCCTATTAGAGATAAACAAAATTTTGATAAAGAAGGATACAAAGTATTTGAAATTATTTATAAAATTTAATATATTGTATATATGTATAATTATAAAAATTTGTATATAAAATTATTTGTTTGGTTCGTTTTTTCCTTCGGTTTTGTTGTAATAAAACCAAACCAAACCAAATCAAATGTTATCGGTTTTTAAAATTTAAAACCAAATCAAATCTAAACAAATATCGGTTTACTAATCGGTTTGGTTTTCGGTTCGAATCGGTTTATAACCAAACCTGAACACCCCTAATGCCATGTGTATGAATATACATAACTATCACTTAATTATGGTCAATTAATGTGTATATTCACTCTATTAAAATATTTAACTACAACAAATTGTATCAGTTTGGTGTAAACACCCGGTGTGAGTAAGTATTTATCAATTTTTATTCCTTGAGTGGATGAGTCTAGAATAAGGTTGTCCAGTGGGCCGGGTCGACCCAATCCCGACCCGTCCCGTCCCGTTCCCCCAAAGTAAAAAAAAAGAATTGTCGGGGTTCGAACTCGGGACGGGGCCTGGGTTCGTCATGCCCGTCCCATCCCCCTCCCCCTTTGCAAAAATAACCGTTGTTGCAACGGCCAAATTTCGATTTTGTCCATTGTGCAACGGCTATAACCGCCATTTTTGAATCCCCACCCCATAAACCTCCCTACCCCCTTAATATTTATTTTTAACCCCTAAGTTAATATATTTACACTTTAACCCTATTTCCCAACTATAAATAGCTCATTTTCCTCTTTATTTTTCTCACAAATCTTCCTACCATCTCTCAATTTATCTCTCTACAATTCTACAAATCTTCCTACTATTAAATGTTATATCAAAGTTAAAAAATTGAGAGTGAAGTTGACAACTAGCTTGAGTATCATCCATCGCGCAAAGTTTCAAATTTCAACCTCGATTACACGTCGACGTTACGTTGGCGTTTGGTACCCCTACCCCCTTGATGAAAATACTTTTTTTAATGATATACCAGTTAGATGATGAAGTAGATGAATCAAAATTTAATTTAGACGATAATATAGATGACACACCTTGGGATGTTTTTATTACACTATCTTGTTCAATTATTGGAGTGTTTGTATATAATTATATATATATTTAAAATTAAGTGGCAAAAAAAAAAATCCTGAGCCCCTCCCCGACCCCGCCCGCCCCACCCTGACCCAGTTCCGGCGGGATGTGGAACGGGACCTCCCACCGTCCAGCCTATCCAGGTCCGCCGGGACCCGCCACGGCCCGCCCCGTTGAACACCCTTAGTCTAGAATAGAGTAGGCAATAACAGCACGAAAGATACCCATTCAAACCAGTTGTCATTCCCTACCCAAGAAATATTTTAGATTAAAACTGTTGAATTTTGTATTATGTCCCAGGTCAGTGTAAAAGGAGGGAGGAAGGGAAAGGAGGAGAGGAGAGAGAGGTGTAGCATGATGCTTAACTTACATGAAGTATTAGCAGTAATGCTGTCTGCTATTTTACCCCACTGTAGAATTAAAGAGCCATGGAGGAGGGAAAGAAATGAAATTTTGCTAGTCCCAAATGTATACACCTTAAAGTTCAGGAAGATAAAGAGGTTCAAATAGTCCCAAGTAGGGTCAGGGCAGTACTGGAGAAATTCGAATTATATTGCTATAGGTTTTACCAGTCGGGTTCAGGGCTGAATGATCTCAATCATTTTTGTCTAATCTGCTACCCATGTTTAGATTTATTTCCAAAATAACATTAAGGCACGTCGAAAAGTTTGGACTCACGAATTTAGGAACTTAAGCCTCTATAGTACATTGACTTATTTGAGTTGTTTGCATAATTAATTGGGAGCTTAGAATTAGCATTTACTTCATCCATCATAGGGTACGGGGTTATTGTATTGGCTGGCAATGATTATTGTGCTGAGAAACTTATCTATGCTTTGTTGTTAAGATGCCAGCATTTCTGTCATGAAAAAGAAAAAGCCAAGGGAAAAGAAAGTCTTGAGAGTTAAAACGCTTCATTAGCTATACCCATGGACATAATCTCAGTTGAATCATGTAATATTGTTGACTCGTTTTTCAGAAAGTAATTGGAAACTCAGTTAATGGAACTACTTATGCGGGGTTGAGAGCGAGAACAACAGGGGCTCCACAGAATCACTGGTCAGCAGCAACTTCTTCTTCTTCCCTTTTTTTGTGTGTGATTTTGGTACACCTAAGTAGTTGATTAACTGTGCTAAACAATGCCTCTACTGCAGGTTTGGGCCAGCTGGGGATCCAAGAGGAGCAGGAATAGGTACTCCAGAAGCGATAAAACTTGTATGGTCTTGCCACAGAGAAATCATATATGATGTTGGTCCCGTGCCACAACGATGGGAAGTTCCAGCATCTACTTGAAGAACAACCGCAACCATTCAAAGCACTCGAAGATTGCATTCAAACATTAGAATTCTTTAGAAAGAATCCAGTAGAGGATAATGGAAGAAATGCCTTTGTTATATGAATTCACTCGGAATTTAATTTGAGTTCTATGTTTGTGCGAATATATGAGCGGCTTATATCTAATAAATAAGCGAGTTTTTTTTTTCGCATTTTGGAGAATCTGCTCCCATCCGAATCTCGTCCTTTCCACCTCAGCTCCAGTTCTTTCCATCCAACATACAGACTCATGCTCAGCATAAAATGATGCCAGTAACTATGGAAAAGGGAAATGGCATCATTTTATGTTATCAATATAATCAGTAACACTTGTTTCTCTAATAAAACCTGCTTTATTGATAACACAAATGTGCAAATAAAACCTTCAATTAAATCACTTGATTGTGATGGTTAAGAAGAGCAGCTTTTGCAAGTTTAATAGTTTTTCTTACAGTGATTAAGCTGTTTGTCGTTCAGCACCCAATCAAAGGACTTGTCATGCATGGGATTGATTATCAAGGGGCATTTCACCGGAGGGTGGCAGTGGCGGATTCATACTAGTTCACGGAAATTCAATAACTTTTTCCTAGACCCCTGAAAATGGTTGATACTAAAAACTTTTCCAGCAATTCTAAGTTTTATGCGACACTTTTGGGTGGTTTTTTTTTGTTTTTCAATAAGAAACTTTATACTTGTGGATTATTTCTCTCCTTAGGTAATTCACAAAAAGTTAATGATAACTCGTTTAATCGAATTCTGTATGAAATGATATGGATTTACAAAATAATTAATGCAGTTTGGTACAAAAATAAGAAATAGCAATCAAACATTCAATTAATATGAAGTCCAATATCAAATTATTTTCAATCGTACAAGTATCAAGATAAGAGGTGATGCTGCTGAAATTTCAAAGATGCTATTCTGGAAGTGTAAGTTTATGTTCATCTTATGTGTTGATATTCTCTGCTTGTGATAAAGGCATATGTGTTTACTTTTTGCCCCTCAAATTTGTGGTCTTTAATTTTTGTTCTTGAGCACTTTTGGCATGGCGTAACTTTAGATTTTGTTCGGCAAAGTTTTACCTTTAGCTCGGCATATGTATCATAACATCCACACAAGTTATGCCGGACACAACAAATTTTCAACATGCAACATAATTTAAAAAACGGCATAAATTTAGATTTCGCTCGACATATGTATCATGACATCCACACAAGTTATATCAACATAATTCAGGGCGGCTCAACAAAATATATGGTCTAAAGCCAAACCTTAAAAAAAGGCCTTAAGCTTTTAAATATTTTTCTTTATAACAAGGGTATTAGAATCATTTTGCACATTCGTCGATCGTTCATTTGTTACTTGAGCTCTCACTGACGATAGAGAAAGGTTGACGTCCACTGATGAAAGGTACCCTGACGATAATTCACATAAATTTCAATGAACTATTGAAGCTATCAGTGTGATTGATCAGACAAGTATCAAGGGCTTTCGGTAGACTTCTTTCATTTCACCAGCGAAGATATCAGTTAACTCTATTCATAATAATTTTGGTAATGTGAAAATTTGAAGGTTAATTGTCCATGCTTTTCCAAATTCTCATCAGCTAATCATTTCAACTTTTTTTCACTAAGTTGAATGTCAAAATAATTTCATACATTTTGAATAGTTTAAATGTTTTTTTGAAGTAAGAAAATGACGTATTATACTATATATAAAAGATAACCAATTCTGAAAAATACACAATTTTTATTATCAATATTGTCATCAAATTGCTTCTTTCCTCATATTCTATGTTTATTAGTAAAACAAATTATGTTCATTGATCTAACAAGCTAAATCACATTCCAATAGAAATATAAAATTTATAATCTTTCATTTAAGAATAATTTGTAAAATATGTATAATAAGTAATGGAGTAATAGTAATTTTTTCTGGGGCCTCCAATATTTGGGGCCTAAGGCAGTGGCTTTAGCAGTCTTTCCCTTCAGTCGGCCATGACATAATATGAAAAATATTACACAATTAATGCCACATAACTTAATTACTATAGAACTTGTGCCGAGTGAGACAAAAATTCAGTTTTTGAAGATAAGAATGTCACAAAACTTATGCCAAGTGATGCATGTCTAAATATTTTTGTTAAATGAGCAGCAGAGATAAAAATTTAAAGACATAATATATGAGATTGTGAGGACCAAAAATTAAAGACCAGTGCAGTGAAGTCCGTGCAAAAACTTCTGATGTTGGGTGCTAAGAATGTAAATACATATGCAAATAACCCAAAAAAAAAAGAGAAAGTAGTTAGTAAAGTATTGTGGACTACCGGTGGGCTTAGAAATGGGCCCAAGCATTCAGAAGTGATCACTCTGTGAAATATAAGGCCCAGCCCAGTCCACTCAAACTTGATCAGTTTGCTCAGCGCCAAACTCACTCTCTAGGGCTTCAAGTTCAAACCTTTCTCCGTCGTTAATCCTGAAGAACCCGCTGTTATCTTTTTCTCCTCCGCTACTGAAAAATTAGCAAAGTATCCATTTTTTTTTCAATGTCTTTACTGGAAGTTATCACCAAACAATCTCCAACCACCTCAGATGGAGATTACTCTATTGTCCTTAACTCCGAACCAGTACTGCTTCAACTCAAACCCGAAAAGGAGCAAAACGACGACGTTTCATTAGTCAAACGAGGAACTGGATGGAGACTCTTATCAACTGATGTTGAAGTAATCGAATTAGGGAAAAATTTCTTCAAAAAATTGCAGAAGAAGATGAAAAACTACACATTCAATAAAGACGAGTTCTTTGAGATGTTGGTAACCTATTCGACTGAAATTTGGGATAAATTTGGTGTTTCAGTTCATGCTGATAGGCTGGATGAGGGTGATATTGTAAAATTGATCGAAGACTTGGGTAATTTCATGGGTAGAGATGTTAAGGGTTTGGTTTTGGAGGCTTGTGTTGTTTTAGAGACATGGGAGGTGTTAGAGAGTTTGATTGTTAATAGGCTTGTTGAACATTCGGGTTTATCGAGTTTGATTAATAACTTAATTGAAAAAAAGCAATCTTGGTTGGTTGTTTTGTGTGTAAAGCATGTATTAGATATTCAAACTTATGATATGATGTGTGTGTTGAAGTATTTTCTTTCGCTTTCGAGAAACGGGGATAGTACTTTGATTAATGTGAGGAAAGAATGGGAGAGTCAAGCAATGTCTGCTATTGAGAAGGCAATGGATATGAGCCTCGGTCCGATTAGGATGGATATAGCTAGGGATGCGTCGTTATTACTTATGTTAGCACATGATGGGTTCTCGGTTTCTGAAATGTGTTTGCATTATTTGCTTGCCTCGAGGAATGTTGATGAAGTTATTTTGGGTGCTTGCATTAGTAAATTAACTGGTTCAGAGATAATGGTTTTGATTCGGTACTTACAGAAGTGGTTGAATAAATATGAGAGGTTTCCTCAGGTGTGTCCTTGTCCTAAGGCACCATTTGAATTGGGGTTGAAGGCTTGTGAATGGGTTCCTTCACTTGAAGACATAGTCAAGTGTCTTGGTTTGGTTGTAGATGAGCATTTCTCTTCTTTAGTTTTACATCAAGAGTTTCACGAGGAATTGAAATCTTTAGATGAAGTTGTCAATTCCTTAACTGTAGAAGCGAAAGTATGTGGCATCATGTCAAATTTGACCGAGGCATTGAAAAGAAAACACAAAGGTTTATGATTGAACTTGAAACTTCTATATTATCACTATTTCTTGTTCTATAATTTTCCTGGAATTAATTCTTAAATTTGATGTGTGTTATCCCATAGATCAGTTTTCAGGAATGTCCTAAGATAGATGTAAGTATTTAACATTTCCCTAAGTTCATTCTCAGGGGAATGCCCAATGGTTGGTATAAGTATTTTAGTTACTCATGTTAGTATCTGCTATTTCTTGTACTCCGATTATCGTATTAGTTTGATACATGTACTGTTACTTTTCTGCACTAATGCTTATATATAGTATTTTTTCCATGATCTCTTTACTTTCTTCAATCCTTATTTGACCTTTTTGTCATGCTTTCTCTTGAGCCGAGAGTCTTCCTTTAACAGTCTCTCTACCTCCCAAGGCAGGGGTAATATGAATTCATGTTCAATATCTTTATTAAATGATTTGATGAATTCATAGATATTGAATAGCTTACAACAGTGGTAAAATTACTAATCTTTGGATGATGTGAACTCGAAAATGGAACCTTCCATAACCATGTATTCAATCACAGATTAGTGAGTATGATAGTGATAGAGCATGCGTGCAGTTCAAGTGCAACCAAAAGTTAATAGAACCGCAATGGTATGTGGACGGCTTTGAACTAAAAAGTGTTGTCACTTAAGTGGAGAAGAGTAGACCAACAAGCCCATTATACACGGAGTTTCGAACCGTGCGCCTTGAACTAAAAAGTGTTGTCACTTAAGTGGAGAAGAGTAGACCAACAAGCCCATTATACACGGAGTTTCAAACCGTGCGCCACTGGCACTCAGGATTTATCGGTTATAGAAAAAAATAAGCGATTTGATGAATTATAGGCTGTATAGATAAATTATCCATCCCTCCAATTATATAACATACTAGAGTACCTTGAAATTCCAATTTTCTTCATTTGCTAATGGAGGGAAGAGAGCCTATTTAGGAAAGCCCCATTCAGCAATACTTGACAATAACTAATCACTTTATGTAATCGTACTTTCAAGACAACCAAGAATGAGACAGAAAGCATCAAATATAATCTGGAACCACTATTGCTGGCAACTTAGATATGCCTGCTTACATATTGTAATACAGCCATTGGTGCCGCTGTTAACATTCCTCTTATCAATACCACCATATCCTCTTCCCTCTACGCCAACTCTATCTTGCCAGTGCTACTTACAACTACCATCAATATTTATTTTTGGCCACCACCAGGCCAAATTGCCACACTTATTATCAGCTAAATCAGTTTTCCAGAAGCACTGTACCTAGCTTATTCTTGTTCATGTGCGTCACCATCTGTCTTTATGCATATATTGATGATAGAAGGTGGTCAAATGGAAGATGAAGCAGATGTTGCACAACTGTTTCCAGTTGACTTTGGTAATTTGGCTACTCTTGGTTTAGTCTCTTTTCCCTACGTGGCAATGAAAGCGGTGACAGTTCATGTTATAGTGGATTATATAGTAAATTTATAGGTAACGGATAATTGACTGTATATTGTGGTCATGGAAATTTGTAGGTCTTGGCTTGGGTAGATTTCTTTCTTTTTCCTTTTCACAAGTTTATTCATTACTTCAAAATCAAATCAGTTTTGAAGCTCTTAAATGCGCTGAAGCTGAACTCTATTGACATTTATATCAACTAGTAGTAAAAGTAATGTTTTTGGCATCATCAAGATCCTTTATATATGCAAATAGTTATCCCGTCTTTCTGGTCATGCTAAAGATCTATTCCTTTGTTCTCTTGTCAATATATGAGCGGGTCAATCTTTTCCTTTCATTATCTTGTTTTTCCCAATTTTTCTACTCTGAATTTCTAGAGCCAAGGGGTCAAAGATACCGACAAACAGTATGAATGTCTTTACTTGTACCAACAAACAAGGACATGATTGGTGGATGGACTTGTGCATTATTATATTCATGTTAGAGATATCTTACCCTGGTACATGTCTTACTCTATTTAAATTAAGAAGATAATTCTCCTCTATTGCTCAATTCTATTTATGATATGGCTTTTGTTTTGCAAGATATAAAGTTCACTAGATGGAATGCAGTACTTGATACTCTAGTATTTTGCAGGATAGTTGGCCATGCAGCATGAGGGTGATGCTCTCTCATGATTTTCAGTTTATGCTGAATATGCAGTTGGAGTGTCTACGGCAAGAGCAACGTCAAGTTCTACTGGACTAATGGGTGAATGGGAGCTGTGGTTTTGGTTGCATTTGAGAAGAGTCAACTGATTTAGAGCTTCCGTTCTCTCGACTTTACAACACGAGACACAGAAATGATGCAGACTTGTCTTTTCATTTATTAAGGTAAACACTAGAATATATTTGCGGGCCAAGTGTGAAGTCCATGTTTTCTGTACTAAGCTAGTTTTAAGTCTCTGGCGAGTATATCACTCTGTTAGATTATGACTCTTTGGATATGGTTTTGTTTAGTTTAGAAAACAATTTTGGAAAAACTTGAGGGAACAAAGAGGCTTGTGCTTCCGTTTTGTCGTTTTGAGATGCATATCTAGTAGTTGGCAATTGATATGGATAAGGTTTACTGGTGACAATTTGTAAACTAGTTCTTGGATAACTTCTCTGTAGCTCTTAATGTGTTTTCCCTTTGCTAAACCTTTATTAATATCTATGTAAATCCAGGGTGTCTTTATTTTGGGTGTGTTTAATACGACTGGGAAATGTAGCAAGGAAAAATGTTTTCCATGAATAAATCACTTACCCGTGTTTGGATACCTTAAATTGTAGAAAATGTTTTTGCCAAGAAAATACCTTGGACTGTATAAGGAATATGACTTTCGTTACTTTAAAATAGAAGTATTTCTTATACAAAAATTCGAATTCTTAAATCTTTTTACACATGATGCTATAAACATCAAAGCCTTAAATCTTGAAATAAAGGAGGGCTCCTTGTGCGCAGCGTGGTACTGGTCTAACCTTTGAAATCAATTGAGTCACCATTATTTACCTCATTCACAGACTTGTCGGACCGGGGTGTGGGGCTCCTGGAGTGGGAGTTCCACCTTTTTGGAAAATCAAAGCCTTAAATCTAGCTTATACGGTATTTCTTTAATTCGGTCCAGCGTCTTTTGTTATGATGCATGATAAGTAAATCTTTACCAAATAAAAAAAAAAATGTTCATATGGTTGATGTCAACCTAACGCTCGAAAATGAAATGTAAAACATCTTCCGAGGGCAGCATCTTTATGCATATCACACGCATTTGGTCCTTTTAATAAGTGTCCTAAACCACAGGAGCTCAAATATTTTTGTAGATTTATTTTCTCCCTTTGGTGTTCGCTTTTTACCTAAATTTTTGCTGTTATCCACTTCAAAATACTTCCCCAAAAAATCTTGTAACAATACTGCCTTCCCTAAATATCTTTATCTTTTCAATATTTGAATATACTAAAATAGTAAAGATCCATAAATATCGGTACTTTTCCTCGTGAAATTTCAGGATAACATGGTTGCGACTAAAACAAGAATAAAAGGAAGACTACTAAATAATTTGAGAAATCACTGATGAGACAATAATAGAGATGATTTTAATCCACTGCCTAGCTCTAAAAAGATAGATGAATTACACATTTTTTGTTTTGCTCTTGTTTAAAAAATATCCATGAAAATTACCAATAAAAAAGATGCATGAAACACCAGCCAATATGTCTGGATAAAACAGTTTATCCAGAGAAAGAAAGTAGACCAACAGTTGACCGTTTTCTCATTCTCCTTTCTACTTTTATCACTTGGTGGTATTTAAACAAACTCTTCTCCCTCTCACATAAAGAAAGAATAATGCAAAAGCCAAACATATATGGCTCTTCAATGGATTCTCTATAATTTCTGATAATTTAAAGCGTGCCCATTAGTACTAAAAATCGTCACCCTTTGTCAGGAGAAAGAAAAAAAGAAATTTCGAGAATTCATCAAGTTTTTATTTGACTGGAACCTTTTTTATATAATTTTTAAATATTTTAAGTATCCCTCCGTCTCAAACTATTTGTCGTGGTTGCTAAAAATAGTTATCTCAAATTATTTATCGTTTTAGAAGTTCAATATATAATTAATTATGTTTTCTCCATTTTGCCCTTTGTTATTAATGAAGATGTAACAAAAATAGAGTAAATATTTAATAGACTGAGATTATAACTTAGACATAAATTAAGGGTAAAGTAGGTCAAATGTCATTCCTAATTAATATTTATTAAGGGACGTGTAAATAAAAAAAATGATAAATAATTTGAGACGGAGGGAGTACTTTTTATGTAGTTTCTAAATATATATTTCCTCTATCCCAATTTATATGACACATTTTTCTTTTAATCAGTCCAAAAAAGAATGACATATTTCTTTATTTGGTAACAATTCAACTTTAAACTTTATCTTTTACGCTTAACGAAATGATTTATAACCACACAAATATCTTTAATTTGTTTTAGATCATAAAATTCAAAAATGTTCTTTTATTTCTTAAACTCCGTTCTCAGTCAAACTACAACATATAAATTAGGACGGAGGGAACTTAGAAGTTTTTATATCTAAATTTACGATTAAACTATTACACATAAATTATGATAGGGATTTTTTTTTTGGGTAACTACTATAAACGTTACCATAACCAACGAGAACAACAAATACACCTAAAGAACACGTAAATACATAACCATCTAATTGTGGTTACAATAATTGCAGGAAACTAGAAGTAAGTAACTGCTAACTATTACAACAAATTGAAATTACAACCACTTTGATATTTTGTTAGGTCGAGTGATGATACTCTGTCTTTAAGACAAGATTGCCCTGTATATATCATCTTACGTTATGGACAATAGTCTCCAAGATAAAACATCAACTTAATAAATGAGCAAAGGAAACTCAAGTGTTACTTTGAAGAACTTAGAGTAACGAAATGATGCCGGAGAGTAAGAAGAAGATTTCTGATTTTTCTGTCTCTTGCTAGAACAATTGAGCCAAAGGCTTCAATTTATAGTGTAAGGAGGGTGACTTCTCAACTAGCAAACTGATGACTTTTAATAGTCATGTAATGACACTTAGTGAGGAGTTATATTCAGCCAAGTAAATGACTGAATTTATGTGCAAAGTAATGGAGATTCAACGCTCCAAAACTAACCCAAAAGGCAGAAACTTTCTGCCTTCCGTCATGAGCCTCTTCCCAATTTTATATTTTCTGAAACTCCAGGGACCAAACTGTAAATATTAAGTAATTTGGGTCCAACAAGATAATATTAGAAGAAGCCCAAGACCCGAGCCAGGACCGGACGGGCAGGCGCGGCGGCGGCGTGCGTGTGGGCTTAGCCTCGAACCCAAGCACACCTAGGTCCTCCCTCCTTCAACCACATGGGTTACCTCTTGGGGTCCCAAACCCTTATCCATTTTTTAGACTTATAAAATGAACAAATCTTCCTTTCCCCACCGATGAGGGAGATTTGTTCCACACCATATTTTCATGCTTCAAACACCTCACTTCGTGGACCAATATCTCTTTCATTTCTTAACGAAATTTGACGATCCTTGGCCCCACGGTCATCTACTCACTTAGTAGATTATGCATGTGTAAAGAACCAAAGTCTCCAACATGCGGAACCCTAGTATTTAAGTCATTAAATATGGGTGGACGCAACTCCCAACAAAGGCAAATTTCCAACAATCCCCTCTTGAAAGAGATTTTGGCGCACTCACAAGATGCCTATTTCCAGCAATTTTTCAGTGGATCGATGTTGCATCAGGAGAGGTAGCTTCAGCTTTGAACCTTCCATAGTTAAATACCATCGGACTTACTTATTGCGTGGTGAACGCGATGTCTTGAACCGTCAGTGTTTAGTGTAAGCCAAGTCAATAGTACCAACACAACAACTTCCCTTACTCAGTTCTTTGTAATGTTTTATCTGTTGTGGCCGTGGACACTTCTTGGATTTTTAAGTGCGTTCATTTGAGGCGGCCTGTCCTCGCACTTAAATAGGTGGTCTCCTACAAGTTATCCTACTATACCCCACTTTATAAGTGTTAGGAACTATTAAAAGTTTCCCTAAACCTAACCTCAACCGTTGAGGATCATTAAAGGTTTTGGAAACTTAACCTTTACCCACACTGCAGATAGCACTTAACGTCTATCGCGGGAACGACTTTGGGTTTATGTTCCTTACAGAAATCATAACCCGAAGTGCTCTTGCTTCCACAAAAGCGCTCAACTGAACCTTTACAACTTAGTTTTCCCATTGAACCAAATTCCTGGGATCTCCAGTCAGTAAGGTTGGGTTACCACCGTATTGGTCCTTAAAGCTTGGTTTTTAAGCCCATTCCCCTAGACAAGCAGAATATCTGATCTCTGGGTATGCCCTTTGTCAGTGGGTTTGCTATGTTATCCTTTGATTTTATGTAATCAATGGATATTATACCTGTGGTGATCAGCTGCCTAACGGTCTTATGTCTTCGTCGAATATGACGAGATTTGCCATTGTACATAGAACTCCGTGAAATTCCTAAAGCCGACTGACTATCGTAGTGAATCATCACTGAAGGTACGAGTTTTTCCCAACAAGGGACATCCTCTAAGAAGTCGTGAAGCCACTCAGCTTCTTCTCCTGCTTTGTCTAAAACGATAAACTCCGATTCCATCGTGGATCGTACGATGCAAGTTTTCTTAGAGGATTTCCAAGACACAACACCACCGCCAATTGTAAATATATACCCACTGGTGGACTTGGTATTCTCTATATCAGATATCCAGTTTTCATCACTGTACCCCTCTAGTACAACTGGATATCTCGAATAATGTAACCTATAATTTAGCGTGTACTTTAGGTAACGTAGCACCCGATTCAATGCTTTCTAATGATCATTACTTGGATTACGGGTAAACCTAGCCAACTTGTTGACTGCATAAGCAATATTAGGTCGGGTGCAGTTTGTTATGTACATCAAACTCCCAATCACTTGTGCATATTACTCCTGGCATACGGGTGCACCACGATTTTTATCAAACTTTTGATTTCTATCCAGTGGTGACTTCATAGGTGAACTGTCAAACACCTCAAACTTTCTCAAAACATCCTCGATGTAGTGAGACTGAGATAAGACCAGTCCGTCAGACATCTTAGAGATTTTTATCCCTAAGATGACATCTGCGATACCCATATCCTTCATGTCGAAGCATTATTTCAACATGTTCTTAGTCTCTAGGATTAAGCTAGGACTGCTTCATGTGATCATCATGTTATCTACGTACATGCATATCATGAAGAACGAGTCAGAGTTACCTTTCGTGTAGACACATTTGTCACACTCATTAATGGAGAAACCCTTTGATAGTAAAGTACTATCAAACTTTTCGTGCCATTACTTCGGAGCTTGTTTCAGCCCGTACAGAGATTTGATGAGTCGATAGACTTTCTTCTCTTGCCCTGAAACCATATACCCCTCGGGTTGTTCCATATAGATTTCTTCTTCCAAATCACCATTTAAGAAGGTTGTCTTAACATCCATTTGATGTATCTCAAGGTCATGCAACGCTGCAATCGCAATGAATACTCGTATGGACGTCATTCTAGACACCGGAGAGTACGTGTCAAAATAATCAAGGTCTTCTTTCTGTCGATAGCCCTTGACTACCAACCTGGCTTTGTATTTGTCTATAGACCCATCTGTTTTATACTTCCGTTTGAGTATCCATTTACAACCCAACGATTTATTTTCCGGAGGAAGATCAACCAACTCTCAAGTATGGTTATGCAGGATGGAGTCTATTTCACTCATAGCTTCTTTCCAGAGCGGTGCCTATAGAGTTGACAATGCTTCAGCAATTGTCCTTGGTTCGTCATCAACCATATAAGCTAAAAAGTCAGGACTGAATGTTTTATCCTTCCTAGCCCTTTTACTTCTCCTTGGTTCCATCTCTGGAGTCTCCAAGTTCTAAGAATCTGGAACACTAGATTTCGGATATTCAGCCACTTCGAAGTCTACTAGATCTGAACCATCTAGATCTGGGCAGTCAACGACTCATGGTTCCTTATAGCTCTGTTCATAACTTCATTTGCGAGAGATTATTTCTTTTTCCTTTCTAGGAAAAGTATCTTCAAAGAATTGAGTATTCCTTAATTCCATGATTGTACCCCCGTAGATATATAAAATATCTGACTTATGTACTAAGAAACGATAAGCACTATTGTTATTTGCATATCCGATGAAAATACAATCTACAGTCTTAGGCCCAATCTTGACATGCTTTGGCTTAGGCACTTCGACATTTGCCAAACAACCCCACACCTTTAAATATTTATAGGTGGGGTTCTTTCCCTTCCACAATTCATATTGAGTTTTGTCCTTACCCTTATGTGAGACTCTATTAAAAATTGTATTAGCGATAAGGACAGCTTCTCCCCACATGTTTTGGGAAAGATCGGAATTGATGAGCAAAACAGTTACAGTTCTTCAGTTTCGTATTTATTCCTGTTTATTGTTTTGGGTTACCCCTATCCCAAGAAACCCATAGCTTGTTATTTCCTTCAATTGCTTTACATACAGTACAATTCAAATATACTAACATCCCTTTTGCCTGGGGCATGCACTTCACGGTGCGTGTAATGACTTTCAGGATGACGCATCTGTATGCTAGGATCTCTGGTATTAGCTGAGTTGGTGAGCCACAATATTTCGGGGCCTTATCATTTATTTGCAGTCCTTATAGTTTATTACAGACAGACATGTATGTTGAGGCTTCATAGAGAGACAAGTATGTCGAGGCTTCAAATCTTGCAAAATGTTAGCATCTCAGTACTCATTAGAGTCTTCATAGAGTAGAGTAGTGGTTAGACAAAGTTCATCAGATTTTCGTGTTTATCATATTGGCACTACTATGTTCATACTTATTCACTATCTTCCACACTTAATGATTATTTAGTCAAACGTTTAGTTTATCAACATGTGTTTGTTTAATTCCTCTTTCAGTATGTTTTAATATCACATGTTGATTTAGCCAGCCAATTGGTTCGCTCGATCATATGTAACCAGGCATTGAGTGTCATGTTACGTCCAGGTCATGGTTCGAGGTGTGACAGATAGGTACTTTCTAGTGGAAAGACTTCATGAATGATCGTACATGTGATGTGCTTGAGTTAGAGAAGTACTTAAAAGTTCAAGTAAGGCAAGGAAAACTTTCACGCTCTCATATTTATGGCTTACTGCTATGACCATAATCGAGTTAGCTATTTTGCAAGAATTATGATATGTTGACACACCCTCGAGATAACGGTAGAAGTGATTATGGATGGAATATGAAAATTGAACAATTAAGATAAAGGCATTATTTCTCTCGATTTGGAGGGATGAAGGTTCTTCTTCAGAAAATAACTCAAATTCGAAAAAACATGATTATTTGAGTTTGGTATGGATTATAGTGGCGCTATCTTGCATCATTTATTTAAGGTGTAAATTGATAAGTATAATTAAGAAGAAAGTCGATGGACAGTTTGACTAAGTGTATGAAAAGTGCCATGGGGCTTTGCGATTGGTGATTGGTGAGGTGCAAATTTGGATGACTAGCACGATGAGAATGATGAGGAGGTAACTTGTGTAGTACCAAGATGGGTAATTTCATGGCATCATTGAATGAATGAGCTAGAGTTAATTGATAAGAAAAAACCTATGAAGTTGAATGTTGAAGTCATATTTTTCACGTGAGACTATGTCCGTGGTAGTAGACTATGACGAAGCGCTGATGGCTAGATAGCATGGTTGAGTATTTCAATATGAATGACGTTGGAGTATTTGTGTGTGGTATGGCACATGGATTGCAAGATTTGATACATTTAAATTTGCTATAGGCATAATAAGGTATTTCACACATAAATTTTATGGTGGTGAAAGGTGGAGTATGAGGCCATCAGCGTTGCGTTGAAGTGTTCTAAGTGGTAAATGATTTATGTGAGAGCACAAGGAGTAGAATTCAAAGTATTTAGATTCCATGAAGTTTTATCATATTTGGGTGACTAGTACGAGTTGAGAAACATGGAGATCTAAAGTCATAAGGTGTAGTGTTTATTTTGCTCGTTAATTGTAATAAGCCGATTCGAAAACTCAACCAACTGTTTCCAATAAAATTACCTTTCTATTCTATCTATATATCTTTCACAACTTTATCTTCTTTTTTAGAGTAATCATCCGTAATTGAGTATGACTAATGAATAGTAATAAAGTTTGCTCAAAGGATCCATTCTTTTTTTCTTTGAAAAATAGCACAAAGGTTACTGACATATGTACATTTTATCTTCAACAATATTCTTTTTTATTTTATTACGTACTCTATAATGACACCTTAAAGTTTTTCAAAGTCACAGAAGTAATTATATTTCATAGGCTTATTGTTTGTGAGAAACAGAGGATCAGTATTTAGTTCCTTCTCGTAAACTATTTTTAGTTTTATAACAAACTATTCATCCCTCATTCTACCAAATAAATAAAATATAAACTAAGACATTCACCCCTCTTCGCCAAATTTTATTTTTCCATGAGAAAGTTCCACAACATGTCTATTTTTCTAACACTCCAATCCTTTATTTCGTATATCTTTTAAGCAAAAAACATTTTTAAAACCTTCTCTTTTTCTGAAAGTACTTATTTGACCTTTGGGTCATTGAGCGTAAAGAAGGGAGCAGAACCAAATTGTTCTTCAGTGGGTACCCACTTTCATAATCAAGAGAAAGAATATAACATCACCAATATACTCTCTCCTTTTCACTTACATGTGTCTCAATTTGATATGTGTATAAAGATTTAAGAATATATCCAAAAAATTTAAATCTTGTAATCTTAAATTAAATATGTATAATAAAAAATATTTCTTGAATTTTGTGATTTTAAATATATAATGTTATCTCTTATATGAGAGTGTTATTAAAAGTAAAATGGCTAGGTAAATATGATATTTTTCTGAAACAAACTAAAATAAAAGGGAAAGAAAGACAACACTCAGTGTGATCCCACAAGTGAGGTTTGAGGAGGGTATAATGTATGGAGACCTTATCTTTACCTTTTGTGGGGTAAAGATGTTGTTTTCGATAGACCATCGGCTTAAAAGAAACATAATCAATGTAGTAATTCAAAAAAAAAAAAGACAACAAGATATTACGATACAAAACAAATGAAGTAACACATAGTAATACACACATAAAAATATACATAAACATGACACCTAAATAATACTAGAAACACAAGGGAAAAGAAAGTTATATGAAATAATCATTTTGCAGAATAAGTAGTAGGAAATTTCCTTGATTGGCACTTTTTTTTTCAATAGACTTTCCACAACCAATAGTCAAGCAAAGCAAATAGGGGTGGACAAAAAATCCGGAGAACCGAAAAAACCGAACCGAATTGTTTGATTTTTTTTAAAAAAAAATGATTTTTTGAAAAACCGAACCGAATCAGGATTTAGTAATTCGGTTCGGTTTTTAAATTTTGGATACGAACCGAACCGAAAAACCGAATTAAATATATATATTTTTTTATTTTTTATTTTAGGCTACTACTATCTCTTGAATCATAGCTATTGAAGCTAATCTATGAAGCTTTTATGGAAGTCGCATGCGGCATGAACTTGATTAACATATCACGGAAGCATTGGCATAAAATGTAGGGAGAAAAAATAGTTGTAAATTGATAAAACTTTAAATGGTCATAACTCGCTCGGATGTCCGTTTTACCCTATTTTTTTTATTTTGTGTATTTTTTCGAGACGGGGCCGGTCAAACTGCCTTTGGCGCAACCAATTTTTAGAAAAAAATCCGTTTTCCAATCAATTTGTGTTTTCCCCCAAATCTATTTCTAATTTTTCTTTTTCTTTAGTAAATATCTCACGATACACAATAGATTTCAACGTCGAAATTTCATGATAGTCTAGGTGTGAATGTCAATTTCAGTTTTGGAAATTCAATTTTAAAAAAAAATTAAAAAATTCCCCGATCCGACCCGGTCCATTAGAAAAAACCGATATAATCCTATATGTTCGGCATATAAAGCGAACATATCAAAAAAAAATTTAAAAAGTTTTATTCAATTTTTTTTTTTTAAAAAAAAATAATTTTTATTCTGCTCATATTTTTTTAATACAAAATCGAACAGAACAAACATGCTCACCCCTAAAAGCAAAGACTCCAAAGTCAATGCCTCATTGCCTTGAAAATTCATTCAATCATCAAAAGCTTAAATACCCAATTTCCCTTGAGCTTCATTTCATCTCTCCACAATAATCAAGATTCTTGAAAACTAAACAAAAAAAGTTGCAATCTTTGAGCAGCTAAGGTAGCAAAAATGGTGAGAATTGGAGAGGGAATTGAAGTCAAAGGTGAGCTGATCAAGAAAGCTTGTAACTTAGCAATGGAAGCTCACAACTTGTCTTCTGGGAAGCCTTATATTTACAAGAAAAAAAGTGGGTCGATGGATGCTGTTTTTGGTTTTGCTGGAATTTGGTCTCTTGATGGTTGGTACAGTAACACTTCTTTTGGAGAGAAAAAGATCAACATTTCTCTGTTTCCATCTTTGAGAAGTGTTGGCACTGATGAGGTAGCTATGGTCAATGAAGCATTTGCCACTAGATTTGAAGACATATTGAACAAATCCTCACTTAAAAATGAGGTATCTCGTTATTACTTTTTCTGTGGTAGTTTTGTTTTCTTGGGTTCTCATTGGATGTGGTTAGAAACAAAAAATATTAATTACTAGAGAGTATTGTAAATTATGGTAAAGGATTCAATTTTTAATTTCAGTAGTGGGGTTGTGAAGGAAGGGACTGTTCTAAAAGAGGAAAGGTAGAACCTGAAGTGCATATGATAATGGACCAAAAACTAAGGACACTAGCATATAGAGGAGATTGAACATCATCTGCTTTCTTTTCGACAAATGTTTTTACAACTGAGTCTTACTCCTGTCCAAGAATCCTATTCTAAGATAGTCTTTAAGCAAAGCATTCTCTTTTTTATTCAAACTTTTTTTAGTACTTCATCTTTATTGAGCTAGACTTTATGTGAATGTTGGTTTTCTTGGCTCTTGTATTGGAACCTGCTCTGTCAATATCAGCAATAAGAACCTTAAAGGGTTATCTTAAACTCAAGAGCATTAGAAGTTCCATGCCTGACAATTTAATGCTGATCAACTTAACTCCTCTTTAGTGGCTCTTAGTTATATTAGTTTTACATGTCAGCAAGTTAAAATAGAATACTAGTTCCAATATAGATCCTTTCAGGCAGGGGTGGATCTAGAGGCCGGGGTGTGGGTTCACGTGAATTCAGTAACTTTTTGCTCAGACCCTATATATTAAAAAATCTACTAAATATCTATAGATATTTAATTGTATTTGCTTGTTATTGTAGTATCAACTTGATGTCGTTGTAGGGACCCATAAATTTCAAATCCTGGATCCACCTATGCTTTTAGGATAATGCCCCTGTACTCTTAAGTTAATGGAGATTCTTCATAGCTTCATCTTTGATTTGGAAAGTGAATGTTGATTCATGGGGTCCATTAATTTTAGGTGGAGAAAGCAATGTCAGATGGAAAACAGATAGTGTTTGCAGGGCACTCGTCCGGTGGCCCTATAGCTATTTTGGCAGCTCTCTGGTGTCTGGAATATTGCTGCACAAGACCAAATGACAACCTAGTCTATCCATACTGTATTACTTTTGGATCCCCTCTTGTTGGTGATAGAATATGGTCTCACGCCCTCAAGCGCGAAAACTGGTCTCGTTACTTCATACATTTTGTCATGAAGTACGACGTTGTCCCTCGGATGATGCTTGCTCCCCTTTCATCAATTCAAGAATTGATTCAAGCAATCTTTGCCTTCATCAATCCAAAATCCCCATATTATCAGCATGAGGCTGTTGTAAGATCGAGTGATGCATCGAATTTCTTCATGACTGTAATGAGGAGTGCATCCTCTGTTGCAAGCTATGCTGCATGTAATTTGCAGGGATGCACAAACTTGCTGTTAGAAACTGTTTCCAACATTGTTCAACTCAGCCCTTATAGACCCTTTGGAACTTACATCTTCTGCACTGGAAATGGGAAACTGGTGGTCATTGAGAATCCAGATGCTGTTCTGCAGTTACTGTTCTATTCGTCTCAAATGAGTTCTGAAGCAGAAGCTGCAGTAGTCGTTTCCAGAAGCTTAAACGAACATTTGTTATATAGAAATGAAATGCAGGAGAGCTTAGAGATGCAAGATGTGGTTCATCTTATTTATCTTACTGATATTCCCTTGTCTTCAAATGTCATTCTAAGTGATGAAGTTGCAACTATGAATCCAGCCCTCAATGACCTTAGCCTGGTAACCGATGAATATGGTTAATTTTTCTCCTGTTTTTCAACGAAATTCACAATCTTGGTCAAACTAATAGGCATTCTCACGTTTTCTAAATTTCAGAGTACAAGAGCAAGGCTGTGTCTTCGCGCAGCAGGAGAGTGGGACAAGCAGAAAAAGAAAAATGAGGAAAAGATCGATCTTAATAAGAAAAGCATCGTGGACGGATTAAGCAAGATACAGGAGTACCAGACCAAGTGTGATATCCATAAAG
This sequence comes from Anisodus tanguticus, assembly GCA_034509755.1. Classification (NCBI taxonomy): domain Eukaryota; kingdom Viridiplantae; phylum Streptophyta; class Magnoliopsida; order Solanales; family Solanaceae; genus Anisodus; species Anisodus tanguticus. The sequence continues at coordinate 43,248,531 of CM067543.1, read as the reverse complement.
TTGGGTATTATGATGCATTCAAGCTTCAAGAAAACATTGATGACTTCAATGCTAATGTGAAAAGGCTTGAACTAGCAGGAATATGGGATGAGATCATTGAAATGTTGAAAAGATATGAGCTCCCTGATAGCTTCGAGGGACGAAAGGATTGGATACAACTGGGGACACAGTTTCGCAGGCAAGTTGAGCCCTTGGATATTGCAAACTATTACCGGCACTTGAAGAATGAAGATACTGGACCTTACATGATTAGGGCTAGGCCTAAGCGTTATCGGTTCACACAAAGATGGTTAGAGCATGCTGAGAGAGTGCAAACAGGTGCACGTTCGGAGTCTTGTTTCTGGGCAGAAGTGGAGGAACTAAGAAACAAACCATTTGCAGAGGTGCAAAACAGGGTTGTGAGTTTAGAAACAAATGCGCGGAGCTGGTTCCAGAGTGGCCTTCTGGGCAATGATGTTTTCTTCCCTGGGTCTACCTTTGCCAAATGGTGGAAAATACTCCCTACTCAGCACAGACTAGCATCTTGGGTATCGGAGCAAATAAAATCTTAGCGCCGTGCGCTTAATATTTTGATAATGATGGTGTCGGGGCAAGTTTGCCGACACATCAAATATTCCACCATGTAGAGCAGCCAGATGGTATTTGCCTAAGATAATAAAAAAAGGATAAACTGGCAGCTCCACGTTACTTCAATGAGAGGAACCGGATGATATCTAGCTCAAATAATTGAAGATGTCTCAATGTTCCTAGGAACTGCTTTACTTGTGTAGTTGTATGGTAGGATAGTAGCAAGAATAACAACATTCAAGTATTTAAGGTGGGAGCACATTTTTCCCATGTACAATGAGAATTTCCAGCTTTTAACGTTCTATGAAACCTTAAAGTAACCAAGCTGGCAAAACTTTAATTTTACAACTTTTAATAGGAAGAAATCTGCACAACATAATCACAGCAGAAGGCCAAGTACGGTATGCCAACAATTAAAGCCGTTCATTGTCAGAAAGCATATGATTGTTGCCATTACATGGAATTCTTGTGGCAGAGGATTCCGCAACCATCACATCGTAGTTGCTTGAAAGGAAGGTCTCAGATGCACCTTCCCTAGTATGAGATTTTCTTTCCTCTATTTAAGTTACTTGGATTCACTGACAGCCAATTCTATACAAAAATTTGGAAAAGATAACCTCATGAAACTCGTGAACATCATAATAACGTGTAACACATACAGGACCAAACTTTTATCGCTCCTGTCTACACCCCAGCAGTCTTATCAGCCATGGGAAACATGCAAAGATCTCATTTATTTATCCCTGGAACAAACCAGAGGCCCTAAAGGAATTGAACTTCAAGAACAGCAAGGAGAAGATCAGCTGTAGCACAAAGTCTTCTGTTCCACGGAAAAGCAGTCAACTTGTACAAGGGAAGAAGAAGCAAAACCACTTCTCTGCTGCTACTGCTCTAAAAAACAATTGGCACACTAGCATAACCTCGTCAAGATCCAGTAAGCACATGGTATTAAAGCTTAGGAAAAATCTGAGACATTAAATAGAGGATCTATATGTAAATGTTAGCCTTCAACAAAACTAACCACATTGAAGAAATGAAACCCCCCCCCCCCCCCCCCAAGAATGATCGCATTTTTAGATAGGTTATAAAAAAACTACAAAATGCACAATATGAATCCGACAACACTATAATCCTCATGTCCAGTAAGCACACAATGAATGTGCAATTTGAATATAGAACTGTTAGGGAATGCAACAAATAGTCAAAGATGACAAAAATAAGAAAGTCAAATATACAGCTGCGATCTAAACTCAACAAGACCACTTCATAAAACCCTACACTTAAAGTGACTCCCAAAGAGCAAGAATCTAAGTATCTATCTCCAAAATTCACTTCTATATTACCTTGAGGCAGAGCATTGGTACATATTTGGTGGCAGAAAACTTATCAGTACTATCTGCCGAACTAAAAGCCCATAATGTGGTAAGGATACAATATGTGATTCGATCCCAAACTGAATTGAAGAGAAAAGTGAGAGCAATAGACCAGTTAACAGCTGGTTTGAGGATAAATATATAGGATGTGTATTTAATCAGATTCACCGCAAGCAGTCAAGACGAAGAACAGCAAAAGTATTCAAAAAGAGAAGATATTCATCCAATTGATGTCCAATTGTTCTCTCATTTCTTATTCATGGTAATCTGATAGAAGGTGACAAAGTTCTCAAAGAGACAAGGACCTTTATATCATCAAATTCAATCTCTAGCTTTTATCCACCTTATCTATTCACATAAAGAGTCTTCTACATCAGCACAAGCACCATATCTATAATGAGCAAAATTCTAAGAGAACCGTAACAGTTCCCCTGTGCTTTCAAACTCTCAATCCTATATCAACATCTAATACTAAGAAAAAATGAAGTCTAACAAAGTCAAGCCACATAGAGAAAGAGGACGTAACATACACATACACAGAAAACAGAATCTTTCTACGACCTCGAGATCATGCTACAAGAACGAGCCGGCCGAAACATCAGGCAGCCTGCATCTCTGGTTGTCTCTCCCTCAACTAGGTCATGTTTATACTGCTTCCTGCAACCTGGACAGCGCCCATCCTCCTCAAGAATCCTCTTGTGACAAAATAGACAAAGCCTAAACCCACAAGGACAAGGGAGAAAGCTTGTATCTGTAAAATCCAAATCTTCACAGCATATAGGACATGATGTGGGTATTGATAAACTTTTACATCCCCATACAGATCCTCCCCGGTAATGCCGTCCCGAATTCATAGGGAAAGTATACTGTTTCGACAAATTCGGAAGACTTTGTGGACGGAATGCATCATCAGGCCTCCACGCCCGAATGCTGACAGGAGATCCAGGTAAAGTTCCTCTGCCCTTGGGATTCTGCTGTGATGAATCCATCCCTGATACCTGAGAACTCATATTCACCACATTGCCATCACTCTCTGGAGCTGAATCCAAGCTAGAGTTATGCTGCTCCTGCTTCTTATCAGTGGCAGCTAAAGCATCAGCAACAGCTTCCCAATCATCCAAGCAGCCATCGTCCTCTTCCTCACTCATACTCCCTGAACAACATCCACCACTGCTGCTACTGTTGCTACTGCTGCTGCCACCTGTGAAATTGGTCCCAGAATCATTCCCTTCCAACACACTACTAGTGTGGCTGGTGGGGCTATTAGAAGGTGAATCAAAATCACTGTAGTGGTTCATGCAACCTCCATTTTCTTCTTCTTTTCCTTGCGGCATTATAGCTAACTTCTCCATCAATTTGCCCCTCTCATTAGCAACGTGTATCCCCTGGCCACAAGCCCCTCCCTCACCATTCGGTTCCTCCTTGGAGCCTTTATTCTTCACTACACAAACCCCAATCACCAAGAATTAGGGCACACACAAATAAGAAAACAACATAATTAAAAACAGAAATACAGTGAAGTACCAATCTTGAGATTGATCAAACATTCACCCAAAAGCAAACACGTGTCCAAAGATTTTAACTCAATGGGTTTAAAATACCTCTGTATCCAAAAAATTATTTACAATTGATATGAGTAGATTGTCATGAGCTCAATTAAAGGCCGAGTATTGAGCTGGATAAAACAAATGAGGCAACCTAAAATTATAACACGTGTATGTCAGGGATGCGATATGAATTAATGAGGAGAAACGTGTGATTAGCTGAAGACCTTTTCTTTTTCCCAAAGAATCCAAAATTTTCATTGTAGGTATTTTTTACAACCCTGTAACTAACATTTGGACGTGGCTACAGTGTTAACGGATTTCCGGTAACAAACTCTCCCTCACACTTCTTCTCTCCTTCCATTCTTCTTCTTCTAAACCCTTCTATTCTTATTCTTCTGCAGATTGGAATGCTATGGAGTTCTCATATCGCTTAGTTTAATTCCTCTATTTCATTACTTGTAACTGTTTCTTTCAAATTTAATAGAAAACCCCGAAAACTGTCCCAAATTTCTGGCATTTCTTATTTGTTTAAATCTAGATTGTATATATTCAAGTACATAGATTTAATATAACCATATACTTATTAATTGTATATATTCAAGTCCAAAGTAATCAATTTGCCCTAAACCAAAAAGAGCAGATTACAAATGCATCAAAGATACATAAAAAAGCTTTAAACTTTAACAAACCTTGTGAGAGCCACTGTTCACGTCGAGCGTCAAGCTTGCACTGCTTCAACTTCGCCGACCGATTAACCTAAAATAATTCACCGAAAATACCATAAATATATAATACATAACACAATCACATTGAAAAAAATCAATAAAAAGCTTAAAATTTAATTAAATAGATAAAGAAAAACAAATTGTTACCCTTTTTTTCTTGGCGAAATCTTTGGGATTCGATAAAGCCATAGGGATTGAATCGGAAACCATTGTTGATGTTGGCTGAGTCGACATTTCGCAAAAACCCTAAAATTGATCAGAGAAATATATGTCAAAAGAATTTAGGTATAGAGAGAGAGGATAACGGAAATTGCTTTTTCAATATTGTTATAAATAAAATTCTTTACAAATGTGTGTCTAATATATAAACATAGTGTACCGGTATTGCCCTTGGTAGTTACCAAATCTATGCCTTTTCTCAGAAGGTGACGCCGTAAATTAGTGGAAAAGGAGGGGTAATGTCAGTTAATATTTATAATTATCCCAATCATCAATCAAACCTTACATTTTTCATGGTAAACAAAATTAGGAAATAGCTCACGGACGTCCGATTAAGAAAAAGGAATTATTAATTCTGAAATAAGATATCTTACCAAAAATGGAATAAGGTAATCTAGAGATTAAAATCTCTTATCCTCAAACCAAGATGGTACCCTATCTTTTGTAGGTGTAACTTAACGAAGACATGAAATTAGATAAGAGATGTGGAGAACGCAGATTAGGGTGGAAAGTTAGTAGTTAGTTGAACGTAGTCTTATTTACGCTTACATGCTGATAGTTGTAGTGTTATTATTATAGCCCTGCTTAACCTATCGTACTAGTACGTGCAGTATTATTTTATAGTCCCATGTCATTTGATTTCTGGTGCTATATGTTCTTTCGTATACTTTGTTTATCTTATTTACCTGCGTTAGTATTGAAGTGTTAGGAAAGTGCACTCTTGTGCCTTGATTAATGAAAGAGATACCAAAGTTGTTAGAAGAAGGTAGTTAGTTAGTTAGTTACAAAGTTGGTTATGAAATTAATTAAGGAGTTGGAAGTAGTTAACAAAGTAGGGGTCTTAGAATATTCTAGAATAATGATGGTGTATAAATACATATAGTTGTATGTGTATTTTTCAGAAAAAATTAAGAGAGCATTTTCTCTCAATACAAAGGAGAGACTCATTCTCCAAAAATTCTCTCTTCATCCAAATACTTTTTAATTTCATGCATTCACCATCAAAGTAATGAAAAGCGAAGCAAATACACCATAAACATACCTTCAATTCACCAATTTATCGATTTCAATCGCGAGGCAAGGGGCACTTTCGTGTCCTTTGTATTATTCTCGGCTTAAGGATATGTGGGATGAATATGATTCTATCATACCAATCCCATCTTGTTGCCCCAAGTCAAGGGACTTTGTGGATCATTTGCAATACCAGCGACTGCTACAATTCCTCATGAGACTGGATGAGAGTTATAGCCAAATAAGGAGTCAAATTCTCATGATACAACAAATACCTTCATTGAACCAAGTGTATGCCATGCTAAATCAGGAAGAGAGTCAGATAATGGTAGCTGGGACTGGCAGGGTGATGTTTGAACCAGTGGAATCATCTGCTATGTTCACATCCAGAAATGGAAACTTCAGAAATGGAAGTGGAGTTCAAAAACAGAAAAAACAATACAATTCCAACTTGTATTGTGATCATTGTAATCTTAAAGGTCACTCAAGATTGGAATATTACAAACTAATGAAGTGTGATTATTGTCACAAAATAGGACATGTACATGATGGTTGCTACAAGTTAATTGGATATCCAGAAAATTTCAACAATAAAGGGGAAAAGGCTTATGCAGTCACATGAGGAACTATGATGTTTGAAGACACTGGTCAAGAAGGAGTAACTTCCCATCATCATTCATCAAAAAATTTGCACAATCCATTTCCCAATCAGAAGCATACTGCTGAGGCAATGCCATCATACAGCCAGTTTACACCTAGCCAACATAAAAAACTCCTCGACCTGTTGAACAACAATGCCAATAATGTCAATGCCAATATGGCAGGTAAGCACATTCCTGATTCAGGAAAGTTGATTCAGTGGATTGTAGACACAAGTGCCACTAATCATATGATCACAGAACAAAAGTACTTACAAAATAACTTGTTGACTGAAGGGACAGGAAAAGTGCAAATGCCCACAGGAGATTCAGCCAGAATCTCACATGTTGGGGAGTACCATTTAGGAGGAGGTGATGTCCTTAAAAGTGTCTTATGTGTCCCAACTTTCAAGTTCAATTTGCTGTCTGTTTAAAAAATGACTAGAGAACTAAATTGTAGTGTTACATTCTTCCCAACATGTTGTGTGTTTCAGGATCTCTCATCTGGGAAGGTGAGGGGGATTGGTAATGAGGAGGCAGGACTATACATATTGTCACTGGATCCTCAGAACAAAGAAGGGGAATTGAGTAAATGCATGTCTGCAACTCAACATGTAGATGCAACTACTTGGCATCAGAGACTATGTCATGTACCCATGCAAGTCCTAAAGAAAATAACATATTTTAAGAACAATGTGGAGTTTACCTTGAATAACTGTGAAGTATGTCCTTTGGCTAGACAAACTAGATTGCCTTTCATTGCTAGCACAAATAGAGCATCAAAATCTTTTCAACTAGTACATATAGATGTATGGGGACCCTACAAAAATGAAACATATAATGGAATGAGATATTTTCTAACCATTGTGGATGATCACACTAGATGGACTTGGATTTTTTTTAATGAGACTGAAATTTGATGTATCTACACTGCTCAGAAATTTTCTTGTTGAAGTTAACACTCAGTTTGGAACTAAAGTTCAGAGAGTGAGATCAGATAATGGAACTAAGTTCTTTAATCAAAATTGTGCTGAGTTGTTTCTGAAATTTGGTATCATTCAAGAGAGCTCTTGCCCTTACACACCACAACAAAATGGTGTGGTGGAGAGAAACCATAGACATATTTTAGAAACTGCTAGAGCCATTAAAATTCAGGGAGGGATACCAAGCAAATTCTGGGGATTGTGTGTGGAGAGTGCAGTATATATAATAAATAGAATTCCTTCTACTGTTATATAGAACAAGTCCCTATTTGAAATGTTGTATAATAAGGTCCCACAACTTGATCATTTAAGAGTATTAGGTTGTCTATGTTTTGCTACTATAAATAACAGACATGATAAGTTTGGTCCAAGGGCTGTAAGATCCATATTTTCGGGATATGGATGCGCTCAAAAAGGGTATAAACTTTATGATTTGGAAAACAGAAACCTGTTCATGAGCAGGGATGTGATGTTTATGGAGACAATTTTTCCTTTCAAATGAGGCATGACTGAAACCACCAATCATATTAAGACAAATGAGTTTCCTTCCTATGAAGACTCAGTTTGTCAACATGATCCTGCTGATCAACAGATACAGGACAACAACAACATGCAGAGGGTGAATATACCTGATACAACTCCTATCACTGGATCTGAATCACCAGATACTGATGTGGTCACAGGGTCAGATCATGAAGTCAGGAGATCCACAAGGAGCAGCAAACCACATATATGGCACAAAGATTATATCACTACACATGGTTCTTCTAATTGCTTATACTCTATAACTAATAATATTGCTTATGCTGGCCTTTCAGCAAAATATCAGGCCTTTGTAGCCAAGGTGTCTCTTGATATAGAACCACAGAACTATCACACAGCAGCAAAGGATCACAGATGGGTTAAGGCAATAGAGGCAGAAATCACAGCATTGGAGGGCAATGGAACTTGGAAACTTGTCACTCTACCATAAGGGAAGAAAACTATAGGATGTAAGTGGGTATACAAGATAAAGTACAAGGCAACATGAGAAGTGGAGAGGTTTAAAGCCAGGTTGGTGGCAAAATGATACAATCAAAAGGGGGACTTGATTATCAGGAAACTTTTTCCCCAGTTGTAAAGATGACAACAGTAAGGACTGTGATTTCCATTGCAGCAGCACAAAACTGGACAATACATCAGATGGATGTATACAATGCATTCTTACAAGGGGACTTGGTTGAAGAAGTGTACATGGAAGTTCCAGAAGGTTTTGCTGTCAAGAAAATAAATAGGCAGGTATGCAGATTGCTGAAGTCTCTCTATGGGCTAAAAACAGGCATCAAGACAGTGGAACATCAAGTTGACTACAACTCTTGTCTCATCTGGTTTTCAGCAGAGTCATAGGGATTATTCTCTTTTCACCAATTAGGAAAACAGCAGCACTGTGATAGTACTAGTCTATGTTGATGACTTGTTGCTTACTGGAAATGATCCAATGCTGATTCAGTCCACCAAAGAAACATTACAATCCACCTTCAAGATAAAAGATCTAGGGGAACTTAGATACTTTCTTGGTATAGAGTTTGCAAGAAATTCCCAGGGCATCCTCATGCATCAAAGGAAGTATGCCCTGGAGCTAATATCAGACATGGGACTTGCAGGGGCAAAACCTACATCTTCTCCTATGGATATGAATCAGAAGCTTACAACATGTGACTTTGACAGAATATAGCAAATACATCACATTCTGGCACTATATCAGAAGAAAATTCTTATTATAAGCTGCCAGATCCTAGTGTTTATAGAAGATTGCTTGGAAGACTACTATACTTAACAACTACTAGACCAGACATTGCATTTGATGTGCACTGCCTGAGTCAATTTATGCATGATCCTAAGAAGACACATATGGAAGCTGGTCTAAGGATTGTTAGATACATCAAAATGGCACCATATGAAGTGTTAGGGAAAGTGCAGATAGTAAACTCTATGTGCCTTGATTAATGAAAGAGATACCAAAGTTGTTAGAAGAAGGTAGTTAGTTAGTTACAAAGTTGGTTATGAAATTAATTAAGGAGTTGGAAGTAGTTAACAAAGTAGGGGTCTTAGAATATTCTAGAATAATGATGGTGTATAAATACATATAGTTGTATGTGTATTTTTCAGAAAAAATTAAGAGAGCATTTTCTCTCAATACAAAGGAGAGACTCATTCTCCAAATTCTCTCTTCATCCAAATACTTTTACTTCATGCATTCACCATCAAAGTAATAGCAAATACACCATAAACATACCTTCAATTCACCAATTTAACAGTTAGTTACTACTTCTTTTTTTTTTTAGAATGTTTTATCATGACTTATTCGCTTTTGTTACCATCATTTTCATACTGTTTTAAATTTCTTGTCCGGGTCTGACTGTTTCTCTTGCTTTGCTTGTGCCTATGCTTTGTCTTGAGCCGAGGGTCTTTCGGAAACAACATCTTTACTTACCAAGATAGATATAAGGTCTGCGTATACTCTACCCTCCCAGACCCCACGTTGTGAGACTTCACTTGGTATGTTGTTGTTGTTACAACTTTCTTTAACAAATATTTTAACGAAATAAAATTATGATTTATACTAATTCAGTTTATTTGCTAAATATGTAAATTTCTTTTCAAAAAGAAATTAATATACACATTAGAATCTAATAATGGAGTTTGTGTTTAGTTTTCAAACCTTAGCGATCTTTTTCATTTTCGGAACAAAGGGTGTTTATTCTTTTGTTTCTTTCACTAGTTTATTTATTCAGTTCACATAAAAAGAATAACACTTGTTCCATATCATATCAGAGAGAACTTAGACCACATTTTTATTGCGCTAATTAATAGGGGAAAAGAAAGAATCAACTGAGTTTTAATTATGTGATTCGAGCTCGTGATTCGTGAATGACTTATAAAAATATGATTCAATAATAATATATATATATTTATCTAAAATCTATCTTTCTAACTTTTTTGATGCAAAGTTATTAATGATTTTTTATAATGAATATCTTGGAATAATATTTATCTAACCTTTTCAATTGATAGTATCGATAATACCTTTTCAATTGATAGTATCGATAATCCGCTTAATCTCTCTTGAGACATTATTGATCTTAAATAAAAGTTTATCAATTTTAATATTGATAAACTTCTTCCATTGACGCAACCTATTGAGTATATTAGCCATCTTCTATCATGCTTTTCCTCATTTGATAATTTTGAATATAATGTGTATTAGACAAATATTTAGAAAATGTATCCTTCGGAAAGTCTAGATCAGTAATTCTAATTGATCCATTTTCTACTAATAGAATCGTATTTGCAAGGAAGGAGGCAAAACTAGCGGTTACGGCGGCGAAAACAACGGCTTTTGAACGCCTGTATGTGGAATTAGAGGAGAAAGACCGGGATAATAAGTTGTACAGACTAGCCAAGGCAAAGGAGATAAGGGCCCGTGACTTGGATCACGTGAGGTGCATCAAGGACGAGGACGGCAAAGTACTGGTGGAGGAAGCGCATATTAGGCGGAGGTCGCAGTCTTACTTCCATAAACTCTTGAACGAAAAAGGAGATGGAGACATTGTGCTGGGAGATCTCGAGCATTCTGGTAGGTGTCGGGATTTTGGGTATTGTAGAAGCATTAAGGTTGAGGAGGTTAAGAGTGTTGTTCGCAGGATGCGCAGGGGACGAGCGACCAGGCCTGATGAGATCCTAGTTGAATTTTGGAAGAGCACAGGCAAGACAGGTTTGGAGTGGCTGACTGAGTTGTTTAACGTCATTTTTAAGACGGCAAGAATGCCGAAGAATGGAGGTGGAGTACAATGATTCCCTTGTACAAAAATAAAGGTGATATCCAAAGTTGCAACAACTATAGGGGTATCAAGCTGCTAAGCCACACTATGAAAGTTTGGGAAATGGTCGTGGAGATGAGGGTGAGGAGAGGCGTGTCTATTTTTAAGAACTAGTTTGGATTCATACCGGGCCGTTCGACTACTGGATTCATATCGGGGCGTCCTAGAACTAGTTTGGATTCATATTTGGAGTGCAAGTTCAGCAACAGGAGTGACCCTAAGACAAGCGTGGAGGTGAGGCTTGGTACTCAGGTCATTCCAAAGAAAGGAAGCTTTAAGTACCTAGGGTCTATTATCCAAGGGAATGAAGAGATTGATGACGATGCCACACATCGTATTGGGGCAGGGTGGATGAAATGGAGGCTCGCATCTGGAGTTTTGTGTGACAATAAGGTGCCACCAAAACTTAAAGGCAAGTTCTATATGGTAGTGGTTAGAACGACTACGTTGTATGGGGCAGAGTGTTGGCTAGTCAAGACTTCGCACATATAAAAGATGAAAGTTGCGGATATGAGGATGCTGAGATGGATGTGTGGGCATACAATGAGAGATATGATTAAAAATGATGATATCCGGGACAAAGTGAGAGTGGCCTCAGTGGAGGATAAGATGTGGGAAGCGAGGTTGAGATGGTTCGGGCATTTGTAGAGAAGAGACACAGATGCCCCAGTGCGGAGGTGTGAGAGGTTGGCTATGGATGGGTTTAAGAGGGGTAGAGGTAGGCCGACGAAGTATTGGGGAGAGGTGATTAGACGGGATATGACGCAGGTGCAACTTACTGAGGACATGACCTTAGATAGGGGGTTGTGGAGGACACATATTAGGGTAGAAGAGTAGTAGGTAGTCAAGTGTAGTCCTACTTACCCTTACAAAATTATAGTTGTAGTGTTATTACTGTAGGCCCAATTAGCCTGTCACACTTATAGGCGCAATATTATTTTATAGTCCCCTGTAGTTTGGTTTCTGCTGCTATGTGTTCTTTAGTGTACTTTGTTTATCTTATTTAGTTGCATTAGCTACTGCTTTCTTTTGTTAGAATGCGCTACCATGACGTATTTGATTTTATTATCAGCATGTTCATACTGCTTTAATTTCTTGTCTGAGTCTGACCGATTCTCTTGCTTTGCTTTGCTTGTGATTATGCTTTGTCTTGAGCCGAGGGTCTCCCGAAAACAACCGAACTACCTACCAAGGTAGAGGTAAGGTCTGTGTACACTCTACCCTCCCCAGACCCCACGTTGTGAGATTTCACCGGGTATGTTATTGTTTTATTATTATCTAACACAATTAAATTACAAACTTGTTCATCTAAAAATATTCTTTCTTATTTCTGCCTTTCTCCCCATGTGATTATGGCTTGCCCGCCTAGTCTAGTACCAAAGCACCCACGTGATATCAAAATTCAATGTAGTTGATGTAATGCTAAGAACTTGATGAATTGATCACTTGGTCTTGAGATTAAAGATAAAGTTTTGAAAAAGAAAAAATACAAAGCAATAGGAGTTTTTCTTTGATCGGTGAAAGTCTAAGATAAAGTAGAAAAACAAGACTAAATTGCATTAACGATAAGAATATTTTTTTATATTAGTACTTATTGTCTTTAATAAAACAAATTATCTATTAAAATCTATATACAATAGCTGATTGAATCATTAATGAAAGTTGTCATACATTTTTTTGATGCCAACAAACTCTTAAATATAGTAAAAAGTGGGCTCAAAAAGTAATTGTTGTACTTTAAAAAAAAAAAATTCAAAATTAAAAATAAGTAATACATAATAAATATATACCCCAAATTGTGGGGCCTAACGCAATGGACTTACTGGGCCAATGCATGAAGCCCATAATTATATCACAACTATCGAGATATGCTAGCAATGAAGAAGCTTTTTGGAAATGTGAAAATAGAAGTAGTTTCTCCGATTCTTAATGAAGTATTTTGGATAGACATCTGCTTATGAACGATCAGTTTTTGTTTGTAGTCTAATGGGGTTAACCCACATTTTAACTCATGATATTTAATGACTAAAGCATGGATATGTTCTCATTTATTTTCTTCTATCGTTTTACAAACTTTCTGCCATGAAGATTCAGGATAATCTCAATCACACAAGGGGTCAATTAGTTTTGTATCATTTTCAAATTTGATTTTAGTTTTATTTATTTTCTGCTAGAAATTTTTATTCTTACACATAAGAGATTCAAAGATAACAAATATAAAATATTTCCTCCTTTTACATGCAATTTACTTTGACATATGTGAAATTTTGCTATCAAATATCAAAAGGTTTCATTATATCAAAGGATAAGTTCCATATTAATCCTCATACTACTATTAAGGGGAAGAAAAATCCTTGAATTGCTAATGTAGGTAAAGACTTGGTCATTTACTGTGAAAGTAAAAGGGATACAATGTCAATTTTGTCTAGTTTTTAATTTAATTATATTTATACATTTCTCTCCATATTATTAATTCATATATAACTTATGAAAAGAATGAGCCTTGAAAAGGTTCAAATGAAGGAATAAAACTTTAAAGGGTAGTACCATTTTGGTTTATTATCTTACTTTCTTCCTCCATATATGAAGTACTGTAACTCGTAATTTTTTTTCTTTACTTCCCTTTTCTCTCTCATTTTTTTTTTTGCTTACCTCAATTAAATAGTACATAAAAGAATTAGGGGGAAAAGTGTTGGTTGAAGAACAGTGGTTGGTGTTCATGGGTTGTTGATATTACTAAGCAGATAAATTAAGGTGTAGAACTTGATCTCTCACTTTTACAGAGGAAAACTTTAGTTTTTTTACTCTTTTCCTTAATTTAGTTTCCTTCTATTCCCAAATTCCCATTGGATAAGTTAAAAGTGAGATCTCCATATCCTCAATTATTTTTCCTAAAAACCCACAAAATAACCCCCCCCCCCCCCCCCCCCCCACGAGAGTTTCTTGTCATATACTCCAATAACACAAGTAAACATCACTATTTATACCAAGTTTGTACTTCGCGTGTTAAAAAGAAGCAATTGAATTTAGTAATACTTGGTATCCACTAGCTTAAAATCCTGAATAAGCACATATCTCTAGAGAAAGAGAAAATATGAGAAATATGTTTCCTTTTGGTAAGGTATCATTTCATGGTTATGACTTATGAGGAACAAATCAGTTGGCCTTGCTTTTGCGTATGGACAGAAGTTTCCTTTTGAATTGCACCAAAATCCCAAAGGAGCCATAAGGGGAAAAAAGGCATGTAAGATATGAGAGGGAAATTATCATACATACTATTTTCTACACAATTTTCATCTTTGGTTGTTATAACGCATATGATGTGTTCTACCTGTTAATACCATAATGACTTGCCTTTTATGGGTGTTTGCATACTTGTAAAGAAAATCCATTGCCATGCTATGTATGCTACTTGCACAGTATGTCTCATTGTATATCAGTAGATTGTTTTGCACATTCATCTTGTAAAATAGCATTATTAATGAAAGTAAATCATACAACTGTGGAACTCCGAATATCGTTCCAACTCCATTTTCACAGTCGTTAGCTGCTATAATTCAGAGTCAAGGAGAACTTCAGTAACAAAATAGCAACAGAAAATGACTAAACATGGCATACTGCCCATCTTTGTTCGTTAATGAGAAGACCGTAAAGTGCTGCCGTGTTTCAAGTATCCTATGGAATAACTGTGAAAAAGTTATTACACATTGTGACAAGATTCAGATATCCTCCGAAATTTCTGGCAGGACCTCAGCTGGCAACATGACAACCGAGTGGAGGACTTGAAGACGCGTCATTCTTCCTGCTGAACTAGAGATCCTTCTTTCTCATTTTTCTGTAGTTGCAGGACGAAAATGGCCATATATCAGAAAGCTTTCTTGTAGGAAAACAATTTAATAAATGAACCACATCATGGTAACAGAATCCATAATATTCAGATTCAGTAAAGATTATCTAGGAGAAACGGTTTGCTGTCAGCATTCAATAGGCATAAGGCAGAATGTGTATAGAGGTCACTAACAGAAAGCACATACAACTAGGTGCCTGAAACTAGACGGAAATAGTATTTCAAATTTCATACCAATTGGCAAATATAGCACACTAGCAAGCACAAAGCATGAAGGATGATCCAGCTACTTACTTGACTCATTACTCATATCCGCCATAAAGCAGTTGCACATACACAATTGCATGAAAAACCAACTTAGAACTCAACAACTCTTCAAGGATGTTCTTAGTCAGTAGCCCATGCTCAAACACATCTTTCAGGAACTCACTAGATCAGAAAACTAGTTCGTTTGAGTTAAGATATGAAAAGAACAGAACAAAAGACGTTTCAGCTTCAGCACCACAGAGAAGAAGAGGTGTGGTAGTAATGGAGACCATTCAGAGCTAGAAACAGTAGCACTTGAATAAGAAATGAAAACATTTGAGTTAGTGAAACCTCAACCAAGAAAGAGACACGTCAACGAACATACAAAATTCAGTTTTGTGCGCCAGTATTTAGTAGATTGATAACTATAAACTTTATACCCAACTGGAAAGTCTCCAAGAAAACAAAAAATAACCATCCACCTTGCCTGTCAGATGGACCTTGAATTAGACCAGCAAAGAATTTCACTGATCTCTGGCAGTAGAACAGTTACATTGTTTAACATGCTTTTCCAATTTGGGAAAGCTAATCGTTTACAACAATTTCAGAATATTTTGACTATGTCCCAAAGAGAAAATAACGTAGGAGAGAGGAGTACAAGTGAAAGGGCCAACTGGATGCCTATCAAAGTCCGCTCTTTTAGCCCCTTTAAAGACTAAATTGAGGAGAAAATTTATCTCTTTATCCCTTCCACTTATTCCACACAATGGGAGGTAAACAGTAAATGTTCCATTGAGAGGGACATAAGCTAATGAATTTCCCTATTTTTTACCCTTCTCCTACCCTTACAGAACTAAACACTGATTAAAAGTTCATATCTAGGCGGTGATCCAGCAGTAGATGTAAATATTATAGAAAAGATTCAGAGGAAAGGTTCCACCGCCCAAGTGGCAGCTGGAACTCCGGCCCTATTTGACTGTCTGGCTCACTGAGCAGCGTTTTCGAGTAGAGGTCAGTAAAGCCAGCAGGACATGAGGTAGAACTCTTGAGCTGAACAATCCTCAGTTATGTATTGCGTCAATACAAAGGGGTAAAGATAGAAAATGCAATACACAAAAATTGGTAGTAGAGAAGGAAAATGATGGTCAATCTTTTAATTTGTACCAAGAGACAGAGGCGGAATGAGGAGTTCTAGCAAGGGGATTCAAAAAAAATGCTAGAATGCAACATTTACATCTGTCAAGGGATTCGACAATGTACAAGTATAAAAAAGAAAAAGTTACTTTTACCCTATTTATGCAATATAATGTTTCAAGGGGATTCACTGGAATCCCCCTTACAATAGGTAGCTCCGCCACTTCTAGGAGACGTTCTTCATGAAAAACCTATTAGGAGCTCCGTTAATCTGACTCATTTTAGGGGGGGGGGGGGGTAGGTAATTCAGTAGTCTAAATCTTCACTAAGTTGAAGAGTATTCTCAACAACCCTACCACACTTTCTACATGGGTAAGTTAAGGCATATGAATAATCCATGTAACATAGATAAGGAGATAAACGAAATAAAAGCATGACGAAAGATCAAGAGGGCAACTAAAACTGGATCTCGACATCTTCGCAAATAAGCACAAACCAATAAATTCTCATTCCAAAAACATCAGCTAGAAATCCCATAATTAGGGTTTCAACCAAACATATACTAAGTGGATTGTAGGGATACTGTTTGGGCTTTATGCCAAGAGAGACCACGGTATACGTTAGCGGTGAGAGCTGAGCCCCGCCCCGCCCCGCCGCGTCGGCCTTAAATACCAAGTCCCTTGCCTTGCTTGCCGCTCCCATTTTCCGAGGTTTGCCCAACAATCACTGCAATTTGCAAAGTACGTATTTCCAACTTGGAAGTGGTTTATGGAATGAATTTGTTTTAATTTATATTCATATATATGATAATGATACAAGGGGTTTGCATTATACTAATTAAGTACGAAAGGCAAAACAAATAAAAAAAATTAGTTTTCTAGTTCCACTCTGGATGAAAATTTTAATTTTTGGCTCAAAATGGGATTCGTTTAAATTAAATCAAAATTGAATTACTTGTAACATGTGTTTTTTTTTTGTTTAGCATCTAAATATCTTAATTTTTTCGAAGGTTGATATTTCTTAACCCTACTTAAGCTAGAAATCTTTTTTAAATCTTTTGATTTGTATACAGACTTCTATCATTTAATCATAGTTAATTAATTCAAATTTT
The DNA here is from genome assembly GCA_034509755.1 of Anisodus tanguticus. NCBI lineage: Eukaryota > Viridiplantae > Streptophyta > Magnoliopsida > Solanales > Solanaceae > Anisodus > Anisodus tanguticus. Next base: position 43,231,270 of record CM067543.1, on the reverse strand, counting down.
CACTTCATTAAATTCCTTAACCACACTAAGTTATTTTGATTTGATGTAAACACTCACATAATATTCAATATCCGTTTTGGGCTCAACTAATTCGAATTTGTCTCTCTATCAAAGAAGATTTCATTTTCAAGACTCGAATCGAACAACTCTAGTCAAGAATGACAGTATACTGACCACCTATCACAACCTTTAGTGATAAAATTTGGTTAGTAAAAGTTATTTCAAATACATAATACTATCAGAAGAGAACAAACTTCCATCAACTACATTTTCCTAACAATTCAATCTAAACGAGAGAAAACACCATTTCAGCTCATTTAAATGAACATGAAATGCCAAAGGCGCCCTCAAATTGTAATAAAGGGGTGAATGTAGGAATCAGCATAGGCATTACACATCAAACCGCCATATATCTTTGGAAATCCCATTCTTTATCAATAGATACATTCACAATTAAATATGTAAAAGGATGATTAAACTATATAAACAGGAAAGATGAACAACATTAAGTTTCAAAGCTATATATGGTACATCGACAACATCCGAATGATACGATAATGATAGTTAACCTACTAGACATCATAGACAAATCCAGAATTTAAAGTTTAAGGATTCCTACAACGATCTCTAGTTAATACAATAAATACTGGGTTCACAATTCAACATTTAATGAAGTTAAGTGGATTTCTTAATACAATTACAAGATTTGTGCAAACGCTATTGCATTCAAATGACCCCAGTGCTTTAAGGTCAAATCTGCCTCTGCTGGCACACTCAATTTTCACTAGCACTTCTTAGACAAAGAAATTAGCTGCAGAGAACAAATAGGGAAGATATGAGCAACCAAGAGACGAGACAACATATTTTCAGAAATCTTGAAGTAGTCTATCATGTTTAACAGCCATCAAATTTTGCAACACACCAACAAAAACAAGGGCAATATGTGAAGCATAAAGGCAACTTGCTAACATTACTTGATAGTACTGAGAATTAAACCAGCATAACTAGCTCTTTGCAACAAACAAAGCCGATACATTCATTATTCCTAAATGTTTGGCCAAACTTTTGGGATCAATAAATTTGTTCCGACTACCATAACATCTTTATATAAAGAAGGTTAGCATGTTTAGCCAAGCTTTTGAGAAACTAGAAGTGCTTATTTTTCCAAAAAAAAAATGAAAAACTTATTTTGGAGAATTAGATAAAATGGCCAAACTTTTTCTTTTTGGGTGGGTGGGTGGGTGGGTGGGTGGGGCGGGGGTAAGTATTTTTGAGTAGCGGTAGCCGTTGTTTTTCTGTTGTGGCAAAGAAAATGGAAAATAGCTTCTCCTTAAGAGTAGAAGCATAACCTGTTTTTTAAAAAACTTTTTGAAGTCAAAAATACCATTAGCATATGGACAAAACTAACTTCAAGCATTGTTAACAACACATCAACAACCAAAGTCTTACAAACATGCTACTTTTATTTGCTAAAATGAAATTGAATAACTTAATTAAAGTCTCATAATAAATATTGTAAATAATTTATCTGTTTAATAATATTAATTGTAAAGTGAATCTTTACATGTCATTCAAAAATATTCTTCGAAAGATTGGCCAAACATAAATGACTTCAATAATATTAACAAAAACGTCTCTCAAATGATTTAGTCAAACACAAACTGCTACCAAGTTTTTTTAGTGAAACTCCATTTAACAAAAGGTACTTTTCAAAATAAGCGGGTTTTTCGAATTTTGTCACCTTTCCTTTCTGTTGTTTCTTTTGGATTGACGAAAGATATTACTATAATAGTTGGACCAGTTCTAACAACCTGCTCATACAACATTTATCCATGTCATCACATTCATGTTAGGGAACACTTCCATACATATATCATATTGAAGGTGTACCAGTCAAATTAGCATACCACACTAAGATAGGTATACAACAGAAACATCAACTGCAATAAATAAATAAATAAATAAACAAATAACCAACCTGCTGAGCAACCTAATGCCATTTTCGAACTGTCACGAGATGATTCTGTAACTGAACTTATCCTATGTCTCCAGAAGAATATGTAGTTTCACAAATTCTTTTTCTTTGAAGAGCTCTTTGCAATTGAAGCTTTCTCATCAGATACACTCCAACAGTTCTCTTTCTCTTTCTTTGGTATGTGTAAATCACCCTATCATTTAGGGGTTGGCTAGGAACCCTATTGTTTACATCAGACACGCTTGATTCTGAATTTAATAGCTGATTGCAAAGATTTTTGATAAAGAGCAACTGATTGTAAACATTTTCAATATCTTGTTCTGAAAGATCCATCTTTCCCGTCGACTCCTCATGCTCATCTCTTGCATAATGAACACCAGAAGCCTCAATAGACTGCGGTTTATTATCAGAAATTTCTGCAAATTCCAGCATCATGCCTTGTTCAGCTTTTCCTGCCAACAATCCTTGGGCAATGTCAGAAGGATCTTCACTGGGAGCATTGCCTATGGCTAGAGTTGAATCATCTGTCAAGAAATCATTGGTTGGCATGTTTTCCATCTTCGGAGAATGTTCAGGAAATGTTTCGGTATGAATGATTTCCATATCTGACAGATTTCCTTCAGCAGCATGAATTCTCTGTGTATGTCCATTTTGGTACAACTCCAATGCTTTGCCTCTCAAACTTATAGAGGGTAAATCCGCACTAGCAAAGTAACAATTTCCCATGTTAACCTTTGTATGACAAGAATGGTAGCCTTCAATTTTCTGGTTCACACTGTCGACCACCGTATTAGAAGTTGTCACAGAATCATCCTGAGAATCTGGAGGCAATACAACTGTGCTCTCCTTTGTTAGTTCTCCAGGAGTAGTAGTATCATGATTCTGTGATTTCTTTCCTTCTCTCTCAAGTTTAGCTTGAACTTCTCTCAACTCAACCCTGAGATCACTTACAATATCTTCTGCTTCATCCAGTTGAGCTTCAAGTTCTTCAATCTTCCTCTGTTGACTCAAGGATGTCAGCTCTGCTTCAATAATCTGTCAATAAGGATAGATCAATAAGATATAGAAAAAATATAAATATGCAGACCGGCAATGAATATGTTTGCAAGATGTCTTCTACAACAACAATATATCCAGTGAAATCCCACAACATGGGGTCTGGGGAGGGTAGAGTGTACGCAGACCTTACCTCTACCTTGGTAAGTAGAGAGGTTATTTCCGAAAGACCCTCGGCTCAAGAAAAAGCATAAGCATAAGCACAAGCAAAAGCAAGAGAAACGGTCAGACCCGGACAAGAAATTTAAAGCAGTATGAAAATGAGAGTAACAAAAGCGAATAAGCCATGATAAAGCATTCTGAAAAAAGAAGCAGTAACTAACGCAAGTAAATAAGATAAACAAAGTACACGAAAGAACATACAACAACAGAAATCAAAGGACAGGGAACTATAAAACAATACTGCGCCTACTAGTATGATAAGCTAAGCAGGACTACAATAATAACACTACAACTACCAGTATGTAAGTGTAAATAGGACTACGCTCAACTACCTACTACCCTTATACCCTAATCCGTGTCCTCCACAAACCCCTATCTAAGGTCATGTCCTCAGTAAGTTGCACCTGCGCCATATCCCGTCTAATAACCTCCCCAATACTTCTTCGTCCTACCTCTACCCCTCCTGAACCCGTCCATAGCCAACCTCTCACACCTCCCCATTGGGGCATTTGTGCTTCTCCTCTGTCTTCTAGAAGAATGATATATAAAGAAAAGAGAAAAGTTAATGTTGGTTACATGCTAAATAATTGGCCATGAGGGAAATCAAGAATCAAATAAGTTTCTTACGTAAATGAGAATCAAAGAAGCTTTGTAAAATAAGAATGGGAAAAGTTGGCGTTTATCTCTCCGTATCAAAAAATAGAAATAACAAAGGCTCGCAGTTTATCTTATTATATTTTGATAACAGATAAATCCACTATTGTCTACCCCGCAAAGGTAGATGTAAGGTCTGCGTACATCCTACCCTCCCCAGCCCCACTTGTGGGATTACACTGGGTATGTTGTATAAATCCACTATTTCAGTTCTCGAATAACAATAACAGTATTGTTGTTGCTCAATGCAAAATATGCAACGAGATTGGCCATGTTGCAAGTGTACAGATCTAAGTCTCACAATCACTTTGAGGCCAAAGCCAATTACATCTCTGGCTTCAATAACACTGCCAATCCTTGGATAATCGACTCCGGTGCCATTCATCATATCGCAACGGAGCTCGCACAACTTACAATAGCACATCACGACTACGTGGGTGATGGTAACAAATCCATATCACATATTGGCTCTACTCAGTTACAAGCATCAAATTATATTTTTAAGTACAATCTATGTGCTCTAGCCATTAAACACAATCTTATCTATGTTTCCAAACTATGCCAGGATAATCAAATACACGTTGGTTCCAAACTATGCCAGGATAATCAAATACAATCTAATATTTTTAAGGGTTTGCCTTTTTCATTTTCTTCCTCTCCTGGTTTTATTCATTACATTCGAGAAACATATAATCCTACTTTTAATAATTTTTCTAGATCAACTTTAGAAGGGATGTTTTAAATTTGCAAGTAAATATCAACAATATTTACGTTATGCATTGTATCATTTTAATGACAAATTGGCTATCACTTCTGACATAAGCCGTAGTACTAACGGTAATGATTATTTAACGGTAACATGTCATTGGATAGATCAAAATTGGTCTATGCAAAAACGTATTTTAGCATATAGATATATTGATGATAGGCACATTGGAAGTTTTATTGCACAAAATATTAATGAAATTTGTGATTATTATGGAATAAATGATAAAATTATGACTATTACATTAGATAATGCTACTTTTAATGATTATGCTATAAGACTTTTAAAAGTTCGATTAACTCCATGTTTTCCTGATCATTTTCATATAAGATGTGCGTGCCATATTTATAACTTAGTTGTAAATGATGACTTAAAACTTTTTGAAAGCATTCTTGATAAAATACAATTTGCTATAAATTTTATTTTTAAAGGTAGTAAAATACAAAGACGCAAAGAGTATAACAAAACTTGACATGATTGTGGATTAACTGATAGAAAAATTCCAGAAGAAGTTTCAACTAGGTGGAATTCTCTGTATGAGCAACTACTTGTTGCTTACGATTATAGACAACCTATCACTTTATTATTTAACGCCCATAATAAAAATCCAAGGGATATGCTTGTAGATAATGATTGGAATTTTTTTTAGAACTTAATGGATTTTTAGAGAAATTTTTTCAAGCTACTAAAGAATTTTCCGGTATTTATTATCCTACTATTTCAAATATGTTATTTTATATAGCTCTAATATTTTTGTTACTTAATGAATATATGCAAAAATTCAACTTATAAGGCATCTATTGAAAAAATGTTTAAAAAATACTTTTTTTCTATTCTCACTATTTATATTATTGGTGCAGTATTAAATCTGACTATTAAAGTAGACGGTTGTAAAACACTAATAGAAACGATTTATGATTGTATAGAAGTACTTCCAACAGACTCAACTGAAGAACCAACTCACAAACCAACTAAAGAAGAAGTTACGTCTAGCATACACACTGAATGCAAACAAGTATATATGTATTACCAACAACAAAGTGCAAATAATCAACCGGCTTCTGTACCATCTTCTACTACTTCGCTGCAAACATGTGATTTCTGCTGCTAGTATTCAAGGCCTTAGTAATAAAATGTTTAGTGGTTCAACTTCTTCACAAGTTAGCGAATTTGATGTTTATGTTTTGCAGGGTGTTGTACCGTACGAATTAATTGTCAATGATGAAGGACATGAAGACTTACTGAAATACTGAAGGTAGAATGAGAATACATTTTCGACACTAACAAAGATGGCCCGAGATGTGTTGAACATTCAAGCATCATTAACAACGTCTGAAAGCGATTTTTCTACTGGAAGATTTCAAATAGGAGAGCATAGAGACGCATTGGAGATTGCAGTTTTATCCAGAGATTTGATTCGAGCGGAGTGTAGAAGATGCGGTCAACAGGAGATCAACAAAGAAGAAGACAACAACTACAATGAAATCTTGTCCGAGGGAACAAGAAGCGACGTCGAACAATTTGACCTACAAATTCCAATTCCAACCGAAGATCCTCAAGACATTTTGAGGAAATTAGAAAAAGTATGGTTAACTATGTAATTTTTTTAATTGCAATTTTACTATGTGATTTGCAACTTTTGAACAACACCACAAAGTTGCAACTTTGAAATTGTATTACAAAAAAATCATATTTCTATTAAATAATATAAGAGGCTCAAAAACAGTCTTGAGATATTTTTATTACACTATTTTGTTCAATTATTGAAGTGTTTATATATATTATTTTTTAAAACTAAGTGGCAAAAAAACCCCACAAATCCCGATACCGACCCGACCCATCCCCCAAATCACGGCCCCTCTTCCGGCGGGATGTGGAACGGAACGGGACCTCTTCCCGTCCCGCCTATCCCGGCCCGCGTCCCGACCCTCCCCGTCCTGTCGGGACCTGCCCCGTTGGACAGCCCTAGTTTATACTGATGATGAAGGAGAGTATAAAAGTGATGACTTATGTCTCCCATCACGGTATCAAACATCTTTCTACTCCATCCTATATGCCTCAAAGAAAAATAGTGATTTTTAGTAGTGATAGTTTAGGTAGATAAACGGAACACCGGATAGTTGAGGTAAGAAACTCCCAAAAATGTGATAGTTTAAAACACATTCACTCTAATATCTATCTATGATAATCATCTAATCTAGAGGATAAATACAATACTAAAAGATAAATAGTGTAGTAAACACGAAATATAATGTATCAATAGGGTTCACCTTAGAATCCATCGACTTTTTGAGCTTCATCAGCGTCAGTAGCCCATTTTCTTTCACCACTTGGAACTCCTTCTGAAAACATTGAACTTTCTGTTCCGACACCATAATTCTCGCCGCTGCCTCCTCCTTTGTGTTCAACATTACATCCCCATACACCTTTTCCAAGGCTGTTACTTTCTGCAACCAAAAAAAAAAATAACAGACCAAAATAATCAGAAATATATCACTAAAATTACGACTAATACTAGACTAAAAATAACGTTATTATAAAAATGAAAACTTGAAAAAAAGAACTAAAATTGACACCTCGTCAGCATCCATTGCGGTTTCCTTAAACTATTCACAAGTTGTCGTTTAAGGTTTTTCAGACCGAATGTGAAGAACGAAATTGGCGAAGGTGGCCTCTAGAAACAGCTGAATTTGTTGTGTTGATTTCATGAAATTACTCGAGTACCCCTGAGAAATGGATGAAGTACAGGACTGCCCTGGTGATTTTTGGAGGGAAAAAAGGATCTCGAGCGGTAACGGCCTAAAATTTTGGTGCAACTTCCAATATTTGCCACAATTCACAAAAAAAAGAGGCAAATTTAATATGTTTATTTATTTAATAAAACAAAATTGTTAATTCTTTTCCAAAAAGAAAATGCAAGTTTGAATCAAATTAACATCTGAAAGTAGCTTTATAATATAATTTTGCTTGGTGCGGTTATATTTTTTACACTGTCAGATTGAAGTAGCCTATAACAAAGCATAATTATTTATAATAGTAGCAGCCTAATTTGATAACCTAGTAAAAGTAAATAACATGTTGTAATAGGTAAAAGAAAATGTACAAAGAAAACATTAAAACTGCCAGTGTAGTACTAAATAAATTTGGTTGATCTTTGTTTTGAGTGATTGATCAAAGAGTTTTCGTTTAACTCACTCTCTTTTCTATCTTGCAGTTGTTTTGTATATTTCACTGAACTCCCTTAACTTTTAATGGTTTCTTCTCTTTATGATCTTTACAGGAAAATATGAATATTATCGTAGAAGAAAATGTACTGAACAGTTGCTGTGTCATTGACGAAGGTCTGGAACTCTTGGGAATAAATTCACTTATGGGGTTTTCATTTTCTCAAAAGAATACTTGGAAACATTGAAATTCCACTTTCTCCTAATAAGCTGCACTTTGAGCTAAATCATGAAACGCCAGCCCTTGGATCGCCTGAGCCTGCTGCCACAACACCCATCCCTCAACCAGCAAGCTTATTCACAAGTTTATCAATCTTTCGAAATTGATATGGCCAGCTGACATTGTACAGGCGCAGATCAAATCTGTTGTCCTCGGGTGAATAACTCAGATGAGAAATTTTAGATGAAGTATCCGTCTGAGATAAGCTTAAATGGAGTGATATAATGCGTGAGAATTCATATAGTTGGCATCAACTGGCTTGGGATTGAGACATAGATGATGATGAAATGCTTCTCTAATGAAAGTATGAAACACACAGAACAAAAGCTTTACTATGTTTTAGTCCTTTCTACTGGTTCTATCTGGATTTAAGATACACAGATACACGAACAAGTAGGTAACTGATACAGCTATGTATAAGTAACCGATATGGGCATTTGTAGGCTTTTTGCTTAGTTTTGAAGTATTTTAGAAGAAACCCGTGAAGTACCTATACCAGATAGAGATGCTTCAATGCAAGTAAATGATCCATGCAACATAGAAGTGACTTCCTCGCGCGGCATGATAGGAAGGCGTTAGTACAGTCATCTTGTGTCTATTGATGGAATAGTATTTAAAAAAGTATTTCACTTTGTCAGCCACCTCTGCAGGCGTCAACTTTGTACCCCATTTGTGATACAGATTCAGCAGCATAAAATCCAGTAATTTGTCAAGGACTATGAAAGTCTTTGGCTGAAATGATCTTACAGCGAGTCTACCATAATTGTTTACAGAATGAAGAGGACAAACCTTAGACATTGATACGGGTCCACAGCGAAAAATCTTTCGCAGCCTTCCATACAGAAAGTTCATCGTAGGTCATACCCATATCCACTTTCTCTGGCTGTTTCACAAATATTGTAATGCAAAAACTTTTAATTGTGCTTGATCACTTCTTCATAACTAAACTCCATGTATTTGTCATTGAACTATTAATGCAAAAGCTTTCAAGAAACAATTTAGTCAAGATGAACTTGAGAAAGAGGTGACATAAACTGTGAAAGAACTTGACAAAATACTAGAAACAGGAAACAATGATCATCCGCAACATTAGAAAAAGCATCATAAACTAAAAATTGGCAGTACACTGAATCAGATACCTGACTGTAATTTGAGTGTATAGGCTCCAATTCAGCAGTAGATGGTGCAGCTTTGATCCCTGCCAGGGATGAGTAACCAAGATGAATGGCAGCCCATTTCACTAATTTTCGAAGATCCATCTTACTGATGCTTCGAATTGGATTTATATCTGCTGAACTACAATCATACTACAAAGATAGACAGTTATCACCGGGATAAGTGTTAGAAAAAAGACAGATGCACTAATACACAGTTCAAGGAAAATCATGAAGCCAATTTGTTATCTATTTATTGATATCCTCTACAAGCACAGAAGATCAAATACAAGGAGAGTTCAAGCCAGCCGCAAATAAGTTCAAGCAGTAGTAGATGCCCCAAAAGTCACCGTTGACTGGATTTTATTATAGGATAAATGTTGTTAATATTGAAACAATGTTCAATTCAAAAAAAGTTTCTTCTACCTTTGTTAAGTAACCACGTATACTTTGTCCACATTGGAGCTACCAAAAACTAGACAAAAACCAGGTTTGTTATGGACCCGTGGCAGCAGAGATGCTAACATGAACCGGGACCATTCGTATACGAGCTTGAATGGTTTGCTATGCTAAGCTTTCAATGGTAAAATTTCATTAGAAGCTTGAAGGTAAAGGTGTCAGTTTCCACATAGAACAAACTCACAAAAGCAAATAATTAGACAATGGTAAAACGTATTTCAAACGATTCTATCTTGTATCCTGGATGCTTTCCAGTGAGTGTTTGAAACAGCGAGATTAACGAAGAGACCACTTCATCGATGCTAACATTAAGATGCCCTGATCCTATCTTATCAGCCAACACCTTTGCCCGATTTGTTGTGGTTTCTGAACTGTCAACGCATACACTATCAGTAACACTAGTTTGGCTCAATAATACATTCAAATACTCCGTAAATCTCTTTTTCAAACATAGAGTTCTGAAAGGAACACAGTGTTGGTATTCTCCAGAAGAGAGAAGAAGCCACTTCTCAACTGAAGGTGACATCTAAGAATCAATAGAAAAGTCATGAAATCTTATATTAGATCATCTGCTTACTGTTGGAGATGATCATTCTCTCTCTAATTTCATCCACCAATAAAAGTAAAAGGGCAGCCCGGTGCACTAAGCTCCCGCTATGCGCGGGGTCTGGGGAAGGGCCGGACCACAAGGGTCTGTTATCCACCAATAAAAGTAAAATATGAAAATTTAAACACTTAAAGTTCAGATCAAAGGTGTCATTGGACAATGGAAATATTCGCTTCTCGGACTGATAATGAGTCCCTTGATATTAGAGAACGAATGTCTTTTAAAAGAATAGCAAGGTTGACTCCTAGAATTCATGAGGCGACATATCAGCTTTGTTTGGCACCGAGTCCAGCCAAGATTTCCTGATGACCAGATTCTCATCTTTGCAAAGTTCAAATTTTCTACTGTATTAAGATTACTAAAAGGGCGCTCAGTTCTGGACCAGAAATATGCTGCCCAAGGCCAGGCAAAAAAAGCCATTTCCAAATTGAAAATTAGCAAAGCAACTATAAGGGAGTAAATTATTACTTGGAATTCAATTGTTACTACAGCATACATATAAATCAGAAAAAAAAAACTGAAAAGGAGGAAATAATGGCACTTTGCCGAAATTCTTGTGTATTTTCAGATCCCATAAAAAGTGTAAAAATGCATTTAGCAAATTCTTTGCTATCAGTTGGAAACTGAGCATCAATGTAATGGCCAATTCGAATGGCATCAGCTTTTACCTAATCTCTGCCATTTGCAATTTCTGCATTGACATCACTGGTGAGTAAATTATAGAGCAAACAAAAGCTTAGTGAATAATCCTCTTATCTTCAGACACACTGGTCATGCTATTTACTTTGACCATCGACGATGAGGTAAACAAACTGACCAGTTCGATGCAATTCATCAGTCAATATAACTTAAATTAAGACACAGTACATGTATTGCAGAACATGCACAAATAGTAATACCATACTCACAAAAAGGGTTGCCAGCTCTAGAACACTATAGACGGAAAATAGCTGATGTGTAGTGGAACCATGACCACTAATGTGACAAATCAAGGATCCCCCTAAATTTATCCATGCTGTAGCATTTTCAGTTCAGCTACACATTGGAAAGTTCAATCCCAAAATTACATAATTGAAAGATCATTCTTTAGTAACTCGTACATTTTAACAAAGCAGAACTCCACACTCATCATGTTTTCTCGAGAATAATTCACCAAATACAGATCCAGTTAATAATCTGAGTAATCAAACAGCACCAACAATTATCTATCATTTGTCTACTGAAGGAGGCTGTTGGTTCACATACGAAACTACCCAAGGTTCAGGCGGCTATAAGGATATGGGAACACTGCATTTTCATTCTTCACTCAGAAACTATAAGAGAGCTGCCCGGTGTACTAAGCTCCCGCTATGCGCGGAGTCCGGGGAAGGGCTGGACCACAAGGGTCTATTGTACGCAGTCTTACCTTGCATTTCTGCAAGAGGTTGTTCCCACGGCTTGTTCACTCAGAAACTATGATGAAACTAATTTACGTGACAACAATGCGATTGACAAATACAGGAAAATAGCTAGAACTAAAATATAGATGTTTAGAAGGGAAGGGGATTTAATAAACCTTTTACTACAAGCTGGCATATTGAACCAACTATAGCAGCAACGAAGGAACTGTCAGCACCACCAGAAAGTGGAAGCGGAAAACCACCAGACATTAGACTCAAAACGATAGGCTTAAGATGCAGTAGAATTCTAAAGAAAGAACTAAATTAGCAGATACAAAGCTGAAAATTAGGAGCTTTGTAACATTTAAGAAACAACTACAGATGGAAGTTTAACAAGAAAGACAGGAATTTTCCAGTAGATGGGATGCCCGGTTTGATTTGGCCAAGGTGGTGGATATCTTCCAAATGCTTGAAAGATCGAGGTATAAACTTCAAATTGGAAGCCTGGCAATTGAATAGAATCAAGTGATCTGAGATTGACAGACAAAAGAAAAGATCAGAAAATTGATGCCTCCAACTCATCTCCTCTCTGCCAGGGAAAGAGAGAGAGATATATATAGAGAGAGAGTAGGAATAACTCATTACTCATATAGAGATAACCTCTCACATAAATTTAATGGCTCCTAAAATGGCAACCATAATGTTCAGTCCACAAATTCTTCACAAATAAGAAAAAAGGCCATCAGGAAGACCTTCAAAACAGCATTTTGTGATTAAGAGTACAACAAAATCTGTTTAGGAAAAAGGGGGAAGGGGCTTGCTCATAAGGATTTTAACTCGGAAAAAGGTACAGGTCATTAGTCATTACAAGCATAGTTGGTTTTGGACATCATTGACCCTATACAACAACTTACCTTCAGTGGAAATGAAAGTGACATTTGGAGGTTAAAAGACTGGCAAAGCTTGTATGGCACAAATACTTTGGAAACTTTAACTTTACAAATTGCTTGCTCTTGAAAGCTACTGAGAGATGACCTAAGGCTCGCAACCTGGTACAAAAAGGAAGTAAGAACTGGTATCACTCGACCAAATGGATAGCTAACAAACATTAGATATTTCAACAGAAAAAAGAATTCACTCGCCGGTACGAAATGCAAAATATGCTAAAGTTCCTACCATTGCATTGTGTTCTTTCTTTCAAGAAAACAAACTCTACATATCAAGAATTGGCTATTGCTTAGCAGGTATATCAAAATTTGAGGGAAATTTTAAATTAATCGAGCTATGAACAATGTGGAATCAGTAAGCAAAGGCATGGACGAGCAATTAATACATGCAAATCCTGAAGTTGAGTTGGATTAACATTTAAGCATAATCTGAATCAATTTGTTGGCATTAGTTCGGGATCCCAAAAGTACTTAGAATACCCCCTCACCAGCTCACTACTGAAGAAAAGGTTGAGGATATTAACATATACAACTAGAACTATTTGAGGAAAAACATTTCAACATCCTTCAGGGAAAATTGTGAACATTGTGCTACCATATCTCCATTTACAACAACACAAGAACATCCATCTTGCAGAGGTAAATCAACAATTAATACACTCTAATAGAACTGCCAAAAAAAGGTTACCAGAGTGAGTACGTAAACACTATTATCTTCATATCACCTGAGCTAATAAATATAGGTTAGGTTACTGATATGGTAGACTACTGAGAGGACAGAAAGTTGCTACCATAACAGAGACGACCACCATCACATCCTTGGTGATTACTGCACATATAAATTCCCCTCGAGTATGTGTGGCACCTATAAAAGCATGAAGGCGAAGGTCAAGCTTTCATAATTGATGATGACTTCCACTTGCATTCATAAACACGTCAACACCGTTCAATGTAAGCTCAGTTTGAGGAGTTGTCTCTATGATATGGGGCTGAAAGTTTGAGGATGCTGAAGCATTATCTTCTATCTGAGTGACATATATACTCTAGCTGATGAAACAATTAAGGTTATAAACAGACTGATCACAAATTTTGAAATAAAATCTACATATTCACCAATTTTTTTTGATTAAATCGATCAAAAGTTAATTAATTTTCTAAAAAGAGAACCTAAATATTAACAAACTAAACGGAAATCATTCTCATATCAAATCATGAAAGACTATATTTGAAAATGTCACTTAGTTCGATTCTTGGTAAACGAAATAGGACAACCTTGGCACAGACGGGGTAATCGGCAGAAATTGAAAATGCTAAAAGATAAAAAAGCATTATGGTCAAATACTGGCTTGCATGACACTTAATACACTGAGTGAGGAGCTTTTTAAACCTGTTCAAGAACAGTAAATTTTCATTAAAAAAAATACAGAGAAGAGAAAAGGTAGTTTTCTAATATAGTAAATCTATCGTGGTAACAAAAAGGGCAACCAGTGCACGAAGCATCCCGCATTCACGCAGGGTCCGGGAAGGGCCGCACCCCAAAGGGGTGTGATGTAAGCAGCCTACCATGACACAAGCATCAGTAAAATAAAACTGTTGAATTGGCTTGGCACGCATAGACAGCCTATGGAATGGTCACTTGAACTAGAAGGATAGCTAGCCAGAAAGGAAAATCTTCTACTGCCCATCTTTTTAGAATTCTAGCTACTGGTTGTGTATACCATTTGTGGAAGGAGAGAAACTTCAGAGTTTTCCAGAATTGCTCTAGAGATGTGAGTGTGATTGTTAAACTTGTTATCCAACAAGTCTGCTTCAGAGGTTCTGCCAATGTCAAGATTGAAAGGAAGATTAGATCCCTTAACTTCTATCCAGTTTAGCTTGTCTACTTGCTTAGAGGTGTAGTCCGTTAAGGATGGTTGTTGCTTATGTGTTTTGGTTAACTGAGATTGGAGAGATCTGTTCTCCTTCTCTTTTTTTTTTTCACGTTGTAATGTTGATATTGGTAATAAAATATTTTATTTACAAAAAAAACAATTGATTCTGAACTTATTCTTATAAGGTCGCTAACTTTCTTCTCCCATTCCAATGTGGAAATTTTCTTCTCCTGTTCCGATGTGGAAATCGCCTAAGGGGTAATGTACACCCCTTCTTCAGAGGCTTGCCTTCGTCATGGGCATCACATACACCCCCTTGGTACTCTGTTCTGATACCATTTGTAATGACCCTGGTCCAATTGTTAAGATATTGTCTGCTTTAGTCCTAGGCCCACACGGATTTGTCCCTTGGGTTTTAACCCAAAAGACACCTCAACAGTTGATTCTGAACTCATTGTTATAAGGTCTTTAACTTTCTTCTTCCTTTACGATGTGAAATTCACCTAAGGTGTAATGTGCAACCCTTCTTCATAGGCTTGCCCTCTGTCATGGGCATAACAAATTGACTTGTTGTGCTTGTTATCAAGGAAGGCAAAACAAAGTGAATTCCATCTCAAATGAAACACTAGCATACTATCAATAGGTAATTTCATTACATCCACAACAATACCTAATGATAAGTGCAAAGTAACAACAATAACTATTATGACTACGTCTCAGTCCGAAACAAGTTGGGGTTAGCTAATTGACAAGTTTTTCACTGGCTGCCAGCCCATCGTAACCCTCCTCCTTTATCCAGGCTTGGGACCGTCAATGTGAGCAAGCTCACATAGGCGGAGTTATTCATATGTGCAAAGTAGGGCTGTCCAGCGGGGCGGGGTGGGCCGGGGCTAGTCCCAGTGGGACGAGACTCGACAGGACGGGGGAGGGTCGGGACTCGGGTTCCGGCGGGATAGGCGGGACGGGAAAAGGTCCCGTCCCGTCCCACATCCCGCCGGAACAGGGTCGGGTTTGGGCGGGGAGGGATCGGGTCGGGATCATTTTTTTTTGCCACCTAATTTTAAAAAATAATATATACAAACACTTCAATAATTGAACAAGATAGTGTAATAAAAACATCCCAATGTTGTTTTTGTGCCTCTTATATTATTTAATAGAAATATGACATAGTAATACAATTTCAAAATTACAACTTTGTGGTGGTGTTAAAAGTTGCAAATGACATAGTAAAATACTAAAATTGCAATTAAAAAATTACATATTCAACCATACTCTTTCGAATTTCCTCACAATATCTTGAGGATCTTCTGTTTCGTTTGTCAAATTCTTTAACGTCGCTTCCTGCTCCCTAGGACAAGATTTCGTTGTAGTTGTAGTCTTTTTCTTCGTTGGTCTCCGGTTGGCTGCACCTCCTACGCTCCGCACGAATTTCGTCTATGAATAGAACTGCAATCTCCAATGTGTCTCATGCCAATGAATGTTTGTGCTCCCCTATTGGAAATATTCCCGCAAAAAAGCGTTTTCAGACGCTGTTGATGACGCTTGAATGTTCAACCATCTTTGTTAGCGTCGAAAATGTCTTTTTATTCTCCCTACAGTATTTCAGCAAGTCTTCTTGTCCTTCATCATTGACAATTAATTCGTACAGTACAACACCCTGTAAAACATAAACATCAAATTCGCTAACTTGTGAAGAAGTTGAACCACTATACATTTTATTTCTAAGGCCTTGAATACTAGCAGCAGAAACCACATATTTTTTATAAGGTTGCATCGAAGTAGTAGAAGATAGTACAGAAGCCAAATGATTATTTGCACTTTGTTGTTGGTAATAAATAAATAAAGAATTGCATTCGGTGTGTATGCTAGACTTAACTGCTTCTTTAGTTGGTGTGTCATTTGGTTCTTCAGTTGGTGTGTCATTTGGTTCTTCAGTTGGGTCTGTTGGAAGTACTTCTACACAATCATAAATCGTTTCTACAAGTGTTTTACAACCGTCTACTTTAATAGTTAGATTTAATATAGCACCAACAATATAAATAGTGGGGATAGGAAAAAAGTATTTTTTTAATTTTTTAAACATTTTTTCAATAGATATTTTATAAGTTGATTTTTGCATATATTCATTAAGTAACAAAAATATTAGAGCTATATAAAATAACATATTTGAAATAGTAGGATAATAAATACCGGAAAATTCTTTACTAGCTTGATAAAATTTCTCTAAAAATCCATTAAGTTCTAAAATTTTATTCCAATCATTATCTACAAGCATATCCCTTGAATTTTTATTATGGGTGTTAAATAAAAAAGTAATTGGTTGTCTATAATCGTAAGCAACAAGTAGTTGCTCATACAAAGAATTCCACCTAGTCGAAACTTCTTCTGGAATTTTCCTATATGATAATCCACAATCATGACATATTTTTTTACTCTTTGCATCTTTGTATTTTTTTACCTTTAAAAATAAAGTTTATAGCAAATTGTATTTTATCAAGAATGCTTTCAAAAAATTTAGGCCATCCTTTACAACTAAGTTATAAATATTGTCGCGCCCGTTTTTAACCCGAGCATCGCGACGCGATGGCGTCGATTCCCTCTGGATTGGACAAAAATGCTTGCTTTGAGAAGTCGCCACCTAATTATTCTAAGGTGAATTAGGGCACCTGAATGTTAACTAAATGCTGCAAAATAACTCCATTTTTGTGGTCTACGAAACTAATGAAATTCTGGGTAAGGGTTCTTTATTATCCTAAAGGGAAGGGGTTAGGCATCCTTTAAGATCCGCTAACTTGCTGTTATCCGATCAAATTCAGGTTAATTGTTATGCTAAGAAAAATACATGTTTTTACAAATATAAAAATAATGTTACAAGATGTTAATAAAATGATGCATTTTGTACAAGTATGCATTTGTATGGCATTAATATACATGTAAAGCTGAAAAAAAGTATAAGTATGCATTTGTATGAAAATTGATAAAAATGTATGCAAGGTGATTATTATGGGCGACGGGCCTAAAATTAGATAAACTAGCGATGAATTTCCAATTTTAGACTACCCTATTAATTAATTATATGTCTACCTATTCTAAATATTTCAATAATTTCACGAGTACAATAATATTACAATACAGAATGAAATAAAGTTGAATTAAAGAAAGTAAAAGACAACAACAAAAATAAGTAATCTCCGAGGGGTATTTGACTTCTTTGACTTTATCTTTGCAAGCTGTCAAGAATAAACGGTTAGAAACAATTGAATATACATAACTTCGGATCCGTATCCAAAACAATAAATGTTTTGATTACGGAGGGCTCAGACTTAAATTTTGAAAAGATCATTCCAATCACGTCGTGACTGTAAACATATGACTCGGTGGTCATTTAATTGCCTTGCCTACCGAACATGTTGGTCTCTCGGGTGAAAAAGATTTAAGTTTCATCCTTGCCCAGAAGTTTTATTTTCCGTCTTTACAACTGTGGAGGCCTAAAAAATCGACGGATATTTTTTCATCGGCCAATGCAGTATAATATTCAAAGCAATAAAATGGTGTCGAAAACAGTAAAAGAAAAACAAAAATTGAGAAATGATATCCGAAGGGACGCGGCCTCAAATTCAATTTCATTGGCCTAAATGCAGTATTTATATAAATCAGTAAGACAATCCGTGCACGGATGTTTAAATGTCAAAACGAAGAACCGAAAAGAAACGAGAAAAAAGTGCGGCCTCGAATTTAATTTCATCGGCCTAAAATGCAGTATTTAATTCAAAACAGTAAAACAATAAAACAGCAAAAAGCGCGGCCTCGAATTTAATTTCATCGGCCTAAGTGCAGTATTTATATCAATGATAAAACAACAAAATACAAGATATCCGTGTATGAATATTTAAATGCCAAAATAAACCAACAGTTCGCAATTAAAACGTCCGAACCGAATTCTAAAATTTGACCCGACTCGGACCCTGAACGGTGATCAGGCCCGGATTTTGGGTTGACCCGACCAGGAATCACACATTTTTTTGGAATTTTCAGATAACCAACAACAAAATATTAATACACAAAATCTGAAAATTTATTCGAACCGGGTCGACCCTGACCCGGAACAGTGACCCGACCCGAATCGGACATTTCAACCCGACTCGATTTTCCTCCAAATTTTCAGATAACCAACAACAAAATATAAACACACAAAAAATTGGAATTTAACCAAACCGGGTCGATCCGACCCAAATCGGATGTTTTTCAACCCGAATCGATTTTTCTCCAAATTTCAGGTAACCAACAACACATATAAAACATAAAAATCTGGAAATTCATTCAAATCGGGTCGACCCGACCCGGTCAGTGACCCGACCCGAATCGGACATTTCAACCCGACTCGATTTTCCTCCAAATTTCAGGTAACCAACAACAAAATATAAACACACAAAAAATCTGGAATTTAACCAAATCGGGTCGACCCGACCCGAATCGGATATTTCAACCCGAATCAAATTCTTTTCGAATTACAAATAACCAACAACACATATAAAACATAAAATCCGGAAATTCATTCGAACCGGGTCGACCCGACCGGTTAGTGACCCGACCCGAATCGAATATTTCAACCCGAATCAAATTCTTTCCAAATTTTCAGGTAACCAACAACACAATATCAAGCATATAAAACAGGAAATCTTACCTAAATCGGGTTGACCCGACCCAACAGTGAGCAAAAAAGGCAAAATAATACCCGATTTCCGACATAAGCTCCGACCAAAACTCCCTCTTTTCGGACAAAAATCCACAAAAATCGACCCCCAAAACAGTGAACAACAAAAAAAGGGTATTTTATGGATGGGTTTCGGATTTTGGGGGTGTAGGTATGGGTGAAGTGATGGGGTAGGTTGGTGGTGTTGGGCGACGGTGTCGGCGTCGTGGTGTAGGGGGTATGGGGGTGTGCGGCGGCTGATCTGGGAGCAAAAGGGTAGGGTTTTGGTTTTTGTTTTGTTGTTGTTGTGGAGTGTGATAGGGTTAGGGGGATAAAAGGGGGAAATAAAGGGAAATGGGATTGGGCCGGTTCGGGTGTGGGCTTGGGGAGTTGGGCCACCGGGCTTGGGGAAATAAGGGGTGATGGGTTGGGCTTGGACGAAAATGGGTTTTAGTTTGGGTTGGGTAGAAATTGTTTTGGGTTGAGTAGAAGTTGTTTTGGGGGAAATGAAATGGGTTATGGGTTTAAAATATAAAATGGTTTTATTAAATATAAACAAATAAAAAAGCTTTGCAAAAATTATAAATTGTAGAGATGATAATATGATAAAATATAATATTTGTGAAATGCTTGATGCTTAAATAAAAAATAAAAAAAATGCCGTTTTGCGAAAAATAAAATAACATATAATATTAGGATAAAAGTATGATTATGATATAAAAATGCAAATGACAATAAAAAATGCAAATAATAATAATAATAATGATATATATACATATATATGCCCATATTTTAAAATTGTTTTAAAGTGTCAAAAATATTAAAAATTGCAAATAAAATCATAAAAGATGGACAAAATTGGGTGTCAACAAATATGACACGCACATCTTATATGAAAATGATCAGGAAAAGATGGAGTTAATCTAAGTTTTACAAGTCGTATAGCATAATCATTAGAAGAAACATTATCTAATGTAATAGTCATAATTTTATCATTTATTCCATAGTAGTCACAAATTTCATTAATATTATCTGCAATAAAACTTTCAGTGTGCTTATCATCTATATATCTATATGCTAAAATACATTTTTGCATAAATCAATTTTGATCTATCCAATGATATGTTACCGTTAAATAATCATTACCGTTAGTACTACGGCCTATGTCAGAAGTGATAGCCAATTTGCCAGTAAAATGATACAGTGCATAACGTAAATATTGTTGATATTTACTTGCAAATTTAAGAACATCCCTTCTAAAGTTGATCTAGAAAAATTATTAAAAGTAGGATTATATGTTTCTCGAATGTAATGAATAAAATCAGGAGAGGAAGGAAATGAAAAAGGCAAACCCTCCACCGCTATTAATTTTGCCATATTTTGCCATATTTTCCCTATCTTTGTTTTATCATATTTAGGACCGAAAATTCCCCCGTCGTCGGGTTAATTTGACCCTTTACTAGGTCGGGGACACTATGAGAACCTTGTCCCGACTCAGATGGCATTGGCACACCCGATTTTTTAGCCAGATATTGATTCCACCTAGCTGTGTGCTCGCCTTGTACATGTCTCAATAAACCTCTCGTCCCACCTTGACCTTTTCGATTTTAAATTTATAAACATTTTTACATCTAGCTAGTTGATTCTCTTCGTCCCTATAAAAAAATGTCATGCATCTGGTTTTAATTTTCATTTTGTGGGGCCTCGATTCATACTAGAGGGAATAAGAGGCATTCCAGTTTCAGTTTCAGGCTGAGACTCAGTCTGAGCCTGAGGTTGAGGTGTACTAGTGGGTGTGTCATCTATATTATCGTCTAAATTAAATTTTGATTCATCTACTTCATCATCTACTGGTATATAATTTAAAAATAGTTTCATCAATATGACTGAAATCAATCAAATCATCGGGACTAGGAATAGGATTACTAGAAGAAGTACCCTTACCCTTATTACCCCTACTAGAAGAAGCACCCTTACCTATAATCATACGTTTCAATCATTCCATTTTAATTATACAAATAAATAATTAAAGTAAATGAAATTAAGTACGATAATTAAAATTAAGTAACAATAATAATTTAAAGAAGGAACGAAGGTACCAAACGCCGACGTGTAATCGAGGTTGAAAATTAAAACTCTGCTCGATGGATGATACTCAAACTAATTGCCAACTTCACTCCTAATTTTTTAACTTTGATATAATATTTAATAGTAGGAAGATTTGTAGAATTGTAGAGAGATAAATTGAGAGATTAGAGAGATGGTAGGAAGATTTGTGAGAAAAATAAAGAGGAAAATAAGTTATTTATAGTTGAGAAATAAGGTTAAAGTGTAAATATAGTAACTTATAGGTTAAAAGTAAATATTAAGGGGTATGAGGTTTATGGGGTGGGGCCCAAAAATGGTCGTTATAGCCGTTGCACAACGGCCAAAATCAAAATTTGGTCGTTGTTGCAACGACTATTTTTGCAAAGGGAGAGGGGGACGGGACGGGACGGGACGGGACGGGGCCGGAATGGGGCGGGACGGGTCGGGTCGCGTTAGTGCAAAGTAAGTAAGTAAGAGAAAAAAGAGAGAGAAGATAGATATCGTAACATAGCACAAAAAGAAACTTACACATGAGCAACAGTATTGTTCCAACAAATGATCTTCACAACCATATGCAGTGATTTCAAGCTCAGGACCTAATCTGATCGTAGCTTCCGCAGCTTTAGCGTCGGCAATAGATTCCTTAAATGTTCCTTAATTTACAGCGCCCCAAAAAGAAAATCCATAACCCATTGGTTCAAATTACGAGTAGCCGCCTTCAACAGAGAATTCAAGGCTGGGAAATCGCAATTTGGAATGTGAAATTCGATTCTTTTCGAGGATTGAGAATTGTGAAATGTTGCTGGTTGATTCAAACTGCATTAGATAAAGTTTGAAAACAAATGCCAAGCCTTTTGGGTTTTAGTTCATTACGGTTTTAGGTAAGCTAATACATTTCTAGTAGTAATTAATTATCAACCCGTAACTTATTTTTTACGTTTATTGATAGGAACAGATATAATACAGCTACTGAAATTTGATTGGCAGAGTCTTCAGTTCTAGACTTTGCATGCTTGCCTCAACCTTTCATAATATTTGTCTACATTAAATTATGTTTTTCTTACCTACCGAACACAAAAAATAAATAAAAAACTCACTTATTTCCATCATACCGAACACACCCAGCTCTTTGTTTTTTTGGGTAATAAGTAACCTTTGGCAGATGATGCTTCTATTACTCTCCAGGCAGATGAAGCAACAAAGAGGAGACTATTCCCTGGGTTGTTTATGCTTAGTATAAGTTTCCGGGCAGGAAACTATGAAATGAAGTGTATTCTACTATTTAACTCATATGCCGATTCACTAGTTATTTTCTACTCCCCTTGTTTCGATCTATATGACATTCTTTCCATCTTGAGACGTTCCAAAATGTTAATTGACATCATTCTTTTTTATACAATTTTTAATAATTTAAATTCATTAAATTATTCACATTTAAACTTTAGTTTGATGTTTGTTTTCATTTCAACCTCTACTTTAATTTATTTTTTTATTTTTTACACGGTCATATTCCGTATCCGTATTGAGGCTCGATTAAAATTCGAATTCACATCGAAAAATCCCACATCGAGAATAAAACACTCCTTAAGTCAAATTACATATCTATTCTCATTAGTTATTACTTATACATGTCAAATTAATATCTTACATGGTATGGAAGTAATTATTACATCCATGAAGATTGTTGATTTGAAGATGACTGCAAAGGTGATGGATGTATGTTGGAGAAGAGTTAGTTGTATCAAGTGTATCAGTCTGCCCAAGTTTTAGTTGAAATTTTAAAGTCATAATGAGGAAGCTAGCAAATAAATAAATCTTAAAAAAGATTTATGAAGGTGTGATCATTTTTGTAATTCACCAAACATGAAGCGGATCATGAAATGAACTGAACATTGAAGTATTACACCCTTACAATATAGAGATACAGAGACAATAGCATTGTTACTTCTGCCCGAGGTTCTAATACTAACAACAACAACATATCCAGTGAAATCTACAAATGGGGTCCGGGGAGGTTTTGAATACTTGTCTTGCTATAAACTTTCTACTACAAGTTGAATTGGGGGATTTTCATGCATAATTTGGCATCCACTTATAAATACAGAGAACCTGAATCATCCAGCTAGCATCCCTCATCAAGCAATAACCCGAGCTAAGAGTAGGGTAGCTCAATGTAGATATAGAGAAAGCTCCGATAAGCTACCATTGATCGACTTTATCCAGGTACGTACATCAACCAAAAATCTTAATTGTCGATCGATGACAAAAGCAAAGCTTCTCACATCTATATGACCAAAGGTATTATGTGAATAAAATCTTTGGCTTGAATTCGAGATTGATCAAAGCCTATTACCTACCTGGCCGGTAAAGCTAGCAACGAAAGTTCCTTACTCATGATACACCTAGCTTTACTAACTAAAGGGTTAAATTCAGTCGTCCGGGGCCTAACATTCTTGGAAAATAAGAGAGTTTGACAAGCAAAGAAAATTTATCAATACAAAAACTTAGATATAACGACTATTTTTACTTGTTCCAAAAGCTTAACTCTTGGTGGCTCATTCACGTGAATATTAGTTTAACATTGCCTAAATCAAAATATTATTTTGGGAAATGTAACCCTGAGATCTGATTCTTGCGGTCAATGATTTTATCCCCTTTGTCCATTTTTCAAGAAATGACATGACTAATCATTAATTGGCATAATGTCACTAGCATCTTTAATTTAGAGGTAGCCTTATCATGGAAATCCACTTATATCTAAATGATGGGTAAAATTTGGAGACTCCAAACTATACTGGAAACATTCTGCTGAATGATTGCCTATTGCACATTCAATATGCTACTATAGGCTAGACTATTTTCTTATATTATGGCATTGGTCGTCCAACACACATCGGCCATCCAATGTGGGCTGACAGCTATGTATAATTGTTAGGTCGCATCATCCAACTTGTTTTAATTACTTTGACTAGTAAGTGAAGCAGAGTGGCGTTTAATTAGTAGTGACGTACATGTTATTTTATGCAAGTTATGTCAATTATTAAAACAATCTAATTAGTGACGTACATAATATAGTCTTGCATTGTCAAGCTATGCCGATTTTCGATCTATTGACTCAATTTGATTTGTAGAAAGTAAAGTCCTATGGCTTACTTCTATTCCACTTCGATATTGACTTTGCATTCGGTTAATCTTGGGTTTGGTGTTGTGATATTTGACCCAACATATCTTCTGAAATATTGATTTGAATGCATAAAATATTGGGACAAATGTCACAACATTCGGACCAACAATTTTTAGAACAGTTTTGTCTTACATCGCGGTAAGCAGTAATATTTTACTCTGAGGTAAAAACAACTTAGGCGTAGTGAATTGGAGATGTGTAAAACATGGGAGAAAGAGTCAAAACTTGGGGAAGAAGTCGAGTAAGGAACAAGTCAAAGTTGTTGAGATTTTCACTCCTTAATCATCTACCACAAGCTTCCCACCTTTCCCTCAACTTCCACAACCAATCGATGAGTTTTTCAAGGAAGACTCTCTACTATAAATAGAAAGGCCACAACAGTGTATCGATATCCATAATCAAAATGTAAAATTACCAAAAGAGCTCTCGGGATTTCGTCTCAGAAAGCTGAATCACAAATGTTGCCCGAGTGTGTCGACAATATTCTGTCCAACATTACAATTACTGTTTAGATTCTATATTAGTTTTGTATGGAGCGATTGTAATGAGAGGTTGTCTATGTCTACTTAGTTAGAGTTTTCAGAAAGAAGTCATCCGCGACTTCAACTTTTAATTC
Organism: Anisodus tanguticus; assembly: GCA_034509755.1. Taxonomy (NCBI): domain Eukaryota; kingdom Viridiplantae; phylum Streptophyta; class Magnoliopsida; order Solanales; family Solanaceae; genus Anisodus; species Anisodus tanguticus. Next base: position 43,206,215 of record CM067543.1, on the reverse strand, counting down.
CTTTCGTTTTTATCTTGTAAATCTGTAAAGAAAGGAATTTGAATATTTGTATATAATATATATATACAATACATTTGGTCATTGACCATCATAACTTATATATATTATATAACTTATGAAAATTTTAAACTTTTGTGTTCTTTAAATTCCGATGCATTTACTCTTTAAAGTTATTGTTTTACTAAGTGTTGTTACTGGTGTCGGATGACATAATTGCCGACATTCGGAAACTGTACTGGTAGTCGATTGAATTCTATTCATCTTGTTTTTATTTGATCCGTAGCTCCCTTCAAGTGGTATCAGAGCCAACACTTAACACAATAAGTGTTTGATCCTGTTATTTCAAGTTATGGATCCGACAAATCCAACTATTAGTAGGCTTCCCATTTTAGATGGTTCAAACTATGACTATTGGAAGATTCACCAACATTCTTATATCAAATCAATTGATGTTAGGGCATGGAGATCTATAACCAATGGGTATGTTGTTCCATTGTTGCCACCGGATGAGGAAGGTGACATTCTTGTTAAGCCTGAATCCGAATGGACTGCTGAAGAAACGAATAATGCAAGTTTTAACGAAAAGGCCTTAAATGCAATTTTTGGATGGGTTGATCTTTACATGTTCAAACTCGTTCAAAACTGCTCCACGTCCAAGGACGCATGAGATAATTTACAAATTCATTGTGAAGGGAGCTCAAGTGTTCGTCGAACAAAGCTACGCAAGCTCATGAGTAAATATGAATGTTTAAGGATGGAAGAAGCGGATGATATTAAATCTTATTTTGAAAAGTTGATTGACATCTCAAATGAATTTCAAGTGCTTGGTGAACCATTAACCAACACTTAACTTGTTGAAAAGGTTCTTCATTCTCTTCCTGAAAAGTTCAACTTAAAGATTTGTTCTATTGAAGAAGCTCACAATCTTGCCACAATGGACCTTCATACCTTGTTGAGCATACTCAAAATTTATGAGATGAACATTAAGAATCAAAAGGAAATTTATAAAAGCAATAATGTGGCACTTCAAGTTCAATCCTCAGAGAGTCAAATCGAAGAAGAGGATGAGAATCTTGAAGAAAAAGTTGGTGAAGGTGCAAATGTTGCCTTACTCACTCGAAAATACAATTCGATGGTGAGAAAGTTCAACAATGAGAGGAATTAATCTAATTCTAAAGAGCACCAAAACCAAGCCTTCAATCAAAAATCCCCTAGATTTCCTTCAAATGTACAAAAAGGAAACCAACTGAGAAAAACCAACTCGGATCGTACCAAATTTGATCTCAAACATCTTGAGTATGTGCAATGTCATACTTGCTCGGGTTGGAGTCATTATGCTAATGAATATGCAAATACGCTTAGAAAATTTGGTAAGAGTCTATGGGTTTCTCTTAGTGACGACGAATGAGAAGAGAAAGGAGATCAAGAAGTCGAATCACAAGCAATGATGGCTACTATTTTTGAATAGTCTCTATCGGACTATGAAGATGTCATCGACAATGTTGTCTCAAATGTCACAACATTTGCCTCAACATCAGCAACGACATCTACATCCCCAGCGACATCCGAGAGGTACGAATTCTTTAATTATTCTGATGTTAATTATTTTAGTGGTTTTATTTCTATTAGTGAGACTGATTGTGTGGATCAAGTTGATTCCAAAGATAATATGATTAATGAATTACAAAATCTTTGTAAAGCCTTAATCATAGAATCCAAGTAACTTGACACAAAGGTAAAATCTTTAACTCGTGAGAATGTAGATTTAAAAGACACAATAACCCGACTAGAGGGTGCACTTACCAAAAAGGATATTGAATTTGGTAAGATCAGTGCAAAACTGGATTTAGCCGAAACTACCTTTCATAAGCTGAACACGGGGACTTCAAAATTGAATGAGATTCTTAACTTTAGTAAACCTTCACATGCAAGAATTGGGTAAAAATCTCGTAAAACTGGCTGCTCTAAATTCTTTGATAATAATAAGAAAATATGTTTTGTAAAAGAAAAAGAGATGCATAAGAGTTTTTCATATACGTCAAAGAATAATCTGAAGTTTGTGTGCAGTTATTGTAACTCCCATGGACATTTAAAACCATACTGTTACAATCTTTAATATTCTGAGAGCAAAATGTTGCCTAAAATATTGTCCAACATTTCGGATAACAATCGAAGCAACATTTCTGAGCCAAAAGGTAAATAATGTTTTAAGAGAGTTTGAGTTCCTAATATGGATTTAACTTGTAATGTCTGTATAACTGCATTAAGAACTAACATTTCAGGTTCTTGGTACTTTGATAGTGGATGTTCTCGCCACATGATAGGTACTAAAGATTTTTTTGATGAAAAATGAGTCATTCAATGGAGGAAATGTGACTTTTGGAGGTGGCAGTAAAAGCAAGATAATTGAAAAAGGGATCTCGAATGTCCCTGATATTCCAACCTTAAGAAATGTATTGCACTTTGAGAGTTTAATGACTAATTTGCTTAGTATCAGCCAACTGTGTGTTGCCAATCTTGAGGTAAAATTCAATAAGAGTGCTTGTGTGGTTACGAATGAAGCCAATGTGTGTGTCATGATAGGTACTAGAACATGTGATACTTGCTATCTTGTTGTAAGACAAGAAACATGCAATAATGCTAAGGTCGATGACACAACACTATGTCATCAAAAGTTGGGGCATGTCAACTACCGCAATTTAGAGAAATTGGTCTCATATGAAGCGGTTAAAGGCTTACCCAAACTTAGTCATAAAGGTAAAACTGTCTGTGAAGATTGTCTGAAAGTGAAAAATCTGCAGACTGGTGGAGAATCAGATGTTGCCCCAAATGTTGCAACACCCGAAGCAATATTTGAACTTGAAATAGAGGCCACAAAGGCCAGATTAGGAGTCAAGTGATGTATTGTTAGATCAAGTTCGAAGGGACCCCTCATCAAGGATTAGGAAGAATCATCCAACATGCCAAGTGATAGGGGGAGTTTTTGAAGGAATTAAAACAAGATGGAAAGAACCACTCAACTACAGAGAAATGGTAAGGTATGTGTGTATGTCTACCATATACCACGAGGTTAGTCTTTCTTATTTTATATCTACTTTAGAACCAAAAAATGTCTTAGAAGCACTCAAGGATAATTTTTGGATTCAAGCAATGCAAGAAGAGCTTGAACAATTTTCTCGAAATGAAGTCTGGGACTTAGTTTCACGTCCAAATAATACAAATATAATTGGAACTAAGTGGATTTTTAAAAATAAATCAGACGAATCGGTAACAGTTGTTAGAAACAAAGCTCGTCTAGTTGCAGAAGGCTATACTCAGGTTGAATGAATCGATTATGATGAAAACCTTCGCACTTGTGGCTAGAATTGAGTCAATTAGACTTTTACTTGTTATTACATGTTGTCTGAAATTATTTTACACCAAATGGATGTGAAAGGTGCATTCTTAAATGATTATCTAGATAAGGAAGTCTATGTTAAACAACAAAAGGATTTGAAGATCCTTACCATCCACACTATGTGTACAAGCTTAAAAAGGCTTTGCATGGGTTGAAACAAGCCCCTCGTGCATGGTATGGTCGTTTAACTAACTTTCTTCTTGAATTTGGTTTTAACTGTGGTGAAGCTGATCATACTTTATTCATTAAACGTCACGGTGTAGATATTATTATTGCTCAAATCTACGTAGATGACATAGTCTTTGGTTCGACCTCACAGTCTTATCTAAAGTCATTTGTTGAATCTATGTCATCGACATATTAAATGAGCATGATTGGGGAACTAACTTTTTTCTTAGACTTGCAGATAAAGCAAAATGATGATGGAATTTTCATCTCACAAAGCAAATATGCCAAGAATCTAGTTAAGAGATTTGGTTTGGAGAACGCTAAACAAATAAAGACGTCAATGGGTTCATCGCAGAAGGTATGTAAGGATAATGTTGGTGAAAATGTCGACCCAACATTATATCGATCTATGATAGGTAGTCTTCTTAATCTTACTGCTAGTCACCCAAATATTATGTTTAGTGTTTGTGTTTGTGCATGTTTTCAAGCATGTCCCAAAATATCTCACTTAAATGCCGTGAAACGTTTTAGTCGATATGTTGCTGGCACACGTGAGTTGGGAATTTGGTATTTCAAAGACACTAATCCTAACTTAATATGATTCAGTGACTCGGATTGGGCTGGAGATGTGGATGATAGAAAAAGTATAAGTGAGTGATGTTTTTATCTTGGCAATAATCTTGTTTCATGATATAGTCGTAAACAAAACTGTCTCACTTTCAACTGCTGAATATGAATATGTAGCAGCTGAAAGTTGTTGCTCTCAATTAATATGGCTAAGACACATGTTAGACGACTATGAATTTACTAGCAACATTTTGATTTTGTATTGTGATAATTTGAGTGCTATAAATATTTCCAAAAATCCAGTTCAACACGCACGTATAAAACATATTGATATTAGACATCACTTTTTAAGAGATTTAGTTGAAAACAACTAGTTAAAATTGAACATGTTGACACTCTTCATCAACTAGCTGATATTTGTTTACAAAAGCTTTGGACCATGAGAGATTTTCTAGTTTGAAGAAATCTCTTGGTCTCTGTAATCTCTAAAAAGGCATTTTTGGTGAATGTCGGCTGAAACGTTGTCTAACATTTTGGATGACATTTACCTATGTAATATCATAAACTGATTATTGTTGATGTATAGTGCATTACTTTTGGTCACACAAGCATGATCCTTCAATAAGAATGTGATTCCAACATGATATCGTTCTCTGCGATGATATATAAATACATATATATCATAAAAAGGGAGTATCAAAATAGGCAAAGCCTATACAAATATTTGGCAACTGTGCAAAATGGGCAAAGCCCTTGAAAAGATACCGTTCCTATTCTATAGAAGTATCAAATGCTTCAAAAGGATTTTGAGATAAGTATTCTTATTTTTTACACGAAAAATTCTTTTGTATGTGTTATATGATTAGATGAAGGATACGATGAGAAAATGTTACATTGGTCCAGTGGTCAAACTCATAAAATACGTATAAAACGTGTCTTGATTCGTTGCCAAAATGAAATTTTTTTGAAGGATCAAAATAATTGTGTTGTCCAAAACGTTGCCAACATTGTTGTTGACATTTTCAGATTGTGATATTTGTTGGGATGTTGTTCTTAACTGATTTCAGAAAAATCAGATTTTCTCCCTATTTTTGTGCCTTATTTTAAAAGGAATTTCAAACTTTAAAATGATAAGATTAAATTGAATTCCTATCGTGATGATCATCTTTTTATCCCAAAATTTTATGTGTAAGTTGTTAAATAAATCTGAAACTCCTAAAACTAAGGAATTTTTGTTGCTAAGAAAGATTAGCCATGTATATAAATATTCCTCTCATTTGCTATCATATTATATCATTTTTTTTATTTTCCCATAAAAATGGGGGGGGGGGTGGCAAAATCACATATGGTATACATTCTCGTACCCGATGGACTCACCAAATCAAACTTCATTCTCAATCTCAAACCTTAAATTCCCAAATCTTTCTCCTTAATATTCACTGATGGAAACTTCTCCAATGTCAACACCAATGTCAGCCAACACTCCGACCAACACCCCAATGAGTACAAGCCCTCCTATGAACACTGAATCATCTAAAAATGAACCGCAGCAACCCTGCCGGTTATCTTCTTCACCATCCATAGAGGACTTGTCCAAAGCTATAGTATTTAAAGATTTAGATGAACCTTTAGACATTAGAGGTGATGACAACAATCCAATAGATATTAATGAAACATATGATATTTCAGCATTGGGTAAAAGACCAAGATCCTCCACGTTCCCTACTCGTCGATCGAGTAGAATGTTTGAGAGAACTGTTCGTGAAGAGCCGAGCAACAAAAGGTCCAGATTTGATACATCTATACATGTTTGCTCGAGTAGTGACGATAACGACACAGACTTTGTGCTCTCAACTGAAGAGAGTGAAGAAGAACCAACTACTTCTGTACCGCAAAATATGTCTCAAGAAAATGAGGAAGTTCCTGATGAACCTCCACTGAAGCAAATCTTTCCAAATGGAATTCCCATATATGACAAATCGAGTGTTATACCAAATGTTGCCACTGATGCCACAACATCTCAGGCATCATTTCAACCAACATTAGAAGAGACACAAACACCAACATCCTCCATCAAACCGAATCTGATTCAGACCTTGAAGTATCTATCTACTCAAACAAATTCTATTCTAAAACTAATTCTGATAATTGGGACTGATACAAGAATAGAGTTATTAGGTCTGAAAAAGTATTAAACATTGCCTCATGTTCAGAATATGATTTGGTAGAGTTCTTAAAAGAAAGACAACTCTTAGGATCTATTACTGAGAAAGGACCATATGTTGATAAAATAGTCAAGTTGTTTTATGCTAATTTGAGTTCTGCTATAGAGGATATCTCCTCGAAGAAATTTGGAAAGGTATATCTCTATAACAAAGTATATTTTTCACACCTGTTGTTATAAACTAATGTATGGGATTAAATGCTGAGGAGAATATTAGAGAAGCAGACCCTGCAGTGGACAATAGAGATGAAGTAATTGAGTACCTCACATGAGGTATAATGCATAAGTGGATCTCTAGATGTCCAGCCTCTAAATTAATAGCCTTGTTTGCCACCCTTCACAAAATTGCTATACACAATTGGCTTCCTTCAATGAATGAGTCAATTGTAACTACAGAACAAGCCGGCCAGTTGTATAAAATTGGGAAAGGTTTGAGAGTTGATCTGGGCAAGATGATCTTCCATCAAGTTGCCAACTTGGCACAAAAAGAATCAACTTCAATCCTCTCTTATCCCTCTCTGATATACAAAGTTTTAACTACCTAAGGTCTTAAGTCCAAGATAGAGGACACATTAGGGAATGCTCCTGAACTGTACACAGTAAACAAAGCAGTTTTGAAGAGTAGAGACAGAGTCATCGATCTACCCTGGAAAATGGAAGGAAATAGTTCTGATATTGACATGAATGTCACCAACATTCTTGGAAACACTGGTCCTAGACAGTCTCCACTGTCTACCGAATGACTTGTGAATCAAATTGCAAAGATCAACCAACAAAACTCTGAGGTTGATGCTGTGAGGAATACTCTGATTCAAGACAGAGACCATTACATGTTGTTGCTTTCTTCACAAAAAAAGGAGAAAATGATGTTGCTGATGCCGAGGGATACAGAGGAAGTGCTAATGTAAGGGGAGTTGAGGAAGAAGGCTAGAAGTTGTTGTTCTGTGCAGAGAAGCAGTTATGCAGGAGTAGAAAGTTGTTGCTGTTGTATGATGAGTTAGGAGGAGATGTTGCTACTGGTTGATACTGTATGATGGTCGTGAATGTTGCTCAATCTGAGCAGTTAATTGTTCGACAGGATGTATATTGATTTATGTGGACAATAGAATATTTCTTTTTATGGTATGTATATAAATTTATATAAGTGGATGATATGTATATATGCGCTAACATCTTTCTTCTTTTCTCATCCTATGAATCGGTACACGCATGATTACTTAAAAGCCATCGCAGGTTAAGGGGGAGCATATCATTGATATTATTGATCACAAATGTCTGACAAACATTTGTCTCAGTATCCTAAGTCAGTTTAGGTTTGTAATGAGTTTTGTGAAGAAAGGCAAAAAGGGGAAGATTTTTAATGTTGGGTTTGGTGTTGTGACATTTGATCCAACATATCTTCTGAAGTACTCATTTGAATGCATAAAAATTTTGTGACAAATGTCACAACATTCGGACCAATATTTTTTAGAACAGTTTTTTCTTACTTCACGGTAAGCAGTAATATTTTACTGTGAGGTAAAAATGACTTAGGCGTGGTGAATTATAGCTGTGTAAAATGTGGGAGAAAGAGTCAAAGCTTGGGGAAAAGTCGAGTAAGGAACAAGTCAAAGTTGTTGAGATTTTCACTCCTTAATCATCTACCACAAGCTGCCCACCTTTCTCTCAACTTCTACAACCAATCGATGAGCTTTTCAAGGAAGACTCTCTACTATAAATAGAGAGGCCACAATAGTGTATCGATATCCAGAATCAAAATGTAAAAATACCAAGAGAGCTCTCGGGATTTCATCTCAGAAATCCGGATCACAAGTGTTGCCTGAGTGTGTCAACAACATTCTGTCCAACATTACAATTGTTGTTTAGATTCTAGATTAGTTTTGTATGGAGCGATTGTAATGAGAGGTTGTCTATGTCTACTTAGTTAGAGTTTTCAGAAAGAAGTCATCCGCGACTTCAACTTTTAATTCCTTTCCTTTTTATCTTGTAAATCTGTAAAGAAAGGAATTTGTATATTTGTATAATATATATATATATACAATACATTTGGTCATTGACCATCATAAGTTATATAATATATATAACTTATGAAAAATTTAAACTTTTGTGTTCTTTAAATTCTGTTGCATTTACTCTTTAAAGTTACTGTTTTACTAAGTGTTGTTACTGGTGTCGGACGACATAATTGCCGACATTCGGAAACTGTACTTGTAGTCGATTGAATTCTGTTCATCTTGTTTTTATTTGATCTGTAGCTCCCTTCACATTCCTTTTCGAGCCCCGTCATTCTATTTTATTTACATTTAGTATGTTAAGACTTACAACTCAATCAAAGGTTGAGCTCAAAGCTCCAAGAAGAAGCAACAATGGCAGACTGAGGTCTGTTCTAAGTCGGTTAATAGTAGAGAAAAAATAATGAACACTGAATTTGGGAAATGAAAAACCGACTTCATTCTATCTGAGTGAGTATTTATACAAGATCAAAGTAAACAAAAATATCTAGCTCCTAATGTACAGCTGGCAGTTAACTACTAACAAACTAATCTACTATTAACAAACTAACTAACTGTGCTCTAACAAACTTAACAAAATATCTAAAATAATACAGCAACTAACTCAGTTAACAATAATTTGATAGTAATCTTAACACCCCTCCCCCTCAAGTTGGAGGTGTTGAAAACACAGCCAACTTGCCCAAAATAGCTCCATGTTTGACTCCTATCAAGGCTTTGGTTAGAACATCAACCAATTGGTCATTGGTGGAGACGTGATATTAGATGATCAAGCCTTCTTGAAACTTTTCTCGCACAAAATGACAATCTACTTCAATGTGTTTGGTCCTTTCATGGAAAACTGGATTCTTGGCAATATGCAATGCTGACTGGATATCACAAAAAAATATGCATCAATGAGAGTGGTACTGTGAGTTCATCAAGTAACCTTTGCAACCATACCAGTTCCCCTACTACTTTTCTTAGGACCCTGTATTCTGCTTTTGCATAAGACAATGAAATTGTCTATTGTTTCTTTGACTTCCAACTTATTGGACTGCTTACCACTGACAAATTTTCTAGAATCAGGGCAAGCAGCCCAGTTTGAATCACAATAAGCTTGCACCTCAAAGCTTGGATCTTGAGACATGAATATCCCCAATGATGGATCATTCTTGAGGTATCTAAGAAGATGAAATGTAGCTTTCATGTATGGTTTTTTTGGGTCTTGCATGAACTAGCTTAAATGTTGAACACTGTAGGCTATGTCCAACCTTGTACTGGTGAGGAAATTCAGTTTTCCAATGAGTTTTCTGTAAAATGTGGGATCCTACAACTGTAGTCCTTCATTGGCTTTTAACTTTCGAGTGGGATCTAGTGGAGAGGACAAGCAGGATTGATTAAGTATATCATACTCTTTCAACATATCCAACAGGAACTTCCTTTGTGAAGTAATGATGTCATCAGCCTTGTACACCACTTCTAATCCTAGAAAATAGTGTAATATACCTAGGTCCTTAATCTTGAAAGTATGATGCAGAAATTGTTTTAACTCAGCAATCTCAGATAAGTTTGTACCAGTGATGATTATATCATCAACATACACAGCTACAAATATTGTATAACCATGATTTTATTTGTAGAATAATGAGCAATCATTGAGGGAAGTATGTGTATCCTTTTGAGTATAGAGCTTCAGTGAGCTTGGCATACAATTGTTTGCTTGCTTGTTTGAGTCCATAAAGGGACTTGTCCAACTTGCGTACGATCCCATGACTGCTTACCAAGCCTGGTGGCACTTTCATGTACACTTTTTCATGCAATTTTCCATGAAGGAATGCATTATTAACATCTTGTTTATAGGTACCCCATCTCTTTTTCACAGCAGTAGCAAGGACCTCACAGTATTCATCTTGACTGTTGGGGAAAAAAATTCAATATAGTCAATTCCAGCTTGTTGTGTGTATTCTTTCACCACTAGCCTAGTTTTATACCTTTTAATACTTCCACCAACTCTATGCTTTATTTTAAACACCCATTTACAACCTATTGCCTTCTTATCTTTGGGTAAAGGTACAAGATCTCAAGTATGATTAGTATGTAAGGCTTCAAATTCCTGTGTCATGGCAACTTGCCAAACAGGATTCAAAGCTGCCTCCTCATAAGAGGATGACTCATTATCATTGCAAATGTTCATATCAAATATTTGACTCTCAGAGGTGAGATGTGATTGTGACAAGAAAATAAGGCATTGAAGGAGGTGTCAGGTGCAGGTTACAAGTTTGGAACTGAGTGACGATAATCTTGTAGATAAGCAGAGGTTTTGGGGTTCCCACTAGATTTCCTTTTGTGTCAGGCACAATGTTTTCAATTGGTATATATGTGGTGGTAGGAAGTGGATCAACTGGTGGATCTTGATTGTGAGTGTTGCAGTTATGTGAGCAGCTAGGGGTGGCAATACTATCACTAATATGGTATGTGGTCTCATGATCAGGTGACACAGGTAGTGGTGTAACACTTGTGTTTCCACTATTATCCAATACATGGTATTGACTAGTGTCATCATATGTAGGATAAATAAATGGAATTCACATCATCCACATATAAGAGATAACAAGATGGTGGAAACTGGTTTTTACTCATTGAATTTGAACTATTTACATGACACTGAGAAGTATACTTATTTGCTGAAAATGAACTATTAACAGTGAGAGTATGAGGACAATGTGTACTCTGAAAACAATAACTAGAATGAACAGTCATTGGGCTGGAAGTAGGAACTGTAGGTTAACTACTACTTTCGATCTGGCAATCAGATCTTTGAAAAGGTGGAAAAGGGTTCATATCCTCTATTTGCCGAATCAACATTTTATATATTTTTTACGACACTTTTTATTAGATTTTGTAAATATTTGTGTGAAAAAGGGCCAAATATATTCTTCTACTTTGTTTTATGAGCTAACTTCATCCTCTGTGATGTGAATAAATATACCTTGCCGTTAGCAAAATTATTAGAAATACCCCTCAATCTAATGAAAATGACACATGGCAAGTCAGCTGTGAAAAATGACCAACTAAATGCAACCACGTGATATTTATGCAATTTATTTTAAAACTATTTTCTTAATTAAAAGAAACTAATATTTGATTAAAAAAAGAACTATAACTTGTCCGTTCTCTTTACTACTCCCGCCGGTGGCCGGAATCAATGGCATACTTGTCACTCTTAGATAACCCACAAATCATTTTGAGCTATAAAAACTCCGTTTCGTTAATTTTTTAGTTGTTGTGTAATAAAAATTTTGGGGAAAAAATAGTATCAATGCATCTTCTGATAATTTGATGACAATGGAGTAATGGGGTTTGCGTCAGATCCACTGTTTGAGCTCTCTCAGAGGGTCATAACTTTCAAACAATTGGGGTGACCCAGATCACTGAGTTAAAGAACTACTATAAATATATATTCAGAATATATATATCTTGATAGGTTTAAATAAACATACTGAGTGTTTTATAGCTCAAAAAGATTCGTGGGTTGTCTAAGAGTGCCAAGTATGCCATTGATTCTGGTCACCGACGGGAGTAGAAAAGGGAACGTGCAAGTTATAGTTTTTTTTTAATGAAATATTAGTTTCTTTTAATTATGAAAATAGTTATAAAAATAAATTGCATAAATGGGACGTGATCGCATTTAATTGGTCATTTTTCACATTTGACTTGTCATGTGTCGTTTCCGTTAGATTGAGGGATATTTCTAACAACTTTGCTAACGACATGAATATATTTGTTCACAATTACTGACGGAAGATAAAGTTGGCTAATAAAACAAAGAATTTCTAACAACTTTGCTAACAGCAGGGTATATTTGTTCACAATCACTAACGAAGGATAAAGTTGACTAATAAAACAAAATAGATGTGTATATTTGACTCTTTCCCTATTTGTGTTTATAAGAAAGCGTGAATTAATATTTTTTTATGTAGCTTCTAATTTTATTAATGTAATTTTTGTAGATAATCTCAAAATTTTAACACAACAAATATATATTTTGATTCTCGTACTTCTCAATTTTTTTATCGTTTCTTTAAAACATCGGGAATATATAATTTTTCTCAGTGACAAGCTCTCACAAAATCAAAATTACTACAGTCCACCGGAAATATTTAATCTTTAGAATATGTGTATATAATGAACTAATGAAGCTATTGGTGGAAAAATAAACTCTAAAAGACGGTACCTTCTATTGTAAGATCTGTGTCTAATGTTAATGTTTTCCTTCTAAAGATTAATAATAGCCCATTTCAGGCTCATGCTGAAAAAACTGAACTAGAAAAATCGAAATCGAACCGAACTGAACTTCAAAAAGTTGAACCGAACAGAATTAATTCAGTTCGGTGTTCGATGTCTACTTTCAAAAAACCGAAATTAAAAAATCGAATCGAAGTTTGAAAAAATCAAACAAGAACCGAACGTCCACCCCTAAAAAGTTGTGCATATTGTTCTCTGTTGATATTCACACCTAGATTGTCACCTTGATCACTTTGCTCATCCCCTTTAACTGACACGACCTCAGATGAAGATCCATGTACATTAGCCATAATTTTTTTTCCCTTGTCTGCTCTATAATTTTGATTGTTCTGATTTTGATAATTGTTCTGATATGAACTTTGGTATGAGTTTTGGTGATAACTAGAGTTGTTTCTAGGAGGTGTTTGGGTGGATACCCATGTAGCTTGTAGCACCTATTTTTGGTGTGACCAGGTCGTTTACAATACTCACACATCATTCTTGGCTTAGAATTGTTTAGACTAGTACTACCATGATAATAATTTGTTCTGTAATTGGTCTGTCTCTGTACATTGACATTCATTGCAGTAGGTACATTAAAATTTATTGAGGCAGACTCCCTAAACAATTGATTATTAGGTTTGATTTCCTTTGCTTTTCATCTTGAACTAGCAGGGAAAATGCTTGAGCCAATCATTTATTTTCTTTTGGATCTGATATAGTTTTGCACTGTTCGTTTGTTCATATTGATCATTCAACTCTTTCCACAATTTGACTGAGTCATTCACATACTCGACACTATCTGCAATCTCCTTCGTAAGCGAATTAAGAATCCACGAGGTGACCATATCATCGCACCTCTCCCACTGTCAATATTGCGGTGAATCAAATCTGATCTCCTACACTCATCATTGACGAACCCTAGCTTATTCTTCACGGATAGGGCTCTTATAAAATCTCTCATCTATGATCTATAACCAGTTCCATTGAATTGGACCAGAACTTGCGTAGCACCAACACTTTCTGATTGATGCATGTACAGAGGTGAGCTTGTATCTGTTATTAATCTGTATTCCAAAAAACCAGTAAATAATAATAACTGAAAAATGAACAGAATCAGTGTTGAAAAATAAAAATATTTTTTCAGAATATAATCGAGCCCACTTAGTTCAAAGTGTGTCCTTAAGGAAATTATTCCCCTCACAGTACTCGAGGTTGATGGAATATCCCCTCCCAAGATAGAACGATTATCTTACCAGAATAGTAGTACTCCAAATTCAGGTAGCGGCGAACCACTCAACAACAGTATATCACACATAATTTGTTTATGCAGAAGAAGAAGAAGTTTGTGTTGTTCAGAAAATTCGTAAGTAAAATTATGATGAATCAAACGAATTTATAGCCATGGAAGTACTGTTTCTGAAGGTTTGCAACCCTTCTGAACAGTCACTAAAACTGGTGGGAAATTTAAATGTGGGAAAGAAACCGGGTCGCGGGTCAGACACGCGGATCCGCCGGGTCGCGGGTCAGGGTCACTAACGGGTAGGATTGGATAAGTTAATTAATTTAATTAAATAATTAAAAATTAAAGAAAATTTGTTCCAAAAAGATTATCAATCAATCAGATCATTTGACCAAATCCAAATCCAAATCAAATCCAAATCCAAATCCAAATCCAAATCCAAATCCAAATCCGAATCCGAATCCGAATCCGAAGCCGAAGCCGAATCCGAAGCCGAAGCCGAGCCGAGCCAAGCGAGCGATGACGACGGCGCGAGGGGTCCTTGCCCCCTCAACCCTTTTATTGACAAGAAGGAGTATTTCTACTTATAAGTAGAAGAACTTTTCTTTCCACTACCGATGTAGGACAAATGCTTATTTTATAAAGCAAGAGGGAACTCCCTCCATTTCCCATTCAATCTATCATTTAAACCCAACAATCCCCCACATGAATGGGGAATGGCTATAAGATAAAGGAATGCGCGGACAAGTGTGATAAACAAGCGAGAATTGACTGCATCTGGATAAGTAGGTTTCCCTTTGAACTTTCCGTAGTGAACTTATATCGGATATACTCGATCAATCGGTAGATTTGATATCCTTGAACCGTCGAACTTTGTTGTATACCTAGACAACAGAAGTCACACAATCAACCCTCAACCGTTTATGGTTCTCACGGTTGTGTTCGTTTCAGCCATGAACACCTCCTGGTTTCATGAGTGCATAGAGAATGGGCCTTCACTGTCATTCCCCTTTAAAGCGGCTTACACTTAACACTCACATAGGTGATTTCTAAACATGTGGTCCTATAGCCACATTATCTGGTCATACACTGCCAGATTTAGATAATCATTAAAAAACCTTAATGCTTTATTAACTCATTAACAAGCCATACGGTTTTATCCTTATGTCTGAACATTGTCTTCATCCGAGAATGGGTTGAGTTATTTGACAATGTTGAACCGTCAATCACAACTTTGTTTGATCTCCTTGAACCTAGCTCTTGGGATCTCCAGTCTGCTAGGTAGAGTTACCGCCATGATGACTTGTCCTCGGCCTTAACCCCATTCCCATTGATGATCTACTAACTCCCTCTCTAGATAAGCCTTTTATAAGCGGATCCGCCACGTTATCTCTTGACTTTACATAGTCAATCGTGATAACGCCACTAGAGAGGAGTTGTCTAACGGTATTGTGTCTTCGTCGTATGTGACGAGATTTTTCGTTGTACATTACGCTCCCTGCCCTACCTATTGCTGCTTGACTGTCACAATGTATACATATAGGAGCCAAAGGTTTGGGCCAGAATGGAATATCTTCTAAGAAATTCCGGAGCCATTCAACTTCTTCACCGGCCTTGTCTAAAGCTATAAATTCGATTCCATTGTAGAGCGGGCGATGCATGTCCGTTTTGATGATTTCCAAGACACACGATCCACCCCCAATTGTGAAAACATAACCACTCGTGGATTTAACTTCAGATGATCCGGTGATCCAATTTGCATCACTATATCCTTCGATCACGGCAGGATATTTGTTATAATGCAAAGCATAGTCTTGGGTGTGTTTTAAATACCCCAAGACTCGTTTCATTGCCATCCAATGAGTTTGATTGGGATTACTCGTGAATCGACTCAGCTTGCTTATAGCACATGTTATATCTGGTCGTGTACAATTCATAATATACATCAAACTTCTCAAAACTCATGCATAGTCCAATTGTGAGTCACTTTCACCTTTATTCTTTTGAAGTGCAAAACTTACATCAATTGGAGTCTTTGCAACATTGAAATTTAAATACTTAAACTTGTCAAGTACTCTTTCAATATAATGAGATGCGATAATGCTAGACCTTGTGGAGTTTTATGAATTCGATACCTAAGATCAAATCAAACAACTCCTAAGTCCTTCATATCAAATTTGCTAGCCAAAGATACGCTTCGTAGCATTTACATCGGTAATATCTCTACTCATTATCAACATGTCATCAACATATAAACAAACAATGACTTCATGATTTGGAGTATTTTTAATGTAAACACATTTGTCACACTCATTAATCTTAAATTCATTTGCCAACATTGTTTGGTCAAATTTCGCATGCCATTGTTTGGGTGCTTGTTTAAGTCCATAAAGTGACTTAACAAGTTTGCACATTTTACTTTCTTTACCAGGAACCACAAAACCCTCAGGTTGTTCCATGTAAATTTCTTCCTCCAATTCTCCATTTAAGAAAGCTGTCTTGACATCCATTTGATGGATTTCAAGACCATATATGGCCGCCAGTGCCACTAACACCCGAATAGATGTTATTCTTGTTACCGGCGAGTATGTGTCAAAGTAATCAAGGCCTTCTTTTTGTCTATAACCTTTGACCACAAGTCTTGCCTTATATTTGTCAATAGTGCCATCAACTTTCATTTTCCTTTTAAAAATCCATTTTGATCCTAAAGGTTTATTTCCAGGAGGAAGATCAACCAATTCCCATGTATGATTGTTCAAAATTGATTCAATCTCACTATTGACTGCCTCTTTCCAAAATGCTGAATCAGAAGAAGACATCGCTGCTTTAAATGTTTGAGGCTCATTTTCAAGCAAGAATGTCACAAAATCTGGTCCAAAGGAAGTAGATATCCTTTGACGTTTGCTACGCCTTGCATCCTTTTTACTTGGTGTATTTTCCTTTGGTTCTTCCCGCGGTCGTTTAGATCTTTCACTTGACGACTCACATTCAGTTTTATACGGATAAATGTTTTCAAAGAATTCACCATTATCTGATTAAATTACCGTATTAACATGTATTTCGGTATTGTCCGATTTGTGAACCAAAAACCGACAAGCTTTTGCTGTTTGTAGCATAGCCAATAAAAACACAATCCACAGTTTTTGGTCCGATTTTTACCCTTTTGGGCAAAGGAACTTGGACCTTTGCTAAACACCCCCACACTTTGAAATATTTCAAGTTGGGTTTTCTTCCTTTCCATAGTTCATATGGAATAGATTGTGTTTTTCTTTGTGGGGCACCCCTGTTGAGTATTCGGTTAGTCGTAAGGATAGCCTCCCCCACAAGCTTTGCGGTAAACCGGAACTTATTAGTAAGACATTCATCATTTCCTTTAATGTTCGGTTTTTCCTTTCCGCAATTCCATTTGATTGTGGTGTGTAAGAGGCAGTAGTTTGATGAATAATTCTATATTCTAAACATATCTCTGCAAAAGGAGATTCATACTCTCCACCCCTATCACTTCTAATCATTTTTATCTTTTTATTCAATTGATTTTCCACTTCGTTTTTGTATTGCTTAAATGCATCAATTGCTTCATCCTTACTATTAAGCAAATACACATAACAATATCGAGTGCAATCGTCAATAAAAGTTATAAAATACTTTTTCCCATCGCGAGATGGTATTGACTTCATATCACATATATCTGTGTGAATTAAGTCTAAAGGATTTGAATTCCTATCAATAGACTTATATCGATGTTTAACAAACTTAGATTCAACACAGATTTCACATTTAGATTTATTACACTCGAATTTAGGCAATACTTCTAAATTAATCAATTTTCGCAAGGTTTTGTAGTTGACATGTCCTAAACGAACATGTCATAAATCATTTGACTCCAATAAGTAAGACGAAGTTGAATTTTCATTAATACTGTCAACAACCATTACATTGAGTTTGAAAAGGCCCTCGGCGAGGTAGCCCTTTCCTATGAACAAATCATTCTTACTTAATACAATTTTCTCACTAACCAACACGCACTTAAACCCGTTTTTGACGAGTAGTCCGACTGAAACTAAATTCTTCCGAATTGTTGGAGCGTGCATAACATTGTTGAGAGTCAGGACCTTGCCGGAAGTCATCTTCGAAGTATCTTCCCATATCCTTCAACCTTGGCTGTTGCAAGTATTTCCCATAAACATGTACCTCTTCGGGTCCGGCGGGAGCATAGGTTGCAAATGCTTCTTTTGTAGCGCAATATGTCGAGTGGCACCGAGAATCAAGCCACCACTCCTTTGGGTTTCCAACCAAATTGCACTCCGATAGCATTGCACACAGATCATCCACATCATCATTCTTTTCCACCATATTGGCTTGTCCTTTTCCCTTGTTCTTTTCGGGAGACGACAACGGGGCTTTGTGGCCAGCTTTCCCACAATTAAAGCGGTTGCCCTTGAACTTTTTCTTGTTGGAATCCTTCTCCTTTCCAGAAGGCCTCTTCATTTTCTTGTTCTTTTTCAGAGCAGCATCTTCAACGATGTTTGCCCCTTCAATTGGTGAAGTCTTACGGTACCTCTTCTCAGCAGTTTTGTTATCTTCATCGATCTTGAGACGAATCACAAGATCTTCCAACTTCATTTCCTTTCTTTTGTGCTTAAGATAATTCTTGAAATCTTTCCATGAGGGCGGCAACTTCTCAATCATTGCAGCCACTTGGAACGCTTCATTTACTACCATACCTTCAGCAATAAGGTCATGGAAGATAAGTTGAAGCTCTTGAACTTGGGTTCCAACGGTTTTTCCATCCACCATTTTGTAGTCTAGGAATTTGGCAACCACAAACTTCTTCAAGCAAGCATCTTCAGTTTTGTACTTCTTTTCAAGTGCACTCCATAGTTCTTTGGAAGTCTCTCTTTGCACCGTAGACGTTGTACAAGTCATCTTCTAAGGCACTCAAAATGTAGCCTTTGCACAAAAAATCAGCTTTGTTTCCAAGCCTCGGTAACCATGAACTGTTGGTTGTCGGGCATGTCGGCGGCAGCACGGGAGGGTCCTCATCGGTGAACTTTTGCATACCAAGGGTGGTAAGCCAAAAGAACATTCTTTCTTTGCCATCCTTTAAAGTTGGCACCGGTGAACTTCGCAGTTTCTCACCCGGTGGCACGGTACGGGTTGTAGGAGTAACCGCGGTGCGGTATTCGCAGAGGTAGTTCCGGTCTCAATTGCCATTATTCATTTGTCACATCAAATCGACAAACTGTTTTAGTTAATAAAATCAGAATAGCAATTCAATCACAGACTTAGACGATGAAGATTTTATTTCTTCAAATCGCAGTATAATTATGAAACTTTAGTATTCCAACGAAGTTTTTATATCTTCGAATCAGAATACTAATATTCATATGGATTAGAAAACTACACAAGTTTTAATCTCCAAACCAGAATACAACAACAATGAAGTTTTTATGTTCTTCAAATAGTTGTACAAGTATGAACTTTAATATTCCAACGAAGTTTTTATGTCTTCAAGTCAGAATATGAAATTTCATACGGAGTAGAAAACCACACAGGTTTTAGTCTCCAAAACGAGAATACGATTAATCTAAAAATATAATTTCCTTAAGATTGTTATTAATCGTATTCCAAAAAACCAGTAAACAATAATAACTGAAAAATGACCAGAATCAGTGTTGAAAAATAAAAATATTTTTTCCGAATATAATCGAGCCCACTTAGTTCAAAGTGTGTCCTTAGGGAAATTTTTCCCCTCACAGTACTCGAGGTTGATGGAATATCCCCTCCCAGGATAGAACGATTATCTTACCAGAATAGTAGTACTCCAAATTCAGGTAGCGGCGAACCACTCAATGTTAAAGTATATCACACAGAATTTGTTTATGCAGAAGAAGAAGAAGTTTGTGTTGTTCAGAAAATTCGTAAGTAAAATTCTGAGGAATCAAACGAATTTATAGCAATGGAAGTACTGTTTCCGAAGGTTTGCAACCCTTCTGAACAGTCACTAAAACTGGTGGGAAATTTAAATGTGGGAAAGAAACCGAATCGCGGATCAGACACGCGGATCCGGCCGGGTCGCGGGTCAGGGTCACTAACAGGTAGGATTGGATAAGTTAATTAATTTAATTAAATAATAATTAATTAAATAATTAAAAATTAAAAATTAAAGAAAATTTGGTCCAAAAAAGATTATCAATCAATGAGATGATCCGAAGCCGAAGCCGAGCCGAGCGAGCGACAACGACGGCGCGAGGGTCTTTGCCCCCTCAACCCTTTTATTCACAAGAAGGAGTAATTCTACTTATAAGTAGAAGAACTTTTCTTTCCACTACCGATGTGAGACAAATGCTTATTTTATAAAGCAAGAGGGAACTTCCTCCATTTCCCATTCAATCTATCATTTAAACCCAACAGTATCAACTGGGAATTGCTCGGTCCTAGTTCATTACCTTCTGTCTCCATTGGTGTTCGTTGATTGTAAATGTGAAAGATAGGATTTCGTATGACTGAAACACATTAAGAATCAACTGATTCGAACAGAAATCGAACCAAAATCGATCGACATGGATGAAAAACAAATGAATTGAAATGAAAATTGAACCAATGAATAAACACAGAGGACTCGTAATCGAGATTATCCTCGCTCTAATACCATATTAAGACTTACAACTCAATCAAAGGTTGAGCTTAAAGCTCCAAGAAGAAGCAACAATGACAGACTGAGGTCCGCTCTAAGTTGGTTAATAGTAGAGAGAGAAAAATGATGAACACTGAATTTGGGAAATGAAAAACTGACTTTATTCTATTTGAGTGAATGTATATATACAATATCAAAGCAAACAAAAATATATGGCTCCTAATGTACATCTTGCAGTTAACTACTAACAAACTAATCTATCACTAACAAACTAACTAACTGTGCTCTAACAAACTTAACAAGATATATAAACTAATAAAGCAACTAACTCAGTTAACAATAATTAGATAGTAATCTTAACATAGTATTTTTTTTTTTTTAAAAAAGTATTACTACAGTAATAAACAATTTCGAATGAGACCACTTGATTGAAGGTGATCATTCCGCCACTCATATCCAAGTTGAGTAGTATATATATATATATATATATATATATTAAGCTAAATTAATTCGTACTTGGAATAAACAAGGTAATTTGAGCAACAATTTCATGTGGATATCATGTGCTGAACAACTACACAGCTGTGAGAACATATTCTAGTCTGATTAATTAAGTGGGAGTGGCCTCGGTGGAGGATAAGATGCGGAAGCGAGGTTGAGATGGTTTGGGCATGTGCAGAGGAGAGATACAAATGCCCCAGTGCGGAGGTGTGAGAGGTTGGCTATGGACATGTTCAGGAGGGGTAGAGGTAGGCCGAAGAAGTATTGGGGAGAGGTGATTAGACGAGATATGGCGCATGTGCAACTTACTGAGGACATGACCTTATATAGGGGGTTGTGAAGGACACATATTAGGGTAGTAGGTAGTCGAGCGTAGTCCTACTTACTCTTGCAAACCGGTAGTTGTAGTGTTATTATTGTAGGTCTGCTTAGCCTATCATACTAATAGGCGCGGTATGACTTTATAATCCCTTGTAGTTTGATTTCTGCTACTATTTGTTCTCTAGTGTACTTTGTGTAGCTTATTTACATGCGCTAGTTACTGCTTACTTTTTCAGAATGCACTATCATGGCTTATTCGCTTTTGATATACGCATTTTCATACTGACCGGATCTAATCGTTTATCTTGCTTTGCTTGTGCTTATGCTCTTTCTTGAGCCGAGGGTCTCTCAGAAACAACCGCTCTACCTATCAATGTAGAGGTAAGGTCTGCGTACACTCTACCCTCCCTAGACCCACGTTGTGAAATTTCGATGGGTATGTTGTTGTTGTATTAATTAATTTCAATTACGGTTTGACTAATCTTCACCTGATAAATTATTCATCCCTAGTTATGTAGACTTATAAGGTCTAGGGCCTAGATATATAAGTTAAAATATATGAAAATGGAACATACAATTTCTAGGGCCTAGATATATAAGTTAAGTATATGAAAATGGAACATACAATCTGTTGGCCATCAATTCAATGGGTTCAAACGAGAATATATCTGGTTAACAAGGCATTATTGCAACTTGTAGATTATTTTGGCAGACAAACCAAAAAGAAAGAGGAAAGAAAAAAGCTGTCCAAAGTTTTTTAAATAATTGAAAGATTGCATCTTAGCGTTAATTATCTCATTCATATCCGTCAAACACTTTACTAAGTATATATTTTACTCAATTTTACAGGCTTTGAGCTTAACCTTTTCGCATAAGTCGCATGGTATAGAGCACTATATATATATATATATATATATATATATATATATATATATATATATATATATATATATATATATATATATATATATATATATATACCACTGTTAGTGTTCAGAAAATTGAAAACCCACTAAAATAAAAAACACTACTAAAAAACAATAATTAGCGACCTACAAATTATGTAGCTAAAACAGCAAATCCGTCACTAATTTAGTAATGGATTAGTAATAGATTATCAAAAAGTCTGTTAATTACAAGCAATATAGATCAGCGACGAAGTTGATAGCTAATTTCGATTTTTTTTTTACAGCGGAAGAAAAAAGAAAAATAAAACCGGTTAGAATGTAGTGATACCCATGCATGTTATCAAACTCCTCTTTTCTTCTCAGTTCCTTTGATTAAGTTTTAGTTTTTGTATTGTTTAATTTGGTAATTTGAGGGTTAGAGACAATGGCCCTCCTTTTGACATGACCTGCATAAGTTGCCTACTTTAACTTTTAACATTAGTATAAGTCTATAAGATATGTTATTTAATTGTCACATGCAACACTAATGGTCCAACTTCAGAAAAAAAGCATGGTGCTGATGAAAATGTCAATTTTGAAAAGCCCCTTTGTGGAATGGAGGTCCTTCCTCTTTACCTAATTTAGATATAAAATGGAGGGTTTTGGAGCTTCCACTAGGCAACACAAAAACGGTTAAATATACACAATATACATGTGTACATTGTGTATATTAGTCTCTCGGTTTCGGTAATTGTACACGGTACATAGGATATAATTTAGTCTCCTAGTTTAGGTAATGTTATAGTGTAATTAGTATTGTACACTTACCATAATATTTGTATTATCATAATTGTACGGTTAGTATCCAAGTAGAATAAAGTTTTAGGAGTAGAATAGGAATAAGATTCTCCTATTATGGAAATATGTAAATTGTATATAAACTCTTTCAATCAATGAAAATAATCAAGGGATTATTTCTTTCATGGTATCAGAAGTCTAGGTTCGAAATTTCCTCTACCAAAATTTCTTTCTTCTTGAGCAACAAAACCGAAATCCCTTCTCTCGGTTTGCTTGTTCTTCCTTCCGAATTTTCTTCCAAAATTTTCTCCTAAAATTTTCTCCCAAATCCCTCAATCACATATTGTTCTATCAATATGTCAACATCCCGGAACACGTTTCATCCTGCCCTTACAATTTCTAACATCAAGAATAACATCCCTTTGTTCTTGAATTAGAAAACGTCCAATATGCGACGTGGGCCGAACTATTCAAAATTCACGCACGATCGCATCAAGTCATCCATCACATAATCCCCGCGGCTCCTGAGGATACGGAGGTGCCAAAACACGAGGATGATCCTAAGTTGTGGACGACTCTTGAGGCCACGGTCCTCCAGTGAATATATTCCACAATTTCTACCGACCTTTTGCAAACAATTATTGAGCCTGACGCTACGACACATGCAACTTGGGATAGACTGCGTGATATATTCCAAGATAATCAAAATTCTAGAGCCGTTACTCTTGAGCAGGATTTCTCCCACATCAATATGGAAGATTTCCCTAACGTTTCGGCTTATTGCAAAATATTAAAGGAATTGGCGGACCAACTTTGCAACGTTGGCGCGCCAGTTTTGAATGATCATTTGGTCCTCCAAATGATTTTCGGCCTCTTCGAGGCCTATAATGGTGTTGGAACGCTTCTTCGGCAAAGCAATCTGCTTTCGCAATTTTATCAGGCTCGTTCTATGCTTACACTCGAAAAAGCAGGCATAACAAAATAAGTGACTACCGGTGCTAGTCCCATAGTCACGATGACCGAGTCCACGATTTATCCTACCGGTTCTAACAACTCGGGCTAAAACCGCAACAACGGTGGCGGCAAAAATGGTTAAGAAAAATAATGGCAAAAACCGCGGCGGTAACAACGGCGGCAGTCGGTAGAATGGTGGTGGCGGTGGTGGTCAGCAGCAGCCAGTTCTGGGCCCCACATCCACAGTTTGGGCCAGGCCAGTTTTCGCCCCACTGGCAGTGAGCGGCCCAGCAGCAGTCCAGGCCCAAAGCAGACTAGAACATGTTTAATAAGCCTTAGTCAACCTCTGGAGGACAACAATTTTCTTTTCCAATCTCAGATTCTCTTTTTCATTTTCTCCAGTAGAGGAAGGTTCTCTCTTTATTCTCTTGAGGGACAAGAAAACATCCAGGTACTTGATAGGAAAATAATTATTTTTTATTCCTCTTCAATGATCTGGAATTTCTGCGAGGAGCTCTGTTCGAGAGGAAGCACTGCCTCTTATCGAAATTGACCTTTTGGCCATTACAACATTACAATCAGCTTCTTACTTCTTTCTAGAAAGATTTTCTGCTTCTTAAGATTCCGTTTATGGCTATTATATAATATTAGAACTGCCTGGACCACATACAGCCAGTCGTCTTGGCCGAGGCAGGAAGCAGGAGTACTTGGGCCTCGGTCCCCGCAGGCCCATCACGTAGCGGCACCCACGTCTACCGACATTGAAGCCGTAATGCACACGTTTGGTTTAGATCCTCCGGACCCGAATTGGTATATGGACACCGGTGCCACTACCCACATGACATCCAATTCAGGTACGCTCTAGTCTTATTCCAATTTGAGCAACCCTCGCGACATAATTGTTGGTAATGGTAATTCTATTCCAATTCATGGTTATAGTCATAAAACTTTATCTCCCCCTCATCCTCCTTTTATCTTGAAAAATACCCTACATGCCCCCAAATTGATTAAAAACTTAGTCTATGTTCGTAAATTCACTACTGACAATTCTGTTTATATTGAATTTGATCCATTTGGTTTATCTGTTAAGGATTTCAAGACGGGGAGTCCTCTCATGAGGTGTGATAGTAGGGGAGATCTTTATCCTATCACACCCGGTTCCGGTCCATCGAGTCAAGCCTTGCCATCCGCATTTGCAGCCCTTTCTCATTCCTTGTGGCATGCTCGTCTGGGTCATCCGGGATCATCTATTTTGTCGTCATTAGATAAAAATAATTTTATTCCTGTAAGGGTACGAGTAGTACTTCAAATTGTCAGTCTTGTTCTTTAGGAATAAATGTTAGGTTGCCATTTGTAGACTCAAATTCTCATACTTTAATGTCATTTGATATTATTCATAGCGACTTATGGACATCTCATAATCTTAGTTCTTTGGGCCATCGGTATTATGTTCTCTTTTTGGATGATTATCTAAGTTTTTATGGACGTTTCCGATAGCGAAAAAATCTCAAGTTTTTTCTGTCTTCTTAAAATTTAGAGCATTCATTAGAACCAAATTCGAACGAGAAATCAAAATTATTCAGCATGATAATGGCAAAGAATATGACAATGGGGTGTTTCGGGGATTATGTGCTAATAATGGGATCAATTTTCATTTTTCTTGTCCTTATACGTCTTCACAAAATGGGAAAGCCGAACGCAAAATTCGTTCCATAAATAACATTGTCCAAACTCTATTAATTCACGCTTCCATACCTCCATATTTTTGGCATCATGCTCTTCAAATAGCTACATATCTCCTTAACATTATTCTTTCCAAAGGTCTGACATATTTTTCCCCTCTTTAAATTTTATATAATAAAACTCCTTCTTATTCTCATCTTCGGGTCTTTGGGTGATTGTGTAATCAGTTATTCCCGTCCGTCACAATTAACAAACTTCAGGCCCGGTCTACTCCGTGTGTGTTTTTGGGTTTTCCGTCTAATCATCATGGTTACAAATGCTTTGATTTATCCTCCAATAAAATCATCATTAATCGCCATGTAATATTTAAACCCAATTTCCATTTGCTAAAGTTAATACTCCCGTGCCTAGTTCGTCTATTTTTTGGATGATAGTATATCCCCGTATATTATTCACCATTTTTTGGACGTATCCCGCACCCAAAATTCTCTAGCGGGCCCACTGCCCGCTGGTACTCCCCACACAGTGTCGTCTTTAAATCTGGGTCCAGTAATTGGGCCATCCGTTCGCCCGCCCGGCCGGCCCGGTTCCAAATCATCGTTTACGGGTCCGATATTGGCCAGTTCGGTTTCGATTCTCGATCCGGGCCGCACGCCACCGCTTTGTTGGCCAGTCCGTCCTGAGTCCCGAAAATATCCAAAATCCACCCGCCTCTACCCCGAGTCATGGACCAGTCACCCTTAGTCAATAGGGGATTTTTACACCAAAAAGACATTTTAATTTACATTTTAATGCTCTTAAATCACTCTTACCCCGAAATCATGTGTCTGCATTAAATGACCCTAATTGGAAAATTGCTATGACCGATGAATATATTGCTCTTATTGATAATAAGACGTGGCAGTTGGTGCCCCGTCCATCTGGTATTAATATTATTAGGTCTATGTGGATTTTTGCTCATAAGGAAAATTCATATGGGTCATTTGCCCGACATAAGGTGCGACTTGTGGGCGATGGTAAGGCTCAGCAGGTTGGTGTGGATTGTGGTGAGAAGTTTAGTCCGGTGGTCAAGACTGCTACCATTCGCAATGTGCTCAGCTTAGCTTTTTCGAAGGCATGGCTATTCATCAGCTAGATGTAAAGAATGTTTTCCTCCATGGGGATTTCAAGAAAACAGTCTATATGCATCAGCCTTTGGGATTCAGGGATCCTAAACATCCGCATCATGTTTGTTTGTTAAATAAGTCCTTATATGGGCTTAAGCAGTCTCCACGAGCTTGGTATACGAGGTTTGCAGACTATGTTTTGACTATTGAGTTCACTCACAGCAGGTCGGATAATTCCTTGTTCATCTACCGTCGTGGTTCGTCCTTGGCCTATATTCTGTTATATGTGAATATCATTTTGACTGCTTCTTCCAATGCCTTACGCCAGTCTATCATGACCATGCTCAGCTCTGAGTTTGCTATGAAAGACTTGGGGGCCTTGAGTTACTTTTTGGGGATTGATGTCACTTGTCATTCAGATGGGTTGTTCTTATCTCAAAGGAAGTATGCAGCTGAGATCATTGAGAGAACTGGGATGTCATCTTGTAAGTCTACTTCCACTCCAGTTGATACTAAGCCCAAGCTTAGTGCCGCAGCCGGCGTACCATGCGAGGATCCGACCCGCTATCGCAGTCTCGCAGGGCCCTTCAGTATCTTACATTTACGAGACTAGATATTACGTATGTTGTCCAGCAGGTGTGTTTGTTCATGCATGATCCCTGAGTTGAGCACATGAATGCACTCAAACGCATCATTCGGTATATTCAGGGTACACTTGAATATGGGTTGCATTTATATCCTTCCTCGACGTCCACACTTGTCTCGTATTCGGATGTTGATTGGGGTGGTTGTCCAGACACCAGACGATCTACGTCTGGCTATTGTATGTTTCTTGGCAATAACTTGGTCTCCTGGTCTGCGAAGCGTCAGTCGACTCTATCCCGCTCAAGTGTCGAGGCTGAATATCGAGGGGTAGCTAATGTGGTCTCTGAATTATGTTGGTTACGTAATTTGCTTTTGGAGCTTCATTGTCCCATTCAGAAGGCAACCTTGGTTTATTGCAATAATATTAGTGCCATCTACCTTTCTAGTAATCTGGTTCAGCACTAGCGCACTAAGCATATCGAGATGGACATTCACTTTGTCCGTGAAAAGGTTGCTCGTGTCCGGGTACGCGTCTGCCATGTCCCGTCAAGATATCAAATTGCTGACATCTTTACAAAGGGTCTTTCCTCGGTCCTTTTTGAAGATTTTAGGGACAGTCTCAGCGTTCGAAAACCACTCGTTATGACTGCGGGGGTGTGTTAATATACACACAATATACATGTGTATATTGTGTATATTAGTCTCTCGGTTTCGGTAATTGTACACGGTACATAGGATATAATTTAGTCTCCTAATTTAGGTAATGTTGTAGTGTAATTAGTATTATACACTTACCATAATATTTGTATTACCATAATTGTATAGTTAGTATCCAAGTAGAATAGGAATATGATTCTCCTATTATGAAAATATGTAAATTGTATATAAACTCTTTCAATTAATGAAAATAATTAAGGGATTATTTTCACACAACATTTGTTATGTGTGCATGTACATACATAATATTGTGTGCGTGTTGACGTGTGTTCAGAGTTACGAATTAAGAAAAGAAAAAAGTACTTCACCGGAAAAATACTATATTATTTGAACGTAACGTAATTAAGTATGAACGATCATGTATATGAAATATCACACAAATGAAATGAATGTTTGTTGAGCTAGAACTTCTAATAAGATGGTCAAGAAGACATTAATACATTAAGGGGTCATTTGGTACACGGTATAAGGTGAGATATCCCAGCATTAACTTTGGAATTAATTTTGTATCATGTTTGGTAGAAGGTATAAATTTATATTGGGATAAGTTTATATCTTGTATCAAACAAAGTATAAAATGAAGCCCAAACTTAAAGATGAGATATTCCACCTTATCCAGGGCTGTCTTTGGGCCCGTGCGAGCTGTGCTACCGCAGAGCCCTCGAAAAATAAAAAATTTTAGGGGCCCCTTTTTTCATTTTTTATTAAGTAGTATTAGCCGAAATTTACTGTAAATGCCCATAATTCGCAGGTCTTAGCTCAAACTAATTATTAAAATCGTATATTTACTTATATTAATGGTTCACTGTTATGAATTAGAACAGGGCCCCAAAAATATTTGAGACGGCCCTGACCTTATCCCACTAACCTTAGAATTATTTTATCTCATCTCCTAGATGTAACATGTTAGTCTCAGGATTATAATCTTGGAATTACAATACCGGGATAATTTTGTCCGCCTACCATCTTACATGTAATAATTCTTATTCTTTAATTCTAATTTTGTTAAGTTGCATGCATCGTGCAACGTATTATGAGAAAATATTTCACCTGGTTGAGAGAGAAGGCACAAAGCCACTAGGATTGAAATTTGCAAGGATATCTTTTACCAAATGTCAAATAAAACTTAGTGATTAAATTAAACTATTAAAGTACTAAAAGTGTTGGAGAATTAATTTCCTCATTTTCCATATTTTGATGGCTGAGTTGAGTACCTTAGACATGAAGAAAACTCTTTTTCCTCTACAGTCGAAATCATGAGCAAACTTTTTTTTGTGTGCGAAAAGTAGGGAAAGTCTAAAATCACATGCTAAAAACATAGTATCATACATTTCAAAGGTAGACTAAAGCATAAAAGAGAAAAGGCATATAAAAGAACAGAAAAAAGTGTCAAGTCAATGTCAATTCCCCAAAGCAATAGGATAAGAGAATTACCATTATCACACGTTTACATACATCAAAACCTTCTCTTAAACTTAGTAGTAATACACTGAAATTTTATACACTTATCCCGTTTTGGCAGTCCGGTGCACTAAACTCCCATTATATGCAGGATTCGAGAAAGCATCAAATCACAAGAGTTTATTGTATGAAGTCTTATCATGTATTTTTGCAAAAGACTATTTATCTTTAAGAAATTCGCAAAGCTGATAATTTAAGCGTATTGTCACGAATTCAATATTCAGTTATGTTGATTAAAAATTGGTGAATTGAATATTTTATCTCAAAAAGAAAAAAGAATCGGGGTTCAATCCCTTAAAAATTACCTAAATACATAATGTGAACTAACATTGCTCATATTATATTTCACAGGGAAATGAAATTGAGCTAAGACATGCTTATATATTATGAAATTTTGTGAAGAATTAACCAAAATAGTTGTTCACTCGATCCCTTAAATTAAAATACATGGCGGATGTATAATATGTGTGTAATAACTATATATAATCAGTATATACCGGTTAGAAAAAGTAAATGATGAATTCAGCCGGCTATTTGTATAAAAATCCCAATTTTCAATTCAATAGATTTCCATTCTTCCGAGTTCTTGAAGAAGAATTTATGAAAAGTTAATCCCAATTTTTAAATTTTTTGCTTTTTCGGTCTTCCTTTTTCTCCCCACTATACATTTAGTATATTTCTTAATTTCCCTGATCTATGAATAACCTGGAGATTACAAATTAGTCCAATGTTTATTGAAACTGGTGATGATAATTGTAAAGTAGTCCATAATTAAAATGCATAATGTCTGTGTTTAATAAAGTTCAGAAACATAATGAGCTGGATTAACGAGTTTAAAATTAATTGACAGCTTGATATACTCTCATTAAGAATATTAACAATTGACTTGTTAACCAAACTAAGGAAGACAATTCAAATTAACCTCGTATCTTGATTCTTATTTGCTTGATTAAAGAGCCATTATGGCGAGACAAACTAATCTGTGATTTTTAGAGATGGCAAAAGATCTTTCTTTAAAGAAATATATTTAAAGACGTTTTGTGTTTTCGAAAAACTAATAAACATTTTTTATAATCTCTTCACACTAAGCAATATTTGTTTCCATTTATATTTAAAGAATGATTATGTATAAAAAGAGGCATAGGGTGTGTTCGTTACCAAGGGAAATGTTTTCCATTGAAAATGATTTTCAAAATAAGTGAGATTTTTACTTATTTTCTTGTGTTTGGTATGCAAATTGCAAACTATTCTGACTCGGTTTAGAATGCAATTAGCCCTCTTTTATTTTAATAGTATTATGAAAATAAATAATACTTAAAAAACAAAGTTATTTTATTGGAGAATACCATAAACTATCATAAATAAGCTAAATTGGTAAAATAAAATAAAAATGTTGCAAAATGACCCATTTCATTTAATTTGACTCGTCAACATGAAACCCCTAACAGAAAAATCTGACACACTTTAAAATCTAAAATTATTTCAGTACAGATATTTAATCGCTACTAATTAGTTCAATAATTCTAGTACTTCATTAATTTATTCTACTTAATACATAATGGAAGAGTTTTATACTATCATTAAGGTTTTTGTAAATAATGTATCTTGGCCTTAACTCAATCACAAAAGCTAGCTTGTAGGGTCAGGATTGTCCGAGTCCATATAAGGAGTTCATGTTCTCATTCCATATCCGATGTGAGACTCTTAACACTCCCCGCATGCCCAGACATTATTAATTGGAGCGTAGATAATATAATTTGAGGACCAACATTGTTGAACAAAGAATTTGAATGAATCTGACTCTGATACAATGTAAGGAATAGATTTTGGGCCTAACTCAACCCCAAAAGCTAGAGTGTAGGATGAATTGTCCAAATCTATATAAAAAGTTCATGTTATCATTAATAAATGTGGATTGAATTTATATCTTGTTTGAAGATACCTAATCTAACCGCAAAGCAAAGTTTTTTCAGAGTTTATTTATCTGAACTATGATTCAAACTAATAATTATTTAATCAAATTGTTTTCTCAAAAGTTCAATTTTTGTGTGTGTGTGTGTGATTAGTGGTAGGGTCAACGCAAGAGATGCAGACAAGATATACACCTCTATCTCCGGTTATCCAGATGAGATGTGAGCCCCATCACCAACTTTTGTTTTTATTTATTGTCTGCACGTAATTAAAAAGGAAAAAAGGAGAAAAAAATCTCTCTTTTTGCCTAGTATTTTCCAACTCGTCATAACCTAAAAGAATTAGAAATAAATAATACAGTAAATAAAAGAAAGTTGCTACCTTACGAGATGATGCAACTTGTTAAATATATATATATTGCTACCTTACGAGATGATGCAACTTATATATATATATATATATATATATATATATATATATATATATATATATATATATATATATAAAAGAATTAGAAATAAATAATACAGAAATAAATAATACAATATATAAAAGAATTAGAAATAAATAATATAGTAAATAAAAGAAAGTTGCTACCTTACGAGTAAATAAAAGAAAGTTGCAAATATATATATTTTCCAAGTAACTACCTAGTATTTTTTTTCACTACACCCAATTTCTTTCCCACATACAATTTTAATGTCACTTTGTATGACCTAATTCAGTTTTAAAGGATTAACAATTGTTTAAACTTTGTTTAGCTTTAAATTAGTAATTTATAAAATAAAAATATAATGTTTAAAATAATTAATATGCCATTAAAAATAGTCAAATTTGTACTAAAAGTATCTTTAGTTGTTTATGGTATTGCCAGAATCGTATCTATTACAATTTTTTTGAGTTCAATTGAATTTATTGTTTCTAGATCGAATTATGTATAAATATGTAAAATATTACTAGTAAAATACTTGCATATAATAGGACATATTAAACTCATTTTAAATTACTGATTTTGGATTTTAAATCCGCCTGTTATTGTATGTAGCTACATCAAACAAGATAAAGAGTTGGAGTATTTAACGAACGCAATGACCCTGTTTGGATATTTTAATTTCCTTTTTCATTTGTTTCCTTTCATCCCTCCCTCGTTTTTCTAGTCAATACTAGAGCTGGCTAGAGGGCTGGGCTCGGGACTGGCGGGCTGGGTCGTGGCGGGCGGGGCGGGTGAAAGGGACGGGATCGGGTTTGGCGGGATTTGCGAAGTCCGTCCCGATCCCGTCGGAATCGGGGCGGAGTTGGGTCGGGGGTGGGATCGGGATCGGAATCCGGGCGGTTTTTCCTTCTTTTTTTTTAATAACATATGTATAAAAAAAAACTCAATAATTAAACAAGACAAGATAGTGTAATAAAAATATCTCAAGACTGTTTTTGTGTCTCTTATATTATTTAATAGACATGATTTTTTTATAATACAAATACAATTGTCAAAATTGCAACTTTGTGGTGTTGTTCAAAAGTTGCAAATTACATAGTAAAATTGCAATTAAAAAAATTACATTCTGAAAAAAACTTGTTCTGGTTTCTTCATAATTTCCTGTGGTTCTTCGGTTGGAATTGGTATTTGTTGGTCAAATTGATCCACGTCGCTTCCACCACCTTCGGATAAGATTTCGTTGTAGTTTTCATCTTCTTCTTCGTTGATCTCCGGTTGACCGCACCTTCTCCCTCCGCTCCGCTTCGTTTCCAATCTTTGAATAATACTACAATCTCCAAGCTGTCTCCGGCTAATGAGTGTCTGTGGTCTCCTATTTGATATCTGCCGGCAGAAAAAGCACTTTCAGACGCAGTTGATGACGCTGGAATGTTCAAAACATCTCGGGCCATCATTGAAAGTGTCGAAAAGGTCTTCGCATTCCCCCTCCAGTATTTCAGCAAGTCTTCACGTCCTTCTTGATTGAGAACTGTTTGGTACGGTACAGAACCCTGCAAAACAAAAATATCAAACTCGCTAATTTGGTAGAAGCGGTACGGCCGCACATTCTTTTTCTGAGACTTTCAATACTAGCCGCAGAAACAACATGTCTATTGTGAGGTTGTGTTGAAGATAAAGAAGATGGTATGGAAGCCGGTAGGTTACTAGCACTTTCTTGTTGGTAAAACCTATATATTTTTTTGCATTGGTCTTCTACGCTAGACAACACTTCTTCTTTAGTTTGTTCAATATGTGGTGGATGATTTGTATTTTTGGGACTTGGAGGTGGTAGTACTTCTATACGATCGTAAATAGTTTCAATAAGTGATTTAGTACCGTCTATTTTAATAGTCGGATTTAATACAACACCAATAATATAAATAGTAGGAATAGGAATAAAATATTTTTTTATTTTGATAAACATTTTTTAATAGTTGTCATATAAGCTGGTTTTTCCATATATTCACTAAGTAATAAAAATATTAGAGCTATATAAAACAACATAGTTGAACTAGTAGGATAATATATATCGGAAAATTCTTTTGTTGCTTGAAAAAATTTCTCTAAAAATACAATAAGTTCAGAAATTTTTACCTAATCGCTAACTACAACCATATCAAGCTGGATTTTGATTATGAGAGTTAAAAATTAAAGTTATAGGTTTTCTATAGTCATAAGCAACAAGTAGTTGCTCGTATAAAGAATTTCACCTAATGGGTACTTCTTCTAAAATTTTTCTATAAGGTAATTGGCAATCGTGACAAGTTTTTTTATATTATTTTCTTCGTTGTATTCTATTATTTTTAAAAATAAAATTTATAGCAAATTGTAATTTACTAAGAATGTCTTCAAAAAGTGATAGACCATCCTTTACAATTAAGTTATATATATGGCACGCGCATTTTATATGAAAATGATCTGGAAAAGATGGAGTTAAACTATTTTTAAAAATTGTAATAGCGTAATTGTTAGAAGAAGCATTATCTAATGTAATAGTCATAATTTTATCAGTTATTCCGTAATAATCGCACACTTGATAAATATTTTCTGCAATAAAAGTATCAGTGTGCCTATCATCTATATATTTATACACTAAGATACGTTTTTGCATAGA
This sequence comes from Anisodus tanguticus, assembly GCA_034509755.1. NCBI lineage: Eukaryota > Viridiplantae > Streptophyta > Magnoliopsida > Solanales > Solanaceae > Anisodus > Anisodus tanguticus. Next base: position 43,171,691 of record CM067543.1, on the reverse strand, counting down.
CCAATTATAATCTATCCAATGACAAGTTACCGTTAAATAATCATGGACATTATTAATACGGCCTATATCAGAAGTGATAGCCACTTTGCCATTAAAATGATATAATGAATAATGTAAATATTGTTGATATTCATGTTCAAATTTAAATACAACTCTCTTAATAGTTGATCTAGAAAAACCGTTAAAAGCAGGATTATACAAATCTCTAATGTAATGAATAAAACCGGGAGATGAAGGAAATGAAAAAGACAAACCCTCCACAACAACTAATTTTGTTATTGCTTCCCTATCTATATGTTTATTGTATTTAGGGCCTACCATTTCCTCTGTCATAGGGTTAATTTGACCATGTACTTGATCCGGGACAGTATCAGTATGTGAACTTTGTCCCGATGGAGCGGGCGTTTGCGCACTCGGTTTTGAAGCCTCGTATTGGGCATACCTAGCTGGATGAGCCCTTACTACGTGTCTCATTAAACCCTCGTCCCACCGTGACCTTTTACCAGTTTTAAATTTTAAAATATCTTTACAAAATTTACATCTAGCTACTTGATTCTCTACGTCCCTATCAAAAATATCCATGCATCTGATTTTAATGGTCGTTTTGCTAGACCTCGTCTCATACTAGGGGGAATAGGAGGCATTTCAGTTAAAGGTGCATTAGTGAGTGTGTTGTCATCAACATTAGTGGGTGTATCATCTAGATTATCGTCTAAATTAAAGTCTTCTTGAGTTCCAGAAAATAGCTCATCGTCTAAATCTAATGGTATTGTAGGAAAATGTTCAATATCAACAAAATCATCCTGTGTAGGAATAGGATGACTAGAAGAAGTACCCTTGCCCTTGTTGCCCCTACTAGAAGAAGCCTGACCCCTACCCGTAAACATACGTTTAAATCCTTCCATTATAAATTTATAATTATACTAATAAATAATTAAAGTAAATAAAATTAAGTGCGCTAAATAAAATAAACAAACAATAATAATTTAATGAAGGAACGAATCTACCAAACGCCGACGTAACGTCGACGTGTAATCGATAGGTTGAAAATTGAATCTTTGCTCGATGGAAGATCCTCAAGCTAGTTGCCAATTTCACTCCCAATTCCCAAATGAATAAATAAAATTGAATATTTAGTAGACAATGTAGACTTGTAGAGAGATAGATTGAAAGATTGTAGGAAGATTTGTGAGAAAGATGAAGAGAAAATGAAGTATTTATAGTTGGAAAATTGGGTTAAAACGTAAATATAATAACTTATGGGTTAAAAATAAATATTAAGGGGGTAGGGGGGTTGGGGAAGGCCAAAAATGATCGTTGCACAATGGCCAAAATGTAAAATTGTCGTTAGTGCAACGATTATTTTTGCAAAAAGGGACGTTTCGGGCGGGATCGGATCGGGTCGGGGACTGGCGGGACTGGGGCGGGCCGGGACGGGACGAGACATTGCCCCGTCCCGGTTCGAGTCCCGATACCACAATTTTTTTTAACTACTCGGGTTCGGGGCGGGACCGGGCCGACCCGGCCCACTGGCCAGCCCTAGTCAATACATTGTATTTATCTACCACATCATTATAAAAATAGCCAAGTTGAAAAGATTATGGTATCTGCGAGATTAGATAAAATATTTTTTTGTATATGATATGTCTAACCCAATTTTATCTTTCACATCCAATGAAGATTTTTTTTGCTTAGAAATTGTCGTATAGTTAAATCCAAAAAGTTATATACAAATCCTTGAAATGAAATTGTCGAATAGTTTTGGAGTTAGGATAACAAAATCTATGTAGTTTAATCTTAAATTAGGTGTGGAAGTTGTTGTGTAGCTATTAATAATTAATGCCCAAATACTCCAGCTCTTTCATCAATTGTAGAGAGAAGACCCTATCTTTCATCAAACATTTTTATCTTAAGTTTAATTTACACCTATAATACGCCAATATCTAACCCCATATTGAAATATTTAAAGAATAATAATCGCTAGCAAATACCTCACCCTCTTAAAAAAAATGGGTAATTGCACAAATAATCGCTTGGAAGACCACTATTCTTTTTTGAGATATCACACACTGCATAGCATACTTAGATATCTAAAGTTCAAATTGCATGCACAAGGATATACCAATTTCATATATATAATTAAGTTGGTTTATGTATGAAGTTTGTAACTTCATACCTAGATTTTCAACTTTTGTACGATAAGTCTGAAATTAATTATGAAATAATTAAATATTAAATATTTTTAATTTTTGCTTATATCTTAAATGGTGGTCCTCCACATGGCTATCAGTGCACTTGGTTAGAAGGTGCTCCTTTCAAACTCGAACTCATGACTTCTAATTCAGAATTAAGTGATCTCCTATACATTTCTTGATGGTAAAATCTTTGAAGTTTATTCATATAACTACTAAGCAAAACATGTTAAATTGACTAAAATGTAGATTTGATATGGGTAATAATAATACGTGGGCATTGGGTATCCATAAAGGATTGAAAGGTACTTACATTACAGATAAAATAGGTAGTAGTAATGAATTAGTGTGGCCCTAGCAAGAAATTTAACATTATTATCTTCAATCAAATAATTGAAGAAGAAACAAACTACATAGTTGTGGTAAAGCTATAAATTAATAAACTCCTAAAATAATAAAAGTCCCGACTTGGGCCTTTGTAAAAAATCATCAAATTCGATAAGATAATAATTTTTCGGAAAATCCCTTTATAAATATTAGGTCCCATTAAAACTCTAAATTAATAATTCATAAATATTACAATTATAAATATTATGGTAATTTGCTAAAATATGAATCTATTGTTACTTGTAATTGGATTTCATCCCTAACTTTTTTAATTATCCATAGCAACAAAAAATTTTGTGTACTTCAAAGCCTCCTTTCTGTTGTTAAAGATTTCAATTCAGTACCTAACTAATACCCGAGTTAATTAAATAAGTTTGATTAGACAAGTTTGTCAGTTAATCAATCACTAAGCATTTCTTTTTTCACGTGATTCTTTAATTGTTTATTTAATTTTACCATCCACTTGCGCCAATAATTTTGATCAATTTAAGTTCATAGTACAACATTGGTTCTTGTGCATGGAACCAAATCACGTTAGTATTGATCCAAGTTTAAAACTTAAACTCTTATCTTAATTAAAGTCAATTTTATCTTCAGAAAGATAGTGTTATCTTGGTAATGGTAGGTGGACCTGTTTAATTAACTTTGCTTCTTTGACCATTTTTAAACTATTCCATTCACCGACCAATCAGAAACTTTGCCGGAAAGTAAGTGAAATTAGTTTTTAATATTATTTAAGAAGTGAAGTTAGAGAAATTAGTTTCTAATATTTTAAAAATACTAGTTTAGTGGTAAGCAAGTTAAGTATACCATTTTTTATTTGAAAAAACACAAGAAAGAAAGTTTAAAAAAATTAGTCATAGTTCAATTATTCTTGGAATTAGCTAGACTGGACTTCAGGTTTTTGAATTTACAACAAGTGACGAATTATGTAAAAAAAATCATTGTTAGTGTATAAAACAGAAAGTCATGTTCAAATAAGGTCTCGAACAAAACTGATAATAATTGTAAATTAACATGACACAAATTTGATCATTTTGAACATAGAAATTTCTTCAAATTATAAATTCGATAAAGATGTATGTATACACTCTTGATATTTAATCATATATAACATATATAAATGTCGAGTTACTATAATAAATTAATAGAGTGTGATTGTGTGAGTAAAAATAGTTCATTGGCGCTGCAAAAGTTCTTACAAATTGAGAGATAGTTTATTGGTTATGGAGAACTTCGGATATGGAGTCGATTTTGTTAGGGAAGACTTTATTTTTTAATGTGAATTTTTTTGATATTTAGTCGGACAAGTGACGAACATTGCGGTGGAAAAAAAATTAGTACTAATAATTTACTTGATTTGGTAAAAGTGGAGAAAATTTTATTATCTGATTAACATTTAAAAGTCACCAAGATGAATATCATCGATATCCGAGGAGAAGTAAACAACTGTGCATACTTTGTAGCAAATGAATGTCATAAAATATAAAGAAGAATTGCTAATATGGAACAAGGAGATCAAAGATATCAAATTTTTGCTCCTGATAGAGACAGTAATGTAGCTTAATTATGAAGGGATGTAATTTTTAATATTTTTATGGTACCAAAAAAGAAATTATTTGTTTATGAATAATATTTTATCAAATAAAATGAGATTAAAAAACACTATATTCACTTATGTTGTGAAAGCTTGATAAGAATTTATGTTGTACTCGATATGAATACGCTCTATTTTTTTGTTCCAGTAATTATACTGTATGTTCCCCCTATCCACATCAGAAATGCCCCTCTTATCAGTTGGTTGAGATAACCAATAAAATCTGACCGAAGATTCGGATAAACCGTCTATTCGCCGACACGTGTTCCTCTCAAACTCCAATATTAATAAAGCTACGCTTAGCCACATTAGACAAAAGAATTTACTTCCTCCTTTTCTTTTTCTAAGTTTGACTTTAATATAGAATTTAAGGAAGGTAGGGAGACATTTGAATAATCTTAAATTAAATATGTATAATATTTTTAAAATTATATTTTAAATATTATGGTACTAAACTTAACATATAGAGTTACTGAATATTTAAAAAAATATGCATATATTTTTTGAAATAAATTAAAATAAGATTATATAAATTGAAACAGTAACTATTTAAAGTATGGATATATATTATTTAACTATGATTATGTGTACAAAAATAAATATCTTATGTTTATTGCTAGTACATATGCAAATTGAGACAATATATTTCATGAGTGTGATTTCATTATTATAAGAGAAACTTTAAAAGATAATTATAAGTGATGGTCCATAAGAGATTTGATAATTTTTTTTGTTTAATGTACTTTGATTTTTATGTTGATATTATGAATAAGAAAATGACTTTAAAATTTATTACTATCTAAAATAAGTCAAGAGTGCACGTTGTTATAAACCATATTCTTAAGGGTGTGTTTGGTGTAAAGAAAAATATTTTCTTAAAAAATTATCTATTTTTATTTATTTTTGTTGTTTGATAAGTAAATATAAAAAATTATTTCAAAAGTATTTTATATAAGTCAGACAAATATTATGAAGTTGGGGTGGAGCATATGAGGGTGGGCAATGGCAGAAATGAGGGCTAACATAGGAACATTGTTTTGCTCATAGGAATGTTAAGTTGTCTTTCCTATTTTTATTAGGAAAATTGTTTTGCTCATAGGAATTTGCTTTTTTGTTTAAATCTTTTTTTAAAAATTTTGATCAGCCACACATAAAAAAAATGTAAGTGTAAACATCTGTAATCTCAAAGGCTTATGATTTTTTATTTTTTTTTGCGAGATAGATCAAAAATACAATTTCATAAATTGAGATGGAGAAATATTAAGGTTATATAGAGTATAATAATAATAATAATAATATATTTAATGTAATTTAACAAACGAAATTTGGAGAAGGTAGACTAGTTATATGCCGACCTTACTCCTATATAGAGAGGTTTTCAATACACTCTCGGCTAAGAATAAAGCATTACATTAATAATAATAAAATAGTTAGAAAAATAACAAAACAGGTCAAATAAATGATATAGGAGCATAATTTAAAGTCTTTTTTAATTATGTGGTCCTTATCACCATCACAGCTGTCTCAACCCTCTATATATTTCCAAATCTCTATACACTCCTCGTTCCGCTTTATTCGCTTCTTTCTTTCTATCTTTCAATAGGTGTACGTTTTCCATTCACGGAGTGTATGTTTAGTCATCACCAGTTATATCAATTTCATTTTTATTGATTTGTGGATTCTTCGAGAAGCATGTCGAGCGCGTGCAGCGATAAGTCATCATCGACGGCAGTTGCCAGCGGCGGTTTTGGCTGTGAAATCATGTTGTTTGGTGTGAGAGTTAAAGTGGATCCTATGAGAAAGAGCGTGAGTTTGAACAATCTGTCACAGTACGAGCAGCCAAATACTAACAACAACAGCGGCGGTGATATCAATGAGTCCTCTAAAGTGGTTGATGAAGGTTATGCCTCTGCAGATGACGTTGTTCAACACCAGTCCAACAGTGGTCGCGAGCGCAAGCGAGGTGAGATATATGATCTTTGTTGCTTTCGTAAAAATTCGTCGTGTTTTTACGATCATCTTCATTTTACAACTGTAGGATGTATTTTTCCTTTTTTGATTCAATTATTACTGTCAGTTATTAGTCAATTAGTGTCTCTCTGAGTCAATTTTCTGTTAGATTCATCGATCGTTCTCTCTTTATGCACAAATTTCTGAGTTATACTCTTCCGTCCTAATTTGTTTAGTACAGAGTAAAAAATAACTGTTTAACCGTAAATAATTAAGACTATATTATGTAAATTTTATTTTTAAGAAAAATTCCGAAAAGATGATGGTCGAATTCATAGAAAAAAATCAGATCCTGTAAAAAAAGGTACCGTAGTTCATTTTTTTCCTGTTGATCCAACCTGCTAAGCTTTGGATCCATGAAAATTGATTTTTGATGAAGCTTGCGTTGATTTGGATTGTATTAGGAGTTCCATGGACGGAGGAAGAGCACAAGTTATTCCTTTTAGGATTGCAGAAAGTTGGAAAAGGGGACTGGAGAGGGATCTCTCGAAACTTTGTTAAGACTCGCACACCGACACAGGTAGCAAGTCATGCTCAGAAGTACTTCCTCCGGCGAAGCAACCTCAACCGTCGCCGCCGCCGATCTAGCCTCTTTGATATCACCACTGACTCGGTACTTTTTTCTCCGTTTCTTTCATTTATTAATCTTTTTTCATCTCACCATTATTACTATCTGAAAAGTCAAATAATTTCTTTTAACTATATATTTTTCTCTCTTTTTACCTTGTACTAGTGGAGATCACTTAATTAGGTGGTAAGCAATTGTGTGTATACTATAGACTGTGTTAGATACTAGTCCCTCTGTCTCAAATTACTATATGTTAGTTTTTTTTATCTGTCTCTTAATAAAATATTACTAGTAATTAGGAGAGATATTGAGTATTTTACCATTATTTATGTTTTAAGATATAATCTCTCACCATTTACTTAATGTATCTATTTGCCATCTCCATTTACTTAATGTATCTATCCATTTACTTAATGTATCTATTTGCCATCTCCATTTACTTAATGTATCTATTTGCCATCTCCATTTACTTAATGTATCTATTTGCCATCTCCATTTACTTAATGTATCTATTTGCCATCTCCCTATAATTAAGGTGTTTGAGATTATTTTTTTAAAAAGCGACAAATAATTTGAGACGTATAAAAAATGACGTATAATTTGAGACGGAGGGAGTAGAAAATTGGATAGGTTTTTGTACTTCGATCCTATCACTCTTTTATAACAGTAGTAGTATTTTAATTCTTGTTGTAAGTTCTTTTTTTGATGAATATATATTGGTGCTGGGTTTTGTTGTTATTGTTGTTATTCTTTTGTGTCTTTTCTCTAAAAAAGATTCTTTATTGGTGTCAAGTTCTTTGTCTTATATACCTGCATTTATTAAAAAGATAAAATTTTGAAGTCTGATGAACACTAACTGAAATCTTTGCCACTTGGATATTTGGTGATGAGATTTGTTTTTTAGGCTTCAATTTCTAAGCTTCTCTTTCCACGACAAACAGGTATCAGTAATGCCAATAGAAGAGGGGGAAAATAATCAAGAAATCTCTGTTGTAGCACCAGCAACATTACCCACTGCAGAAACTACCAAAACCAATGCATTTCCGGTGGCACCAGCAGTTGGTCCTATCATGTTACCAGTACAGATGGATAAGTCAAGAGAGTCTCCAACTCTGTTTCAACGAGATCAAGGGAATTCATCTATGCTGGTTCGTCCTCTTCCTATGTTTTCAATGCCCGATCCATCAACAGTGATCGACCTTAACGCGAACCAGAACTCGACCATTGAGCCATCGTCATTGTCACTGAGATTATCCTTGTCGCTTGATCAAGGACAAGCATCATCTTCTAGACACCGGGCACTTAAAGCAATGTCAAGCTTCAGTAATGGAGAAAGCATCATCAGAGTGGCTTGAGATCGAAGGATCTCTGGAAAAAATATGGAAACAAAAAAAATAGGACAAGAGTGTGTAAGCTGGGTTCATAATTATAATTTATATATTCAGGAAAAGTTTATTTAAGGAGATATCCATGTGATTAATTGACTAGACTTTTGGTCCTGATTTGTACAGACCAGAAATATGTCATGCCTTGTGGTACCTGTTTAATGCTACTCTTATTTAACTAATTTCTTCCTTGTTTATGTCTGGTTAATGGGGTAAAAAACAAGAACATTGAATAACATCACCCCTGGTAATATCTCATACCAGTATGTGGTAATTTCCAGTACCATGAATTCATAAATACTATAAGTGTGATGACGGTTGAATGTAGTTTTAATTTTCCGTTGAAAAGCACAATCAAAATTTATGGTAGATCTTTGATGAACAGTAATATGTAGTGGAGAGAGTGGTCCTACAGATATGTGTGGGTGATTGCATGACCATGTGATAACGTTATCCAAAATCCTGATTGGGTTAGCGTGTCGTGCATATGTTGGGTTGCAATTATATTTCTCATCGATTTTCTTGATTTGACATGTATGGATTACAAGAACGGTGGAAGTGTTGCTCTAATTGGTTTGGTTCTCTGCCCTCTTGTTTGGTTTCTGACCTCAATAAGCTTTTATCACGGACTAGCATTTTTTTCTTTTCCTGGTGACTACTAGCTGGCTACCTTTTATATAGGGGTGCCAATAGTTTTGCGAAAACGGATGGAATCGATGAAGTCGAAATAGAACAGATCATTAGATTCTTTTAGTGAAACTATACATTTTACATATAATTTCATAATCATATCGAATAATAGAATAAATTTATAAAAAATGAATAAACATCAATCAGAATCAATTTTAGGTTATTTTTAATAAATTATAGGTTTTTAAATAAATTTATTATTGTGCCGAATAATTAGGATGATTGTTAGTTCACAGGAAGGACGGAAAAAAATACCAAACAAAATCTAATAAATGTACGTATAAAATATATTTTATATTTATATAGTTTAAATATAACGAAGCATTTAAATTATTGGCCTTGACTTTACAGCAAATTAAAATTATTGATCCTTAAAATTTCAGCTGGAGGCCTGTCGTGTGTGGGTTCGAACCCTGGTGGGATCAATTTGGTCTCTTCTGGGATAAGACCTTGTAGGTGATATCAGTTGCTCTATTATCAAATCCTGATTATTCAGACATATTCTGCGATTTACTGGTAGTAGTGTTGAGGGACCGGGACTACTATCTCTAGGAATAATCTGACGTAAGCTGGAAAGCTGGATATAAAATAAAAAAAAAGTACAAACGACTACAAGTGACTCCTGAACCTACCTATTGAAACTAAATTAGTCTAGACTTTTCAATAACAAGCCACCAACTTACGTATGTTTTCTCCTTTTTCTTTTTTTTTTTCACTCGTGTATCATTGATATATTTGTGTCAAATATCAAGTCTATAATCTTTCCACGAGTTTAGTAATACTATATGACTTTTTTGTCTTTTCAGATTTGATGTATTTTGAACGACAAGTTTTAGAAGCAACCCAATTATCATTTTAAAGATATAACAATATCTGTTCTTGGTAAGAATGAGTTGGGAATGCATAACTACTTGTGTATTGCCATTTCTGTTTTGTAACTCAAAATCTTACTTGAACATTGTATGTATACAAGTTCCTGTAACAAATTGTACTCAGCGAACTTATAATATTCTTATTTATACTTTATTTGTTATATTAAAGGTTATTACTTATTCTAATAATAATACGGTTCTTATGTAATGTTTTAAATATAAAGTACCAAAAATTAATCGTATCGTGTCGTATCAATACAATAAAATATGGAGAAATTAACGTGTTTTTGAAAATTCTAATCTTAATAAAACACAATATTGTAACCGAAAAATCGATTTAATAGAAATTTTCTAAAATAACCGATCCAACGAGCCATTTACAACCCCTAAACGCATGGAATATAAGTTAAAATATACAATGTTAACTCTTTGTTTGTACTTATTGTCGTGAGTGGAAACATCAGTACTAGTAAGTCGGTAATGCTGCCTATGATGAGTGTCTTCGAGGACGGTTGGCGTATTTCCTAAAACTGAACAATTATTGGCCGTTAATTATGAAAACTAAAAATAGGTCAAACTTGAAAAACTTTGCTAACCATAAACTACTAATATACTTCAATTATTGGATAAATTTTAAAAATAATCTCCAGACTAACTTGAGACTAAAATGGTCAGCCAAAAATATTTGCGCAGTGTTCCAGTGTTATTGGTCATTTAAAAGTCATTACATGATCCCCCGCACTAAAATGTGTGTTTTCTTTGTGCATCTAAGAATGAAAAAATTGCACCTCTGCCCTCCAAACGGGTTGGTGTTTAATTTTTATTCTTCTAATGAGCAGAGGGATTCAATAAAATTGGTGGCCAAAAGCCTTAAATTTAATTAATAAAATTATATATATATTTCATCTTGTACATTTCTTGACCATATTCGATCACCAACTAGTTCTCACTATTGAAGGTATCTAGTAGGAGTAACTTTATTTATCAAGCTTTCGGTAACATTTTATAAGAAGTATCACGATTTAGATAATATTTTTTTCATAAATTCACTTCATCCAACAATCTCTATTATTTGTACTACCAAGTAGATGTTAAAATAATTTCATATATTTGAAATAGTTAAATCTATTTTGAATTGAAATATGATTTGATCCATTCTTTATATAAGAAATAATCAACTTTAAAATAATATCGTCGTCAAATTTTTCTTTATACATATGGCTTGTTTATTATGAAATTTAATATTTATCCACATACCATCTATTTCCTTAAATAGTCTCTATCATATTCCAAAAATAATCCTATATTTAGTATTTTTTTTAAATAATAATAATAATACTAAATCTATAATATACATAGTACTAAATTGTTATAAAAAATTGGGGAGGCCTAAAGCAGCGGCTTTAGTTGCTTCCCACATGAGCCGGCCTTGCAAATGAGCTGGTCTTTGATGTTTATCCTTAACAATCGAACTTATGTTTAAAGGGGCATAAATTTTTAAGGACGCAGGCCATAATTTATGGAATACTATAATGTGAAAATATAAGTTTATGCCCACGAAAAGTTATTTGTTACTAGGAACAAAAACTGAAGCACAAAATAGGGGCAAAAGTGCTAGTGAACCTATAAGATTGTGGCCAATAAAACTAGAATTGTGATCATAAGAGATAAGAATTCAAATTTTCACAAATACAAAAAAAGACTTAGGTGATTTATTTTTAAAAAAAAAATTGATGTGCAAAATTATTCAATATTTACATTAATGGAAGAATTGAATATAAATGATGTAACAATAGAGGTGAGTACAAATTAATTCGAATAATTAAAAAAATATGGGTTTTTGGTGGAAATGCATTTACGTATGGAAGGAGACATATCCGCAATTGGTGAATAGCAAATAGTCACGTTTACACGCAATAAGGTTCTCAAATTAGTTGGAGACCCACAGATAAGGTGAGGATTGGTAGGGCTAAAGATATTCCCCTTTTGCTCAACAATATTCTCTTGCCACTTGACACAGATATGCATTTTTCTTTTCTCTCTTCATTTATTCTCTCTAATTATTCGTTCCTTTACAAGGAAATTTTTGTCTTGGCATCATCGTTTCGGATTTCACTAATCTAGATTCATGTGAAGAATGATCGAAACCGTGTATGAATATCACATACAAAACAAGTATATTTAGGTTACTTACCATATTTTATAGAATTCTTGTACAATTGTAATTAGGATATTAGTATTATATTAGGAATAGTTCAAGAGAATGTGGAAGCGAAAAAAGCGGCGTATGCGAAATTGGTAGAAAGCAAGGATGAGGTGTAGAAGTAGACGAATAGAGAATTATATAAGATGACGCGGAAAGAGGCAAAACTAGCGGTTACGGCGGCGAAAACGACGGCTTTTGAACGTCTATATGTAGAATTAGAGGAAAAAGGCGGGGATAAGAAGTTGTACAGACTAACCAAGGAGAGGGAGAGGAGGGTCTGGGACTTGGATCACGTGAGGTGCATCAAGGATGAGGACGGCAAACTGCTGGTGGAGGACGCGCATATTAGGCGGAGGTGCAGTCTTACTTCCATAAACTCTTGAACGAAAAAAGAAGATAGAGACATTGTGCTGAGAGATCTAGAGCATGCTGGTAGGTATCAGGATTTTGGGTATTGTGAAAACATTAAGGTTGAGGAGGTTCAGGGTGATGTGCGTAGGATACGCGGGGACGAGCGACCAGGCCTGATGAGATCCCAATTGAATTTTGGAAAAGCATAGGCATGAAAGGTTTGGAGTGGCTGACGGAGTTGTTTAACGTCATTTTTAAGACGGTGAGGATGCCGAAGAATGGATATCTAGAGTTGCAACAACTATAGGGGTATCAAGTTGCTAAGCCACACTATGAAAGTTTGGGAAAAAGTCGTGGAGATGAGGGTGAGAAGAGAAGTGTCTATCTCGAGAATCAGTTTGGATTCATGCCGGGGCGGTCGACCACAGAAGCCATCCATCTTATTAGGAGGTTGGTGGAGCAGTATAGGGAGAAGAATATAGACTTACATATGATTTTCATCGACCTCGAGAAGGCATACGACAAAGTCTCTAGGGAGGTTCTATGGAGATGTTTAGAGGTTAGAGGTGTACATGTGGCATACACTAGGGCAATCGAGGATATGTATGATGGAGCCAAGACCAGGGTACGAACAATAGGAGGAGACTCGGAGCACTTCCCAGTGATGATGGGGCTGCACCAGGGATCAGCTCTTAGCCCATTCCTATTTGTCCTGCTGATGGATGGACTGACGCGACAAATCCAAGGGAAGGTGCCATGGTGTATGTTATTCACAGACGACATAGTCCTGATTGATGAGACCCACAACGGAGTGAACGCTAAGTTGGAGGTTTGGAGACAGACTTAGGACCAAGACAGAATACTTGGAGTGCAAGTTCAGTGACGGGAGCGACCTTCAGAAAGGTATGGAGGTGAGGTTTGGTACCCAGGTCATTCCAAAGAAAGGGAACTTCAAGTACCTCGGGTCTATTATCCAAGGGAATGGAAAGATTGACGATGATGTCACACATCGTATTAGGTCAGGGTGGATGAAATGGAGGCTCACATCTGGAGTATTGTGCAATAAAAAGGTGCCACAAAAACTTAAAGGCAAGTTCTATAGGGTGGTGGTTAGACCGACCATGTTGTATGGGACAAAGTGTTGGCCGGTCAAGACTTCGCACACCCAAAAGATGAAAGTTGCGGAGATATGGATGTGTGGGTATGAAAGAAAGGATAGAATTAGAAATTATGATATAAGGGACAGAATGGGAGTGGCCTCGGTGGAGGATAAGATGCGAGAAGCTAGGTTGAGATGGTTTAGACACATGTAGAGGAGAGGCATAAATGCCCAATGTGAATTTGTGAAAGGTTAGCTATGGACAGGTACAAGAATGGTAGAGGTAGGTCGAAGAAGTATTGGGGAGAGATTATTAGACGGGATATGGCGCAGGTGCAACTCACTGAGGACATGCCATTAGATAGGGGGTTATGGAGGAAACGTATTAGGGTAGAAGGATAATAGTAGTCCAGTGTAGTCCTACCTATGCTTACAAACTAGTAGTTGTAGTATTATTATTGTAGGCTCGCTTAGCCTATTATATTGCCTTATAGTCCCTTGTCATTTGATTTATGCTGCTATGTGTATTTTGTTTGTCTTATTTACCTGCATTAGTTATTGCTTCTTTTTGCTTCTTTCTTTTTCAGAATGCGTTGTCATGACTTAAAACACTTTGTGTGTCTTACTTTCTTGGACTTGTCCTTTGTCTTGAGCCGAAGGTCTCTCAGAAATAGCCGTTTACCTACCAAGGTAGAGGTAAGGTCTGTGTATACTCTACCCTCCCCAAACCCCACATTGTGAGGTTGTTGTATTATAGTAGGAATAGGATTTTCCATATTTAGAGATTGTATATTGTATATATAGACCTCTTCATTAATGAAAATAATCAAGGGATTATTCTCTTTCATGATATCAGAAGTCTAGGGCTAAAATACCTTCTCCACAATAAGCTTCCGCTGCCCATTTCTGTCCTCGGAATCCGAGCCGTTTCTATCCTCAAAATTCGAGCCCTTCCTCTCCTCTTCCCAAATTCTATTCCAAATCCCTGATTCTCCTATTGTTCTTTCGTCATGCCTACCTTCAAAGAACATATTTCATCATGCCCTTACAGTCGCCAACATCAAGAACCACATCCCTATTGTTCTTGAGATGGAAAACGTCCAATACGCGACGTGGGCGGAATTATTTAAAGTTCACGCACACTCACATCAAGTCCTTCATCACATCATCTCCTCGGTAACAGGCAAGGAGAAGATGCCTACTCCCAAGGATGACCTTACAATATGGATAACTCTTGATGCTACAGTTCTCTAGTGGATTTATTCCACTATCTCTATGGACCTCTTGTAGATGATTATTTATCCCAATGATACGGCGATGAAAACTTAGAATAGGGTGCGTGATATCTTCCACGATAATAAAAATTCTAGTGTCGTCACTCTTGAACAGGAATTTTCCCATGTAAATATGGAGGATTTTCCGACTGTCTCAGCCTATTGTAAAGTGCTGAATGAATTAACGGATCAACTCAAGAATGTTGTTGCGCTCGTCACAAATGATTGTCTTATTCTTCAGATGGTTGCAGGCCTATCAAATGCTTATAATGACGTTGAGACACTTCTTTGTCAAAGTAATCCATTTCCGCCGTTCTACCAGGCCCATTCTATGCTCACGTTAGAAGAGGTCGGTTTGGTAAAAAAGGAGACTAACAGAGCTAATTCCATCATGATGATGGCCACATCTGCTGACCCTCACTCATTCTCGGATAATTCTAGCCAAAATCGTAACAACAGTGGCGGCAAAAAAGGTCAAAATTGAAAAAATAATGGCAAAAATCGCAATGGCGGCCGCGACAGTGGAGGTAGTTATAACAATGGCGGACGTGGTGGCAATGGGCCGGTTGAGCCACAACACCATTAGCCGCCGCCTTGGCCCAATGCAAACTGGCCGTGGGGCTGCTGGGCCGGTGGCCCAACACGGCATATCCCACATACCCAGCATATCCAGCGAATTGGGCTGGCTAGAGGCCCAATTCCCAGTGGCAAACGTCCCATCCCAGCTGCAGGCAGGCCTGCTTGGGCATCGGCCTCAGCAGGCCTTCGCTACTGTGGGCCCAGTTTCTGGTCTGACCCTATGGATATTGAGGCCGCGATGCATACACTTGGATTAAATCCCCCGGACGCAAATTGGTATATGGACACCAGAGCCACTTCTCATATGACGTCCGCACAATGTAACCTCTCGTCTTATTTCAATTTGAGCAATTATCATGGCATAATGGTTGGTAATGGCAATTCAATTCCAATTTGTGGGTATGGTCACACAAATTTATCCCCCCGCCACATCCACCTCTAGTCCTAAAAAATGTCCTTCATGCCCCACACTTAATTAAAAAATTAGTATTTGTCCGAAAATTCACCACTGATAATTGGGTTTCTGTTAACTTTGACCCATTTGGTTTTTCTGTGATGAATTTCACAATGGGGATACCTCTAATGAGTTATAATAGTCGGGGAGAGCTTTATCCAATCACCACCACCACTATTTTCATGAGTCAACCCACTTCATAATGTTTGCCGCTCTTTTTCCTTTTTTGTGGCATGCAAGTTTGGGTCATCCGGGGTCGACTATTATTTCTTTTCTTCAAAATTAAGTTTTTATTGATTGTAAGAGTGCGCGTAGTACTCAAATTTGTCCTTCTTGACCATTAGGAAAACATGTTAGCTTACCTTTTGTAGCCTTTTCTTCTAGTGCGTTGATGCCTTTTGACATTATTCATAGTGATTTATGGACATCTCCCGTTTTAAGTTATTTGGGTCATCGTTATTATGTGTTATTCTTGGATGATTATTCTAATTTTTATGGACCTTTCCTTTGTTGAAAAAGTCTCAAGTTTTTCAACTTTCTTAAAATTTAGAGCATTCATCCGTACCCAATTTGAACGGGAAATGTGATAATGGGAGGGAATATGATAATGGACCATTTCGAAAATTTTGTGACACTAATGACATATATTTTCGATTTTCTTGTCCTCATACATCCTCAAAAAATGGGAAGGCCAAAAGAAAAAATTATTCCATCAATAACATTGTCCGAACATTGTTGGCCCATGCTTCAGTACCTTCTTCTTTTTGGCATCATGCGTTACAAATGGCTACCTACCTCCTTAACATTCTCCGTAACAAAGGTTTAGCATATCAATCCCCACCTAAAATTCTTTACAATAAAGATCCCTCATATTCTCATCTTAGGGTGTTTGGGTGCTTGTGCTATCCACTTTTCCCGTCCACTACAATTAATACACTTCAAGCTCAGTCTACCGCTTGTGTATTTTTTGATTTTTCGTCTAATCATCATGGTTACAAATGTTTTGCTTTATCTTCCAATAAAATCATAATTAGTCGCCATGTTATTTTTGATAAAATCCAATTTCCGTTTGCTAAAGTGTCTAATTCGTGTCGAGTAATTATTATTTTTTGGACGATGCTCTCTCCCCGTATATTCTTCAACAGTGAGCCCACCCTACCTATGAGTCACATCTGGCAGCAGGCCCACTGCCTGCTGGCCCACATAATACCGACTAGTCTCGTGACCCAGGCCTAGTAAATCACCAACCTGACCCATTTTTAAGGCTAGCAGGCCCACTGCCTGCTGGCCCATCCCTTGACAGTCCCCCAACGTCCCCGGTCCAGTCAAATTTTGTTTCGAGTCAAGGGCCCGTTAGTCATAGCAAAAATGGTATTTTTAAACCTAAACGATATTTTAATTTAAATTCTAATGTCACTAAATCACACCTACCACGTAACCCATTGTCTGCCCTTCATGACCCAAATTGAAAAATGGCCATGGATGATGAGTTTAACGCTCTTATTAAAAATAAGACGTGAGAGTTAGTGCCCCGTCCTCCTGGTGTCAATATTATTCGTTATATGTGGATTTTTACTCTTAAGGAAAATTCTGACGGTTCTTTTGAGTGGCATAAGGCCCGTCTTATAGGTGATGGCAAAACACAACAAGTTGACGTAGATTGCGGAGACATTTAGTCTAGTGGTCAAACCGATAACTATTCACACAATGCTTAGTCTAGCTCTCTCGAAAGCATAGCCCATTTATCTACTGGATGTAAAAATTGCTTTCTTACACGATGATCTTAAGGAGACAGTATACATGCATCAACCCTTGGGTTTTAAGGACCTCAATTATCCTCACCATGTCTGTTTGTTGAAAAAGTCCTTATATGGGCTTAAGCAGGCCCCACGGCCTTGGTATAAGAGGTTTGCAGATTATGTGTCTACTATTGAGTTTTCTTACAGTAGGTCTGATCATTCTCTGTTCATCTATCGACGTGGTACTTCTTTAGCATACATTCTGTTATATGTGGATGATATTATTTTGACCACATCCTCTGTTAATTTGCGCAAGTCTATCATGACCCTTCTCAGTTAAGAATTTACTATGAAAGACTTAGGACCCTTGAGTTATTTTTTAGGAATAACTGTCACTCGTCATACATGAGGTCTATTTTTATTACAGAGGAAGTATGCGGTTGAGATTATTGAGAGAGCTGGCATGTCATCTTGTAAGTCCTCTTCTACTCCGGTTGATACCAAACCGAAGCTGAGTACTACGTCTAGCACACCAGGATCCCGCCCACTATCGTAGTCTTGAATGGACTCTTCAGTATCTTACATTCACGAGACCAGTTATTACATATGCAGTTCAGCAAGTGTGTTTATTTATGCATGATCCGCGGATTGAGCACATGCATGCGCTCAAACGCATTATACGATACATACAGAGCACGCTTGATTATAGGTTGCATTTATAACTATCCCCCGTCTCTACTCTCGTGCCTTATACAGATGCTGATTGGGGTGGATGTACAGATACCAGACGTTCAACTTCTGATTATTGTATATTTCTTGGCAATAACTTGATCTCTTGGTCGGCAAAACGCCAGGCTACTTTATCGCGATCCAGTGCGAAGGCCGAGTATTAAGGAGTGACTAATGTGGTGTCTGAGTCATGTTGGTTGTGTAATCTTTTATTAGAGCTTCACTTTCCTATTCAGAAAGCTACATTGGTCTACTATGATAATGTTAGTGTCGTCTATCTATCTGGGAATCCGATCCAACATTGGCGCACTAAACATATTGAGATGGATATTCACTTTGTTCGCGAAAAGGTAGCTCGTGGACAAGTACATGTCTTGCATGTCCCTTCAAGGTACCAAATTGCTACATCTTTACTAAGGGTCTTCCCTTGGTTCTGTTTGAAGATTTTAGGACAGTCTCAGCGTACGACAACCGCCCGCTATGACTGCGGGGGTGTGATTGAAACCGTGTATGAATATCACAGACAAAATAAGTATATTTAGGTTACTTACCATATTTTGTAGAATTCTTGTACAATTGTAATTAGGATATTAGTATTATAGTAGGAATATAATATTTCATATTTAGAGATTGTATATTGTATATATAGACCTTTTCATTAATAAAAATAATCAAGAGATTATTCTCTTTCAAAGAAGTCTCACTTTGAAATAAAATGCTCTCTAACGAAGGCGATTTTATTTCAAAGATTCGAACCTAAATTATTTTGTTAAGAATAAAAGAATATTTACCACACATCTAATCATTAAAGAGTAAAACAATTAAAGGAAATTCTGCTCTTCTTGTTCACACATCAACATAATAATGACAATGGAATATTTTCTGTCACGACCCAAACCGGAGGGTCTAGATTAATGAAATCCCGAGCTCTCGCGCTAGCAGCTCTATCAGAAGGGCTAGAACCTGACGTTGGGCCTGAGCGGCCACCAATCGTGTCAATAACTGTACAACACTTCGCATATCAAGATCTACATCTGGAGTATCAAGTGGAGGAACTAGGGGTACTGCAGCTCCACTAATCTCCTCCGATGGTGGTGAACTGGGGGAATCATATGAAGAAGTCGCACCGAGGGTCTCACACTGGAAATCGGCTGGTACCTTCGCCTACAGCCGTATCCAACGCCCTCATACTCTTGAACTCCTTCCTTGCTGTAGGCATTACTGGAATCATAAACACGAGACGTATTAGGAATAATATGCTTATAACTTAGTTCTACTACACGATTTATGAGACGAAAGAATGGAAATCATCCCTAAATATCAGGTAGCCTCCTGTTTATAAGTATGGTGCACAACATACCCATATACAAGACTCTACTAGACACGGCTTGTAGACTCCCCAGGACAGATATACTCTGATATCAAGTTTTGTCACGACCCAAACCGGAGGGCCGCGACGGGCACCCAAACTCTACCCGTCGGGTATCACCAATTGTACAGTCAACACCTAATCATAATTAAATACAGACTAAGCCAAAAAAGGACTAAGTAAAATCTTAATAAAAAAATCAACTTATATATATACATCCCAAAGGCCGACAAGGCCATACAAGACTCCTACACACAGGACACCTTTCTACAAGTCTCTAAAGAGTATACGACATCAAAAGAGTCGGGACAGAGCCCCGCCATACCCATATATACAAGCAAAAACTACCGTACCAAGATAGACTGACACTCCAAAATAAGTGGAGTGCTCCAAAGTCCGCTGAGTAAACAACCTACTAACGTGGATCGTCTCCTTGCCTACGTGAACCTGCGGGCATGAAACACAGCGTCCCCCGATAAAAGGGACAGTCGTACTGAGTATGTCAGGCATGAATAATAGCATAACAGGGGTATGACAATAATTGAAACAGCCGACCAACAGTAAATGCCTCTGAGGGCCCTAATACATATGCCTAAATGTTATGCACAATGCAAATGCGGTATACATATAAATATTGGCCACACAAGGGCATCTTTCTGTCCATAACAGCCTATGTGGGCATCATTTCATTATCATATTGGCCACACAAAGGCATCAATATTGGCCTCTTCGGGCTCTTTCGTGATAGTCTGTACCAACTGCAGGTGGTGTGCGTATATAACGCCATTATATATATATATATATATATTATCCCCATATATATATATATATATATATATATCTCTCATATCATATAGTAGTGTATAAAACACATGTGGGTCCAGGGTAATACATGAATATAATGCAAATGAAAATGTATGAATGACAATGAAACATTTTGAACTTATCGGATGACATAATATCCTTGCCCCTTTGGCTAACATTGAAAATATTTAACATGTACCTTCGGCTAATAGTGGGAATATAAACATCTTTCCCAGATACCTCAATAAGGATTTAGGAACATATTTAGACATGCTTTCAACATATGAATCAATAACATGAATATTCTTAACTACTAGGAGTAGAATAATTTATGGAACAATATCACGGTTATATTTCGTTACATGAAATATGCCAAAAGAAAGAAATAATTTGCCTTAACATACCTCAATAAGTGGAGAAAACCTTAACCAAGATAATAACTTGGCCGAGAATTTCCAAAGGCTACAAATCAAGAATTACTTCTTCAAATGAATTGTCTAAAGAAGACATAATTGTTGCACGTTTTGGTTCTTGGAAAGAGGATAATTTCAAAGTAAATAGTTTCTGCCTCAAATGAATGAATGGGAAATGATCTTCACGATTTCATAAATAAGGTTACTGGTTATACTTGTTAGGAGATTTACTTCCACAATGACATGCTAAGTGTATACAATTTTGTTGTTCCTCCAAATAGGGTATGACGTGTACCTAAATATAAAGGTGTGGCAGTGTCTTAATTGTACAACATGAAATGCTAAGGGATTTCTCACGAGCTGCCACCAACTGGTCCTTTAGGCTTAATCATTTAGGTGCATTACTTAAGGCTTACATGTGCATAATGCCCACTCAACTTTGTCCCCCCCTAAAATTAACTTATCCCATAAATTAATCAATCATACACACAATTAATTTTTAATCCCAATTCACTTAAATCTTAGTAACTTATAAGACCTTCATATACTCAATGTCATAATTTTGTAATATGACGCTAGTCCATAACCTCTTTGGGGATATACAACTATTATTATTAATCCACATCGTCACGCTTGTTACTTTCAAAATTATTTCGGAGTTTTATCCTTCTATATACTAATCTCTTTATTAGCATACGTAAATATAACATAAATTCCCCGAGGCCCGAATCTACTTGCCTACGTTTAGGTGCTCAAATCATCGCCCAGAATTACGGGATGTTACATTTTCTCCCTGACCTCTCTAAGAGAGGCTCTCATGTGGTACCTACTTTTTCCTCAATTCATCTCAATATCCCCTTTTCTATTGCCATCAATTCTTTTGTGTATGTCAGAGTTCTATTTTGAGATGATATTGTATGACTTGACAAAACCAAGCTAGAAATCAAAAGTTGGAAATATGTATCACTTTAGGAGATAAGTATTCTACTACAAATAGAAATAAAATAGAATATATGTAATACAAGTTATCTACAGGATTGTGGTGAATTCACACAATTCAAATATCTAGACTTTCTTAAAAGTGTAGCACAAAATAAAAATTGGCTGACAGTGCAATGGAAAGGTTATGCGATAAAAAAATACCTAACAAAGTGAAATGAATGTACTATAAAATGGTTGCGAGACCAACAATGTATTATGATTAGGTCTTTAAGGCCAAACAAGTTCACATGATGAATGTCACAGAAGTATAGACGTTAGGATGAGTGTGTATCGATACGAAATTGGATAATATCAAAGATATTAGCTATATATGATAAGATGTTGCAAATAGCACACACAAATAACTAACATAACTGCATAAGGTCACATAAGATGGTATTGTCATATTTTACATAGACCTCCATGTGCTCCAGTCATAAGTGCGAGAATAACATAACTAAGAACAAAACATAATGGAAGCAGTGGACCCATATAAATGAAACCAACTTGTTGGAATCAAGGCTTAGGTCGTTACACTTGCATTATGTCCAATGCTTACTAGGAGTCTTAATATTCAGTATAGAAACTTATAGTATGTAAATAATATAATAAGTGCAAGATCATAGTTTTGGAGAAACCTTAATTCACCTAAAAGAAACTTATTAAATATCAGAATGAGATATGCTTGAATAAAACAGAACGACATATAAACATATAACTGATTCCAACTAGATTCATATAACGAACTTCAACTCATCTGGTTGATTGATTTTATGACAGACATACTATCAATAGGTGCGACACAATAAGAAAGAACGGTATAGCTTCTTCTCAAGAGAAGCAAAGCATATTATCCATTTAAGGGTTTATTCTACGCAAAATAGTAGACAATGGAAATACACATGGTTGTGGTAATACAAATATGACTACACGTAACGAGGTGGAGGTGGAATTACGAATGCAGAAAATCTCATTGCCTCGTTTAAATCATGGCGATTCTTCTCATGCACTCTTCTAATGTAATCAGAGGCTCTACCATCTACACTCTTCTCATTAATTGCATACAATGATTTACCACTTTCAGCTGGCTCAATCAGGTAGGCTATGGGCTTTTTGACGTTCATCGGCTCCTGTGACCTTAAGCTCTCAGGAAATTGTGCTGTTGATGGGCCTTTGATGAATGCTGCAGAGCCTGATGTAGGCATTTTACCTGCCGCTGGTTGTGTCACGATTCCGAGGCTCATACTGGCGATAGATAACGACGATAGCCTGATCACATTTGTTACCATCTTCATTGACTTCTCGCAGAGGGAGTTGTTGCTTCTGCTTTTGTTCTTCATGGCAAATGCTACAAATTCTATCTGCCAGTTGCTTTCAAGAAAAGAGAAGGTGATTGCATAATAAGCCAAAAACTAATGGATATATATATGTGTGTGTAAAACTAAAGAAACTTGCTTCTAAAGCATTGTAGGGTAGTAGAGTATAACCTCAGCTGATTGCTCATTTGTGTTATTTAAAAAAACTGGAATCTTCCTTAGTTTCATCCATCCTAACAGTAGCTTTATTAGTGCTTAATCCTTTTTTTTTTATATCAAGCTTCACGGCTTAAGCCAGACTATTCCTGGAGATAGTAGTCCCGGTTCCTCAGCACTACTACCGGTAAATCGCGGGATGTGTCTGAATGACCATGGTTTGAAAACAAAGCAACTGATATCACCTACAAAGTCCTACCAGAAGGCGAGAAGAGAGCAAATTGCTCAGAAAAATAAAAGGAATCTATGCTGCTTGCCTATCTACAAGCAATATTATTAGACTTTTTCTTAAAGCAATTCCAAATAAAACGGAAAGCAACAGTATCTGATGATCATATTAGCTATCCACGTGATTAACGAGTTCCACCCCCCACCCCCCACCCCCCCAACCTCCCAACCCTAACAACCCAACCGGGGAGTTATTAATGAGCACAAACTAAGTTATCCATCCATTTAAAAGTAACTGGAATAAGATGCCTTTCAACTTTCCTGATACCATATGAAGCTATAACTTGTTTAAGTTTCATTAGGTAGTCACCAGTGCTCTTCAACTGATTCCAACCTTTATGCAACTTTTTCCACAATATCTAGATAATGGATATGTACTGAAAACCATCTTATTCACAGATCACAAGTGTGCCTCTTAGAAGTTTCCAGAAGCCAGCTTATTCAGGAAAGAAGCAGACAGAACTTATACACTGACAACACTTGTGGAGCAGAAAATAAAATAAAAAAGTAGATGCCACATCCCTAAACTGTTAGCTGATAATTTTTGAGATAAAGGAAGTTAGATATGTGGATGGTAATTTGTGCATTTGTTCAGTTCTTCTGTAAAAAAAAATACTTCAGTACAGTTTCAGGTTTTAAGGGGAATAATTGACATGGAACTACTCAAAAAAAATTAAACAAATGTCTAAATACAGAAGTTTGATTGGTTTACCTTTCGTTTATTTATTCATGTTATAGTTTACTATTAGCCCGAAAAAAATACATATGAAACGCTGGAGGAGCTTGGTCAAATGCAAGAGAGATGTATGGCGTTTCTTGTGCCATAAATCAGTAGAAGAAAGATGGTAATTTACACATACTGAAATAGGTGAGCAGAATCAGCAACCGACAAGGTACAAAGAGAATGTATGTAATATTTAGGCAGAAGAAATAAAAGAAAAGGCCAACTTTCAAAATTTCATCCAAACTACAGACAACTTTTAACACTTTCAGTATCATAAGAATGACTGGAGTTATGTACTAGTGTAAAGAAAAAGAAGGAAGAGTTATGCCCTGGTGCAGAAATGAACATTCGTTCTAACTAAATCCCAAAAACTAGTTCATTAGGGAAGGATTGCCCAAAATCATATAAGGGGAGACTAAAGGAATGTGTTCCTTGATTTCATTAATTGATGATTTACAATAATATATAGTATTTACAGAAATATTTACTTTGCTACAAATTTGTTAAGTAATAAACCTAATTACAAAAGGAATATAATTCTACCTAAAATAAGAGATATACAATTAATGTAAGAATATTCAGTGAATATTCTATTACACCCCCGCAGTCGAAGTAGGAGGCTCACGAACACTGAGACTGGCTCGAAAATCATCAAAAAGTATGCGCGGAAGTCCTTTGGTGAAGATGTCGTCAATCTGATATCTGGAAGGAACATGAAGGACACGAATTTGACCACGAGCCACTTATTCGCGAACAAAACGAATGTTCATCTCAATGTGTTTGGTGCGCTAATGTTGGACGGGATTGCCGGAAAGATATATCGCACTAATATTGTCGCAGTAGACCAGTGTTGACTTTTGAATCGCGCAGTGAAGCTCAAGTAGAAGGTTGCTATCACGACCCAAACCGGAGGGCCGCGACGGGCACCCGGACCCCACCCGCCGGGTACCGCTAATCATACTTCCAACACCTAATCATAATTAAATACATACTAAGGCGAAAAACATTATAGAAAATCTTAATTAGAAATCCAATTTTCATATATACATACCCATACCAAGGCCGACAAGGTCACACATGACAACTAACCACAGGACACCTGTCTACAAGCATCTAAAGAATTCATGACATCATAAGGACGGGACATGACTCTGCCATACCCATATGCAGATGAAAAAATACTATACCACGACCAACTGCAACTCTGAAACAAATAGAGTGTTCCAACATCAGCTGAACCAGCAACCTACTAGCGTGAACCGTCACCTTCTTTAACTGAACTTGCGGGCATGAAACGCAGTGTCCCCCGACAAAAGGGAGTACGACTGATGTACTGAGTATGTCAGGCATGAACAATAGCATAACAGGGATATACCAATAACTGAAACCGAAACAACTGACCAACAATAAATGCCTCTGAGGGCCCTAATACATATGCCTAAATGTCATGCACAATGCGGTATACATATACATCAGCCCCGTTGGGCATCTTCCTTACCATAACAGCCTTTGTGGGCATCATTTCATGTCGGCCTCGTTGGCATAATATGTCTAAATGTCATGCATAATGCGGAGGCCACACAAACATCATATATATATATATATATATATATATATATATATATATATATATTACCGCATAAAATATCCCGAATGACATAATTTTCTTGTACCTTCGGTCAACTCCGTAAATATTAACATATTTTCTGTATGCCTTAATAAGGACTTAGGAACATATTTAGACATGTTTTTAACATAGAAATCAATAACATGAATATTCTTAACTACTAGGAGTAGAATAAATTATGGAGTAATATCACGGTTATATTTCGTTACATGGAACATGCCAAATGAAAGAAATAATTTGTCTTAACATACCTCGATAAGTGGAGAAGACCTTAACCAATGAAGAACTTGGTCGAGCATAACACAGGATCAGTTAAAGGAATGGAGCAATTTGTTTCCGAAGTGAACGAAATAAATGGTGTTTTCGTGTTAAGCAAAGAACTACTGCTCGGTTATACTTTGGTATTACTAAATGGGATGCTAAGGTGTTGCACTTTTAACGTGTAACCTTCCTTTTAAGGGATATCTTGAATCATCCTAAATGCCATTTAATGGTCTCATCATTTGTGTCTCCCACCCACATTTCTTATCCATGTGAGTCATTTAAGACCATTATCTGTGTGGTTTTTGAGTCTTACACGTAAATGCACCACTAACTTTTGTCCTCTATTAATAATGAATCACACACATAATTAATTTTGTGATCCCAATTCACTTAAATCTTGATAACTTATAAGACTTTCATATCCTCAATGTCATAATTTTGTAATATGACACTAGTCCAAAACTTCTTTGTGCACGCACCAAATTTATTTTCGATCCCCGTCGTCACACTTCTTACGTCTAAAATTATTTCGGAGTTTAATCCTTTATATACTAATCTCTTTATTAGCATACGTAAATATAACATAAATTTTTCCAACGCTCGGGTCTATTTACAAACGCTTAGCGATTTTACATACGCCTAGCGATTTAAACCGAGATATGAAAGTATGGGTTGTTACATCCTTCCCCCCTTAGAAACATTCGTCCTCGAATTTTGGGGTGACATATCTAATCTCCGTCACGTAGCCCGAAAATACAACTTCTTTATCACAGCGCCATATAATACCACATACATCATTACGTCTACATCAGACTTCTCATGTCATGTATTATGATGTTAGGAATAAGAACTCACCTTACGCTTCTCGTGAAACCTCGGCGTTGGTCTGGAATAGGTATGGATACTTGTGTTTATAGTAAACGCATGGATGGGAGTATTGCCTTCATTATAATATATGTAGATGACATATTAATAATAGGAGACAATAAGATTCTCCTACAGTCAGTCAAAGAGTGGTTTTCCAGTACCTTCATGATGAAGGATTTAGGTGAAGCCTACTACATTATGGGGATTAGGATCTACCTATGGGACAAGGCATCAAGTTATCTAAGAAGGATAGTCCTTCTAATACTATTGAACTTGAACGCATGAAAAGGATCCCATATGCTTCGGCTATAGGATCGATCATGTATGCCATGACCTGTACTAGGCCAGATGTGGCCTTTGCACTTAGTATGACTTGCAAGTTCCAGCAGAATCCTGGGGAAGAACACTAGAAAGCAGTCAAGAATATTCTTAAGTATCTTAGATGAACTAAAGAATATTTCTTAGTCTATGGTGGACAAGAGAAGCTGGTATGTACTGGGTACACTGATGCTAGCTTCCAGACAGATGTTGATGACTACAAATCTCAATCAGGTTACATATTCATTTTCAATGGTGGAGCAGTAAGCTAGAAAAGTTCCAAACAAGCTACAACTGCTGATTCGACAACAGAAGCTGAGTACATTACTGGATCGGAAGTTAGTAAAGAAGTTGTCGCGATATCTGAGTTCCTAAAGGAACTAAGGGTTGTTCAAGTGTCACTTGTCCAATAACGGTTTATTGTGACAACACTGTTGCGAATGAGCAAGCTAAGGAACCAAGATCAACTAACAGAAACAAGCATGTACCAAAGAAGTACCATATACTTAGGGAGATGGTGGAGACTGAAGATATTAGATTAGACTATGTTCCCACAAATGATTGTCTAGCTGACCCATTCACTAAACCATTAAGCTTAGTCAAGCATAATGGCCATTTTGAAAATATGGACATTAGATATGTTGGAGATTGGCTCTAGGCCAAGTGGAAGATTGAAAATATATTTATGTCCTAGAGACAATCTTGTATAGGACAAATGTACTTTATACACATTCATATTATTATTAATGGAGATTAATATTATGGCATTTGCAATTATTGAATTATTATTTAATTGTTTGTAATTATTCATTAATGTGCATCCCTTGAGCTTACGTTGTCATTAATAGAGTGAGATATTTATGATAGAGTGTAACTCTTAAAATAGCATCGACTAATGATCATCGAGAATGGGATATCGATGATATGTGATAAGTCGACATGTGGTCTTCATCACATCTTTATAGGATGTAGTATGTCTCACCTGCTATGAGTAATGGCTACTCGTGATGGACACATGGATAACTTTGGAAGTATTGGTATACCCTGCTGATAGACTCTTTGTTATACTTGTCTAAAGTATGATAAGCGTGTGGGAGATAGAAGTCCTTAGACTTGAGGTCAATATGCGCCTTGTCTACAAAGTAATATACTTTGATCCCGTCCTAAGCTCAAATGCCTTATAGGTTGAGATACGGCTTGTATTGGGTACATTACGATGTGGATTGAAGGTGGTAGTTGAGTCAAGATTAGGATTCATTCTTCGAATGTATATTCAAGAGAATACTCAGATTCTCAGTGATATTAGGTTGACTAAGTCGTTGGCCAACGCAATAGACATATTTAGAATATGTTTTAGTCGTCAACTAATATAGATGAGATACAATGATTAAGCCATTTGGATAGACACTTGACAAATCCTAAGCTTGATCGGGTGTGTCGTGAATGAAAGGATTTTATCTTACCACATAAAGGATAAGTTTACTGAATTCGCGTAAACGTACTTCACATATTGAGTTCGTCTTCCGGCGCCATCTAGGAGTTCCGTGTAGACCTTAATTTGATTAATGTCGATATGAGAAGGCCTGTAGGGTCACACTATGTCGATTGTCCTTTCGATCTAAGGATGTATTGAGAGAGTAATTAAATGTTCGATTTGGAATCGAGATATTTAAATGAATAATGATTATTTTAATTAAGTCAAAATTGGATTTTGAATTTAATTAAGAATGCACGAAAAATAAATCGAGGCAGTGCAGGAGCACGTCGAGCGCCGCGACGCCTTTGCCTCGAATTTTGGGTCAGGCCCAAGGTCAAACCCTGATCTGGTTTTGACCTATTTTTCAACTATAAATAGAGGCATTCACCTCATCATTTATACAAAAAAAAATTGAAAATCATTCTAAGCCTTAGAGACTTAGAATCAAATACTCTCTCGAACCTCTGCCGGATTTTCTAGCTTTCCGAAGGAGAAATACATTGAAACTTGGAACTTGCAATTGGAAGGGCAATCGCGTGTGCACCTCACAGTTGATAAAGATTCCAGATAATTATAACTTGTAAGTATATGTTTTATGTTACAAGTTTCATTGTTGTATAACCATACCAGAAATTATTGTTGGGGTAAGTAAGAAACGAAACTTTTAAACTTCCGTTGTGCCTTACTTATGTGTTTTGAACCCAACAAAAACCTACGGATGAGTCATCCGGTGGCATCGCAGTCCAACATTTATCAAAATTGGCAGTGCAATCTCTGCCAACTACATCTGGTTTGAACTTAGGCTGTAGTTCTCTGGCATCTAAGTTCTTCCAATTGATTGTCCTGAACCACTTGTGGCTTTTGATCTCATCCCCTCCTCTTGGTCCACTGCCTAATCTTTTGGATGGGTCCTTCTGTAGCAACTAAGGGAAAAAAGCGCAAGATGTCATTTAGATGAATTACAAGCATTTTCTAAGATAGTATGGCAAGCAGTCAATTGATAGTTTGTACATACTCCTTTGAGCAGAGAGTGAGCTTCACCGGTCAGACGTGGTAGAAGTTTCACTTTCTCGCTGATGATCTTTTCCTGAAGCTTCTTTCTATTTGAATGCGTGAATGGTGGCTGAAAGAAATGAGTCATCAGTGTTCCAATAGACAGACCAAAAACCCCTATAGGAATAATGTAATTTATAGTACATTTCAATATTCTTCACGGTAGCTCTTGAGTTTCCTTTGCTCAAGGGTTCCATTGCTGTTTTATCTTGGGAGACAAATTATCCAGGACGTATAAAGGATACATACGGGGCAATATTGTCTTAAGGACAGAGTGCTACACTCGACTCAGCAAAAACAATTTCCATTTTTCCATCTTCTACAAAACTGGAATTTCCAGTTTTCTTGTGTAACTATTGTAATTTTCAGATTTCTAGTTGAATTATTGAATCTTTGTTTATCCTTTCGAATACTTGTAATGGTTATATACTTCCCGTACTGCATTATAAAGTACCATATGCAAAAACTCCCAACACATTTCACATAAAAAGGCTCCAGAGGATGGCCAATGAACTGTACGCTTGTCATATGCTTTGGCATTATTACAACACTGCATGATTCTAGTATTCTAACATTACACGTCAAGCAAATGTTTCTACCAGTACTTAGATTACCTGACCAGTCAGCATCTCATACAGGGAACTCAAACGTAGAAGAACTGAAAATATAATTCAACAACAAAACTGAAAATTACAATTGTTGAAGAAGAAAAACTGGAAACTGTTTTTGTTGAGTCGAGTGTGGCACTCTGTCTTTAAGACAATATTGCCCCGTATGTATCCTTTATACGACCTGAACAATTTGTCTCACAAGATAAAACAGCAATGGAACACTTGAGCAAAGGAAACTCAAGAGCTACCGTGAAGAATATTGAGCAATGAAATGATGCTTGAAAGTTGTAGGAAGAAACTGTTTTTGCTTGTGTATTTTCGTGTGTTGTAAGTGTGCCTCAACAATGGTGCAATGGGTGTTTATATAGGTGAGGGAGGGGCTGTTTAACTGCCTCCATAACAGCCATTATTGGCCAAATAATGGTCATTATGGAGGTAGAAAAGCCACCAAAATAAATGGTGAGAAAGACCAACGGATTGGCCATTATAGGAGGAGTAACCACCCAAAATAAATGCATTTGAATTGAGTGCTTGGCGTTTCTGCTTTGACTGTCCAAATTCCGACTTTCTGAAAACTTCGGGGACCAAACTGTACATATGAAACTTCTGGGATCAAACTGTACTTTTGGCAAAGTTCTCTGGCCCAAAAAGATAAGAGCCCGAGAACCCGGAACTGGACCGGACGGGCGGTGGCTTTCCTCAAACCGAAGCACATCTAGGTCCTCCCTCCTTTAAACACATGGGATACCCCTTGGGGTCCCAAACCCCAAACCAATTTTGAGTCTTATATACACAACAATTCTTTCTTCCTCTACCGATGAGGGAGAATTGAACACAATACCACACTTTCCATGCTTCAAACAACTCACTTCGTGGACCAATATCTCTTTCATTTCTCAATGAAATTTGACGATTCTTGGCTCTACGGTTATCTACGTACTTAGTAGATCATGCATGTGTGAAGAACCGGATTCTCCAACATACGTAACACTAGTGTTTAAGCCGTTAAAGTTGGTCGGTCGCAACTCCCGCCAAAGGCAAATTTCCAACAACAGAAGTATCCCAACACTCCACCAGTCACCATCTTTATTGTGGCCTTTGGACAGTAAAATCTCTGGAGCCATGTATTCAGTGGTTCCACACATTGAATTTGATCTGCTTGATTCATCAATCTCTTTTTCTAATCCAAAATCTGTCAGCATAACCTGGGTAGAAAATGAGGTTCTTAAGAAGAGAAAGGAATCAACTAGAATGTTCAAAGGAAAAAGCTATTTCTTGTTTCTTTCTTCTTTCATGCATCAATCATGTTCGTGCCGTATAGTACATAGTCAAGGTTATTACATGCCCATCAGCATCCATAAGAATATTTTCAGGTTTGAGGTCTCGATGCACGATCCCTCTCTGGTGAAGATGTGAAATGGCAGAAACTATCTCAGCAGCATAAATCCTTCCCGGTACCATGTGAGATGATATTAATCTCCCTTGGGGAGTCTTTCATTAATATCAAGGTATATATATAGAGTACAATATTTATCCTTTATACAATAGGAATCCTAAGCCTATACAAAAGAGGAATCACAGTCTTACCATAATTATATTTACACAATATATAGAAATATTCTAATTATGGGTAGGGAATATATTGTTTCCTATATTTACACGTTTACACTCACTACCCAAAACACACCCAAGAGCTGAAGTTAGAAGAGCTGAGAACGCATATCATGACTGGTTAGTCAATAAGAAAGACAGAAGGTACCTGAAAATACCTTGTCTGTACAGATGATAGAAAAGATGTCCTCCATTTATAAAATCCAAAATCAAGTACAGCTTAGACCTCGTCTGCATCATATTCCAAAATAAAAGACTGAGGAATGATTTTTTTAAAAAAAAAACACATCACAGGGCAAGAAAGCTTGGTCTGAGACTGTAAAGGCATCAAACACTGTTCAATGATTTAGAAATCAAATCAAAATAGCAAAATCAACGAGTATATATACCAAGGAAAGACAAAATCTGTGTTTAAAAGACATCGAGAAATATGGACACTGAACAGAAGAAAACCACAATAATAGAAGTTGAAGAAAATTATTGAACTTCACTTTGAAATTCTCCAAACAAATCTTCTCGAAGATCATATACCAATCAAATACAAAATAATGGAAACTAAAGAAAAGAAAATCGTAACAGAAATTCAACAAAGTTAAGGAGCTTCTTTGAAATTGTTTAAACAAATCTGCTAAAAAGTTCCTATCAAATATTCAATAATCTCATTAGATTCTAAACAAAAAGAACAGAAGTTCCACTTGAAATTAATCTCATTAGCGACTAATGGTGTTAACTAGTACTAATAAAATTAAAATATGTTCATGTTGTCCCAGAAGAAAAAGAAGGCATGGGGGACATCAGAAATCAAACAGATCCCCAAAAAGGTTTCCTCTTTCTATGAGAGTCAGAGAGGCACAAGGAAAAGCACTCACCTTTTAAGTACTTCTGTAACAGAAAATTAAATGAAAGGACAAAAACCATATACTTAAAAGGTGAAATAATCCCTAATACACAAGATTATCTTCTTGCACAACAAAGGAAAAACCAGTAACATCAATTCAGATTGCTAGTTGGAACAACACTTAGCTAACTCCCAATAACACTTAATGTGGATGCACTATTCTCACAACATTAGCAAGTCCAGTATAAGCTATTATTACCTGAAAAGAGTACCTAAGCTGAACTATAAAAGGGTGTTCAACTTTGGTGAGTATATCCCTCTCAGCTCTCATATAATCCACTTGGTTATTCTTAATAGTTGTGTCCTTCCTCATCACTTTCATAGCTAATATCTCATCATCATTGAAAGAAATAATCCCTTGATTATTCTCATTAATGAAAGAGTATATATACAATTTACAATTTTCCATAATAAAAATCATATTCTTATTCTACTCCCAAAACCATATTCTAGTATTACAAGAATTCTACAATTATGTTAAAGTGTACAATACTAATTAATACCATATTTACACTAAAATATTACAACAAAATATTGCACTAAACCATGTGTGTATATCACCGTGTATATCACGGGCTGTATCTCCAAAATATTGTGTCCAACACGTGATATATACTTATGGTAAGTGTATATCACGTGTATATTTAACACACCCCCGCAGTCATAGCGGGTGGTCTTCGTACACTGAGATTGTCCCTGAAATTTTAAAAAAGGACCGAGGGAAGACCCTTTGTAAAGATGTCTGCAATTTGATACCTGGAAGGGACATGGCAGACGCGTACTTGTCCACGAGCTACCTTTTCGCGAACAAAGTGAATGTCCATCTCAATGTGTTTAGTGCGCTGGTGTTGAACTGGATTACCAGAAAGGCAGATGGCACTAACATTATCACAATACACCAAGGTAGCTTTCTGAATATGACAATGAAGCTCTAAAAGAAGATTACGTAACCAACATAATTCCGAAACAACATTAGCCACCCCTCGATACTTGGCCTCTGCACTAGAGCGTGATAATGTCGACTGACGCTTCGCAGACCATGAGACCAAGTTATTACCAAGAAACATGCAATAGCCAGACGTGAAACGTCTGAAATCCGGACAACCACCCCAATTAGCATCTGTATATGAGACAAGTGTAGATGTCGAAGACGGATATAAATGTAAGTCATAGTCAAGTGTACCCTGAAGGTATCGAATAATGCGTTTGAGTGCATTCATGTGCTCAACCCTGGGATCATGCATAAACAAGCACACCTGTTATACGGCATACGTAATATCTGATCTCGTGAAAGTAAGATACTGAAGAGCCCCTGCAAGACTGCGATAGCGTGTCGGATCCTCGTAAGGTGAGTCAGCCGTAGCACCCAACTTGGGTTTAATATCAACTGGAGTGGAAGTAGATTTGCATGAGGAAATACCAGCTCGCTCAATGATCTCATGCCGCATACTTACGTTGTGATAAGAATAACCCACATGCATGACGAGTGACAGCAATCCCCAAAAAGTAACTCAAGTTTCCAAGTCTTTCATAGCAAACTCAGAAGTGAGCATTGTCATGATAGACCGGCGTAATGCATCAGAAGAGTCTGTCAAGATAATATCAACCACATATAAAAGTATATAAGTCTGGGAAGAACCACGACGATATATGAACAATGAATTATTAGATCTGTTGTGAGAAAACCCAATAGTCGAAACATAGTCTGCAAACCTCTTATACCAAGCTCGTGGGGACTACTTAAGACCATACAAGGACTTCTTCAATAAACAGACATGATGAGGATATTCGGGATCCCTAAACCCCAAGGGCTGATGTATATAGATTGTCTCCTTAAGATCACCATGTAAGAAAGCATTCTTCACATCTAACTGGTGAATGGGACATGCTTTCGAAAGAGCTAAGCTGAGCACAGTGCGAATGGTAGCTGGCTTGACCACCGGACTAAATATTTCACCACAATCCACACCAACCTGCTAAGTCTTACCATCACCTACAAGACGAGCTTTATGCCTTGCAAAAAAACCATCATAATTGTCCTTGTGAGCAAAAATCCACATTGACATGATAATATTAACACCAGATGGACGGGGCATCAACTCCCACGTCTTATTGATAATAAGAGCATTATATTCGTCGGTCATAGCAATTTTCCAATTCGGGTCATTTAAAGCAGACATAGGATTACAGGGTAGGGGTGATTTAAGAATATTAGAATTTAAATTAAAATGTATTTTTGGTTTAAAAATACCCCGTTGACTACGAGTGACTGGTCTTTGACTCGAGGGAGAATTGGGCGGATTTAGAGAAATATCGGGAATGTGACGGACTGACCAGCAGGCAGTGGGCCTGGTGACCCAACACGGTAACTAGCGGCAGAACCCGAGACTGGAACAGTTTTGATATTGGGCTGGGTAACTGGCCCAATCACTGGACTGGGAACAATGGACTATGGCGGTACTGTAAACCCATCGGACAATGGGCCGGTTGGTGGATTTTGGGTGCGGGACATGTCCGATAAATGGTGGATAATATACGGGGAGACATCGTCATCTAAAAAATTATACGAACTAGGCACGGGACTACTCACTTTAGCAAATGAAAATTGGCATTCATCAAAAATAACATGGCGACTAATGATGATTTTATTAGATGATAAACCAAAGCATTTGTAACCACGATGATTAGACGGATAACTCAAAAATACACAAGGGGTAGACCGAGCCTGAAGTTTGTTAATTGTGGTGGACGGAAAGAGTGGATAACACAAAGCACCCAAAGACCCTAAGATGGAAATACGAAGAAGTCTTATTATATAAGATATGAAGAAGAGATGAATACGTCAAGCCTTTGATAGGAAGTATGTTAAGGAGATATGTAGCCATTTGTAGCGCATGATGCCAAAAAGAAAGGGGTACGGAAGTATGAATCAATAAAGTTCGGACAATGTTATTAATGGTACGAATTTTGCGTTTGGCTTTTCCATTTTGTGAAGACGTATGAGGACAAGAAAAATGAAAATTGATTCCATTATTAGCACAAAACTCCCGAAACACCACATTATCATATTCTTTGCCATTATCACGTTGAATATTTTTTATTTTCCGTTCGAACTAGGTTCTAATGAATGCTCTAAATTTTAAGAAAGTGGAAAAAACGTGAGATTTTTTCGCTATCGGAAAAGTCCATAAAAATTAGAATAATCATCCAGAAAATAGAACATAATAACGATGAACCAAAGAACTGAGAACAGGAGATGTCCATAAATCGCTAAGAATAATATCAAATGGCATTAAAGTATGAAAATTAGAGTCTACAAATGACAACCTAACAATTTTTCCTAAAGAACAAGATTAACAACTCGAAGTACTACGCGTACCCTTACAAGAAATAAATTTATTTTTATCTAAAGAAGATAAAATAGACGACCCCGGATGACCTAGACAAGCATGCCACAAGGAAATAGCAAAGCTGCAAAAGCTAATGCAAGGCTTGACTCGAAAGACTGGAACTTGGCATGATAGGATAAAGATCTCCCTACTATCACACCTCATGAGAAGAATTTCCGTCTTGAAATCCTTCACAGAAAACCCAAACGGATCAAATTCAACAGAAACGGAATTATCAGTGGTGAATTTATGGCCAAACACCAAATTTTTAATCAATTGAGGAGCATGAAAGGTATTTTTCAAGATAAGAGGTGGATGGGGGGAGACAAAGTTTTATGACCATAACCATGAATCGGAATTGAATTACCATTACCAACAATTATGCCACGACTGTTTCTCAAATTGGAATAAGACGAGAGAGTACCTTGATCGGATGTCATGTGGGTGGTGGCTCCGGTGTCCATGTACCAATTCGGGTCCGGGGGAGTTAAACCAAGTGTATGCATAACGGCTTCAATGTCGGTTTGAGTGGCCCGCTGCATGATGGGCCTGCGGAGGCCGGGGCCCAAGCACACATGTTTGTTGCCCCGACCCAGGATTGCTTCGGGAACCACTGGCCCAAGTGGTATTGGGCCGAAACTGTTGCTGGAAAGCTCACTGGCCAGCGGCTGGATTTTCGTAAAAAATGTGGTAGTTGGGCCAAGGGCCACTGGCCGAGTTCCAGGGCCAAGGAGCCCAAGGCTTGGACCAGGCTGCCTACGACCCACTGCCACTATTCCGAGGTCCACTCCCGCCGCCGGTACTTTTCCCTCCGGCGGTGTTGTTGTTCCTGCCGCGACCGTTGTAGCCACCGCAATTTTTGCCATTGTTTTTACGACTATTTTTGCCGCCCCCGTAAGCACGATTTTGGCTCGAATTATCAATGAAACCTTGAGAATTGGTGGAGGACGTCATCATGACAACGGGACTAGCACTAGTAGCTGCCTTCTTAGACAAGTCGGCTTCTTCTAAAGTAAGCATGGAGAGGATTACTTTGACGAATAAGAGATCCAATGCCACTATAGGCCTCAGATAGCCCAGCAACCATCTGTAGGACAAGACGGTCTTCACTAACGAGCGCACCAATGTTGCGGAGTTGGTTCGCCAATTCTTTCAACCTCTTGCAATACGCTGAAAAGTTTGGGAAATTTTCCATGTTGACATGGGAAAATTCCTGCTTAAGGGTAATAGTTCTGGAATTTTGATTATCTTGGAATATGTCACGCAGCCTATCCCAAGCAGCCATCGTCGTAGCGTCCGCTCAATAATCGTCTGCAGCAGGTCGATAGAGATAGTGGAGTAAATCCACTGAAGGACGGTGGCATCAAGAGTCGTCCACAACTTAGGATCATCCTCGCGTTTAGGCACCTTCGTATCCTAGGAGCCACGGGGATTATGTGATGGATGACTTGATGCGAAGCGTGCGTGAATTTTGAACAGTTCGGCCCACGTCGCATATTGGACGTTTTCTATTTCAAGAATAAGAGGGATGTGATTCTTGATGTTAGAAACAACAAGGGCAGGGTGAAACGTGTTCTTGGATGTTGACATAACGAAATAACAATAGGTGATTAAGGGATTTGGAAGAGAGAATTTGAGATCGGAAAAAGGTACGGAAACCGAGGATAGACTAGTAATTCGTGAAATGAGATGAAATATTTGGAGAGGAAATATTTGACCTAGACTTCTGATACCATGAAAGAAATAATCCTTTGACTATTCTCATTAATGAAAGAGTATATATACAATTTACAATTTTTCATAATAGAAATCATATTCATATTCTACTCCCAAAACTCTATTCTAGTATTACAAGAATCCTACAATTATGGTAAGTGTACAATTAGGGGGGGCAAATTATCCGGAGAACCGAAAAAATAGAACCGAACCGAATTAGGATTTAGTGATTCGGTTCGGTTTTTTAATTTTGGATACGAACCAAACCGAAAAAACTGAATTAAATATATAATTATTCTTATTTTTTATTTTAGGCTACTATTATCTCTTGAATCATAGCCATTGAAACCAATCTATGAAGCTTTTATGGAAGTCGAATGCGGCATGAACTTGATTAACATATCACGGAAGCATTGACATAAAATGTAGGGAGAGAAAGTAGTTCTAAATTGGTGAAACTTTAGATGGTCATAACTCTGCGCTCGGATGTCCGTTTTACCCTATTTTTTATTTTGCGTATTTTTCGAGACGGGGCCGGTCAAACTGCCATAAGGCGTTTTGGCACAACCAATTTTTAGAAAAACGTCCATTTTCCCAATTAATTTATGTTTTTCCCCAAATCGATTTCTAATTTTCTTTTTCTTTAGTCAAGATCTCACTATATACAATACATTTCAATGTCAAAATTTCGTGGTAATGTAGGGGTGAATGCCAATTACAGTTTTAGAAATTCAATTTTTTTTAAAAAAAAAATTCCTCGACCCGACATGACCCTACCCGGCCCACTAGAAAAAACCGATATAATCCGATACGTTCGACGATATAATCTGATACGTTCGGCGATATAAACCGAACATATCGGGGGTTTTGTTAAAAAAGTTGGATTCGGTTTATTTTAAAAAATAAACTATTTTTATTCGATTCATATTTTTTGGATACAAAATCGATATACGCCCACCCCTATGTACAATACTAATTAATACCATATTTACACTAAAATATTACAACAAAATCTTGCACTATATCATGGGATGTATCTCCAAAATACCGTGACCAACAGGTGATATACACTACTTATGGTAAGTGTATATCACATGTATATTTAACAATCATCATCACCATCACCACCACCATAACCCTTCATCCTCACCTGAAAATCTTTCCCAAAAGACCTTTCCCAATCATCCTCTAGATCTCAAAATCCCCTGGCCCATATTTTGTTACTCCACTAATCTCTTCAACACCATCAACACTAATCTCAGTTTGGTGATTACCCATATGAGTATCAACTTTATCACTATCAGTATTGTTGATTACAATGGTTGCAGGAAACATGAAATAAGTAACTGCTAAGTATTACAATAAAATGAAATTACAACAACTGAAATTTCAATAAACTGAAAACAAGAAACTGAGATTACAAGCACTTTGATTTGCTGGGTCGAGTGATGACACTCTGTCTTTAAGACAAGATTGCCTCGTATATATTATTTCTACGTTCTGGACAATAGTCTCCCAAGATAAAACATCAACTCAACAAATGAGCAAAGGAAACTCAAGTGTTACTTTGAAGAACTTAGTGTAATGAAATGATGCTGGAAAGTAGTAGGAAAATTCTATTTTTTCGTTTGTGTGTAGTCTCAACAATTGAGCCAAAGGCTTCCATATATAGTGCATGGAGAGAACTTGCCAACTACCTAACTAATTGTTGTTAATGGCCATGTAATGGCAATTAGTGAGGAGTAATTCAGCCAAATAAATGACTGAATTAATGTGCAACGTATTTGAGCTTTAGTGAGGAGCTATTCAGCCAAGTAATGACTGAATTGATGTGCAGATTAATGGAGGTTTAACGTTCCAAAACCAACAACAAAAAACACAAGTTCTCTGTCCAATTTTATCTTACCTGAAACTTCAGGAACCAAACTGTAAATATGAAGCAATTTGGGTCCAAAAAGATAATATCAGAAGAAGCTCAAAGCCCACGACCCACGACCCGCGACCCGTGACCCGAGCCCGGATCGGACGGGGACTTAACCTCGAACCAAAGCATATCTAGGTCATCCCTCTTTCAAATACATGGTTACCCCTTGGGGTCCCAAACCCTTAGTCACTTTTGAGACTTATAAACTAAACAAATCTTCATTCCCCCACCGATGAAGGAGAATTGGTCTATACCACATGCTTCAAACATCTCACTTCGTGGACCAATATCTCTTTGATATCTCAACGAAATTTGATGATTCTTAACCATACGGTCATCTACTCACTTTGTAGATTATGCACGTATGAAGAATCAAAGTGTCCAACATGCGAAACCCTAGTGTTTAAGTCATTAAATATGAGTGGACGCAACTCCCACCGAATACAAATTTCCAACAAGTATCACCCTCATAATCAACTTCTTGATGAAAAGGTAAAGGCTTTGAGAGAGTGATTCTTGGAGATGGACCCACAAAAGAGTGGGACCTACTATGAATGATTTGTGGGTCAGTTAGAAAGTTGGAAGAAGATGATGAAGAAGTAGGAGCACCAAAAACATCAGAAAAATCAAAGCCTGGATCAGTAGAAGATGAGTCTGGGATTTTGAGATGGGTTAGTTTGCTTGCTAACATGGAATGAAGGGCTTTCTTTTGCTGAGCTGCAAATGCCATTACTAACAATAATTCTTGAAACCATTTATCAATTGCTCAGCAAAAATAACTAAAGTTGCAATATTTATAAAATGTTAGTGTAGAATACATCAATTAGTCTAATTTTTGTTCTTTTTTGTTCTGCATCAAGAACGCAGTAGGCGAGAAAAGCCAGCTGAGATTGAACTCAGAGTAGGCTAAGAAAGAAAAGGGCTACATCTGGGGATCTGCTGGGACTAATGGGAAAGATGGAAGTAAGAAAATGAAAAAGGTTGTAACTTTAAAGGGTGTTTTATAGTGGAGAAGAGTTGTAGGAAGAACAAAAAAAAACAGTGATTTATCAGCAGAGAAAAGAAAGTGGATTTTGCAAATTAGAGATCATGAATGAACATGAAGAGAGAGAGAAGTGGGAAGTGAAATCCAATACGCTAAATGAACTTGTGCTTACTAATGACGCGCCCACAATATGCTTGTACTAACCTCGGCTCACATCATATTTTTCTTGTCACTTTCCACCCAAGAGCCATTTAGACATTATTTAAAATTAGACTATGAAATTAGTGATTGAAATCGTGATGATCTGAAATTTAAGTTTTATTTAAATATGTAATTTAAATTTCTAAAGTTATATTTTTTTATATAAATATAAAAATTCCATAAGTTATGAAAATCATAAAAAAAATTCAATTATTATGTATAAACTTACAGCAAATCATAATTCATAACAAAATTAATACGCTATTAGAAAGTCATTCTAAAAAATAGAATATTAATATATCAAACTTTAGTTCAATAAAAAAGAACATCGAACATAAGTTATAGTATAACTACACTTTAATAAAATCCTCTCACATGGTATGAAATCTCTTAATATACTATCAACTTACAACTCTTTTAAGATTTGATATAAATGGTTGGTAAATATATCTACCGACCTATTGATTTTTTTCACAAAATATAAAATTATGGGTCAAGTTCTACATTAAAAAAAATTGAAATCATGATTTGAAATCCCAAATCATACATTTTTGGAGAATTTGGGATTTGAAATCATGACATGAAGTTGAAGCTGAAACTTTGTGCAAATACATAAACAAACACTAATTTAAAATCAAAATATGAAATCATGATTTCATACCACATGGACAAACGCCTACTTAGACCCCGTTTGGACAAGAATTGAAATCATGACATGAAATCAGTAATTTAGAATCAAGATGATTTGAAGTTGAAGTTTTGTATGGACATGCAATTTGGATTTCTTAAGTTGTATTTTTTTCTCATGAACATTAAACCCCCACGAGTTGTGAAAATCATCAAAAACTTTCCCAAAAAATGAACATAGTATATAATCCGCCGATAATAAATGAAATTAGAACTTTCTATATGTAATATTGTCTTGTATCATAAAATAACATATAAAATACATGATTTCCCCGTCTCAATTTATGTGGCATCATTTGACTT
This sequence comes from Anisodus tanguticus, assembly GCA_034509755.1. NCBI lineage: Eukaryota > Viridiplantae > Streptophyta > Magnoliopsida > Solanales > Solanaceae > Anisodus > Anisodus tanguticus. The sequence goes on along the minus strand of CM067543.1, from coordinate 43,129,577 downwards.
GACACAAAATTTATAAAAGAAAGGAAGGTTTTTGAAATATATGATCCAAAATAAATCTTATATAAATGTGTGGTTGTAAATAATCTCATAAAGTTAAAATATTTTTAAATATAAAAAAATGATATTCTTTTTGGGCGGACAAAAAAAATGGTGTTACGTCAATTGAAACAAAAGATATTAAAATTGTGAGAATATTACATATAAAAAGTTCTAATTTCATCTGCGGATTATATACTAATGTTCATTTTTGGCTTTCAATCTCGCAGCCAACACATTTTTGCTCCAGCACATATAAGGTTTTTCTTACTCATCCCTATTCATTTGTTCTGCAATTTTCAGGTCAGTTACTTCAATTTTGGGTCAAATCTAGTTTGTCTTCTCGGATTGTTTCTTCCAATTTTATTATTATACATATTAATTAATGAACAAATCATAGTTCATTACAAAGTTAATATGCTACTAGAAGACCTTTCTAAAAAATACAACCTCTATTGATCGAACTTTAGTTCAATAAAAAAAATTGAATATGATTTGTAGAAGTAAATTTAATTGGTAAATGATTGGTAAGAGTAAATTTTATTACATATATACTACCATCTTGCAGATCTTTTTTAATAATTGAAATAAATGATTGATAAACATGGTTGATAAATATATCTACCAATTTATGAATTTTTTTTACAAAATATAAACTTATGGTCAAGTTTTACATGTAATGAAATTTGAAATCATGATTTGGAATTCTAAATCACGCCTTTTAGGAAAATTTGAGATTTTAAATCATGATATGAAATTAAAGTTGAATTTTTGTGCAAATTTCATAAACAAACACTAATTTTAAAATTAAAATATAAAATCATGATTTCACATCACCTACTTAGATTGTACGACACAGTAGTACAAACTTTAGGGTATAAGGTTCAAATTGTGCTTTAATATGGTTGAGAATAAATATATACTTATCTTTATAAGATTGATCCAAATATATCTTTATTTACTGATTTCATAAGTTATACAAAACACGGGTCCTTTTATATATAGAAAAATTATCAAACTTGCTATTGAGCTATGTAATATGATCCAGAATTATCAAATGTACGAAAAAATTATTCTTGCAATTACACCAGGTCAATTAATACAAGATATGTATCTCACATTATGCTTTAACCGCTCATATTGAGATAAACATCAAATCTGAATATTTAGCGGCCTAAACAGGCACAGTTTCTTTGAATTTTGAGAACTGTTAGTATTACACGTTATATATTCGAGACTATTTTGAGTGTTACTCTCAAATCTAAGAGACGATTTGAACTTTTTCTTTATTTATTTCAAGACCCACGTAAATATTGGAGCTAGCTAAATTATTAATTTGGTAGAGCACATCGTGTTATTGTGATCATTATCATTAAAGAAAATGTGCCTTAGAGAATAGTAGTCTCTGTATCGCAAAACGAACGGGGAATTCTGAGGCTCAAAGTATAACCTTCATACAAAATCAAACATCAGCCTCTTTATTTCTCTTGAAAAGTTAATGTTATCTACCTTCAAACTACATAGAAATTTTTAAGTCACAAAGTAAAGGTTTTTTGATGTCCACACAGTGACACAATAACCAACCAAAAGCTCGATGAGATTCATTTTTCCACCAACACTTTGATATCAGAGAAACCAAGCATCCTCCAGACAAAAAAAGGTTCTCTACTAAAAAGTAGTTTAACAGATTAAATATATAAAGGTTGATACAATGCAAAGCTTACTTGTTGTGAAAAGGGAGTGAAAGAAAAAGGTGATCAGCAACGACGTTGAGGACGACAGATAAGAGATTCCACATTCATTTCCTAACATTGATCTATTGAACTAATTGAAAGCAAATTTCATTATCTGCACAAATGAACATGGTCTGATGCATTTCTTCTATACACTGTTAAAACCAAATACAAGAAGCTTATACATTGAACTCCAGGATTAAACCTCAAAACTGGCAACTCCTCTCCCTCAAAAATCCCCCAAAAGACAAAAAAGGACCAAAAGAGAAAAAGACCAAGCCAAGGCTGCTTGAGTTCCCCTATCACTTTCCACAAGAAGAAAAAGCAACAACAATACAACACCCTTTTGCCGCATCAACTCGTATAAATTCTCAAGCCGGAGTAATGGACAAACAATGAAATAAGGCCTCCAAAGAATCATGAAAAAATACTGCCTGCAGAGAAGGGAAGAGGTTAAAAAGGCCCTTCTGCACCTTCTCCACTATGATACAGCTACTATGTTCAGATCAAGTGGCCTCAAAGCTCCTTGAACTATCTCTTGAACAGTTTGATTACGCCGGCAAACCTCTGAAATCTCGTCAATTGGAACCACCAGACCATTCATATTTACTCCAGAGGCTGCATCTGACAAAGCTTGTAAAAATCTAGTCCTTTCCAACTCTGTAACAGCTGTTGATGGAATTAAAGACACACATTCCTTTGCCCACTCAAGAGCTTTCAACCCATACGCCCGGGTCAATGCCAATAGAGCATAAGTTACCTACAGAAGAAACAGCTCAGAGTAACTCTTGAATGTCACAAAAAAACTATGTCAACTAAAGAATACTACCTTTCTTCTTACCCATCTGCCTTCTTTACAGAATAAGGGTTTGTACTTACTGTTTCTAGTCGTGAACTAGGAAGGGCTCCAGTTAGACAAGCAACCAAAATTCTGGTGATAGTGGGTCCTCGAGGAATAATTACACTGTCCCTTATGGATAGGCAACTTTCTCCATGTGTAGAGTTCGCAAGATCGAATATGTCGGACAAAAAGTTTAATATCGAATTGGAAGCCTCCCTACAATACAGTACTTCAATATTAGAACAATCAAACCTTTATAAAATATAAAACAAAATGGATAATGGAATTACTAGAGAAGGAGAAATCCAAATCTTAAAGGACCAGAGTTCCCTCGCAGTTCCTGGCTGGTTCTCTGGTTATTAGATAGACAAGTGGACAATGATATACTCCCTCCTTTTCAATTTAAGTGTCTTACTTTCCATTTTAGTCTGACGGGAAACCTTGGTTTAACGGGTAAAGTTGCAGCAACGAGTTCGAGCCGTGGAAACAGCCTCTTGCAGAAATGCAGGGTAAGGCGGCGTAAAATAGACCCCTGTGGTCCGGCCCTTCCCCGGACCCTGCGCAAGCGGGAGCATAGTGCACCGGGCTTCCCCTTTTAGTCTGTTTCAGAGAATGCCTCTTCCTATGTTTTGTAACTTCCTAATTCCAACAGTTTACATGAATTGTTTGACACCACAAGATTCAAAGGAAATCTTGATACATCATCCACATCTTTAGCCTAAGACCACAAGACCGTGCCTAATCGAACTAAGTCACTTAAATTAGGATGGAGGAAGTATAAAATATGCTTCTATGCTTGACTGATTAAAATTCAAGTACAAGTATACTTTTACTAAAGATGGCGGATACGTAGCCTTTGTAATGCATATACTAGGGAATGGGCTTTGGAAACAAATATAGCGCCATATCAATAAGGAATGAACCGTTGCTTATATTGCTTTGAGAAATGCAATAATTATGACAACCAAGGCAGTGAGTGGCTATCTTTTCTTTATGCAAGGAAACATACAATGAGTTCCTTCAGCATCAGACGAGTTAACGTCTAATCAAGTAGTTCATGCCAATCAAACTGGTAAATACAGTGTCCTGTGACTCTCACTTCTTGTATCATTCACTCAGGTGCTTGCTTGATCATAGATTCATAGTTATCTACATGAATCCTTTTCCTCTGGCTCTTCTCTGACAGTTATATTTGCCAATGTCATAAAATCGATGGCAATCAGACTTTGGTCACGCCAAGCCTTATAGTGATCTACCAGGTCAGAGGAGCCTCCTAGTGTTCCAGGAAGATATAAAAAGTTGGTAAACTAGACTACCTCACAATGACTGACCAAATATTATCTTTCCTGTTAGGACTACAAAGAGCTTTCAGGGATTCTGTGTGATACTCATCAGGATGCATGCTTCAGCATATAAAATAAGCTCCAGATGAAATATTACTCTACGAGAATCAATGACATGGACCAGTGCAGATTGGATCGTGACACATTTTTCTGGACGCTATATGTCTAAGTAGTGCATTCTAGTAGGAGCAACTTCTCCTAGAAGAGCAGGAACGAAAATGTGATTGCCAAAACCACAGCAGCTTGGAAATTCGTGCTGTCAAACTACTCGAAGAATTGTTCATAGAGCTAAGCCAGATGAAGCTTGGGTAAATAACTAAATTGAACTTTATATTATACCATGTCTATTACATAATAAGAGGATTAAGCAATAGAAATCTCATCATATTAAAGGAGTGCGGCTCTGTATGAAGCTCATACTGCAGATCAAGCGGAACACTCCTGCAAGAAAAGGGATGCGCCTTACCGTTGTTTTGTCGGAGAAAAGATACTCTCATGAGGCATTATAACAAAATTCATAAAATTGAATGATTGGCTCGCACATATGTCATCAAGTCAGCCACAGTCCCCGAACTAATTACATATGTAACAGACTTGGCATACGACATGCAGCCACCAGTTTGAGATCCGTATCAGATAGTTAAATGTAAATGTTACACTTATAGATGAAATTGAAGTTTTGCCTATGAAGGTATCTCCAAAATAGTGCTCTACCCATGAAGAGCTAAAATTATTGGGGCCTCCAAGATTCAACTGTAAGACATTTGTCCTAAAAAAATTCTACCAATTTATCTCACATTTCTCACAATTATTTTATGTAACTGTCCAGAATACAAAATCTTCATCATTCTACATGTGTGTCAGCCAGAGCTTTTTTTTTTTTTTTTTTTACAACAAATAGATGAAAATAGGCAGGAATCTTCATGGGGTGAGGGGGAAATAGAAAGGATTTACCTGTGCTGCACGGTGATGCCGACCATTGCACAATCCACCAATGATGAAAACACAGTAGAAGGGAAAAATAGTTGAGGACAGTATCTGATACATCTTGATGCAAGCAAGAAACAATCATCTGCTATATCCGGACGGGAGGTGAAATCCTATAACCCACATTTTGGAGTTAACTTATATAACTAGCGGAACATGCAAAATCAAGCAACAGACTGCACCTGAATCTTTGTAAGAAGACACGCTGTATTGCTAAAGAGAGACCCAATGAGAACTTTCAAGTAATTTGCACAAGATGGGTCTGAACCAAATATCTGCGGCAGAAGTTCCAACTGTTGCTCAAAATGGAAATTGCAAATATGGTAAAAACTTTGTAATGTAAGAAAGAACTCAAATACCTTAATGACTTCACTAGAGAGATAAAGGAAACACGGTTGGTGGTGTTGTCCATATAGTCCTTGTATTTCCTCCAGCATCTCCCCGATTGTAACTCCCATGAGCCTCTTAGAAGTTCGTACCTAATCGATGAAATCATCAGAGTTAGGGAAGTTGTAATACCATTTGCTCGCTGGCGGACTTGGATTAGGTCACCCTTGTCTTCAGAGTTCAGACCAGGTCATAATAATTTTTACTTAAGCTGGCGAGGATATTATCAATCACAATTTACAAGAGCAACATAAAAGCAGTTTGAGGTCAGAACATTAAGCAACATAAGTCAGCAAACATTCACAGAAAGAAGAAAGAAATCAGTTATGGATGTAAATGTCAAGAGGCATAAGAATAAAGAAGAGAACATACAGCATTCTAAAGACAATGAAAAACGCCACATATTTGCAGGAGATGTTGTGTCACTACAGCATTTTCAGGAATAGGCAGCTTGAGAAAATAATTTCCTTGAACCCCTTTGGAGATGGCATAGATAACTGAACTTACAGCATTTTTGCAAGCTCGGCAAAGAGACTCCATTGTCCGCATGTCCCAAGCACGACTATGTGAATATTGTCAAACACAACAATCAGGAGAACTTATAATCAAAGAATCATTGCGGAAACAATATATGCAGCAAACAGCTTTCTTACACATCAAAAATGGCTTTGAAAATTGGCCAAAGTCTTTGAATTGCATCTGCAACCGCTTCTGGGTGATTTACATATCTGCAAATGGTTTCAGTCCCAAAATTGACAATATGCAAATAGAATCAAACAGATGAAATACGGTACAAGGAAATTGCTTCTTACCTAAATATATTTGCAAGTCGATCAAAATGAACTGTTAGTTCACGAGGGGTTTTTTGCCCCAAACCCACGGGACCTTGATTGATTATCTCCTGATAGTTAACTCCAATTATTGGTAAATTGACACTTAAAATTCACTTCATAAAATCTTAGAAAGGAAACCTTTTTCTGATGAAGAAATCTTAGAAAGGAAACTAACTTGTAATGGAGCAACAGATGGCAGGCATACTGCCTCAAGGGCCTCCTTAGCATGTTCCGAAGGAAGTTCTGTAATAACCATACTGCAAAAAAGAAAGGACCAATGTGTTATTTTGCAGGGTGGGTGGTGGGTGGTGGGTGGTGGGTGAGTGTAAGGATTAATAAGATAAAGAACCTAACTTAGATATCAGCTTCTCAGAAATAGATACTACCTTAAAGCTTCAACCAGATGCAACGAATCTTCGGCAGAAACTTTGAAGGGACCTTCTCCAGCGACTGCCATTTGGTAAATTTGAAAAAGACCATCTAGGGACCCACAAAGCTTCTTCTTGCAATCTACAAGGGCAATAAAATTTTGAAACAAGCTTGAAAACTGTTAACTCCGGCCAGAATGTTAACTCAGAGAAGGTGCAAATTCACCAGGTCATGATGCAATTTCATAAAATTAAGAAAAGATTGATCCTAAGTTCTCTTTATGAAAAGGCTCCCACTGATAAACTGGACACAAATTTGAAACAAGAGATCTATCAATATCCACCAAGCAGTAGACATTAATAAAATTGTTGACAGAACCCAACCATAAAGTGATACAATTTCATCAATTGTCAAATACTAGAGGTCTCTCAAAAAAAAAGGAGAAGAAAAAAGATATCCCGTAAACGAAGGAGTAAATGATTATAGAAAAACTAATCAGTTCTTCACAAAAAGTTTATCACTTTTTTGGATAAAAGGTAGAATTACTAAAAGTAACACTAAAAATAGTGAAATACAAACATGAGGAACTGAATGAAGTATTACCATTGCATATGTGTCTGAAAGCTAATGCAGCAGCAGCTGCGGAATCTTCAAACATGCTCATGCCACTCACAAGAATATCAATGAGTGCGGGCAAGAATGAGAGTCCACTTGATGCAGCATTAAGCCACCTTGAATAAGCTCCGATCGTTAAGCAGACTGAAAATTAGTAGATTAAAAGTACAAATGAGAATAGTCAAATCAGTAGCTCATCCAGCAGTTAAAAGATATCTCTTGGAACATTTGGCAGAAATGACAGTATATACCAGATTGCCAACAACTGAGACACAAACTTAATAGGAACCCTGAAACAGGAGAGGGTGGAGAGTGGACACTCATAGGGAATGTTTGATTAGTAGATATGGGACAGGAAGAAGAGGATAAGAATGACGATATTCATATCCGTCTCCAATGTTGTACTTAAGAGACTATGATATGGTGTCTACATTACTCCTTATTGCTCCTTTATCAATTTACTTCTTGTTGATAAGGTCCCTTTAATTACTTCATAAGAAATTTTAGCTAAAACTCTATACCTAATTACCGGTCCAAATATGGGATAAGAATTATTCAATCACATCATCTCCTCACTGCATCCGATTCACAGTCCCCTGCCCTTCACGGAACGTCGAAAAGAGAGGGGGGGAGGTCGGAAGGTGGCAGGAAGGAGGGGGTATGGTGTCTAGGGGTAGGGTGGTTGTGGGAGTAATGAGAGCTTAAAAATTGATTTTGGTACTAATATCAATCAGAATCCAACCACTAGTTGGATTGTTTACCCTCTATACGTTTGGGACTGTTATCTGAAGCCACTATGGGTAAGCTAATTTTCCAGGATATAATCCCCATTGGTAAATCTTATCAAAATAATCTCATAGGTAAAAGAATAAAATGAACCAAATTCCAGATTATTATCTAGCCGAACGCAATCCCCCCTACCTGCCAAAATCCACAAATCCAACACCTCTCACTTCAATGGGAACAGTTAATTACCTGTCTGAAGTAGCTGGGGTTGATGAGGTAGCTTAGGAAGCAAAGACATAATCTGCAAGTTAAAATAGTAAGGCAACAAAGTAAAAAAAACAAATTAACACACTATCTTAAGTAAAACAAAGATGAATGAACATAATTTTCAATCATCATTCAAACCTGTGGCATCACTTCGGCTTCAATATCAGAAACATAATCTGATATAGCTCGTATACAATATAAGGCAGCCTCTGCAGGACGCCAATCAGAATGCTGATCTTTTCCACAGTGACTGATGGCCTGTAAAATCAGCAAAAGTTAATATCTAAAAATAAATGCAACTCTACGGCCAAAGAGTGTTAACAAAGACCTTTTTAATTGAAAGTCTGAAACTATTTCTCAGCGAAAAAATTGAATAGTTGATCTAGTATCTGAGACATAATGTTCTAATCTCTTTCACAATTTTCATAAACCGAAACCAACATCAGGAAGCTCTAGTGAGAGGTTATAAAAGAAGAAACACCCAAAATCACCAAGAACCAAATGAAAAGAAGTTTCAACCTCATGCCTTGCTCTACTGCTGCTCTATCCTTATTTAGATTACAACAAGTTGAAATGCTCAGAACACAAGGACTTGAACTGACTTGAGATTTGCAGGAAAAATTCTAAGAAGAAACTTTTCATCAAAAAAATTTAAAAATAAGTGCATGTACAATGTATCCAGGAGAATTGTTTGCTTTACAGAGATCCAATAACAACTCTAAATGAGTAGAAGGCTATACCCCAGGACTTCAAGCTTTCAAGTTTTACTTGCAGTAAGAATATCTGATATGTTAAGTGATGGACGATCGCAACCCAATTTTTCTTTGATACTATCACACCACAACCTTATGTGGGTACAAATGATTTCTTAACTGTTCTAGTGTTAATTGGTTGCTATTTATCCATTAAAATAGATCAGCTGTGTAGAAATTTTGTACTCCGTGAGAGAAAGAGCGTCAAAATGAATTGTTTTTATACACAAGACTTTGTTTAGAATAAGCTGAGAGACAACACAAAGAATCCAGGATGACCATCACCTCTAAGACAGGCCAAACCACAAGCTCAGCAGCTTTACAGTTACCACTACAACTGACCCAATCCTTTGGCCGGCATCAACTTGAAGGGCTCTCTAAGCAAGCAGACACCACCCTTTAGTAGATTTCTTTTTGTACAAATTACAGAACAGTTCAAATATGTCAATTTCACTGGCGTACCAAAGCTAACTAACATAGCCAACACATCCACATCCCCAAAGGAAGACTTCAAAGTTAAGTGCATTAACCTAGTTTTGACTCTCTCAGAAGTGGTACGTTAAATTTTTTTGGTCCTTATAATTTTGGTGGTTTACATTAATCAAATGAATTTGGTACACTAACATGAGAAAGTTTACCATTTCTCCAGGATTACAGTATTAGAACGTACCTCAACTAGCTTCATATAGAGAATTTTCAACATAGGTTCACCTCCTAAAACCAGTGCTGCATCAATCAAGACATCTGCAACAGCTGGCACATGGCAGCATCACAGAGTAAGTTCGCATGGTGCAATAGAGAAACTCTTACATTTCTTCTCAACACGATAGTTGATGCACATTCACGATGGACTTTCCAAGATTCCAAGACAACATGGTAATAAAGAAAATGCCATCAAGGAAATAACTGATAAGGTGCATAGATGGTACAAATTGAGCTAGACGCTTGACGTATATCAATGCGCTAAGAGACTAGCTCTTTGAGAATATGCTGTCTTTCTAGAGCAAAACAATAAACCAGTCAAATAGAAGCTTATAAATGCAATTAATCGGTTAACGTCCCTGATATAAAATGCATTATTTGTTCTCTAAAGAAAACAAAGCCAACATGATGTGAATTTCCAGAGAATAATTCCAACCAAAAAGTTCAGTGACCTACATTAAAACAATCAAGGCATAAAGCACAACGGAGAATATTCTGGTGGTGATCACACAACCAAGGGGCACACATAAGTATTAAAACAGTCTTTGTTAGTTCTGAATCTTGATAGCATTGACAAGAGAGAGATAATTAAGCATAGTCCACAACTTACTTTTGCTTCTGCATTTTAATTTTGGTAGTACTTTTTTTTTGTTCTACTTTTTCTTAAGAACACGGTGATAAGGTCATTGAGAATTATTTCCTACTTTGGCCTCAACTCTTCAACATTGTCTTTTTTGTATTGTTATCATGAAGAATTATTTTATAAACTTAACACCTAGTGCAACACTTCCTTAGAACTAAAGGTCATCTTTATCAATCCTAACACTAAGGTTAAAACACCAAGTAAAAAGCACCTAAATGATATTTGCTAACCATAATACAATAGGGCAACAGGAAATATACAATCTTTTCCATTTGGAGCTGAAGGGTCTAGTACGTAATAAGAAACTGCCAAAAGCTCCAAAAGTCCAACTTGACCAACTAAGCATAACTTCCAGGTCATGAAGCTAGGAAAAACCAAACCCTTTCTAATAATTGTTAATTCATTAGACATTTCATCTTTCTTTTTCTATTTTTTTTTTTTTGGGGGGGGGGGGGGGGGGGGGTCACACTCAAGGCATGAACAGTAATGGATATTTAATCATAGAATGCAATGACATCAGAAAAATCTTTAAGAAAACCAGATTAAGTTTAGGGCATGATCTATTGAATAAATGTACCATATCTTGTCTGCTTAAAATCTTTCTGGTCCTCCATCGATAGATCAGAGTAATCCTGAGGATATTGAACTCTGAAAGTAACCTGAAAGTGAAAATACAATCATCAAACATAAACTTAAAAGTGGAAGATAATGGGCAAACAATCTCTGTGATTATAAACCACGGGTATCACGTCCCAGAAGAAATTAAATTAGTTTTCTCCTGAAATAATAATAGATCGATATGAAGCCATGCATGATAAGTTAAGCACTATAAATCTTATATGTCTAAACCAAACTGCCTGCTCCTAATTCCAGAGGACTCACCAAGGAGACGAGTGATTCATATGATGAACGGAAAACCTGCAACCTACGAGTTTTCTCTGCTTCAATGGAAGTTTCATTGCCGAAAGATCTATATGACCCCTGAATATGTAAAATTTTAGATGAAAACTTTGTTTTACAGCAAATACACTGATTTGAAAATTCCAACAACATTCACCTTTCTGTCAAAATCATCTGAAGATTGTGCCAGAAGTTAAAAGTCATCGAAGCAATATCTAACTCAGGATGTGAAGCAACTTCAAGTAATGCATGTACAATCAGCATTGATTCATCAGAACCTGAATTACAGTTGTCATTGTTGGTTATACATAAGTAAGAACAAATATCACATACTCCCTCCATCCCAATTTATGTGGCACTCTTTCCTTTTTAGTCAGTCCAAGAAGATTGACACCTTTCTATATTTAGTAAAAAATTAACTTTAAACTTTCCATTACCCTTAATTCGATGATTTATACAACAATAACGTACCCCGTGTAATCCCACAAAGTGGGATCTGGGGAGGGTATATGATTTATACCCACACAAATATCTATGGCTTGTTTCATACCACAAATTTAAAAAGTCTTCCTTTCATTCTTAAACTCCATACCCAGTCAAAAATGAAAAGATAAATTGGGACGGAGGGAGTATGTTTTTTAAACACACCAATCTTCTTTGGGGAAGTCAAAAAAGAAAACTACATCAAGTAAGAACAAATACCACATACGTTTTAAGTACGCCAATCTTCTTTGGGCAGTCAAAGAAAAAGAAAATTACATCTCGAACGGACTAAGAAAGAGAATAAGGATAGCTACCAGTAGCAATCAGTTCAACATATGCATCGCCCATGTCAGCAAACAAACGAGCAATGGCTTTAATATCCTCCTCATCCTGGAAGTGAAGAAACAAACAACAGGATGGTCAAATAATTACAATAACAACCATTTCTACACCAAAAAAACAAAAATAAAAAAATAAAATACCAAACAGCAACTTTTTCTTTTGAGAAAGGTAACAATATACCAAACAGCAACTTAAAAGCTCCATAACTTATCGTGTCACTGCAAAACCCCTTCAACCAATTGATCAGGGTGGAGAAAGGGATAGAAGATAGTGAAAATACAAAAGAAGGGCATAAACTCCTGACAACATCGTAAATATGGATTGGCAGATAGCGGATGGTGTTCAGGAAAAGCAATGAATTCTGATGGTGTTAGTTGGTGGAGGGTGATAATAAAGAGAAGATACTTTCCTAAGATATATAGAATTCACAGTTGGTAATAGCTTGAAAATTAAGTTATGGAAGTGAGATGGTGCGGCGATAGTACTTTAAAGGAAGCATTTACACCTTGCTTATGACATGGTGACCAATAGAGAGGCCCAAGTGTCTGAATATTTAAAGTGGGAAAACCATGGAATTACATGAGACATAACTTTCACATGGCTATAAAAGACTGATAAGGGGGAGAGGGCGAAGAATTTCTTTACAAGAATACTAGTGGCCAGTATGAGATGAGAAGATAGGACGGTATGGAAAAGGGGATAGGCGCAAAGTAGTTAATGGTGAAATTGTATTATAGGAGTTCGCAAATGAGAGGTTAGGAGGGAGGTGTGGAGGAACTAGGAAGGTGTTCGATACCAAGGCACCCAAGAAGGTACCTTGCTTGACATAGTGCTCTTACGAGATGCAATTTTAATGACAGAAACAGAAGGGTGGTGGTGAATGGTGTTCTTGTGTAAGGGAGGGGAAATAATGATCATATCTTGCTAAATTGCAGGTTTGTAACACACTTATAGAACCTGGAAATGTCTATGCTCGATGTAACCTGGGTGACGCTGATGAAGGTGGCAGAGGTAATCACTAGCGGGGAACAAAAAGATCGGCAACAGAAACTTGGAACAAGAGAAATAGATGATGTTCCGTAATAGTAAAAAGGATATAATATGCAATAAGAATTTCCAGAGTTACATATTCTTTTGTGAAAAAGAAGGAATACCAGATGATGGGAATAACTAAATAGAGAATGGTGGTTGAGCCACCCGATCAGTCTGTAAATTGTTTTCACCATCTTGGGGTTACATCAATGAATGACTTTGACTTATCAAAACAAAAAAGAAGTCCCAAGAATATTATCTAAATTGACTTTCAACTGATTGCAACTAGAGCACCCACCAACCAATTCTGCGTAATGGTAAACTGCCCAAAGATCAGCAGTAGACCAAGTATGTTATCCTCATAACATTCTACAAAATAAAATAAAAAACGAGAGCATAGGAGGAGTAATATACCAGACATTAGGAGCATAAAAAACTTTTGAAAGGTTAGTTACAACCAGTATAATGTATTTTAGGGAACTCAAAGACCTTAGAATGAGATTTTGGGGAATCCCCCAACTCGGGACCCTGGAAGGAGAGGAATGGAAATTGTAAATACCAGCCATAAAATGACTCAATCATCAAAGTATTTTAGAAGGTAGTGTATTTAAATGTTCTTAGCACCAAAAGACAAAAGATGACCACGAATGAGTTGGTTTTCAATCTGATCACCATATAATATTCTGCGCTTAACATTTTTTCATCAAGAATGCCTCCCAAAAAAAGAACATCAACAAATTTCTAAATATCTAAAATCACTTCATGTAATTTTAGGTAAGGAAAAAGAATGAACCAATCAGAACTCCCCTGTTCAATGCACAAGGTATATATATATATATATATACCTTTGAAGGATCTCTAAGCTGAGGTTTCAGACTCATAACTTGAGGAACAATTACTTGAATCAAGGGCAACTGTGACGAAACTCCACCAGAATTTCTTGCTGCTGTGTAGTGTATTAATTCAGAAATGACTGCAAAAAGTGGAATATAGGGAAAACATAGTGAATTTTCCATCAAACAATGCGTAGCAAGCACATAATCATATGACAAAATGAAGGAGTATTGAAAGCTGCTTATAAGTACAAACGAACTAGGGAGAAGGCCATGAAAGCACAATATTTTTTTCCAATTTTTATCAACCTACTGCATAACAGTAAAACTTGTAACATGAAACAGACTATTAATCAGTAAGAATAGATTCATATTAGTGGACCCAGGTGAAACTTTATCCAACTAAGCAGTGACTACCTCTGAACTTCAGTTGCATTCTCTTTCAACAGTATGAGATTTTCTATAACCTAAGCCTCATTTGGGAAGGCTTAGGATAGATTTATTTTAATGTAGCTACAACTCACTTCACTAAAAGAATTTACAGAATTGAAACTACAGTTAACATCCCCCAATAGATTACCTTGAACAGCTTAAGATGAAGGTATATTATAATAGTTTGACGCACTAAACACAAGATCATAATAATTAAATTATAACAAGAAAGATCATTAACCCATAACATTCACAGTACCATTAACGGAGGCCTCAGACAATATGTCAGAATTCAAGCTTGAGAGAGCTGCAAGCACTAAAGGGTGTGAAGAAAGGGTAGATGCAGGTATCCTGAAATAGATTAGGTGCTGTATTAAGCAACAATATCTGTTATGTCCACAGGAAATAGAAGATTGGTGCACACTAGATTTACAGAATGAGGAAAAATAAATGTTCAGTTCTAAACGAGTATGCAATTGATTTCCATAATCACGAAAGCAGTTCTAAACCATGACTTTACAGAAATATATCTCAAAAGTAGCATTTTCTTCACAATATATTCTCTACTTGCATCCAATCTCCAGATATTGTAACTACGCCTAATTGAATCAGCAACTCCAGTAGAAAATAAATAAATCAGCAAGCTCCACTAACATACTTAAGATTAAGTATCATAAGTATGTTAATGAACTTGCTGATTCATTTATTTTTTATGAAGACTTCCTAATTTATTAATTTTGAACTGTCTAAATTAACTCATCTAAAACGTTAAGTTATTAGAGAGGGAACACTATTATTTATTTAATTTTAGGTATACAATCTTGTATACAGGGGTTTTCCCCATCATTAATAAAATTATTTACCTTATCAAAAGAAAAATACTTAGGTATGCAACACACCCGTTTTTTTATTTAGGTCTGCAACAGGCCACCTCGTGTGCAAACAGATACTTTTTCATAGACCAAGTACGTGAATATATTTTTGTTGACCAGCAGCGTAGAAACTCAACACTTAGGACCTCTACTTACTTTGCTACCACTTGAGCAAAACATCCAACCCAAAACCTTAAGGCAATATGTGGTGTGACCCAAAACCTTAGTAACTGTCCTTGGATGCCTTGTACATCCGATGTGGGATTCTATATAATTGGGCAATTAACTGGTTGAAGTAGCATACTTTTTTGTCTCTCCAACTAATATTTATGCATACTGCACTCACTCTGCACACCAACTCTTATGTTTGAATCATAAAGACAACGGGCAATGTTAAATACTTACAAATTACAGCATAAGAATATCCAATGAAGATGGAAAAGATCTTCTACATTCAAGAGAAGACATGCTATAAAGTTCAGAAACAAAAAATTTAGACACATCATGTACTAGCTTTTCCATGAAATCTGGGATCAAGTTTCCCAAACTTGCAACTTTAGTTTCGGAACAAAACAAAATCACAGGAACCATCAATCAAGGATCACAGTTTGTGCTAGAGCAAAAATTTAGGTTTAGCATGTGAATACCAAGGGACTCATAGAAGACAAATAGTACCTATGCCTTAGTCGTAGCCAAGAAGCAAACGCCTCAAGGACCTGTCAGGTAATTGGAAAACTGATTAGTAATAGAAGGAAAAAAGACTGTAGCAATCATAAGTCATCAAGTCAATTTTTCACCTTTAAGAACTATGAATAAAAATGAAAAGTAAATAGTAGGCAAATGCAACTTCCTTCATAAATATTTTCATTTCCTATGGAATTCACTCGCTAATTAGCGGGTTAGAGTGCGTACAGAAAGAGCTAAGAGAATCTGGATTTTGAATGGACATATATCTGTATAAACTAGCTGCTGCTCTGTCTGTTCCAAGGCAATGTGAAGCAACCTAGGTTCTGACCTCATATCTTGTGTAGAGAACCTATATTACATGGATTCTTTCACGGGCGCGTACCCAAAACGGGTGTGCTACACATACAGAAAGACCTATTTTCTTTTCGCTAATTCTTAGTGTATTTTGAAGAATCTGCATTAATTCTTTTTCCGTATTTTAAAAAAAAATACAAAACAGCGTTTGGTTATACAATTGGACTGATTTTTTGGAAAAAATTGAAGATGAATATCAAGTTTGAAAAGGTGGTTTTGATCAGTTTTTCAAATGAAATTCTTTTTCCATTCACAAAACTTCTACATTTTTCAAGTTAAATGCATGTCCAAATACAACTTCAACTTCCAAATACCCTTTTTCAACTTTTTTCTCCAAATATCACATTATTTATGTCCAAACGGCTACTTAATCTCTACATGAAGTAAAAGCATAAGTTAAAACAATTTTGGTTGCTAATTTTCCTCCTTTTCTCATAAATAATACCTGCATAAGTTATGGAACCAATGTGGGAATAAGAATGCAGGTACTAGTAATACATGGACTAAAACAATTAAGATGACAAAACTAACACTCCTATTAGTATACACACTTTTTTTATAGGTAAAAGTTTTTATTAATAAGGTACCAAGACGGTACAGGACCAAGTACAAGACGAAGCTACAACATCTCCACAATCATACTACATTCTCCCCCCTAAAAGATCCAAAAAATCCAAATATTGATCCCTCCTATCTAGAGTACTGCTATAACAACAAAAAAACAAGTTTTTGATACATTTGTTTTTTACTCTAGCAATCTGCAGTCTTTTCCCCTCAAAGCATGTCTTGTTCCTTTCCAGCCAAACAGTCCATAATATGCAAATGGATACTATATATTAATGTCTAATATATCAAACCAAACATCCAACAAGAAATAATTCCTTAATCCCTGCATAACTTGTCTCTAAAACAACCTTTAACTGTTAATATATTCATCAAGTTAGAAATTTGTATCAGGAGATTTTACCAACAGCAACTTGAATCAGTCATAATATCCGAAGTACGATCAAGAGGCACAAAAGGAATAGTAAAGCTCACCTGCTCCTTAAGTTCACTGATATTCAAACAGGCAGTTAAGATATTAAATGCAATCTCAATAGCAGAAGCAAGTTCATTTTCAAACTGGCGCCGCCTATCAGGACGAGCAGCTATCTTGTAGTTAAATTCCTCCTGTGTGAAGACACGTCCATTACCAATATTATTCAGGATTTAAATAGAAGAGGCAATATTTCATCACAAAATGCAACAAGACATAACTTTGCAACCTCTAACACTTTGCATCGTAAATTCAATAAATTGAGCTAGTCCTTTTGAACAAATAAAAGGCATAGTAAGAAGGAAATATTTACCATGTGCTTTAATACTAACAGTCAGAATAATACCTCAGGTAAAACTCTAAGAAGCTCCAGAAAACTCGGTATAATCTCGGGATGAGAACTCATTTCATCCCTCAGCCAATTAATAATACCACCATCTCCCCAATCATCTGCAGGCACATGAACAGCCAAAGCAGCCACAGCAAGACTAATCTATAATAAAGCATTTAGAACAGAATCTTTTAATTAAACATCACATATTTGCTTATTTAACAAAAATATCTTTAAGTTACCTGTGTTCTAACTTTTGGGGGACCCTTATGAAATTGTTTCAACAAGGTCTGCATGTTGAAAATCACCAAAACTCATAGACAAAAGGAAAATACAGCATTTGATAAATCTACATACTAATTTCTACTTAAAAAGAATATGTATGTTTATGCACATATAGAGCAAAACCTGACAGCAGCTTATCCAACTCATCATATTAGTAAAACAGTTCAATCAATAACAGCAGTTTGCTTTACCAGCTGGACAACTAAGCCACCACAGTATTGGAGCAAATTTCCACTTAAACTTGGATTCAGCCATAGTTACACGTAAAAGATTCATAGTTGAGCTGTTAACAAGCATGCGCACCAACTATTTGGAATGTTGAAGTTTAGATCCAAAACAATTCCCTTTTAATGTATATCTCATAAACATATTCCTCTTCTTGAATGTAACTCAACGCAAATTTGGGATAAAAATAATGATTAAAGTTATTCCTTATATTGAAGGTTCAATGTATTTCTGGAGTTCATTTAGCTGAAAGAGCTCCTGATTCAAATAATGGTAGTGTTTTGATTCCTTAAAGATTGGAACTTTACACAGCAGGTCATTAGGAGGAAAACCTGGGGGGTGGGCGCCCAGAATTTTCTTTTTAATAACCGTGGTGTCCATACAGAAATTTATTGTACGGACAGATGACTTTGCCAGTTTTGTCTATTAACGGAGCATACATGATATCTTCAGTTGTCTAGATGATTGGTTAATAACCATGGTGTCCATACGGAAATTTATTGTACGTACAGATGACTTTTCCAGATTTGTCTATTAGCAGAGTATACATGATATCTTCAGTTGTCCAGACGATTGGTTAAGAGAGTTAGAAGGGAAAAATATAGCACCTATTTTGTATACGCTTTCTGTAAAGGGAATCTCAAATAAAATACGTTTACTTATCAGTTAGCAAAGAGAAGTATAAGAATGATATAATCTTACAATACCTACTCCTAGCAAACTACAATATTTCAAGGAAGGCCAGCCATCAAATAAGCTTATATAATAATGGAAAAATCTAATATATGTTCCCAATCAATTTCTTTCCATGGAGGAATAACTCTAACATTATCCCGGAACATGAAAGCGGTGTGACGATATCTGAATTGAGAGACCACTGCCTAGGAACAGAACACTTCCAGCTTTTGATCAGGCAAATAACAAGCATTCATCTCTAGCACCGATTTCCTTATATTGCTACTACTTAATTTATTTATTTTTTTCAAGTAAAAAATTTCATTGATAATAACAAGGCCAACTTGGTAGTATACAAGTGGTACTACTTAATATGTGCCTTATATATCACAAAAGTGAACACACAGTTTCATACTCCACGAAGAGGAATCAATTTAATCCCACCTCCTAGCATCAGGGACGCAATAGTTCTCTACAGATTTGATTCACAATTTTGTGGTTGTTTAATTAAAGTAAGCAATCTGCTGGCAATATGAATGAAACTGATAAATTTTAAGTAACAAACATCCAAGTTGTAAATATTAATTATGTAGAGATGATAAACTCGCTCACGTTCAGAGAATCCCGCAGTGGACAAAAAGCTTCAGAAGGCAATTCTTCAAAATCCCGTTGAACCTAGTCAGAAAGAAAAAGGCCCTATTAACTTGCTGATAGAAAATACTGACAGAGACGGATACTGAAATCACTTAATCGAACATTTCAGTAGTTTTACTTGTAAATACTTCATAGAGAAACTGAAAATAAGTGAATAGACTTCCATGGATGCTCAATATGAAGATTACCTTGCTTCTGAGAGTTTGAGAACAGAATATTAAAGTTTCTTGGTTGCTAGATGCATCATGAAGCAGATTATCCGCCACCTAATACAAGAAAACTTAGTAAATTGGCAAGCACCATTGTGTGCAGTAAAGTTACAAAAAAGAAAGTGCAAATATAATGACGTATTTAGTTGAATAATTAATAAGGGGGAGAGAGAGCTAAAATAAAAAGATGCTAACAACCATGTACACCTCAATCTCATGAACATTAAACCAACCAATCAACTACATCCACTCCCAAAAACTAGTTTGGTCGATTATATGACTCATCTACATCCTTTCCGCTCTATGCGAGGCAGCCTAAAAGAAACATTTATCATCAGGTACGGGCATATAAATCTTATGGAGTTAGGAAAGCAGCAGAAGAGGGAGACTGTATTGCATATAATTAGACTTGTTACAGAACAATATCCCCCTTGTCACTTAATGTGCTCGGCATACCTTTTCTCCTAGCACGCAGACTAATCGCAACAATAGGCTAGTTATTTGCTTCTTCTACATGGTTAAAGCAATCAGTCACATTTAAGTCAGCCGTCATATATAGAATAGTAAACACTGTCGCATTTATGCTCCTTAAATCAGACATAAAACAAATCGGACTGGACTCAAATGGTCTCCATTTGTCACCAAGGAAGTCCAGCAGTCAGACATAATTCGCTAACAACGTTTTATCGTCCGCCATACACGTGAAACAGACATATTAATTATGATTGAATCAATGATATGGGCATCATGCCAGCACATACATATTAATGATGCACTTGCACTTACTTTTTTTTTTCATTAACTCTATCACCATTACGACAGCAAAATTCAGATACCATCAGATACTCTTGATATGCTCTTAAATCTGTACCCCCGTTCTCTTTCTATTGGACATGCAAGTCCTTCCAAATGCCCTAAAACTGCTATTTGAATACCCCATAAGATAGGAAGTATTGCTATACTGAACTTGATTGGCGTACAAGAGTAAGTGTTTGCTTCTATGCTGCTAAACTTAAAGGACAACTTATTGACCAATGACCCCTCCTCAAACCCAACCATCAATCACCACCGAAAAGCACTCCACCTCTTTTTTAAATGGTAAAAATATTATTAATAAAGGTACCAAGAATGTACACCCCGGAAACAGGAGGTGGTTACACGGTTAGACCTGGAGTCTATTGTAGGGGTTGTCTGATTTTGTCGTACTGCTATGTACCTTGTCAAAAAAAAAAGGTACATAGAAGTACGACAAAATATGACAACCCCTACAATAGAGACCAGGTGTAACCATGTAAGCACCTCCCATTTCCGGAGCCAACCAAAGTAAATCGTATTCCAGTATTTTATTGTCTATACTGCATTTGCAGCAACCTAGACAAACCCACTATTGATTTAACAGACTCAAATTGAAAACTATACAAACAGAACTCAAGCCAATGAAAAATCAATCAAGCAAGCATGTCTCAATCACAAATTAGTTGGATTCGCTTTAAGAACGCTCTTTATCCATTCCACTATTCGGGTCAATCCTAAAAAATTGTTTTAATCGAAATTCTTGATCAGCTCAGTAATGGCATACTCAAAATCGAAAACCTGAATCCCGTTTCTCTTACTAACTGTGCCCATTTGATTGAACTTAGAAATAAGAAGATAAAGTTGTCAAACCTGCCAAGCATCAATAGTTCGTTGAAAATCCTGTAGCCATCGATCGGCTTGCATGCGAACGGCGTCGTCTGGGTGATGGTACAGTGCATTTAGGGCTTCTTTAACTGTGTTCTGTAGCTCCATGGCTGTTCCCTTCAACCCCAAAATCCAACTTCTAAATCGCAAACACAGATATAAGTATACAGGTACTTATAAATCGCAGTTTGAATTGAATTGAATTGAGCGAGCTGCGAATAGATATGTAGTGAAGGTGTTGGATGACTCGATTGGTCTAACAACTTTTGAATAAAGAGTAATCTTGGTTTAGTTTTGTACTGGGACTTTGGAATTTTAATATTCAAGGGAAAACACTCAAAATTAATGTTGTTTTTACAAATGCTACACAATCTTGTTTAGTTGGACACTAACTCTAAACACTTTCAGAAAATGAAAAAAAGTGTATTTCACGAGTCTGAATCATATTTTTCTTCTCTTTTTTCATTTTTCATCTTTTTAGACCTAATATTCTTCTTTGTGCGTGAGTGAGTGTGTGTGTTTTTATTAGACATGGATATTCTATGTTCATACATTATTTTGTACTCTCTATGTTTCACTAATTATGTGACTTTTTTTATTTCACACCCGTTGACACCTACATTTGGAACTAATTATGTGATTTTTATTTCTATTTGAAGAGTTAAATAAAAAAAAATCTTTGAACATATCTAATTTGTATATTTATTAAAAAATAATTATAAAAATCAAATTTATATATTTTTCTGAATTTCTAATTATGTAAAATTATATTTTTAAAATCTGAATTTAAAAGTTAGAAGCTTTAAACCTTATACCCAAACTCCTCCATTCTTTTTTAAATGGAGGGAGTATAAACTCAAGTCCATTATTTCTTAATAGGCACGCAAGTCATATTAATTGGTTAACCAAGATATTACGACTTTTAATTATAAAATATTTATATAGGCTTGATGCATATGCGATCCTTAATCTTGACAGATTTTTTCATTTTGACACCTTAACTAAAATTTTGTTCTTATTGAACCTCTGAACTCGTTCTCAAGTGTATCTATTAAATACAATCCAACTGACAAAATGAGAAACTTCAAATAACACTCAAAGAACAAACTTCAATAATTATCAAAGATGTAGCACATAAGAAACCAAAACTGAAATGTAAAACAGAAAATAAAGAAACCAAAACTGAAAACCTAAATTAGAAAATCAAAAACTGAAAAATCAAAAACCAAAACTAGATAATGAGAACTAGAAAATAGCCAAAATAGAAACTACACTAACCTAAAAAATGAAACTTTTAATTTATGTTATGTCAGTTGAATTGTGTTTAATAGACACACTTGAGGACGAGTTCAGGAATTCAATAAGAACAATTAGTTGATGTGTCAATGAAAAAACAGGACAAGTATAAGGGGACAGATATAAAGGGTCAAGTTTAAGAGGCCGCATATGCATTAAACCATTTATATATATGGCATCTTGCCCTAAGGAAAAGCTATAGATACGATTCGAAAACTTGGACTGTACACCCCATTTTGTTTCCAAACTCGCAAACCCTAGTATAACAAAGTAGAATTGACTCTTACAAATTATCAGGTTCAACTATTTTATTTGTCATTTTTCTTTTGCAAAAGTTACATGAGTTCAAATTAAATATACGCGCCAGCGCATTGGTCAGTTCATTTAATAAAATTAGCTGGAACTATCACTTGGATTTGTTGGCACTATGAAGTTGAACCTGATAATTGTTTGATAATTGAAACTGAATTAATTTGCAACTGCACTCAACCCATTTGAAAATATCAGTGGAAGAATCAAAACCATGAGAAAGTCTTTCATTATCCATAGATGGGTGTATATTAATAATATAAATGAAAAACCATGTATGTATGTTTACATATAGAGTTTAACAGCATTAGCTCTTCATTCTTCACTCCAGTAGCTTTCGGGATCTATTTGGGATCTTCTTAAAGTCGATCATCACGAGTGTCACGAGTCATTCAATTGGCAGGTCTAATCGATTCAAGGCTTCTCGATTTGTTCCATTTGGACTAAGCTAAGGTGAAAAGCTTGCTGGATTATACCAGAGTTGTCTTGTTCCATGCCAATTTCACCTGCAAATGCAATTGGTTAAATGCGCTCCACAGCCGAAAATACATTATTAATACAGTTTAGTTAACATCATCATATGCGCCTCAATTCCAAATGAGTCTGGTACGGTTGTATGAATTCTCACTATACCACTAGAGTTCAGTTATAGGCTTAAAGTAGCATTAATATTTTCTGTAGCTCATGAACACGACCTGCAAAATTTAATATGATTCATAGCTATCTATGCTAGTTCTTCTGATTTATCCTCTTCAAGGAAATCGCAGTACCTTTAGGAGAAAGATTTATACATCAATTCAGATAAAGGAAATCACTGTGGAGAAATTACCTTAATGAAGCCTTGCATCTGCATACTCTGATGAGGTATTGGCCGTGTGTCTAAGTTCCTGTAGATGTTGAGCTATCTCAGTCAAGACTTTGCCTCCTTCAGCACCACTCTGTAATGTCATGGCAGCATGTTTTAAGAAGCCGCTTTCCGCTTCAATGGCTCTCAACCTCTCTCTTATTAACGACACTTCTCTTGTAAGAAGGACCTTATTTTCATGTCCTACATAGGATTGAAAAAAATACAATTTTAGTGTATATGTCTTTGAAACATTAAAACTAAAGAGTTTAACTTATCTACACTGGATTTAACACTATCATGTCACATAAAAGGTAACTACAACTGTACATAATAAGTGATAATATGTTATAACAAGCAAAATTATACTAATAGTGTAAAATTTCTTTGCACTATCAGATGAGTTAATCCGAGATGAAAATGTTGAGAAGAAAATACGGGGCGGTTCATCTACCTCTTTCTTCGATCATGTTGGAGTCGGACGTACGAGGTCCTTCTTCAGGAGATGTTTTGATTTTTTCGACAACATCTGTCAACAAGCCCATAAGATAAGATCTTTGTTTTTCAAAATCAAGTTGTGATTCATCAACATTCACAGCTTCATTTTCCCCGGGACATTCAAAAAGGCGTTCATTTGCCCTATGATGATCCGCTTCATTAGGGCTGGCACAATCTGATCTCTCACTAATAGATGATAAACACTGAGATTTCAACTCTTGATAATCATCATCAGCATCAACTTCACAAACCTCGCTGCCTATTTGCTTTATATGTCCATATTTCTCCCTATAAGTCTCGAGTTCAACTTGTAAGAGCTTCATCTCGTCCTCTTTCTTCAAAAGCTCGTCGTTCATGAACTGCAAAGCCTCTTGGTCATATTCTGCCTGCTCTTCCATCATTCTCTGATACTGAAAGGCTTCCATTTCAACAGCTGCTTTCTCCGCTTGCAAACGAGTGATCATCGCCATTGCATTGTTTGCTGCAATAGCAGAAGCACTTCTTTCTTCGTCCAACTCCATGTATAGTGCCACGATAGACTTACAATCCAAACGGACCTGTCTTTTTAAGCGATTCAAGACGTTGTCTTCTAAATCACTCGCTACACTATTTGTGTCATTAACCTCTGAAGTGATGTCAAGTTTATCACTAATCCATGACTTTCTAGGCCTATGATGAGACAATCTAGGACTTGCTTGAGCTGAGTCTGATAATGGGATACCAAAAAATTTGTTTCTTGTAAAATTTGGAGTTCTGCAGGAGGCATCAATATGTGTGTCCTCAGAATCTGGTAGCAATGGCAAAGTAGCAGCTTTCATATCCTCTTTACCTGGAATGCATTTGTGAAAGGAAATGTTATCCTCTTTACTTCGGATGCATTAATTTGTTTAAAGTTTTTGTGTCGCGGAGCTAGGGGGTGCAAGGGTGTTTATTCTAACTCCCTTCACCAGAAAATATACTATACATACAAGGCTAAAATTATTTTTTATCTATATATAGTAGATGTTAAATCTCACATCAACACATAGTAGTACCGACGTGGGATTGGACCATAACAAACCCCCACGCTCTGCATACGTCGTCCTCATCGGCTGTGCGCTAGATATTACTAGCCCCGAGCGAACAGTGTCATACCGGCGCTCCATGACCATAACAAACCCCCACGCTCTCCGCATCTGTCGTCCTCGGCGGCTGTGCGCTAGATATTACTAGCCCCGAGCGAACAGTGCCATACCGGCATTTCCATTCATGGTATGATGGGCATGGAGGGGGTGGGTGGATCTGATATCATTGTTACAACCTACGGAGAACCACACTCCAAAAGCTAGCTATTGGAGTGGGAGAGCTCAAGGCTATATAAACCCCACATCAGCACATAATAATACCAATGTGGGACTGGACCATCATGGGTTTAGTTTTTTATATTTTGAATTTCTTAGTGAAAATTCTGGTTCCGCCACTTCACACACTTATATATTTCCACCGACCTACAATCTCAAACCAAACAAAACTGAAAAGCCTATCCTTCTTTTCTTGTTAAACAGCAAGGAATACTAGAAAAAGATTAGTAACATGAAGGGCATGAAATTGCTAAGAAAATTATATTACTAGATTACCTCCAATCGAGGGGCCTTCATCCTCTGGGCTGAACTTGAGCTCTGTGTACCTAGCGCGAGGCGAATCTAGATTGCGCACTTCCTCAATAGTTCTCCATGTTCCTAACAACGGAGCTCTAGGAGAAGCGCGAGGAGACGGAGCAGGAGCTTGAGAATAAGACCTTCCATTTATTGATGCGTTCCTGGAGAATTTGGACCTCATTTTTAGAGGCTCTCCACAACAAGAACACCTCAGAACTATGCCCCTCTCAATTTGGATGGCCTCATCTAGTTCCTTCTTCCCTGTTTTCATAGAAACTCTTGCATCATCTCCCGCAAAGCAATCAATGTCCTTCTGCAAAACCCTAGCTAGTGATTTGTACCTGTTGAAGACATAACTAGTTAAGCAAATGTGTGCTTTTCTTTCTAGAACAGTAGTTTCAGATGAAGGGTCACACAACATATAACCTTCACTAGTTATGAAAAAAGAGTCTCCGCGTACTCAATTCATGAAAAAGGATTAGGCCTACAGTCCAGCGGTGGAGCCGCTAGAATTTTCATCAAAAGGAATATAAAGAATTAAATACACCAAGAAGTCAAAATATCAATATCTACTATATATATTGTTGAATATAATTGCTGAAATTAAATTAGTACGAAAAAGTAAATAATTATTACAAGTATTTAAAATGATAAACAAACAGTCAATATTATAGTTACCGCAAGCTTGTTGAGTCTTGAATCTTGATAACCTAAAATTAAGAGACACTAAATTTGGATTGTTATAATTGTGGCTGAGTCGAGAGATGACTCTCTGTCTTTAAGACAAGATTGTCTCGTATATATGTTTTTACTTTGGCGGCCAATAGTCTCCCAAGATAAAACATCAACTAATCAACACTATAAAACAAATAGATTGATTCTGACGAAGAAAACAAACACGAAATGACTTGCTAAAGAATGAAAAATTTAGAGAAAATGAAGGAAGAGTTTCTGTTTTCTGCTTTTTTACAATTTTTCTCCACTGTTTCTGCTCTCTTTATTTTAATCTTCACCCTCTACCTCAAATATGTTTCAGACAATATATAGTGTTTAGGATGAAGAGAGGTGATTAAGAGGTGTATTCATGGCCAAAAATGTTTTGTAGTAAGTGCAAAACGTTTGTCCAAAAGATAATATCAAAAGTAGCCTAGAAGCCCGCAACCCGCAGCCCATGACCCACGACCCGAGCCCAGACCTTGGGCCGCGGCGGCGCGCGTGTAGGGCTAGCCTCGAACCCAAGCACACCTAGGTCCTCCCTCCTTCAAACACATGGATTATCCCTTGGGGTCCCAAACCCTTATCCATTTTCTAAGCTTATAAAGAGAACAATTCTTCATTTTTCCACCAATGTGGTAGATTTGTCCCACACCATATTTTCATGCCTCAAACACCTTACTTCGTAGACCAATATCTCTTTCATTTCTTAATGAAATTTGAGGATCATTGGCCCTACGGTCATCTACTCACTTAGTAGATTATGCACGTGTGAAGAGACAAAGCCTTTATCATGCGGAACCCTAGTGTTTAATTCATTAAATATGGGTGGACGCAACCTCCCCACCAAAGGTAAATTTCCAACAATTCCATCTTGAAAGAGATTTTGGTGCACACACAAGGTGCCTACTTTCAGCGAAAAGATATTGCATCAGGAGAGGTAACTTCCGCTTTGAACCTTCCGTAGTTGGATACCACCGGACTTACTTACTGCGCGGTGAACGTGATGTCTTGAACCGTCAGTGTTTAGTGTAAGCCAAGACAATGATACCAACATAATAACTCCCCTTATTCATTTTCATTCTTATTGTTCTGTCCGTTGTGGCCGTGGACACACTTGGATTCTTAAGTGCGTTCATTTGAGGCGGCTTGTCCTCGCACTTAAATAAGTGATCTCCTAAAAGGTATCCTGTTATACCCCACTTCACAAGTGTTAGGAATCATTAAAAGTTTCACCAACTTTAACCTCAAACGTTTGAGGATCGTTAAAGGTTTGGAAGCTTAACATTTACCCACCATGCATGTAGCACTTTAATGTCTATCGCGGGAACAGTTTTGGATTCATGTTTCCTTACAGAAATCATCATCCGAAGTGCTCTTGCTTCCACCGAAGCACTCCACTGAACCTTTTACAACTTAGTTTTTCCATTGAACCAAATTCTTGGGATCTCCAGTTAGTATCGTTGGGTTACCACCGCAATTCGTATTGTTTGGGTTTTAAGCACATTCCCCTAGACAAGCAGAATTTTTGATCTTCGGATAGTCCCTTAGTTAAAGGGTCTACTATATCCTTTTATTAGTAATAAAGAAAGTGACACACGTGATGATCAACTAACATACGGTCTTATGTCTCCGACAGATAATGTCTAGATGTCGTCATCTGTAACCTTTCTGAAGCCGACCGGCTAGCCATAATGTCTAACTACCGAAGGCACAGGTTTCTCCCAATAAGGGACGTCCTCTAAGGAGTCGTGAAGTTACTCAACTTCTTCATACTTTGTTTAAAGCGATAAACTCTGATTCCATCATGAATCGGCCGATGCAAGTTTGCTTAGAGGATTTTACAAGACCCACCATACACATTAACTTGTGGCTTTGGTGTTCTTCAAGTCCGATGTTTAGTTTGCATCACTGTGTTCTTCCAGAACCGCTGGACATCTAGAATACCATAATCCGTAGATAAGCGAATATTTCAGATATCATCATATCCGACTTAACGCTTTCTATCGATCATTTTTAGAATCACGAGTGAACCTTAGTTCAACTGACCTACTTTGTAAGCCGATACCAGATCGGTTGTAGTTGTAAAATATAGGGGTGAGCGGGTCGGGTACCCTAACTTTTTTGAACTACCCAGACCCTATCCAGTAAAAGATCGGTTCCTAAATTTACTGCCCGGAACCTACCCATAGCAATCATTACCCGGAACCTACCCGGACCCTGCGGTTCCGGATAGGTTCCCAGGTACCTGGAATCGGTATTTCTTTGTGCAAAATAATGTCTTCGTATAACAGCTTTGGTTTAGGAATAAACTCGTCTGCTTATCCTCTGAAATCCAGTGCCACAAAACCCATAAAGAATCCTTTCGGAGCAAATATCCCAAGAATGTTTCAAAGATTTGCTTTGGTTTTCGTTTCAACTTTCTTTTTCAATAACTTAATGGAGTACATAGTTTAAAATTTTAGTTTTTCAGTTTTATACCGCTTTTGGCTTTTTCTCTGCTTATGATTGTCACTTTATATTATTTGATTTATTTCTTGATGGTGAAAGTGACTATTCTGCATTTGGTTTTTCCCCCTTAAATGGTGTACTTTAGTATGGCCTTTTTTTCCTTTTTTTATTAACTAAAAAATAATGGAATTTAAAAAGTAAAAATATTTAATATTTCATAGGTTTCGAGTATCAGTTCCGGGTCCGGGTACCCTGTCTCTATTTGATGGAATCGGACCCGGACCCGACATTGATCGGTTCCTAATTATACTACCCGGAACCTACCCGTTATTATAATATATCTACCCGGAACCTACCCGTTATTATAATATATCTACCCGAAACCTACCCGTTAGTGTCGGTTTCGATCGGGTATCTGGGTATATCGCTCATTGTATATAGGTGCACCATAATTCCAATCAATTCTATGATTCATATCCATTAGTGGCTTCAACGAGACTGTCAAATACCTCACAAATGAGTTTGGAATTCGACAAGTTCGTTAGATGTCTTAGAAATCTCAATTCCTAAGATGTCATCTTTCATATCGAGACTTTTGTTTCAATATGACTTCCACTTTCAGACTGTTGGTTTTTCAACTGTTGGCTTTTTAAATTCAGAGTCAATGTTTCTCTTGTCAGATTCATTGTTTATGTTTTACCTGAAACTTCTAGGACCAAAATATAAATATTTCAGGGACCAAAATAAAAGTTCTGGAAGAAGCCCAACAGTCCAACAAACCAACTCTGATATTCCCCTTCCAACTCCCCGGTTAGGAAGGCTATTTCACCATCTATGTCACGCAAGACTGCAATGGCCCTAAATGTTAAGTTATTCACAGGGGAGCACATGTCCAAGTAGCCGAGGCCTTATACTCGTCAGTAGATCCATCTACTTTGTACTCACTTTTGAGTATCCACTTTTACAACCCAAAGGTTCTTTTTCCGAAGGAAGGTCAACTATTACACAAGTATGATTCTATATGATGGAATTTATTTCTCTCTGTAGTTTCTTTCCAAAGCAGCGCTTCTGGAGATGACAATTCTTTGTTAATTGTCAATGGTTCGTTCTCAACCATACAAGGTAGAAGGCTTGGAACAAGTCTTTGTCCCCTCTTTGCTCCGTCTCGGTTCAACATCTAGAATCCCTGAGTTCGGTAGATCTGGAACATTAAGTTCCGGATAGTCAGCAACTTCTGAGTCTTGTAGATTTGGAACGTCTTGTTCCGGACAATCAAGCACACGCGGGTTCTTGTTTACCTCGAGCAATTACTTCTTTTTCCTTCTCAAGGAAAGTTATCTTCAAAGAATTCAGCATTCTTTGACACCAAGAGGCGATAAGCACTACTGTTATTAGCAGATCCAGTAGATATGCAATTTACAGTCTTAGGTCCAACTTGACCTATTTCGGTATTCCAACCTCTACCAAGCCACCCCACATCCCACATTTGTAGGTGGGATTCTTTCCATGTTTCACTTGGAGGGTTACTTTTATCCTTATGCGTAGTTCTGTTGAGAATCGCATTAGCGGTAAGGATCGCCTTGCCCCACATATTTTGGGCGTACGGTTTTTTGCTTGGCTAACACCGTTAGACTGAGGTGAGTAATGAGCAATCGTTTTGATCAACGATGTTTCACATTCTCCCCCTCTATCACTACAAATTCCTCAATCCGTATGCTTAGTTGATTTTTAACTTTTGCTTTGTAGCGCTTATCCGCTTCAACAACTTCATATTTGCTTTTTAACAAACAAAGGATGAAATACGTTGTACCATCATCAATGAAGGTCACAAAGTACTTGTCTCCCCCCTCTATTTTGTATAAACTTCAAATCACACATGCAAGTGTGACTAAGTTCTAAAGGAGCGATGTTTCTTTCGCTATTCCTTTGACATAATGGAAAGGTGATTTTGCCTCTTCGCCTACTTCACATTCATTTTGAGGATTTATGTCGACAGAAGGCAACAATATCAACTTCGTTAGCTTTTGAATGATTTTCTATTTAATGTGTCTTAATATATGATGGCATAGATGCACGGATTACAAATATCATTCATTTGGCTACACACATACTGTACCAATCTTAGTTATTACAGACATGTTGGACTAGTCTCAAAACAACTTGACCAACAGCGTCCCTGAAACCAAGTTTGGGACATGTATCACCTCCTTTTAGAGTGATCCCATTCCCTAAAGTCCTTTTTAAGGACAGCCTCTCCAACCCCTTCTACTTTAGAGGTGGCGTTGATTCACATGAACAACCTCTCGCACGTGGTTAGGGAGTAACCGGATCATGTGTGATCTGGATACTCTGGCCCACTCCAATTGATTTGGCAGACTGAGTGTCCAATTTCTTTTCTGCCTCTCTTTTGGCCTTCAGATCGTTTAAGACCTGGAAACTCTGGCCCACTCCAGTCGCTCGTAGGCTTTGTACGATTGAGTGTCCAATATCATCCTATCAAATGAATTCTGGCCCACTTCAGTCGCCGTAGTCTTTGTACGACCGAGTGTCCAATATCATCCTATCAAATGAAGGATCTTCTGTCAAATAGTGTAACAGGTTCAACGTCTTAAGAAAAGCCATTATCGTTTAGTCTTCTTCCCTTGAGATTGGTGCCCAGACAATTCTTGGCGCATGCTTAGGAGTGGTAACAGTTTTCGCACAGTCAGTGATTCTCTCTCATTCGTATGTGCGAACATACTTTACACACTTTTAATTATTACACCCAAAAGAACAGATCTTTTAAGTCGTTGTTTACAATAGCCCAATCTTTAAACGGGAGGGAAGATGAGATTAAGCTTCTGATTTTAAAGCGTAAGGAATATAATTTATTTCGGGAAAATATTTTCATATTCCTTCTTACTTTAAATCCTTTTTAACCAGATATCATTTAATCTTATTTTTTTACAAGGAAGAAAAATTACTTATCCCAATTTGGATTCTGGCCCACTTCAGTCACTTTGTCGGACTGAGTGTCCGTTTCCTCCTTACAATAATTCAGATCTTTTGTCTGGGACAGATATAAGCCTCTGCTACATGATAGAACAACATTTTCAGTCTTCTCCTCTTGTCCCAGTTGACATCCTCAGCCTCTCGTGAGCGCTTGTTCCCACCACTCTCGGGAGCGATGAACCATGAACACATTGACCTTCAACAGCATGATCAGAACTGTCTTCTACCAGAAAACCACAACCATAGCCAAATTTGGTCACACAACTATTGACCGACATCTTTCGAACGCTAACACAATCTTGTCTTAAAATTATTGGAATCAAAGCAGTATATCAGAAGTAGCCCACGACCCGACCCGAGCCCGGACGGGATGGGACGGGCGGGCGGCGGAGCGCGTGTGGGGCTAGCCTCGAACCCAAGCACACCTAGGTCCTCCCTCATTCAAACACATGGGTTACCACTTGGGGTCCCAAACCCTTATCCATTTTTAGGCTTATAAAGAGAACAATTCTTCCTTTTCCCACCGATGTGGTAGATTTGTCCCACACCATATTTCCATGCCTCGAACACCTTACTTCGTGGACCAATATCTCTTTCATTTCTTAACGAAATTTGACGATCCTTGGCCCTACGGTCATCTACTCACTTAGTAGATTATGCACGTACGAAGAGACAAAGCCTCCAACATGCGGAACCCTAGTATTTAATTCATTAAATATGGGTGGACGCAACCTCCCAACCAAAGGCAAATTTCCAACATATACTTAGTATTTTGACCTTATATGTACAGTGTAATTTTCTGACAAATGGGGTTCGGATGCACCCTTTGCTCCGCCCATGTCCTACACGTGATATGATGTGTTCAAAAAATAATTAAGTAAATAAAAGTGTCGTCTCACTAAGAATTTAAATTTTTAGAGAAGATGGTCACACAATTTTAGAGTACCTATCGCAATAAGCATCTCTCTCTGTTGCAAATGACAAAAGGCAGCCTTCACACATATTCTTGATTTCAGATAGCTTCTTGTGGACATGACAATATGCAAGTGAAGAGAGGTCCTTTTTATGAACTTCACAAATGGATTCATTGTAATAGAAATTCGAGTTCCTATGCACGAGAACGTGATCTATCCTCGTGCAGAGCAAGCACGGGATATCCAATTTGAAGAACTTGGCGAATTCATTTGAAAATAAAGCAAGAAAACCATCCACAAAAAGCACAATGATCAACACCCATTCAACAATAGCATTGAGGAAGAAAAATGCAAATTTTCCCAATTTCTGATCAACAAAGCACTTGAATGATCCTGAATCCATTACATACATTCACATAAGGTTTTATCTAAACCAACCGAAGATTCAAAATTAGGAATAAATGGTATACGAAATGAGATAGATCATGATCTTGATGGGTAAAAATAAATTAACCCCAGATCATGATGTCCATTTTTTTGGCTCCTGCATTTGCATATATGTATTTCTAAGGAAGGAAATAAGTAAAACTAAATTGATAATTCAAAGGTTTCAAAAAAAGTGAGATGGTGGCATTAATTTCAGCTATATACAGTAAAATGGTCACCTTTTTTTTTGGTTTTACAAATAAAATTGTTTGGTTGATCATTTACCTGAATTAACGGTCGTCCTTTCTCTTCGCTTAAGTCAATGCACGAGTGGGCTTTTTCATTTGCTTTCTTTATTCATTTTCCAAACTATTTGAAAAAAGATTGTCCAAATTTCACTCTCCGATGAGGCCAAATATGATAAGTAAAACGGATCGGAGGGAATATTTTTTTTTGGTAATCAACATATTTTATTATCACCAAAGCAATTACAAGTCAAGAATCATAGCCTAGCTTTAAACTCAGCCAGCTATCTCAGAGTTTGGAAACTAATACAACCTCAAAGACAGCTATTACAAAGTATTTGTACAATGCATTATACACATTTTTATGACATTGAACCTAAAGGGCCATTGAATGAGTCTTGATGACATATATTATAAGCTTGAAGCCCCCATGTTTCTATTAATCTTTAGTATGTCTCTTTCTGCTTTATACGTGATGAGGACAAACTCTCGAGCACGAAGAATTTGTAAGAATTCTAGGTTAAGTAGAATATTTTTCTCCCTTTATTCATCTTTCAAAGGTCCAATATATACACAATATACATCAATTAGGAAGAGCCAACCATGCCTAATCTTCCTAATCAATTCCTAATAATCTTCTACCTAATTTACATAATATTCCTAATTAACATTGTACTACCTACCATATATAATATGATACTACATTAATACAAAATCATAATATTAATAACATAATATTCTAACACTCCCCCGCAGTCGAAGCTGGAGGGCGGTGAATGCTGAGACTGTCCCTAAAATCTTCAAATAATATCAGCAGAAGTCCTTTTGTGAAGATATCTGCAATTTGATGTCGCGTTGGGACATGCAGCACCCGAAGCTGTCTGCGAGCCACCTTCTCACGTACAAAGTGAATATCTAACTCAATATGTTTAGTGCATTGATGGTGGATGGGATTCCCTGAGAGGTAGATTGCACTAATATTATCACAGTATACTATTGTTGCAGTCGGAATAAGGCAATGAAGTTCAAGTAATAGGTTCCGAATCCAACATGAGTCAGATACAACATTGGCCACAACACGATATTCTGCTTCAGCACTTGAGCGTGATACCGTGGCCTGCCTTTTTGAGGACCATGAGATTAAATTGTCACCAATGAAGACGCAATACCCGGAGGTGGATCGTCTTGTATCCGGACAGACTGCCCAATCTGCATCAGTGTAAGTAACAAGTTTGGAAATAGATGATGGGTATAGATGTAATCCATACTCCAGAGTGCCCTGAATATATCGCACAATGCATTTCAGAGCATGCATATGTTCTTCCATTGGATTATGCATGAATAGACACACTTATTGCACTGCATAGGTAATATCTGGCCTGGTGAATGTGAGATACTGTAAAGCTCCTGCTAGGCTATGGTATAACGTTGGATCAGCAAAAGGTTTGCAGAAAGCCATCCCAGCTCGTTCCACGATTTCTAATGCATACTTCTTCTGGGAGAGGAATAATCCACATGTATGTTGGGTCACAGCAATCCCTAGAAAGTAGTGGAGTGGGCAAGATCTTTCATAGCAAATTCAGAACTAAGCTGTGACATGATATTCTTGCGAAGAGAGTCTGAAGATACTGTTAGAATAACATCATCCATATATAGAAGAAGATAAGCAGTATGATTACCCTGACGATAGATAAACAGGGAATTATCTGAACGGCTGTGCGAGAAATCCATGCGTGACACAAAATTTGCAAACCGTGTATACCAAGCCCTGGGGCATGCTTGAGGCCATATAAGGATTTGTTGAGCAAACACTCATGGTTGGGATATTTAGGATCTCTGTATCCCAATGGTTGATGCATATAAACAGTCTCATTAAGGTGTCCATGAAAGAAGGCATTTTTGACATCCAATTGATAAAGTGACCATCCTTTTGAGAGAGACATGCTGAGAACTGTTCTGATAGTTGCAGGTTTGACCACTAGACTGAATGTTTCTCCGCAATCTACACCAACCTGTTGTGTCTTTCCATCACCTACAAGACGGGCTTTATGCCACTCAAAAGTTCCATCAGATTTTTCTTTATGGCTGAAAATCCACATATATCGAATTATATTAGCATTAGATGGACGAGGTACTAAATCCCATGTCCCATTTGTAATTAGAGCATGATATTCATCATCCATGGCCATTTTCCAATTCGGGTCTTTTAGAGCAGATACTGGATTACGAGTGCAAGGGTGATTTTGAGACCTGGGTGTGAAGGCTATATTTTGCATTGGGTTTGACAATCCCATGTTGACTACGGGTGATCGGGCGGGTTGTTGGGCCAGTGGACTGGACGCCACTGACCGAGGAGTGAGAAACCGAGGGGCCAATGGGTTGCACTAACGGAGTTTGAATTGGGCCCGTTGGGGTTGCCTGGCCCAATGGGCCTGAATTACGGTGTTCAACACTAGTAATAGGTACCAGGCTGTGAAAAAAATATGTTAGATACGAGAGCTTATCATCATCCAAAAAATCATAGCTATGGGTCACGGTGGCATGTAACTTAGCAAAAGGAAATATTGTTTCATCAAAGATTACATGACGACTTATAAAGATTCTTTTGGAAAAAATGTCGTAACATTGGTAACCACGATGATGAGTAGGGTATCCTAAGAACACACATGGAGTAGACCGGGCTTGGAGTTTTGTGATTGTGGTGGATGGAAAGAGAGGGTACCAAAGACAACCAAATACTCGTAAGTGATGATATGTGGGCTCTCGTAGGTAAAGCATTTTTAGGGGAGCTTGGTATGATAGATTTTTCTGAGGAACGATATTCAACAGATATGTTGCCATTTGGAGTGCATGATGCCAAAATGCAGGGGGAAGAGAAGCATGAGAAAGAGATGTTCTAACAATATTGTTAATAATTCTAATTTTACGTTCCGCCGTCCCATTTTGTGATGAAGTATGACGACAAGAAAAATGAAACTGAAGACCATTTGTTTTGAAAAAATCCCAAAATTGTTTATTGTCAAACCCCCCCCCCCATTGTCACATTGTATATTTTTTATATCACGTTCAAATTGAGTTCGAATAAATGCTCTAAAAGTGAGAAACGTGGAAAACACTTGTGATTTTTTCGATAAAGGGAATGTCCACAAATAATTAGAGTAGTCATCAAGTATAAGCAAATAATATCTATGACCAGAGGAACTCAAAACAGGGGATGTCCAAATATCACAATGTAAAATATCAAATGGCAAAAGAGTGCATGAAGTAGAGGAAATAAAAAGGCAACTTAACATGTTTACCAAGTGTGCAAGACTGACACTTATTTAGAGTCCGTATTTGGGTACAAGAAATAAAATTATTTTGTTTAAGAGAAGTCAAAACAGCCTCTCCCGGATGTCCCAAACGTTGGTGCCATAAAGATGGTGCCAAGGCAGCAAAAACAGAAGGAAACTTGGATTGTTGGGTTGACGGATTTATTGGATAGAGTTCCCCCTTGCTATCACATCTCATGAGAAGCTTTCCGTCTGAAAATCATGCACGGAAAAGCCAAAGGGGTCAAACCGGACAGATACCCAATTATCAGTTGTAAACTTTCTAACAGAAACCAAGTTTTTGATTAATTTGGGAGGTAACAATTTGCTAGAACCATAACCTTTTATTGAAATTGAATGGCCATTTCCGACAATTATTCCATTATCATTGCTCAAATTAAAATAGGACGAGAGATTACCTTTGGAGGACGTCATATGTGACGTCGCTCCGGAGTCTATATACCAATTTAAATCCGGTGGATTAAGTCCAAGAGTGTGTATAGCGGACTCAATTTCCGTGGGGTGGGCCCCTGTTGAATGGGCCTCATGCCACTGGGTCGGCTGAGGCCCACTGCTATCGCACGGGGCAACGGACCCGCCGAAATGGGCCTTGGGCTCGTTGTTGCCGCTTGCCACCGCTGCGCCGATTATTTGGGCCTTGTTTTGCCGCGGGACAGTGGGCCTTGGGGGCGTCTCGGCCCATTGCCACCGGGGCCGGGCCGGGTGGTGCGCCCAAGTCCACCCGCCCCGGCGAAATTTATTGCCGCCACCGTCCGCCGCTCGCCGCCCTACTGCTGCCGCCATCGTCCGCCCCCCCGCCGGGCTGCTCTTGCCATTGTCCACCACCGTAGTTGGTGGTGCCGCCATTACCACCGCCACCGGAATTTCGGTGGCCTCCACCTTTGTTATTTCCGCGATTTCCACCTAATTTTTATTGTTATGACGTCCTTTTTGTCCCTTATTTTGTTGAGAAGGGTCAAAAAAATTACCATCATGTGAAGGAGTGGCAATCATGGCGGAATTTGAAGTAGTTGAGGCCTTTTTCACCAAGCCCGACTCTTCAAGAACAAGCATGGATCTTGCTTGATAAAATTGTGGTAGAGAATTACTTTGACGAATGAGAGTTCCCGCGCCGCTATACGCTTCGGTGAGACCGGCGACCAATTGCAAGACTAACTGGTTATTAGTAACCGGTGAACCAATGTTTCGTAGTTGATCGGCCAACACTTTGAGGCGTTGACAATATGTAGAAACATTAGGGAAATCCGCCATCTCAATGGTTGAGAACTCTTGTTCCAATGAAACAGCGCGAGAGTTTTGGTTATCCTGAAATATATCTCGCAAACGTTCCCATGCCGCCATGGCTGTGGAATCCGATTCCATTATCGTATGCAACAAGTCTGTGGAGATTGTCGCATAAATCCAACCAAGGACTGTGGCATCAAGTGTATCCTACAATTTCTTGTCTGCATCATTTGTTATGTCTTTCCCTTTACCGTCTTTTGGAGGAATTATATGATGAAGAACTTTGTGAGCACAACAACATATTTTGAATAATTTTGCCCACGTCACATAATGAACGATTTCCATTTCTAGTTTGATGGAAACCTGTGTTTTGATGTTTGAGACAGCTATGGCAGGGTGAAAAGATAATTTTGATTCAGACATAACTAGTTGTGATGAATGATAATCAATAATGGAGTAGAAAAAAGTACTAAAATTTTCGGCCACTTGGGTTTACTAGGGAGGAAGATGACCAAAAATTTGGAAGAAATTAAACTAATTTTGGATCTTTCCTTAAGCTCTTGATACCATGTAAGAATTCTAGGGTAAGTAGAATATTTTCCTCTCTTTATTCATCTTTCAAAAGTCCAATATATACACAATATACATCAATTAGGAAGAGTCAATCATGCCTAATCTTCCTAATCAATTCCTAATAATCTTCTACCTAATTTACATAATACTCCTAATTAACATTGTACTACCTACCATATATAATATGATACTACATTAATACAAAATCATAATATTAATAACATAATATTCTAACATAATTACACTTACAGTCATAAATACAATGTCTTTCACATTTCCCATTAAATATAATAAACTAATATTTCCATACTAGTTGATCGAAACATGGATATATGTGTTTAGACTAAGGGTGGTCAGTGGGTCGGGCTCGGTCTGGCGGGGTCGGGGTCGGGGCGGGACGAGCCAGGGGGTCGGGGTCGGGTCTAGCGGGGTCGGGTCTGGCGGGACCTGCTCCAGTCCCGTCCCAATCCCGATCCCATCGGTATCGGGGCGGGGCGAGGTCGGGCGGGCTCGGGCTCGGGGCGGGGTACGGTCGGGTTTTCCTTTTTTTTTTTTTAAATAACATATGTATAAAAAAAAACTCAATAAACAAAATAAGATAGTGTAATAAAAACATCCCAAGGTGTTTTTGTGCCTCTTATATTATTTAATAGACATATGATTTTTTTGTAATACAAATACAATTGTCTAAAATCTAAATTGCAACTTTGTGGTGTTGTCCAAAAGTAGCAAATTACATAATAAAATTGCAATTAAAAAATTACATTCTCAAAAAAACTTGTTCTAATTGCTTGATGATTTCCTGTGGTTCTTCGGTTGGAATTGGTATTTGTTGGTCAAATTGATCCACGTCGCTTCCACTACCTTCGGTTAAGATTTCGTTGTAGTTTTCATCATCTTCTTCGTTGATCTCGGTTGACCGCACCTCCTCCGCTCCGCTCGTATCCAATCTCTCGAATAATACGCAATTTCCAAGTGTCTCCCGCCAATGAGTGTCGTGGTCTCCTATTTGATATGTGCTCTGCAGAAAAAGCGCTTTCGAGACGCAGATTGATGACGCATGAATGTTCAAAACATCTCGAGCCATCAATGAAAGTGTCGGAAAGGTCTTCTCATTCCCCCTCCAAGATTTCAAAGCAAGTCTTCTTGTCCATCTTCATTGATAACTTCTTGATACGGTACGTAACCCCGCAAAACAAAAATATCCAACTCGCTAATTTGGTTAGTAGTAGAGGTACGCGCCGCACATTCTATTTCTGAGGCTTTCAATACTAGCCGCAGAAACAACATGTCTTTTGTGAGGTTGTGTTGAAGATGAAGAAGATGGTATGGAAGCCGGTAAGTTACTAGCATTTTCTTGTTGATAAAATCTATATATATTTTTGCATTGGTGTTCTACGCTAGACACCGCTTCTTCTTTAGTTTGTTCAATAGGTAGTGGGTGATTTAGATTTTTGGGACTTGGAGGTGGTAGTACTTCTATACAATCGTAAATAGTTTCAATTAGTGATTTATTACCGTCTATTTTAATAGTAGGATTTAATACAGAACCAATAATATAAATAGAGGAAATAGGAATAAAATATTTTTTTATTTTGACAAACATTTTTTTAATAGCTGCCTTATAAGCTGGTTTTTCCACATAAAAATATTAGAGTTATATAAAATAACATAGTTGAAATAGTAGGATAATATATACCGGAAAATTCTTTTGTTGCTTGAAAAAATTTCTCTAAAAATACAATAAGTTCGGAAATTTTTACCCAATCACTATCTAAAATCATATCAGCTGGCTTTTTATTATGAGAGTTAAAAAATAAAGTTATAGGAAATTTATAGTCATAAGCAACAAGTAGTTGCTCGTATACAGAATTCCACCTAGTGGATACTTCTTGTGGAATTCTTCTATAAGGTAGTCCACAATCGTGACACGTTTTTTTATATTCTTTTCTACGTTGTACTTTATTACTTTTAAAAATAAAGTTTATAGCAAATTGTATTTTACTAAGAATGTCTTCAAAAAGTGATAGACCATCCTTTACAATTAAGTTATATATATGGCACGCGCATTTTATATGAAAATGGTCTGAAAAAGATGGAGTTAAACTATTTTTTAACATTGTAATTGCGTAATTGTTATTAGAAGCGTTATCTAATGTAATAGTCATAATTTTATCGGTAATTCCGTAATAATCGCACACTTGATAAATATTTTCTGCAATAAAAGTACCAGTGTGCCTATCATCTATATATCTATACGCTAAAATACGTTTTTGCATAGACCATTTATAATCTATCCAATGACAAGTTACAGTTAAATAATCATGGCCGTTAGTACTACGACCTATATCAGACGTGATAGATACTTTGTCATTAAATACATCTCTCTTAACACTTGATCTAGGAAAACCGTTAAAAGCAGGATTATATATATCTCTAATGTAATGAATAAAACCGGGAGATGAAGGAAATGAAAAAGGCAAACCCTCCACAGCAACTAATTTTGATATTGCTTCCCTATCTCTATGTTTATTGTATTTAGAGCCTACAATTCCCCCCGTCATAGGGTTAATTTGACCCTGTACTTGATCCGGGACAGTATCAGCATGTAAACCTTGTCCCGATGGAGCGGGCGTTTGCGCACCCGGTTTTGAAGCCTGGTATTGGGCATACCTAGCTGGATGAGCACTTACTACGTGTCTAATTAAACCCCCCGTCCCACCGTGACCTTTTCAAGTTTTAAATTTTAAAACATTTTTACAAATTTTACATATGGCTACTTGATTCTCTACGTCCCTATCAAAAAATGTCCATGCATCTGATTTTAATGGTCGTTTTTGCTGGACCTCGTCTCATATTAGGGGGAATAGGAGGTATTTCAGTTGAAGGTGCACTAGTGGGTGTGTTGTCATCAACATTAGTGGGTATATCATCTAGATCATCGTCTAAATTAAAGTCTTCTTGAGTTCCAGAAAATAGCTCCTGGTCTAAATCTAATGGTATTGTAGGAAAATGTTGAGTATCAACAAAATCATCCTATGTAGGAATAAGATGACTAGAAAAAGTACCCTTGCCCTGGTTGCCCCTACTAGAAGAAGCACCCTTACCCTTACCCTTAAACATACCTTTTAATCCTTCCATTTTAATTATGATAATAAATAATTAAAGACAATAAAATTAAGTGCGCTAAATAAAATAAACAGACAATAATAATTTAATGAAGGAACGAATGTACCAAACGCCGACGTAACGTCGACGTGTAATCG
The DNA here is from genome assembly GCA_034509755.1 of Anisodus tanguticus. Taxonomy (NCBI): domain Eukaryota; kingdom Viridiplantae; phylum Streptophyta; class Magnoliopsida; order Solanales; family Solanaceae; genus Anisodus; species Anisodus tanguticus. The sequence continues at coordinate 43,087,593 of CM067543.1, read as the reverse complement.
AGAGGTTGAAAATTGAAACTTTGCTCGATGGAAGATCCTCAAGCTAGTTGCCAACTTCACTCCCAATTCCCAAATGAATTAATAAAATTGAATATTTAGTAAACAATGTAGACTTGTAGAGAGATATATTGAGAAATTAGAGAGATTGTAGGAAGATTTGTGAGAAAGATGAAGAGAAAATTAGTTATTTATAGTTGAAAAATTGGGTTAAAGTGTAAATATAATAACTTATGGGTTAAAATAAATATTAAGGGGTAGGGGGGGCCTAAAATGGCTGTTGGCCAACGGCCATAATCTAAAATGGTCGTTGGTGCAACGGCCATTTTTGCAAAGGGGAGAAAAGGGCGGGGTCGGGGTCGGGACGGGCTCGGGGCGGTCTCGGGTCAGGCGGGCCTGGGGCGGGCTCGGGTCTGGCGGGACGAGACATCGTCCCGTCCCGAGTTCGAGTCCCGCCCCCGTTATTATTATTATTTTTTTAAGCGGGGTCGTGGCGGGACCGGGTCGGGCTCGAGTCGGGGTCGGGCCGTCCCGGCCCACTGGCCAGCCCTAGTTTAGACAGGAAAAAAATGAACGCTAAATTGAATACCCAACCTCCACACCCCTTTTTCCTTCGTTTAATGAATGCATCTCCACTCAACATCTAAAGGGAAAAACCACCCAAAAAAATAGAAGGGAAAAAGCAAAAATTGGAAAAGAGAACTTCGCCTGAGAGATTGGAACTAGAGATGGCAGTGATTCCCGGACCCGGTGGATTCAGATCCGTTTTATAGGATATGGATCTTCAAAATTTGAACCCGACGGATCCGGATCGGACCCGGATCCGTTTCTGACGGATCGGATTTGGATCTTGATCTTGTATTTGTAATCCGTATCCGGTCCAGATCTGACCCGTGGATCCGTTTTTATTAAATATATTCATAACCTAGAATGTAATTTTATAAGTATTTTCTTAAAATTGTTAAGCACATCCTTGCAAGTTTAATTCTCAAAACAAGTTTAATTTATCCTCACGTTAACTCAAAAACCAAAAAATAAAGAGGTAACTTCGATAATAAAATCAATGTTATATCAGTGAATAACTAACATCTCCATAGACAAGTAGTTAAAATTATATTCACTTCATTTGTGAAGATTCCAAGCACATGCAAGTTCTGCATTGTGGAAATACTAGTCAGCATTTTCCACAACTATTATCATTGTCCAACATTTTCAATTAATAGCTCATAATCAAAACGAGACAACGAATTAAATATCTCATATGAACATTTCTAAATTGAAACACAGTAAACTGTTAGGTAAGTAAAAATCGTTTGTCAGTTCAAAAAAAAAATTCTTAGCAAGGTTACAATCTTAACAAGGCAAATTTTTTTACATGTGGATCCATATCCGATCCGTGGATCCTGTGGATCCATATCCGATCCGTGGATCCTGTGGATCCGGATTTGGATCTGATTTTTATGGACCCGACGGATCTGGATTCAGGTATGAAAAACGGATCTGGATCTGGATCTAGTAGGATCCGATCCATATCCGATCCGTTGACATCCCTAATTCAAACTCTCTCTTTCGGTTAATCCCATGCACTTAGCAGGCACATGCCTTAACCACTCGACCAAAGAGACTTCATGTTGATGCAGCTGCTATTGCTCAATATTTCTTCTCTGCCAATTTGACAATTTTCTATTTAGTCATAATTTAACTTTAAATTTACCTTAATATCCTTAATGAAATTATTTCTAGCCACACAAATTTCAATGAGTTATTTTGAATCAAAAGTTTTTCTTTATTTCTTAAATTTTGTGTCAATTGTCAAATCAAAGACCTTCATATAAAATGAGACGGAGAGAGTAACGGATGAATTCTTTCCATTTTGGAAGTATGCAAACGTGATTTCTTACCAATCCTTTATTCTCTTATAAAAGGGGCTCGATCATGTGTCAGACACATGCCATTATCAAGTGCTAAACACTATCATTAGAGACTCATATGCTAGATCTAGTATTTTCCTAGAATTGTTATTCAATTGGTTAGAGAAGCAACACCCCTCCACCCATCAAAGCGGAAGTTGCACGTTCGAGTCCTACCCATTACCCAACAGATAAAATACATTAAATAGTTCTTGACAACTTTACCCATTCAATGACTTTGGCAATGAAAGTTCCCAAAATAAAGATTATCAGGCAAATTTAATATAAAACGTCAATTAACATTCTGGACTTTCTTTTCATTTCAAGACCTTCAAACATTCAACTTGCATGCATTACTAATCAATGTCTCTTTCATTACTAAATCTTATATTATTAATCTCTGTATTTCTCATCTTCGAACCAACCTACCAATAAATGTTTTCTCTCGGTTTGACGAATTGTAGGAGATGTTACTGTTCTGCAAGAATCCATGGAGTGAATGAATACACAAAGGACTACACTTGATTGTTACCTTAGAAATGGTACCTTCTCAGTAAAGCCAGACCTGAGAGTAGTCATTGTAAGAATATTAGGTTAATTAAAATATTTTCCTCATCTCATTCTTCCACAATAATGTGGTTAATATACAACTATACAAGATAATGATGGGGAGAAGATCATGCCTAAATTATTTCTAATTATCTTCCCAAAGATAATGCTAGTATCCCTAATTACTATGCTAATCTTTCTAATCAATTATTTTACCTCATACCATATATAAATGATACTAATTACAAAATAATAATCATTAATAACAATAATAATTATTCTATCACTCTCCCACAGTCGAAGCGTGAGGTAAGCGGATGCTGAGACTGTTCCGAAAATTTTCAAATAACACCAGCGGAAGACCTTTAGTAAAAATATCTGCAATTTGGTAGTGCCACGGGACATGTAGCACCCGCACTTGTCCGTGTGAGACTTTTTCACGGGCAAAATGGATATCCAGCTCAATATATTTTGTGCATTGATGATTGACTGGATTTCCGGACAAGTAGATGGCACTAACATTATCACAATACACTAATGTGGCTTTCGGAATCAGACAGTGAAGCTCAAGTAGAAGATTTCGAAGCCAACATGATTTGGACACAACATTCACAACACCTCGGTATTCTGCTTCGGCACTGGATCTGGATACCGTGACTTGTCTTTTGGAGGACCAAGAAACCAAGTTATTACCAAGAAATATACCATACCCTGAAGTGGAGCGTCTGATGTCTGGGCATCCTCCCCAGTCGGCATCAGTGTATGAGACAAGTGCTGACATCGACGAAGGGTATAAGTGTAAGCCATATTCAAGAGTACCCTGAATATACCACACAATGCGTTTTAGAGCATGCATATGAACATCCATCGGATTATGCATAAAGAAGCACACTTGTTGCACAACATAAGAAATATCCGTCCTTGTGAATGTTAGATACTGCAGGGCCCCTGCCAGGCTGCGGTAGAGTGTCGGATCGGAAAAAGGCTTGCCGGAAGATGCATTCAATTTGAATTTTGTGTCCACCGGAGTTGCTGAAGGTTTACAAGAGGACACGTCAGCTCGTTCCACAATCTCTGTTGCATAATTTTTTTGGGATAGAAACAAACCACATGTATGTCGGATGAAAGCTCTAAATTTGAGAAACGTGGAAAAAACTTGTGATTTTTTCAACAAAGGAAATGTCCACAAAAAATTAGAGTAATCATCTAAAATGAGCAAATAATATCTATGGCCTAAAGATCTCAAAACGGGGGAGGTCCAAATATCACAATGGATAATATCAAATGGCATAAATGTGCATGAATTTGAGGAAACAAACGGGAATTGAACATGTTTACCAAGTGGGCATGAATGACACTTATTCAAAGTTCGTGGTTGAGTACATGAAATAAATTTATTTTGTTTGAGGGAGTCTAAAACAGGAGCTCCCGGGTGGCCCAACAGTTCATGTCATAATAAAGATGTTAAAGCTGCAAAAGTATATGGTGTGTTGGATCGTTGAATGGGTAAGGTGACAGGATAAAGCTCCCCTTGGCTATCACATCTCATAAAAGGCGTCCCCGTCTGAAAATCATACACGGAAAATTCAAAAGGGTCAAAAGCAACATACACCCATTTATCAGCAGTAATCTTTCTAACAGACACCAAGTTTTTAATTAATTGTGGGGCATAAAGGACATTCTTTAAGGTTAGTGGTGGGTTTGGTGGGGACAATTTAGTGGAACCATAACCTTGAATTGGAATAGAATGACCATTTTCGATAATTATACCATTATTTTTTCTCAAACTAAAATAGGACGAGAGACTACCTTGGGAGGACGTCATATGAGACGTCGCTCTGGAATCCATATACCAATTTGCATCGGGCGGATTAAGTCCAAGAGTATACATGGCGGACTTAATATCAGTTGGGCTAGCCGCTGCCGAATGGGCCTCCTGCGACTAGGTCGATAGTGGCCCATAGCTATTGTTATTTCCACTATACCGTGGCCAAGAAAATTTAGGCCCAATATGTTGTGAACTGCCAGTGGGTTGCTGGGCATTTGGCCTTGGACTGGGCCTGACCCAGTTACCCAATGGGAATGGGCATGGTGGTACGGCCCAAGGCAATTGCCAGGCCCACTAGGTCGGTCCACCACCCCACTGCCGAGGCTACCACTGCTACCTGTCATTACCGTTGTTTTTACCATCGTGTCCACTGCCGCCACCGCCACCAGAATTCTGATTCTCACCATTTTTCCATTTCGGTTTTTACCATTGTTCCTTCCTTTTTGTCCCCGATTTTGTTGTGTAGGTTCAACAAAATTGTTATTTTCATTATTTGGGATAGCAATGAAAGTGGAATAGGAGCCGATGGCGGCCTTTTTGGCAAACCCCGCCTCTTTAAGAATAAGCATAGAACGGGCTTGATAAAATGGTGATAACGGATTGCTTTGTCGAATGAGCGTCCCTACGCTACTATAAGCATCGGTAAGGCTGACCACCAATTGTAGAACCAATCGGTTGTTGGTGACCGGCGAACCAATATTTTTGAGTTGATCTTACAAGACTTTTAGACGATGAGATATATTCTGCAACTCAACCAGACTTTAATTTAGAAGTTAATCTAGATGATACACCCACTAGTGCACCTCAAAACTGAAACAGGAACGTCTCCTATTCCCCCTAGTATGAGACGAGGCCCCACACAACGAAAATTAAAATCTCATGCATGAATTTTTTTTATAGGGACCAAGAGAATCAAGTAGTTAGATGACAAATTTGTACAAATGTTTATAAATTTAAAATGGGAAAAGGTCAGGGTGGGACGGGAGATTTATTGAGACATGTACAAAATTTTCACAAAGCTAGGTGGGATGAATACGAGGCTACAAAGTCGGGTGCGCCAATGAGATCTCAGTCGGGACAAGGTTCACATAGTGTCCCGGACCAAGTACATGGTCAAATTAATCCGACGACGGGGGGAATTGTAGGTCCTAAATACGATAAACATAGAGATAGAAAAGTAATAGCAAAATTAGTTGTGGTGGAGGATTTGCATTTTTCATTTCCTTCCTCTCCTGATTTTATTCATTACATTAGAGATATGTATAATCCTGCTTTTAACGATTTTCCTACATCAACTGTTAGGAGAGACATTTTTAAATTTGCACATGAATACCAACAATATTTACGGTATTTATTATATCATTTTCCTGGCAAAGTATTTATCACGTCTGATATAGGTCGTAGTACTAACAGCCATGATTATTTAATTGTAACATGTCATTGAATAGATTATAAATGATCTATGCAAAAACGCATTTTAGCATATAGATATATTGATGATAGACACACTGGAAGTTTTATTGCAGAAAATATTCATCAAATTTGCGAGTATTATGGTATAACTGACAAAATAATGACAATTACGTTAGATAATACTTCTTTTAATAATTATGCTATTAGACTTTTAAAAGATCTTTTAACTCCATCTTTTTCTAATCATTTTCATATAAAATGTGTGTGTCATATTTATAACTTAGTTGTAAAGGATGATCTATCACTTTTTGAAGACATTCTTAATAAAGTACAATTTGCTAAACTTTATTTTTAGAAGTAATAGTATACAAAGAAAAAAAAAACTTGTCACGATTGTGGACCTTATAGAAAAATTCCCGAAGAAGTAGCGATTAGATGGAATTATTTATATGAACAACTACTTGTTGCTTATGATTATAGAAGACCTATAACTCTATTTTTAACGCCTATAATTGAAATCCAACTGATATGGTTGTAGATAACGATTGGGAAAAAAATTCAGAACTTATTGTATTTTTAGAAGAAAAAAAATTCAAGCTACTAAAGTATTTTCCGGTATTTATTATCTTACTATTTCAACTATGTTATTTTATATAGCTCTAATATTTTTGTTACTTAGTGAATATATGAAAAAACCCATCTTATAAGTCACCTATTAAAAAATGTTTATCAAATTAATTTTTTTTCCTATTCCAACTATTTATATTATTGGTGCTATATTAAATTAGACTATTAAAATAGACGATTGTAAAGCACTTATTGAAACTATTTATGATTGCATAGTTGTACTTCCACCTCCAACTCCAAAAAATCCAAATGACCAACCACCTAAGGAACCAACTAAAGAAGAAATTTTGTCTAGCATACACAATGAATGTAAAAAAATATATACGCATTACCAACAAGAAAGTGCTAGCAATCAACCGGCTTCCATACCATCTTCTTTTTCTTCAATACAACCTCAAAAAAGACATGTTGTTTCTGCGGCTAGTATTGAAAGCCTTAGAAATAGAATGTTTAGCGGTACCACTACTAATCAAGTTAGCGAGTTTGATGTTTTTATTTTACAGGGTGTTGTACCGTACCAAGTAGTTCTCAATGAAGAAGGACGTGAAGACTTGCTGAAATACTAGAGGGAGAATGAGAAGACATTTCCAACACTATCAAAGATGGCTAGAGATGTGTTGAACATTCAAGCGTCATCAATAACGTCTGAAAGAGCTTTTTTTATCGGAAGATTTCAAATAGGAGAGCACATACACTCATTAGCGGGAGATAACTTGAAGATTGTAGTTTTATTCAGAGATTGGATACGAGCGGAGCGTAGAAGGTGCGGTCAACCGGAGATCAACGAAGAAGACGACGAAAACTACAACGAAATCTTATCTGACGGAGGTGGAAGCGACGTCTAGCAATTTGACCAACAAATTCAATTCCAACTGAAGAATCACAAGACGTTGTAAAGAAACTAGAAAAGATGTTTATAAATATGTGATTTTTTTAATTGCAATTTTAGTATGTTATTTGCAACTTTCAATACCATAAAGTTGAAACTTTGAATTGTATTACAAAAAATCATATTTCTATTAAATAATATAAGAGCCACAAAAACAGCATTGTAATGTTTTTATTACACTATCTTGTTCAATTATTGAGGTGTTTATATATGTTATTTTTTAAAATCAAGTGCAAAAAAAAAAGGAAAATCCGATCCCGACCCCCGGCCCGATAAGACCGGTCCCCTTTTTCGACGGGAATGGGACGGGACATCGACGGATCCCGTCAGTCCCGCCGGAGGACCGATCTCGCCCTCCCCCCGTCCCGTCGGGTCACGCCCCGTTGGCTAGCCCTAATTTATAGTCATAAATATTCAATGACTTATTCTAGATCATAAGTTTTAAAAAAAAATCCTTTTAAGCTTCGTGGCTAGTCAAATGCTTCAACCAAAATTGAGACAAAGGAAGTACTAAATATAAAATAATTCTTTTTAAAACAGACAAAAAATTAGCTTAAGACACATAAATTAAAGAGAAAAGGTCAAATATACTCCTCTACTTTCTTTTATTAGCTAATTTTATCCTCCGTTAGCAATTATGAACAAAAATACCCCTATCCTTACCAAACTTCACACTTATATTCCTCTTTGAATGAAATTCCAAATTAAACAAAATTACCCGATTTATACTCACACCCTTCATTGACCCACCCCGACCAACCAATTACTGTAAACACAACTCCACCCAAAATGAATATCAAACTGGATATTGAATCAATCGATCGCACTTCTAACACCCGTTCTACTTTTGGAAGACCATGTGTTATATCACCAGATCTTGATTTTTCATATATAAATGTAACTAATGTATCTCCTTCGTAAAGGGTTTCCCGGCCATGAATAGTTGCCCCGGGGTTGCCAAATAAGGCTTAGCTGATGTTGAAACTGCCCGCATAAAAAAAAACGCCGCGAGAGGGTAATATTCCATTTCCTTTGACTTCAATTCAATATTCATGTTCATCACATTTTATTGCATTCTGGGTTTTAATCCTTTTTTTTGTTGGATATAGGTTGTAATTGACCTTATTCTTGGCTTCACAAAGGAGATACTTAATTTGGTTTGACATCGCCACTGAAGGCGAGAGGCACAAGTGTGTATTAAAAAACTTAATTCTTGTTAATTAATAACCTATTTTTAGTTTTACTAGCTTTTAGTGAATCTTTTATTTCCGTAGGAGAAGGAAATCGAACAGAAAGCAGGCAATGTCGAAGCTAAAGAAGAAAATGTTGCTGGCGTCATTGAAGGAGGACAGGTGAAGCTACGGTTGGCATGGTGTTTTAATGGAGGAAGGAGATGAAAAGCTGGAGAGATGAGTTTTGGGGTTTATTTTGGTATGAGTTTATTTAGTTCAGTGGTAGGATCGGGTTAAAAGAGATCATCGGTTAATTTAAGTGAAATCTGATAATCGGGTTATAAGTGTGAAGTTTAATAACGATAGAGCATTTTCGTTTGCGATTAAATTGAGGTTATATATAGTACTACACTTTTGTTTACCTTGAGGGTAAAAGTAAGAGCCTTAGAAGTGCACTTTTCCAAGCTATCACGAGTCTTTCTTGCACAATTCACAGCATGAATCTGCATAAATGGTGGCATATCCACAGCCACAACTGTCACACCACTGCAAGAAAAGAAATCACCCAACTCTATTTTTGAACTGCAAAATGATTTCCTCCTTCCATCATTCTTCAATGGTACTGATAAAGATTGATTTTTTATCTCATCAAATGCCTTAAACCTTTCAATTCTTGACTATTAGACAAACTAACGTCCACTTCTTTATGGAAATCTTTTCCCTGGTGGGGTACTTCCTTGATTTCCTCAACATCATGTACATATTTTTTTACCTTGACAATAGTAGAGCTACCATGTTGACTCTTCGACTTGGTCAAAGCTGTACATGAAGAATCAAGAACTGATGAACTAGTCCAAGATTTGACCTTTAAATGTGTGTCAAGTGAAGAATATGAATGCCCAGAAGGATCTTTTGAGTTAGATTTAAGGATTTTTTGATTTGCGTATAGCTGGGAGAATTTGTTGGACATGTTGTCTATAGTGTTAGAGGGGGTGGGTTTCGGTTGTTTTTTTAGGGTGGGATCCATGGAAATGGAAGTTTTAGGCTTATGTTCTGGAGCTGCTACAATGCGCCTGTGGGTGGTTTTGTTTGCCATGTTGTTTGGAGATAAGTTATCAAGAAATGAAAGGGGAAAAGGAAAGGAAAAGGGCAAAGGGGAAAGTGAAGAAAAGGGGCAAAGAGGGATATGATGTTGGAGAAAGTCAAGTCGATTGGGACTAGTGAGAGAGTCGGGACATGAGGCTAAATTGCGCCGGGTGCGGAGGATATGAAGGGGACAAAGAAAAGTGAGAGGATGAGAACTAGCGAAAGGACAGCTTTTGACATCATTCGTTGAGACTCATCTAAGTATATTTGTTTACCTTAAGAACTAAATATTTATTTGATCATAATAGATCTTAGTTATTAAGATTTTGAGTAAAATTTTAATATCATTAAAATATATTTTTATATAGATAATTTTTACCATCATTATGTCCACAACCACCAACTCCACTCCCATCTTATCCTACCCCTTTGACCCACCCACCCACCACCCCCATCCGCTCCTACCCACCCCTCTCCACCACCACTAACCACCTTTATTATTACAACCATCACCACCATTATAAATTACTCCCACCCTCACCATCACTAACCACCTTTGTCATCATAACCATCACCAACCACTCTCCCCACCACCACCCTCACTACCCCACCCACTCGACCTCCAGCCCTCACCCGCCACCCGACACCATCACTACTAACCACTTTCACCCTCACAATCACCATCACCACTATCAATCGTCACCATCACGCCAATCACTGCAACACCAACCACTTCAATCTTCACAACTATCATCACCACCACCACTACAAAGTATCTTCACCATTACTAACGAACACAAATATTTTATTTTTTTATCAAATAATAATTTTATTTTATTAGATTTATATTTTCTTTCTAATAATTAGTTACTTTTTATTTGAAATGTATATTTATTATGCTTATACAAATACATTATGCATATTCAAATGTTGAAAAACAAACAATCTTAATCATTTAGTGTTCAAATCTAAAGACCACATCTTAATCATTCAGATGTGCATTTAGATTCAGAAATCTTAATCTTAACGAAAACAAATGAGGCCTTAGACACAATTATGCGGTAGAACTAAAACAAAGTACCCCATATTGTGTGTTAAATGAAAAATTATAGAAGTAAAAGGGCAAAGCATCTTTGAGATTATTTCAAAAGAACTATAATATTGCAAAAATAATTTGATATAATAAGTATTTTTTTATTAAAAGATACGTAGCATCTATTACTTTTCCCGTTTCAATTTATGTGACACTTTTCGATCGAAAAGTGAAACAAAATTGAGGGAGTATCACTCATTTTGTCACATTTTGTATGATATATTTTCCTTTTAAATTTGATAAATAAATAATATTTATAACACTCCCCCTTGGATGTCTATTTGATAAATAATGTACCTCATTAAAACCTTACCAGAAAAAAATTTATGGAAAAAAATTTGGTGAAAGAAAAAGAGTACACATACCTAATAATACGCATTTTGGCTGCCTCATTAAAAATCTTGCAAGGAAAACTCTATGGGACAAAATCTTGTAAGGGAAAAAGAGTACAATGTGTATTACTCCCCTAATAATCAGAACTTCATCTAAAACTTGAATCTTTGCAATCCAATCTTGTGCATCATCTTCTAGAAAGTTGCAGTTGGTAGAGATTTGGTGAACAAATCAATCATATTATCACTTGAACGAATCTGTTGCATGTTGATATCATCATTTTTTTTTGGAGATCGTGTGTGAAGAAAAACTTTAGTGAAGTATGCTTTGTTCTATCCCCTTTTATGAATCCTTCCTTTAGTTGGGCTATGTATGTTGCTACATCTTCAGTCTTTTGATAGAGTTTCATCGGCATATAATATTATTGAAATCACTCCAAGTGCATTCCTGTCTTGCTTCTATAAACATATGTTATCTTTATATGATTTGACTGTCATGTAGAATAACATCGTATGACTGTAATCCCTTATAGACATAGCAATATATATAAATGCATCAGTTGTATAAAGATATGACACTTCGGGACCAAATCAAAGAGTTCTGCAAGTTTCTCATTTCAACTTCTTTCAGCAGATAATTTATTGTCTTTGTAAACTTTTCAAGAGTTCGAATAATATTCAAGTAGTAAATTTACACTTACAAAGACGTAAGAATAATCGAGTCATGTGTACTCTTAGTCAATAAATACTCATTATGATAAAATGCATTCACTTTTCTTGATTTAATCCATATAAGAATTGTGAACATATTTTAGAACATGTATTTGCTTCAGGCATTTAAAATTCTTCAAAAATTTTCATATAATTTTTGTCAAGTGACAATATTCATTTATAAAATTATGTGTGACATTTTTTGTTGTCTGGACTGTTGGTCCAATAAGCTTTAAGCTTACCAAAATGTATTATTACACTTGATAATAATGTCTATGTTAGCATACTTTATAGACGTAGAGTTTAGATCCTCACTATCTTTTACACTATTGAGAGTTGTATTGTGTCAAAGATGTCATTGACGATATATCATTTGTATCGGTTCGCAATGTGACAAAATTTATTGAGATGTCACCACTTTCATCATTTTAGGTACCTAAACCTCTCATAAGGTTTCATGAAGTGTTATGTCATATGTTTTTCAAGAGCACATTGCCGCCTTATTATGACCATTTTGCTAATTTATTCCTCTTTCTTTTCAAGAATTATTGCATTTAGAATCATACCATGCTTCATGCATGTTGTAGACTATGTACTTCATGGACATTAATTTAATATGAGCATTTTGCAACTTAAATATGAAATTAATTTTAGTTAAGCAAATACTTTTAGCATTTGACTTGAATTATCTTTGAACGGGGATCATACTAATGATAATTTACAACTTATTTCATAACTGCTTATTCCTCCCCTTTATGTTAGAACAACTAACATATATCACATTTTTCTTGGGGAATCCATCTTTGTGTGTCATAATAGATTAATTAATTATATACCACACATAAAAAGCTATAAGATGGAAATATCTGATTCCTAACCCTAAACCAATTGTGAGAAAAGAATTTTTCATAATTTATTGGTTTGAAGCATACAAGTGTCGTTGTATACAATATATATCTCAGACAAACACATGAATCTTTGTTCTCATAAGCAATAATTTAGCTATTTACGGAGGCATTCTAAATCAGCTTGGATATAAATCAACATTATCAAGATGAATTGTCTTGATTACATAATTTGAAAATTATATTCTCAAATAAATTTTTTTTGAGCAAGTAATTTTGCATATGTCAAACTGCGGTTGATAATAGACGCACATGTGACCGTCTTATCGATACATCTATTTAAGACATCACATAAAAGTTGAACAAGCCCATATTCACCTTTTACATTTTTTCATAATTTAAGAAATTCAATCCAACATGGTCCAATCAACTTATAACGAAAACAAGCAATACAAAAGAATTATTGAAAAATCTTCTAGTTCTTCAATATATTCCGAAAACTCAATTAGCACAATATATTTAAATTTCCATATCAAACTGATAAAATAATCTATATTAGTAAACTTCAAGTTTACCATGACATGTGCTATTTATTTTAGTAAATTTATGATTACTATTACATGAATTCCTTTTTGTATCAACAAACTTCTGATTTACCATGGTATATGAATTCATCATGCTTATATTTGTGTAGTATAACTTGGAGAGTAAAGAGGGTAACTTTTTACATACATATTTCTCACCCACTGTTATTTTGAAAATATTTAATCCTCCAATCATTTATAGTTTCAATATGATATTTACTTTATTAAACTTCTGATTTATTACAACTTGTGTTTCAATCAACCCAACATCATATATTACAATCTAAAATGAATTACATAATAGTATATAAGCTCTTCAGGAGTCTTCAATCTATTTTTAATAATCGAATACTATTTTGACACTATTGGTGTCATGATCCTTGTAGACAAACAATTAGGCTCTTCTGAAAATCTTGATCATAAATTGTGTGCAATCAAATATTTCTTAGACATGTACTGCTGGGTGTCATGAAGAAAATTTTAGTTAACATTACTTTCAAAGCTCTACTACTTTCGGAGTAGAGTTCAAAGTTTTATTACTTAAGGTATAGAGTTCAAAATTTGCTATTTCAGGAGCAAATTTCTGAGTTTGCTAGTTCATGAGCAGGTCTCTGAATTTACTACTTCATGAGTAAATTTCTGAGTTTGCTACTTTGAGAGCAGATTTCTGAGTTTGCGACTTCAAAGGTAAAGTATAGAGTATTTAGAATATTTCTTTTAAATTGTTCTACATCTTTCATAAATGAATCGTGATAACTTCACAACCAAAACACACGTCCATACTTATAAGTTTTAAATATACTGTCACATTCCTTTCAGGGAATAGATCTAGATTTGTAAGATTTATCAAAAGTTTTCACTCTTTAGGAATGTAACATATTCGGACGTGTCTTAGCATATCAAATAACGCCAGCTTAAAATCTCTTTTAATATATTGCTACTTTAGGAGTAAATCGAGACATGAATATTATGTAGAGATTTTTCTCTAACATATTTTATTATAATCACAACAAGCCTATAAAAGAAAATATAATCACCTGATGATTATAGGCATAAATAAAAATAATCTTATAAAAGCATAATTTAGAATTTTAGATAATTTAAATATTGCATATATTAGTCATCGCATAAAATAACATTCTAGTATGTCCAGTAAATAAAACTCCATTAAAAAGAATGGATACAAATGGTAAAGGCCTTTGTGCAATACACTATAAAGGAAAATATTGTTTTTCTTTAACATGTAGTACGTAAGCAATAATGTTTTTCCTTCCAGACGTAAGCAATAATGTCCACTGGACTGATTTGAGGGAATAGGGTAACTCACACAAATGATTAGATTTTAGGAGCAATTAATTATCGGTAGCTATTTTTTTATTTATTAATAATTTATAGTTATATTTTGGCATTTTCGCTATATTTGATTGTATTTGAATACACTATTCAGTTGTATCCAACTTTATCTGATGTCACATGTATTTTATTATATTTGAATACATGCAACCTTAATTTCTCTGAATACATATGTATTCAAAATGATGTATTTAAATACATGACAGTACTGTGTATTTTAGTGTATTTATATATTAATGTATCATTTGGTTTTGAGTATAGTTAAATGTATTTTAGTTATATATTTGGCTCATAACCAAATACCAGACCATCATTAGTTTGAAATTTAATTAGAATAGTGAAACTCTAACTTTGAAAAGATTAGAGACTCATGCTGATAACGTGTTGTAAAATAATACAATTAGAAGAAGAATTTTGTAGAGAAAGAGAGAAAAGAGGAGAATTGTTTATTACTCTTGAGAGATGTAAATACATTGAAGAGAACATATCTATTTATAATAGAAAACTAATTTGATCACAAAGTTATTAACCCTAACTTTTCTCTAAAGATAGACATCTATAATAATAAATAAATAATATTTATAACATGATCTGAATATTGATTAGTCAAGCCAACAATTCAGATAGCATATAGTTATAAAAAATGTGTTATTCAGTTATTTGTCACACATGAAAAAGTTTTACTCGCAATCCGTACTTATACTAAATTTATAAATGTAACTATGCATATAAACTCGAATCCATTTAATATGAGTAAGTGATGTATATCATTTTAATCTGTAATTCCTAAGTGTAATTGTTTATTTTGTCTAAACAATGCTTGCCCCGTGATACAACTAAACGTGTGGTATAGTCAGCAAAGACCAATCCCCCGACACGGGCTCTAGAATAGTTGGTGAATTTTTAGCTCCAGAGTATGAAATGTTTGTACAATCCAAATGGAGCAATATTTCAATCAATTTGAATACTCCCTTCACTATTTCAATATTTCTTGATGATTTTTACATCTAGCATTATCCTTTACATTCCAAAACTGCTAGGATAGTCTCCTCCCATTTAGCCCCTCAAGTGGGGGACTTGTATTCCTTTCAATGGCCTAGTATGTGAATTTAGGAGTGTGTGATCATATCATCTAAAAACTTAAATTATTAGAAAATTCATATTTTATGTACTTAAATGTCTTCAACAGTTAACGAGTCTCATCCACAACACTACATCCCTAGGTGTTATTAAATTTGTCCTTCAAACTAAACCACTGTTTTCTCCACAAAGCAAAATCAAAGAGAAAAAGTAGCAATTGCCATTGTTGCAATAAAGTCCTTGTCTCAATTTATGTAGCACGACTTAGTTTAAGAAAAAAAAAAAGACTTTTAAAATGCATGGTCCAAACAAGTCTTATATAAATGTGTAGTTATAAATTGTTTCATAAAGTTAAATTGTTTCTAAATATAGAAATATGACATTCTTTTTTATACAGAACCAAAAAGAAAATTATGTCACATAAATTGAGACAAGGAGAGTACTATACTTTAAATTGGACATCACGTGTATCCAATTTCAAATCTCAATACCAACTATAAAGAGTACGTCATTTGACATAGAACGATAGTCGTTACGATATAACCAAAAAAGGTAAAAAAGCCAAAGGAGGATGGAAGAAAGAACCTTTATAAAAATATGGATCGCAATAAAAGCAAAATGGCATTAGAACTTTAAGACTTAACCACAACTTAAAAAGCAAAATGGCATTACATATGTACATGGGATATTCATTTCTCGCACACCTTTAACTGAAACCTTAATGAGGGAACTTCACAAGGATCAGATGGACAAACACATCCGGCCAGAAGAACGGGAACATTATATCCTTCCGATTAGAAGGCATCAGGCTTAGACATTGCATCTTCATTACTTACTACCTTTCCAGTGAATGAGCAATTTGGAACTTCAGAATAATTTACAGTTTCACAGATTAGCCAGTTTGAAAGATGTTGAGAAAACATAAAGCCAACTGACAAGAATAATAACCCGTTGCTAGATCACCTTGACATGTAAAAACAACCAGCATAACTTCTAATTTCATGGGCTTGAAAACCGATCCCGAAATACTGAAGTGCCGCCTGATGCTACAGGAGAAGGAGAGGAGGCAACGAAATTCGTTCCAGATAAGGACATCGGGGGAAGATTTGAAGGTTGTCCTTGCTGTCCTGGAGGTGCAAACCGTGAAGGACTAACAGTAACTCCAACAGATCGTGAAGAGAGAGGACCCTGAAAAAATAGGCAGTAAGTGAAAATGGATGTCTTAAGCTAGTGAAATTATCTAAGATATTACATACCTATTCAAGTCATGAGATTACCATTAAGTAGCTTATCTAGTAAAGATTTGATTCATGGGAGGAAAATAATACACCAGAGCTTCCTCCTCCTCTTAGTGAAACAGACAAAAATCAAAACAACAACATACCCCGTGTATTCCACAAGTGGTTTATGAGACAAAAAATAATACACTATAGCTTGCTCCTCTTAGAGAATCAGACAAAAATCAGTTCTCAAAAATTCAGCCAACTGGTTTATGAGAACTAATTCTTCGTCTTCTTTAAAAAAAAAAATCTTATAGCTGTTTTCTTCAGTTTCTTGTTACCTTGCCCTACCATTTCACCCCTTTATCAAAAGTAAACCTTAACGGAAAATAACATCAGGATAGTATAAGAGCTATTTAGTTAACCAACTACTAAGTTGACTAACATTCGATTACGAAAATATATGACTGTTCAGCATTTTCATTACAAAGGACTACTAATAGGTAGATTCCAACATATGTCTAGTTATGTTTTGACAAATAATCTACTCTGCAAAATTTGGAAAAGTTAAAGCTAGAAATGTCCCCGCAGGTGGAGACTTAAACTATACTTGAAATAGGTATCTGATAACGAGTACCAAAATTCCACACGTCACATGGAGTGAGGGAACAAGACAGACCCAATGTAATTTTATTCATTATGGATTATCAGACTACAGTAGTTTCTACGGTAGTCTGCATAATTATGTATAACCCGAAAACGGTCTCTTTGAGAAGACCAGATGTAAGCAACTAATGCAGTATCAGCAGCCTTCCTCGTGAAGCAATTCGTTAATAAAGGCATCACCTGATCTTCATGTGGAACTCCATTATTACAAAGAAAAAGAAACTGAGAAGTTCGCATTATGCTTTAAGGGAAAGTGGTTGGAGGCTGATATATAACTCCAGTAATTTTTGTTCTTACAACTAGTATTAAAAAGGTAAAAAAAGAGCACATTAACTTCTTACTGATGCAACAGCAGTATATATCTAAAAATATACCTTTCCTCTGTCAAAGCACCAGACTCTTGATTATGACATGTGCAAAGTAACAACATTAATTTATTGCAAGTCCAAGTCCAACAAGTGGCAGACAATAGTTGGAACAGCTCAAAATTAGTTACAGCTGAGACACATTGTAACAGAACTTCATGTCCTATATTCAATATTGGCTCCTTAATTTTCAGCTCATGTTAAACAAAAGCACAAATTTTGAGATGCCTTAGACATGTTTCTATGTTATAAAAATTAAGAGAATGTGGTGCTGCTGTACCTCACCGCATTTTCCCGAAGGACCTTTTTTATGAGAAAGGGAAAAAAAAGAAGCTTCCAGGCTCCTATAATTGAATAACGTGGATAATAAGGAGATGAAGTACAGCAGAATATTTCCTTATAGATTCCGAAAGGTCTCTTATCTCCGAGGAAACAAATAACAATATGTTTCCTCTTTGCCATTACTTGCTGTTTCCCTCTATTGTGGGTTTCACGTCACATTAGATAATATTGTCAAGGGAAAATCATGAAAACTTTGGCAGTAAATGATTTGATTCCTAAAATAAGAATCCAGACAAGTCACTATAAGACATGCACTCAAGTGTCTAGTTTCCTTTTGGTGTAATTATGAGGTCCCTAGTGCTATAGAGGATTGGATCTCTTTTGTTGAGAACCGTGTTTTGGTGTAGGTTCTCTTTTTTCTGGTAACTTCTTGTATACGGGATTTCCCCAATTGTTAATAATATACTTTACCTTATCAAAAGAACTATAAGACATGCACTCAAGTCATAATATTGGATAATAATAAAGCCCTTACAAATCTCTCCTCTTCATAAAAAAAATCTCCTCTCTTTTATGACAGATTCATAGTCCTAGGAAGCCAAAGAAAATGAAGATAACTTAGAGATTAATTGGAGTAGTAGTACTCTTTCTTAGGACTGGCTAACTTTGTACCATTAGACAATAAGAACAGAGCAGATATGTCCCCTCTGAACAGTGATAGTATCAGCATAAATGAAGCTACACTAAGGGACAGTCGGAAGTAGAAAAGCCAAGAGCAGTCACCATTCACACGGGATGAACCTAACACAATCACTTAAAGCCTGACTACATTCCACCAAAAGTAAATCCTACTCGTGCCAAAGAAAATTTGGTGCAATTTATTCAAACTGATAAGAAAAGGTGTTGCAATTCTCTCATTTAGGAGTTAGGAGACGAGTTAAGGACAGAATTCGATCTTCAAAACAAGAACTTTCACCCAGGAACAATTAAGCTAGCAACCCAATGTAGCTAGGACATATCTTAGATTCATTAAAAACAGTAACAACATCAGTAGGACTTAAATGAATGCCTCTGATTTACTCGTTCACCACGTTGATGGTAGAAATTTTGATTTAAAACAGAACCAACATGGGCCGTAATGCTGTGTGCTACTAGCTCATAGAGCTTCATTTATTGTTAACCAGCTTTGTTGGTTATCAGGCATGGGATGTACAATTTTTTTTTGATAAAGAAAAATAAATGTTGTTGATCTCAAAGCATATTTCTGAGATTGGAGCATGATGGACTTGCTATAATTGATTTTGTTGGACTTTTAATTAAGGATTTCCTAAATAATCAACTCATTTACAAAAAAAAGATATAGATGTTGATATAACTAGGTAATAAATGGTTGAATAATTGAAAATGAAGATTATCCAGGATCACATTGAAGCTGAGGTTACTGCATTTGATTTGTGTATCTACCCCCTCCGATACAATTGGTCTGCTCCATTAAGTAAGAAGATAAGTAATAGACTTTGGTTCAAGGGAGTGAAGTGAAACAGCAGTAATAGGCTATTAGGCTGAACTAACTTGCAGTCTTGCATAGATAACTTTTTGAGACTTTGCTAGAACTAATTTAATTAGAAACAAATCAAAAATCTTTATTTCCACTCACGGTGTTAGTGCCACAAATGAAAGGCCAAAGATAACAGTTCAAGCATAGCCAGGGCAATACCACATTATAGGAGGTCTTCCTTAGTTGAGATTCCGAAGATGGAGATGTACTGCTCATACGAAGCAAATTCCGAGAAAGCATGTTCTGGTTGGAAGCATCATCACCTCCTTCCCCATCCATCTCACCAGTGGGGTTTCCATCTGAGCCCATTCTAGGTGTGTTTAGTCTAGTCATAGATCCAGTATCATTTGTAGTATCCACTTGAAGCGGGAGTGATGACCGTACTGCCATACCTTGCATGCTCCGTCTCTTTAGCTCCTCTTCTGCATTCAGAATCTGCAAAAAACAAATACTTGTGACCAAATAATGATCATGCTAGGTCCATACATAATTTGACAGGTGTTCAGAATTAAAAAAATGAGGCGGCATGTAAAAGTTTCAATTGCTCCTCAGATTGTTTTACACTAACATCACCTGTTTTAGTAATTGTACCAAACCATGCTTTTTCATATTCAAAATCTCTAATTTATCCTCAATCTCCTTCTTCCTTTTCTGTTTATCAGTTGCATCCTCTTTGTTGCTCGTCTGCAAGGAAAGTGATCAAGAAAGTTAAAAAGCAAACAAATGGAATTCAGAAGAAAACAATTTGGAGGTAGTCTTTATTCAAATTATGCACCAAACTTATAGTTGAACCTAATCTCAAACACAATAGATAACCATATATTTTGCATATCAGACCCCGCCCCGGCCAGCCCCTCTCTGCTAACCCCGTTGAAAGTTGGGACGTATTCAGACATAAAAATGAAAAATTCACTATAATCTACAATGAAGCAGGTAAAGAGATTTAGGCTGATTAATTATTGGTAAATTTAGAAGAGGATCAACTGCCAAATAACATGTAAGTACAAATGAATTAAAGCCCAAACGAGAGGTAAGAGAAGAATATAGGTCCCAATGGACTGCAAGCAAGAACGCAGACGGAAAGGAAGTCATTAGCAGAACTATTGATCCTTGTGCCTTTGCAGCTCATGATGTTGTTCATTCAAAATGTGTATGACATAACTAGAACTATTCAAACAGCTGGCATATACTCAATAAGGAAATTTCATTCACCATTCTCCATTTTTTAATTACGTAAATAATATTATCAATGATGGGAAAACCCTGTATACAAGCCATATATCAAAAAGTACAGAAACCTAAACAAGGTATGGTTCTCTACAAAAGATAAATCTTCTACACAAATAGGGACCTCATAGGTATGGTTCTCTACAAAAGATAAATCTTCTACACAAATAGGGACCTCATAGGTACATCAGAAAGAAATTAGACACAAGAGGCTATTTTTTTTTCAATTTATAAAGTCATTGTCAACCCGTTCAAATGCTCTCCTATTTTTCTCTTTCCATAAAACCCATATAAAGGCTAATGGAGCAACATCCCAGGCCCTCGATCTTCTCGTTCTCCTTTTGATAAAGAAGTGGACCCTTGAGTCTAACTCAATCCCAAAAGCTAGCACATTAGGGGAATTGGCCAAGACCATATAAAGAGATAAAGTTACCCTTAACTCTATGTTGTGGGACTCCAACACCCACCCACCCCCAAAAAACCACCCCACTCCCATGCCCGGACATCTAGAGCGTGGACAGTAAGATGGAGGCCCAACAATGGGCAAACAATGAATTAGGATGGGCCTAACTTTGATACCATGATAAAGAAATGAACATTGGGCCTAACTCAACCGCAAAAGCTAGCTCATGAAGGGAGGATTGCACAAGATCATGGTGAGACTCCAACACCTTCTGAGGGCCTAAAAGAGCAATGTGTCCTTCATTGTACCCGGCATCACATTGTATCCACAAAACGATTCAGAATTACCAAACAGGAGTGCACAACCACCTGACAATGTAACAGGGGATAGGTCTACGTATTCACACAAACATCTGTAGATGTAGCACCAACATAGATGTTCCTCCCTCTACCTCAAGTTCTCTGTCGTCAATATCAATTCCCTCATTCCCAATCAAGCGAAGAAACACGCCTTCATGAGCACCCTAGGGACCCAAATAAAAAGATACGGAAATGTCAACTCCTCTCTCACTAACAAATTCCGGTAATAAGTATTAATTGTGAATAAGTTGTCCCTACTCCTCTCCCCATCTCCATAAATCCGATGTAGCATGTGGCATTCACCATCTCTCCATTAATCATTAAAATCTGAGAGTATTTTCCCAATAGATCTAATGAAAGCATCCCAATCCATTTATTTTTATAACCATGATTGTCCGGGCCAGCTTGCGCTCACCTCGACTAATTCCACGGGACACCTGCTACCTCCCACCAGCGACAGGTACCGTCCCCCAAGGCAGAAAGTATCCCAATCCTCACGCAAATATACCTCCTCATCTCTAATCAGTATGTGAAGCTTCAGCTCCAAAAATGCTAATCTTAAACCAACTACACACTACACTCTTCCAAATCATCTGATACATCCTTACTTCATGTCATATTAAAACCTCCCTTAGCTTAAGCAAAACTGGGAAAAAGCTGTAGGACATGTTTCAATAATCCAGACTCGAAAGCAGCCACTCCCCACCCCCACCACCCCACCACCCTTGCAAAAAGGGGGAAAGATGCATAAAGTATATGGCCACTATTACCCCTACTCTAACTTATCTAGTAGCCCTTCTTAACTAAGAAAAACAGAAAAATGCAGGGAACATAAGCGATTTTTAACTAAAACCCAGCAAATTACATGGATGATACCAGCAAATTACAAACAAAAATAATCAATAATTTGCATATATAACTTCAATACCTCAAAACCGGAGGGATTCACCGGAATCTCCAATTTCTCGTGGTTTTCCAAAACCACGAGCTTAGGTTCAACCACGACATCAGATGAATCAACCAATTTCCCTTCCTTCTCGGCCTTTACTGGGACCAAAACAGGAACCTCGTCTTCAGGTTTGGAATCAGTTTTAGGGTTGGATGTGGTGGTGGGAGCGGTGACGGCGGCGTCGGGGGGAGGAGTGAGGAGGCGAGAGAGAGCATGGGACCGGCGACGGAGGAGAACTTTGAAGTCCTTGAGGGAGATTTTGGGGGTTGGCATTAGCCATTGACGTGGAGCTTCGGGTGCTCTATGGAGGTTTCCCTTGTACAGCGATATTGCCACCATTTTCGCCCAATTTGCCCTTTCTATTTTGCTTTCCCTTTTAGTTTTTCTTATTTATAAGTTCCAGATTTTAATTCATTACATATGCGGTAGTACTAAAAAAAAATTAAATTATTCATAGTTATTAAAAATAATTATCTCAAATTATTTATTTAATACATAATTATTTATATTTTTTTATTTTATTCTTTATCATTAATAAGTAACAATACATAAATAAAATAAATATTTAATTAAAAAAATTATAATTTAGACATAAATAAGGATAAATTAGATCAAGTATACCTCTCAATTAATACTTATTTCTTAAGAGACATGTAAATAAAAAAATAAAAAATAATTTGAGACCAAGGACTTATTACTATTAAAAGTTAAATTTATTTTTCAAGTGACATGATATAGTACTGTATTAAGTCCTACAAGAAGAGATGGGCATGATCAGCTTGATTTTTCTATTTGGAATCGCCATATAATTTTGAAAATAGTCCCAAAACATATTTGCTATATAAATAAATCAAAAAATTATATAGGTAATAAATTTAAAACTTGACGTGCTTAGTCACATCGCAATGATCAGATTTAAATTAGCCAATAACTGAGAGAACATGCAGTTACAAGAAGAACGGAGAATGACTCTTGAAGGTGGGCAAGGCAGCGGCATATATAGCTTATTGCAATATATATATTGTTAATAAGCTGTATTTTTAACTCATTTACTCACAAAATAGTCCAACAACATAGTATTATTAAGAAGTTGTTCATATTCAAAACTAGCCCATTATATATTTTTTACCAAAAAAAAAAGAATTGAAAGATTCTAACTAGTCCATTGAAAGAAATAATTCCTTCATTATTTTTATTAATAAATGAGTATATATACAATTTACGATTTCCATAATATAGAAAATCTTATTCATATTCTACTCCCAAAATCCTATTCTATTTGTACAAGAATTCTACAATTATGGTACATGTTACCAAATATAGCACCAAATTATACTCGGCATGTATATCACGGACTCCACGGTATACTTTCACACCCCCGCAGTCATAGCGGGCAGTCTTTGTACGCTGAGACTGTCCCTAAAGTCTTCAAATAGAACCGAGGGAAGACCCTTAGTAAAGATGTCTGCAATTTGGTACCTAGAAGGGATATGTAAGATGTGTACTTGTCCACGAGCTACATTTTCTCGAACGAAGTGGATATCCATCTCGATATGTTTAGTGCGTTGATGTTGAATAGGATTACCAAAAAGATGAACGACACTAATATTATCACAATAAACGAAGGTAGCTTTCTGAATGGGACAATAAAGTTTTAAGAGAAGATTACGCAACCAACATGATTCAGAGACCACATTGGCTACCCCTCGATACTCGGCCTCTGCACTAAAGCGTGAAAAGGTAGCATGTCGTTTTGCAGACCATGAGACCAAGTTATCACCAAGAAACATATAGTATCCCGACGTAGAACGTCTGGTGTCTTGACAGTCACCCCAATCAGCATCTGTATACGAGACAAGTGTAGAGGTCGATGATGGATATAGATGCAAACCATAGTCAAGTGTTCCCTGGATGTATCAGATAATGCGTTTGAGCGCATTCATGTGCTCAACCCTAAGATCATGCATAAACAAACACACCTGATGTACGACATACGTAATATCCGATCTCGTTAAAGTAAGATACCGAAGAGCTCCAACAAAACTACGATAGTGAGTGGGATCCTCGTATAGTGAGCCAGCCGGAGCACTCAGCTTGTGTTTAGTATCAACTGGAGTGGAAGTAGACTTACATGAGGACATACCAGCGCGCTCAATTATCTCAGTTTGGATAAGAATAACTGCATGACGAGTGACAACAATCCCGAAGAAGTAACTCAAGGCCCCAAGTCTTTCATAGCAAACTCAAAACTGAGAAGTGTCATGATAGACTTGCATAAATCATCAGAAGAGGTTGTCGAGATAATATCATCCACATATAATATAATATATGTCAAGGAAGTACCATGACGATATATGAACAGAGAATTATCAGACCTGCTATGAGAAAACCCAATAGTAAATACATAGTCGGCAAAACGCTTATACCAGGCCCATGGGGCCTACTTAAGTCCATACAAGGACTTCTTCAATAAACAGACATGATTAGGATATTTGGGGTCTCGAAAACCCAAGGGCTGATGTATGTAAACTATCTCCTTAAGATCACTATGTAAGAAAGCATTCTTCACACTAGCTGATGAATGGGTCATGCTTTCGAAAGAGCCAAACTGAGAATAGTGCGAATGGTAGTCGGTTTGACCATCGGACTAAATGTTTCACCACAATCCACGCCTACATGTTGAATTTTACCATCACCTACAAAACAAGCCTTATGTCTCGAAAAAAAACCATCATCATTATCTTTATGAGTAAAAATCCACATCGAGCGAATAATATTAACACCAGAAGGACGGGGTATCAAGTCCCACGTCTTATTGTCAATAAGAGCAGTATATTCGTCGTTCATAGTCAATTTCCAATTCGGGTCTTTTAAGGTAGACACTGGGTTACGGGGCAACGGGGATTTAAGAACATTAGAATTTAGATTAAAATGTCTTTTCGGTTTAAAAATACCCCGCTGATTACGAGTTATAGGTTTGTGACTCGGGAAAGAATTAAGTGGATTTTAGGGAAAATTCGAATGGGTAATGGACTGGCCAGCAGGCAGTGGGCATGCTGGCCCAACACGAGAAACTGGACACGGTAGGGAAGTAGAAACTGGGGCTGAAGCACTTTCGGAAGTGGGCTGGATTAACGGCCCAATATCTTGACCCGGGATGGGGAAGGGATGGGCAGTGGGGTTTTGCGGGCTAGCATGCAGTGGGCCTGTTGGCGTTGCGAGGTCACTGAATCGGCCCACTAAGTGTTGCATAATGTACGGTGAGACATCGTCATCTAAAAAATTATACGAACTAGGCACGGGACTACTCACTTTAGCAAACGAAAATTGGGTTTCATAAAAAATAACATGACGACTAATGATGATTTTATTATACGATAAATCAAAATATTTATAACCACGATTATTAGATGGATAACCCAAAAACACACAAGCGGTAGAACGAGTTTGAAGTTTGTTAATTGTAGTTGACGAAAATAGTGGATAACATAAACACCTAAAGACCCTAAGATGTGAATACGAATGATTTTTATTATAGAGGATTTTAAGAGGAGATGCATATGCCAACCCTTTGATTGGAAGTATGTTAAAGAGATAAGTAGTCATTTGTAGAGCATGACGGCAAAAGAAGGGGGTACAGAATCATGTACCAATAAAGTTCGGACAATATTATTAATGATACGAATTTTTCGTTCGGCTTTCCCATTTTGTGAGGACGTATGAAGACAAGAGAAACGAAAAACTATGCCATTAGCATCACAAAATTCCCGAAACAACCCATTATCATATTCTTTGCCATTATCACATTGAATATTTTTTATTTCTCGTTCAAATTGGGTACGGATGAATGCTCTAAATTTTAAGAATGTGAAAAAACTTGAGATTTTTTCACTAACGGAAAGGTCCATAAAAATTAGAATAATCATCCAAAAATAGAACATAATAACGATGGCCCACAGAACTGAGAACGGGAGAAGTCCATAAATCGCTATGAATAATATCAAACGACATCAAAGTATGAGAAGTAGAGGCTACAAATGGTAATCTAACATGTTTTCCTAAAGGACAGGAGTGACAAATTGGAGTACTACGCGTACTCTTACAAGAAATAAAATTGTTTTTATGTAAGGAAGAAACAATGGACGACCCAGGGTGACCCAAACGTGCATGCCACAAGGAAGGAGCTAGAGCTTCAAATGTCGATGGCATGACTTGACTTTAGAAACTGGTGGCGGGCGTGATTGGATAAAGATCTCCCTACTATTGCATCTCATGAGAGTTATTCCCATTTTGAAATCCTTCACAGAAAATCCAAATGGATCAAAATTAACAGAAACTCAATTATCAGTGGTGAATTTACGGACATACACCAAAATTTAATTAAGTTAGGAGCATGAAGGGTATTTTTCAAAACAAGGGGTGGATGAGGGGGGGAGACAAAGTTGTATGGCCGGAACCACGAATTGGAATTGAGTTGCCATTTACCAACAATAATGCCACGATTTTTGTTCAAATTGAAATAAGACGATAGAGTACCTTGGTCGGACGTCATGCGAGAAGTAACGCCGGTGTCCATGTACCAATTCGTGTATGGAGGATTTAATCCAAGGGTATGCATAGTGACCTCAATATCCGTGGGTGTCAGGATCAGATTTGGGTCCGCAACATTGAAGGCCTGCTGGGGCCGAGGCCCAAGCACACCGGCCTACGGACCCAACCCAGAACGTTGATGGGTGTTGCTGTAGGGACCCGAGAAATTGAGCCAGTGAGTGGGCAAGCCTGGAGCCCAATTCCCCTGGAAATAATTGGGTGGGCAGTAGGTGGGACTGGGCCACTGGTCCAGGCCCACCGTCGCGTCCCATTTTTGACCCGCGGTCAAAGCGGAGTATAACGTATTGGTGATTCCTGGGTATTGGATTAAGGAGTCGCCACCTAATTATTTACGGTGAATTAGGACACCTAAATGTTAACTAATAACTCTGATTTTATGGTCTGTGAAACTAATGAGATTCTAGGTAAGGGTTCTTTATTATCTTAAAGAGAAGGGTTTAAGCATCCTTTAAGATCCGCTAACTTGCGATTATCCGGTCAAACTCAGGTTATTTATTATGCTAAAAATGCATGTTTAAAAGGTATGAAGTTTAAGGAAAGAATATTGCAAATAATTTGTTTAAAAGATGCATAATGAGTTTGTTAGCAAAAATATGTATTGCATGACATAACTTATAAAGTGTTTGTAGGATTGAAAAAAGAATGCATTTGTGAAACATGACTTATAAGATGCATGTAGAATAAAAATGCATACACATTGTTTACAAGGTGCATGTGAATTGATTTTGATGAAAAGCATGCATTTGCATTTAAAATTGATTTTGATGAAAAATATACATTATACACTTAAAGTATGCATTTTGTATATATGTGAAGTTGATTTTGGAGAAGGCATGCATTTATTTTTAGAATACATGAAAGCATACATTTGTAAAGCATTATTTATAAAATACATGTAGAATTGAGAAAAGTATGCATTTTATAAGACATTATTCAAAAATAGATATAAAATTCTTTTGTTTACAAGAATATGTATTTGGTGATTTAATAATAAAAGAAGCCAATTTTATGAAAATCTTTCAATGTTGCAAATCAGATAAAATGCCAACCTTATTTTTTGTGGATTAAAGAAAGTGAATAATAGATAACCAAATTATTTTTTGAAACAGATTAAAGCATGCATAACGAGCCTAAAAAAAATAGAATAAAGTAACTAGCGGCTAAGTTATGGGACATACAAGACGGCCCTAAACAAATAAAGCTAGCGATGGATTTCCAATTCAAACGAACCTAAGAAATAAACTAACGGTAGTTAAACTATCTTATTCATTCATCTATTCGTGACCTAATTATTCTAAGCATTCTAATGATAGTACATAATTAAATAATTATTACAATCCGAATAATAATGAAAGGCAGATTAGACAATAAATAAAAGCAGCGACTAGGGCGGATGGCGATATCATCGCACCCTATTTGTTTTGAAGTTCCGAGACCGGAGAATGCAATGAACACAGATGCAATTCTTCATTTTGGACAAAGTCATGATGAGTCTCATAACGAGACTCTTCGTTACTCCCGATGCATTTCATGTAAATAAAAGAAAATGATTAGTAGACAGAACGAAAATATAAACACATGAATATTCCTAATATATATATACATAAAAGAGACAACATTAAATGTACATAGGAATGAATACTCATGGCCATATATTTTATATATCTTCAAGACATCATTTTTCAAATTTGGCACGTTAAAGTAGCCGTAGAAAGAGCATATGCTAACACATCCGGTTCCAAATTTAAACAGGAATAAAATAGGCAAGGAAGACCAATGTATAAATTATATAAACAGACATGCTAAATTTAGTTGAACCCATCCTAATATCAAAGAAACATGACATTCATAAACTTAAACCAAACGCGCACACTATTATATAAACATGGATAAAAGTCTCTTTCCAAATTTGCACATATTAATCTAGAATATAACATGTAAATATCGTCATTTAAATCAATTAAAGTATGCTATCTTGTTTGATTTAATAGGCAACAACCAAGCTAACAACTTACACAACATACAATAATTTGAATATCAACAATCCGCCAAGTGTCCTAAGAGTATTTAATCAAGCCATAGTTTCTTCCAAACGCGTATTAATCTTACATTATCCATAGTGCACTTAATAATGAACCCAAGATACCTTACTAGAACTAATGACAATAATTAGTTAACCAAAACATCGAAGCAATATCATTTATCGCATATCAGCTCCAAATCAGAAATATCCCAACGACATATATAAAATTATGCAAGCAAAACATCTCATTATCATATTAATTAATCAAGACTACATTACTTAGCAAAAATATCATACTAAATCAAGCACAAACACACGATCAAATAAAGGCTTAAAGAAATCTAAATGAAATGGAATTTTCAGATTGCAAAATTAAAGGCTAAAAGTAGTGTTTCGGATTCGGAAATCTAAGAACAAAAGGGGTATTTTCGGATTTGGGAATTAAGAAACAAAGGGGTGATTCGTAACCAAAATTAAGAACAAACAAACTTGAATTCATAATCTTCAAACCCAAACTGGAAATCTGATTTTTGACCCGGTTTCGACCCGACCAGAAACCCGAAAACAGTGGGAAAATAGCAAATTTCAGATTCGTCAACACTAAAAACCAATAATTTCGACCTATATTTTCGGAATCTTTAAGTTGAAAAACACATGCAACAAGAACAAATAATCTTAAGAAGATTTTGGATTTTTGAAATCCGGAATCTTCCCAATAGTGAAGAACAACACAAACAAAATACAATGCAACCTTTAAGAAGATTTCAGATTTCCAAAACTTGAACCTAAATTTCGGACCTAAAAATCGACAAAATATCTCCAAAAACCGACTGAAAACCCGACCCGAAAAGCCCTAAAATCCGACCTCCGAATCCCCCTCCCCAATGAAGAACAAAAGTGGGTATTTATAGATGGATTCGTACCCCTCAACGTTCAAGAACGAGTTCGAATTTTCAAATAAAATGAGCCAAATATCGCGGATTAGAAGGGGCATGGGTTGCGGATTTTGGGGGATAGGGTATGTTGAAGTGATGGGAGGGGTGTGGTGGTGTCAGGGGTTGGTGGTGGCAGTGGGTGAGGTGACCGGCGAGGCAGGGCATGGGTGGCGTGCGGCTGATTTGGGAGAGGGTGAGAGAGTTTAGGGTTTTGGGTGATTAAGTTGTAGGGTTTTGTTTTAGGGGTTAAAAGTGGGTGTTAGAGATGAATGGGCTAAGTGGGAGAATTGGGCCTCGGTGGATGGACGATTTGGGATGAGGGGTTGGGCCGAGATAGGGGTTGGGGTTTGGGCTGGTTTCTTGGGTGGCCGATTTGGGCTGAAATGGGCTGCGAATTTGGGTCCCTTTTGGTGGGTTGGTAGAATGTTTAGGTTAAGGAAAAAATGGGTTGTGGTTTAAAATATAAAAGGGGTTTATTATAAAAAGATGATTTGCAAAAGTGTAAATTATAAAGATAAAAATAACGATGTGATAATAATAAAAATAATATTTGATATATGCTTAATGCTTATTAAAAAGTGGAAATGCGATGCAATTTTGCGAAAATAAAATAACATAGAATATTAGGATAGAATTATGATTACGAATTTTAAAAAAGGCAAATGATAGTAAAACATGTGAATAATAATAATAAAAAAAAATATGCCGATATTAAAATTGTTTTTGAGGTGTCCGAAAATATTTAAAAGTGCGAATAAATCGGAAAAGACGGAACAAAATTGGGTGTCAACACCCACTGCCAGGGTCCCAAGGCTGAGACCAGGCGGGCTGGGCCCCAGAACCCCGAGGCCCACCCCCGGTGTTGTTACTGTATCCGCCGGCGTTGCTATTGTTTCGGCCGCCGCTGCGATTTTTGCTATTATTTTTACGGTTTTGACCCTTCTTGCCACCATCGTTGTTGCGGTTTTGGCCGAATTGTCAACAAACCCGTGAGAGTTATCAGATGATGTCATCATCTCCACGGAACTGGCGCTGGTAGCCGCCTTTTTTGCCAAGCCGGCTTCTTTTAACGTGAGCATCGAACGAGCTTGATAAAAAGGTGGAAGCGGATTACTTTGACGGAGAAAAGTCTCAACGCCATTATAGGCCTCAGATAGGCCTGCAACCATTTGTAGAACAAGACGGTTATTGGTAACATGCGCTCCAACGTTACGGAGTTGGTCCGCCAATTCCTTGAGCCGTTTACAATAAGCCGAAACATTCGGGAAATTGTCCATGCGGACTTGTGAAAATTCTTGCTCAAGGGTGACAACTCGGGAATGTTGGTTATCCTAGAATATATCACGCAATCGATTTTAGGTAGCCATAGCCGTAGTGTCTGGTTCAATGATCGTCTGTAAAAGGCCGATAGAAATAGTGGAGTAAATCCACTAAAGGACGGTAGCATCAAGAGTGATCCATAACTGAGGATCCTCCGCGGGTGGAGGGACATCGGGAGGAATTATGTGATGGAGGACTTGATGTGAGATTGCGTTAATTTTGAACAATTTTGCCCACGTCGCATATTGGACTTTTTCCATCTCAAGAACAATAGGGATGTTGTTCTTGATGTTGGAAACAGAAAGGCCAGGATGAAAGATGTTCTTTGATGTAGACATAACGAAAGAACAATAAGTGAGTAGGGATTTGAAAGAAAATTTGGGAAGAGGAGGTAATGTTGCACGGTTTTCGAGAATGGACACGAAAACTGAGGCAACGGAAGAGAGGAAAATCGGTAGAAGCACCTAGACTTCTGATACCATGAAAGAAATAATCCCTTCATTATTTTCATTAATGAATGCGTATATATACAATTTACAATTTCCATAATATGGAAAATCTTATTCGTATTCTACTCCCAAAACCCTATTCTATTTGTACAAGAATTTTACAATTATGATAAATGTACAATGCTAATTAAATACAAATAACATATTACCAAATATAGCACCAAACTGTGATAAACTCGGCATGTATATCACGGACTCCACGGTATACTTTCACTCATTACACTTCTTGAAGCTGTAGCGGTTCCTGTGCAAGCAAATAAAGGCTTTGCTTTGGACCCAAATATTTTAAGACCCTAAAAACTAGTTCGTAGTAATTTTATACTAGAAGCATTTTTTTGAGAAGTTGAAAATTTTAGAGGACAAAGTACAAGTTTTCTATTGAAAAGGAAAAAATGGTAAGAAAAAGGATAACATAAAAAGAAATGGAGACATAGGTTTTGAATGCATAAGTGTGCTAGTTCCACTTCTTTTCTTCTTTTTTTTTATGATAGGAAATCTTTATGAAATAACTTCGATGAGAACATAAAAGAAGGCGTGAAGAGATCCTCTTGGCTCAACGCTCGAAAGAGACCACACAACAATGACTCATAACTGAAAAAACATAACAACAATGTCTCCTAACTGCGAAAGAATGGTTCCCAATTGAAAATTTCTCTCAATAAGAAAGTGAGCAACATTGTCTTAAAATTTCCACTAGTATTAATTTGTATGAGAATTTTAAAAATATTCAAACGTATATGTTTGCATATTTCACATTTATGTTTTCATATTATTTTGCATTGTTTGTCCTTGTGCCAAGTGTTTGATGGAAACAACATTTCTTCCTCTCAAGATAGAGATAAGATTTGTGTACACTCTATCATCCTAAAACCCACTTTGTGAAATTTCACTTGATATGTTGATGTTGTGGTATGCAATATGTATATGTGAAATGCGAGTATATATATTCTAAGTTAATTGAGGAACCTCACGGTCCGGAAGATGCTAGCTTAAATCACATTTCTGAAATGCAATTATAAATCGCATTTATGAAACACACATTTTTTAAATGCAACCCGTAAATCACATTTATGAAATGCAACTTGTAGAATGTAATTTGTAGATTATATTTCTAAAAATATCTTGTTAACCTGTAAACGTTTAACCCAGTACTTTCAACGTGAAATACAAATTTATATGTAAAAATTAATGAAAACGGCAATAATAGTTGATATGAGCTCATAAATTAAAAAATGAAATATATTCAATACCAAATACCTTAAAAGTTGAATTCATAAAATTTAATTTTTAAATCCGGGTCATATTGATACTTTAACTATTCTTATAACCTTAACACCTTTAATTGATAAAATCTTGTCTTTCTTATTAAAATTTAACTTTTAACCCATCAATTTTATTGAACTATCCCCGGTAGTATGTAGCTAATTAGAGGTCAGGTTGAGTCCTTCGGGTTAAAGAGTCGTCTTTAATCGGGCCCAAATATAAATACCGAATACCAAATTAAAACGGAACAAAAAAACTTAGTAACCAGACATGAACTAGCATTTCCCTTAACGTAGTCCATCCAGGAAATGAGGCGCACTGATACATACGAAAGCATAGAATCAGAGGGGGAATCAACAAGTGTCGATATTTTATGTTATCCACAGCCATTACCACAATTAAGAAGTCATTTGAACAAGATTTAAAATCATGAGATGAAATTATGATGATTTGAAGTTAAAGTTTTGTTTGAATATGCCATTTGAATTTTTTATTTTTTTTTTCTTATAAACATAAAAACTCCACAAGTTATAAAAACTATCAAAACTTTCTCAATTCTTATACAATCTTACTAAATGGGAAAGTTATGGTTCATAACAAAATTAATACGATACTAGAAAGCCTTTCAAAAAAATACAACATCAATTGATCAAATTTTAGTTTAATAAAATAAAAAATTGAACATGAGTTGTAGTATATAATCCTACCACATAGTTGGTAAGAGTAAATTTGTTATAAATATATTACAAACTTGTAGATATTTTAATATTTGATATAAATTATTGATAAACATGATTGATAAATATATTTACTAACCTATGAATTTATTTTTACAAAATATAAATTTATGAGTTAACTTTTACATTTAAAAAATTAAAATTAAAATTTAAAATTATAAATAATATCTTTTTGAATGATTTGATATTTCAGATAAAATCGCATATTCAAACACCTATTAAAAAGCAACAACTTTCATGGTGGATAATATATCTACTCTGCGTGACGTAGGCTATTGTGTCTGCAATGATACCATGACAAAGAACTGATGACTCAAACATAATAAAGTTCGAGTAAAAGCTCCACATTAAGGCAATGCAAACAAAGTTCATCAACTTGAAGGCATAATGACAATGGAATTTTCACTTTTTGTATCTGATGGCAAATGCAGCTGGTACGCACAAATTCATTTAAATCCAATCTTTCCAACGCAAATCAACATATAGTAACAAGAAGGTCTTTTAAGAATGGATATTGATCTTTCAACGTTATTTTTCTTTATTTTGTAACTATAAAGTCACCCCATTTTTCTTATATCAGATCTAAAGTCATCCAATTAATATTTAGACAATACAATATGACGTAATATTTAATTTATTATACATGACATTTTTTGGTCCATATGACAATGAGACCATACCCGACCCATAACCCAGATTAACCCTATTCAGTTGGACAAAATCACGAGGGAAACTTTTTGCTAAATCACAAGGCATCTTTGTTTATATCTTAGTATATATATTTCCTAAATAGATTCACTTGTAGCTGGTGGTTTGTTATGCTCGAAAGTTCCAAGGATTGATGGAGCTCAAGGATTTATAGTGTCTGGGAAACTTAAATTAGCATTCTTGGCATCTCAAATTTTAGTCCGTAGGAGACCATCTTTAAGATAATGTTGATCAGTTACATTTATAAGGCAATTTTATTACGGTTATCCATTAATTTTAAGCAGCCGGTTTATTACTGTTCCAAAGCATATATGGCCATGCCTTCTCAACTTCATAGCAATTCATCGACATTCTGATTTTTTGGTGAGAGCAAAAAGTTTCCCTCGTGATTTTGTCCAACTGAATAGGGTTAATTTGAGTTATGGGTCGGGTCAGGTCTTATTGCCATGTGGACTGGAAAAAAAAAAGTCATGTCATAATTTGTTGCTCAAATATTAATTAGGAGACTTTAGATATGATATAGGGAAAGTTGGGTTTACTTTGTAGTTACAAAACAAAGAAACATGATCTTAAGAGATAAATACTCATAATTGGGTGACATTCTGTGTTACTACAAAGGGTGGCCAATGGGGCGGGGGGCGAGACGGGGGAGGGCCAGATCGGTCCTCCGGCGGGACTGGCGGGATCCGCCGATGTCCCGTCCCGTTTCCGGTCCAGTCGGAAAAGGGGACCGGTCTTATCGGGCCGGGATCGGATCGGTTATGGGATTTTTTGATTTTTTTCTTCACTTAATTTTAAAAAATAACATATATAAACAACTCAATAATTGAACAAGATACTGTAATAAAAAATCTCAAGACTGTTTTTGTGCCTCTTATATTATTTAATAGAAATATGATTTTTTTTGTAATACAATTTCAAAACTGCAACTTTGTGGTGTTGAAAGTTGCAAATAACATAATAAAATTATAATTAAAAAAATTACATATTTAAAAACACATTTTCTAGTTTCTTCACAATGTCCTGTGGTTCTTCAGTTGGAATTGAAATTTGTTGGTCAAATTGCTCGACGTCGCTTCCACCTCCGTCGGATAAGATTTCGTTGTAGTTTTCGTCATCTTCTTCGTTGATCTCCAGTTGACCGCACCTTCTACGCTCCGCTCGTATCCAATCTCTGAATAATACTGCAATCTCCAAGCTGTCTCCCGCTAATGAGTGTCTGTGCTCTCCTATTTGAAATCTTCCGGCAGAAAAAACGCTTTCAGAAGCTATTGATGATGCTTGAATGTTCAACACATCTCGGGTCATCTTAGACAGTGTCGGAAATGTCTTCTCATTCTCCCTCCGGTATTTCAGCAAGTCTTCACGTCTTTCTTCATTGAGAACTGCTTGGTATGGTACAACACCCTGCAAAACAAAAACATCAAACTCGCTAACTTGATTAGTAGTGGTACCACTATACATTCTATTTCTAAGGCTTTCAATACTTGCCGCAGAAACAATATGTCTTTTTTGAGGTTGTATTGAAGAAGAAGATGGTATGGAAGCCGGTTGGTTGCTAGCACTTTCTTGTTGGTAATATCTATATATTTTTTACATTCATCGTGTATGCTAGATAAAACTTCTTCTTTAGTTGGTTCCTTAGGTGGTTGGTCATTTGGATTTTTTGGAGTTGGAGGTGGAAGTACAACTATGCAATCATAAATAGTTTCAATAAGTGCTTTACAATCGTCTATTTTAATAGTCGGATTTAATACATCACCAATAATATAAATAGTGGGAATAGAAAAAAAAAATTAATTTGATAAATATTTTTAATAGGTGTCTTATAAGATGTTTTTTTTTCATATATTCACTAAGTAATAAAAATATTAGAGCTATATAAAATAACATAGTTGAAATAGTAAGATAATATATACCAGAAAATTCTTTTGCCGCTTGAAAAAATTTCATTAAAAATACAATAAGTTATGAATTTTTTTCCCAATCGTTATCTACAACCATATCAGTTGGATTTCGATTAAGAGCGTTAAAAAATAAAGTTATACGTCTTCTATAATCATAAGCAACAAGTAGTTGTTCTTATAAAGAATTCCACCTAGTCGCTACTTCTTCAGGAATTTTTTTATAAGGTAGTCCACAAACGTGACAAGTTTTTTTATATTCTTTTTTTCATTGTATTCTATTACTTCTAAAAATAAAGTTTATATCAAATTGTATTTTATTAAGAATGTCTTCAAAAAGTGATAGACCATCATTTACAACTAAGTTATAAATATGGCATACACATTTTATATGAAAATGATTAGGAAAAGATGGAGTTAATAGATCTTTTAAAAGTCTAATAGCATAATTATTAGAAGAAACATTATCTAATGTAATAGCCATAATTTTATCAGTTATTCCATAATAATCGCAAACTTGATGAATATTTTCTGAAATAAAAGTTACAGTGTGCCTATCATCAATATATCTATATGCTAAAATACATTTTTGCATAGACCATTTATAATCTATCCAATGACATGTTACAATTAAATAATCATGGCCGTTAGTACTACGGCCTATATCAGATGTGATAGATACTTTGCCAAAAAATGATATAATGAATAACGTAAATACTATTGATATTCATGTGTAAATTTAAAAACATCTCTCCTAACAGTTGATCTAGGAAAACCGTTAAAAGCAGGATTATACATATCTCTAATGTAATAAAATAAAATCAGGAGATGAAGGAAATGAAAAAGGCAAGCCCTCCACCGCAACTAAAATTGATATTACTTCCCTATCTCTATGTTTATCGTATTTAGGGCCTACAATTTCCCCTGTCATCGGGTTAATTTGACCCTGTATTTGGTTCGGGACAATATGTGAACCTTGTCCCGACTGAGAGCGCATTGGCGCACCCGACTTTGTAGCCTCGTATTCATCCCACCTAGCTTTGTGAAAGTTTTGTATATGTCTCAATAAACCTCCCGTCCCACCCTGACCTTTTCCCATTTTAAATTTATAATTTTTTTTTACAAATATGACATTTCACTACTTGATTCTCTTGGTCCCTATAAAAAAAAAGCTCATGCATCTGATTTTAATTTTCATTGTGTTGGGCCTCGTCTCATACTAGGGGGAATATGAGGTGTTCCAGTTTCAGTTTGAGATGCACTGGTGGATGTGTCATCTAGATTAGTTGGTGTGTCATCTAGATTATCTTCTAAATTAAAGTCTGGTTGAGTTGCAGAAAATATTTCATCGTCTAATGGTATATCATTAAAAAAAATCAGTTTCATCTATATGTGTGTAATCAATCAAATCATCATGTTTAGGAATAGGATGACTAGAAGAAGTACCCCTGCCCTTGTTACCCCTACTAGATGAAGTAACCTTACCCTTAAACATACCTCTCATTTCTTCATTTTAATTATGCTAATAAATAATTAAAGATAATGAAATTAAGTGCGCTAATTAAAATAAAGTAACAATAATAATTTAAAGAAGGAGCGAAGGTACCAAATGCCAACGTAACGTCGACGTGTAATCGAGGTTGAAAGATGAAACTTTGCTCGATGGATGATCCTCAAGCTAGTTGCCAACTTCACTCCCAATTTTTGAACTTTGATATAGTTATACAAATGAACAAATAAAATTTAATATTTAGTAGACAATGTAGACTTGTAGAGAGATAGATTGAGAGATTGTAGGAAGATTTGTGAGAAAGATGAAGAGAAAATGAAGTATTTATAGTTGGAAAATTGGGTTAAAGTGTAAATATATTAACTTATGGGTTAAAAATAAATATTAAGGGGGTAAGGGGTTGGGGGAGGCCAAAAATGGCTGTTGCACAACGACCATTTTATATTTTGGTTGTTGTGCAACGACTATTTTTTGCAAAGGGGAGGGGATCAGGCGGGATGAGTCCAGGTCCCGTCCCGAGTTCGAGTCCCGTCCCCCCTCAGTACACCCTTTTTTTTTCGCGGCATCGGGACGGGACCGGGGTCGGGATCGGGTCGGGGGGCGTACCCGACCCACTAGCCACCCTTAGTTACTACCTCCCCAAATCAAGCATAGATAAATAAGTAAAGTCGTACTAAAATTTTAACATATATTAATTTTGAAGCCATAATCTAAAAAATTACGACAAATATAGTACTAAAAACTTTAAAAGTTAGGATTCATAAAATTTAAATCATGAAGCTACTTTTATCTCTATAGCTGTCTAGCTATTTAAGCCAGTTCATTAATATAAAGAACTAGTTTCACGTTAACCTGATACTCCATCCATTTTAAAATAAGGTGTGATTTAGGTTATTTATTTTATTTTAAAATAAGTGGTACTTTAAGATTTATAGAAGAAATTAATCTTATTCTTCTAAAATTATCCTTATTTACATAATCAAAAATCATTAAGTAACTTTTTTTCTAGATATCTAATTAGAGATAAATTAATAAAAATATTCTTAATTTTTTAAGAGTGAATAATTTTTTAAGAGGTGTAAGCAAACTAAGAATGTCATTTATTTTTAAACGGTGTGATTACTAATCATTTCGCAAACCGATACTTGTATGGATGCTTGGCTAAAATGTCAGAGAGCTGACATATATTCATATCTGATCTAGCAATGGCCTACATACAATTAATACAAGACATCATCATATACGAGAGGCTACAAGACATGGAAACTTTACCGAGACTCAACTTGTGCACAGAATCATACTCCATCTGTTTCAATTTATCACACATTTTTTAAAATTATTTTTTTTTTAAATAACATATTTTTTTATTTGACAATAATTTAATTTTAAACTTTACATTTTACGCTTAACGAGATAATATAGATACACAAATATTTTTAGCTTGTTTTAGACCACAAAATTCAAAAATCTTTTTTTATATCTTAAACTTCGTACTCAGTCAAATTATATTATATAAATTGAGACGGAGGAAGTAATACTTGTTAGAAGTCAACGACTTTTAAAGTGATGCCAAAATCAAGAATTTGATCATTTGATGGAGTACAAGCATAGACGAATTTAAAATTTTAATTTAATGGATAAATTTTTTAAAATTTTAATAGTGAACTCTATAACTGTTAAAATTCATGAGTTCATGTATATCATTTATCTAAACCCCCCCCCCCCCCCTCTCTCTCTATATGTGTGTGTTAAGCCACTCGCTTTACTATAAGGAAGGAGAGGAGCGGAAAGCCAAGCGAGTAGAACTATAGCTTTGTTGACAACACAACCTGGACAAACCGGTTTATGCTTGTAGCTCCCCCCGGGGGGAATACATGTAATATCCCCGCGGGAACCCTCGCCGGGAGGCGAAAGGCCTTTCATAAGCAAACTTAGTCACCAAAGCAAGTTGTAATCCCTCCTGGACAGAGAACTCGTCAAACTCTTTTGACATGAGTTAGATACATGACATCTACGCCTAACCACGAGACTATTATTTGTAGCTAGATCATCCATCAGTGAAAATGACTTTGGGATTTCGTGAATAAATAATTAAGGAAAGTCTAATGTCAGATATAAATTCCAAGTCATGAGAAAACATGACTTGATAAAAAAATTAAACGGAAAAGGGTCAAAAATACTCTTAACGCATTAGAAATGATTTTAAAATGTCCTTCTTTCACCTATTGGATAAAAATTGTTCCTCCTTCCACCTATGGGGATAAAAAATGCCCTTAACGTATTAAAAATGACTCAAATATGACCTCCTTTCACCTATTGGATCAAATTTGCTTCTAATATTATTTTCATATTTAAAATTACCCCTGATATTTTAATTAAACACATGATCTTTATTTACCGATCTACAACTCAAAATGACTCGATCCATTCATGACACAACCTAAGACAAAACATATTTTAAATTAACGCAGCTAATACTAACAAGATTCTTCTTGTTAAGGCCCGATAATTGAGTTGAGAATATTGCAAAATGCTTCTTGTAATATCTAACTACTAACGTACATGTGACTGAAATTTTTTGATGCAAGAAAGACTTATCAAAAGTAGTTCCTAAAGACAATATTTTAACATGAATTAATACAATTAATTAGAATCTGTCATTTAACATATGTATTCATAATAATAAGAGAACATTGATTTTTATAATTAGATTATAGACTATTTAAGTAGGATTATACACATAAAACTCACCAAGTTAATCAAAATCTAATGTAAAAAAATTACAAAAAATTAAATTTTATCATATATCAATTGATTAACAATGTTATATATATATATATATATATATATATCATGTAGTGTTACGTTTATAAATCGAATTAACTAACCTGTACTTTAAATGATAAGTAAATTAATTTTACAAGTCTTTTTAATGCAACAATTTCATATGTTTGGGGCTTACAACCTACTAAATAATGTATCAAGAAAATAATTATGTTGAACAAGTACTAGTCGACATTTTCTTTTCGTAATGAAAAAGAGGGTAAAAGAGAAAGTTGAGTTTGGATAATAAGTCATCAATCTTTATATTCCAACTCTCTTCTTGAACTATTTTAATAATAATTTTATACCTAAGACTCATTTTTAAATAAATGCCAATTGCTTAATTAAAACTTAATAAATGTCATATAGTCATGTTCTTAATAGAGAGGCAATTTTAAGTTTCAAAATAATGTTAGGACAATTTTAACCCAATAGGTGAAAGGAGGAGACATTTTTGAGCTATTTCTAATACATTAAGGGCATTTTTTATCCCAATAGATGAAAGGAGGGGTAATTTTGGCCCAATAGGTGGAAGAAAAGCAGTTTTGAACAATTTCTAATTTATTAAGGGCATTTTTACCCTTTTCCGAATTTTAAACTACCCTACACAAGCTATCTTAATATTCTTTTTATTTTGATGTTCAAATTCTTTCACCCTTAATAAATACTTCATCCATCCCAAGATACTTGTCGTTCTTACTAAAAGTATTTGTCTCAAAATACTTGTCATTTTATTTAATCAAGATAAAATTAAGTAGTTTTTTTCTATTTTACTCTTGTATTAATTAACAACAAGAGGTTCTCACAATTGATAGAGTAAATTACATAATGAAATATGTTAAGAGGATATAATGATCAAAATGCTATTCTTAAAAATACTTTATTAAGAGGCATGTATCTAGAAGTAAAATTAGAGAGAGAAAGAGTCATAACTATAAGGCGAGAAAATATAAAATTGACTTGGCTTTGAAGAAATAAGTGTCAGAACTTTCAAGGAATGTTTATGCTGAATTTTCAAGGCAGTACTATGAACTAGGAAGGGGCGAAGTTAGGTCCCTCACCTCTATTTTTCTTGACTTTCATGCATTTTTAGGCTAAATACGCCCTAACAAAAAAACAAAATTAAGATGATGAATTCCACTTGTAATTCTTATTATTTTTAATTTTTTTAACCTTGTGTTTAGTACTTATTTTGGGGTCCGTTGAATTTAGATTGGTGTTAGAAAGTCTGACAGAGTACAACACTCTCTAATTAAGTGAATTTATTCTCAGAGCTCGAAGATGTGACTTTTAATTAAAAATGAAGAAATACTTACTATTTTTCTACAACTTTAGTGGTTAATTCATGTAGGCTATTTGACCGAGGTTTTGAGAAGTCAAAAGTGTCTATTCTCTTAAAAGATGCTTATTTTAGATAATCAAGGTATTTGACCAAGCTTTAAGAAAAATAATACTTAATTATTTTAAGTAATAGCAGAAACTGATTTTCATTTAACAAAAAAGAAAAAGAAGCGATTTTTCAAGAAAATGAAAAAAATAATTTTTTTAGAGAAAACACTTTTAAAACCTTGACGAAGCACAAACTGATGTTCTAATATTAATGAAAGTATTTTTTAAAATTAATAACCGAACATAAATTGTTATTCTCCCATAGTACTTTATAAAAAGGCACATTCAATAATTTTTTTAAAATTAATAGATTTTAGAAGTTTGGTCAAACAACCTTCGACCTATTCTATATAAGTTCTCTTTCTTCCGTTCCTTCTTTTTTAATTGGACAAGGTTGTGAAAGGGTCAGGGGTAGAGAGGGGAAAACCTATTGTAAACTAATTAATTTTAAGAATTTATAAAGGAAAGTACTGGGGAGTATTCAGTTGATGAGCAAATCCAAGTGGAATACTATAACACGTAGGGCACAGCTAAATCCTAATTATACAATAACTTTAATTAAGTCTCAATGTTTCCTGAATTATTATAGTCTAACACACAGGTATTTTCCCTCTTAAATAATAACGACTTCTCCACAGCTCTTCTTTCCCCACCACAAATATATATTATTGCTATATTAAGTTTTTTTAATAGTTAATTTTAGGTATTAAAAAACAGAGAAATTAAATTATTTGCACTATGGAGAAATGAATTGTTATTTTGCAACTTAAATGCTTTCTGCCAGCTGTACGTACCACGCCGTGCAAATGTATGTGATTTTTTTTTGAACTGAAAAAAACATGTATGTGAAGTTATTAGAAGGCGAAATGAAAAGAGCAACCTCTCCTTACAATAAACAAACAAAAAAATGTCAATAAATCAGATTAGGCACATTCAAGAAGAAATTCCTCAATTATTATGCAATATTAAAAACTAATTCTCAAGAATCCACCTTCCGTATTTTTATTAGTCTTTTTCTCTCTAATACCGAAAGCAATTTTTTTAATCAAGACCATTCAACTTTTATAATATGGAAAATTTTGAGATCCTCTTTTTTTTTTTTATTTGGCTTAACAATGTGGCATTCAGGATCCATTGATTCAGACTATCTCAAATTCATGTCATTTAGGTGCTCTTTCAAAAAAAATTATTCTTAAAATTCTATCTCGAAACCTTTAAATAAAGGTGAAAGAATTTCATTCATTTCATCACAAGAAAACGTTTTAAATATGGTAAAACAGTAAATCCAATAGATCAATTCCAAGAATTTTAAGGCAGTAACCTAAAAGGAGGGGAGGAAATAGGGTAAAAATTTATTCGTATTCGATGTTTAATTACATCAAATTATAGTACTAGTTTATCACTGTTAAATGAAACGAACAGATTAAAGTGTGTAGTAGTTAATATTGGAATATGTAAAACACGTATGTGAATAGTAAATAACTATTACAGTGATCGAAAGGATAAACAACAAAGAGGACAACAACAAGTGGTCAATAACTTGATCTTGAATTGAAACTTAAAATATGGAACTTGTATTCGAAAATACAAGAACATGGAGTGTTACACTTGTGGTTGGTGGATCCGCTGAGAATACGAACGGTTAGAGTCCTTCGTCTGTTAAGTTAACACCTGAAACACTTAGCAACCAATTAGATAAACACAACACAACCGGCTGAGTCGAGAGATGACTCTCTGTCTTTAAGACAAGATTGCCCCCGTATATAGGCTTTACGGAAGCATGGACAATAGTCTCCCAAGATGAAACAACAAACTATCAAGTGTGCAAAGACTACACAAATGATCTCAGCGAAGAACGCGAATAATGAATATTGCTAAGAGAAGGATTGCTATCAGAAAAATCTGATCTCTTTGTGGTGTTGTTAACTTATTTTTCTGTTCATGGTCTCTCCATGTTCATATATTCTCTATAGAATTGAGCCAAAGGCCTCAATTTATAGGTGTGCAAGATGACCTCTTCAAGTGCCCATGTAATGGCCCTTTAAACCACCAATTAATGCAGCCAAATAATGGTTGAGTTATGAAGGAAAAACTGTCAAGTTAATGCTCCAAAACCTCTTCATAATCAGCCAAACTTTTG
Source organism: Anisodus tanguticus (assembly GCA_034509755.1). Classification (NCBI taxonomy): domain Eukaryota; kingdom Viridiplantae; phylum Streptophyta; class Magnoliopsida; order Solanales; family Solanaceae; genus Anisodus; species Anisodus tanguticus. Next base: position 43,043,223 of record CM067543.1, on the reverse strand, counting down.
GACTTCCGTCGAGCACTCACTGCCTGGGAAGCGCCGCGGCGCCGCAACTGCAATGGGGGAGCCGCGGTGCTGCGGCCTAGTCCGGGAGGCGCCGCGGCCCTTCTTGGCTCTGCGACCCTTTCCGACCCGTTCCATCTTACACTTCGCACAATCCTTCCTTCGTTTACCAATGTTGAACACTTGTTATTTATCCAATAACTATCCATCATTCTATGTCTCAAACATTTCACTTACGTACCAATATCTCTTTCATTAACGAAATTTACGATACTTGGCACTAAGATTGCACGTGTGTAAAAATGATATTTCCGACGTACGAGGCCCAATTGTTCGAGTCATAAATAATGAGATAAACTTAATTCCACATTAGTAAATTTTCAACAATCCCCTCTTGAAAGAGATTTTGGCTCACACACAATGTGCCTACTTTCAGCAATCTTTCAGCGAAAAGATATTGTATCAGGAGAGGTAGCTTACGCTTTGAACCTTCCCTAGTTGAATAACATCGGACTTACTTACTGCGCGGTGAACGTGATGTCTTGAACCGTCAATGTTTAATGTAAGCCAAGACAACGGTACCAACACAATACCTCCCCTTTATTCGTTTCTTCTTTTGTTCTGTCCGTTGTGGCCGTGAACAAACTTGTATTCTTAAGTGCGTTCATTTGAGACGGCATGTCCTCGTACTTAAATAGGTGATCTCCTACAAGGTATCATGCTATACCCCACTTCACAAGTGTTATGAATCATTAAAAGTTTCCCCAACCTTAACCTCAACCGTGTGAGGATCGTTAAAGGTTTGGAAGCTTAAACTTTACCCACCATGCAGGTAGCACTTTAATGTCTATCGCGGGAACAACTTTGGATTCATGTTTCTTAACAGAAATCATAATCTGAAGTGCTCTTACTTCCACTGAAACGCTCAACTAAACCTTTTGCAGCTTAGTTTTCCCATTGAACCAAATTCTTGGGATCTCCAGTCAGCATGGTTGGGTTACCACCGCAAAGGTTCGTATTGTTTAGGTTTTAAGCCCATTTCCCTAGACAGGCAGAACTCTTGATCTTCGGATAGTCCCTTAGTTAAACGGTTCGCTATATCCTTTGATTAGTAATCAAGGAAGTGACACCCGTGATGATCAACTGCCATACGGTCTTATGTCTTCGACAAATATGTCCAGACGCCGTCATCCGTGCCTTTCCTGAAGCCAACCGGCTAGCCACCGTGTATAACTGTTGAAGGCATGAGTTTCTCCTAATAAGGGACGTCCTCTAAGGAGTCGTGAAGTTACTCAACTTCTTTCATGCTTTATTTAAAGTGATAAACTCCGATTCCATCATGAATCGGCCGATGCAAGTTTGCTTAGAGGATTTTCTAAGACCCACCATACACATTTACTTGTGGCTTTGGTGTTCTTCATATCTGATGTCTAGTTTGCATCATTGTGTTCTCCCAGAACTGATGGACATCCAGAATACCATAATCCGTAGAAAAACGAATATTTCAGATATCGCCATATCCGACTTAACGCCTTCTATCGATCATTTCCAGAATCAAGAGTGAACCTTAGTTCAACTGGTCTGCTTTGTAGGCCGATACCAAGTCGGTTGTAATGTGTACAATACATTGAACTACATGTAACCTGCACATATCACTCCTTGTATATGGGTGCACCATGATTCCAATCAGTTCTATGATTCATATCCATTGGTGGCTTCAAGGAGACTATCAACTATCTCACAACTGAGTTTGGAGTTAGACCAGTCCGTTAGATGTCTTAGAAATCCCAATTCCTAAGATGACATCTGTGATACCCATATCTTTCATATCGAGACTTTTGTTTCAATATGACTTCCACTTTCAGACTGTTGGTTTTTCCAACTGTTGGCTTTCTAACTTCAGAGTCAATGTTTCTGTTGTCAGATTCATTATTTCTGTTTTATCTGAAACTTCCAGGACCAAAATGTAAATATTTCAGGGACCAAAATGAAAGCTTAGGAAGAAGCCCAACAGGACAACCTCTCCAACCCCTTCTACTTTAGAGGTGGCATTGCTTAACATGAAAAACCTCTTGCATGTGGTTAGGGCGTAACCGGATCATATGTGATATGGATACTCTGCCCACTCCAGTTGCTTAGGAAGATTGAGTGTCCAATTTCTTTTCTGCCTTTCTTTTGGCCTTCAGATCATTTAAGACATGGGAAACTCTGGCCACCTCACTAGGTGTCCATTACTTTTCTGCCTTTATTTTGACTTTAAAGATCATTTAAGACCTGGAAACTTTGACCCACCTCACTAGGTGTCCATTAATTTTCCTATCAAATGAATTCTGGCCCCACTCCAGTCCCCCGTAGGCTTTGTACGATTGAGTGTCCAGTATCATCCTTATCAAATAAAATCTGGCCCATCCAGTCGCCCGTAGGCTTTTTGTATGACTGAGTGTCCAATATCATCCTATCAAATGAAGGATCTTCTGTAGATAGTGTGACAGGTTCAACGTCTTAAGATAAGCCATTATCTTTTAGTAATCTTCCCTTGTGATTGGTGCCCAGGGAAATCCCTGGCGCTTACTTAAGAGTGGTAGCAGTTTTCGCACAGTCAGTGGATCTCTCTCATTCGTATGTGCAAACATACTTTACACACTTTTAATAATTACACCAAAAAGAACGGATCTTTTAAGTTTTGTTTACAAAAGTCCAATCGTTAACCGGGAAGGAAAGAGATTCGATATCTGATTTTAAAGTGTAGGGAATATAAGTTTTTAATGAAAACACTTTCATATTCCCAACCTTGCTTTACTCAATTTTATTCAGATATTAACTAAACACATTATTGATAAGGAATGATTATTAACTTAGACCTTTTGAATTCTGGCCCACTTCAGTTAGACAGAATGTCCATATCCTCCTTACCATAATTCGGATCCTTTGTCTGGGACAGATATAGGACTTTTGCTACATGATGGAACATCATATTCAGCCTTCTCCTCTTGTCCCAGTTGTCATCCTCAGCCTCTCGTAGGCGCTTGTTTCCACCACCCTCGGGAGCGGTGACACTAACTCGTCCTTGATCTTTAGCCGTACTAGCATGACTATCATCAGTATTTTGAAGCTCAGCATCAGATCCAGAGATCCCACCTTTGACAGAAACAGACTTGTAACTGTCGTCAAAGAGAGAACCATAACTAGGACTAGTTTTGAAAGCACGGTTGTTGACCAATGTTTGAACTGTTAGCAAAACTGTCAATAGAACTGTTTTCAAGAAGAAAACCACAACCAGATTTGGTCATACACTTGTCGACCAACATCTTTCGAATCACTAACACCAATCTTGTCTTAAAATTATTGGAATATGTAAAGCACGTACGGGAATAGTAAATAACTATTACAGTGATAGAATGGATAAACAACAAAGAGGATAACAATAAGTGGTCAATATCTTGATCTTGAATTGAAACTTCAAATATGGAACTTGTATTCGAAAAATACAAGAACATGGATTGCTACACTTATGGCTGGTAGATCCGCTGAGAATACGAACGGTTAGAGTCCTTCGTCTGTTAAGTTAACACCTGAAACACTTAGCAACCAATTAGATAAACACACACACAAGGGTGAGTCGAGAGATGACTCTCTGTCTTTAAGACAAGATTGCCCCCGTATATAGGCTTTACGGAAGTGTGGACAATAGTCTCCCAAGATGAAACAACAAACTATCAAGTGTGCAAAGCCTACACAAATGATCTCAGCGAAGAAGACAATAATGAAGATTGCTAAGAGAAGGATTGCTATCAGGAAAATCTGATCTCTTTGTGGTGTTGTTAACTTGTTTTTCTGTTCATGGTCTCTCCATGTTCATATATTCTCTATAGAATTGAGCCAAAGGCCTCAATTTATAGGTGTGCAAGATGGCCTCTTCAAGTGCCCATGTAATGGTCATTTAAATGCCATGTAATGACCCTTTAAACCACCAACTAATGTAGCCAAATAATGGTTGAGTTATGGAGGAAAAACTGCCAAGTTAATGCTCCAAAACCTCTTCATAATCAGCCAAACTTTTGGACTTCCGTCGAGCACTCACTGCTTGGGAAACGCCGCGGCTCTGCAACATTAGAGCCACGACTCCAGTGGCCAACCAGTGAATTAGCGCCGTGGCGCTGCAATGGGGGAGTCGCGACGCTGCGGCCCAGTCCGGGAGGCGCCGCGACCCTTCTTGGCTCCGCAGCCCTTTCCGACCCGTTCCATCTCACACTTCGCACAATCCTTCATTCGTTTACCAACGTGGAACCCTTGTTATTTATCCAATAACCATCCATTATTCTATGTCTCAAATATTTCACTTACGTACCAATATCTCTTTCATTAACGAAATTTACGATATTTGGCACTAAGATTGCACATGTGTGGAAATGATATTTCCGACGTACGGGGCCCAATTGTTCGAGTCATAAATAATGGGATAAACTTAATTCCACATTAGTAAATTTCCAATTGTTAACTATAATTTAGCAATAAAAATGTAAGCAATTCAACAATAAAAATGTAAGTTAAAGATATGTGTCACGTATCTATACAATTGATATAAACAATAAATACGAGCAAATTTTTATTAGGAAATAGTGGGAAAAATGACTGCAAAGAAACTAATTTTTGCGGTTTGATTGTTCAATAATGTGGTAGTTGTGCATTGTTGTCTTTCTTGTCTTATTATTTCTGGTAAAACCCATAATATTTTATTGTAAAAGGGTTAAGGATTTAAAATGATTAATGGGTTGAAAGCGTCTGTCACTTTCACCAAAGCCAAAAATTAGTCGCTTGCTTGTCATTGTCTGATAGAAAATTACAAGTTTTTGGGATTATATCCAACATCAGTACTAATTAACAAATGAAAACTGTTTCCACCTGATTATTGGAGATCAATGAATAAGTTATGGTTTCATTGTTTTTTTTTATAAAAAGGTTTTAACCTCTCAAACGATGTGGCTTATCTATTTTGTCTTGGTTGTTTATTTCCTTATCTATAAGTTCTTGTAATTGTCCTTTTTATTGAAAAAAAAAACATTATTCCACAGAACTTATTTGTTAACATTTTTCATTTTTCAATCCAATAGATAGCAAAAATTAATTATATTCAAAGTAGAAAACAACTTGGTTTAGAGTAGTGGAGCTAAGTGTAGTGTAATTGAATTCTTTTCGCCTAAAGTCTACCTACCATTTGATATTTACATATGTAATTTTATTTAGAAATCAATTAAATGAATATATTATGTGAATTGAAGCCTACATCGTGTCCTGTCCTTTCTTTTTATTCAGTATCTAGTATCTACTTTGGAATTCCGATAAATTTGAATTTACACTGTATAGGACGTATTAAAGGAGAAGCATTTTTGCCAGATTTTTTTTCTAATTCTAGAGATTGAAACCGAAACTTCTAATATATTAAGAGTGGAAAGATTATACCCACACCATATGTGTTGATCTTTATAAGTATTGACTTTTAGTGATTATGACTACCTTAGATTTTTTTAACTACTTTCTGTAACGTTTTTTCTTCTACTGAAATACTTGCATAAGCCGCTCAGTAATCAATAACATTCATCCACAATTAGTTTTATCATTTATTTAATCATTCAGATTGAACTTGCATTTGTTTTGAAAGTCGAATCTTAATCATTCAGATTCAGTCATTAAGTTAATTTATTTTGTTTTATTATGAAACCTCTTAATGACTCTGAATACGAATTAGATATATAACAGAGTCTTAACACAATTTACACTCATTTAAAATCACCTTTTTTACAAAACCTTTCATGACTTTTCTTCTCAAAAAAAAAAAATAAATCACGCCTCTAGCTGTCTTTTCTCAACCAAATATTATCAAAAACTCTTGTTGCCACAAATATTAATTGATTAACTGTAACAACAAAAATATTTCTTGAAGTTTTTTTTTGAATCTATCAAAAAATTTATTTGACATCCTCTGTATCCTACGCAGTTCATGATCTATTTTGCACCAGAAAAATTAAATATGAGTGAATTCATATTCTCAATAAAATCTCTACCTTCATTTCTCAATCTTTGAAAGATCGCGGTGACTCTATAATTTAATATATTTTTTTGAGATAATATCAATGAATTGAAAATAAAAAATAAAAACTACGTAACCCTCTAATCAAAACTAAAAATAAATTCATAATTCCAAGCTTCAAGACTCAACAAAGAACACTCAAAAATTGTGTCAAGAATTAAACAAATTCCTCCTTTTATCTTATTTTAACAAAGTTTCTTACTAGAAAACATTTGGTAAAATTTAGTCATAACTAATTTCTTTGAATCACTTTTAGTTGATAGAGAAAGATTTACCATTTTAATAATAATAAGCACAAATTTTTAGAATTTTCATATTACCTTGTTACAATAATTTTTTATATTGATGCATAAATTTTGTTTGCATTTCAGATAGTTCAAATTTTATATTTATAGAAAATAAAAAAGAGATAGTTCAAATTTTTAATCAATTATAAATATTTGAAATATTATTTTTTAATCAAAAGATAAATTTATTTTGGTGAAATGAGATTTTTATAGTCTCTCCATCCCAAAAGATTGTCTTACTTTCCTTATTAGTTTGTCCCAAAAAAATTGTCACATTCTTATATTTAAAAACAATTTAACTTTATGAGATGTTTACAACCACACAAATTTCTAAGGCTTGTTTTGGACTACACGTTTCAAAAGTCTTTTTTTATTTCTTAAACTCCGTGCCAAGTCAAATTAAGACAATTTTTTTTGAGATAGAGGGAGTAATATTTTATAGATATTGTGGTTAATCCATATACGCATTCAGATATTGAAAACAAACCGTTAGTATCCAGATCTAGAGACAACTTATTAATATTTAAATGTGTATTTAGATTCAAACATCTAAATCTTAATGCACATCTTAATATTTAGATGTATATTCATATTTAAACGTCTTGAAAACAAATGAGGGCCTTTGCCATTTACCAAAAAAAAAAGTCTTACTCTGCCATAAAAAACGGACCTAATATTCATGTCGTTAGGTTTCTAATGAGGTTTTAAATGCTTTCAAATTGAGAGAAAAGTGACTGATTCTCTAATGTTCCAAATTAAGCGGCGGACTTCATTAAACAACTTCCTTGTTTAATTCATGTATGCAATTATATATGTCCGCTTGGGCAGCTCAATTGGTTATCAAGGGGGATATTTGGAAAATGGCCAAGGATCGAATCCCGTCAGCGGCAGTGTGGGGGTTACTTCTTGAAATAAAGGAGGGCCTCTTGTGCGCAGCGTGGTACTAATCTAACCTTTAAAATCAATTGAGTCATCATGATTTACCTCATTCACAGACCTGTCGGACCGGAGTATGGGAGCTCCTGGGTGGTAGTTCCACCTTTTATTTGGAAAATGTATGCAACTATATGGACTTTATCTTCTTTTCCTTATCCACATTTAAGGTACCTTCATTAAACAATTGTATATATGGTAGTTCCTCGTCTTAAATTAACCGTCACTTTAGATAAATAACAGGTGTCTCATTTAGAAATTTAAGATTAAATTTGATAATCATTTTATTTTCAATTATACCTGACATAATGTTTTTTAAAAATTAATTTATTTTTATTTCATAGAGATAACTTAATAAACTACACATTGTATTTTTTTAATGGACGTGAAAATATCTAAAACTATAATTAAAATGGAATGAAAAAGTACCAACTTGGAACATGTCAGTAATATGTAATCAAATTACATATACATATTGACATTGAAATCCCGATAACAAGTAATCCATCCATTCAAGAACAAGCAAAACCCCCCTTGATTGACGACTGTATCGTGAGGAGAAGAATCAGAGGATTACATCTTTTTATTTGAGATTTCATAAAGATTGTAACCCCCGCACAAATTCTTAAAATCAAATATTATTCTTTGTCGCTATATTTCTCTTGTCTTGATTATTATTTTTCAGAATCTATAGATTAGTCATTACAAATTTGGCACGTCCAGTGGGACAATCTTTACCTCTCATCTCTTCTCTCCAACAATCAAAGTTCAAAAACACTAAGATGGCTTTTAAGAAGGTCAACTCGAAATTCGCATCCGCAAAAACTACTGGATCCAGATTCTCTGTTGCTGTGGAAAACATCCTAGATGTTACCGAGGGGAGCATGGGACTAGTCACAAGGAACCAAGCCAAATTGCTAGGACAACGAGCCCCGCAAACGCAATCCAAATCTGCTCCCGTACTTGGTTCATCTGCAAAAGGCGTGAGATCTCTCGCAAATATTACAAAAGAAGGGGAGGATGTTGCCCAAATGGTCTAGAGGGTTCTTGCCCAACTTAGCTTGTCTAATTCCAAGAAATCCCTCACGCTAGCTGATGATGATGTCTTGAGCACTGGATCAACTCCGCATAACATGTATGCATCCTATGTTCATGAAAATCTATGTTATTCCCTATCATCTACGATGGTGATGCATGCGATGATGACTAATGCTTCAACTGTTGAAGAAAACTCGTAAGCTTGACAAAGGCGATTGGAGACTTGACGAAATATGTGCAAGAGCAAGATAATCGAATATTCAAGTTGACGGACGGATTTGACAGTGTGATTGAAGGGGATTTGAGTAATGCACCTGGAAAACGTCCGCAAGCACAAGAAAGGATTGACACTCCCGCAAAACAAGTGAAACATGCTTCGGAAATCCAAGTTTCATCTGAAGGGATGATTTAATCGATCAAATAAAAGAGTTGATCATGAGGATCATCAAGGATAAGTATGAGGTTGCCACAAAATCATATCTTACATATGCAAAGCCGTACACCGCAAGGATTAATAGCTTGAAGATGCCTGCCAGTTATAAATCCCTAAAATTTTAGCAATTTGATGGCAAGGAAAATCTGAAGCAACACGTGGCACACTTCATTGAAACGTGCAACAACGCTGGAACTGGAACATATGGTGATTACCTCGCCAAACAGTTTGTTCATTCCCTTAAAAGTTATGCTTTCGATTGGTACACAAACCTTGAGTCCGGTTCCATTGATAGTTGGGAGCAAATAGAGCAAAAGTTTCTCAATCTCTTCTACAACACATGACGTACCGTAAGTATGGTGGAACTTACAAACACTCACCAGTGGAAGGAAGAATCAATCATTGACTAATCAACCGATGGAGACATGCAAGTCTAAATTGCAAAGATAGGCTTAGTGAGGCCTCGGGAATAGAGATGTGCATCCAAGGTATGTACTGGGATCTCAACTATATCTTGCAAGGAATAAAGCCTAAGATTTTTGAAGAATTGAACACTTGTTCTCATGACATGTAGTTAAGCATCGCGTCAATCGGAAGTGAGGTGCCACCAGCCTATGAATCTCGCAAAAGGTAAAGACAAGCAAAAAGTAAATAAAATGGGGAGATATTTTCCCAAGACCGAAAACAAAGAATCCATGAACATTAATACTTCGCATGTGAAGTTCACTACAAAGGTAAGCGAAAAGCAAAGCATAAAGACAACTTCTTTGGAGGATAGAGCAAATCAAAAATCAACTTTGAAGTAGATGCAAGAGAAGGATTATCCATTCCTTGATTTAGACGTTTCTGCGATCTTTGATGAACTTTCTTAGGCTAAAATGTTTTGAGTTACCCAAGATGAAACGTCCAAATAAAGCGGGGAGAAGTGATGAACTGACTTATTGCAAGTACCACCAGTTGGTCGGCCACCTTATCGAGAAATGATTTATCTTAAAGGATAAAGTTATGGAGCTATCCCATAATGGAAAGATTTCACTTGAAGATGAAAAAGAAAGTGCAAACCAAGTTGGTGTCACTTTTGGCTCGCTCAACCAAGTCATGACCTGCAACTTTGTTGAAGGATATGGAGAGGAAGATATCCCGAACATATGTATGTCAGGAATGATTAAGTTTGGAGACTTCAAACCTGTTAATGTGAATGAAATGTTTCTCTTCTTACACTAAGTGATGTTGTGTCATTAAAAAGAGGATTGTAAAAAGAAGAAATTGATCATATTGACGATGAGGGCTGGACTCTAGTGACTCACCGCAAGCGCCGCAGATTAAGTTCGCAAAAAGAATCGGCTAAATGACAAACTAAGGGAAAGACGGCGACGAAACCCAAAATGAAAAATTCAATTGGGCACCAAAAAAAGGAGAAAATAGAGAGGCACTACTACCAAGAACCATGTCGGCCAATAACATTAGGAGAATATTTCCAAGTCGGTTTCGCACCAAGTTCGTCGTTGATGATGTAAAAGATTTATGTTGTACCATTGATGAAGAGGGAGCAAAAAATGTAACCTTATAATGTCCATCATCAGAAGATACTCTAAAGTCATCTCATGAAGTCTTGGATGGATGCATGGCCAAAATCGCATTCACCGATGATGACCTTCTACTTGGTGACATACCTCATAACCGTCCTTTATTAATGATTGGGTTTGTAGGTGAGCAAAGGGTGAATAGAATTCTAATCAATGATGGATCTGGAGTTAATATCCTTCCAATTTACACAATGAAGGAACTGGGGATTACAATTGAAGATCTTTTCGAAAGTCGCTTGATGATCCAAGGATTCAACCAAGCGGGACAAAGGGCCATATGAGCCGTCAAAGTAGACATCGCCATCGGAGAACTACAATCAAGTGTGTGGTTACATGTAATCGATGTAAAAACTTCATATAACATGTTGCTTGGTAGGCCTTGGGTACACGAGAACAAGGTGATCCCGTCTACTTACCACCAATGTTTGAAATATTATGAGGATGGAGTTGAAAAGAAGATTATAGCAGATGATAATCCATTCACTAAAGTTGAGGCACACTTTGCTGATGCAAAGTTCTACTTAAAGAAACATGTCATAAAATTTGATGACATTGCGACGATCGAGAATGTAGAGGTCATGAGCAAAAAGACTAAGATGGTTGTTTGTAAGGCAAAGGTCGTAATTAAGGAAGATCAAACTCCCGCCGTTGTGAATAAGGTGTCTAACATGAATGGTTCTTCTTCAAGTAAGAAAGGAATTCTTTGTTATGTTCCACATGCTAAAAAGGATGAGGGGGGCACATTAGGTGGACTGACCCTTCCTATCAAGCAGATTGGCATGATAAAGTCATCCACGAAGCTACTTAGAAAGTTTGTGGACCGCAATTCATCACAAAATGTAACACTCCCTATGAAGCGTACATATAAAGGTTTTGATTCAAATGCTTACAAACTACTTGCAAAGGCTGGGTACACTCCCAATGAGCCATCAAAATTAATGAAGCTTCTATTAGAACCTGTTGCGAGGCAACAACGTGAAGGTTTGGGGTACAAACAACCCCCACAAGTTCGCATCTCTATAAGAAGTGTGAGCAACAATTACATCACTGTGGTAGATGAACATGTCGCTTCGAACAAAATGCAATCTATCTTTGATCGACTTGGAAAATCAGCCATGAGAGCTTCCGTATTTTAGAGGTTAGGGCCACTAAGAAGGAAAGCAAGCTTTGGAGAAACTACATTGGTGTGAAATTATCTGCTCGCCCCAAATCTGAAAATATGTCCAAGGATTTTCAAAGTCTAATCCCTTCTAGAATGAGGCGACAAACGAAGCTTGCGATCTCATGTGGAGAGGTACTAAAAGTAAAGCCGCATGTTGTGGTCTACACCAAAGAACGTAATGAATACAAAGAAAATGTTGGCTTTTCAACTCCAATAAAAATTGATGAAGAGTTGGGGGATATCTCCTGGTGCTACCACATATCTTTCAACGATGATGAACCTCAAGAAGATGAAGACGCTAAGGATGCTCCGCCCGAACTTGAAGAAGGAGTAAAAACGACAGTCGATGCATTGAAAGAGGTCAACTTTCGCACTGATGTAGATCTGAGGTCCACTTATGTAAATTCTTTACTTACAATCGACGAAGAAAGTGCTTATGTCGAATTATTTAAAGAGTACAAGGATGTATTTGCCTGGAATTACAAAGATATGCCTGGATTGGACCTACAAGTTGTGGTTGTTCTGTTTTATCACATTCATTTTTCTTCAATTCTATTTGAATTCCAGCTGTATAAATAGAAAGACTTTAGGTCAATCTATTATCAATATATTTCTTTGTTCCATACTTGTTATACACTAGTCAATTAAATTGGTTGAATTCAACAACGAAAAGAAAGATCGATTCTTTGGGATCCTTCATTTCTTTAAATGGAACGAAAAGAGATAGAATCAGGACGATTCCCGAAATGCCTTTCTACTATTGGATATGAGGCGATGTCCTTCATGGATAGCTCATCCGGCTACAACCAGATCAGTATATCATCTAAGGATGAAGAGCTTACTGTATTCCGCACTCCTAAGGGTATTTATTGCTACAAATTGATGCCTTTTGGCTTGAAGAACTCTGGAGCAACGTACCAAAGAGCTATGAAAAATATCTTTGACAACATTCATCACAAAAACATTGAATGTTATGTTGACGATCTGGTGGTGAAATCAAGGAAAAAAAGTGAGCACTTGTAAGAATTGAGAATGGTATTTGATCTACTACGAAGGTACCAACTCAGAATGAATCCTCTAAAGTATGCATTTGGAGTTACCTTTGGAAAATTCCTTGGATTTATCGTTCGACATCAAGGGATAGAAATTGGTCAAGCCAAAGTAGATTCAATCCTGAAGATGGTCGAGCCAAGAAACATTCGTGAGTTGAAAAGTCTGCAAGAGAAGCTAGCGTACCTTAGGAGATTCATCTCAAATCTAGCAGGAAGTGTCAATCATTCAGTCATCTCATGAAGAAGGGTGCTACATTCGAATGGGATCAAGCTTGTAGCAATGCCTTTGAGAGCATCAAAACTTACTTGACTAGACCTCCAATTCTAGCGGCTCCCCTTCTTGGAAAGCCATTGATACGATACATATCAACCAAGAAAGTTTAGTTGGAGCACTCTTAGCCCAAGAAAATAGAGAAGGGAAAGAAAATTCCCTTTACTACTTGAGTAGGATGATGACACCAAATGAGTTGAAGTATTCACCGATTGAAAAATTGTGTTTGCCCTTAGTCTTCTCAATTCAGAATATGAAACACTATTTTCAAGCTTATGTTGTTCGCCTTATTTCCAAGGCAAACCCCATCAAATTTGTGATGTCGAAACTTGTCCTTAGTGACAGACTAGCATGGTGGTATCTCTAATTTCAACAATTTGAGATTGTGTACGTTCCTCAAAAGGCCGTGAAAGGACAAGTATTGGCAGACTTTTTAGCAGACCATCCGATACCTGATGATTGGAATCTAACTGGTGAACCACCTGATGAAGATGCAATAGTCATTGAAATTCAACCGCATTGGAAGATGTATTTCGATGGTGCCGTACATCATGAAGGAGCTGATGCTAGTGTGATATTTGTCACTTCTCAAGATGAGCTCTTGTTGTACTCTTTCACTTTAACACAATGTTGCTCCAACAATGTTGTGGAATATCAAGCACTTATACTTGGGCTTGAAATGACCGTTGATATGAAGCAATTACAATTACAAGTCTTTGTAGATTTCGATTTGATGATCAACCAGTTGTTGGGTAACTACGTGGTCAAAAACTAGAATTGTGTCCCTATCATTACTATGCACATAAATTGATTGGATGGCTTGGTGATGTAACTCTTCAGCATGTGCCAAGGAAGGAAAATAAGAAAGCTGATGCCTTAGCTGCTTTGGCTTCGACATTGACTTTGCTTGACCAAACACAAATCACTATCTATAAAAATTGGATAGTACCGCCTGATGAGGATGAAGAAAGCGAGCTCAAGCATGTTGTAGCCATTTCTGAAATTGAGAAAGTCGATTGGCGACAAACTATGATTGATTACTTGTGTTACAACATACTTCCAGAAGATCCAAAAAGAAAGACTAAAATCTGTCATCGTGCCCCTCGCTTCCTTTACTACAAAGATACTTTATATCGAAGATAGCTCAAGGGAGTTCTATTGCGTTGGTTGGGGGAAAAAGAAGCGACTAAAGCTATGCAAAAAGCACACTCTGGAGTTTGTGGATCACATCAATCTGGGCCGAAACTGCACTTTCACCTAAAAGGATGGGGTATTATTAACCAACAATGGTGAACGATTATTTGGACTATGCGCGAAGATGCAAAACATGCCAACTTCATGCAAATTTTATACACCAACCTCCTGAAGTGTTACATCTAGCTGTCGCATTTTGGTCGTTTGAGCTTGGGGGCTAGACGTGATTGGACCACTACCAAAATCTTCTGGTGGCCACTTGTCTATGTTAGCTGCAATGGATTATTTCTCAAAATGGGATGAGGTTGTTGCCCTCAAAGAAGTAAAAAAGAGATATTGGTACGTAAGTAAATATTTGAGACATAGAATAAATGGATGGTTATTGGCTAAATAACAAGAGTTCCACATCGGTAAATGAAGAAAGGATTGTGCAAAGTGTAAGATGGTGCGGCACCGGAAAGGGCCGCGGCACCACCCGGACAGAATTCCAAAAGTTTGGCTGATTATGGAGAGGTTTTGGAGCATTAAAATGGCAGTTTTTCCTCCATAAATATGTCATTTGGCTGCATTAATTGGTGAATTAAAGGGCAATTATATGGCATTTAAATGACCATTACTTGTGCCATTACTTGGCTGGTCATCATGGGGATTCAATGGCCATTACTTGGCATTGAAGGGCCATTACATGGGCATATGAAGAGCCATATTGCACACCTATAAATTGAGGCCTTTGGCTCAATTCTATAGACTTACACATAATTTAACAATACCACAAAGAGATCAGATTTTCCGATAGCAATCATTCTCTTAGCAATCTTCTTTATTCGTGTTCTTCGCTGGGGTCATTTGTGTAGGCTTTGCACATTTAATAGTTTTTTGTTTTATCTTGGGAGACTATTGCCCACACTTCCGTAAAGCCTATATACGGGGGAAATCGTGTCTTAAAGATAGAGAGTCATCTCTCGACTCAGCCGGCGGTGTTGTGATTATCTAATTGGTTTCTAAGTGTTTCAGGTGTGAACTTGAAACTCAAAAGACTCTAACCGTTCGAATTCTCATCGGTTATACAAGCCACAAGTGTAGCAGTTCACGTTCTTGTAGTTCTGAATACAAGATCCAGATTTGAAGTTCTAGTTCAAGATTAAAAGATTGACAACTTGTTGTTGTAATCTTTGTTGTTTATCCTTTCGAAACACTTGTAATAGTTATTCACTATTCCCGTACGGCTTTATCTCAAATAGAAATGTCAATAATATTGGCTTTTCTAATTTCCTCAAGAGTCGAAGCAATACTGATCTCCAATGCTATAAAGCTGTCTATGGAGCCGATAGAAAATTGTGTAATCCGTTCGCACAACGCACCCTACATCTCAGAGACGAAGGCTGATTTGAAGTGAAAAATAATCTCTTGTGGATCAAATCTTGGAGTACTATGTTGCAATGGCCATGAGGAAGGCTCGAACACTAATACAATCTTGTCTTAAGTTGTTGGATCTGGTAAAGCAGTACGGGAAGTAAATAAGCTTTAAAAATATTCTCTTGTGAATCTTGATAACCTGAAATCAAGAAACACTAAATCTGGATTGTTACAACTGTGTGTTGAGTCGAGTGATGGCGCTCTGTCTTTAAGACAAGATTGCCCCGTATATATGCTTTTACGTTAACGGACAATAGTCTCCCAAGATAAAACAACACTTTAATCAACACTACAAAGCAAATAGGTTGATTCTGACGAAGAAAACAAATAAGAATCGACTTGCTGAAGAAATGGAAAAGGAAGGAAGAGTTTCTGTTATTCGTCCCAACGTTACTGCTCACATTTTGGACTGTGTTTTACTCTTCTGTTTGTCTCTGTGTATATATTTCTGTCTCATTTTTCTGTCATATTTTGTTTTCTTTCTGTATCACACAATTGAGCTAGAAGGCATCAATATATAGCATAAGAAGAAACTTCTCAACTGCCAAGACATGGCTGTTAATGACCATTGAATGAGGGAGTAAACAACCAAGTAATGGCTGTTTATGGCCATTGCTGCCTTCTGTCGTTCCCAAATTCAACATTCCAGAAACTCTAGGGACCAAACTGTAAATATTAAACAATTTGGGGTCCAAAGAGATAATACCAGAAGAAGCCCAAGCCCAAGCCCAAGACCCAAGACCCGAGCCCGGACGGGACGGGACGGGACGGGCGGCGCGCGTGTGGGCTTAGCCTTGAACCCAAGCACATCTAGGTCTTCCCTCCTTTAAACACATGGGATATCCTTTGGGGTCCCAAACCCTTAGCCAATTTAGAGACTTATAAAGAGAGCAATTCTTCATTTTCCCACCGATGTGGTAGATTTGTCCCACACCATATTTCCATGTCTCAAACACCTTACTTCGTGGACCAATATCTCTTTCATTTCTCAACGAAATTTGAAGATTCTTGGCCCTATGGTCATCTACTCACTTAGTAGATTATGCATGTGTGAAGAGACAAAGCCTCCAACATGAAGAACCCTAGTATTTAATTCATTAAATATGGGTGGACGCACATCCCCATCAAAGACAAATTTCCAACAACAACTAGTTGAGTGGACTTCCTATTGTCCGGAGAAGCAGAAGAGTGAATGGAGGGAGTAGAATACATCTTATTCACATCACATTTATATTTGAAGCTATACAATTAACAGTTGTAAATTTCTGGCCTACTTTGAAATTTATGTTCATCTTTTGCTTCTTGAAGTATTAATTAAATATTACTTTCCTTCTTGAACTTGTAGTTCTTGACTTCTTGTATACTTCACTTTGCTGGCTTCACAGTAGTTACTAGCATGAAAAATTAATTGAATAATAAATTAACTTCTAATTGTTGCCTAAATAGCAAATATACAACTACACAAACATTTTTTTTTGGGTGAGAACTACTCAAGCATGTTAGTTGTAAGTTGTAACACGCCGATATAAAATAAGTGATGTACAATATATGAACTGTTATGATTTGCCAAATAGATAAATATACGACTTCAATAAAATTCACTGTAACACACCTCTATGACCATGTTAACATAGTAACTCCCGCTTGACATAGACTTGATTATTACTCAAATGTAGTAAAAAGAGTATCATCAACTTGTTATATGTAGTAAAAAGAGTATCCTATTTTAAGTTTCCTTTTCCCACAAATTAATAATATGCATTAAAAAAAAATCCAAAATCACGAAGAATGCATAATGGCCCTCGGAATTACCACTCTACAAATTTAACAATTAATAGAGTGAGTAAAAAATAACGGGAAGTAAATTAAAATTAATATTTTGGTCATTCGAGTTTGGACGGCAAAAATATCGAATATACATAATGGTGGAAGGTAAATACTTAATTAAATAATTGAGATCAAGACAAAAAGGATGTGGCCCAGTGTTTTAAGAGACGGGAGCGCAAGGCGAGACGTTTTACGCAGCACGGGGCGAGCGTAAGCCCTGAGACACGGGGCATAAGTCCCATGGATTTATGGGGCGTACGTCTTATGTATCTTTAATTTTATAAATTTAATACTAAAAATTTTAAAAAAAGTAAAATTTTCATTAAAATTCTACAAATAAATTCAAATAAATCACCAATAATATGGGTATCATGATAAATTATATCCTTCATTTATTATTTCTTAAGAGGTGTGCAAAGTCAATAGTGGACAAGTAAAAGTGAATGGAGGGAGTAGAATGCATCTTATTCACATCACATTTATATTTGAAGCTATACAATTAACAGTTGTAAATTTCTGGCCTACTTTGTGAAAGAATATAATCCCTTGATTATTTTCATTAATGAAGAGGTCTATATATATATATATATATTATACAATCTCTAAATATGAAAAATCTTATTCCTACTATAATACTAATATCCTAATTACACTTGTACAAGAATTCTACAAAATAAGGTAAGAAACCTAAATACACTTTTACACTTGTTGTTACGGTTTTTATCACACCCCCACAGTCATAGCGGACGGTTGTCGTACGCTGAGACTGTCCCTAAAATCTTCAAACAAAACCGAGGGAAGATCCTTAGTAAAGATGTCAGCAATTTGGTACCTTGAAGGGACATGCAAGATTTGTCATCGAACTACCTTTTCTATAACAAAGTGAATATCCATCTCGATATGCAAGACTGCACTAACATTATCACAGTAGACCAAGGTAGCTTTATGAATAGGAAAGTGAAGCTCTAACAGAAGATTACGCAGCCAACATGACTCAGACACCACATTGGCTACCCCTCGATACTCGGCCTCCGCACTGGATAGCGATAAAGTAGCCTGACATTTTGCTGACCAAAAGACCAAGTTATCACCAAGAAACATGCAATAACCAGATGTCGAACGTCTGGTATCTGGACACCCACCGCAATCAGCATCTGTATAATACACCAGAGTAGAGACGGAGGATGAATATAAATGCAATCCATAATCAAGTGTGCCCCGTATGTACCGTATAATGGATTTGAGCACATGCATGTGCTCAATCCGTTGATCATGCATAAATAAAACACCTGATGTACTGCATAGGTAATATCAGGTCTCGTGAAAGTAAGATACTGAAGAGCCCCTTCAAGACTACGATAGTGAGTGAGATCTTCATATAGTGTGCTAGAAGTAGCACTCAACTTCGATTTTGTATCAACCGGAGTAGAAGAAGACTTACACGATGACATGTCAGCTCTCTCAATAATCTCAGTTGCATACTTCTTCAGTGATAAAAATAGACCACTTGCATGACGAGTGACAGCTATACCCAAAAAATAACTCAAGGGCCCCAAGTCTTTTAGCGCAAATTCTGAACTTAGAAGGGACATGATAGACTTGCACAGATTATCAGACGAGCCAGTCAAAATTATATCATCCACATATAACATAATGTATCCCAGAGAAGTACCACGACGATAGATGAACAAATAATTATCAGACCTGTTGTGAGAAAACCCAATAGTAGACATAATCTGCAAACCTCTTATACCAAGCTCGTGAGGCTTGCTTAACATGGTGAGGATAGTTGGGGTCCTTAAAACCAAAGGGTTGATACATGTATACTGTCTCTTTAAGAACACCGTGTAACAAAACATTTTTTACATCCAGCTGATGGATATGCCATGCTTTCGAGAGAGCCAGACTAAGAACATTGCGAATGGTTTCCGGTTTGACCATCGGACTAAATGTCTCTCCACAATCCACGCCAACATGTTGTGTTTTACCATCACCTACAAGACAGGCCTTATGCCTTTCAAAAGAGCCGTCAGAATTTTCTTTATGAGTAAATTTTTTAGAATGAATAATATTGACACCAGGCGGATGGGGCACAAACTCCCACGTCTTATTTTCAATAAAAGCATTATGTTCATCATCTATGGCCATTTTCCAATTCGGGTCATGAAGAGTAGACATTGTGTTATGTGGTATGGGTGATTTAGTGACATTAGAATTAAGATTAAAATGTCGTTTTGGTTTAAAAATACTCTGTTGGCTACGAGTGATGGGCCCTTGACTCTAGATAGAATTTGACGGGATGTGGGTAGGTGACGGGTCGGCAGGGGACTGGCCAACAAACAGTGGACTTGCTGGCCCAATAACCATTGGTTGAAATTGGGGGGGGGAGCATTATTTGGGCCAGCAGGTAGTGGGCCTGCTGGCCGAGACATTGTTTCGGTAATGTAGGATATCGGTCTAGCAGGCAATGAGCCTGTTGGCAGAATTAGATCATAGGTTGGGCCCACTGTTGGAGAACATACGGTGAGAGCCCATCATCCAAAAAATTATAATTCCTAGGCACGAAATTAGACAAATTAGCAAACGGAAATTGAGTTTCATAAAAAATGACATGGCGATTAATTATGATTTTATTAGCGGATAAATCAAAACATTTGTAACCACGATGATTAGATAGATAACCCAAAAACACACAAGCGGTAGAATGGGTTTGTAGTTTGTTAATTGTAGTAGACGGGAAAAGCGGATAGCACAAATACCCAAATACCCTAAGATGAGAATACGAGGGATCCTTATTATAAAGAGTTTTTAGGGGTGATTGATATGCTAAACCTTTGCTAGGGAGTATGTTAAGGAGGTAGATAGTCATTTGTAACACATGATGCCAAAACGACGAAGGTAATGAAGCATGGGCTAGTAAGGTGCGGACAATATTATTAATGGTACGAATTTTTCTTTCGGCCTTACCATTTTGTGAGGACGTGTGAGGATAAGAAAACCAAAAAGATATGCCATGAGTGTCACAAAATTCCCGAAATGGCCCATTATAATATTCTCTACCATTATCACATTGAATGTTTTTAATTTACCGTTCAAATTGGGTACGGATGAAAGCTCTAAATTTTAAGAATGTGGAAAAAACTTGAGACATTTTAGACAAAGGAAAAGTCCACAAAAAATTTAGAATAATCATCCAAAGATAAAACATAATAACGATGGCCCAAAGAACTCAAAATGGGATATGTCCATAAATCACTATGAATAATGTCTAAAGACATCGACGTACTAGAAGTAGATGTTACAAATGGTAATCTAACATGTTTCCCTAGAGGACACGAGGGACAAATATGAGTACTACGCGTACTCTTACAATTAATAAAATTATTATTTTTAAGAGAAGAAATAAGACGATCCCGGATGACCCAAATGTGCATGCCACAAAGAAGAAGCAAGAGCGACAAAAGTTGATGGAGTGGCTTGACCCGTGGAAATGGTGGTAGTGGTGATTGGATAAAGTTATCCCCGAATATTACATCTCATTAGAGGTATCCCCGTTGTGAAATCCTTCACAAAAAAAACTAAAGGATAAAAGTTAACGGAGACCCAATTATCAGTTGTGAATTTTCGGACCGGCACCAAATTTTTAATTACGTGAGGGACATGAAAGACATTTTTAGGGATAGAGGCGGATGTGGGGGGTGGTGGTGGGGACAAATTTGTGTGACCATAACCACGAATTGGAATTGAATTACCATTACCAACAATGATCCCACCATTATTACTCAAATTGAAATAAGACGATAGATTACCTTGCGCGGATGTCATATGAGAAGTGGCTCCGGTGTCCATATACCAATTTGCATCCGGGGGATTTAATCCAAGTGTATGCATAGCGGCCTCAATATCCGTAAGTGTCAGACCAAAAACTGGGTTCGCAGCAGCTAATGCATGCTGAGGCCGAGGCCCAGCGAGCCCCTCTTTGCCATGCCCGGTCCGATTCGGTGGGCGGTGGTCGTGCTTGTTGTGCGTAATTAGACCTGGCCTAATGCGGGGGGAAATAAGGAAAGGGTGGCGTGGGCCACTAGCTCAGCCCCACGGCCACTGGCCCAGCCCCACAGCCACTGTGCATTGGGCCAAGGCTGTGGCCAGTGGTGCTGCGGCCCAGCTGGTCCACTTCTACCACGTCCGCCACTGCCGCGGTTCTCGCCACCATTTTTTCGATTTTGACCCTTTTTGCTACACCATTGTTACGGTTTTGGCTAGAATTATCCGAGAATGAGTGAGGGTCATCGGACGTAGCCATCATCATGACGGAATTTACTCCACGCCATTATAGCTAAGCCGACCTCTTCTAATGTTAGCATGGAACGGGCCTGGTAGAACGGTGGGAGCGGATTACTTTGACGAAGGAGTGTCCCAAAGCCATTATAAGCCTGCAACCATCTAAAGAACAAGACGATCATTGGTGACGGGTGCACCAACGTTCCTGAGTTGATCCGCCAATTCCTTTAGCCTTTTACAATAGGTTGAGACATTCGGAAAATCCTCCATATTGACATGGGAAAATTCCAGCTCAAGAGTGACGACACATAATTTTTTGTTATCTTGAAATATATCACGCACCCTATTCCAATATTCCATCGTCGTGGCGTCAGGTTCAATAATCGTCTGTAACAGGTCCGTAGAGATAGTGGAATAAATTCACTGGAGGATTGTAGTATTAAGAGTCGTCCATAACATAGGGTCATCATCGGCGGTAGACACCTTCTCCTTGCCTGCTTCCGCGGGGATGATGTGATGAATGACTTGATGTGAGCGTGCGTGAACTTTAAATAATTTCGCCCACGTCGCGTATTGGACGTTTTCCATCTCAAGAACGATAGAGATGTGGTTCTTGATGTTGGATACTGTAAGGGCAGGATGAAACGTGTTCTTTGAGATAGACATAATGAAAGAACAAGAGGAGAATGAGGGATTTGGAAGAAAATTTGGGAAGAAAAAAGAGAGGTGGCCGTCCTCCACGGTTCAAATATCGAGAAGGGGGTTGCGGAAGAGCGGGTTGGAGAAAGAAAATATTAGCCCTATACTTCTGATACCATGAAAGAATATAATCCCTTGATTATTTTCATTAATGAATATGTCTATATATACAATATACAATCTATAAATATGAAAAATCATATTCCTACTATAATACTAATATCCTAATTACACTTGTACGAGAATTCTACAAAATAAGGTAAGAAACCTAAATACACTTTTACACTTGTTGTTACGTTTTCTATCACTTTGAAATTTATGTTCATCTTTTGCTTCTTGAAGTATTAATTAAATATTACTTTCCTTCTTGAAATTGTAGTTCTTGACTTCTTGTACTCTACTTTGCTGGCTTCACAGAGGATGAATTTTGGGCCTAACTCAACCCTAAAAGCTAGCTTGTAGGGTGAGGATTATCCAAGTCCATATAAGGAGTCCATGTTCTCATTCCATTTCCGATGTGGGATTCTTAACACTCATCGCACGCCCAGACCTCGTTAACTGGAGCGTGGACAATATAATTTTGGGGCCCAACATCGGTGAACAAAGAATTGAAATGAGTCTGGCTCTAATACCATGTAAAGAAATGGACCTTGTGCCTAATTCAATCCCAAAAAATCCAAAATCACGAAGAATGCATAATGGCCCTCGGAATTACCAATCTACAAATTTGAGATTTAACAATTAATAGAGTGAGTAAAAATAACGGGAAGTAAATTAAAATCAATATTTTGGTCATTCGAATTTTGACGGCAAAAATATCGAATATACATAATGGTGGAAGGTAAATACTTAATTAAGTAATTGAGATCAAGACAAAAAGGATGTGGACCAATGTTTTAAGAGACGGGGCCGCAAGCCGAGACGTTTTACGCATCACGGGGCGAGCGTAAATCCTGAGACACGGGGCATAAATCCCATGGATCTATGGGGCGTACGTCTTATGTATCTTTAATTTTATAAATTTAATACTAAAACTTAAATAAAAGTAAATTTTTCATTAAAATTCTACAAATAAATTCAAATAAATCACCAATAATATAAAGATATTATTATAATCATTATATGAGAAAGTTAACAACACAAAAAAATGATACTCCTTATAGCCAAGATAATCTTTAAAGTAAAATCTTTATCCACGCCGTCATTAATTCCCACATTTATTAATTTTTTCCACCCTCAATTAATATTTGTATTGATTTTTATTTATATATTTCAAAGAAGGAGAAGAATGAAAAGCGTAATAACAACGACAAAAAAAATGAAAAAAATTGCTTCAACAACATAGTGATATGAACTCTATCCTACCAACTTCACACATAAACATTTAATTTCTTTATTTATGACAGTGTTATTTATATATTTTAGACAAAATCACTACAACATGAAAACATGATAACCTAAATTATAAATATCATTACACCAATAATATAAATTATAATATATGCAAAAATATTTTAATTTAAAAAAAAAAAAAAATAACGCAAGAGGCATACATTTTTACACCCGGAGCTTATGCTTTCACGCTCTAGATTTACGCCCCAAATTCTAGAGCGTATGCCTTATGGATCTACACCTTTCATTTGCGCACTAAGGCTTGCCTCGGAACTCACCCCGAAAACGCCTCTGAAAATACTAATGTGGACTTGTAATCAAATAATTGAGTTGAAAATTATAAAGTTATAAGTTCAAATTCAAATGGAAGCAAATATATTAAGTGATTTCTTTTATTTATTGGATAAATTTGAGGTTAGCCACTCTTTCATTAAAAAATATTCCATTTGTCTTAATTGACACAATTTTGCTAAATCAGGTAAGGTCAATAGCAACTGACGGAATAATAACCAAGACGTAGAGAGGTCCGTGAAAGAATTTAACCCAATAAACAAATTCCAAAGTTTTCACTTTCACACAAGGAAAAAAAATAAAAAGTGACACACATTCAATCAAGATTCTTCCATCAACTTTTTAAAGTGTAAAGCTTTTCCCATTCAAATAGAAAAGAAATATAATCTCTCGTCCACCGACCCCTGTAACCTCCGTCTCTCTATATATGTATGTATACATATATATATATATCTCCCTAACTTGCTTGTGATCATAATTTGATGACCTAACTCTTTCTTGTTCTAACTATACTTTTCCTTCTCTCATACAAAAAAGTTTTGTTTTTGTGAAAAATTGTCGGTTTGGAATTTCGGAAGAACCCTGTTTCTTTTCCCTCAGTTATATCTTTGTATTACTCATGATCACTAGAAATTGAAAGAGGGTTGAGCTCAAGAAGCAGAAATTTTCAATTTTCAACATGAAAAGAGAAAAATTTGACTTGTTCATGTCACTGAGTAGGCAAAGATTGTTGCAAGTTTTGATTTTTATAGGCCTTTGTTATTTACTTTTGGTGGGTCTTGAAGTTCCTTTTGTGTTCAAAAATGGGTTTAGTTTAGTTTCTCAAGAAGGTTTTGGTACAGGTCAGTTTTCGAATTCTTTTGTGCTTGATAGTGAAGAAGAGTTAGAAGAAAAAGATGCCCCAAATAGGCCTATTGATGTCCCATTTTTAGTTCCAAGTGAATTAAAGCATGAAAGGAAGATTAGGGAAATTAAGTCTCCATTATCAAGTTTGGTTTTTGATGGTAGTTATGTAAATATGACTAGTAATGATGGGTTTTCTGGGATTTTGAAGTCAGCAAAAGAGGCATTTGAAGTAGGTAAAAAGTTCTGGAAAGAACTTGAATTGCATAAAAAAGAAGTGGGGTTTGTAGAGAGTAATAGTACTAACAAGACTGAAGAATGCCCACATTCTATTTCAATGTCAGGGTTTGATTTTGATGGAAAAGGGAGAAGAATGATGGTGTTGCCATGTGGTCTTACTCTTGGTTCACATATAACTGTTGTAGGGAGGCCTAAAAGGGCCCATCAAGAACATGATCCAAAGATATCATTGTTGAAGGAAGGCCAATTCTTGATGGTTTCACAGTTTATGATGGAATTACAAGGGTTGAAAACAGTTGATGGAGAGGACCCACCAAGGATTCTTCATTTTAATCCACGGTTGAAAGGCGATTGGAGCGGAAAGCCCGTGATTGAGCAGAATACTTGTTATAGGATGCAGTGGGGGACGGCTCAAAGGTGTGATGGGTGGAGGTCCAGGGATGATGAGGAGACTGGTGAGAATTTGAATTTTGGTTCTTTATTTCTTTACTAGTCCTTAAGAAAGTATTCTGTTTAATGAACTAGTTTAAACGGTCAATTATGCGCATTCGTAAACTAGTTGACTTCCCTATATGATCCCCTATATGCAAATGCTTAGAAGTTTCATGTACATGTCAACTTACTGCAATCCTCCTCCTCTTATCCGGACTTGTGACCAGTAATGTGAAACTCACATGGCAGAGTTGCTAAGGAAAGTCAAATGTTTAATACTCCCCTTCCTAATTTATGTGAAAGTGTTTGACTGGGCACGAAGTCACTTTTGAAAATTTATGGTCTAAAACATGCCATAGATGTTTGTGTGGCTATAAATCATCTCATAAAGAGTAAAATGGGAAATTTAAAATTAAATCGTTACTAAATAGAGAAATGTCTCATTTTTCTTGGGACTGACTAAAAAGACAGCCCGGTGCACTAAGCTCCCGCTATGCGCATGATCCGGGGAAGGGCCGGACCACAAGAGTCTATTGTACGCAACCTTAACTCACATTTCTGCAGGAGGTTGTTTCCATGGGGAAGTACTAGTTAAACTTAAATATTTGTTAGCTGGAGGAACTATTTGATTTTTAAATTGAGGTTAAGAGGTTATTCCTTTTTATGTTTTTGGGGGTTGGTAGTGGGTGGGAGGCAGCAGAAGTTTTTTATAGCGCGTTGTCAAGCAGTTGAATAAGTTTTAGTATAGAGCTGATTGCTTGATGAGGTGCTATGATGGATAGATGGCTTGGATTAGTTCTCATGAGTTGGGGATTGAATTATTTTGAATACTTCTTTTACATGGGTTGGTTGGCAATTGGATGGAGGAAAAACAAGCGAAATGGACCATCAGTTACATTTGCATCTGTTTGTAGTCTGTGCCGCAGTAATCTATCATTTGTATGTGGTAAAGCATTTTTGGTAACGTCTAGACTCTTTTTCAGTTGATGGCCAGGTAAAATGTGAAAAGTGGACCCGGGATAATGACAGTAACCATTCTGAGCAATCAAAGGCATCTTGGTGGTTAAACCGTCTAGTAGGGCGGAAAAAGGAGGTCGATTTTGATTGGCCGTTCCCATTTTCAGAGGATAAGTTATTTGTGCTAACTCTCAGTGCCGGTTTGGAGGGTTATCACGTCTATGTTGATGGGAGGCATCTGACCTCATTTCCATATAGAATAGTGAGTAACATACTACCACCTCTTCAGTTTCATGCTTAATTATTGAATTGAACTAAAGAAGGCACTCGTGATGATGCTTTTTAGGGATTTGCGCTCGAGGATGCCACTGGTTTGTCGTTGAATGGTGACATTGATGTCGATTCAGTCTTTGCTGCCTCCTTGCCCACATCACATCCTAGTTTTGCTCCTCAAAGGCATCTAGATATGTCAAACAGATGGAAAGCACCGCCCCTCCTTGATCAGCCTGTGGATATGTTCATTGGCGTTCTATCTGCAGGCAATCATTTTGCTGAGCGAATGGCTATAAGGAGGTCTTGGATGCAGCATCAGCTAATCAAATCTTCAAATGTTGTGGCTCGGTTCTTTGTCGCATTGGTAGGTTGAAAAATTGACGACATATACAGCATATTGCAAATATCATTTAATACTCCCTCCGTCCTAAATTTATGTGACACTCTTTCCTTTTTAGTCAGTCCAAAAAAACAACACCTATATATATTTAGAGAGAGTTTAACTTTAAACTTTCCATTTTACCCTTAATGAGATGATTTATAGCTACACAAATATCTATGATTTGTTTTAGACGACAAATTTCAAGAGTCTACATTTCATTCTTAAACTCCGTGCCCAGTCAAAAAACGTTCACATAAATGGGGATGGAGGGAATATTAACATTGATGTTGCAGCTTGTTAATGTTGAGTTTAACATGGATTGGTTTCTTGACAGCACGCGAGGAAGGATATAAATGTGGAGTTGAAGAAAGAGGCAGAATTCTTTGGTGACGTTGTCATTGTTCCTTTCATGGACAATTATGATCTTGTTGTCTTGAAAACAGTTGCCATCTGTGAATATGGGGTGAGTTGTGGATTACCTATGAATATTAACATTGGTTGTCCCCAGATTAACATCGTCCCAAAAGTTAAATCTTTTTTTAATTTAATCTTAAATTGCAGGTCCATGTAGCATTTGCAAAAAATATCATGAAGTGTGATGATGATACATTTGTTAGAGTGGATGCAGTTATCAAGGAAATAAATAAAATACCCAAGAATCGGAGCTTATATGTTGGAAATATCAATTACTATCATAAGCCCCTGCGTAATGGTAAATGGGCAGTGACATATGAGGTAATGGTTTGGAGTTGCTTTTATAATCTTCATACTCCAATCTCTATGTGGTGCTAGAAGGCCAAATAGTTATATTTTCTTTTGGCGAAGTAAACTTTTTATGATTTATTGTTAAAGAAGAGACTTTGCATTTACCAGTTGATAATGTCTAACATACATGCTTAGAATAGGCGAGCCTACACGGAGAGATGCTTTTTAGGGGAATACAGTAAAGGCTGTTTGGACTGGGAATGCATGAATTGATAATGTCTAACTAACATGCTTAGAATAGGCGAGCCTACACGGAGAAATGCTTTTTAGGGGAATACAGTAAAGGCTGTTTGGACTGGGAATGCATGAATTTGCAGCAAATGCTTCTATTTTAACTATTGCTAGTCTTATTTTTGTTTCCTGTGTTTCTCAGGAATGGCCTGAAGAAGACTACCCACCTTATGCGAATGGACCGGGTTACATTATGTCATCAGCCATTGCAAACTTCATCGTTTCAGAGTTCGATAGACATAAGCTAAAGGTAGACAAAATCCATGTTACCTCTTTCCATAAGTTATTAATACTCGTGAAATAGCTAACTAACTAGCTCCCCGATGTGCAGTTGTTCAAGATGGAGGATGTGAGCATGGGAATGTGGGTCGAGAAATTTAATAGCTCATCAAGACCTGTGCAATATGTACACAGCTTGAAGTTCTCTCAAGCTGGATGTGTAGACGATTATTATACCGCTCATTACCAGTCCCCTAGACAGATGATTTGCATGTGGAACAAATTACAACAGTTAGGCCGCCCTCAATGCTGTAACATGAGATGACAATTAGGATTTGAAGAAGAAAATGGTATCTGAAATCTGTCCCAAGAACAAGGATAGACAAGTTTTGCGCTTTAATAGAACCATGATCTGTATATTTTCTGGAGGACTTTGTTTTTTATATGATAGGACTGCTCTGCTTAGGTGTTTTTTATATGATAGGACTGCTCTGCTTAGGTGCCTTGAATTTTTTTTTTTTTTTTTTTTTTTTGGCTTTACATTTCCCATCTTTTTTAAAAAAAAATTATAACATATTTTTTGAAGTAGGTACATAAATGTGCATTTGAGATGCAACTACACACGTATGGATGTAACTTGCCATAGAATAACATCAGCACATAAGGAAAACAAATTTGAGATTCCATGCAAGTTCCTTATGTCTCATGAAGTTATTTTTCTTTTCTTCCTTCTGTTTATTTATCTGTTCAAATTTGTTTTTAATGGCTTGTGGTTTGTATTTGAGGTATGTGGTTGACCTATTCAATCATGAAATTATTATGGCCACACATAAGGGCGGCAGTGTGGGGAAATTGACATTTGACATGCTATGTGGTAGACCACCGTTGATTTTTGAAATATAAACAAACTGTTAGAAGCAGCAAAATGAATAGTAGCATAGAAAAGGAGATTGTTGGGTATGACAAAGATATAAAGGGAAAATGACAGTTTAATTTGCTATTAATAAGTTCCAGATATTGTAATAATAGCATATAAAGGGTTGACCATCATAGTTGAAAGAACTGTATATAATCCAATTGTAGATATAGTTTTTTGGTATTTACACCAGCACTATCGATCTTCTGTCACAATTCATCTTGCAAGTGGTTTGAGTCTGTAACGTGGTGGTTTCCAGCTTTACTTCGTGTCCCAAGTTAACATTTACTTCTGCATTATTTTCCAGCGTGCGTATACATTATACTATTTTGTCACAAAATATTATTCACATACATACTAGAATATTTCGTGTGAAACAGTGTCGGATGATGCTAGAGAATTCATTCTTTAAAGAATCCACTAGGATTGGTAAGATATTGATCATCATTTTTTTTGTTTTATCGCATAACGGGAGGGCGAAGGGATTCTACGTTACTGAATGCTACTGATGAGGTTTGAACCCTTGGCCTCGTTACCATAAAAAATGATATGTTACATCTGATACAACTCAGAAGAGAAAAGAATAACTTTATTGTACAAGATTTTCTCTATACATCGACATTTTTAGCAGCATACTAAAACCAACTAGCCAACATCAACATAAAAGACAAGAACATTAGTACAAAGTTATTGTATGAACCTGTTAACATGATTGCTGCTGAAGGAGAAGCAGCTGGAGGATCAGCTGGAATATCATCAATAACAGCAGAAGAATTTTCCTTTGCACAAGCATATTTACAACGACTCGGACGAACAACTCTGTAAATTCCACTACTTGCAAGAATATACATATCTTTGTTGTTATCCTCACCATATGAAAATATGTAGCCTAAAGCTGGAACTGAGCTTCCAGGTACAAAGGTACATTCTATTGGTGATCTTTTAGCACAGTTGAAAGAAATTTCAGTAGTGTTAAATATTCCACTGTCCTCTGAATTTTAAGCCCACATGGAACCTGCATACAAATCTGCAAAAAGATTCAAAATTTCACCTGTCATTATTCTAGTTAAAGAAAATGGACTTTGGCCTAACTCAAACTCTAGTACATCCATGTTCAAGATTGGACATCTGGAGCGTGCACAATATAACATAGGGGCCGAATTGGATAAATCAAGAATAGGAATGAGTCTATCTGTAATATCATGTTAAGAATATGGATATCGGGCTTAACCCAATCACAAGAACTAACTCACGAGGTGAGGATTGCCCGATTCATGAGCTAGCTCAAGACCATATAAGGAGACAACATCATATTCCCTCAACTAATGTGGGAAATAGTTGCTCGGACACTCCAAAAATGCATGCAACCGCATCCGTATATGGTCTTCCAAAAATACACAACTTTTGGAGTATCCAACATGCACCCGACGACATTTTTGAAGAGTCAGAGAAAAAAACCAAAGCGTGAGAAGTTTTAAGGAGTTATTCAAAAAAGAGAGAAAAATAAAAAGAATAAGAAAAAGAGAGAAAATGTGTGAGATCAATTGGCTGACTACAATCATCAAATCAATATTTATTTTGCCACTAAGAGGTAACATTCAACCTTGTCAAGATTGGACTAAAGGACTCACCTCCCTTGCATGCAGGGATCAGTCATGGACCTATAGAAGTGTTGGATATAATGCAGTACGGAAAGTAAATAAATATTACAAGTGTTTGAAAGGATGATCAAACAACCAATATTCAGAACTGCCGCAAGATTGTTGAGTCTTGAATCTTGATAACCTGAAATCAAGAAACACTAAATATGGATTGTTACAACTGTGGCTGAGTTGAGAGATGGCTCTCTGTCTTTAAGACAAGATTGCCCCGTATATATGCTTTTACGTTTGCGGGCAATAGTCTCCCAAGATAAAAACAACAACTAATCAACACTACAAAACAAATAGGTTGATTCTGACGAAGAAAACAAACACGAAACGTCTTGCTGATTTAGAGGAAAAAGGAAGGAAAAGTTTCTGTTTTTGTTGCTCACTTTTGGACTGATTTTCTCTTGTTTTAGTCCTCTCTCTTTTTACCTCAAATCTGTTTCAGAAGTTTATTTAGTGTTTTTGGAGTAGGAGAGGTGATTAAGAGGTCCTTTAAGAGAGGTGTATTCATGACCAGAAACGTTTTGTAGTAAGTGCTTTAATGTCATAATGCCATAAAATGTTGGCTTTCTGGCTGCTTCCTGAAACTCTAGGGACCAAACTGTAAATACTAAACAGTTTGGGGTCCAAAAGATAATGTCAGAAGAAGTCCACGACCCACGACCCAGACGGGCGGCGGCGACGCGCGTGTGGGGCTAGCCTCGAACCCAAGCACACCTAGGTCCTCCCTCCTTCAAACACATGGGTTACCCCTTGGGGTCCCAAACCCTTATCCATTTTTTAGGCTTATAAAGAGAACAATTCTTCATTTTCCCACCGATGTGGTAGATTTGTCCCACACCATATTTCCATGCCTCAAACACCTTACTTCGTGGACCAATATCTTTTTCATTTCTTAACGAAATTTGACGATCCTTGGCCCTACGGTCATCTACTCACTTAGTAGATTATGCACGTGTGAAGAGACAAAGCCTCCAACATGCGGAACCCTAGTGTTTAAGTTATTAAATATGGGTGGACGCAACCTCCCCACCAAAGGCAAATTTTCAACAATCCCCTCTTGAAAGAAATTTTGGTGCACACACAAGGTGCCTACTTTCAGCAATCTTTCAGCGAAAAGATATTGCATCAGGAGAGGTAGCTTCTGCTTTGAATCTTCCCTAGTTGATTACCACCGGACTTACTTACTGCGCGATGAATGTGATGTCTTAAACCGTCAGTGTTTAGTGTAAGCCAAGACAATGATACCAACACAATAACTCCCCTTATTCGTTTTCATTCTTATTGTTCTGTCCGTTGTGGCCGTGGACACACTTGGATTCTTAAGTGCGTTCATTTGAGGCGGCCTGTCCTCGCACTTAAATAGGTGATCTCCTACAAGGTATCCTGCTATACCCCACTTCACAAGTGTTATGAATCATTAAAAGTTTCCCCAACCTTAACGTCAACCGTTTGAGAATCGTTAAAGGTTTGGAAACTTAACCTTTACCCACCATGCAGGTAGCACTTTAATGTCTATCACGGGAACAACTTTGGATTCATGTTTCCTGACAGAAATCATTATCCGAAGTGCTCTTTCTTCCACCGAAGCGCTCAACTGAACTTTTTTACAGCTTAGTTTTCCCATTGAACACATATTGTTTGGGTTTTAAGCCCATTCCCCTAGACAGGCAGAATTCTTGATCTTCGGGTAGTCCCTTAGTTAAAGGGTCCGCTATATCCTTTGATTAGTAATCAAGGAAGTGTCACCCGTGATGATCAGCTGCCATCACAAACCGCCTGGAGGACTTAAAGGTGTGGTGGTATTTAAGGTGACAGGTTCTCCAGCAAAGCATACTGATCCATCACCAGAAGCTCCACCAAATGTACTACAGAAATCGGTTTGTGATTTCCATTGATCTGTGAACTTTGTGGAATTGGACTTGGCAGAAGTAGCAAAAGGAGAACTTATGATAGACACATTTGACATGTAGTCCATACTTTAGAGCAAAAGTCATTCTTAGCTTGGTTACTTAAGAGTTGAATTTGCTGAAGTTGTGGAGTTGCACAAGATAGGAAGTTGTCGAGGAATGGAATTAGTTCTGAATAGCTCTGCTGAAAATTTATCACACTTCTGCAAAAGGTGAAAATATGGAACTCCATGCATCAAGAGTCAATGAGAAGATAAATTCATATTGAAAGTTAAATCCTTAACTTATACTATTCGCTATTCGGATACTAGTACAGTTTGACCTCTCTCTCTATATTTTTTTTAACTCAACTCTAAGCGATTGGAAGCTTCCAAAATAAATTAGTACTAGTTAGTACAGAGATATACAAGAGCTATCATGATGCAGATTATTAAGAGTGAATGGAGCATTTTGAGCTTCACAAACAATAAAGAATTGAAAGGGGCATGACAGAGTTCTGGTTTAATCCCATACAGGATATTGAAACATTAGCAGTGGACTAATTGTTGTGATAATATAGGTTCTTTATTCTAAGATGGTAGATTTAAACCTCATAGTTACATCTTCATATAGCAAGATGGTAATTGTAAGGAATTACAACAACTATACTCTTACCGCACAAACGATAGATTTTACAAGAGAAGCACATCCAGGATCAGAAATGTTCATAGCATTAAATTGAGTCTGAAGTTGTTTATCATCAGCAGAGTTGCAGCATGAGGTTCCATTATAAGGACAGAATGCTAGAGGAGCCTTTAGCTGAAGTGGAGCTCCTGTAACACATGAAGTAACGACAAATCGAATCAAAATTAGAACCAGAGTAATAAATAACTGCAAATAAGAAGTTTTTCAAGGCAAAACTTTTAATGCAACAGTGCAAATACTCAACTTACTTGAATCAGTACACAAGGGAAGTGAAAAAGTAGGATCAAGAAGCTGCAGAAAGTTGAAAAGAAAGATGAATATGACAAAAGGACTCCTCATCATGGCTTCTAACTGAGGAAATGAAGTTAAAAACAACAAAAATTTGTAGCTACATCAGAGTCTTTTCAACATATGACAAATCCTCAGTTCCTATAAAAATGACAACTTTCTGTGCTTTAAAATTTTGAACACACTGGAATCTGGATGCTACCAACTCCTGTATTATTATTGGTCCAATCTTCCCACCAGTATATTAAAATATTTGTCTCTCTTCCATGTCAATTTGTCATTTTCACATAATCACAAGAGTCATTTGACATTAAAGTGTTGTCTATGGAAATGGGAGGACCCATCTCCAAGAAGTTGACTTTACATGATAAAACCTTGTCATAAATACAAGTTGAATAAATTATGGAATGGATTTGCAAGTTGCAACTATAATATTATATTGGATGATAAAGCCAAAAACATTGAATTTATTTGACAACACAGGCTGGATGGATCTTGGTTGGTTTCTTTGCTCCAAAAGGTGGAATCTCCCACCCCATCCCACCCCAGAGCCCCCACACCCCGGTCCGACAGATCTGTGAAGGAGGTAAATCATGGTGACTCAATTGGTTTCTTGTCCCCACATTGATGTCACAAAATCGGCTCTAAAGTCTAAATATAGTTCAAACTATATATAATCACGAGGGTAATTGACCATGGTCCATGGCACATGTAGCGAAGTTAGGATCTTTAATAAGAGGAGTTAAAATATAAAAAAATAGACACGAAAAAGACAAGGAAATATAACATAAATATATAACTATACATACATAAAAAAAAATTTGATTGAAATGGCGTCCTTTTAGGGACAAATTCAACAAATGCTTTTGTCAGAATTGTGTTCATTAAAATGGTGAAAACGCACCTTTGGTGGAGCACCTTCAATGTGCGGTTTTCATGTTTAAACACAAATGGTCCGTTAACTTTATTTACACTGAAGGTGCTTTGCTGTCCATTAGCCTTCAGTGAATTTTTCAAATTTTGGAGAAAGACTCATCTATTCTAAAGCACCTTCCGTGTAATTTTAAAAATCAGAGAATCTGAAAAAAATATTTTTTTTGCTCCGATGTGACAAGTGAGACAACCTTTCCGGATCTAAAGGCTCATATACCCTAAGGCACCTTCAATGGACTTACAAAAACGCCTTGTCTAAGAGAGTCTTCAACATTATTTTCCCGTTCCACTCTATATATGGAGTTGAATACATTGTCATGTACATCATTAAGTTCACAAAATTAGTGTACATTGTGCTTGAATACACACTTCAACTTGAATTTGGAGAAAAAAGGTTAGTGATATTCTCATAGTGTATTGCTCTTCCCATTGAGTAAATAACTTGCACGTCTAAAAATGTCAAATGAATGTCGTGTTAGAGTTGCATTGTATTGGGGCGGCGATATAATATATGAATCTGACACTAGTTGGTATAGTTGTGGTGCTCGTGATGTTGTTAAACTTCCATTAAATGTTGAGTACGATTGGTTAGTTAGAAACTTGCATATTAAAATGAAAACTAATCTGAATGAGTTTTCTAATATGACAATGACAATGATGTACATAACAATGTATTCGGCTCCATGTACACTATTTGAGATTTAATGATGTACATGACAATGTACTCGACTTCATATACAGAGTGTAACATAAAAAAGTTGTTGAAGGCTCTCTAAGGAAAGGCTTTTTTAGATAAGGACACTTTTGTAAGTTCACTGAAGGAGCCTTTAGGGTATAACCGCCTTTGTCACATCGGAGCAGAAAAAAATTATTTTGTCAGATTCTCTTATTTTTAAAATTTACATTGAATGTGTTTTAGAAGAGATGAAGTTTTCTTCAAAATTTGAAATATCCACTGAAGGCTCACGGACAGTAGAGCACCTTCAGTGTAAATATAGTTAAAGGATCGTTTATTTTTTGACGTGAAAACCATACATTGAATGTGCTCCACCACGGGTGCATTTTCACCATTTTGGTTAACAAAATTTTGACAAACCCATTTATTGGATCCCTAAAAGAACACCAATTCAGTCAAAAATTCTTTCTTTACTTATTTGCACAGTATAGTTTTTCAACGAAAGGATACTTGCACATGAATAAGTACTCTTTTGGAAATGTTGTACCCCCGAAAAAGAACACAAGCAAATCCGCAACCATAATGACTTGACACTTAAAGAAGGAAAAAGCACACGGTTTAATTCTTATAAAGTAACTTGAAACTGCAGCTTCATAAAGGAAAGCTAAAAAGCAGTATCTAAGTGCACTGAGAACTGAAAAATGACAAATATTTGATCAAAGTGAAGGGCCCTTGGAGTTGAAGTGACGTAAGAGCTGAAGTAAACATTCTTTGCCATTTTATTACTCAATTCACTATAATAATGAATGTCCAAATTGGTTTTATTACTGCATTAAGACCATGTCAAACTAGTAATCTGACAAAAACAGGAAAGTCAAAAGGGAATATTATCTTTTAAAAATAAGAGTATATATTGATTTTTGTTCTCACGGTAACATGGGACCAGATCCTCTTCCTCACCCCAATTGCTCAAATTCAGATTAACACATCTTGTAAAACCCAACTTGCTCGTTTTTGTTTTTGTTTTTGTTCTTTTGAGTACTTAATTACAAATGAATTTGACCACCAAGGTCACAAAATTTTAGTTCCAAGTTAAGTAAATTCAGATGACGTTGAAACACACCCACAAAACCATCATAAATATTCCTTTTGAGTCGAGATCTATCGGAAACAACCTCTATACCCCATAAAGATTGAGATAAGATTGCATACATCTTACCCTCCCCAGACTCCACTATATGAGATTACACTGGGTATGTTGTTATCCATACTGTAGAAAATATACTGTAGA
Source organism: Anisodus tanguticus (assembly GCA_034509755.1). Lineage (NCBI taxonomy): Eukaryota > Viridiplantae > Streptophyta > Magnoliopsida > Solanales > Solanaceae > Anisodus > Anisodus tanguticus. The sequence continues at coordinate 43,006,587 of CM067543.1, read as the reverse complement.
AAATATACTGAACGTCATTTCATCTGTATTACGCTGTATATTATACAGATGTTCATAAGCTATAAAAAATGTTTTTACAATCAACGTCTTGCTTACTACACTCACTCTGCTATATGATTTGCACATATGTTTGTCAAATGCACAACAGTTTTTTGGGTTTTGATTAATCATGTCAGCTCCAGAGTACTTTGAGAGTGATTTGAGTTGTTTAAACCATAAATTTTTCAAATAAATACTTACAATTAATAAAAGAAAAGCAATGGAAGCAGAGCCAAAAGATAGTTCCTTGCAAGAATCCATCTTCCAATATGTTCTACTTCCTCTAGACTATTCACTGTCCATTAGAGGCGAAAAATGCAAGGAAGATAAAATGAGAATACAGATGAATCAAAGATCATACACATGAATGAGATGGTCGATACATCAAAGCACCATAAAGTTATGGACATTCAAGTAGCACGAGACATGGGCCACACAAATATCAAAGACTCGTCAGATTGTCTGCGGCCTCTTGTTTCCTCTGCGTGCCATCCTCTTCCTTTCTATTATTTGTTATTACTTCATCCTTTGAGAGCACCAAGAGCTTTCATGTCCTCCAAGAATGCGGTATATGAGTCATCAATGCTTTGAGGTTTTGGTGCAGACGAGCTTGTAGATTCATGCTTAACAACAGGAGGAGTTACTGCAGGCTGGTTGACTGTAATCGCAGTAGAAGACTTTGGCTTGGGTTTTGGGAGTGCAGATTCTCTCCTCACACGCACAGATGCAGGAACCTACAGGAAAACAGCAACTTTTGCGTTGAATCAAATGTGCAAAAGTCCAGATCCCAGTAAAAGTGATTTATGTGTGTTCGTAAAAGTGGCCAATGGTGTTTTGGTACAAAATTCTAGAAAATATTAAGCCGAGCAATGGATTATAGTAGATAACTAGCATGCTATACAGTGCGTAACCTGCTAACAAACTTTGGACAAGGATTCAAGCTTGCCCATAATCCCCTCGTTATCATCCAATTAAGATGGGGATAAAAATCGAATCTAATATATTAGGCGTATCGAAATGACCCTAACGTACACTTAACAGTTGATGTAAATAAATGCAGGAGGGACAACAATTAGATACAAGAATGAGTAAAAAATAATGGAAGATCACTCACCATTGATGTTAGTTCTGGTGTATGCTGAGCTAGAGGCCTCTTAACAACTGTTGAAGCAGCTGATTTAACATATGATGGCTTTTGAGGAGCAAGCAGTCTAGCACCATCCTGCTGAAAAGGAGGGGGACCAGGTGGAAGCGGTGGTCTCATCATAAGTGGAGGTCCTCCAGGGGGTCCAAAAGGTGGTCTTGGCATTAGAGGGACCATCATTACAGGTGGAGCAGGCTGGATGGCAATTCCGGGTGGTGGCCGCATATCAGTTGGAGGTGGGGGTGGAGGGAACCGAGATACTCCAGGAGGTAATACATCAGGCTGCAAAGTTGGGACCATGGCAGGTCCAGGACCTGAAGGCTGTTGCCGTGGAGGTGGTGGAGGTAATTTAATATGATCTTTTGTTTCCAAAGCTTTAGCATCAGACTCAGCAGGCATGCCATCTGACTTCAATGGCAATCCCGGTGGAGGAGGTGGCGGGGGAAGCATAGACGATGCCTGAGAAGTTAACAAGATCATGACTAACTTTAGGGCCAAGGACTAGCAACCATAAATAACATCACTTCTCCAAATGACCCAGAAAATGATCTTATTAACACACACGCTATATATATTATGAGAGATTTAATAAGTCTACCTGATTTTGTTCTGTTGAGGCCGTCGCATCCAGTTCAGAATGATTTTTATCCCTCTCATTTCCACCTGTGCCAGAACGAGGAGGTTGAGCAGATTGATGAAGGGGTCGGGGAGGAGGTGGAGAAAGTTGAGGGTGACCAGAGATATGTTCCTTTGGTGGGGGACCAGGAGGTGGTGGGGGCAAAGGAGGTAATGGCAATGAAGCACCCATGTCTGTCACTGCAGGCTTTGGAGGCATAGGAGGTGGAGGTGGTAAAGGTAAAGATGCAGGAAGCGCAGACCCATCTACAGAATCTGCATCACCAGTTGGGGGCAATGGAGGTGGCGGAGGCGGTGGCGGAAGAGCTGATAAAGTGCCATCTTCCACATCTGACTTCAATGATGATGCAGCACCACTAGACGATGCAGCTGATAATGGTATTCTAGGTCCTGCAGTTTGAAGCAGGATGTATCAGAGCCGGAGAGAGAGGGAGAGCAATATGAAATTAAGATGAGAAAATGAACAATAGACACCTATTGATGACTTAAACATGGGAGGTTTTCCAGGAGGAGGAGCTCCAGTAGGATTCAGTGTAGGGTGATAATAAACCGAGTCCTGCATCCACATATGCCATGTTGTTCATGGATCAACAAAGCAACTTCGATAAAACATAACAGTGAAGAAAGATCTTACTTCAGGTTTAGGGTGTTTGACCATTTCTTCCTCTTCTGCAGCGGTCCACCTTCGAGGGGGGCCCAGGTGACTGCAGAGAAAGTAGGAAATATATGTAATTAAGTATCAAGGAGAAAGGGCCATTTCTCACAGCATGAATGATACAAGAGGGGCCTTCTGTTACCTAAACATTACCGGCTCTTCACCTTTTTCTTTCATTTTCGATTCATATTCCTAAAAGAAAAAACAATGCCAGTGAGCAATAAAACATCCCAATCAAAGTATAGAAACAGAAGGCAAAGAAGCTGATAGAATTTCACCAGATGAGTTCATCAATGGCAACCACAATAAAGAAAACACAAACATCACAACATGAGAAACAAATATAGCCAAGCAAAATAAATATAACTTGAAAGCACATTAAGCTTCCTGTACAGTCCAACTAAACTCTGAAGTCCACCAGCTAAACTATGGGAGATATCATCACCAAACTTGCAGCACACTTACCATGATATATCTTCTGTAACCAATTCTTCGAAGACTCAAGCCTAGTGAAAATGATTACTCCTGTCTTCACAAACTCGTGTTGTCAACCAGAGGAAGGAATAAATCAGGAGTCTCCAGAAGAATCCAGAACATATTTGTTGACTCCTTGTGATTTTGCCAACTTTATCAAGTAGCTTTAGTAGGAAAGACAAGCTGTTCTTGTATCAGCAACCCTCTGTATACTCGTTACAAGCTAAATGGCATATTTGATGCCTATGCCTACTCCAGATCTTAATTACTATCAAACATTTATTTTTTGGTTTTTAACACAGTGAAACTGAATTTTATCATTAACCTGTAAATGACAAAGGGACAGGATAAGTAAAAACCAACACTGTTAAAATGGTGGTGGTGGAGGATACAACAGCAGTCTAATAAATTGCTACACATCTTCAGCCCCCTGCGAAGTTTGAGACTTGTAGAAGAATGTGAGCTAATGCATCCTAGCTAGTTAACAGCCTCTTTATCATCTAAAGATCTCTCTCTCCAAATCGACCTGAAAATTTGCCCTAGTAATATTCCAACATTTACATTTTCTGTCAGAACCTTACAACCTTGCCATGCAGAAATGAGTTGCACATATTAAATTTAACCATAATGAATCCAGCTATGTATGAAAGAAAAAAGATTCAGATTTAATTAACACAGTTGTAAGAAACTAGAAATGAACTCTATTTGTTCTCTTTGGGTTAAATTAGATCTCAAATAACTCAAATGGAAGTATTTGCTAATCATGGGGAAAACTTAAATAGTGCATAGAGGTATCTGACATTTTTACATAGAAAACATTACCTTTCTTTTCTTGAGAACAAGATTAAGTGTATCCTCAAGCAGCCTCTTTTTATGTTTCCTTGCTTTGTCTAGTGCACCCTCAGCCTCTGCATATGTTGAATATGTTCATATTAAAATGAGAAAGAGACAAACACAGAAAGTACCATGAAATTCTGGATTACAATACAAGCTCTAAAAACTTATCTTTTTTCTTGATAGCCAGCCTTATAACTAATTCTAATGTCTTTTTATTCCCTGAGCATGAGAACTTTTTTATAGCCAGCCCAATAAGTCTATAACTAATTCTAATGCCATTTTATTGCATGATGCATGTCCTCATAAGAGCTTCAAAATTCCACACTTCTTTCTTGGTCGTCAGAGATGATCTCCAGCCAGAAAACTTTAAAATTTCACGTAAAGCAACAATTATCGTTTATCAAAAAGGGATTTTGTCAACCTAGGAGTATTAGATAGACGCTCTGCAACTAAAGTAACATTAAATAAGAGTACAAATTGCTGGTTAGTCGTTAACCTGTTCAGGAATATGCACCACTGTGCTATCAATCAATTGATCAATCAGTCTCAATCTAATACATTGGAGTTGGCAATACGAAGTCCCCGTACCCATCCCACTCTATTCAGGTTCATTTCATCCAAACACTACAACAAATTAACCTGCAACCTAACTTGGGAATTATATAAAACTAAAGATTTTCTAAATCATACACTACACAATATGAATCTCTACTCAAAATAAAGGACTTCTAACAAGAACCAGACCTAATGTAAGTGCCACAAACAGCTAGCCTCAATCGAAATTAGTTGTCGTTGGTATTCTCTATATGAATCCTTTAAGTTCTCATTGATTTCGAGAGGTCCTACATCTTTTTATGATTTTTTTCTCTGATATAATGTTAGATCTACCTCGTCCCCTCTTTAACACCTTCAATAGTCAAATCGTCGCATCTAGAACAAGTGCATAGATGAATATGAAGATCTAAGTATAACATGGCCAAACCATCTCAAACGACCTTCTCTAGATAGATATACAAGTGGTCTACTACAAATTGTAAATGTGCAGCAACTTACTCATCACTTCTAGTTTATCAATCTGCTCTTTTAGCTGCTCCGGGTCCTTCTTTAAGATACCCACTTCTCTAACCTTCTTCCTTTCTTTCTTGTTCTGTGGAAGGAGAAAAAAGAACAAAGCATTAAGCATTGTTAACAACTTTCAAACCAAATTTAAATAAACAGCTTTTTCTTAAAAAAGATAAATCAAATCATCTCATCTCTGGATTTTCCTTGATTTTGCAATAGAAAGCCAGTTGAGTGAGAAACTTAAAAGCATATGAGTGCAACAATTTCAGAAACCTCCCAAAAAGCATGAAAGGACGTAAATCAGCAGTAAAAGCCAACATACAGCCACAAGGGACACGATGCAACTTAATACCAGCAGATGACAAATAATACTATGTATGTGATTTCTTCCCATTAGTCTAAATTTTGGTAGATTGGGATAGAAGATTAGTAGGTAGTAGAGGGTTATCTAGGTTCCTTGGCAGTATAGCTATTAGTACTCTCCTAATATTTTATTCTATTTTACTATTACCCGTTATTTTCTTGGCTTTGGTTACCGTATTATTTGTTGTTGCTACTGTTCTCTTCTCCATTGTTTACAGTCTGGCTTCGTCACTATTGTATTTGCGTTACAATACTTGATTTTTTTTTATATACTTTACTCGAGCCGAGGGTCTGTCAGAAACAACCTCTCTACCTTCACAATGTAGGGGTAAGGCCGCATACACACTACCCACCCTAGACCCAACTGTGGGATAACACTGAGTATGTTGTTATTGTTGTAGACCAAATTTTGGTGGACAGATGCCCTGTACTTATGCCCAAGCTGGCTCAATCGAACCCTATGGTTATAACGCGAAATAAGAGGGGCGCAAAGGGATGAAGTACATTGGTGTGAAGGAGTTCAATCTTATATCTTGGAGTTCATTCATGTGAACTTGGCGCGGCATAGCCATTTGAAAACCCGGATAACATAGGAGGATCGCAGTAGGTAAGCGGAATGGATATATAAAATTATGTAGCCAATTCCAACTAGTAGTTTAAAATTAATTATATAAAAATTAAGAAGTGCATTGAGAAAATTTTACCCTTTTCAATTCGCGCTTGCGAATCTCCTTGCGATAAGCATCGGTAGGGTTCATGACTTTGCCTCCTTTGGTTGTCTTCATCTTTCTTTCCTTTGATTCACTAACCAATTAGTTGTGTTGGCTCTTTCGAGATTACCTAAATTGGTGATGAAAGAATTCAGATAGGAATCGGGTTTGGACGGGTCCAATCCATTATTTGGACCGGATCTCCGTCCAAAGGGAAAAATTCATAACATAGCCACTTTTACGACAATTATTTGAATATAATAATCTACCGTTCCGAAACTAATTGAAATCTAACCACTTTTTCATGAATATGTTTGAGAAATCGCAGCTTCAACTTGAAGAACAAGTAAAAACTCTTAGAAAATTGTCCTGGAGTTTAGTTTTTGTAACTTAAATCTCCAAGATAATGTTCTGGAGTTTGAAAACAAGAAGGAATTTTTGGATGAAAGATCTATATTTAGAAATTAAAAAAGAATTAGATACTTTATATACAGAGTAACTTAGTTTAACCAAGTAAAGAAAAGCCGCTAAGACTATTAGAATTAATAGATCTAATATCAGACTTAGAATATAAGTTAATCAAACAGATAAAGGCAAAAAGAATCCAGAAAAGATTCAAGCCCTACTAGAACTATATGAGATCGTTACCTTTTGCTAGACAGATTAGACTTAACCAGTAGTATTTAAATAGAGATATAAAATGAAAGAACGAGTATATACAAGCTAGGAAAGCATTACATTCTTACCTAATAGTATTAAAACTAAGAACTAAAGACCAGATTAGGCAACCTCAGTTAGAAGAACTAATTTCGGCTTTAGATTGGGAACTACAAGGCCTAGTAAGTGACGTAGAAAATTATAAAGACATAATACGTTTCTATCAACACTTCTATAAGATAAGAATACCTCTAGGATAAAGATAGATCAACTAAAGAACTTAGAATATTTAGATTTAAGATTATCTCCAGAAAAGAAATACAGAATTTTAAAAGACAATAGCGTCATAAGGTGTAATTTTAGTACAGGAGAACACATCTTACATAGCGAGGATAAACAACTAAATACTGTTGTAGACCTTATTATAAACCTAAGTGAAAAGATCAAAGAAACCAATATACACTCTGTCAGACTTTTAGAAAAACTAGAAGCATCTCAAAATAAGCAAAAGAAAGTATTCGAAAAATCAGAACATAATTTAGAATATATAAATTCGTTAGTAAACACTTTTAATTTAAGAAAGTTACCTACAAGATTAGATTTAGAAAACTTATTAAAAGAAAGTTTAAAAGATAAAGAATTAGATGCTACTCAAAAAATCAGTAAAGAAATAGAGGATTTAGCCAGTAAAGTTTTAAAGTTAGAAAAAACAATTCAAGAATTAAAAGAAATCTCTCTTTCATGAGCAGACTCAATTGGCTCCAAGAGGAAGCCTTGAAAATAATAGAAAAAACTTTACCTTTACCTCAAGACTATAAAGAATATACCCCTAACGCTAAATCAGACCAAATACAGTTGCAACAAAATATTATTGCAATTTCCCTAATCTTAGACATTACCAGAAGAGTAGAAACTCTAGCCAAAAGAGTAGAAGAAATAAGTAGTTGCGTTAAAAAATTAACAGAAGAAAATAAAGATAAAGGTAAACAAGACCAAAGAGAAGATAATATAGAAGAACTAATTTGTCATTTAAAAAGGGTAGAAATAACACCTAGAGCAGAAAGAATTCAAAAAAGGACACAGAAATGGAAATTTTTCCAGCTAGATCAGGAACCGAAAGAGAAGAACCTAGGATAAGTATTTCAGAAAACAGAATAGGTAATAACCTTATATCTAGAATCTTAAATAGGAGAACGCCCGAGGAAAATAATAGACAACTTAGTGAAGTAATAAATGTCGATCGAGACATTAGCATTTTCCAGCAACACCAATTAAACTTATTAAACCCCAGAACCCTGTATAATGCAGGACGTTTCTCTACAACACAACTATACAGACATTATAGAGAAGAACAGTTATCTGTTCTCGGAAACAAAGTTAGTACAATTAGCCTAATTAATTTAGAATCATTCAAACAAGTAAAAAAGACTACAAAAACTCTCATGCACATGGGACTAATAGTCATAGGATTAAAAGGACTAACTAGAAAAAACCTAGGAAGTAAAGTATTAATAGTAATTTATGATGATAGATGGTCAGATATGAGAAAATCTATTATCGGCATGACAGAAGTAGACATGAGCGATAATGGAGGAATATTCTATATCAGCCCAAACTTCATAATGAATGTAGGAGAATTTGAAAAACACATAAAAATAGGAGTGCAGACCAAAGGTTACGAAGAAATGCACAATGGTAATAATTTGCTTATGTGCATAGGATTCTTAGGAAAAATGACTGATAAAAGTAATACAAAATTTAAGATAAAAATAAACGATGTAGTAGAACTAATGGGAAACAAAGGAATTAATCTAATTAAACCCATAAAAGTAAATCCAGAAGAGTATGCTGGATTAGAATGGAAATTAGAACATTTTAATCAAAAGATAAAGATGTTACAGCAAGAATCACATCTGGTATATACAAACCCTAAAGGGGAAACATCTATAAGATTTACATACTATAATTACATTCCTCAGAAAACTGATGAAGAAGAAAGTACGATAGATGAATCAGAAATAACAGAAACTACGTTTATGAATTTAGAATTAATTCAAGAGGTTTTGAGGTGGATATCGCCTTAGAACAAGACAAGGACCTGCATCAGCAAAAACCAGGAATGTTGTTTAGATATAAAGGATGTAAACTAGATAATCTAAATTTAGAAGACACCATAGCTCATTTTAAAATATGTGAAATTAGAATTGATAATCTAGGATATAGACAAGAACAAACTTATCAAAAGAAAACAGATGAGTTTGAAGCCATATGGGAAGACATTTTTAATGAAGATGAAGATAATTTAGATAAAGACTCAGTAATTAGTCAGAAAGAATTAATGGAGACTAGCGCATCTAGCTCTAGCCCATTCCAGAGAACTACTGGAGAACAATATACTGTAGATACAAACACCGGCAACATACCTAGAAAACGAGTATTCAGAACTACAGGAGAACCTATAGAAAAGGTTAAACCCTCAGGCAGAAGAATGACATTAGAAGAACCTATTACTCTCCAAGAAGGAGGCAATAGAGGAAAAATATTAAATATAGCTGCACACGACCCCCAAAGATGGAATTCCGTAATAGATTTATGGAAAGGAATCGTTGTGGCAGATTACATACAAAACTATGTTGAAACAGACGCTGAGACCATGTACAAATACTTAGAAACATTCTTAGGAGAATCTACAAAAGCTTTATGGGAAGCTTATAAAACAGATTTTCAAATAGAGTTTCAACAACTAGTAGCCATGGGAGCTAACCCGTATAATTTTACAAATAAAATACATACTCTAATTACGGGAGAAGACCCTAATAGCGGATTAGTTACATTACAAAGAAATGCTTTAATTAAATTAGAACAATTAAGTATTAGTAATTGGGTTTACATTAAGAAGTTTTTAAATGATTTCTTTTATTATTGTACATATAGCGGTAACTCTTTCGATCAAGAACTAGGTAAGAAATTATTTAACAAACTACCCGGAGCTCTAGAAAGAGAAATAGAAGAGCGATGGAGTAAAAGAGAAGGCGTAGAACAGAACCCAAACATAAAATGGTCAATAGGACACTGAATACAGCATGTAATGGATATATTACAGGAGAAATGTACACACTTACAGATCCAGAAACAATTAAAACAGAATGAGTTAAATTTATGTAAAAGTGTAATATACACAACTCAGAGTTACGATAAAGACCCTCCTAAAAGAAGAAATTATCAATATAAGAAAAAGTATAAAAATTATAAAGACTACGATAAGTATAAAAGAAAGAAATACTATCTGAGAAAATCTTCAGCTAGAAAACCCTATTTAGACAAAAATAGACATATAAGGAAATATAGAAATGATAGAACTTATAAAAATAAATTAGAATGTTTTACCTGCGGAAGCATAGAACATCTGGCAAACACTTGCCCTAAGAGAATAAATAATAATACCCATAATTCGCAATTAATAGAAGATTTTCAAGAGACTCTGATAAATGTAGATGAATACATGTCAGACACAGAAAGTATATATTCTATAGTGAGTATAGAAACAGGAGAAACCTCTAAATTAGACTCATCTGATTCAGAAGCAGATGAATTAATAAATGAAATAGGACTAGAGAATTTAGAACTAGATACAATAAATAATCTAGTCAATATACAAATAACTTGTGACCATAATTTCGAAAGAAATAAAGGTTTAGATAGCACTGCTTGTTTCTCATGTAAATGGTTTCCAAGCAGAAGTAAAAGAGCTAAATGCAAAAATTGCTTTATTGAAGGATGTATAGATTGCATCCAAAAAGAATTTAAGGTAATAATAAGCCAAAAAGAAGTAATACATAGATCAGACGATTCAACCTTAAGTATAAGAATGATGACCCTAGAAACTAGATTAAATGCCTTGGAAACTAGACTATTGCAACTAGAAAAAGGCAAAGAAGTAGTTAACGAAGATTTTAATCTAGAAACAAATCAAGAAAATACCCAGATTAGTCTACCCACAGAATTAATGAACAATGAAGAAACTAGAACTTTAGTTTGTAATGAAGACAAAAAATTCGGATCGTTAAAACTTTTAACAAAAATCCGGATAGGAGACTATGAGATAGAAACTTTAGCCCTAGTAGATTCAGGGTGCACTAGAAGTATTCTAAATAAAAAGATTGTTCCACCAAGTTTAGTTAGAACTTTAGATAAACCAGTTGCAGCAATGCAAATGGATGGAACACATAACATTTATAGACACTATATACAATCAGCAACTATAAGCTTTATAAATACATGTTCAAAGTTTTATAACCCAAACTATAAAATAGATAAGATTTGGGTACGAGAATTAAATATAAATACAGACTTCATTAAAGGATTAGACTTCCTATTAAATGAAAATGGAAGTTGTACAATCACTAGAGACGGAGTTATTTTTGTAAAAAATAGCACTTACACCCCGTACAGACTCAAAAAATAGAAACAACAATTAAACAGATTTATCCATTACAACTAGTAAAAAATACAACAGCTTGTTGTCAAGACTGTAATGGCGAAGACAAATACTGTGCGAAAACTAATAGCACAAACTTAATTTCAGAAGAAGTCTTAGACGGAGAAGATGTGGTAATTAACAAAAACCACACGATAATAGACTTAGAAAAAGATTTCTATAACTTTAAAACAGGTATAGAAAGGATAGGAGTAATCAGAAGGTCAGTTTCAAAACATAGATCGGCAGCATTTATAGTAAGAAACCATTCAGAAATAGTTAGAGGAAAAGCAAGAATGGTTATAAATTACAAAAGACTTAATGATAATACAAGAAATGATGGGTATAAACTCCCAGATAAAACAGAACTTATTAATAGAATTCAAGGTAAGAATTTCTTTAGCGAGTTTGACTGCAAGTCAGGATACTGGCAAGTCAAAATGCATGAAGAAAGCATAGACTGGACCGCTTTCACCTGTCCAGAAGGACACTTTGAATGGTTAGTCATGCCGTTCGGTTTAAACACCGCACCACCCATTTTTCAAAGAAAAATGGATACCATATTTAGAGACTACAAAAGATTTGTATTAGTATACGTAGACGATATACTGGTGTTCAGTCAAAATAAAGGTGAACACCTAGGACATTTACAGATTGTGTTTAGATTATTTGTTAGTAATGGCATAATTATAAGTAAAAAGAAAATGGAACTTTGTAAAAGTTACATTAATTTCTTAGGAGTAATTCTAGGTGAAGGTAAAATAAAGCTTCAACCTCATATAGTTAAGAAAGTTTTAGATATGCCAGACAAACTAGACAGTACTAAAGAACTACAAAAATATCTAGGATTAGTAAATTACGCTAGAAGTTTTATTAAAGACTTAGGAAAAATAGCGGGACCATTATATGCTAAAACTGGTTCCACAGGACAAAAGCATTTTAATATCGAAGACATCAAACTAGTACAGAAAATAAAAGAAAGGGTTAAAAACATTCCAGACCTAAGCATGCCTTTAGAAATAGATTTCTTAATTATAGAAACTGACGGCAGTTTTAAAGGATGGGGAGCCGTCCTAAAAGCCAAGCCTAGTAAGTATAGTAACAAGAATGAAGAAAAAATTTGTGCTTATCAAAGTGGTAAGTATAGAGAAAAAGGCAACATGACTAGTATAGACGCATAAATCTTAGCAGTAGTATACGGCTTAAATAGTTTCAGGTTATACATTTTAAACAAACCAGAAATACTAGTAAGAACAAATTTTTTAAGCAATCGTTAAGTTTCACCAGAAAATAAATGATAAAAATAGTAGTAGAAGAAGGTGGCTCAATTTCTTAGATACAATATCGATCTACAATTTAGTTTTTGAGCACATAAAAGGAAAAGACAATAATCTAGCAGATTAAACATTTTATCTAACTAGTTTCTTGCCATGCAGCATGAGCTCGTCCAAAGACAAAACTAAAGAGAAGGGGAAAGGCCCAGTCATACCCCAAGAAGATTTCAGACAACGGGTATTGGGTAATTTAAAATTTAAGCCCATAACCGAATTAGAGACTCATAATATAGAAAGACTTTATTTTGGAAAAAACAATTTAATAGCCTTTCCAAACTCTAATCTTACTTTCAAAATTTTACCAGACTATACAATCGATAGACAACAGAAATGCTTAATAGACAATTTGTGGATGGCACACAACAAAAAAGACACCAGTCACTTTGTGGCTACTTTAAACTGTACGTGTCAATACTTTAGCGAGAAAAACCTGGACAAACGTTTTAAATTTTATGTAGTTGTCCATGGAAAAATTAATGGTATATTTCAGACATGGTTAGAAGTTATAGACTCAATTAAGGATGTTAAGAAACCACTCTTTAAAGATTTCAACGTCTTCACAGAAGCTCTAGACTATGCTCGAGGAGTTCTTGGGCCAAACTACTATATTTCACCAGCCCTCAGACATAACCCAGATCAGACCCCTCAATACAACATCCAAAGAGACACCACTAAAATTATTTTTTGCGATCAGTGTAATACAATGACCGAGACAGTAACAAGACTCAACCATACAAAAGAAATACTCCAAATACAAAATACCCAGCTCGCCAAAAGAATAAAGGAGTTAGAACTACAAATAAAACAACAGACACAGAGTTCTCCATCTCCTCTAAAAATGGATGAGATAGGTGTGCATTCCCTTCTGAATGCAAATAGATCTATTGTACCAGATGTAGGTACAACTAGTCCGGTTCAAACGGTGGCCGGTAAAGACTCATCAAATCCGTTGATGGCTGTCACTTTGCCCAAAAGTGAAAACGAGGAAGAAATATCCTCAACAACCAGACGGAAGCTCCCTCAAACTTTTACAGGATCAACATCCCGAATAAGGAGCAGACACTCAAAGAAAGGACAGAACAAAAATTATAGAAAAAATAATTAAAGAGACTATAGAAAGAATGTTTAGAGAAAAAACGAACACCCAGAGCCAAGACAAACATGTAAATCAGATACCAACACCACCAGAAGTGTCCCTAGCACCAGAACAAAACTTAAATCATAATTCAGACGAAGATAGTGTAAATCATGTCTCAGACAGCGAGTTCCTAGAATCGAATTATGCTCAGGATTCTAACGATAACTATGATTCAGGCATGAGTTTTGATTCAGTAGCCAGGCATAATTTGGACACCTAAGAACGAGGAACAGAGACTTGGACAAAATAGACAAAAAAGACAAAAAATAAAAAGAACGGTGCAGAAGGCTTCTCCAGAAAGCACACCAAATTAGCAGACAGCAAGGACATCATCTTTGAAAAAGAAGACAAAGCAGATGCTAAAGCAGGACAGCAACACAAGAAGACAAAATGAAAAAAGTAACTTTTGAAAAAGTTGAAGTGACGATGGGGCCCACAGCGCACCCGGCTACAACTCAAAAGATTCTTTGGCATTTTGAAATTCGGAAGTTGAAGTCCGTCAGACTCTATAAAAGGAGACACACACAAACACAGACGAAGACACAGATAGAGAGATAGAGAGAATAGAGCGAGAAAAATACGAGTGAGAAAAGATTGAAAGTTTTTACTTCTCTCCACTTTCTTTCCTCCCCCCATTTGTAAAAAATCCCAACTACTATAGTTGTAGGATAGTTGAAGTTTGCAGTTTGCTTTTTCAACCTTTTGGTTCATAGCCTCCGGGGCTTCCCGAAAGGGAAACCTCCCTGTTTTCTAGCTGTGTAAGTCTACTATTTCAGAAGTTTATCTCCACTGTATGTATATTATGTTTTGAATTATTATATAAAATTAGTCTTGCAGAATGAAAATCTTGCAGAAAATATGCTGTTAATATGTTTTTAGCTTAAAGCTTTGTTGTTTCCATGAACTATATATCTGTTTGACAGGAGTTCGATATACTCAGTATATGGTTATCCTTTAAACTCATAATAACCTCTATGGATTAGCCTGTAAATTCTTATGTTAATGGTGGTTAACAAATGGCCGTTATGATGTCCGCTGAAGGACGATGTTGGCCTGAAAAATTAGGTGTGGCTAAAGACGACTGTTATTTTTAGGGTAAGGTTTGAAGGAAGAGATGAACAGTATAAAGAATCTCATGGTGAACAGTATAAAAATTTATGGAGGAACAGAGTCCAGAGTTAAAAAAAAAAAAAAAAATTTTAAATCCAGGAGATAGACTTGAATGGAATACATGATTAACATAGAAAAAAGTACAACAGGAAGGGAGTACCGAGTAGGACTACACAACCATACTTACACCCCTTTTATTGAAATAACTTTATTGAAATACACCCCGACACAATTCGAACTTCAGGACTTGAAACTTAAAAAAGCAAGTCATCACTAAAATCGATTATGATTATATTTTAAATACTTTGCAAATGTTGAATATCTCTTAATTAACTGACTTAAAAGTAGGAAATTTCAACCAATGAGCATATCGTCATTGATTTCTAAACTATAGAATTCGAACTAAAAAATGAGTTATCGCTAAAAACAATTATGATTATATTTTAAATACTTTGCAAATGTTAAATATCTCTTAAATGCAGGAAATTATACACAAAGAGCATATCTTCACAATGTTTTTCTAAAACAACAACAACGGGGAGTAGAACTAGAGACCAATAGCACTCCAGCTATTGCAATTTTTCCAATCTCATGTCACACACATTACGATTTCATGCTCTTCTTTTCGCACTATTAGGATATAAAAATAATGCTCAAAATAGGATTCAGTTCCAGAGCTAAAGATCATAGTTCTCAAACGAGCAATCGAAAAGGTCATTCAAGAAATCTAGCAAAAAATATCTGAATGTGTTGACTTTTGTACGGTGGTCAACTATTCGATACATGGTATAGATTTTTTGTTTTATTTTCTTTTTACGAAAGACAATAATCTCTTTGCTGATTTCATTAATGTAATGGTTTATATACATGATATACAATAGTCATCCTAGACTATAATTATGTAAATCAAATATACACTTACCTAATACAAAAAATTACTACCATAATTACATATGTACGAAATCACTAATAATATCAAAAAAATATATTGGGTATACTCTATCACACCCCCGCAGTCATAGCGGGTGGTTGTCGTACGTTGAGATTGTCCCTAAAATCTCCAAACAGAACTAAGGGAAGACACTTAGTAAATATATCAACAATTTGATAACGTGAAGGGACATGCAAGACACGTATTTGTCCACGAGCTATCTTTTCGCGAACAAAGTGAATATTTATCTCGATATGTGTTAGTGCGCTGATGTTGGAGTGGATTCCCCGAGAGATATATCGCAATAACATTATCGTAGTAGACCACGGTAGCTTTCCGAATAGAAAAATGAAGCTTTAAGAGAAGATTACGCAACCAACAGGACTCAGACACCACATTGGCAACCCCTTGATATTCGGCCTCCGCGCTAGAGCGCGACAAAGTAGCCTGACGTTTAGCCGATCAAGAGACCAAGTTATCACCAAGAAACATACAATAACCAGACGTCGAACGCCTGGTATCTGGACATCCACCCCAATCAACATCTGTATAAGACCGAGAGTAGATACCGATGATGGATATAAGTGTAAACCATAATCCAGAGTGCCCTGAATGTAACACACAATGCGTTTGAGAGCGTGCATGTGTTCTTCCCTCGGATCATGCATAAATAAACACACCTGTTGCACTGCATAAGTAATATTGGGCCTCGCAAATGTGAGATATTGAAGAGCCCTCGCAAGACTACGATAGTGGGAGGGATCCTCATATAGTGTGTTAGAAGTAGCACTCAGCTTCAGTTTAGTGTCAACATGGTAGGAGATGACTTACATGATGACATGTTAGCCCGTTCAATAATCTTTGTTGCATACTTCCTCTTAGATAGAAATAGACCACTTGCATGACGAGTGACAGCTATACCAAAAAAATAACTCAAATGCCCCAAATCTTTCATAGCAAATTCGAGAGCTGAGAAGGGATATGATAGACTTGCGCAGTTTGTCAGAGAAAGCAGTCAATATAATATCATCCACGTATAACAGAATGTATGTCATAGAAGTACTGTAACGGTAGATGAACAGAGAATGATCAGACATGTTGTGAGAAAACCCAAGAGTAGACACATAATCTGCAAACCTTTTGTACCAGGTCCGAGGAGCCTGTTTTAGCCCATACAAGGACTTCTTCAGCAAGCACACATAGTTAGGATGATCGGGGTCCCTGAAACCCAAGGGCTGATGCATGTATAAAATTTTCTTGAGTTCACCATGTAAGAACGCATTTTTCACGTCCAGCTGATGAATGTGCCATGCTTTTGAGAGAGTTAGACTGAGAATAGTGTGAATAGTTATCGATTTGACCACCATACTAAATGTCTTTCTACAATCCACGCTAACCTATTGAGTTTTGCCATCACCTATAAGACGGGCATTATGCCTCTCAAAACAACAATAAGATTTTTCCTTATGAGTAAAAACCCACATAGAACGAATCACATTGACACCAGGTGGACGGGGCACCAACTCCCACGTCTTATTTTCAATAAGAGCATTATATTCATCATCCATGTCCATTTTCCAATTTGGGTCACGAAGGGTAGACATGGGATTACGTGGTAGGGGTGATTTAGTGCCATTAGAAATGAGATTAAATTATCATTTTGGTCTAAAAATACCTCATTGGCTAGGAGTAACGGGCCCTTGACCCGGAATAAAAGTGGGTTGGATCGATGTCGGTGTAGTGATGTCGGTATCGATTCGGATTGGGAGGAACTGGGCCGGCTGGAGGTTGGAATTATTTGGGTCAGCAGGCAGTGGGCCTGCTGGCAGAAAATTTGGACCAAGACTATTTGGGCCAACAGGCAATGGGCTTGCTGGCAGAAGCTCAGGGGCGGGATGGTTTGGGCCAGCAGGCAGAAGGCCTGCTAGCAAAAACTTCGAACAAGGGAGTGTTGGGCCAACAAGAATTTGGCTGGACCGTGCCTGCGGTCCAGGTTCCGAGGAGTGGGCTGGACCACATACGGTGATAGCCCATAATCTAAAAATTCATAAGATTTGGACTCGGAATTATGCAACTTAGCAAAGGAAATTGGGTTTCATAAAAAATGACATGACGACTAATAATCATTTTATTAGAGGATAAATCAAAATATTTGTAACCACGATGATTAGATTGGTAACTCAGAAACACACAAGCGGTAGAGCGGGCTTGAAATTTGTTAATGGTGGTGGAGGGGAATAGAGGATAACATAAACACTCAAACACCCTAAGATGAGAATACGAAGAGTCTTTTTGATAAAGAATTTTGAGTGGGGACTAGTATGCTAATCCTTTTACTAGGGAGTATATTAAGAAGGTAAGTTGTCATTTATAATGCATGATGCCAAAATGAAGGTTGTAATGATGCATGGGCTAGTAATGTATGAACAATATTATTAATGATGCAGATTTTTCTTTCGGCTTTCCCACCCTTGCCACCGCCACGTCCGCCACTGCGGTTTTTCCCATGGTTTTGACCCTTTTTGCCACCCTCGTTGTTACGGTTTTGACCATAATTTTTGGAGAATAATTGTGAGTCATCGGTTTCGCGGGACATGGCCACCATCATGGCGGAATTAGCTCCGGTTGCAGCCTTTTTAGCCAACCATGCTTCTTCTAAGGTGAGCATGTAACGTGCTTGGTAGAACGGTGGGAGAGTATTCCTTTGGCGAAGAAGAGTTCCAACCCCATTATACGCCTCGGAGAGGCCTGCAACCATTTGAAAAATGAGACGATCATTTGTGACGGACGCGCCAACGTTTTTGAGTTGATCCGACAATTCCTTGAGCCTTTGATAAGAGGCTGAGGATTCGAAAAATCCTCCATATTTATGTGAGAGAATTCTCGCTCAAGGGTTACGGTAGGAGAATTTTTGTTATCTTGGAATATATCACGCAACCTATTCCAAGCTTCCATTGTAGTGGCATCAGGTTCGGTAATTGTGTGTAAGAGGTCCAAAGAGATGGTTGAATAAATCCATTGGAGGACCGTAGCATCAAGAGTTGGCCACAAATTCTATTTCATCATCGGTGAATGCATCTTCTCCTTGCCTTTTCCGATTTGATGATGTGATGGAGGACTCTATGAGACCTTGTGTGAATTTTAAAAAGTTATGCCCATGTCACGTATTGGACGTTCTCCATTTCAAGGACGATAGGGATGTTGTTCTTGATGTTGGAGACTGCAAGGGCGGGATGAAAGGTATTCTTTGTGTTACACATGATTGAGGAACAAAAGGAGAATTAGGGTTTTGGAAAAATTTTTTTCGAAGGGATGGCCGAGACCAAGAGGTCGGCGGAAGTTTTGTGGAGAAGGAAAAAATTTGCCCTAGACCGCTGATACCATGAGAATAATCCCTTGATGATTTCATTAATGTAAATGGTTTATATATATGATATACAATAATCATCTTAGGCTATAATTATGGAAATAAAATACACACTTACCTAATACAAAAGATTACTACCATAATTACAGATGTACAAGATCACTAATAATATCAAAAGAATATATTGGGTATATTCTATCATTTTCTTTGAAAAAATAGTCGGCTTAGGCTATTTACTAAATGATTGAGACTTGATAAAAAGGGCAGCCCGGTGCACTAAGCTCCCACTATGAACAGGGTCCGGGGAAGGGCCGGACCACAAGGGTCTATTGTACGCAGGCTTACCTCACATTTATGCAAGATGTTGTTTCCACGACTTGAACCCATGACCTCCTAGTCACATGACAACAACTTTATCAATTACTCCAAGGCTCTCCTTCAATGATTGAGACTTGATAAGAAATAATAAATCATAATAATAACAATACTTGTAATTTAATGTCTTAGATTATACATTGTCAGTATGAGCACATCACTTATTTTCTTCTACTTGTCTGCTGCTAATACCTATAAATTAAAGACTCGAAATAAAAAAAACTGAGAGAAGAAAGACTCGAGAAGAACATGACGTTCCCACTCAGAGCTACCATGGGGTTATAAAATGAACGGCATGTATTTGTTACATTTAATTTAAAGATTATAGTTATAGTGCATGCTTTCTCCCTTAATTTGTAGAAGTGGAAAAATAGTTCTTCTCACACACATTATCCTTGCAGGTAATATTTTTCGTAACTTGTAAGGTATGAGTCTTAGACATCCTTTACAGTTACAGAAGACATCTTTTATTGTCATGTATTGTGGGTGTTTACATAGAAACTTATTTGTACCTAGTATTTATATCAACTAAATGTAATGAATACATAATATATGTCTTCAAATATATACTTATCACTAGACATAGTTAATTTATATATTTTCATCTTATTTTATGATTTAACCATGATAATTAAATATGATTTGATAAAATTAGTGTGTGACTAATTCTTTAATAAAAGTACTAGTATTTATTACGATTCTTCTACCTATTCGTACCTGAAATGTTTTATGATTTTAATAAAAATGAATTGAAGTTATATAAACACTTTTAAACTATCAATGAACTTTAACATGTGATAGAACACACTACTATTTTTATCAAATTACCAATACATATTTATCAATAAATTAAGTTATAATTATTTAAATAAGTGATTTGATTGTACAAATATATTTTACGTAGAGATCGCACATGACATGGCAAATAATACATAAAGTCTCATCAGATGTGTGTTACGGATATTAGATATAAACCAAAACCAAACCATAACCAAGAAAAGGCGCGCGGCAATAATAGTCATTAGGTAAGCTTCACATCAAACTAAATCAACAACATTAAATATTTATTATAACAACATACATATACGTAACAAATAAAATACTACTACTCTTATACTACAAGCCACAAGACATATGATAAATAAATAAATATTTGAACTTTGAAGAGGCACCAAAGAGGCCTCTCAGGTCAAAGAACAAGCAAGAGCCAAAAATTAATCTATTATATGGCCCCCAGTATTGATCATTTTCAATGCTGAAATTATTGGCTGAATTACCTATACTATTTTTCGTTCTTTCTCAAATTCGCCGTGTAGCAGTTGAAGCCTTGGATAGTGGCAGTGAAGTAGTTTATGAACTTTGCCGGCGGTTTAAGCTTGTATATAAGTATCATTGCGCTGCTGAAGATGAGGTAAATATTGAATTGTACACGTAGAGAGCATTTTTCTAAACTTATTTATTTATCGAGTTTAATTCTTATATACTGACAGTTTAAAAGACTTTTTTACATTATCAGATCATATAACTACACATAACCTTCTATAAAAAAGTACTATGTATTAGTTATACGGAGAATAAGATAACTTAATTACCTGTTAGATAAAGTCAATTTCTGGCAACCAAATGCTAAAATAGTTAATGTTTACATTAAAAGGGAAAACGATGTTCTTCGCTCTTGTTTTAGTGTGATAGTCCACTTGAATAGTTTCTAAGGATCCGTTTAGCCATGGGACTTTTTCACTTTTTTCTTGATTTTTTTTCACTTTATTTGAAAATCAGTGTTTGACCATAAAAATTTAAAATACAACTTTTGTAATTTGGAAAATAACTAAAACGTTATTTTCACTTTTTTCATTTCGGTACATTCAAACAACTAAAAATATTCTTTGCAAAAACTATAAAAACACAATTACATCTTCAACTCCAACTTCAAAATTCTAATAAAGTGAATGCCAAACGCCTACTAAATTTTAGAGTGTTGAATAGAGAGAAAAAGTTTTCAGCTTTTCCGGTCCAGGGAAATATTTTCTTCATGATATAAGTTACAGATTTTAATTTTATACATGACAATGCTACTTAAGTTAGTACTAGAGTTCCTCATCATTTGCTATCTTTAAGGAATAAAATTTATGTAGAACGCGATGGTAACAAATTTAAAAAGGTCTCAAATTACAGCACAAACTTGTATATTTAGAGAATTGAATTGTGATATACTGATTCAACTCTGTACTTTTTCGTTTTGTGTCTTTCTGGCTTAACTTAGTAGTGCTTGACAAAAAGCCACAAACAAAATGCACCTAAAATACAGATATTTTGACAAAAAAGAAGAAGGAATAGGAGGTAGTTACACCAAGAAATGTCATCTTTCAGCAGTATACTCACCTTAAAGTTCGATAAAAGTACTAGAATTTGTTAAGATATTACCTGTGCAGATTTGTTAAGCAAAAATCTAAATATTAACATTGTAACACAATAGTATAGATGTTCTGTTCAGCTCCATCTTCGATTGCTTGGATCGCTTACAAAAGGAGAAAAAGGAGGAACGAGGTTCCCACGCTCTTTAATGAACTCACATGTAGCATAGGTACCATCGAGACAACAATTTCTCAGGATATACTGAAAGAAGAGGAGCAGGTATTCACCAAATCTATAGGTGTGCAAGCACATGTCCAAGTAGCCAAGGCCTTATACTCGTCAGTAGATCCATCTACTTTGTACTCACTTTTGAGTATCCACTTTTACAACCCAAAGGTTCTTTTTCCGGAGGAAGGTCAACCATTACACAAGTATGATTCTATATGATGGAATCTATTTCTCTCTCTGTAGCTTCTTTCCAAAGCAACGCTCTTGGAGATGACAATTCTTTGTTAATTGTTCATCGTTCGTTCTCAACCATACAAGCTAGAAGGCCTGGAACAAGTCTTTGTCCATTCTTTGCTCCGTCTCGGTTCAACATCTAGAACCCCTGAGTTCTGTAGATCTGGAAAGAAGAGGAACAGATATTCACCAAATCTATAGGTGTGCAAGCACATGTCCAAGTAGCCGAGGCCTTTGGCTCAATTCTATAGATGAAGAAAAATGAACATATGAACAGAGATGAACTTATGAACATACTTACAAATTAACAACACCACAAAGAGATCAGTTTTTCTGATAAGCAATCCTTCTCTTAGCAATCTTCATTAATCGTGTTCTTCGTTGGGATCATTTGTGTAGGTTTTGCACACTTGTAGACTTTGCACACTTGATAGTTTGTTGTTTCATCTTGGGAGACTTGTCCACACTTCCGTAAAGCCTATATACGGGGGCAATCTTGTCTTAAAGATAGAGAGTCATCTCTCGACTCAGCCGGTGGTGTTGTGATTATCTAATTGGTTGCTAAGTGTTTCAGGTATGAACTAGAATCTCAAAGGACTCTAACCGTTCGGATTCTCAGCGGATCTACAAGCCACAGGTGTAGCAATTCATGTTCTTGTATTTCCGAATACAAGATCTATATTTGACGTTCCAATTTAAGATCAAGATATTGACAACTTATTGTTGTAATATTTCTTATTTATCCTTTCGATCACTGTAATAGTTATTTACTATTCCCGTACGTGCTTTACATATCCAACAATTTAAAGACAAGATTGTATTAGTGCTCGAAAGATGTTTGCCAGCAGATATGGTCCCAAATCTGGCTGTTGTTTTCTTCTTGAAAACGGTTCTGTTAACAGTTCAAACACTATCTCTATCAACAACCGTGCTTTCAAATCTGGTCCTAATTTTGGTTCTCTATTTGATGACAGTTACAAATCTGTTTTCTACAAAGGTGGGATCTCTGGATCTGATGCTGAGCTTCAAGATACTGTTGATAGTCATGCTAGTATGGCTAAAGTCAAGGAAGAGTTGGTGTCACCGCTCCCGAGGGTGGTGGAAACAAGCGCCCACGAGAGACTGAGGATGTCAACTAGGACAAGAGGAGAAGGTTGAAGATGATGTTCTATCATGTAGCCAAAGGCCTATATATGTCCCAGACAAAGGATCTGAATTATGGTAAGAAGGATATGGACACTCAGTCTAACTGAAGTGGGACAGAATCCAAAAGGTCTAAGTTAATTTATCCTTCCTTATCTATAATGTGTTTAGTTAATATCTGAATAAAAGTGTGTAAAGCAAGGCTGGGAATATGAAAGTGTTTTCATTAAAAACTTATATTCCCTACACTCTAAAATCATATATTGAGTCTCCTTCCTTCCCGGTTAAATATTGGACTATTGTAAACAAAAACTTAAAAGATTCGTTCTTTTGGGTGTAATTATTAAAAGTGAGTAAAGTATGTTTGCACATACGAAGGATAGAGATCCACTGACTGTGCGAAAACTGTTACCACTCTTAAGCAAACGCCAAGAATTGTCTGGGCACCAATCTCAAAGGAAGAAGACTAAAAGCTAATGGCTTTTCTTGAGACGTTGAACCTATCATACTATTTGACAGAAGATCTTTCATTTGATGGGATGATATTGGACACTCAGTCGTACAAAGTCTACGGGCGACTGGAGTGGGCCAGAATTTCCAGGTCCTAAATGATCTGAAGGCCAGAAGAAAGGCAGAAAAGTAATGGACACCTAGTGAGGTGGGCCAGAGTTTCCAGGTCTTAAATTATCTGAAGGCCAAAAGAAAGGCAGAAAAGAAATTGGACACTCAGTCTGCCAAAGCAATTGGAGTGGGCCAGAGTATCCAGATCACATATGATCCGGTTACGCCCTAACCATGGGTAAAATATTATTTATGTGAAGCAACGCCACCTCTAAAGTAGAAGGGGTTGGAGGTGTTATCTTCAATAGGACTTCAGGGAATGAGATCACTCTAAAATGAGGTAATACATATCCCAAACTTGGTTTAAGGGATGTTGTTGGTCAAGCTGGTTTGAGACTAGTCCAACGGGTCTGTAATAACTAAGAATGGTACATTATGTCTGTAGCTAAATGAATGATATATTTGTAATATGTACATTTATGCAATCATAGATTAAGACACGTTAAATAGAAAGTCATTCAAAAGCTAACGAAGTTGAGATTGTTGCCTTCTGTCGACATAAACCCTCAAAATGAATGTGAGGTAGGCAAAGAAGAAAAATCACCTTTCCATTATGTCAAATGAATAGCGAAGAAGGATCGCTCCTCTAGAACTTAGTCACACTTACATGAGTTATTTGAAGTTTATGCAAAATAGAGGGGGGAGACAAGTACTTTGTGACCTTCATTAATGATGGTACAACGTATTGCATCCTTTGTTTGTTGAAAAGCAAAGATGAAGATGTTGAAGCGGATAAGCGGTACAAAGCAGAAGTTGAAAATCAACTAAGCATACGGATTGAGGAATTCGTAGTGATAGAGGGGGAAATGTGAAGCATCATCCATCAAATGACTGCTCATTACTCATCTCAGTCTAATGGTGTTAGCCAATCGCAAAGCCGTACGCCCAAAATATATGGGGCAAGGCAATCCTTACCGCTAATGAGATTCTCAACAGAACTACGCATAAGGATTAGGATAACCCTCCGTGTGAAACATGGAAAGGATCCCACATACAAATGTTGTAATGTGGGGTGGCTTGGTAGAAGTTGGAATACCTAAACAGGTCAAGTTGGACCTAAGACTGTAGATTGCATATCCACTGGATCTGCAAATAACAGTAGTGTCTATCACCTCTTGGTGTCAAAGAATGCTGAATTCTTTGAAGATAACTTTCCTTGAGAATAAAAAATAAGTAATTGCTCGAGGTTAACAAAAACTCGCGAGTGCTTGATTGTTCGGAACCAGACGTTCCAGAGCTACAGGACTCGGAAGTTGCTGACTATCCGGAACTTAATGTTCCAGATCTACAAAACTCAGAAGTTCTAGATGTTGAATCGAGACGGAGCAAAGAAGGGACAAAGACTTGTTCCAGGCCTTCTAGCTTGTATGGTTGAGAACGAACGATGAACAATTAACAAAGAATTATCATCTCCAGGAGCGATGCTTTGGAAAGAAGCTATAGAGAGAGAAATATATTCCATCATATAGAACCATACTTGTGTAATGGTTGACCTTCCTCCGGGAAAAGAACCTTTGGGTTGTAAAAATGGATACTCAAAAGTGAGTACAAAGTAGATGGATCTACTGACAAGTATAAGGTATCGGCTACTTGGACATGTGCTCCTTGTGAATAGCTTAACATCCAGGGCCATTGCAGTCTTGCGTGACATGGATGTTGATGCCGCCTTCTTAACCAGAGAGTTGGAAGGGGAGGATCATAGTTGGTTTGTTGGACTATTGGGCTTGCTCCTGAACTTTTATTTTGGTCCCTGAAATGTTAACATTTTGGTCTTGAAAGTTTCAGTTAAAACAGAAACATTGACTCTGAAGTTAGAAAGTCAACAGTTGGGAAAACCAACATTCTGAAAGTGGAAGTCATATTGAAACAAAAGTCTCGATATGAAAGATATGGGTATCACATATGACATCTTAGGAAGTGGGATTTATAAGACATCTAACGGACTGGTCTAACTCTAAACTCAGTTGTGAGATAGTTGACAGTCTCGTTGAAGCCACCAATGGATATGAATCATAGAACTGATTGGAATCATGGTGCACCCATATACAAGGAGCGATATGCGCAGGTCACATGTAGTTCAATGTAATGTACACACTACAACCGACCTGGTATCGGCCTACAAAGCTGATCAATTGAACTAAGGTTCACTCGCGATTTTGGAAATGATCGATAGAAGGCGTTAAATCAGATATGACGATGTCTGAAATGTTCGCTTATCTACAGATTACGGTACTCTGGATATCCAGCAGTTCTGGGAGAACACAGTGACGCAAACTGGATATCAGACTTGAAGAACACCAATGCCACAAGTAAATGTGTATGGTGGGTCTTGGAAAATCCTCTAAGCAAGATTGCATCGGCAGATTCATGATGGAATCAAAGTTTATCTCTTTAAACAAAGCTTAAAAGAAGTTGAGTAACTTCACGACTCCTTAGAGGACGTCCTTTATTGGGAGAAACTCGTACCTTCAGCAGTTATACATTGTGGCTAGCCGGTCGGCTTCAGAAATGGCACGGATGACGGCGTCTGGACATATCTGTCGGATCTGTTGGAGATATAATACCGTATGGCAGTTGATCACCACGGGTGTCACTTCCTTGATTACTAATCAAAGGATATAGCGGATCCTTTAACTAAGGGACTACTCGAAGATCAAGAGTCCTGCCTATCTAGGGGAATGGGCTTAAAACCCAAACAATACAAACCTTTGCGGTGGTAACCCAACCATACTGATTGGAGATCCAAAGAATTTGGTTCAATGTGAAAACTAAGCTGCAAAATGTTCAGTTGAGCACTTCGGTAGAAGCAAGAGCACTTCAGATGATGATTTCTGTAAGGAAACATGAATCTAAAGTTGTTCCCGCGATAGACATTAAAGTACTACCTACATGGTGGGTAAAGGTTAAGCTTCCAAGCAAAGCATTGTACAATGATTCAATAATTGAAGAGGCTTTGATAAGACATCGATCCTCAAACGGTTGAGGTTAAGGTTGGAGAAAGTTTTAATGATTCCTAACACTTGTGAAGTGGGGTATAGCAGAATACCTTGTAGGAGATCACATATTTAAGTGCGAGGACATGCCGCCTCAAATGAACGCACTTAAGAATCCAAGTGTGTCCACGGCCACAACAGACAGAACAATAAGAATAAACTAATAAAGGGGAGGTATTGTATTGGTACCGTTGTCTTGGCTTACATTAAACACTGACGGTTCAAGACATCACGTTCACCGCGCAGTAAGTAAGTCTGATGGTATTCAGCTATGGAAGGTTCAAAGCAGAAGCTACCTCTCCTGATGCAATATCTTTTCGCTGAACGATTGCTGAAAGTAGGCACCTTGTGTGTGCTCCAAAATCTCTTTCAAGAGGGGATTGTTGGAAATTTACTAATGTGGAGTTAAGTTTGTCCCATTATTTATCACTCGAACAATTGGGGCCCCGTACGTCGGAAATGTCATTTTCACACACATGTAATCTTAGTGTCAAGTATTATAAATTTCGTTAATGAAAGAGATATTAGTACGTAAGTGAAGTGTTTGAGACATAGAATGATGGACGGTTATTGGATAAATAACAAGTGTTCCACGTTGGTAAACGAATGAAAGATTGTGCGTGGTGTAAGATGGAACGGGTCGGAAAGGGTCGCGGAGCCGAGAAAGGCCGCGGCGCCTCCCGGACTAGGCCGCAGCGTCGGAGCGTCGCGGGTCCCCCTTTGCAGCGCCGCGACACTAATTGTTTGTTTGGCATTCTGGAGCTGCGGCGCTAAATGCTACAGCACCGCGGCGCTTCCCAGACAGTGTTTGCTCGACGGAATCCCAAAGGTTTGGTTGTTGAAGTGGTTTCAATGGCATTGAATCTACCCAATAATGGTCATTACTTGGACCATTATGTTGTTGCATTACTTGGGGGTTAAATGTCATCCATTACATGGCAATTGAATGCCATTATGTGGCATTTGAAAGGTCATCTTGCACACCTATAAATTGAGGCCTTTGGCTCAATTCTATAGATGAAGAAAAATGAACATATGAACAGAGATGAACATATGAACATACTTATAAATTAACACCACCACAAAGAGATCAGTTTTTCTGATAAGCAATCATTCTCTTAGCAATCTTCATTATTCGTGTTCTTCGTTGGGATCATTTGTGTAGGCTTTGCACACTTGATAGTTTGTTGTTTCATCTTGGGAGACTATTGTCCACACTTCCGTAAAGCCTATATACGGGGGCAATATTATTTTAAAGACAGAGAGTCATCTCTCGACTAAGCCGGTGGTGTTGTGATTATCTAATTGGTTGCTAAGTGTTTGAGGTGTGAACTAGAATCTCAAAGGACTCTAACCGTTCGGATTCTCAGTGGATCTACAAGCCACAAGTGTAGCAGTTCATGTTCTTGTATTTCCGAATACAAGATCTATATTTGAAATTCCAATTCAAGATCAAGATATTGACAACTTGTTGTTGTAATCTTTCTTGTTTATCCTTTCGATCACTGTAATAGTTATTTACTATTGCCGTACGTGCTTTACATATCCAACAAGTCCAAGGATGAAATTGCCTTTCCTGCCTTGGAATCTAAGGGACAACTCCAAAATGTCCGCCATTCATATGGCATTGACCATAAATTGGAGGTTAAGCAATTCGATATGATAAATACCATATTTGGCTGATTTGGACCGTGATATACATGGTACATATAACCGCGTATATCACGTTTGGGAGGCCTATTTTAGTTAAGGTTGTTGTATTTAATTAACACTGTACTTGATTATTTTCATTAATGAATGAGTATATATACAATTTGCAATATCCATAATATGGAAAATCCTATTCCTATAAAATTTCTAAAACCCTATTATATTTGTACAAGAATTCTACAATTATGGTAAAGTGTACAATGCTAATTAAATACAACAACCTTACCTAAAATAGGCCTCCCAAATCGTGATATACACGGTTATATGTACATGTATATCACGGTCCAAATCAGCCAAATATGATATTTGTCACGACAAAATTTCTATCATCTTAAATGAGATCACCAGTTTGCAAGGTGACGTGGACATGGTTGACAGTAATAAGGTGAAATACAAAAGGTTGTGCTTAAATCTCCATGATACATGCATATCTATGCATAAAATACTCACGTACCACATCTACCGTGAAGAAGTTGAACTTTGGCCACTATTCAAGAAACATTTTTTCTGTTGAGGAACAAGAAAAGATTATTGAAGACATGCTTGGATGAACCAAAGCGGAGAATCTACAAGAAATTATCCCATGGTTGATGGCATCTCTAACACCAGAAGAACAGCAGGGCATTATGTCGATCTGGCGCAAAATCACAAAGAATACAAAGTTTTTTTAAGTGGTTAGGAGAGTGGTGGGAAGGTATAAAGAGAGATGAACGTGTAAATGCAGAAAAGGGATCAAAGGTTTCTCTTTCATTGGCTATTGATCCTTTAGAAGTTGTTTCTACATACTTGTCGAGAGATGATTTCAGGAGTTCAAGCATCTGCCACGAAAAAAGGGAGAACTGTTCACTGACAGAGTCTGGTGATCATGATTTTGATCAATCTGCAGAAAAAAAAACAGAAGGTCAAGGGGAACAAAAATGTTGATCCATTCGGAGATATAACACAGCATTCTACTGAGGTTGACAAGAAGAGATGCAATGGCACAATTGACATAGCTGATCAGAGAGAGACAACTTGCCAGGATGTAAAATTATATGAGCATTCAAGGCAAAAGGAGAACCATCTAATGCTGACTCAAGACAAGCTAGTTGACGTAATAAGAAGAGTATCATGTGACTCCTCTTTGGATTCTGAAAAGAAATCACACCTCATGCAGAGCTTGCTAATGAGGCAAATACATTTTCAACTTCTATCCTTTGACTTGTTTCATAGGAAGCAACTATATATGGTTACATAATTACTAGTATCAGATAACTGCATAATACCTAAACAGCATTAGTTGATCTACATTTGTTTAATGGAACCAAAAATACCATCAGATAGTTGATTAAGTGCATAATACATTTACATAATCAATTCAGTCTCTAGTCCTGGTTTCAGTATGATTTCCATGCAGTGCTTGCCGTTAGTATCTGCCACAATTGTTCGACTACACTTAAATAATGTATGTTAGAACATACAATGATAATACAATTGAGATATCCAGGAGGACGACAAATTGAACTGTTACCCAGTGAATGTTAGAAAGAAACGAAGTCAATTTTCCTCTGGATTATTGAAAATTATAAAGTGAACTACATTTGTTCTAGAATCCTTGGAATGGAACTTTGTTGACATTTAAATATACAAATGGATTTATTACTACTGAAGATAAATGCAAAAGCACCTATACTTTTCTTCTTTTCTATAGATTTCAGTGTATTTCTTCTACCTCTTTTATTTGACTTGACTTTATATGTGTTTCTTTCAGTCAATGGATTTTGACACAGAATAAGTCTCATTCAGAGGGTTCTTCTGCAAAGGATAAGGAGAAAATCACTGGTCAATGTCCGTCATTTGGTGATAAAACGGAATCAGTTTTTGGTTGCAAGCATTACAAGAGGAACTGCAAGCTACTTGCTCCATGTTGTAATGAGCTTTTTCCATGCATACGGTGTCACGATGAAATTACCGATCATTGTCTGGATAGGTGCAAGTGGTATGGACTTGGTCTACGTGCCTATTGGTAACTTCAAGACTTTCTATTTTCTGTTGCCTAACATATCCCAACTCTGGTTATGATGTGTTTGCAGAAAATCTATCACCCAGATGATGTGCATGAAATGCTTGAAGATACAACCTATCTGTCCCAGTTTCTCAACTCTCTCTTGCAACAATTTCTCCATGGCTAACTACTATTGCAGAATTTGCAAAGTGTTCGACAATGACAAGTGAGAAAATCGGGTTTACATTCTTCTGATTGATATATTCCTAGATGTAGCGCTTCTTCCATATGCTGCTTCAGAGCTACTAGAGTATATTGACACATAATACAGAACATCTAGGCGTAACCTTTCACTTAATACTAGAATTAAGAATTGAAACACACCATCTGAGGTTACATTAGTGTGGGGATTATGTCCCCTCAGTAAATAATTCCTTCTGCCAGTAGCAGTTAAGGTGGCAAAATTATAAATGGGTAATCACTCGCTGCCTAAAATTCAAAGTTTAACTTCTATACACTGACTACGTATAAAAAACTTACACTATCAAATCACCTAAAAAGACTTTACAGGTAACCATCCATAATAAGTGAGATTAGTAATTTGGATAATAAGGCAGGTTACCTACTACAACAGGTTAAAAACACTGATACTATAATATCTTTTATATCTGTTCACTAATTGTGAGCTTAGTTATTGTGAACTTCATAGACTAGCATTATGTCTGTTCCAACAAATTAATGGAGAGTGCTTCATTCACTAATTCTGGCTTCAACTGTGTGAGCAGACAGATATACCACTGTCCTGCAATTTGTGCCGACTGGGGAAGGGATTAGGCATTGGATACTTTCATTGCATGACCTGCAATGCTTGCATGTCAAAGGCTCTCTCTGTCCACACGTGTCGAGAGAAGTTCTTGGAGGATAATTGTCTAATCTGCCATGAGGACATTTTCACTTCTGCCTCTCCTGTCAAGGCACTTCCTTGTGGTCATGTGATGCACTCTACATGTTTTCAGGTATTAAGAATCATACAAAGTTCCTTATTTAACTAAAACAAAAGGAACTCTCAGACTATATTTCTGATCTTTTCTTCCTTCACCACATTTTAGGACTACACTTTTACGCATTACACATGCCCGATCTGTAGCAAGACACTCGGGGACGTGAAGGTCAGCAAACTATTTAACGTGAAAGCTCATTAAACTGGTCATGGTTCAAAAATGTGTTGAATATGCAGCTTATTTGGTGCCTAATTTCATGTGCTCTTTGAGGTGTTAGATGCATATCTGTCCGAGGAGAAACTTCCTGAGGAGTACGCTGGCC
The DNA here is from genome assembly GCA_034509755.1 of Anisodus tanguticus. Classification (NCBI taxonomy): domain Eukaryota; kingdom Viridiplantae; phylum Streptophyta; class Magnoliopsida; order Solanales; family Solanaceae; genus Anisodus; species Anisodus tanguticus. Next base: position 42,974,687 of record CM067543.1, on the reverse strand, counting down.
AGATTCAGGTTCATTTAAATCATGTATTTTATTTCCATATATAAATAGCTTTCTGAGTTGGGGTTAATGTGATATCAAATTATCAATCCTTTTGACACTGAGAAGGTTATATACAGGTTATATTATGCAATGATTGTCAAAAGATAGGAACTGCTTCCTTCCACTGGCACTATCATAAGTGTTCACATTGTGGTTCATACAATACAAGGCTTAGATGATCTAAATTCAGAGTGCAGGTCAACAGCTGATTCGATGCTCCCAGACTAGAGACGCATCCAAGATTTTAAGTTTATGGTTCTGAATTCTAGGTCGGGATAACAACTGAATTTGGATTGAGTTATTTATACATATTAAGTGGATTTCTTACACAAATATAAGATCTGAGCTAAAACTACTGAGTTTTATCAAATCCCCAACTTCAACGGTAGATACGCCCATGTCCCAGACTGTAGAGAAGTGTTGCGGTTATTCACCTTGAATGCTTGGGATGCATGAAGCAGTTCTGTTTTTTGTTAGTCAATAAATAATGTATATGCTTCTTTTTCTTCAATCATCCTATGTTAAATTCCAAAGATTCTTAGGTTCCGATTCATCATCAGTACTAACAGTGAGAGTACTAACTCCTAACATGGATAGATTTTGAGTGAGATAATAAAGAAGAGACTGAAATAAATGTCTCTCTTCATTTTTGTCTAATGTATTCCAGACAGTTTTTGCATAATTGAGTAATGAATTGTACCTGGCTTGATCTACATTAAGCATGATTGTCTCTTAAATCAAATAAATCACAAGTGTTTTCCGTCTTCATCAAATTTAGAGTGTTCATACGTACTCATTCGAAAGAGAAATAAAAAATATTCGGTGTGATAATGGGAAAGAGTATGACAATAGGGAGTATCGGGAATTTTGTGCTACTAATGGGATAAATTTTCATTTTTATCTTCACAAAATGGGAAAGCCGAACGCAAAATTCGTTCCATAAATAACATTGTCCGAACTCTCCTAATACATGCCTCCATACCTCCATATTTTTGGCATCATGCTCTACAAATGGCCACATATCTTCTTAACATAATTCCTTCTAAAGGTCGACATATTCTTCCCCCTAAAAATACTATATAATGTTATTCCCATCCACCACAATTAACAAACTTCGAGCTCGGTCTACCCCGTGTGTGTTTTTGGGTTATCCGTCAAATCATCGTGGTTATAAGTGTTTTGATTTATCCTCCAAGAAAATCATAATCAATCGCCATGTCATTTTTGATGAAACTCAATTCCCATTTACGAAAGTTCATACTCCCGAACCTAAGTCATATAATTTTTTGGATGACCAAATATAAAGTTTGAGACGTTTAGTCCCGGTGGGTCTATATGCATCACCTTTGGGTTTCGAGGGATCCAAACCGTCCTCATCATGTATGTTTGTTGAAGAAGTCCTTATATGGGCTTAAAGCGGTCTTCGAGGGCCTAGTACACGAGGGTTGCTTGACTTTGTTTCAACTATTGGGTTCACTCATAGCAGTCGAGACAATTCCTTGTTCATCTACCGCCGTGGTTCGTCCTTGGCCTACATTACATTGTATGTGGATGATATCATCTTGGATCGCCTCCTCGATGCTTTGCGCCAGTCTATCATGGCCATGCTCGGCTTACCGAATTTGCTATGAAAGACTTGGGGCCCTTGAGTTACTTTTTGGGAATTCTTTGTCAAACGTCATTCGGGTGGGTTGTTTCTGTCTCAACGGAAGTATTCTTTGAGATCATAGGCTGGGATGTCATCCCGTAAGTCCACTTCCACGCCGGTTGATGCAAACCCAAAGCTAAGTGCCGCAGCGAGGTGCACCATACGAGGACCCGACCCGGTATCGTGGTCTTGCGAGGCTCTCCCGATCTTACCTTTACCGAGACGGATATTACGTATGCGGTTCGGCGAGTGTGTTTATTCACGCATGACCCCAGAGTTGAACACATGAATTCAATAAAACGCATCATTCGGTATATCCGGGGGACGGACTATGGGTTGCATTTTTATCCTTCATCTACATCCACACTTGTCTCTTACACGGATGCGATTGGGGTGGTTGTCCCGACAACGGTCGAGCTCTTGTATGTTCCTTGGCAACAACTTGGTCTCATGGTTGGCAAAACGTCAAGCAACTCTGTCATATGATCTTTCTATCCTCTGATTATTATTCATACTATCCTCTTATATTTTTTGTTTAACCATTGGATATTTTGGAACCCAGTGAACCCAACTAATTCAGATTTACGACGCATAGACCCATTAATAGAGAAGTACTTCCTACCAAGAATTTCGGAGCAACTGCCAAAATAATCATCTTTAGGACCCTTAAAATAGCTGAAATTTACAAAGTTTTTAAAGTTTAGCCGCCTCAGAACCAACTTCAGACATGCGGGGTTTGAAGTTGAAATCGCAAGTGTAAAGTCTCTGGCAATGCAGTTCAAATTCAGACATGAGGCCTAAAGTTAGACTTTGGCAGTTCAGGTTTGAAATTCATGAAATGATGCTGGCCAAAGCTGGTTAATTTAGACAAGTAGAATTGTTTCTCCGGCCAGCAAAAGTTATTGTAGTCAATAGTAATCCATATTGTTATGTCTTTTCGAATTTCCTTAACCAGGATTGCGCACACCACCTCCATATGTATCAAATGAGCTGTGAAATTCATGTTGCTCTTAAACCTTATATATTCATTTCAGTTTCTATATCTGTACACCATACAAGTATATGTGTGAAGTTGCACAGATAAAGAAGAGAAGAAGAGTATCATAAACAGAGGTTTGAAGTTTGTCAACATTGGCTAAAGTTTATGTAAGAGCTGTCTATATTCGCATACTGATATGAAGAAGGCACATGTAACACCTTAACTTGACCAAGGGCAACCTTCTCACGAATAAAGTGTATATCCATCTCAATATGCTTGGTTCGTTGATGTTGAATCGGGTTATGAGATAAATATATGGCGGATATGTTATCACAGTAAACTAAAAACGCCTTACGCAAGGGACATTGTTGCTCTAAAATAATGTTTCACAGCCTCTCCTTTTGCACTCGAACGGGATAGGGTGGCCTGCCTCTTGACAGACCAAGAAATGAGATTATCCCCTAAGAACACATAGTAGCCGGAGGTTGAGCGTCGTGTGTCCGGATGGCCTGCCCAATCAGCATCCGTATATGATAACAACATGGTCGGTGCTGAGGGGTAGAGGTGTAATCCATAATCAAGTGTGGTCTTAACATATCGAATGACACGTTTAAGGATAGTAAAATGAGATTCCTTGGGGGCATGCATAAACAAGCATACATGATGAACAACATAAGCAATATCAGACCTGGTGAACGTGAGATATTGTAGTGCACCTACAAGACTCATGTAAAGTGTGGGATCGGACACATGATTACCATAAACAACACTAAGCTTTGATTTAGAGTCAATCGGAGTGGACATTATCTTGTTGTTTGCCATTTAGCCTTGTTTACTATCTCCTCTACATACTTGCGCTGACACAAAAACATAGAATCTGCAGATCTAGTCACTGATATCCCCTAAAATAACTCAACTTCCCTAAGTCAATCATGGCAAATTTGTTGTTGAGCAATGTAATAATCTCATTTTTCAATAACTCAGAGGAGGCAGTAAGCACAATGTCATCCACATATAACAACAAGTAAGCGATGCTATTACCTCGATGAAATATAAAGAGAGAATTATCACACTTGCTACATACAAGCCCAATCCGCATAATGTACTATGCAAAGCGATCATACCACACTCGAGGGGCCTATTTCAAACCATAAAATGACTTACGGAGGCGGCATACATACTGAGGGGCTGCTGGATGGACAAAACCAGGCGGCTGGCGCATGTAAACAATTTCTTTTAAATCCCCATGTAGAAATGCAGTTTTCACATCCAGCTGATGACTCGGTCAATGCTTACCCATATGAATGTTCAAAACTATGCGAATGGTAGCCGATTTAACAACCAAACTGAATGTCTCACCAAATCAATGCCCTCCTACTAATTAGTGTCATTAGCCACAAGTCTCGCCTTATACCTCTCTAGGTCACCATTGTCTTTGTATTTGTGACGAAAAAGCCACATGCATCGGATTACATTCACCCCTCCGATTTAGGAACCAAATCCCAAAGTGTGTTGTTTTGTTAAAGCATTAAATTCCTCACGCATGACCGCATTCCAATTAGGGTCTTATTTGGCTAATTTTGGGTTTTTAGGAATTTGGGATATGATTTGTGTAGATAGGTTAAAATGGACTTTGAGTTTGAGAATCCGTGTTAGGCACGGGTTTCCATGTAGTGAGTGGGGGCAGGGGGGGTGGGGGTAGGGAGGGATGTCATTTCAGTAATGGTAGAGGCAGTGTTAGGTGTGGGTGAGGGTTGGTCGACGGGAAGTGGGGGAGGTATATTGGTGTCGGGTGACCGAGATGTGATGGGTGAGATCGGGGAGTTGGGTGATGCCGAATCCGGCGACGAGTGGAGGTCGTGATGGATATGTTACTATGTGAGTTTTGAGGGTCTAGTATACAATGCAGGGGTAGGGTTGGTTTACTGGAAGGTCGGCGATAGGCGGCGACGACACTAGGAGTGTTGGAGGATTATTCGGTGTGGATGAGATGCGGTACCGAGATGGGAAAAGGGTGAGACCGATCGATTTCCGATGGGGAAGGTGGCGATTGGCGGTGATTGTAGATTGGTGGAGTCACTGCCGGTAATGGCAGTGACAGGTGGCAGTGGCGATGATTGAGGGGCGGTGACGATTGCAGACACTTAGGAGAGGTGGAGCAACAGTAACTGACCGTGATGGAATAGTATTATTACGTCGGAGGAAAGAGCTGATGATGGGATTGAGGTCTAACTCATCGAGAAACGTGTATTTCGTGTTTTGGAATTTTTGGATATTCAAAAATGGAAGATCGTCTCGTCAAAAGTGACGTGACGAGAGATGTGGATTTTACAAGTATACAAGTCGTAGCATAGATATCCCCTATGATTGGCGGAAAACCTAAGAACACACAAGGGGTGGTGCGGGGTGCAAGTTTATGTGGTGTCGTGGAGGCAAAGTTCGGTAGCATAGGCAGCTGAAAATTCATAAGTGCTCATAGGTTGGGATCCTACGAAAAAGAATTTCGATGGGTGTTCTATTTTGGAGAGTCCGGGTGAGCAAAATATTTAGAATATATTCAGTAAATTCGTAAGTGCTCATAGGTTGGGATCCTACGAAAAAAAATTTCGATGGGTGTTCTATTTTGGAGAGTCTGGGTGAGCAAAATATTTAGAATATATTCAGTCATTTTCACGTAGCATAGACCCAAAAGGGAGGGGGATGGAGACATGAAATAGGATCGTACGAACTATGTTATTGATAGTGCGAATGATTCGTTTAGTCTTGACATTTTGGGAAGAGGTGTGGGGACACGAGAATCGGAAAATTATGCCATTAGTAGAGCAAAAATTGTGAAACGCGGAATTATTGAACTCACGACCATTATCACATTAAAGCGATTTTATGTCTTTTTCAAATTGTATTTTGACATAGACACGAAAAGCAAGAAACTTGGCAAACACTTTAGACTTGAATTTAAGCGGATAGACCCATACAAAGTGAGAAAAGTCATCTAATAAGACGAGATAAAATTTATGCCACAGTGAGCTAGTAATGGGAGATGTTCATAAATTTGCATGAACAATGTCAAAGGGAGAATACGTAACACTTGAAGAAGACTGAAACGGAAGGCGAACGTGTTTGCCTAAAGGACAAGAAAGATATTGTTGGGTAAATTGTCCATTATGACAACGAATTAAATAATTGTTTCTAAGAAAATTAAAAACATGAGCTCATGGGTGTCCAAGTCTATTGTGTCGGGTTGACGGAGAAATTATTGCTAAAGCGGTGGGAGGAGTAACACTAGCAGCGGACGTGGATAGAAAATGATATAGATCACCCTCACTATTGCATCTCGTAAGAAGTTTTCGATACGGAGGTCCGTTACGGAAAATCCAAACGGGTCAAAATTAATTGATACATAATTATCGGTGGTAAATTTTCTAACGGAGATTAGGTTTTTGATAATGTTAGGAGCATATAAGACGTTATTCAAAGAGAACTGGGGATACGGTGGTGGGGTTAGTGTGTGGTCAAACCCTTGAATTGGAATGTGATGGTCGCTTCCAACCATAATAGATTGTGGAGTATTTAAACTTTGCAGTTGAGGAAGATTACCAGAATTGTTAGTGAGGTGAGACATGGCGCCCGTATCCATATACCACGCATTATCGGATTGTCGAGGGGTCAATGTGACGAAAGTCGAGCCCAAACCGGACTGGAAGAGGCTTGGAGAGGACTGTTGGGCTCCAGGAGATTGGGCCCAAAATTGGTCTCAAAATTGAGAGTTGTGGGAGAAGTCATATATTGTGGATTATTTTTTGTGAATGAAAAAGGGATAGAAGAAATAGAGGAGGGCAAATTGTTGTTGACCGACACAAATCAAAAAGAAAACAAGGGGCAAAGTTCTCACTTTTTTTATTCTCAGGTAAACAAAAAGCAAACAAGAGGACAAAGTTTTTCACTTTTCTTGTTCTCGGGTGATTTAGGAAAAGAGCAGACCAACAGTTTTGAGCTCTGACAGAAAAAGAAAAAGGCGAGGACAGGTAGTGATGTTCCTCGGGAAAGGAGGAGAGAGTCGAAAAAGAAAAAGAGTTTTGGTTTGTGGCAGCCTCCGGTCGTTGCAGAAATCGAGAATAGGGTTTAGATTTTTAGCTCTTGATACCATGCAAGATTGTATTAATCTCTCTCGGGGAGCCTTTCTCATTAATACAAATATATATAGTATACAATGTGAAACCTAACACAATAAGAATCATATATCTACCATAGTTATACATATTCTAATTATGGTAAGGTATGAATACGTTAATAGTTTAAATAGTTTTAAAATCGGCCATCTTTTAAATAGCATCATCACAAGTGACTAGGGACTAGGGATGGCAACGGATCGGATCTGGACCGGATCCTACTAGATCCAGATCCAGATCCGGTTTTCATACCTAAATCCATATCCGGATCCGATCCGGGGGTCCATAAAAATCATATCCAAATCCGAATCCATCGGATCCACCGGTCCACGGATCGGATCGGATTCACATGTAAAATAATTTGCCTTTGCTAATTATTTTTTTTAAACTGACAAACGATTTTTACTTAGCTAACAGTTTACTGTGTTTCAATTTTGAAATGTTCATATGAGATATTTTGTTCGTTGTCTCGTTTAGATTATGAGCTATTAATTAAAAATGTTGGACAATGACAATAGTTGTGGAAAATGCTGACTAGTATTTCCACAATGCGAACGTAACTTGCATGTGCTTGGAATCTTCACAAATGAAGTGAATATAATTTTAACTACTTGTCTATGGTGATGTTAGTCATTCACTAATATAACATTGATTTTATTATCGAAGTTACCTATTTATTTTTGGGTTTTTGAGTTAACGCGGGGATAAATTAAACTTGTTTTGAGAATTAAACTTGCAAGGATGTGCTTAGCAATTTTAAGAAAATACTTATAAAATTACATTATATGTTATGAATATATTTAATAAAAAGCGGATCCACGGGTCGGATCTGGACCGGATACGGATCTCAAATACAAGATCCAGATCCAGATCCGATCCATCAGAAATGGATCCGGGTCCGATCCGGATCCGTCGGGTCCAAATTTAGAAGATCCATATCCTATAAAACGGATCTGGATCCACCGGATCCGGACCGGGTCCAAGATCCATTGCCATCTCTACTAGGGACCCTTATTTAAGTCGCGTGCAATAGGGTTTCATAAATTTTTGTAATTAATCACTTCGACTTGCGCGATTGAGACGGAGTTGGTATTTGTATTGGAACTGAATCAAGTTTTAGTTTCTCCCCGTTCGTTAACTACACATGTTGTGGCTCGTATGTTCCGTCTTCTTTGAACCTTTAGTTTTGATTTGCGAAACAAAACACAAATTCATTAAGAGTTATATTACTGCTGCATTGATTAAATAATAATTAAATTCATATGGTCAACAGCTCATGCAACTTTCAATGCCAAGAAAAGTTTTTACTCAAATCACAAAAAATAATATATTTAAAGACTTTATTCTATGAACTGATCATGACATAAATCTCCATTCTATATACGCTTGGTAAAAATGAATATATAAATAGCTATTAATATTTAAAATTCACTAATAATGTAAAAATACTACTATAATATAAATGTAAATAACATAAATTCATATCTTAAATCCTAAATAAATAACGGGCCATAAAGGCAACAAATAGATGAAGAACAACAGATAAAATAACCACTCCGACCACTCGAGTTGAAGAGTTAATAAAGCCATCTGTATCTCCTAATTCAAAGGCCCATGCAAATTCTTTTTGAATTGCTTCCTCTTTCTCTGTGGTGAAATCACACGTGATATTATCGAATATCTCACGTATATCTGTAGGCGACTTGTTCTTGATCCTCTCAGTAATTCCTTGTGTACAAAGCTCATGCAAAGTTTTAATCTCAAGGTACTTTGCAGCCAATACAATTTCAAAGAGGGATTTAAAGCTACTGCACACGAATTTCTCCTCGAAATTCTTGATTTCTTCTTCGTTTGAACCCAAGAACTCTGCATGTTTCTCGAGGTATTCAATGACTTTGAATAGTGTCTCAGTGTCAACATTAGGAAGTGGGAAGAAATTAGTAGCAACATCATCTTCCACCATGTTTTTGATAGTTATAGACTCCATGGCTACAGATTTTTCAAGTTCACATTCATCCCCATCGGAAGACTTCAAGATCAAAAACCTTTTCTCTGATATTGATGATGATGCCATGAGAAACTCTTGTTTAGCTAGGAGGAGAAGGCAGAAGGAGAAAACATACGGATATGTGCGCATTGGTTTGTGTGGTTTCTATAGCCCAATTTCGAACCTATTTGGCTTTGGCTCTTGGTTTTTGAAGTCCACTTGGTTTCTCAAAATAAATAAATATAGTTTGACTTGCATACTAACTGTGCAAAAAAAAAATTGATAATTTGAGGTAACATAAAGATAAGTACACATAACCGTCAATAAAAGATGGAGACTTTTGCCCCTTTTATTTTCATTTTTTTCTTTTATAAAACCAATTCCTAATCCAATTATAATCCCAACACGTTGTAAAATAAACACCGACCCAAATCCAAATTGTTTAAATGATTAAGACAATATTTTTAGTTCAACTCATATGATTTTAAGATTTTTATACGATTATAGCAACTTGGAGAAGGAAGATTAAGGTTGTTCACTTGAATAGGGAAACAAAACCACGTTACAATATAAAAATGACATGGTTGACTAACGAAATAGATATACTTATCAGCCACCTGTGCAAGGCATTAAGAAAATACAATTAAAATACACAGCAATTCATTAAGAAGAAAAACAAATACCAGAACCCCCACAGGTAATCTACTATGATAGCCAAATAAACCAGAAGTTCAAGTCAGAAAGACCCGAGTTTCAAAAAGTACGAAATGAGTAGCAAACATATTAGATGTACTAAAAACCTTACTACTCGCAATGTTCAAAAAGTCAACCAGCTTTTTCTCCTTGACGAACAAATAATTTAGTAGACATCCGTAATACAAAGTTCCCACAACTTCTGGGCACTCAAAATTCTTTTTCCTCGAAGAGGAAACAACAAATGAATTTAGAGTATAGAAGACTTATTGACTGCATCACTAAAGACTAAAGACCAATTGCCAATCTATACAGACTTGCTTACATTGAAAGTGAAAGATATATGATGCATTACCTGTGTACAGAAGCAATATCTGGTAATAGTAGGTTATGTTTGCCATTCGGAAATCAAACATCTACACGTTCCTCATGACCACGAAACTGGTGGCTACTACTACTTTCTTCAACTACGCCACCTTGTAAGGATTCCAAAATTTTCAGATGATGCAAAAACTTGACTTTGCCAATGCTACCACCAAGAATCAAGAGCACTAAAACTTACATTTCTTTTTCCAATCCTCTAATAACTTCCACCATGATGCACAAATTTGAAGAAGTTTTTCTCGCTAGCAGGCCAATTACTCCTATTTTCTTTCTCGTCGACAAATTTCTGATGGTATAGTACAGTTTCTCACACAATTTTATAACTTTGCAGAACACTTGAATAACATCTGTGCACAAGTAGTATCATTGCCGTTGACGGTTGAATGGAAAAGCACAGTAGCACATCTTAATTGCAGTTTAGGGAGGTAATTTCTAAGCTGAATAGATTTACAGCTTCAAAGAAACCAACGATAATCCAGATTATCTTTTGACTATTGGAGAGGTACAATTTGCTGGCTGGACTAGTTTACAGCTTCGAAGAAAAGGACCTGTGGTTGCAAATGCCCTCTTTCACACATAACAACAACATCATCCCAGCCACCAATTACCTGAATATAAAATATCCATAATAACAGAATCTTATTTAAAAGATAACAAAGAAAAATGGGAAGAAACAGAATATTACCTTCACGGTTTTGTCATCATACATGATCCACTGTCCACGATCATGACTGTAGGCAAAACAGTGATAATGCTGTCCATAGTAGCAAACCTGAAAGAAAAGTCAAGCGATAAAATTATCCATCTTTAGACACTTGTTAGAATACAAACTGAAGTTGGTTCAACATCCAAAGGTACTACAAAGTGATTCTTATATTCAAACTAGCAACTTGAAAGATACCTTCAGCTGAAGTATATGCAGATGAAGAGTTTTTTTTTGAAAAAAACAAGCATATTTAGGATTAATAGAGAAAAAATCTGAATAGGGAAAAAAGAGAGAAAGCTGTATTATTTGAGATATGTTTTTGACCCAAGCTGGAATAAAATAAACCCGGGCTGATCAAATAGTCGCATTTACTCATCAATCATGAAAAGACAGCTTTATGTACAAAAAAGGACACAATAACACAAGGACTTCTTTCATGAAAGATGACACAAAATACTCCTCAATTAGTTGAAATCATAAAAAAAGAAATATGAACCAGCTTGCACGTAATATTTTAGAAGCAAAAAAAATTGACATGGTTTAATGAATTAAAGAAGCTAGTTGAGAATACAATATAACATTGACAAGGAACAAGTGAGATTTATCAAAATAGGAGCAGGAAATTATATGAAATATGGATGTGCTTATTTAGTGCCAGTGACTTGATTATATTTTGTCTTGAGCTAGTTATGGACTTTTAAATACTTATGCCCCTAGCAATACATAGAGGAAAATGTCAGCAGACAAAAGAACAAGAATCATTTACCACAGAAACTAAGGAATGTTTGTTTTTCGGATCAAGACCGCGATAAAGGACGCCAATGTCCACTTCAGTAGATAAAGCTGATAAAGTCTCTTTTACATCATCTACATTCTCACAAGTATTCTGCCAACCTAAAACTGCAGGGAGGAAAAACCAAGTCACATTAGAAACAAATATGATCTCTTAAGATTTTTACATCACCCATGGCAACCAAAAAAATAGAGAGGGAGAAGGGAAAGAGGAAACATCAGAAACTATAGTTACCGGTTGTGAAAACATGTGGCGGAGCAAAGAGAATGTGATGAATATAGTTAAGTTTCTCGCATCCACCAACCTCAGGATCGCAAGCCAACTGATGGTTCATCTCAACAAGATTCAGAAGCTCATCAAACGAGCTTTCTGGACACATAACCTGAAAGGAAAGAACAAAAAACTCAGTAAACTGTGCAAATTGATTCTCCCACTCCTCACAATAACGGTAAATCAAATTGCTCATTATCCAAACAATGTCTCTTGTTGAACTTCAAAAGATTAATTTACTGAATGGAAACTAGAGTGCCATCACAAAATTGCCTCAAAGAACATCAGAACATGCCTTCATTGTTCGGAGAGCACTGGCATTAATATTATGAAAGAACGATGTGTACTTCAGATGTCTAGACTCCAATCCACAATTGTAGCAGTTCATCCGTTCAAAAATATCCATCCCAAAAGAGAATGCACAGTACAAGCACTACTTGAGCAATCCCAAGAGCCCATACAGCTGCTATCTGCAGATTCAGCATCCGAAACACCTAAAGTTGATGTAAATGATCGATGTAGGGAATCAAATATTACACCCAGTACTTCAGAAGCATCATTCATTTGAGCCTGTAAGTCAATATCTCGTTAATTGAATTCAAAGAAGCTGACTCCTAGTAAAGTATGAGGCACTTGATTTCGTATTTACCTCCTGAAAGAAATTACTATCGGGATAAAGGTTGCTGAGGGCAATTCTCAGAGAAGTAGGAGCAATAGCCTCTCTATGCACCTTAGTTGAAGCCGTGTTCAAAGCAGTGAATATGTCATATAAAGCACATACCACACATGGATCACCCACGTGATCATGTTCTGATGATGATCTTCTCAAAAATTCATCTCGAAATTGTCTTAGATGCCACAATGACTAAAATGTGGAAAGCAAACAAGAAAAATAAGAGAACACACTTGAAATTACAGAAAAGTGAAAACACGACAATCAAAGTAACTTTTCTATAATAAAACAAAAATTAGCACTTGTAACCACTAACCTGTATAATGACATTTAGAAAGCAATTGTATTCTCCAACCTCATTCTTTAGCCCAGTGCCATATACATCCATTTCTTTGACATTCCCAAGACTCATTTCATAACCCAAATCCCCGGTTTCAGAGATCATCCTCTGTGCCCCTGAACTTGCCATCAAGGGAAACTTCTGATGTGCATGGAATGCATCTGACATAAAAAGAGAGAATGAGGACAGAAATCACTTGAACAATCAGGAGATGGAAAATATTAGCCAAATGGAAGAACAAACGCTGCACCAGTTCTCAAGCTATAGCACATCACTTTCCTTCAGAAACCATTACATAGGATCTTAATTTGATAGAAGATGGCTAAATAAGTAGTCTTCTGATCACCAAGCTTAAGCAGTGAACTAGATACAGACAGAGAACAGCCCAGACTACTAATTCCCAAAAAAATAAAGAGGAGCCTAAGTTAATAAGCATTAAAACTATCTCGAGAGCTCGTTACCGGAAATGAAAGATTAATAAACATACCAAGACTTTGTTGTACAGCTCTCTTAAGGTCAGCTTGGAACCTTTCTTCATCCTCCTCCTCCACATGTAGTTGTCTCAATGTCTTTGTTCCACTATCTCCGGTACCATTATTTTCTGGGGTTGAAATCAGATAGTAGTGAATTTAGTTCACTTCAACAGAAGCAGAGCATAGAACAGTTTGTAATTGAAATTCCAAGGAAAATATTGGCAGAGCACCTATTTACACCCACCAACTTGTTCTTTTTAATGTCTTATAGAGGATTGTGTGGGAGATCAAAGTGGGATAGGATCTCAATTTGGCCCAAAACTGAGTGCAACTCCAAAAGATTCTTTTATAAAAGTGAGACCATCAATTTTTTTGTCAAAGGTTCATAGAGTTGGTACTAAATTGTACTCACTGTTTAGCTACAGCATAACACACCAACTTGAGTATGGTGAAGTAATTCCACAATTACTATATCATTTATCTGAAACCAAGATGACCTGCTCCTTTAACGTTTAACCAATAAAGAAATGGAAAGAGATGATTGAGAAGCTACAGTATAGATCTGTTTGTTTCAAAGATTCAAATACAGGATGTGGTCCAAATTTAGAAGCTACAGTTTATAAGCGCAAAATCGACCCAAAAAGTACCAATCCTAAAAGCCGTCATAACATTTCAACCTAGTAATCTATCTTTGATCAAATGAATAAATGAACTCTCTGTTTCAATATTTAAAAAGAAATACTTGTGTTTTAAGTCAATGGGTTGACAAAACAACCCTCCTCCTTTCTCCGGGCTTGGGACCGGCTGTGTTATAGAGAAGACACTAACTACCACACAGGCGGAGTTATCACATGAATGTCATTCTTCAACAATCCCGAAGCTTTTTCCAAGGTAATAGGCACTTCCATTGAGCCCATATTCACCTTGCATATTTAACAAACTATTGAACACCAAATGATAAAGAAGCAAGAAGGAATTTGAACTACAAAACAGACACTTCCTAAGAACAGTCAATCACGGGTTACATTGAAGTTATCCACCATGTAAGAAATACCCTCCAACATGAAACTGTTCATTCTTTCAACAACCAGGAAATCCCCTGACATTTCTGACACTACCATTACAGTAAAAATAACAGCAACCATCAGAAATTGCAAAAGCATCAACCACCCATTCAAGTTGGAGAACCAAAAGAGAAGTCAATTAACAGAAATGAAGAAGCAGCCAAATACATAAAAGTTAAGCAAACAACTGCAGCTCACCATGTGAAGAATCCAGAGCTCTTGATTCACTAACTTCAGTTTTTTCCCTTTCAGAAGAACCAGATTGATAATTCCCCTCGCTAAATTTGGATGAATCTTTCTGGCGCCTGCCTTTTCTTCCAGATCGCTTATCAGATGTCAATATACCATCCTCTGGAGTTCCTTTGTTTGACAATCCTGAATAAGAAAAAAAATGATAGCATGTTCAGATGACATCATCCTAACCCTGGAACCTTTGATACTGATTATTTGGGAAGCATAAATAATTACTGTCACAAATCAAGGCAATACCATCACTTTGTGCCATTCTTTCTGGAAAGTTCTTTGAAAGACCTTCTAAGCTGTTTAATAATACATTGTTCTGCATCAAGGAAAGTCACATGTTACAATGACTTCATAGGGCCTACTAAATTTTAGCAGCATGCTAGAAAATAACACCAAGACATTTCAAGGCCTTAGAGTTATAACTTTTAACAACATGAGAAATCAGAACGTCAAAAGTTTTAACAGAAAAAAGCCAATCAGAGTGTTAACCTTCTCACTACTCTTCCATTGCTCATTGATTTTTTGATCAATATCACAACAAGTGTCAGGATTCATTTTTTGATATGGGTTCTTGTCAGGATTCTTAACTGCGTCCATATTCTCTTGAATTGTTCTTGCAGTTCTCTTATGTTGCTCGGCCAGATGCTTCCGCTTAGCCTCATTCTCAATTCTTCTTTGATACTCTAAAGTTTCTTCAAGCTTCCTTTCCTCAGCTTCAAGCTCAATCATACGTTTGTACTCCTCCTCCTGTAGATCTAACGTATTACCAGTTTGAGGAATTTCACTCTCTTGATCATCTCCATCATGAGCATTTGGAAATGAGCTGCACCAAAACATACACTTGGAAATATTAAAGGCCATAGCGGGCTTGCTTAGATGCATAACAAGAGGGTATGTAAATAGAGAATATGCCATTAGGAACTAGGAAGAGACATACACATGTTCCACAGTCTCATCGTGAAGCACATGCAATTCATTACCACTGTTAGGCTGCACAAGTAAGAGGAAACAGGTTATATCTCCACCCAGCAATACACATAACTGACTGCTTCAGAAACAAAAGTCTGACCCACAGCTTAAACCTTTGAATCTTTTCCTTTTCGATACTCTTTGTTCTTTTTCTTGTCCTTTGTCTTTTCATGGGCATGTTTAGACTTCTCATTTCCCCCACTTGAACTCTTCTCGGAATCACGTGCAAGTTCAGCCAGAAAAGCCTCCCTTGCAGCATCAGATTTCTCAGTAGCATCCTTCTCAGCCAGGTCCTCCAAGTGTGCCTAAGAATGAGAAAAAAACAATCATCCTAATCAAAAGAGGAATGACACAGGCGAAACGACACGAAGATAGGAGGAGAAACAGCAGTAAAAGATTCTAAGAGTAACATAGGTACTTCACAACAGCAGATACCCGCAGAAATGATTTCAATAGAGGCACTACAACCCGCCGGTAATCTTGAGCAGATGCAGGCTCAAGCTTCAATTCCAACTGCTGCATCCTGTTAACCATCCGCATGATACGTGCATCAATTTTGCTAAGCTGCCTCCATGAAATTGTCAGATCAAAAGACAATCAAGCAAAGCAGAAAAATCGAAAAGAAAAAGAACGGTAGACTATAGCTGATGCACCAACCTCAATGGAGACATGTTCCTTCTGTCTCTGTATTGCAACTTCCACACTAGAGTCCACCTGATGTAGGTAGTCCTTCAGTCTCCAATCATCCTCTTCGCCAGACTCCAAGTCACAAAATTGAGATGTTCCACCCCCGTAAGTTTCTTCAAATCCAAATTGATTTACATTGAGAGATTCTGCTTCCTTCAGAACATTTGATATAGCATCCAACTCAAACCTACTGCTGATAATTGAAACGTCGTTGTCGCTTTCTATGAGTTCTTCTCGTCGCTTCCTCAAGACGGAATCATAACTTTGTCGGACAAATTCTACTTCATGTTCTCTTTTTTTACCCTCCTCTAAGCAAAGATCTTCTACTGCCTGCAGTGCTTCCTCGTAACTTAGGTGCTCACATTTTCTCTCACACAAACCCTGGAGGTCGTAATACTCCTTCTCAAGCAATCGGAGAATTTCCACACCTTGTTGATCTTTCTCTTCTCTTGCACGTGTCCATGATACCAAAGCTTCAACACTTGATGGACCAGTGAATAACCAGGACAGTAATGCATCTGGGTCAATCAAAACTCCATTTTGATACTGATTACCAGACAAAATTGCTGCATTTCTATCATTAGAAACTGCATCAAGACATGAGCTGGGAGAAAGATTGCGCTCCAAGAAATGATGATCAAACAACAAACATGTGCTATCCTCGCTGAAAACTATTTTCTCTAGATTGCCAAATCCATGAGATCCATTGTTTGTTTCATCTACAGCACCAATTTTCTCAGGATACCTCCCTAAGCCACAAGAATGAGAAAGTTCTTGCAAGTATTTTAGTACCTTTTTCAGTTCTTCGGGACCCAAAAAGCATATGCACAGAGGGCTTTGATCAATATTGTAGTTAAGAAGTTTAGAGCCAAAAGGAAAACCCTGAAGCTCTTCCACCGCAAAATGCATAACCTTGCTGAGGTGAGTTGAAGCAAGATATTTATTTTTAATAAGAGCCTCAAACACAGCACGGATTCTTTCAAGAAGCTTTGCTCGCTCAGGGTCATCAGAGCGTGGCAAGCCTTCAGGAAGTAAGCAGATCTTTGGACCACCATCTTCATCACAATCCATAAAGTCAATATCTGAGATCTTATCATTTTTTCTGCTCTCAACCATATTTCCATTGGGTCTATCCCCTACTTTCGTCCTTCTAGGGGACGAGTCCCATTCGTCTTCATGGCAGAATGCCTCCAAATAGCCACCCTTAGGCCCTTCTCCATCATCTCTTCCATAGGACTCATCCATCAAACCATGGCGCTGAGATCTTGATTGCTTATCAAGCATTTTCGCTGCCGCGTTAACATCTAATGGTTTCCAAGAACAGTTCAGAAGCATCTCGGCCCACTCATTCTCAACATTTTGAGGCAAAACTGACTGCATTTTAGGCAGCAATGCTCCCATGTGATCATGCACAACATGATGAATGTGTGATTGAGAATCAGTAAATTTTTCGTTGCAGCGGCCACATGTCCAAAACTTCCATGTTTTATGGGTTTCGGCAAATGGAAGAGCATCAGATAGTACTTCAATAGCCAAACGATCCTTAGAAACACTAAAATGTGTCTTAAGATCTGAAATTCTAATTCTAAGCAATTCTTTCTTCACATCCAAACTTATGGAATTCCAATATGACTGCACCCAATTCCTTCTCTCCGTGGAAGAAGCATTCTTCTTTGCATTTCCATTCTTCCTCCTATCACTTGCTCTCTGATCCGATCCTGCTGTTGAATCCAAACCTTTATCCCCATCATTATGTGATTTGACAGTTTCTGAGTTCTGCTGCAACAGCCTAGCAGCAGCTACCCGAACCTCAATCTCTTTTCTCCTCTCTTCAGGTGTCTTAGTCGCCTTCTTAATTTCATTCGGCCTTCTTCCCTGAACCAACCTCAATTCCATTGGGTCCTCAGACACCCTCCTAATAGGAATTAACCTGAATTTCTCCTCCCCGGTACCTATATTCTTCATCCAAGTAGAAATGGAAGCAAAATTCGACTTCTGAATCAAGTTGTGAAGTTCACCGTGTATATGAGATATTCGAGCTTCAGGTGAGGAGATCTTCTGTTGACTCTCCTCCTGTAAGCTCTCTTTCGCAGGATCAATAGGGTTTTCAATCGCCAACGCTCTTTCACACTCCTGCACAACTTCCTCATACTCCTTCCCATCATTAGCTGCTTCATACAACAAATTAGCATAGAAATGTGCAAACTCAATCGAGTACGGAGACAGTGACACCGCTTTCCTAGCACTCTCAATTGCATTCCTCAAATGCCTCTGCTTCGCGTTAGGATCATCAATAATCGAAGCCACCTTCACACAAACAGTCCCCTGGACTCGGAGAATCAACGCGGAATGAGGCGAATTCTCATGCTTAGTCAACAAGTCCTTCATTAACCTTAGGGCTTTCGTATGGTTACCGCGCCTTAAGGCCGTTAAGGCACGCTCACATTCAAGCTTAATTGATGAACTATTGTTCTCACAATTATTAATTACTGCCACGTCATCATTTCTACTCAACGATCCATTCGTAATTGAAGGAATCGTTGAAACTAGGTTTAGTTCAGCATCAATCGACGGCGGTGAACCTTCATCGGATACCGCCGCCGGTGAACTTAAGGGTTTGGAGCGAGGAGCGATTGTTCGCTTCTTATGCCCCATGAAATTTAACCTAGGGCGATTTAATCGAAGGCATATACAACCAATATCATGCTTACAATACACATATCCATATGTATAAATACCTGTATCGACAGACAAAGCGATAGAGAAACTTACCGGAAACACAATCGATCAGAGATGAAGAGAGTGTATGTATTACTTGTATGTATATGTATAGGTAACTATGTATGGATAGTGTCACTCTCAGGGGGGGGGGGATTGAAGATATGCAAGGGTGCGTTGGTAGGTAGGAAGGCGATGTTTGGGAGGATATGTATACTACTGTAGTTTTTTTGGGGGAGAAAAATGGACTTTGGGGAAATGGAGATTAATTAAGGTGATGGGGTGGCAATTATTAGGACAGTGTTTAGCTTTTTTATTTTATTGGTGAGTAGTGAGTAGTATTAATTAGAGAAAAATAAATAAAATTATCATTAAATTTATTTCAAAAATTCACTTTAAAAATTTAATTTTACGGGAACTTAAATATCCCTAAACAACTTCCAAGTGAATCTCCTCAAAAAATGATAATGACAAGAAAAAGAGATAAAAATTTAACCAGACTTTTTTTACCTTTTTTTTCTCGCTCCATCTTTCTTCTTCCATAAACAACAATGAAGCTCTTAAAATCAGAAAAATTCAACAAAACCCACACTAATTACTCAACAATTAAGACGATTTTCGCGATAAGATGGAAAGAGATTTTGTTCCAAAAACAAAAAATAAAACTGGGTTTAGAGATTTTGCTCCAAAACTGAGTTGTCACTTCTTCTTCAGAAGCAAAACCACTACCACAAACAGGGCATTCATATACATTAAGCAAATACCCATTTCAGTTCCTTTCACTAATGTAATTAATTCACCGTATGGATCTAACCATCCTTTCCTTCATATTCATTATCACATTTAACCTCAATATTTTATCAGAATTACTTGGTTTTTTGAGGCAGAGTTTGTGTCTTTGAAAATTGATTTTACCTATTTTGTGATGAAAAATTATTGACATGATTTGGGGGTCGGTGTAAACACCGGCGATTGTAACGGCTGGGGTGATTGTTGTTGTGCCTGTGTTCAAAAAATCAGGAAAAACAGAAACCAAACGGAAAGATAAAAAACCGAAAAAAAAACACGTAAACCGGAAAAACAATACGAATAAAAAAATATCCGAGACCACAGAATTCACTGTGTGTCCTTAAGGAATTTAATCCCCTCACCGTACCCGAGGTTATGGATTACTTCCCCCGGGATAAAACGGATATACCGTCGCAGAGAGTAGCGGTACGTCAAACGCCTTCGACTTCGACGAACTCAAAGTTGGCAACGAAACACAAGAAGACTCGATAGTTTTATTTGTGAAAAAAGAATGTCGAATTTCGATACGTAAATTTTTGGTTTTTGGTATCTTTAAAATGAGGCATTGCCTTAGTTTATATAGCCTTGAAGGTGCCTCTTCGGAATAGGTTGGTGATCTGTTCGGAAAGGTTGCCTTCCATTTCTCATTCACACCAACTTGGCTAGTTTTATTCATTAACTAGCTTTAACAATCCCCCACATGAATGGGGAATGGCTATATGATGAAAAACATGCATGAGAAAAAAGCGTGTGATTCGTAAGCAAGGATTAATCGCATCCGGATAAGTAGATTTCTCTTTGAACTTTCCGTAGTGAACATATGTCGGATATACTCGGTCAATCGGTAGATGTGATATCCTTGAACCGTCGAGCTTTGGTGTATACCTAGACAACCACATGTCACACAATTAACCCTTTAACCGTCTTTGGTTCTCATTGTTTTGTTCGTTTCTACCATGAACACGCTCGGTTCATAAGTGCGTAGAGAATTGGCCTTACATAATTCTCCTTGAAGCGGCTTACACTTCACACTTACATAGGTGATTCCTAAATGTGTCATCCCGTAGATACACTATTTGATATACCCCGTACCAAACTTAGGAACCATTAAAAAGCCGCAATGCTTTATCCTGGTATTGAACATTGTCTCATCACGAGAATGGACCAAAGAGTTATTGTGACAATGTTGAACCGTCATTAATGACTTTGTTTGATCTCTTTGAACCTAGATCTTGGGATCTCCAGTCTTCTAGGTAGAGTTACCGTCACGATGACTTGTCCTTGGCCATAGTCCCATTCCCCTTGATGATCTTTCAACTACCTCTCTAGTTAGGCCTTTAGTTAGTGGATCCGACACATTATCTCTTGACTTAACATAGTCAATTGTGATAATTCCACTAGAGAGTAGTTGTCTAACGGTATTATGTCTTCGTCGTATGTGACGAGACTTTCCGTTGTACATAAGGCTCCCGCTCTTCCTATTGCCGCTTGGCTATCGCAATGTATGCATATAGGAGCCAACGGTTTGGGCCAAAATGGAATATCTTCCAAGAAATTCCGGAGCCATTCAAACTTCTTCACCGGCTTTGTCTAAAGCTATGAACTCGAGATTCCATTGTAGAGCGGGCGATACATGTCCGTTTGGATGACTTCCAAGACACTGCTCCTCCACCTATGGTAAAAACATATCCACTTGTGGATTTAGTTTCGATTGAACCGGTGATCCAATTTGCATCACCGTATCCTTCAATAACTGCAGGATACCCGTTATAATGCAAAGCAAAGTTTTGAGTATGTTTTAAATACCCCAAAACTCGTTTCATTGCCGACCAATGTTTTTGGTCGGGATTACTAGTGTAGCGATTTAGTTTACTTATAGCACATGCAATATCGTGTCGCGTACAGTTCATGATATACATCAAACTTCCCAACACTCGGCATAATCCAATTGAGAATGACTTTCACCTTTATTCTTTGCAAGAGCAAGGTTCATATCAATTGGCGTCTTTTGCAACTTTAAAGTCCAAATACTTGAACTTTTCAAGTACCGTTTCAATATAATGAGATTGAGACAATGCTAGACCTTGAGGAGTCTTATGGATTTTAATTCCCGTAATTAAATCGGCAACTCCTAAGTCTTTCATATCAAACTTACTAGCAAGCATGCGCTTAGTAGCATTTATGTTAGCAATGTCGTTACTCATTATCAACATATCATCCACGTACAAACAAACAATGACTACGTGGTTTGGAGTGTTCTTAATGTAGACACATTTATCACACTCATTTATCTTGAATCCATTTGACAAGCATTGTATGGTCAAATTTTGCATGCCATCGTTTGGGTGCTTGTTTTAGTCCGTAAAGAGACTTAACAAGTCGACACACCTTCTTCTCTTTCCCTGGAACTACAAACCCCTCGGGTTGTTCCATGTAAATTTCTTCCTCTAACTCTCCATTTAAGAAATTTGTTTTCACATCCATTTGATGGATTTCAAGACCGTACACGGCGGCTAACGCTACTAACACCCGAATGGATGTAATCTTCGTTACCGGTGAGTATGTATCAAAGTAATCAAGACCTTCTCGTTGTCTAAACCCTTTAACAACTAGTCTTGCCTTATATTTATCAATAGTACCATCATCTTTCATTTTCCGCTTGAAAATCCATTTGGAACCTAAAGGTTTATTCCCTGGAGGAAGGTCAACCAATTCCCAAGTATGGTTGTTTAATATGGATTCTATCTCACTATTGATTGCCTCTTTCCAAAATTGAGCTTCCGATGAAGACATAGCTTCGTTTAAGGTTCGAGGCTCATTCTCCAACAAAAATGTTAGAAATTCTAATCCAAAGGAAGTAGACGTCCTTTGATGTTTGCTGCGTCTTGGATTTTCCTCATCAGGAATATTTTCCTTTGTTTCTTCCCGAGCTCGTTTAGATTCTTTGCTAGACGACTCACATTCCTTTTTATACGGATATATGGTTTCAAAGAAGTCAGCATTATCTGATTCAATTATCGTATGCACTCGAATGTCGGGATTTTTTCGATTTGTGAACTAGAAATCGATATGCCTTACTATTTGTGGCATATCCTATGAAAACACAATCAATGGTTTTAGGTCCTATTTTTACCCTTTTGGATTTAGGAACTTGCACCTTGGCCAAACACCCCCACACTTTGAAGTATCCCAAATTGGGCTTCCTTCCTTTCCACTTTTCGTATGGAATAGATTTTGTTTTGCTATGGGGCACTCGATTGAGTATTCGGCTAGCTGTTAGAATGGCTTCCCCCCACAAGTTCTGGGGTAAACCAGAACTTATTAACAGGCATTCATCATTTCTTTCATGGTTCTATTTTTCCTTTCCGCAATTCCGTTTGATTGTGGCGAGTAAAGGCGATTGTTTGATGAATAATGCCATATTCCAAACATATTTGTTCAAAAGAAGATTCATATTCACCGCCCCTATCACTCCTTACCATTTTAATCTTTTTGTTAAGTTGAGTCTCAACTTCACTTTTGTATTGCCCGAATGCTTCAATTGCTTCATCTTTACTATTAAGTAAACAAACGTAGCAATACCGCGTACTATCGTCAATAAAAGTTATGAAATACTTCTTCCCACCACGAGATGGGATTGACTTCATGTCACAAATATCGTATGGATTAAGTCTAAAGGACTTGAATTCCTTTCAACCGACTTATAAGGATGTTTAACATACTTAGACTCAACACATATTTGACATTTTGATTGATTGCATTCAAACTTAGGCAATACTTCCAAACTAATCATTTTTCGCAAGGTTCTATAATTGACATGTCCTAAACGTGAATGCCATAAATTATCAAACTGAATCAGTTTTGACAGCAACAATTATAATACACAACGGTGAAGATTTTATTTCTTCAAACCGAATCAAGGTTACACAAACAGATTTAAAATACTTGAAACGAAATGCAGTAAATTGTATGTTGTATACTTGATGAAGTTTTTATATCTTCAAATCAAGTACCCAAATGAGTAGAAAGTTATGAAAACTTTAATCTCAACCGGAGTAGAAAATCCGAAGATTTTAGTCTCCAAACAACATATAAGTTCGTTACACCGAAACAACAAACACCTTTTT
Organism: Anisodus tanguticus; assembly: GCA_034509755.1. NCBI lineage: Eukaryota > Viridiplantae > Streptophyta > Magnoliopsida > Solanales > Solanaceae > Anisodus > Anisodus tanguticus. Next base: position 42,950,936 of record CM067543.1, on the reverse strand, counting down.
TTTCTTTTTTTTTTCCAGTAAATTGTATGCTGTATACTTGATGAAGTTTTTATATCTTCAAATCAAGTACCCAAATGAGTAGAAAGTTATGGAAACTTTAATCTCAACCGGAGTAGAGAATCCGAAGATTTTAGTCTCCAAACAACATACAAGTTCGTTACACCGAAACAACAAACACTTTTTTTTTTCTTTTTTTTTCAGTAAATTGTATGTTGTATACTTGATGAAGTTTTTATATCTTCAAATCAAGTATCCCAAGGAGTAGAAAGTTATGGAAACTTTAATCTCAACCGGAGTAGAAAATCCGAAGATTTTAGTCTCCAAACAACATACAAGTTCGTTACACCGAAACAACAAACACCTTTTTTTTTCTTTTTTTCCAAGAATTGTATGTTGTATACTTGATGAAGTTTTTATATCTTCAAATCAAGTACCCAAAGGAGTAGAAAGTTATGAAAACTTTAATCTCAATAGGAGTAGAAAATCCGAAGATTTTAGTCTCCAAACAACATACAAGTTCGTTACATCGAAACAACAAACATACACCTTTTTTTTTTTTTTCCGACAATGTTCGTAATTGTTAAACAAGAACAAATGAACACGAAATAATGTTTAAATTCATTAAGCTTGTTGTTGTGCTCGTGTTCAAAAAATCGGGAAAAACGAAACCAAACGGAAAGACAAAAAACCGGAAAAAAACAAAGCTGGAAAAATAATACGAAGTAAGAAAATATCCGAGACCACAGAATTCACCGTGTGTCCTTAAGGAGTTTAATCCCCTCACCGTACTCGAGGTTATGGATTACTTCCTCCCTGGATAAAACGGATATACCGTCGCGCAGAGTAGCGGTACGTCAAACGCCTTCGACTTCGACGAACTCAAAGTTGGCAACGAAACACAAGAAGACTCGATAGTTTTATTTGTGAAAAAAGAATGCAGAATTTCAGATGCAGAAATTTTTGGTTTTTGGTATCTTTAAAATGAGGCATTGCCTTAGTTTATATAGCCTTGAAGGTGCCTTTTCGGAATAGGTTGGTGACTGTTCGGAAAGGTTGCCTTCCATTTCTCATTCACACCAACTTGGCTAGTTTTATTCATTAACTAGCTTTAACTGTGATTTATTTGGAAATGGGTCGGATTCTCTATCGATGAATTTTTAAAAAATCATTTAAAAACGTGAACGAATCACCAAGCCAGTGGTAAAATAACATTCAACTCAAATTAGCGAGAACAACACTCGAGTGACTCAACTTTCATCTAATCTGGGCAAAGTAACTTGAATATTATTCACATATAAATTGTTTGGGGTCATCTGACCTGAGCAAAGTAAGGTTGAATATAATTCATATATCAGTTGTTTAGGGGTAAAGAACTGCTGGTAAAATTAAATTGCTAAAATAAGTTTTTGAGACAAATTTAGCGGTGATTTTATGTATTTTCTCCGTTAATTACTATGCTTCCTTTTCTTTCTCGTGATGAAATTATTGTTTTGAGATTTTGTTACCGTTATGCTTAATGATTTTTCACTTTATCAGTTTATTGGAATGTAATAGTAATACTGTGCAACTCATTAAAGAAGAGGCAGAAGAAGAAAGTCTTAAGAATAATTGAAGTTAAGGGTTTAAATTTAATAGGGTATATAATTTTATACTAAAGATGCATTTTTAAAAATTATGGCAAATCAATTAATGTTAATTATAGGCAATAAAATTGTAAAGAATTTATGTTGTTGATTTATAAAATTTGGCTCAAACAATAATAATATATTCAATGTAATCACATAAATAGATAACTAAAAATTGAGACTCCAACAAAGACACACTAGATGAATTATCATATTTGTATAAGTCTTGACATATAAAAAATGTATTTCCTTTGTCCCATTTCATATAATATTATTTCTTTTTTAGTCAGTCCAAAAAAGAATGACACATTTCTATATTTTAAAAAAAATCAATTTTTTGAGATGATTTACAGTCCCACAAATATCTAAAGTTTGTTTTAGATTACAAAACTTTTTTCAAAAATCTTTATTAAACTTTGTGTCAATTCAACCATCTTCGTATAAAATGAGAGGGAAGGAGTAGCAATTATTATTTTATTTTATATCCAGCCCAGCTTACGCCAGACTATTCTTGAAGATAGTAGTCCCGATCCCTCAGCATTACAACCAGTAAATCGCGGAATGTGCCTGAATGACCATGGTTTGAAAACAGAGCAATTGATATCACCTATCAAAGTCCTACCTCAGAAGAGAGCAAATTGTTTCCACCGGGATTCAAACCCACGCTTGCAAACTCCAACTGAATTTTAAGTTCCTCTCATTTGATATTCAGCTATGACTCGTGGGCACGAAGGAGTAGCAATTATTATCAAGTGAATAAGTAGAATTTGCTCGAATAAATTTAGACGTTATCATTATAAATATATATATATATATCCATAGAAAAGATACATAAAGCAAGTTGAGTTCCAGAAAGTGGAGAAATTTTACTTTGGGTCTCACACAACCAACAATAGTTGTGTGAGACGTCTCCCAAATAGTGACAACTGGAAAAATGGGTCCCACAACATTAGTTTATATTCTCCCCTGTAAATTACAATGTAATTAAAACATCTCATCTTCTAACAAAATTTTCTCAACACCTCCGGTAAATTTGCTGGCAGTTTTTTTTTTTTTTTGTGGCTCTTTTCGCTATATAACACACACACACTCGTTCTACCATAATCCATTCTTGTCCAATTATAATGTAACGTATTTCAGCTCTTCTCCCTCAAACGTTATTTCCCGCCTAGGGATGACAACAAATTGGATCTGGACCGGATTTTATTAGATCCAGATCCAAATCCATTTTTTATACCTGGATTCAGATCCAGATCCGTTTTTATACCTGGATTCAGATCCATCGGATCCATAAAAATCAGATCCAAATTCGAATTAATCGGATTCACTGGATCCACAGATCGGATCTGGATCCACATGTAAAATCAGTAGCAATTTCCAAATGATTAATTGTTTTCGATGTACGAATAAGACTGTCCAAATCAGTAACAAAATTAGGTTGCTTGTTGAAAAATTACCTTACATGCTTGCAATTTGTAAATTGATATTAGGATTTGTCAACTTAATTTTAGGAGAATTTTTCAACTCTTTAGAATTGTAAACTCAAACACAATTTTCCTCTTTTTTGATAATCCAGGTTTCGGGCTTGCGCACCGACTACTTTTTTTAATGCATCTTTTGTAGGAGTATGATGGTGGTTCAAAGTTTAAACTGAAGTAGATATAACTACAGTAATTAATAAAAGAGTAAATTTCACTCAACATCTTAATCGGTTAAGGTTAGCAAATAGTATCGTCACAACATTTTTATATAACAGACTTGAATTAACATTTTCTATGGATTTTCGAAAATTTGTAATATGTTTTTCCACATTAATTATTTTGACATTTGACAATGTTTTTCAAATAAATTTTTTTACTCTCTAAAGTAATAATCAATGACATATCTCGAAATAATTATACCAAGAAATATGTAAAATGATGTAAAAATACATAAATTATGAAAAAATTTAAGAAAATACTTATAAAATTACATTTTATGTTATAAATATATTTAATAAAAATGGATCCACGGGTCGGATCTGGACCGGATACGGATCTCAAATACAAGATCCATATCCAAATCTGATCCGTCAGAAACGGATCCGGGCCCGATCCGGATCCGTCGGGTCCAAATTTTGAAGATCCATATCCTATAAAACGGATCTGGATTCACCGAATCCGAACCGGGTCCAAAATCCACTGACATCTTTACTCCCGCCAATCAAAGCCCCAACCATTATCCACCTTAGTTGATGTTTACAAACTAAAATGAACTCAAAAAGTTATAGATAATTTTATTAAGACATGTAGTAATTTCACGAGTATAATCTTTCTCAAAAGAAACTTTTTATGAATTTATAAATCTATATATACACAATATATTACTCCCTTCATCTCAATTTATGAGGGCACTTTTTACTTTTCGAAAGTCAATTTGATTAAATTTAAAGTTAAATTGAATTAGATTAACTCAATATTTTAACATTTAAAAACTATATGAAAAATACTATAAGTTGCAACTTTTCTCATATTAATTTGGTGAAAAAATACAATCTTAAAATGTTAATCAAAATTCATGCAGTTTGAATCTCGAAAAGCAAAAAGTACCACATAAATTGGAATAGATAGAGTATTATATTGTTAACAAAGGAAAATCTGCAGATAAAAAGAAAAGAAATAGTTTAGTTTTCTTTCTCTGTGATTCTGAAAGATTGCCAAAAAATATTGTGAGATATTTGCTTTGTTTAAAGTGGAAAACGAGGGAAAGGAATAGTTGCACAGAAAGGGAAACAAGAATAGGGCAAGTGGGTGAAATTTTTTACCATTTCATGTGGCCCACACGTCAATTATTAGTCCCTCACACAAGTATTACGTGTCAATGTCTCACACAAAATAAAACTTCTCATCTATATACAACTGCTTACTAAGTTAGAAGTTTAGAATTACTAGGTTTCTGTAAGAATTCAACTAGAATATTTTCCTCAACGTATTCATCTTTCAAAGGTTCAATATATACACAATATACATCAATTAGGAAGAGTCAATCATGCCTTATCTTCCTAATCAATTCCTAATAATCTTCTACCTTACTTACATAATATTCCTAATTAACATTTTACTACCTACTATATATAATATGATACTACATTAATACAAAATCTTAATATTATTAACATGATATTCTAACACTCCCCCGCAATCGAAGCTGGAGGGCGGTGAATGTTGAGACTGTCCCTAAAATCTTCAAATAATATCAGCGGAAATCCTTTTGTGAAGATATCTGCGATTTGACGTCGCATTGGGACATGCAGCACTCGAACTTGTCCGCGAGCCACCTTCTCACGTACAAAATGAATATCTAACTCAATATGTTTTAGTGCGTTGATGATGGATGAGATTCCCTGAGAGGTAGATTGAACTAATATTATCACAGCATACTATTGTCGCAGTAGGAATAGGGAAATGAAGTTCAAGTAATAGGTTCCGAATCCAACATGAGTCAGATACAACATTGTCCACAGCACGATATTCTGCTTCAGCACTTGAGCGTGATACCGTGGCCTGCCTTTTTGAGAACCATGAGATTAAATTGTCACCAAGGAATACGCAATACCCGGAGGTGGATCGTCTTGTATCCGGACAACCTGCCCAATCCGCATAAGTGTAAGTAACAAGTTTGGAAATAGAGGACGGGTATAGATGTAATCCATACTCCAGAGTGCCCTGAATATATCGCACAATGCGTTTCAGAGCATGCATATGTTCTTCCATTGGATTATGCATGAATAGACACACTTGTTGCACTGCATAGGTAATATCTGGCCTGGTGAATGTGAGATATTGTAAAGCTCCTGCTAGGCTGCGGTATAACGTTGGATCAACAAAAGGTTTGCTAGAGATGACACTCAATTTTGACTTTGTGTCGACCGGAGTTGCTGAAGGTTTGCAGATAGACATCCCAACTCGTTCCACGATTTCTGATGCATACTTCTTCTGGGAGAGGAATAATTCACATGTATGTCGGGTCACATCAATCCCTAGAAAGTAGTGGAGTGGGCCAAGAACTTTCATAGCAAATTCAGAACTAAGATGTGACATGATATTCTTTCGAAGAGAGTCTGAAGATGTTGTTAGAATAATATCATCCACATATAGAAGAAGATAAGCAGTATGATTACCCTGACGATAGATAAACAGGGAATTATCTGAACGGTTGTGCGAGAAACCCATGCGTGACACAAAATCTGCAAACCGCGTATACCAAGCCCTGGGGGCCTGCTTGAGGCCATATAATGATTTGTTGAGCAAACACACATGGTTGGGGTATTTAGGATCCCTGTATCCCAATGGTTGGTGCATGTAAACAATCTCATTAAGGTGTCTATGGAGGAAGGCATTTTTGACATCCAATTGATGAAGTGACCATCCTTTTGAGAGAGACAGACTGAGAACTGTTCTGATAGTAGCAGGTTTGACCACTGGACTGAATGTTTCCCCGCAATCTACACCAACCTGTTATGTCTTCCCATCACCTACAAGACGGGCTTTATGCCGCTCAAAAGTTCCATCAAATTATTCTTTATGACTGAAAATATTGGTCCACAAAGTAAGGTGTTTGAGGCATGAAAATGTGGTGTGGGACAAATCTACCACATCGGTGGGAATAGGAAGAATTGCTCTCTATATAAGTCTCAAATTGGTAAAGGGTTTGGGACCCCAAGGGGTATCCCATGTGTTTAAAGGAGGGAAGACCTAGATGTGCTTGGGTTCATGGCTAAGCATGCCTGCCCGTCCCGTCCGATCTCGGGCTCGGGTTTCGAGTTTCGGGTCGTGGGTCGTGGGCTGTGGGGACTTTCTGATATTATCTTTTTGGACCAGAGAACTCTGCCAAATGTACAGTTTGATCCGTGAAGTTTCATATGTATAGTTTGGTCCGTGAAGTTTCAATATTTACAGTTTGGTCCCCATAGTTTCTGGAAAGGTAAGGCAGAAAGCCTACCGTTGGGACTATTTTTTGAGGCATTAATCAGCCATTACTTGGCTGATTAACTCCTCCATTATCACCCTCCTTCATGTCCATAATTCAGCCTCTCTTGATGGCATTTACAACCATTACTTGGCTGTTTTAATGCCCTCCTAATGGCCATTAACAATCATATTTTGGGCAGTTGTACAACCCCTCCTCCTTGCTATATATTGAGCTTTATTTGGCTCAAAACAGTGGCTGAAAACAGATGGGGAAATACAGCAATATAGCAGCACAAAAACAGATTGAAAAATCACGAAATCAGTGAGCAAAAACTGCTCAAAACAATGACTGAAATTCAGTCAAAAACAGTGACTAAACCCTCACATATACACAAGATATACACTACAGAGACACACTATATACACAGAGACAAAAGAGAAGAGGAGATAGAAACTCTTCCTTCCTATTCCATATTTTCAGCAAGTCGAGTCATATTTGTTTTCTTCGTCAGGCTCAACCTATTGGCTTTGTAGCGTTGAGATTAAAGTGTTGTTTTATCTTGGGAGACTATTGCCCGCTAACTTAAAAGCATATATACGGGGCAATCTTGTCTTAAGGACAGAGGGAAATCCCTCGACTCAACACACAACGTTGTAACCATCCAGATTTAGTTGTTTCTTGATTTCAGGTTATCAAGATTCAAGACACAACAAGCTTGCGGCAGTTTTGAAAATTGGCCTATTTGCTCAACATGATTCAATTTCTGAATATTGAATATTTGTTCACCCTTTCGAATACTTGTAATAGTTATTTACTTCCTGTACTGCTTTATAAAGTACCATAGAGTACCAACAAATGCAACTATCATATTGCAAAGCAACATAACAACCACCTTCCACCTGCAACCACAAGAAAATAAAAATATTGAACAATTAATAAGAATTCTCAAAAGTTGAATAAACAAAATGTGCAAGCAAAATATCAGCACTCAAATTACTCTCAAATAAAAGTTCATAGATATTGAATATATACCACAAGCATAATCATACTGACAAATCTTTAGCATATTTTAAAAAAAAATTAAAGCTCAATATAACACACACATATATATACACAAACACATATATGCAGTTCATCTAATCAATCAAAACAACAACATATCCTGTGAAATCTCACAACTTGGAGTCTGGGAGGGTAAATTGTACACATACCTTACATCTATCATGGTAGAGAGGCTGCTTTCGAAAGACTCTCGGCTCAAGAGAAATCATAAGCAAAAGTAAAAATAAAAGTAAAAGAAACGGTCAGACACGTGCAAGAAATTTAAAGCAGTATGAAAATGCAAGTAACGAAAGCGAATAAGCCACGATAAAATATTATGAAAAAGAAGCAGTAACTACCATATGTAAATAGATAGTAATAGCAATAATATAATAAGATAAATAAAGTAATGCAACAATCAAGTCGTAATAGAGATCTAAAAAATATAAGCTAGTGCACAAAGATAATAAAATTCCTAGTACAAAAACAAATCCTCGCGGAAACTCACTAGCCTTCTAACCTGATACTCAACCTTCATACCCTCCTATCAAGGGTCATGTCATCGGTAAGCTAAAGTTGTGTCATATCCTACCTAATCACTTCTCCCTAGGACCTCTTTGTCCTACCCCTCCCGCTCCTCAGGCCCACAACTGCCAGCCTCTAACACCTCATCACTGGAGTATCTGCATATCTTCTTTGTACATAACCGAACCATCTCAACCTTCATTTCTACATCTTGTCCACCACGGGGTCTACTCTCACCTTGTACCAAATCACTTCATTCCAAATCATATCTCTCCTGGTATTCCCGCACATCCATCTCAACATCCGCATCTCAGCTACCTTTATCTTTTGGTCATGAGCTTTTTTAACTGGTCAACACTCCGCCCCATACAACATAGTCGGTCTGACCACCACTTTGTATAACTTTCTCTTAAGTCTAGGTGGCATATTCTTATCGCACATCACACTTAATATGAGCTTTCATTCCATCCAACCCGCCCCAATATGATGTGTGACATTATCGTCAATCTTATCATTGCCTTGGATGATCGACCTTATATACTTGAAACTTTCTTTCTTGGGGATGACTTGAGTATCAAGTCGCACATCCTCATCCGCTACCTGGATCCCGCCGTTGAACTTACACTCCAGATACTCTGCCTTAGTCCTGCTCAACTTGAAACCTTTCGAATCCAGGGTTTGTCTCCAAACCTACATCTTCACATCCCGTCAATCAGTACAATATCATCAACAAATATCATACACCAAGTCTTCTCTCCTTGAATATGACGCGCCAGTGCGTATATCACTAAGGCAAACAGAAACGGGCACAGAGCGGCTCCCTAATGCAGACCCATCGTGACATGAAAGTGTTCAAAGTCACCTCCTACTAACATCACCCCAAACTTGGCTCCATGATACATGTCTTTAATCGCTCTAATGTAGGCTACATGAACACTTCTAGATTCCAGACATCTCCATAGCACCTCTTTCAGAACTTTATCGTATGTATTTTCTAGGTCAATGAACACCATGTACAAGTCTCTCCTCCTTTTCATAAACTGCTCCACCAACCACCTCATAATGTGAATGGTTTTTTGTTGTCGAACGCCCCGGCATGAATCTGAATTGGTTCTCTAAAATAGACATTATCTTCCTTATCCTTGCTTCCACCACTTTCTCCCATACTTTCATCATATAACTCAACAACTTGATACCCCTATAGTTATTGAAATTTGGATATCCCCCTTGTTCTTGTACAACGAAATCATCGTGCTCTATCTCCACTCCTCAGGCATCTTCGACGTCCTAAAAACAACATTAAATAATCGGGTAAGCCACTCCAAGCCTCCCATACCCACATTATTCCAAAATTCTATCGGAATTTCATATGGCCCAGTCGTTCTACCACTGCTCATCTTGCGCATAACCACTCCCACCTCCTCAACCCTGATTCGCCTATAGTATCTAAAATTCTGGATACTCTCGGAGTGCTCCAATTTGCCCAGTACGATGTTCCAGTCCCCCTCTTTGTTCAAGAGTTTATGAAAGTAAGTTTGACATCTACGTCTAATCTGAACATCTTTCACCAAAAAATTATTGACCGAAGACCTTTTTGTTGGTGTTTAAAGAGTTTGATTCAAAATTGAAATCATTTTGGAGCCAATTTGACATATTTTGAAATTGCAAGTTCAAAGAACACTTTATTAAACAAAAAAATAGCAAACCATGCCAATCAAGCATGATTTATGAACTATATAACAAGATAAATAATATACAGATAATACAAAGTCATTCCAATCCTGTAGAATTTTGTGAACAACTGAACAAACACCAAGGTTAGTATTTGTTTTCTTTTAATTGCAAGATTAGATTTTTCTTTATCGGGGAATTCTTTGTGCATTTTGTGAAGATTAGATGTTTCCTCATCAGGGAAATTGTATGTCCATTTCGTGGACTTCATAAGAGTAGTGCATGGGCATGTAGTATGTTTTTAGGTTCCGTTTTCTGCAGTTAGAACGTGTTTATCCGTAAATCGGTATATTTAAATTTGTAGACATGGCCAATAACACGTGGATCAATATGACCAAAATAATGAGATAATAAGCTATAGCAAGTAAGATTATTAGAATGAAAGTAAGTAATAATTAAAGTAAATAGCCTGAGTCTTGACGAAGTAGTGAGCTAGAGTATCCGGACAAGCTATGCGCCAAAGCTTTCTCAGGAAATTGCTTAAGAATACTTGTTTTTATGGACTTTTAGATGTGAAAGTATATATGTCCTAGAGACAATCTATATTAGGGACATAATATACTTTAACACATTCGTATTATTAATAAGATTAATATTTATGACATTTGCAATTATTGAATTATTATTTGATTGTTTGCAATTATTCATATATATGCATCCCTTGAGCTTACGTTGTCATTAATAGAGTGAGATATTAATGATAGAACGTAACTCTCAAAATAGCCTCGATTAATGATCATCGAGAATGGAATATCGATGATATGCTATAAGTCGACATGTGGTCTGCATCACATTCTTGGAGAATGTAGTATTTCTCACAATTGTGAGTAATGGTTACTCGTGATGGACACATGGATACTTTGGAGAAGTATTGGTATACCCTGCCGATAAACTATTTGTTATACATGTCTATAGTGTTATCGGCGTGTGGAATATAAAGGTCCTTTGACTTGAGGTCAATACGCACCTTGTTTGCAGAATGATGTACTTTGACGAAGTTCTAAGCTTAAACTCCTTCTGGATAAGATACGGCTTGTGTTGGGTGCGTCAGGATGTAAATCAAGGTGGTAGTTGAGCCAAGAATATGATTCATTCCTCGATTGGAAATTCGAGAGAGCACTCAAGTTCTCAATGTTATTAGGTTGACTAAAGTCACCGACCAGTGCAAGAGACATATTTAGAATATGGTCTAGTTATCAACTAATAAATGTGAGATAAAGTGATTAAGCCATTTGGATAGACACTTGGCAAATCCTAAGCTTAATCAAGTGTGTCGCGAATGAAAGGAATTTATAGTTCCGCATAAAGGTTAAGTTTGTTGGATTCATGTAAACGTACTTCACATATTGAGTTTGTCATACGACGCAGTCTAAGAGTTTCGTATGGACCTTAATTAGATTAATGTCGATATGTGAAGGCCTATAGGGTCACACTATATGCGATTGTTTCTTCGATCTAAGAGCGTATTGAGAAAGTATTAAATATTCGATTTAGAATCGAGATATTTAATTTATAATAATTATGAAATATTTTTATTTGATAGAAATTATTTAATCAAGTCGAATTGGATTTTGGATTTAACTAAATGTGTTAGATATATTATATGGGTACTCGGACAAATACATGGAAGCAATTGGGCCAGAAATTACTGGCCCAAAATCGGCACCTTAGCCGTCCACTTGAACGTGTGAAGTGGACCAGCCCAGCTGGTCCACTGAACATTAAAATGGGCCAGGTTTTTCTGTTTTAAATCTGCTTAGGTTTTGTCCTGAACTCCTATATAAACAACACAAACCCCATAATTATAAAGTTAGTCAGTCAGACAAAATAGAGGATTCAAGACTTAGAGCCATGAGTTACTTTCTCTCTTCTAACAAAAAGAATTCCCAGCGTTCTTCGTTAGATAAATACACTGGGTGTTGGAAGTTGCAATCGGAGGGACAACTCGCGTGGATACCATAGTAGTGAATCCAGCATACGAAAGCCTGTAAGTTTTCTTTATCGTGTTTTGAACACTTTATATGATTATCGTATAAGACATGCCAAGATCATTGTTGGATAAGTAAAAATTTTAAACTTCCGATGTGCTTATGAACCCAACAAATCCTTATTGTGGTATCAGAGCTCATGCTAGTTTAAATGATTATACGATAATCATAATAAAGACTGTGTGGGAAAATTAATTGTTTCAATTTATTAAATTAATTTTTGGAATTAAAAAAAAATTGGAACAATGAACAGTAACTGAACACTGTTCCGACATGAACAATGGCGACAATCACTATTCCGGCGTGACAGTGGTGATTTTTGGTAGTTTTCTGGCGATTCAACGTGTTCTAACACCGTCTCCACTATTATCGAGAAATTCACTTTTTAAGATGATCGATAAAGGTGTTGAGAGGTGACGGTACGCGGCGTACACGCCGGAAGGCCGCCGACGGAGGGACTATTTCCGGCAGCTTCAGGCGTCGAATTGTGAAGTAATACCACCACCATGATCGTCTCGACAAGAGGAATGGAATGGTGGTGGTGTTACACGGCGAAAGTGACCGAAAAATATGCACCATCGATGGAACCGTCGGTGGCTCGAATTCCGGCCGCCGTGGGCCATCAATCCGTGAATTGAGACCACCGGTGACTACGGCCCCATGAGGCTGTCAACCGGTGGTGTTCAATTCCGTAAATTTCACCCCGAAATTCGAATCTCAAATTTGATTTGGGATTGGAATTGATTTTGAGAATTTGAAATAGTTCAAGGACCTGATTGAAATTAAATTAGGGTTTCCGAAATTGCAAATAAGGGTTTGAAAATTTTAGAAGTTTCTAGAATTACAATTTAATCCCTAAAAAAAATTTATGGAAATTTAAAAGGTTTTAAAATTAGCAGATTTGGTCTTTGGAAAAAATCTGTAAATTTCTGAAAAACAGATTCAGTCCCTGGTAAATCTGCAGATTTCAGAAAAGTAGATTTGGTCCCTCGGCGAATCTGTAATTATTTTAAGGTTTTGAAAATTGCAGAAAACCTCTGAAAATTAAATTTTAATTTCTGAATTATTAAGGGACGGTTTGGATGAGCAAAAAATTCCGAAATTGAAAATTGAGTTTTAAATTTAGAATTTAAAAATTTTCTAAGTTGAAATAAATTAATTAGCCCACGATTATTGTTATTTAGCATGTTATTTGATAATGTGCGCTTGAATTAATTGTGTTCCCTAATTATTTAATTGATTGTTATTTAAATAATTAGTATAGTGTTCACATTATATATGTCTGGGTAGGCGGCTTGCAGTATTTGTAAGACTGTATTTTTGCATGTCTGGGTAGGCGGCACCCAGTATTTGTCGGACCGCATTAAATCATGTTTGGGCAGGCGGCGCCCAATATGTGCTCTATTTGATCTAGCACACGTAATAAGGATCTTGATAAAACCCCGATTAAAATGTTCCCCAAATTTAATATAAGTCTGATTTGGAATCCACGCGTCGTCCGTTATAATTGAATGAGTGCAAAATCATTTTCAGCTATAAGAGTATTTACACCTTAGTGTTTGCTCTAAGTCTATGAGGACTCAGACTCTTCATAGATGCATGTGTTTGCAGTAGCGAGTAAGAAACCTTTGTGAGTATTTACGCCATAGCGTTTGCTCTATAAAGTCAAACTTGCTTGGATACACGATTGTAGTCGCGTAACGGGGATTGACTTACTTAGTTATATCTTGACTCTCTAGCGCCGGAATAATCTAAGTGCGCAGATCGATTGTTTAGAACAGTCGGTCAAACCAAGAGTTGCAAATTGTTTGTAATTAGTTTGGAGACCTATCAGGTTGTATTGTTGAAGTTATCAGCCCTAGCAAACGCGGAGACAGTATGAACTTGGATCTTGGCCCATTATGATCATATTTGATATGCGTATGTATTCTTCCATGGGGTTGTAGAATATATTAAAATAATGGAGCTAATTAAACTAAATGCCATGTTAATTAGTTAACGAATGTGTTCATAGAAATTATATTCAATTTCAGTCTATCTATTTCTTCAAATTATTTAAGATGTCGAATTTGTCATTGAAATGCTTGGTTGAGACTAATAAGTTGACTGGAGCTAATTATCCGGACTGGTTGTGTAATTTGCGTTTGGTACTGAGACAAGAGAAAATTAAGTATGTGTTAGACACAGACTTTCCAAAAGTTCCTGATGAAGAGTCTGTTGAGTATGCTTTGTTTGACAAGGCTTCTTATCAGAATCATTTGGATGATGCTACCTCGGCACAATGTGTCATGTTGTCCTCCATGACTGTAGAGTTACAGAGGCAGCATGAGAACATGGCCCCATATGAGATGCTAGAACATTTGAGGAGTATTTATGATTCACAGTCTCATACTATGAAGTATGAGTTGTTGAGAGACCTCTTCAAATGTAAGCTGAATGATGGGGGTCAAGTGTCTGATCGTGTTCTGAAGATGAATGGGTTGATAGAAAGGTTGGCTTCGATTGGAACGAAGATGCCACATAATGTGTCTGTTAACCTGATTTTGAATTTCGCTTCCTGGTTCGTTTGAGAATTTCATTGTGAACTTAAACATGAATAGAACCAATGTGAATCTTCCAGAACTTCACAATATGCTAAAGACTTATGAATCAGCTACTTCAAAGGGGAAGAATGTGCTCATGGTGGGCTTATTTACTAAGTTCAAACCTAAAGGTAAGAACAAGAAGAATAAGGGTAAGGCTGGTGTCAAACCCACAATCTTCAAGCCTAAAGGAGGTGTTCAGAAGAAGTCTAGGTTGGCCAGGGACGTATGCCTCAACTGCAAGCAGAAGGGGCATTGGAAGAAAGATTGCACCGCTCCAGGAGGAGATAAGGCACTAGGTGCTTATGGACCTGCTGAAAAAGGTATATTTGTCATTGAGATAATTATGTCTATAAGTAACTCTCATTGCTTGATATTGGATACAACATGTGGCTCACACATTTGTAATAATGTGCATGGCGTAATGGACAACAGAAAGGTTAGACCATGGGTGGTGGACCTACGCGTTGGGAATGGAGCACGAGTTGATGTTGAGCGTGTGGGGACTTATAGATTAGATTTACCTTCGGGTTTAGAACTTAATAATTATTATTTTGTTCCCTCGATTACGAAGAATATTATTTCCATTCCAATGTTAAACATTGAGGGTTTTTCCTCATATATTGTCAATGACAGTTATATACTATCTTTTAATGGTATTGTTTATGGAAATACTCCGCTTGTGGATGATTTATATATTCTCAATTGTAACTATGAAATTCTCAATGTGAAAAACAAACGAGCTAAAATAAGTAATCCAAGAAACCCCACCTACTTATGGCATTGTAGACTTGGTCATATCAATGAATCAAAGATAGCAAGATTAAGAAAGTTAGACTACCTGGAACCATTTGACTTGGAGTCCTATGGTGACTGTGAATCTTGCTTGAGAGGAAAGATGACCAACAAAACACTTTCTGGGAAAGGTGTGCGAGCCAAAGAGGCACTTGAGTTGGTTCATACATATATATGTGGGCCATTTTCCACTCAAGCTAAAAGAGGTTTTCCTTACTTCATAACTTTTACAAACGATTTCACAAGGTTTGGATATGTGTATCTTATGAAGCACAAGTGCGAAGCCTTTGAGAAATTCAAGGAGTATAAGTTAGAAGTAGAGAAAAAACTTAAAAGAGTATCAAGACTCTTCGATCAGATCGATGAGGTGAATACTTGAGTAGAGAATTTCTAGATTACTTGAAACTTCATGGAGTCCAATCAGAATGGACACCTCCTGGAACACCACAAATGAATGGCGTTGCTGAAAGGAGAAATCGAACCTTATTGGATATGGTTAGATCCATGATGAGTTTTTCAGCTCTTCCAACATACCTTTGGGGCTATGCATTACAAAACTCAATTTATATTCTGAATAGAGTTCCTTCAAAGTCAGTAGAGAAAACGTCATATGAGATATGACATGGCAAGAAGTCTGCTCTTACACATATGCCAACCTGGGGCTGCCTTGCATGTGTAAAGAAGATGCTTAATGACAAGTTGGAATCTAAAAGTGAGAAATGTTACTTTGTGGGATATCCTAAGGAAACGAGAGGATACTATTTCTATCTTCCTTGAGAACATAAGGTCATTGTTTCCAGAAATGCAACTTCCCTTGAGGAAGACTATGTATACAAGGAACAGAGTTACAATAAGATAGAACTTGAAAAAAATTCAAGAACCACAAAGCAACATAGAGGTTGAATCCTTGTCGAATGACCTAGACAAGAATTCAGTGGGAGTATTTTGTGAAGGTGTGTTACTTAGAGTACAGCCTTCAGCCAGTGGGAGTGATGTGAGGATTGATGCAGAAGTGCAAGATTCTCATACACAACCAATGGAAGATGATACAATGGTTGTACATCCTTCCATTCAGGAAACACATGTAAGTGATATTCCTAAAAGCTCTCATAGTGGTGGAAACACAAAAAAACCCTCTCATGATCAGAATACAGCAACCACAGAAATGCAAAATAACTAACTTCGTAGGTCCACTAGGACTCATCGTCAGCCTGAAAGACTTAATCTCCTTGTTGAAAGTCAAAATGAGATAGATATTCCTGATGATGATGAGCCTACAACCTACAGCGAGGCTATGTTAGACATTGACTCGTAGAGATGACAAGAAGCCATGAAATCTGAAATGGACTCAATGTATGTCAATCAAGTTTGGAACTTGGTTGATTTGCCAATTGGGGTTAGACCCATAGAATGCAAATGGGTCTTCAAGAAGAAGATTGATGCATTTAGCAAGGTGCAAACCTACAAGGCTAGGTTGGTAACAAAAGGTTACAATCAGAGGCCTGGGGTCGATTATGATAAAACATTTTCGCTAGTTGCAAAGATTAAGTCCATTCGGATTTTGCTAACAATAGTTGCATACTATGATTATGAGATTTGGCAGATGGATGTTAAGACCTCTTTCCTCAATGAAAATCTAATTGAGGAAGTGTATATGATACAACCTGAAGGTTTTACATCCAAGTCAAATCCCAAAGCAGTATGCAAGCTACAAAAGTCCATTTATGGACTTAAGCAAGCCTCAAGGAGTTGGAATATTTACTTTGACAAAGCCATCAAATCGTTTGACTTTGTCAGAAGCAAAGAGGATCCATGTGTTTATAGTAAACGCAAGGGAAAGAGTATTGTTTTCATTATCATATATGTATATGACATATTAATAATGAGAAACGACAAGTCCCTTATGCAATCAGTGAAGGAATGGTTGTCCAGCACCTTCATGATAAATGACTTAGGTGAAACCTGCTACATTCTTGGAATTAGGATCTACAAAGATAGACCTAATAGATTGTTAGGGTTGTCGTAGTCTACATACATAGACAAAGTGTTAAGGCGTTTCTCAATGGAAAATTCCAAGAGATGAGGTCTTCCTATGGGTCAAGGCATCAAGTTATCCAAGAAGGATAGTCCTTCTACTGTTACAGAACTTGAACGCATGAAGAGGATCCCATATGCTTCAGCTATAGGATCAATCATGTATGCCATGACCTGCACTAGGCCAGATATGGCCTTTGCACTTAGCATGACTTGCAAATTTCAGCAGAATTCTGGGAAGGAGCACTGGAAAACAATCAAGAATATTCTTAAGTATCTTAGACGAACTAAAAAATATTTTTTAGTCTATGGTGGGCAAGAGAAGCTAGTCGCTACTGGGTATACTGATGCTAGTTTCCAAACAGATCTTGATGACTTTAAGTCACAGTCTGGATATGCCTTCATTTTCAATGGTGGAGCAGTGAGTTGGAAAAGTTTCAAGCAAGAAACCATTATTGATTCGACGACTGAATCCGAGTACATTGCTGGATCGAAAGCTTGTAAAGAAGTTGTCTCGGTATCTGAGTTTTTAAAAGAAATGGGGGTTGTTCCAAGTGCCAGTCATCTAATAACGATATATTGTGATAACACTGGTGCGATTGCGCGAGCTAAGGAACCAAGATCGACAAACAGAAATAAACATATATAGAGGAAATACCACATACTTATAGAGATGGTGGAATCTAAAGAAATAGATCTAGACTATATTCCCACATATAATAATCTAGCTGACCCATTTACTAAATCATTAAGCTTAGCTAAGCATAATGGTCATTTCGAAAATATGGGCATTACATACATTGGAGATTGGCTCTAGGCCAAGTGGGAGATTGAAAGTATATATGTCCTAGATAAAATCTATATTAGGGACATAATGTACTTGAACACATTTGTATTATTAATAAGATTAATATTTATGGCATTTGTAATTATTGAATTATTGTTTGATTGTTTGCAATTATTCATATATGTGCATCCCTTGAAATTACGTTGTCATTAATAGAGTGAGATATTAATGATAGAACGTAACTCTCAAAATAGCATCGACTAATGATCATCGAGAATGGGATATCGATGATATGCTATAAGTCAACATGTGGTCTGCATCACATTCTTGGAGAATGTAGTATTTCTCACAGCTGCGAGTAATGGTTACTCATGATGGACACATGGATACTTTGGAGAAGTATTGGTATACCCTGCCGATAAACTATTTGTTATACATGTCTATAGTGTTATCGGCGTGTGGAATATAAAGGTCCTTTGACTTGAGGTCAATACGCACCTTGTTTGCAGAATGATGTACTTTGACGAAGTTCTAAGCTTAAACTCCTTTTGGATAAGATAAGGCTTGTGTTGGGTGTATCAGTGTGCGCGCCCAGTTTTTCACCGACGATCGCGACGCACGGGTGTTTCCCTGGAATTGATAAAAAAATGCTAAAGGAGTCGCCACCTAATTATTCTACGGTGAATTAGGACACCTGAATGTTGACATAAATGTTAAAAAATAAACTCTGATTACTGGTCTGCAAAACTATGAGATTCTAGATAAGGGTTCTCTATTATCCTAAAGGGAAGAGGTTAGACATCCTTTAAGATCCGCTAACTTGCGGTTATCCGGTCAAACTCAGGTTAATTATTATGCTAAGAAAAATGCATATTTAAAAGTATGAAGTTAATAGGATGTTGCAAGTAGCTAATAAAGGAGGCATTTTGACAACGTAAAAGATTTTTATCACTTATTCTTTTGAGGAGTATTGCAAAAGCGGTTATGATTTTGAGAAATAAAATCCGACATAAAAATCCAAAAAGTATGCATGGTATTGTTTATGAAATACTTGTAAAATTGATTTTTGGATAAAAGCAGACATTTTGTAAGGCATTGTTTATAAAATACATGTAAAGTTGAAAAAAAGCATGCATTTGTATGACATTATTTATAAAATACATGTAAAGTTAATTTTTAGATATAAGTATGTATTTGTATGCCATTATTCATAAAATACATATTTTTGGTAATTGATAGTAAGGAGAAGCAATTTATTTATAATGCAAAGGAAGTGATTTTTTGAAGTCATTTTTATAGCGATTTGGATAAAAACAAGAATATTGCTTGTATGATTAATAATGTGAATAAAGGATGACCAAATTATTTTGAAAGTTTAAACATGCACGACGAGCTTAAAATGAACTAGCGCCGAATTTCCGATTTTAAAACAAACCGAGCCTAAAATGAATAAACTAGTGGCGGGTTTCCAATTTTAAACTACCCTATGAATCTATCCATTCAAGGCCTAATTATTCTAAGCATTCCTATGATCGCACAAAATTAAATAATTAAATTACAACCCGAAAAATAAAGAGGACGATATTAGAGAATAAATAAAGCAGCGATTAGGGCGGATGACGATATTATCCCGCCCTATTTGTTTTGAAGTTCTAAGGCCGGAGAGGGTCTTCGGTTTAACGATAGCCATGATGAGTCTCATAAAGAGACTCTTCGTTTCTTCCGATGATTTTATGTAAAAGAAAAGAAAATGATTAGTAAACGGAACATGAAAATATATTCATAAGAAAATATATAGATAAATAATTTATGAAAAGTAATATGTTACTGAGCGTAGACTTTAAGTCCATCACTGTCACATTTTAGGCGGAAACATATTAGGGACACTTCAAATTAAGAACTAAAACTTATCAAGAACAAACATATTTCGACATTATTCAGTTTATCCTTAAGTCAGTCTCAATCAAAAACCAGCAGACACACATAAACCTCTCATACCAATTTCTAGACGCCAACAGATTCTAACGAACATCCGAAACAGAAATTTAAATGAGCGACAAACAAAATCATTTTTTAGGCAATTTCTTAACTTCTAATCACCTGAATCATTGAACCCGAAATACATACCTCTAGTACAGAACCAAACAAAACTCCTACCAATCAATACACCATATCAATTGGTTCGGGACAAAGCATGGATAAAAGGTAGTGACATAAAAGATGAGATTACAAAGTACTGGCTTCTTGCTTTGTTAATGTCTAGATATTTTAGGAAAAAGACAGATTTTCGTTTGTCCACAAGCTTCAATACCTATTATAATCATTCTTTCAATTAGTAGTAAATTAATCCCATCACCTCAACACAATACCTATTGCAAAAGTTTCAGTGCCCGACTATCATTTGTATATTTAGGATTTTGTATATTAGTTTAGATAGTATTTGAGTGTAATTAGTATTGTATACTTATCATAATTGTATAGTTAGTGTCCAAGTAGAATAAGGTTTTAGGAGTAGAATACGAATATGATTCTCCTATTATGGAAATATGTAAATTGTATATAAACTCTTTCAATCAATGAAAATAATCAAGGGATTATTTTTTTCATGATATCAGAAGTCTAGGACTAAATTGCTTCCGCTCTTCTCCAAAATTTCTCTCGGTTTTTCGTGCCCCTTCTCGGCCAAAAACCGCATCGATTTCTGTCCCCTTCCTCGGATTTCGTGTTAAATTTTACCTCCTCTCTTCCGAAATTTTCTACAAAATCACCTATTGTTCTTTCGTTATGTCGATGACAAAGAACACGTTTTATCCTACCCGTGTTGTTTCTAACATCAAGAATCACATACCTCTCATTCTTGAAATAGAAAACGTCCAATACGCGACGTGGGCCGAGTTGTTTAAAATTCACGCTGGCTCACATCAAGTCATCCATCACATAATCCCCGCGGCTCCTGAGGATACGGAGGTGCCTCAACGTGAGGATGATCCTAAGTTATGGACAACGCTTGATGCCACCGACCTTCAGTGGTTTATTTCACTATCTCTACTAACATGTTGCAGACGATTATTGAGTCAGACTCTACGACAATGGCTGCTTGGGATAGGTTGCGTGACATATTCCAAGATAATTAGAATTCCAGAGTTGTTACTCTTGAGTAGGACTTTTCCCACGTCAACATGGAAAATTTCCCAAATGTTTCAGCGTATTGCAAAAGGTTGAAGGAATTGACGGATCAACTCCGCAACGTTGGTGCGCTCGTTAGTGAAGATCGTCTGGTTCTACAGATGGTTGCTGGCCTCTCCGAGGCATTTAGTGGCATTGGGACCCTACTTCGTCAAAGTAACCCTCTCTCAACGTTCTATCAAGCCCGCTCCATGCTTACTTTGGAAGAAGCCGGATTGGCTAAAAAGGCGGCTACCGGGGCAAGTCCCGTGGTCATGATGACATTCTCCACAAATTCTCCAGGGTGTGTTGATAATTCGGGCCAAAACCGTGCTCATGGTGGCGGCAATAATACTAGGAAAAATAATGAAAGAAACCGCGGTGGCAAACGCGGTGGTAACGTCTGCAGTACCGGCGGCAGTAGGCCCCACCCCATCAATAGTGGGTCCCAGCCTTGGGCCCCCTGGTCGTGGGCTTGGACCAGTAGGCAGTGGCCCAACAATCTCGGCTTTTCAGCGCCTCCAGCCCACGGTAATTGGGCCCAACTTCAGCCTTCTTTTCGGCCCGAGCTACTCCAGCCCAGTCTCGGTCCAGCGATCCAGTGGGGTATCGGGTCAGCAGGGAGGCAGGCTTGGTCCCCACCAGTCCCATCATGCAGCGGGCCCCACTTCTACCGACATCGAAGTCGCGATGCACACGTTTGGAATAAATTCTTCGGACCCAAATTGGTACATGGACACCGGTGCCACTACTCACATGACATCCGATTCATAGCTTCATTGTCCCATTCATAAAGCGACCTTGGTTTATTGTGATAATATTAGTGTCATCTACCTTTCTGATAATCCGATTCAGCACCAACGCACTAAGCATATCGAGATGGACATTCACTTTGTTCGCGAAAAGGTTGCTCGTGGTCAAGTTCGCGTCTGCCATGTCCCGTCCAGGTATCAAATTGCCGACATCTTTACAAAAAGGCTTCCCTCGGTCCTTTTTTAAGATTTTAGGGACAGTCTCAGCGTTCGAAGACCGCCCGTTATGACTGCGGGGGTGTTTTAAATATACATATGATATACAATATATCATATGTATATTTCGGATTTTGTATATTAGTTTAGGTAGTATTTGAGTGTAATTAGTATTGTATACTTACCATAATTGTATAGTTTGTGTCCAAGTAGAATAAGGTTTTAGGAGTAGAATAGGAATATGATTCTCCTATTATGGAAATATGTAAATTGTATATAAACTCTTTCAATCAATGAAAATAATCAAGGGATTATTTCTTTCACTCAAGCACAGGAAAACTACTCTAAGGATATAAAAAAAGGACTGGGGACTGCCCGATCGGTCCAGAAAAAACAGAAGTAACCAAAATCAAGAATCGGCTAGACCCAATGGATGTCAGCATGAACGCAATTCTCTTGCCATGTATTTTTGTTCATTTCCTATAAATTTTCGTCTATGCAAAGTTGTAAACACTTGTGTACATCCAAGGAATGAAGTAAAACTTGCACCTTCTAAGCATTCTCGTATATGTCCGAATGAACAAAATAATTCTTAAATTTGCTCAAGCTTAAAAGCAAATAAGGATTACGAATCCAAACAATTGTGTCTAGATGAACAAGAGACGTCCTCTTCATAAGCACCGTAAAAATAAAGGCCCTCTCTTATAAAGTCATCCAATCAAATGGCTAAAGGTTGGATGCCTTGTTACCCGATCGTAAAATTAACCGGATGCGTTAAATTCTCAAACTTTACCAAAATCAGAAGTAGAAAAGACTTGGTCATTAACATCCCCGGCCTCCAAGGCAGCGAGGTTATAAAAAGTTTCGGGTACAACTAAAAGCCATAGAGTCAAAACTCTA
The DNA here is from genome assembly GCA_034509755.1 of Anisodus tanguticus. Classification (NCBI taxonomy): domain Eukaryota; kingdom Viridiplantae; phylum Streptophyta; class Magnoliopsida; order Solanales; family Solanaceae; genus Anisodus; species Anisodus tanguticus. Next base: position 42,927,845 of record CM067543.1, on the reverse strand, counting down.
AAATTGAAAGTTTCAACTACACCTAAAAACCGGATGCCTTGTTGCCCGATCGTAAAGTTAACCGGATGCGTTAAATTCTCGGACTTTATCAAAATCAGAAGTAGAAAATTCCTGGTCATTAACATCCCCGTCCTCCAAGACAACGAGGTTGTAAAAATTTGGGTACAACTAAAAACCATAGAGTCAAAACTCTAAAATTGAAAGTTTCAGGTACACCTAAAAACTCTTCGGAAACTAAAAAACCAAGAGTTGAAATTGGAAGATTAAAAGTTCCGGGTGAACACTAAAAACCCGAGATCAAGTTTCCTGTGGTGGTGGTACTTTTTCAACACCAACCGGCCGTTGACGATAGAAAAACCAATGACGGAGTTGTCATCTAAATCCCTAAGTTCTGCACTCTTTTTTTCTTTGCCCGGTTTTTATCCCAATTAGATTTTCCCGGCAAGATTTTTAATAAGGCAGTCGCGAGGGTAATTACATGGCTTTCGGCAAGGGGAAAATCTTTCACTTCCCATTCACATCTCAGCGAGTAACCGGAAAGTGGGGGGACTATCTGTATAAGGCAAAATCCGTAGACATGTAGACATCAAATGGACGTATCAAAAGATGACATGTAGCGATGGTGACAGTTCAGATTTGAGTCAGGAAGCGAAGGACTATGAGAAAGCATACGATACTCCGGAGAAGTAATTTGGTAACCGCTATCGGAGACAAACTATAAAGGGTCCGGAGAAGCATGTCAACTCACCGGTCAAACGTCATTTAATGTACAACTATTACAGAAGACCCCAAGATTCCTCCCGCTTTTATTAGGCTTTATTACCCTTTATCGCTTCTTAATTACCCTTTTATTGTAGCATTAATATTGGTAATAAAGAGGGCACGATTCTTGAAACTTGTATCCCATAGCTCAAATATAAATAGAGTTTTCATTTCATTGTAAGGGGCATTTAAAACTCAGAAAACAAATATTCTTAAGCAATTTCTTCTTCTTGTTGTTGTTCTTGAGAAAGCATTGGCGCATAGCTTTCCCGGATAGTCTAGCTCACTACTTCGTCAAGGCTCAAGCTATTTACTTTAATTATTACTTGCTTTCATTTTAATAATCTTACTTGTTATTGCTTATTATCTCATTATGAAAGAAATAATCTCCTTGATTATTTTCATTGATTGACAAGGTATATATACAAGATACAAAATAGGAGAATCATATTCCTATTCTATTCCTAAAATCTTATTCTACCATAATTCTAACTATACAATTATGGTAAGTGTATAATCCTAATTTAGGTAACACATACATTACAATATTCCAATAATATATACCATATATACACCAATCAGCCAAGCCACCGATTCTGTCCGTGATGGGCCACTGCCATGGGCCTCATCCGAGATTGTTGTGTTGTTTTTGGTCCATTTGTCCGTGATATACACTGATGTATATTGGGTGTATATCACGGGTATATTTCATTATTTAACACATTATTTTGGTCATATTGATCCACGTGTCCTTGATCATTTCTACAAATTCATCTGTACCGATTTATGGGTAAACGGAACATAAAAAAGAATGTTCTGGAAGTTAAATGAGAATTGTGTGTGCAGAAGTGTAATTTGAAGTTTCGTTTCATGCCTAGTTTGTTGGTTATTATCTGGGGTGGTTGATGTGCATTGGTGAGATTAATACACTTTGTTGAATGGCTAATAAAAAGGTTAGATTCATAATGCATATATATCTTTACACAATGGAGTATGTACTTGCTTAGGGAACATAACTGCCCTTTTTGAGTTAAGAAGATGACTAGATTAGTGGGATGTTCTGAAGTTGTTAGTTGGAAATTGGTGCATTTAGTGCCAAGTGTAAAATTTGCAAAGGAATGTGCTTTGTCCAGGAGATTCTCTTCCAAGATTCACAGGTCAAGAAAAAGGTTCACTTCCTAGAGTGATACTTAGGTCTAGAATGAACTCTAAATGCATGAATATAAAGTACTGCAGTGCATGAAAACGACTGGAGGATAGATCATTTTGAAATATGTAACGTCTGTTGCATAACAGATGCACACTTTTTGTGAAGGTTAGAAGGCAAGCTACTCTTGGGATGGCTTTTGATCTTCTAATCATTTATCTAAGCCACTGTTTCATTCCTTTCTCTGTACTAATCAACAGATTTCCCTTCTCTGGTTATCTACCAAACTGATATGTCTTCCTCATCATCTTCCAGCCTTCTGACCATTGCTGTCACTCTTTCCTCCTCTCAATCATGACATTTTTTTCTGAAATTTATTTCAACTTGCACAGTCTTCCCTCTAGAATTCCAACAGCTTCTGCGTAAACTTCAATCAACATCTGAACCTCTGAACACCCCTCCCCTCTCTTATTTCTTTTCCTTCCTAGTTGCAACCTCTTAACCATCCACCGCTTTTCCTTCAAAACCAACCATGCGATCCCAATTTTTTGCCCCTATGATTAATCCCTTTTTAGCAACTACAGTTGTCCATGATGACGGAGTAATTTAAATCAACAACTTATTACTTTAACCGTTGTAATAATTGAAGAATGGAATAATATTTAGAAAATTATTTCTTGTGGGTAATTGGGCACCTGCATTATTTCTTCATTCATATTCTAACAACTAACATGGACTCACATTATTATTCTTATATTTACATTTTTAATTCTTCATTTCACTATTCTTATTCTCAATATTCTGAACTCTCAAACGGCACAAAAGATCAAAATTTGTTTTTTGATATTTTCTTTAAAATTTCAAGCACAGCAATCATTATTACAGTGCAACACATTTTCAATATCATTATATCAAATTCTTGAATCAGGTTTTATTATTCTTACTTTAATTTATATTTTTCATTAAAAAATTGTTATTGTTGATATTCTTATTTTATAACTATTTCGATCTTTCCTTTTTTAATTTTTTAGGACTTGTCACTGAAGTTTGGCTTTAGACTCCTAATCTTGTTGAGACGGCTCTGAAGGTTGTTATCGATAGTCCCTCACCTCGAAATGGCCAACAAACGCTACCTTGAAATATCTCTCTGTGTAGAATTTTTCACTGTGAGACATGACAACAATCTCATAAATCAAACAACGACCCCTTAGATCCATATATGCTTTTAAGCCTTTAATCTTAATGATTAAAACAATAAACAATCATTTCTTAGTTACTTCAATATAAAAGATAATAAAACTCAACCAAGTATTATGGCTAATTAATTAGTAAGTATAAGGTTTTTGCATAAATATATTGAATTACGAAAATCAAATATACACTTACCTAATACAAAATATTATTACCATAATTACATATGTACAAAATCACTAATGATATCACAAGAGTATACATCTATACGATGTATATTCTATCACACTCCCGCAGTCATAGCGGACGGTTGTCGTACGCTGATATTGTGCCTAAAATCTTCAAACAAAACTAAGGGAAGACCCTTAGTAAAGATGTCAGTTATTTGATAACATGAAGGGACATACAAGACACAGACTTGTCCACGAGCTACCTTTTCGCGAACAAAGTGAATATCCATCTCGATATGTGTAGTGTGCTGATGTTGGACAGGATTTCCCGATAGATATATCGCACTAACATTATCGCAGTAGACCAATGTATCTTTCCGAATAGAAAAATGAAGCTCTAAGAGGAGGTTACGCAACCAACAGGACTCAGACACCACATTGGCGACCCCTCGATATTCGGCATCCGCGCTAGAGCGCAACAATGTAGCCTGACTTTTAGCCGACCAAGACACCAAGTTATCACCAAGAAACATACAATAATCAGATATCGAACGCCTGGTGTCTGGACATCCACCCCAATCAACATATGTATACGACATGAGAGTAGATACTGATGATGGATATAAGTGTAAACCATAATCAAGAGTGCCCTGAATGTAATGCACAATGCGCTTAAGAGCGTACATGTGTTCTTCCATCGAATCATGCATGAATAAACACATCTTCTGCACTGCATAAGTAATATCGGGTCTCGTAAATGTGAGATATTGAAGAACCCCCGCAAGACTACGATAGTGGGAGGGATCCTCGTATGGTGTGCTAGCGGAAGCGTGGTGGGCCCATAACCCACAGGTCCCAGGATCAAAACATTGCTCTGATACAACGTGAAGAATGGATCTTGGGCCTAACTCAACCCCAAAATCTAGCTTAAATGCAGGAGGATTACCCAAATCATATAAGGAGACCAAAGCACTTATCCCACTGATGTGGGAGAACTCCAAAATCTAGCTTAAATGCAGGAGGATTACCCAAGTCATATAAGGAGACCAAAGCACTTATCCCCCGACGTGGGGCTGGACATCGAAGCGTGGACAATATAAGAGGGTGCCAACATCGGAAACAATGAATTGGGACAGGTCTGGTTCTGATACCCTGAAAGAGAATAATCACTTACTCATTTCATTAATGTAAATTGTTTATATACATGATATACAATAGTCATCATATGCTATAATTATGGAAATCAAAGATACATTTACGTAATATAAAATATTGCTACCATAATTATAGATGTATAAGATCATTAATGATATCATATATATATATATATATATATATATATATATATATATATATATATAAGTGCACGCATTAAATAATCAACTAAATATTGTCGATCTTCTTAAATTTAATACCCCAAGGCAAATCAAGTCAAAGAATATGTCAGCTTTTTATGTCAAATTGGTTTTAAATTTTCGATTCGATTCGATTCTTTTGATTTTTCTCAACACCCAGCCATCACTTCTGTCTCAACTAGTGGCTGAAGATGAACATCAAAGAAAAAGAACAAGTCCTTTGCTAGTTGTATAAACTGTTAGAAAGTTCAATCAAGAAACATTAAAGGTTGCAATAACACTAAAGAAAATCTTTTTGGCCCAGATATAGGGTTCTTTTTAATTAAACTATGAGGTGTTACGGTATAGTACGGATTGTACCATTTGTTGGGAAACGGGACAGTCATCATGTGATGTGTTTTTATTTTTTGTGAACGTTTGGTGTTTGAATTATGGCCCTTTTTTGGGGTTCTCCTCCCGATTCATCATCCACATTAATGTCCCATTAAATTTAAATTTGCATCAAAAAAATTTAGGGTAAAACGCTTTAATAAAGGTGACTGTTATTAGAAACATAAGATTTACTCATGTGAAAATTTTGCGTTATGAAATATAATTTTTTCCACATTATTCACATCAAACTAGCTTACTAAAAAATGAATGGTATAAAATATGTTCTCATTGAAACGCTGAAAAACTTCTTAATTTTTTCATATGAAAACACTAGTGCTATTTTTTCTTTTCTTACTAATTCAATCAAAAACATGTGGGAAGACCTCCATTGAACACTTTTCAGTAAAAAAGTAGTGATTTTTTTTATAGTGAACTTCGTACCCAGAAAGATCCAAAGCTAAAACCTCTAATTAGGATGACCAGTAATTATTACCCCCACCATATCCCTTATAATTGACTGAATTATGGCCTTTGGTTATGGGAAGAAGTCAGTCAAAATAGCACAAGGTTTGTCAATTGATTAGGTACATGTGTCACATCACATGTTCTATGTCTTCTTTCTTGTCTTCTACAACCCATATCCCATCTTTTCACAAAATAACTTGGTTAAGAATTGTTACGAGTCTCACATCGGATATGGAATGAAAACATGAACTTTTTATATGGATTTGGATAATTCTCATCCTACAAGCTAGCTTTTAGGGTTGAGTTAGGTCCAAGATCCATTCTTTATATAGTATCAGAGTCAGACTCATTCCAATTCTTTGTTCACCGATGTTGTGCCCCCAAATTATATTATTCACGCTCCAGTTAACAAGGTCTGGACGTGTGGGGGAGTGTTAAGAGTCTCACATCGGATATGAAATGGGAACATGAACTCCTTATATGGACTTGGACAATCATCACCCTACAAACTAGCTTTTGGGTTGAGTTAGGTCCAAAACCTATTCTTTATAATAACTTCTAGTTAGAGTTTCTTTTTTAGTAATTTAAGTTTTGGCCTTCTTTGAAGTCTTCAGTTTAATTTATTTGCATTCGTTTTCAATCCTTTTCTTTTGTCGAAATTTCCTTCCTACTCACCTCAATCACTCGATGAATAAGCAGATGAAAGTAGTTGGAGGTTTGATGTTGATCTTCTTAAAGATTATTAGGTAATCAGTTAATTGTACATTCCACATTTACATTTACCTTATGCGCTAGCTTTTAAATTTGAGCCAAGTTTATGTTGGAAATTTGTCTTTGGTGGGGAGGTGCGTCCACCATAGTATTTAATGAATTAAACACTAGGGTTCCGCATATTGGAGGCTTTGTCTCTTCTCACGTGCATAATCTACTAAGTGAGTAGATGACCGTAGGGCCAAAAATCGTCAAATTTCATTGACAAATAAAAGAGATATTAGTCCACAAAGTAAGGTATTTGAGACATGAAAATATGGTGTGGGACAAATCTACTACATCGGTGAGAAAAGGAAGAATTGCTCTCTTTATAAGTCTCTAAATTGGCTAAGGGTTTGGGACCCCAAGGGATATCCCATGTGTTTAAAGGAGGGAGGACCTAGATGTGCTTGGGTTCAAGGCTAAGCCCACACGCGCGCCGCCGCCGCCCGCCCGTCCGGTCCGGGCTCGGGTCATGGGTTTCTTCTGACATTATCTCTTTGGACCCCAAATTGTTTAATATTTACAGTTTGGTCCCTGGAGTTTCTGGAATGTTGAATTTGGGAACGACGGAAGGCCATTACTTGGCTAAATTACTCCCTCCTTCAATGGCCATAAACAACCATTACTTGGTTGTTTACTCCCTCCTTCAATGGGCCATTAACATCCATGTCTTGGCAGTTGAGAGGTCTCTCTTTATTCTATATATTGATGCATTTTGGCTCAATTGTGTAACATAAAAAAAATACAGAGACACAGAAGCGAGACTACAATATAATACACAAACAAACAAAAGAGAACAATCGAAATTCTGTCCACAAACAGTGAACAGAAAACTCAATACTCTTCCTTCCTTTCCGTTCTTCAGCAAGTCATTCGTATTTGTTTTCTTTGTCAGAATCAACATATTTGCTTTGTAGTGTTGATTAAAGTGTTGTTTTATCTTGGGAGACTATTGCCCGTTAACGTAAAAGAATATATACGGGGCAATCTTGTCTTAAAGACAGAGAGACATCTCTCGACTCAGCACACAATTGTAACAATCCAGATTTAGTGTTTCTTAATATCAGATTATCAAGATTCAAGACTCAACAAAGCTTGCGGCAGTTCTAAACATTGGCCTACTTGTTTATCCTTTCAAACACTTGTAATATTTATTTACTTCTCGTACTGCTTTACATATCCAACATTTTAAACCTTATTTTTGGAGGAGGGGGGTTGTTTTTCGGTTAAGAGCATGAGATGTTGTCACGACTAGGAACAAATATTTTTTCTATCGATATTTAGTGAGAAATTTGTGTTATAAAACATGATTTTCTCACCTCATTTCTACTGAACCTATTCACTAGAAAATGAATAGTGGGAAACATATTCCCATTGAAACACTGGGGAACTTCTTAATTTTTCTGTGTGGAAACACTATTATTTATGTTTTTCCCACAGACATTTAGTGGAAAATATTCATTGAACATTTTTAATAAGAAATTAGTGAGAAAATAGATATTTTTTAATAGTGTATCACCATCTATGTATGAAAACACATCTAGGTGATAGTTTAGGTAGAAAAAGGGAACAACTTATAGTTAGAACCCGCGAAAAAATAATAATTCAGATGTGTTTTTGACCATTAACCCTTTTTAAAATCCTAAATTTTTCCTGCTTATTTGACTTGTGATTCCTTTTTGCATATGTCCTAATTCAAATTAGTAGTATAAAAAAACAGCTAGTTGGTGTCTACCTTAAAAATATTTAAGAGTAATTATATTAATTATAGTTATCTACTATGTATTGCATCCATGATTCTACGGTATAAGAAAAAAGACAGAGACGAGGCCAAGTGAATGAGAATCAAAGAGAAAAACCAAATATGTGTAAAGATAAGAATCTAATGTATAGTGTTGTTGGATATATAACACGGAAATAGTAAATAATTATTACAAGTGCCTCGAAAGGATAAACAATAAAGATTACAATAGCAACAAGCTTGTAGTAAATAAAAATTGTGACAAAAACAAGTTTGTTGAGTTATTGAATCAGTCTTGAATCTTTATGCCAATTGTAGAAAGCTCTTTGAATCTTGATAACCTGAAATCAAGGGACATTAAATCTGGAAGTGTTACAACTGTGTTGAGTCGAGTGATGACACTCTGTCTTTACGACAAGATTGCCCAGTATATATGCTTTTACGTTAGCGGGCAATAGTCTCCCAAGATAAAACATCAAACTATCATTTGTGCAAAGCAAACACAAGTGATTCTAGCGAAGAAAACAAATAACAAAAGATTGCTAAGAGGAGAGGATTTGCAACAAGAATTTCAGAATTGTTGTTCTTGAAAAGTGTGTGTAGAATTGAGCCAAATGCCTCAATTTATAGTGTAAGAATTGTCTCTTTAAGTGCCAAGTAATGGCATTGAATCACCCATGTAATGGAAATGAATTGCCCAAGTAATGACACATATTTATTAGCCAAATAATGGCTGATTAATGTTGGAATGAATTCCATTGAGGGCAGCCCAAAAGTCTCAAAAAATCAAATTTTCGTTTAAGACTTTCTGCCATGGAAGCGTCGCGGTTCTGACGGGGTTGGTGTCGCGGGCCCTTCTCGGCTCCGCGACCCTTTCCTACCCATTCCATTTTACACTTTGCACAATCCTTCATTCGTTTACTGACGTGGAACAATTGTTATTTAGCCAATAACCGTCCATTATTCTATGTCTCAAACATTTACTTACGTATCAATATCTCATTCACTAATAAAATTTACGATACTTGGCACTATGAGTGCACGTGTGTGGAAACGACATTTCTGACGTGCGGGGCCCCAATTGTTCGAGTCATAAATAATGGGATAAACTTAATTCCACATTAGTAAATTTCCAACAATCCCCTCTTGAAAGAGATTTTGGCGCGCACACAAGGTGCCTACTTTCAGCAATCTTTCAGCCAAAAGATATTGCATCAGGAGAGGTAGCTTCCGCTTTGAACCTTCCCTAGTTGAATACCATCAGACTTACTTATTGCGCGGTGAATGTGATCTCTTGAACCTTTTTTTTAATGTAAGCCAAGACAACGGTACCAACACAATACCTCCCTTTTATTCATTTCTTCTTATTGTTTTGTCCGTTCTGGCCGTGGACACACTTGGATTCTTAAGTGCGTTCATTTGAGGTGGTATGTCCTCGCACTTATATAGGTGGTCTCCTACAAGGTATCATATTATACCCCACTTCATCAGTGTTAGTAACCAATAAATATTCCAACCTCAACCGTTGCGGATCATTAAAAGTTTTGGAAACTTAACATTTACCTACACTGCAGATAACACTTAATGTCTATCGCGGGAACGACTTTGGGTTTATGTTCCTACAAAAATCATAACCCGAAGTGCTCTTGCTTTCACCGAAGCGCTCAACGGAACCTTTACAATTTAGTTTTCCCATTGAACCTAATTCTTGGGATCTCCAGTAAGTAAGGTTGGGTTACCACCGTATCAGTCCTTATTGTTTGGGTTTTAAGCTCATTCTCCTATACATGCAGAACATCTGATCTCTGGGTATGCCCTTAGTCAACGGGTCTGCTATGTTATCCTTTGATTTTACATAATTAATGCTAATAATACTCGTGGTTATCAGCTATCTAACAGCCTTATGTCTCGTCGAATATTACGAGACTTGTCGTTATACATAGAACTTCGTGCCCTTCCTAGAGCCGACTGGCTGTCGTAGTGGATCATTACAGAAGGTACGAATTTGTTCTAATACGAGACGTCCTCTAAGAAGTCATGAAGCCACTCAGCTTCTTCTCATGTTTTGTCTAAAGCAATAAACTTTGATTCCATCATGGATCGAGCAATGCAAGTTTTCTTAGAGGATTTCCAAGACACATCCCCCCACCATCCATTGTAAATATATACCTACTGGTGGACTTGGTATTCTATATCAGATATCCAATTTGCATCACTGTACCCCACTAGTACAATTGGATGTCTCGAATAATGTAACTCGTAAGTTAGCATGTATTTTAGGTACCGTAGTACCCGATTCAACGCTTTTCAATGATCATTACTCGGATTACGGGTAAACCTAGCCAATTTGTTGATTGCATAAGCGATATCAGGTCGGGATGTAGTTTGTTATATACATCAAACTCCCAATCCACTGCTCAAGCCCATGATGAGGACATCTCCTTTGCAACTTCTTAAATCTCTCCCAAGCATCATACAAAGACTCCTCATCGAGATGATAAAAATTGTTCATTTCTCCCTTTAACTTCGCAGCCTTTAATGGAGGAAAGAATTTTGCAAGAAACTTCTGAGCAAAGTCTTGCCACGTAGTGATGGAGTTAGATTGCAGAGAGTTCAGCCAGCTTTTGGCTCGGTCCCTTAGTGAGAGTGGGAATAGCCTCAATCTAATAGCGTCATCAGTCACACCATTGTATTTGAATGTTGCACATAACTCCAAGAAATTAGCCAAGTGCATATGTGGATCTTCAGGGGGCAAACCCCCAAACTGAACTGTGTTCTGGACCATCTACAGGATTGTTGTCTTGATCTCGAAATTATTTGCCTCCACAACTGGTGGCCTTATACAATTCTGCACTCTTGTTATGATTGGAAGTATATAATCATGTAAGCTTTTCACAATGGGATTCTGAGCTTGCTCCTGCACCATTTCTAGCACCCCTCTATTCAACCCATCATTATTATATTGATTAGCCATAGCGGTTGAATCAACAATTCTTTTGTTCTTTCGGTTCTATCTGCACGCTTTCTCAATCTCAGGATTCAGATGAACAAGTTGTCTGCTCCTCTTCTGTTTCACATATACCAAAGCTACCTGAAAAGTGATCACAAACACAACACGCAGATCACAAAAATTAAAAATAAAATTAAAAAATATATGTTCAGGGAACAACCAAATTAGAAATAAGATTAATTAACTTGATATTGATAATACTTCAGTCCCCAACAACGGCGCCAAAAACTTGTTTGCGATATTTCTAGATGCTACGCAAGTGTACGTATCGCAATTTATAATAAATTTCGGTAAGACCGAGTATCGTCCACCGAGACTGATTTATCAAGTACCAATTAACTAATCCTTAGTTTCTATTTGGCTAACGAATATAAGGAATGATTTCTAATTAAAGAATTAACAGACTAACATGAATTTCTAGAATAAAATAGCAATGAAAACACACGAAGCTTAATTCAGTAATGAAGGAATTAGGGTTTCCAATCTCCTCGACTTTCCACTCTATCATTTATTAATGCAAGACTAAAGATTCTTCTTCTTATTAAGATAGCAGGTTAACTGAGATGTTCTATATTCCGGTTAGGATATATAAAAACTCAACCTAAGTGGGAACTTTCTATATTTCTGTGATAAGTTCTACCACATAGGAGGATTAAGATCAATAACCTAAAACGCTACACATGCAATCGTGATACTTTCGTTCAAGATTAAACCTACGTCTAACAAACTATAGCATATTCAAATCTCCCTTTTTAGATCTCGATTTGAACTCATATAGATAATGAAAACTAATGGCCAATTAATTATCATTCAATAAACACAAGTTGAATAGATTTTAATAGATGAAGAAGAACATTAACAATGCATTAAATCATAATAGAGTTTCAAGTGATTCAACGAAAAACGCTAATAAAAGTAATTAGTTCATAGACATGCTAAGAACTCATCAATTTAATATCCAACATAAACTGAATTTAAATAAAGAAATGAAAAAGAACTTGAACAATAGATGTCTCTAATGGCTCCTTGTTCTCTTGTTTCTTGTCTCCCAAAGTGTTCACCTTTTCAGAAAAACGTCTCCTCAAATATATATCACAAAAAACCCCCAAAATGGACCTTTTTGCCCTTGTTAAATTTAGGTTTTTCGCTGCATTGACATCGTCGGCGCCGCGGCGCAGCTATTAGAGCGTCGCGGCGCTAATTCCCCTGCCAAACATCTTCGCTTAGAGCATCGCGGCGCTAATTCCCCTGCCAAACATCTTCGCTCAGCCTTTTTCGTCCGGACTTCGTTTAAATTGCTTTCCGAGCTTCCCATGGCTTCTCTGACTCATTTCTTGTGACCAGTTATGCATTTTTATCCTCAATAACCGCCTATTTCCTTTGAATTTGCCTTATTTATTTCTGAATCGTTTAAAACCTGAAAACACACAACACATGCATAATATTGCACAAAACAACTAAAAGACAAATAAAAGACTCTCTAAAACACACTATAAAATATTACTAAAATCTATCTAACATCTCCCCCCCCCCCATCTATATTGTACAAACTTCAAATCACCCACGTAGGTGTGACTAAGTTCTAGAGGAGCGGTGCTTCTTTCGCTATTCCTTTGATGGAATGGAAAAGTGATTTTGCCTCTTCTCCCATCTCACATTCATTTTGAAGGTTTATGTCGACAGAAGGCAACAATCTCAACTTAGTTAGCTTTTGAATGACTTTCTATTTAACGTGTCTTAATCTATGATGGCATAGATGCACGGATTACAAATATATCATTCATTTAGCTACAGATATACTGTATCATTCTTAGTTATTACAGACCTGTTGGACTAGTCTCAAACCAGCTTGACCAACATCGTCCCTGAAACCAAGTTTGGGACATGTATCACCTCCTTTTAGAGTGATCTCATTCCCTGAAGTCCAATTGAGGACAACCTCTCATTTAATATTATTATTAACAAGGAAGAAAGTTAACTTAGCCCAATTTCGGATTCTGGCCCACATCAGTCACTTTGTTGGACTAAGTGTCCATTTCCTCCTTACCATAATTCGGATCCTTTGTCTGGGATAAATATAGGCCTTCTGCTACAAGATAGAACAACATCTTCAACCTTCTCCTCTTGTCCCAGTTGACATTCTCAACCTTTCGTGGGGTCTTGCTTCCACCACTCTTGGGAGCGGTGACACCATCAACACCTTGACCATCAACAGCATGATCCAGTATAGGCGCTCTGAACCTCAGCATTAGAACCATAGTTTAGTTTGTTAACACAAATAAAGTTAATGTCAACAGAACTGTCAATGAAACTGTCTTCAACAACAACCATAACCATAACCAGATTTAGTCACACAACTGTTGACCGACATCTTTCGAGCACTAATGCATCTTGTCTTAAAATTATTGGATATATAACACGGGAATAGTACATAACTATTACAAGTGCTTCGAAAAGATAAACAATAAAGATTACAATAGCAACAAGCTTGTAGTAAATAAGAATTGTGACAACAATAAGTTTGTTGAGTTATTGAATTAGTGTTGAATCTTTATACCAATTGCAGAAAGCTATTTGAATCTTGATAACCTGAAATCAAGAGACACTAAATCTGGAAGTGTTACAACTGTGTTGAGTCGAGTGATGACACTATGTCTTTAAGACAAGATTGCCCAGTATATATGCTTTTACGTTAGCGGGCAATAGTCTCCCAAGATAAAACAACAAACTATCATTTGTGCAAAGCAAACACAAGTGATTCTAGCGAAGAAAACAACTAACAAAAGATTGCTAAGAGGACATGATTTGAAACAAGATTTTCAGAATTGTTGTTCTTGAAAAATGTGTGTAGAATTGAGTCAAAGACGTCAATTTATAGTGTAAGAATTGTCTCTTCAAGTGCCAAGCAATGGCATTGAATCACCCATGCAATGACAATGAATTGCCCAAGTAATGTCACTCATTTATTAGCCAAATAATGGTTGATTAATGTTGGAATGAATGCCATTGAGGGCAGCCCAAAAGTCTCCAAAAATTAGATTTTCGTTTAAGACTTTCTGCCAGGGAAGCGCCGCGGCCCTGACGGGGTTGGTGTCGCGGCCCTGACGGGGTTGGTGCCGCGGCCCTTCTCGGCTATGCTGCCCTTTCCGACCCATTCCATCTTACACTTTGCACAATCCTTCCTTCGTTTACCGACATGGAACACTTGTTGTTTAGCCAATAACCGTCATTATTCTATGTCTCAAACATTTACTTATGTACCAATATCTCTTTCACTAACAAAATTTACGATACTTGGACTATGAGTGCACGTGTGTGGAAACGACGTTTTCGACGTGCGGGGCCTCAATTGTTCGAATCATAAATAATGAGATAAACTTAATTCCACATTAATAAATTTTCAACGAGTGTTTCATCAGCCAGCTCTGTAATTATTTCCAACTTTTTTAAGTTGCTTTTTGTGATAATGCTAGGGTGACAGATATTCCAATATTACACAATCATTCTATTATTGGCACCTTTGAAATATGAAAAGTTCCTTTTGAGACATGTATAGTATTAGATCTCATGTGGACCTGTGGCCATGCTTTATAAGCTATACTGTAAATCACGAATTGTTTATAAAGTGAATAATAATATGAGAATTATAACTTGAAGAATAAATAATATGAGTAGTTATATAGAGAATAAATAATACATAGAATTGTTATAATCAAACGTGCCCTTTGAGGATTGTGTAATTTGCGAACAAGTTATATTAGATTATATTGTGGGGATTATACTATAAGAATTAAATAATGACAGGATTACTTAGTGGGTATTGGTAGATGTTGGTCCATTTAATTTAAAAAGTAATATATGTGGTATAATATAAAATATGTGTTAGGTTTTACACTAGATAAAAACTTTTATTTCAATTTTAACCTTGAGTTTCTTAAAGGACTTTTAGAAAAGGACATCTTTATCATTTTGTTGTTTTATTTCCAAATTAATAATTCTGGATTTATTAACTACATTTAGTGTGATATAAAAATAATACTATAATCATGTATAAATAAGTTCGAAATGACTTATACCAAATTTAAAAAATTCAACCAAACACGAAAATTAACCCATATTTGATCTCGAAATTGTTACCACTTATCCCATGTAACCAAATGATCCCTTAGACTTTAATCTATATACACCGAGAGTATTAAAATATTCACACAAGTAGCCCACTTTTATCACCTATTGAAAGATGTCAACTATAATTATTTTGTAGGTTATTGGTTTATAATTGTTATATAAAGTTACTTTAATCTAGTTTCTCTTACACCAACAATAACATACCCAGTGAAATTTCATAATGTGAGATCTGAAAAGGATAGAGTATACGCAGATCTTATCCAGTTGAATCCAACAACATTCTCTTAATTAAACTAATATTATGAACCAACCTTTTATGTTTTCCTCTTTTTTGACCCCAATTAGAAGGAAAATGTATTTGATTTTTTCTTTGTGTTTTTTCACAGAAACAAACAAACAGACTTATATAGTAACATTGTTCCCAAAAATATTTTTTTTTAAAAACTGTGCATTTTCAATAAACCATGAAAAGACTAAACAACCAAAAATGTTAATATCAACATTTTGGTTTTTGACTTCGAATGTTAGAAAGGAAAAAAAAGGAAAAAATCGGTAACCTAACTATTAGGTAAAAAATATAAATGTTCGAAATTGTTCCAACCATATGGTTATATTTATTTATCTTTTGTCATCGAAATAAACGACGTATCAATTTTGCAGTTTCAGTTTTCAGTTTTCAGTTTTCAGTTTGTTACATCTATATTTATTTATTTTCTTGTAAAAGGACCCAATGATGTGTTAGCTTTGATTATTTTTGTGGAAAAATCAAATACATCTAAAGTTCTAAACCATTAAAAATCTAAACAGCCATGTGGCGTTTATACAAGATATCATTGAGATTTAGTGGACCTTTAAATAGTGGACTGGATCCTTTCCCATGAATACCATCCTCGCTTTCTTTTTTCATGGAAAATTGCACTTTTATCCCTTCAAACGGGCTTGTTTTTAATTTTGACCCTTAGCAGTTGAACTGGGTATAAGTTTTTAAAGACGCGGTGCATAACTTATAAGATATTATGATACGAAAATATAATCATGTCTATCCAAAAAGTTATTTGTGGTGAGGGGCAAAAATTAAGAACGAGCACAAAATAGTTCCCGGGACATAGCTGGATGGTAAAGGAGAAGAACTTAAAATCCAATTGGAGGTCTGCATCGTGGATTCGAATTTTGGTGGGTGCAATTTGCTCTCTTCTGGGTAGGACTTTGTAGGTGATATCAGTTTGTTCGTTCTCAAACTCTGGTCATTCATGCACATCTCGCGATTTACTAGTAGTAGTGCTGAGGGACCGGGACAACTATCTTTAGAAATAGTCTAGCGTAAGTCGGAAAGTTGAATATAAAAAAATAAAAAAAAACGAGCACAAAATAGAGGCAAAACAAAAGTGCCAATGATCGTCTTTTCATCCCTTGTACTCTTCTTTGAAACTTCAAGAAATGTACATTTCATGAAACTCACAAAAGACTTTTTCTTGTTAAGAAAGAAGAAACCCTTAAATACCCATTACTTGCTAGCCCATAATACATGAAAATAAAAGGACCAAACTAACATCATAGAAAGTACCATAAATTAATTTTTCTTTTTGGAAATTTTCTTGTGGATACAAATCCTTCTCTCCCCACGCCTACCCAACTTTAATTTAAAATCCTTTGAAAATTCAAACGATGAATTTTTTTCCTACTTGGTACTATATTAACTTAATATACCATATTTAATTATTACATATGAAATATCAAAATATTATTTGACAGCATTATGCTTATGATCATAAAATAGCTCCGTTAAAATCGAGGACAAATACTAGATGATTTAATAACATTAAGAATATGAATCCTACAAAGTACAAAGTATAACCATCAATGCACGGACGTGAAGGATCTAACTGACATAATAGAACGTTCCATTCACTGGTTTGTAATTTATGCAAATTTGCTACTACTAAGCATTAACTTGCTTTCCACTCACTTATATAAATAGTATATTTCTGGAATGGTGATGAAAATTAGAAGATACTTATAGAGTAAGCAATGCCGTTTTCAGCCCTGTGAAGGGCAAATTTTCAAATTCCTTATTTTATTTTCACAATAAAATATGGTGTTTAATTTGATAGAAAAAGTCTTCAAACATTTGTCTTCTAAACCGTTAAATTAGGCCGTTGCAAATTTTGTCCTTTGCATACATATATGGTTAGCGACTTCGAAGAATTATTCTAGGATTTGTTGTTGCCTTTTTGTTTAAATAAAGAAACAGATCTGGATATTAAAAGCTATGTCATAGACCTAAAATAAATAAATAAAATATATCTCATCACAAACGTAACCAGAAAATATTGTTGGCCTACTTTAAATGGGAAAGTTAAATACAATATCTATCATCCATAATTACATTGGTCATGACAACTCATCAAGGAAATTGTCTCAACATTAGGGGTGTTTTGGAAGTGATCAGTTTTCTCATTTTAGTTGGTTCAGATATTTCGGAAAACATCTTTTCTAGGAAAACAAATTCTTTAAAAATGAGTAAATGACTTTCCTAGTGGGAGGGGAAAAACAAGTTACATGAGTGACATTCCAAACTCATTGTCTCTTTCTCACGCCCAAACGGCCCCCAACCCCCGCTCCTTGACCATCCCAACCCCCGCCACCTTCAAACTTCCACTCCTCTCACCCCGTTCAACCACAATATTTTTCTACATTACGTATAAATATTCTTGCTTATACATACCGAACACTTGAAAATAAATAAGAATTTCACTTATTTTTCAGTAAAACATTTTCTTTCATACCAAACACACCCTAGGAATCTACTATACAAACACAAATAATGTATACCACCAGAATTTGTGATAAGTGATAACTATCCCTACATCCTTAATAAGAAGTTTTAAATACAAGTCTAAATGGAATTGCATTTGATATAAGTAAAATTTTCCAACATGAATTTTTGCCAGTTAGCGCGCAAGACCGACCCTCCTCTTTCAACAATATTTTAACAGTAAAATTTACAATTTTCTTGATTTCTCACCAATTCCCTCTAAATTAGTCTGATGTAGGTGCCGAATGAAAAAATCCAAAAAAGGAAAGGCAAATGTATGACTGAAAAAGGAGCCAAAAGGTCACTTGTAGATAATGTACGAACAGTAGAGAAAACTCTCTAAACTTTTTTGCATGCCCCATGTTTAATCATTCTTTTCATTTTTCATTCGATTCCATGTACTATATTTGTATTGAGACAGACTAATTTGAATTAGCTTCCACCAAAAATTCATTTAAAAGTGAAACGCTCTTTAACAAAACTTTTCTACCTCCTGAATAAATGAAAGGTTACTTTGTAAAAAAGTTACTCAGTGTATGTCTATATTAAATTAATAAACGTCGTATGGACATATATTATTTTAATCTAATCATAAATAATTTATCTTATGTAAATACTGTTTTCTTTGTTAGCAACATAAGTCGTCGGCACATTCATTAGGTTTCGTTTGAACTTTATAAGTTACGTTTGCATTTATTGCCATGAGAAGTTTTGATCAGTGCATCAACATTATTTATTATTAACTCTTAAAATCTTACTTATTTATGTTACGTTTGTATTTATTTTCATGAGAAGTTTAGAGTGCATCAACAATATTACTGACTTACTAAAATCTTATTTACAGATTTCTGATGTTTTTTTGCTGGACCCTACTAAGAGATTGATTAGTGACATTTACTTAATTTTACATAAATTTGTTAGTAACTGAATCATGTTAGTTAACAAACAGTACAAAATTTGTAAAAAGGCCAGTCAGCTTCATATATCAAGGGACAAAAGAAGAAAAAAAGTCATAAAATGACAAATTAAAACTAATTCCAAGTTAATCTACTATTCTTTCCAAAATATATTAACGATTATTGATTGTTCGGTGGACACCACCTAAAGCTGTCCATTTTTTTATATTTCTTATGTGAAAATTTGCAATAAAAACACATATGGAACCTTTCCAAAAACAAAAATAAAAATAAAATAAATGAAATGTTCAATGATTTGCCAATTATACAGTTATCGTTTTCATTATTTAATTGGTGTAAGTGAATCGTTGATTGTCAAATGGCTAGCTTTTCGAAGTTATTTAGAGTGGGGAACATTCAATAAGTGATAATCACATGACATCCTAATAATTAGTCGTAGAATTTGATTAGGACAAGATCCCTTCAACTTCATTAAGATTATGCAATCCCATGTGACCTTGTCAAAATTATATTATGTGTAGTGGCCAAGATCATTGGATTTGTATTTCAATTATTGTTCTCAGACGTGGGTACATGAACATGACTATTGACTACACAAGCCCAAAAAAAAAAAAAGAAGATATATTCCAACTTTATGTACATGGACAGTTCAAGATATCACAATGATCATTTTGTAAACGTGTACAATAAGTAAACTACAATTCCTACCCATAATTAGTATATATCTCATATATTATAATTATATTTAGTGATAAATAATTATGATAAACTAGGATTCCTCTTGTATTATGACTAGGATTCCTCTTCTATTATGACTAGGATTCCTCTTGTATTAGGGATTGTATATTGTACACTATATATATTGATATTAATGAGAAAGACTCCCCAAGGGTAAATTAATATCATCTTACATGATATCAAGAGCCTAAACCCTATTTTTGTTTTTTTCTCTTCCCAATTTCCACCATCCTAATGGAGAATTTGGCTACTCCCACTTATTCCGATGCTTCCGCTTCTCACTCAATCGTCATCCAACCACCCACTCCCCTTTATCACCGTCTTTTCATTTGGCTCTCACCATTACCAACATCAAGAATTTGATCCCTATAATTCTTGATCAGGAAGATGGTCAATATTGGTCATGGGTGAAACTATTTCGTTCCATGCATGTGAATATCATGTGCTTGATCATATAGACGACTCTTTCGCTCGTCCTCCCGATATAGACAACATCACATGGCGTCGCCTCGATGTCGTAGTCAAACAATGGATATGGCAGTATATCCAAGGACTTACTATACACAATCATGAAAACGGGTGCCTCTGCCCGTGATCTATGGACACGTTTGGAAGAAATTTTTCAAGACAACAAGAACACTCGCGCCGTGTGCTTGGAAGAACATTTCAACACCACCCGTCTTGAAAACTTCTCTAATATGTCATAATATTGCAAGCAGTTGAAACTGGTGGCAGACCAACTGTCTAATGTTGGCACACCTGTGTCCGAAACTTAGATGGTGTTACAATTAGTTGCGGGCCTCCCCAAGGGTGAATATAACACCCTAGTCACGATGATACAACAGGCTGACCCTCTACCAAGTTTCAACAAAGCACGCTCACAATTGTTATTGAAGGAAACTCGACGTGCGAAACAAGACGAGTATAACCAGAAGGCATTAATAGTTGAACCACCCGCACAACATCAGGCGACCGCCGACCAGCAGCCTCCGCCGGAAAACATTCAACAGCGGCAAAACCGCGGCGGCAGGGGCCACGGCAGTGGGCGAGGCGGCAATGGCCGCGGGAAAGGATGAGGTCAATAATCACAGCAGTTCAGCAACACCACGACATAGGCCGGCCCAGTCTCTGGTTACCCAAATCAGAACTGGGCCACGGCTTCAGGATATCCTCCAGCCCAGTTCCCTTTTCAGCAACAAGGGTTACTAGGCCAGGCTCCAGGTCTGCGCCCGCCCATGTTCCAGCAACAACAGGCCTATGTCGTGCAGGCCCAGTTCCCACAACAGCCCTTAAATCAAATCCCCACTGACTTGGGTCAGACATTCAGCAATATAAGTTTGCAGCAGCCCGACGAAAATTAGTATATGGACTCCGGAGCCTCCTCTCACCTCACCCGGTCCGCAGGTAATCTTTCCCAATTGTATCATTTAAAGTCTCCACAATTTATTACAGTTGGCAATGGTCATCGCATTCTAATTCAGGGCTATGGTCACACCCACACTCCTTCACCTCACCCACCCTTCTCTCTAAATAACGTCTGTATGCCCCACACATCATCAAAAATTTAATATCCATTAGGAAATTTACTCGTAATAATTATGTGTTGGTTAATTTTGATCCCTTTGGTTTTACTGTGAAAGATCTACGTACGGGGACACCTCTTACGAGATGCAATAGCACAGGGGATCTCTATCCATTCACATCCTCATCCGATGCCGGTTCCCGCTCACACACTACCCTAGCTGCTCTGTCTCTATCAATTTGGCATAATAGGCTCGGACACCCAGGAGCTCCCGTTTTTAATTTTCTTAGAAGTAATAATTTTATTCAATGTAATGGGAAACTTGCCCAGACCTGCATTTCCTGTCAATTAGGCAAACATGTTCGTCTTCCGTTTAATTCCTCAGTTAGCGTTATGTTTGCTCATTTTGATATTGTTCATGCTGATCTGTGGACTTCCCCCATTACTAGTTCCCTAGGTCATAAATATTATCTCATGTTATTGAATGACTACTCTCACTTTCTTTGGATCTACCCATTAAAATTTAAGTCTGAAGTTTTTGCCAAATTTCTTGAATTTTGCACATTTATCAAAACGCAATTCGAACGCGCCATTAAATCTTTCCAATGTGACAATGGCCGTGAATTTAACAGTTCCGCATTTCAAAAATTCTGCACCAATAATGGCATGGTCTTCGATTTTCGTGTCCTCACACTTCCCCTCAAAATGGCAAGGTCGAGCGTCTCATCCGTACAATAAATAACATGGTCCGCACGTTTCTATTTCATGCCTCCATCCCTCCATCATTTTGCATATATGCAGTCAAAATGGTAGAATACGTCATTAATATTTTACCCACTAGTACCCTTAATAACATGACTCCAACCGAAATCCTACACCGTCGGGTTCCCTCCTATGATCACCTACGGATATTCGGTTGCCTTTGTTTCCCTAATATCTCTTCCACGGCCACTCACAAATTAGCTCCCCGCACCACTCCGTATGTCTTCTTAGGTTTTCCGTCAAACCATAGGAAATCCTACACCGTCGGGTTCCCTCCTATGATCACCTACGGATATTCGGTTGCCTTTGTTTCCCTAATATATCTTCCATGGCCACTCACAAATTAGCTCCCCGCACCACTCCGTGTGTCTTCTTAGGTTTTCCGTCAAACCATAGGGGCTATTTGTGCTATGACTATCCACTCGTCAAATTTTCGTCTCGCGTCACGTCACTTTTAACGAGACGCAATTCCCCTTTTACAACATCCAAAAATTTCAAAAACCAAATTACAAATTTTTAGACGACTCAACCCTCTCTCCTGTCCACCTTCAGGAATTGTGCCCGACTGACACCACTGTACCTCCATCTGCCACCGTACAGCGCCTACCGTCGGAATCCCTGCCACCGGTGTCCTCCCCGTCACCACATCTTGCCACCTCTAGCACCACTATACCTCCAGGTTCCACCCACTCAACCGTCACCGTCCCATCCATTGTGCGGCCCCTACAGTCTCACCACCGTGCTGACCCGAGTCCGACCCTCAACCACTAGCCAGCAAACCCAACTACCGGACTTACTACGCCACCGACATCGTACTCTACCCTACAAACCTCCTTCATTTCCAGCATACCGAGAATCCCTACAAATCCCTACCACAGTTCACCAGCACCCACCGACCCAACCCACTCGACTCCAATCCCAAACACCGTCACTGGTCCACACCACCCGACAACTACCCTCGATCGAAACCCAATCCCGATGACACAAACTGCCCCATACCCGATTCTACCATCACCCTGTCCAACCAACCAGTTAACCAACACCCTTACCCAGCCAGCGCCCACACACCGAATGAAAACCCGTGCCCAACATGGGATTTTCAAACCCAAAGTCCAATTTAATATGTCCACCCAAACAATTTCACCTATTCCAAAAAGCCCTAAATTAGCCAAACTGGACCCGAATTAGAATGCGGCCATATATGAGGAGTTTAATGCTTTAACGAAATAACATACTTGGGACTTGGTTCCTCGACCAAAGGGGGTGAATGTGATCCGTTGCATGTGGCTTTTTCGTCACAAGTTCAGGGATAATTGTGACTTAGAAAGATACAAGACAAGACTAGTGGCAAATGGTACTAACCAGCAGGAGGGCATTGATTGCGGTGAGACATTCAGTCCGGTTGTTAAACCGGCCACCATTCGCACAGTTCTAAGCATTGCTATGGGAAAGCATTGGCCGATTCATCAGCTAGATGTGAAGAATGCATTTCTTCATGGGGATTTATGAGAAACTGTATACATGCACCATCCGTCTGGTTTTGTCCACACAGTAGCCCTATATTATGTGTGTCATCTCCGTAAGTCACTACATGGCTTAAAACAGGCCCCTAGAGCATGGTATGATCGTTTTGCACAGTTCATTATGCGTCTTGGGTTTACATGCAGGAGATGTGATAACTCTCTCTTTACTTTACATCGTGTTCGTTATACTGCTTATTTACTGTTGTATATGGATGACATTGTTCTTACCGCCTCTACTGATGTGTTGAAAGACGAGATTATTGCACTACTCAAGTCTGAATTGCCATGACTGATTTGGGAAAGTTGAGCTATTTTTTTGGGATCTCAGTCACCAGATCCACAGATTGTATGTTTTTTTGCCAGCGTAAGTATGCAGAGGAGATCATGCACATGGCTAAGATGAACAACTGCAAAATCATGTTCACTCTAGTTGATTCTAAATCCAAACTTAGTGCAATGTTTGGTACTCTAGTGACTGATCCTACTCTGTATCGGAGTCTTGCAGGTGCACTTCAGTATCTCACCTTCACCAGGCCTGACATTGCCTATGATGTCCAAAGCGGAGTCCCTTGTTTATGCATGCCCCCAAGGAACCTCATTTTACTGCCCTCAAACGTATCATTCAATATGTTATGGGCACACTGGATTATGGACTACACTTATACCCCTCCGCACCGAACTCGCTATTATCCTACACAGATGCAGATTGGGCAGGCTGTCCAGACACCCGCTGCTCTACATCCGGCTACTGTGTGTTTTTAGGTGATAATCTCATCTCTTGGTCTGTCAAACGGTAAGCCACATTATCCCGTTCGAGTGTAGAAGCTGAGTATTGAGGAGTTGCTAATGTTGTTGCTGAGATCTATTGGCCTTCTCTTAGAGCTTCAGTGTCCTTTAGGTAAAGCGTCTCTGGTCTACTGTGATAACATATCTGTCTTACAATCCGGTTCAGCATCAGCGAATCAAGCATATTGAGATGGACATCCACTTTGTTCGCGAGAAGGTTGCTCTCGGACATATTAAGGTATTGCATGTGTCTTCTTCATATCAATATGCGGATATTTTCACGAAGGGCCTCCTAAGACAGTTGTTCCTTGATTTCAGATCCAGTCTTAGCGTTAGACCTCCTCCCGCTCCGACTGAGGGGGTGTGTAAACGTGTACAATAAGTATACTACAATCCCTATCCATAATTAGTATATATCCCATATATTGTAGTTGTTGGATCTAGTAAAGCAATACGGGAAGTAAATAAATATTACAAGTGTTCGAAATGATAAACAAGTAGGCCAATGTTCAGAACTGCCACAAGCTTGTTGAGTCTTGAATCTTGATAACCTGAAATCAAGAAACACTAAATCTGGATTGTTACAACTGTGTGCTGAGTCGAGTGACTGCACTCTGTCTTTAAGACAAGATTGCCCTGTATATATGCTTTTACGTTAACGGGCAATAGTCTTCCAAGATAAAACTACACTTTAATCAACACTACAAAGCAAATAGGTTGACCCTGATGAAGAAAATAAATACGATTCGACTTGCTGAAGAAATGGAAAAGGAAGGAAGAGTTTCTGTTTTCGTCCAACGTTTTTGGACTGACTTTCTCTTATGTTTTGTCTCTGTGTATATATTTCAGTCTCGTTTTTCTGTATACTATCTGTATCGTTTTTGTGTGCTGCAAAATTGAGCCAAAAGGCATCAATATATAACATGGATGAGGGACTCCTCAACTGCCAAAACAAGGCTGTTAATAGCCATTAGGGAGGGAATGACAGGTTTCGGGCATTAGTGACGTTGTTTATATGGCCATTGAAGGAGGGCTGTTTATAGAGGAGTTAACAACCAAGTAATGACTGGTTAATGCTCCAAAAATCAACCCAAACGGTAGGCAGAAACTTTCTGCCTTCCGTTGTTGCCAAATTCATCTTTCCAGAAACTCTAGGGACCAAACTATAAATATTAAATAATTTGGGGACCAAAGAAGCCTACAGACCCACGACCCGTGACCCGAGCCCGAGCTTGGACCGAAGCACATCTAGGTCATCCCTCATTTAAACACATGGGATACCCCTTGGGGTCCCAAACCCTTAGCCAATTTAGAGACTTATAAAGAGAGCAATTCTTCCTTTCCCCATCGATGTGGTAGATTTGTCCCACACCATATTTCCATGCCTCAAAACACCTTACTTCATGGACCAATATCTCTTTCATTTCTCAACGAAATTTGACGATTCTTGGCCCTACGGTCATCTACTCACTTAGTAGATTATGCACGTGAGAAGAGACAAAGCCTTCAATATGCGGAACCCTAGTGTTTAATTCATTAAATATGGGTGGACGCACCTCCCCACCAAAGGCAAATTTCCAACAATCCCCTCTATAAAAGAGAGATTTTGGCGCACACACATGGTGCCTACTTTCAGCGAAAAAATATTGCATCAGGAGAGGTAGCTTCTGCTTTGAACCTTCCCTAGTTGAATACCACCGGACTTACTTACTGCGCGGTGAACGTGATGTCTTGAACCGTCAGTGTTTAGTGTAAGTCAAGACAATGATACCAACACAATAACTCTCCTTATTCATTTTCTTCTTATGGTTTTATCTGTTGTGGCCGTGGACACACTTGAATTCTTAAGTGCGTTCATTTGAGGCAGCTTGTCCTCACACTTCAGAGTCAATGTTTCTGTGGTCAGATTCATTATTTCTGTTTTATCTGAAACTTCCAGGACTAAAATGTAAACATTTCAGGGACCAAAATGAAAGTTCAGGAAGAAGCCCAACAGTCCAGTAAACCAACTCTGATTCTCCCCTTCCAACTCTCCGGTTAGGAAGACTGTTTCAACATTCATGTCACGCAAGACAACAATGGCCCTGGATGTTAAGCTACTCACAGGGGAACACATTTTACAACCCAAAGGTTCTTTTCCCGGAGGAAGATCAACCATTACACAAGTATGGTTCTATATGATGGAATCTTTTTCTCTCTTTAGCTTCTTTCCAAAGCAGCGCTTTTGGAGATGACAATTTTTTGTTAATTATCCATGGTTCGTTCTCAACCATACAAGCTAGAAGACCTAGAACAAGTCTGTGTCCCCTATTTGCTCCATCTCGGTTCAATAACTAGAATCCCTGAGTTCTGTAGATTTGGAATATTAAGTTCTGGATAGACAGCAACTTCCGAGTCCTGTAGATACAGAACGTCTAGTTTCGGACAGTCAGGCCCTCGCTGGTTCTTGTTAACCTTGAGTAATTACTCATTTTTCCTTTTCAGGGAAAGTTATCCTCAAAGAATTCAACATTCTTTGACACCAAGAGTCAATAAACGCTACTGTTATTTGCAGATCCAGTGGATATGCAATTTACAGTCTTAGGTCCAACTTGACATGTTTCGGTATTCCAACCTCTACCAAGCCACCCCACATCACAACATTTGTATGTGAGATCCTTTCCATGTTTCACACAGAGGGTTATCCTTATCCTTATGCGCATTTCTATTGAGAATCGCATTA
Source organism: Anisodus tanguticus (assembly GCA_034509755.1). Classification (NCBI taxonomy): domain Eukaryota; kingdom Viridiplantae; phylum Streptophyta; class Magnoliopsida; order Solanales; family Solanaceae; genus Anisodus; species Anisodus tanguticus. The sequence goes on along the minus strand of CM067543.1, from coordinate 42,900,966 downwards.
GCGGTAAGGATCATCTTGCCCCACATACTTTGGGTGTACGGCTTTGCGCTTGGCTGACACCGTTAGACTGAGGTGAGTAATGAGCAGTCATTTAATGAATGATGCTTCACATTCTCCCCCTCTATCACTACGAATTCCTCAATCTGTAGGCTTAGTTGATTTTCAACTTATACTTTGTAGCGCTTATCCGCTTCAACAACTGCATCTTTGCTTTTCAACAAACAAATGATACAATACGTTGTACCATCATCAATGAAGGTCACAAAGTACTTTTCTCCCCCCTCTATTTTGTATAAACTTCAAATCACCCATGTAGGTGTGACTAAGTTCTAGATGAGTGGTGCTTCTTTCGCTATTCCTTTGACGGAATTTGAAAAGGTGATTTTTCCTCTTCGCCTACCTCACATTTATTTTGAGGGTTTATGTCGACAGAAGGCAACAATCTCAACTTCGTTAGCTTTTGAATGAATTTCTATTTAACGTGTCTTAATCTATGATGACATAGATGCACTGATTACAAATATATCATTCATTTGGCTACAGATATACTGTACCATTCTTAGTTATTACAGACCTATTGGACTAGTCTCAAACCAGCTTGACCAACATCGTCTCTTAAACCAAGTTTGGGACATGTATCACATCCTTTTAGAGTGATCCCATTCCCTGAAGTCCTATTGAGGACAACCTCTCCAACCCCTTATACTTTAGAGGTGGCGTTGCTTCACATGAACAACCTCTTGCCCGTGGTTAGGGCATAACCGGATCATATATGATCTGGATACTCTGGCCCACTCCAGTTGCTTTGGCAGACCGAGTGTCTAATTTCTTTTCTGTCTTTCTTTAGGCCTTCAGATAATTTAAGACCTGGATAATCTGGCCCACCTCACTAGGTGTCAATTACTTTTCTTATGAAATGAATTCTGGCCCCACTCCAGTCGCCCGTAGGCTTTGTATGATTGAGTGTCCAATATCATCCTATCAAAGGAATTTTGGTCCCACTCCAGTCGCCCGGAGGTTTTGTATGACTGAGTGTTCAATATCATCATATCAAAGGAATTTTGGCCCCACTCCAGTCACCCGGAGGCTTTGTATGACTGAGTGTCCAATATCATCCTATGAAGGATCTTCTGCCAAATAGTGTGACAGGCTCAACGTCTTTAGCTTTTAGTCTTCTTCCGTTATGATTGGTGCCCAGACAATTCTTGGCGCTTACTTAATAGTGGTAACAGTTTTCGCACAGTTAGTGGATCTTTCTCCCTCGTATGTGCGAACATACTTTACACACTTTTAATAATTACACTTAAAAGAACAGATCTTTTTAAGTTGTTTACAAAATCCAATCTTTAAACGGGAAGGAAGAAGAGATTAAACTTCTGATTTTAAAGCGTAAGAAATATAAATTATTTCGGAAAACATTTTCATAATCCTCCTTACTTTAAGCCATTTTTAATCAGATATCATTTAATCTTATTTTTGACAAGAAAAATTACTTATCCAATTTCGGATTCTGGCCCACTTCATCGGACTGAGTGTCCATTTCCTCCTTACCATAATTTGGATCCTTTGTCTGGGATAGATATAGGCCTTCTGCTACAAGATATAACCACATCTTCAGCCTTCTCCTCTTGTCCCAGTTGACATCCTCAGCCTCTCGTGGGCGCTTGTTCCCACCACTCTCGGGAGCGGTGACACCATGAACACGTTGACCTTCAACAGCATAATCATCACTCTTTTCTACCAGAAAACCACAACCATATCCAGATTTGGTCACACAGCTTTTGACCTACATCTTTCGAACACTAATACAATCTTGTCTTAAGTTGTTGGATCTGGTAAAGCAGTACGGGAAGTAAATAAATATTACAAGTGTTTGAAAGGATAAACAAGTAGGACAATGTTCAGAACTGCCACAAGCTTGTTGAGTCTTGAATCTTGATAACCTGAAATCAAGAAACACTAAATCTAGATTGTTACAACTGTGAGCTGAGTCGAGTAATTGCACTCTGCCCTTAAGACAAGATTGCCCTGTATATATACTTTTACGTTAACGGACAATAGTCTCCCAAGATAAAACAATATTTTAATCAACACTACAAAGCAAATAGGTTGACCCTGACAAAGAAAACAAATACAAATCGACTTGATGAAGAAATAGAAAAGGAAGGAAGAGTTTCTGTTTTCATCCAACATTTTTGGATTGACTTTCTCTTCTGTTTTGTCTCTGTGTATATATTTATGTCTCGTTTTTCTGTATTGTTTTTGTGTGCTGCACAATTGAGCCAAAATGCATCAATATATAGCATGGATGAGGGACTTCTCAACTGCCAAAATAAGGCTGTTAATGGCCATTAGGGAGGGTTGTTAATGGCAGGTTTATGGGCATTAGTGAGGTTAACAGCCAAGTAATGGCTGGTTAATGCTCCAAAAATCAGCTCAAATGATAGGCAGAAACTTTCTGCCTTCCGTTGTTGTCAAATTCATCTTTCCAGAAACTCCAGGGACCAAACTGTAAATATTAAACAATTTGAGGTCCAAAGAGATAATCACAGCCCACAGTCCGAGCCCGAGCCCGGACGGGACGGGCGGGCGGCTACGGCGCGCGTGTGGGCTTAGCCTTAAACCCAAGCACATCTAGGTCCTCCCTCCTTTAAACACATGGGATACCCCTTGGGGTCCCAAACCCTTAGTCAATTTAGAGACTTATAAAGAGAGCAATTCTTCATTTTCCCACCGATGTGGTAGATTTGTCCCACACCATATTTCCATGCCTCAAACACCTTACTTCGTGGACCAATATCTCTTTCATTTCTCAACGAAATTTGACGATTATTGGCCCTACGGTCATCTACTCACTTAGTAGATTATGCACGTGAGAAGAGACAAAGCCTTCAACATGAGGAACCCTAGTGTTTATTTCATTAAATATGGGTGGACGCACCTCCCCACCAAAGGCAAATTTCCAACAGTAATTATATTTAGTGATAGTTAATTATGGTAAACTAGGATTCCTCTTGTATTGTGACTAGGATTCCTCTTGTATTAGGAATTGTATATTGTACACTATATATATTGATATTAATGAGAAAGACTCACCAAGGGAGATTAATATCATCTTACACATTTTTATGAGTTGGGTTCTCCTCATCTGTTGTTAACTATGTAAAATGGAAAAAAAGTACAAATTTTAGGTTTTGTGTACGAATAATACAGTACTACAATTTTTTACACATAATTTAAGTTTTATACACTAATGATATATAAACTTGTAAGTTGTTAGATTAAGTTAATGTACAATAACATGCATTACTTATAGCAAGTTTAATTTGAAACCTATGAATAAGAGTATCATCAAATGGGCAGATTGTGCTATATATAATCGTGTCAAAATGAGTTGAGTAATTAACAAATGAATTAGTCTTTAGGTTGAAATGAGTTGAGCTAAATTCCAACTTGCCTAACTCGTATTAAGTTTTAATTAATTTTTTATTTTATAATTTATTTAAATACCTAATATTTTGACAAGATTTCACATGGGTCAAATTGGATATCAATCCAACTTTTAGATGGCTTGAATTAAACAGATCAAAATAGAATGAATTAATAAATGATTGATTATTAACCTGCCCAAATTTAAACGGGTTATATAAATTATATTTTTATGAGCTAATTTTATTACTCATACTTATGAAAACAAAATAAATAACATATCATAGTAAGTAAAAATATATTGATGCCATATAAATTGAAAGTGTCAATATAAAAATTAAACAGAGAGAGGAAGAGAGATATACTAACACCTGTTTTTTTTTTCTTCTTCGAATTCTTTACCTGATGTTCCATATTTATTTTGAACTCCTGGTTAATTGGAGTTATGCTATATAAAACACATTAAAAGACGGAGACACTAACACGTTTCCGGTTAAAAAGAATATGCACAGGAATTAGAGCATAGTTGAAATTGAATTAGTATAACTTTTTATATTACTTCAAAATTTTCAGCGAAAACAAAATGATTATATTATTATGGTGATGTAACAAACAGAACCTATTTCTGCAGTCTAACAAACAAGAAAATTTCTAGGAAGGTGAAAAGAAATTGACTAGGCCTACTGTTCGAAAGGAATGTGGCTACCTGCAGGCCTAAGTCTGTTTATGCAAAAATATCAGCCCACAACAAAATAATTAAAAATTATAAAACCAATTAAAAACACTACTATTATTAGTTTAATCCGTTAGTTAATTATTATAATCTGGATCAACATCGCCTGTGACCAAGTTATACGTCAAAGAAGTTGAGTACAACTAATAAACGTGCAATAGGAAAGTTGACTGGCTTTTAATTTTAAAAAAGAAAATATTTTCTTGGGACAAGAAGATATTTACTTGTCTTTCTTTCTTATTAACAAATAAAATCACAAAAGTTTAATTAATTCAAAATAAAAAAAAGACTACTCCGAAAGAAGTATGGTACAGTTGGGGATGGGGGGAGGGGAGGCACATGAGCATGTGCAGGCGCACACCTCATTTAATTTTACAATATTGCTTTCAAAATAAAGGGGTGAAATACATTTTATTATTATAATTATTCATCACTACTGTTTTGTTATTTGAAATTTTAGGGTATCAAAGATATAGCTAGCAATAGTAGTGGCGTACCCACGTATAGTAATAAGTGATCATGTTAAACCCCTTCGTTAAAAAATTATATTATATATCTATAATATTATATAAAATATAAATGTCATAATTTACTTTTTTATATATATTAAATCTTGATCACCTATGCCTTCATAAAAAAATATAAGTATTATATAATATATATCTTACGAAGTACATAAGTAAAAATTATTTATATATATGAACGAGAATAATTCCTTGATCATTTCATTAATGTAATTAGTTTATATACATGATATACAATAGTCATCCTAGGCTATAATTACGGAAATCAAATATAAACCTAACTAATATAAAAGATTACTACAATACTTAAAGATATACAAGATCACTAATGATATCAAATCAAAAGAATATATTTTCATATATTCTATCACACCCCCGCAGTCGTAGCGTGCGGTTGTCGTACGCTGAGACTGTCCCAAAAATCTTCAAACTGAACAAAGGGAAGACCCTTAGTAAAGATATCAGTAATCTGATAACGTGAAGGGACACGCAAGACACGTACTTGTCCACGAGCAACCTTTTCGCGAACAAAGTGATTATACATCTCAATATGTTTAGTGCGTTGATGTTGTACAGGATTCCCCGAGAGATATATCGCACTAACATTATTGCAGTAGATCAATGTAGCTTTCCGAATAGGAAAATGAAGCTATAAGAGGAGGTTACGCAACCAACAGGACAATAACCAGATGTCAACCGCCTGGTATCTGGACATCCACCCCAATCAGCATCTGTATACGAAATGAGAGTTGATACCGATGATGGATATAGGTGTAAGCCATGATCAAGAGTACCCTGAATGTAGCGCACAATGCGTTTGAGAGCGTACATGTGTTCTTCCCTCGGATCATGTATGAATAAATACACATATTGCCCTGCATAAGTAATATCGGCCCTCATAAACGTGAAATATTAAAGAGCCGCAAGACTATGATAGTGGGAGAGATCCTCACATGGTGTGCTAGAAGTAGCACTCAGCTTCGGTTTAGTGTCAACCGAGTAGGAGATGACTTACATGCTGACATGATAGCTCGTTCAATTATCTCTGTTGCATACTTCCTCTTAGGGGTGGGCATATATCGGTTCGGTTCGGTTTTGTATCCGAAAAATATGAACCGAACAAAAATCGTTTTTTTTTAAAAAAAACAAATACAACTTCTTTTTTTTAAAAAAATGATCTATCGGTTTATACCACCGAACGTATCGGTTTATATCGTTTTTTTTCAATTCAAATATAAAGTCCAAATGATTTATGTTTTTTTAAACATCAACAGCAAATGCAAAGAAAGCATATTAGTAGCAACAACAACAACCAATTTTAACAGAACATACATAGCGGTTTTTAAATAACAACAACAAGAAAGAGAAAAGCAAAACGGAGGAAGTAGCGAGCAACAAAGCAAAGCAGTAAGAAATTCCAAAGAACAACCAACAAGCAGAAGAAGCAAGCGCAACATAAATTCCAAAGAATAAATCAACAACAACATCAAGTTCCAGCAACATCACAGGAATTTCAGCAGTTTCAGTTGCTCCAGCAATAGCAACTAAGACTGCTTATGAGTCAAATATAGATAGATATTAACAACAAAAACTAATTTGAAGGATTGTAGATTTGAGAACTTTACCATTATGACGCCATTATCAATCTATTGTCAAGTCCTCAACTGCTTGTGTTTATTCTATTGGCTGTGATTGCAATACGGTTGAAAGTTTCTCAAAGTCTACATACAATTTGTCGAAGCGTCAATAAAATAAACAAAATATTAAAGTATAATGATTCTATTAAAAACAATATATAAAAAATAGTATTGTTACCCAATTCAACATCTTCATAAAACTCAGTTTCTTCTTCGGTTGGTTACACAATTTATTCTCCCATAAGAGTTGAGCAAAGCCAATTCTGTGTGCAAATTAATGTTTCAACTGTCTTATGAGTTAATGTACTTCTAAAAGGGTCAAGAATGCCCCCCCCCCCCCCCCCGCGTGCTAAATGACGATTCGGAAGCCACGGTAGACACTGGAATTGCCAAAATATCTTTGTCAATCTTTGACAAAGTCGGATACCTAGACGAATACATCTTCCACCAACTCAAAAGATCAAAATTCGGATCATTAGGACTTTCATTCCGCTCTGACAAATATTTCTCAACATCATTCTTCACCCCAAAATCATCATTTTCAGTTGCCTTCATCTTTTTAAACAGTTGAAAAAGATCAATTGATTCTTTTCTACTGCTGCCACTATCACAAACTTCACTTAAATGAGCAATTGAACTACTACCCACACCACTATTTGGGCTAACATCATTATAATTTTCAAATAACCGTAACAACAACTCTTTGATATCAGCTTTAATTTCATCAACCTTCCTACTATCAAATATACTTCCAAAGCACCAGTTTATAAATTCAAATTTACACCGAGGATCGAGCACATTTGCTAAAATTAATAGCATGTTCACCTTTTCTATAGAAGTACCCCAATATTTCACAAACTTATCTCTCATGCCATTAATAATTTTTTTCACCAACAAATCAGTAGATTCCGATAGTGAGCAAAGATGAAGATAAACTTTCCACAACTCATTCAAAAAATCAGTAGAAGTCACACATTTTGTACTACTGAATTTTAATGTCACATCATAAAAAACTGACAAAAAATGTACTAACCTCTTAGCATTATCCCAATCCACAAAAATTGGAGGCCCAATCCTTTTTCTTCCATTCTCATCTTCGTTAAACCAATTTTTGTAGTGGTCATCGTCCTCCTCTAACATATCAAATGCTTTTTCAAATATCACAGCTTTTTCCAACATTAAGTATGTCGAATTCCATCTGGTTGGCACATCCAAAACCATAAGTCCCTTACATGATATTTTCTCTCGCTCAACACATGTCTTGAATTTTTGCAACCTTGTCGGAGAAGATCTTACATACTTCACCGCATTACGAACATCAGCTATTGAGTCCTTCGCTTCTACCAACCCATCCTGAACAATCAAGTTCACTATATGTGCAGCACACCTCACATGCATATGATCACCATTTAAAACCATCGCCTTAGGACTCCAATTTGTCAGTTTCTTCTTCACATAAGCAATTGCAACTTGATTAGCACTTGTGTTGTCCACAGTAATTGTGAATAGCATATCAATACCCAAATCCAATAAGCATTTCTCTATAATCTTTCCAATACCATATCCTTTATGATTAGAAATTGGTGTAAAACAAAGTATCTTTTTATGCAACACCCACTCACAGTCAATAAAATGCCCAGTTATTACCATGTAGCTACTCATTTGAATTGATGTCCACGTGTCTGTTGTAATACAAACTCTCTGTTGGTTTGAGTTCATGATTCTTTTAATCAAAGCCTTCTTAGTCTGATGCAACTGAAGAATATCCCGTGCAATCGTTCTTCGTGAAGGCACAACAAATCTGGGACAACAAACCCTCATATACTCCACAAAGTTCTGACTCTCCACAAATCTAAAAGCTAACTCATCTTTAATAATCAATTTCACAAGTGCGACTCTACAAGCCTCTTGATTAAACCCCACAAATACAACTTTATCATTGTCCTTACCCTTGTCACGAGTTAATACTTTTTGATTCTTATCCTCTTCAAGCTTTGATTTCTTGTACACTTTGCATCTAGCCAAGTGGTTCCTTAAATTAGTTGTCCCAACTAACGAGCTATCGCAAGCATAATCTTTTCGGCAAAAATGACATTTGGCTTTCTGTCCTCCAGGTAACTTAGTAAAAAAATTCCAAACTTTTGATCTCAATTTTCCCTCATCGATTCGTTTTACCACTTTTGTTCCATCATCCAAGATGTCTTCCATTCTACAATATTAGAGAGTTCATGAGCAATTTGTCAAATACACTGTGAATACAAAACATCAACTTCATTTTAGATAGTAGGAAGGTTGAATACACCATGAAACTATAGATTGAATATGCTTCATTCTTTACAGAAAATCAGAAATTACTTCAGTAACTTCATTTTAAAATCAGGAATTATCACCTTTTCTAAGAAAATCAGAAACTATAGATTGAATATGCTTCCTTCTTTACTTCAATTTGTCAAATACACCATGGAACTATAGATTGAATATGCTTCATTCTTTACAGAAAATCAGAAATTACTTCAGTAACTTCATTTTATAATTCTCTTAATCAGAAATTACTTCGGTAACTTCAAGTAACTACATTTTAAAATCGAAATTATCACATTTTCTCAGAAAATCAGAAACTATAGATTGAATATGCTTCCTTCTTTACTTCAATTTGTCAAATACAATACACCAGAAAATTACATTATAATTCTCAGAAAATCAGAAATTATCAATACATTTTATAATTTGTCAAATACAATACATTTTATAATTCTCAGAAAATCATATGACAATACGCCTCAGAAAATCAGATGACAAATCTCATACAATACGCCTAATTCATAACTTCTCATAATGTTTCGACAAACATGGTTCAAACATAGCATAAAATGGATGACAAATCAGAACGAGAGAAAGAAATGACTTACCATACATATTTTTTTTTGTACTGATGATTGTCTCAAATTAATTCAATGGTGTATGTCGTATGATGGTTGCTTCAATGATGTTGAAGTCGACGAGCGTGATATTAATGAGGAAGAAGAGGAGCGGTGAGTGCTGAATTGCAGATGCCAGATATCGATTTGAAGATGAAGGATTGAAGGCAGTGAAATCGATCGAGTTCGAGTGCGTGTGCGGCAGAGTGAGTGAGTGCTGAAAATGAAATAGATTTAGGGCTTTTATTTATATATAGATATGGCTAATTATAAGAATAACCCGGTTTTTCGGTTCGGTGTATCACAAAATCATGTGAACCGAACCGATTCAACTTAAAAAATTTGAATCGGTTTTTTTTATATCGGGTTTGTATCAGATTTTTAACTGAACCGAAACCGAACCCGAATCGATTCGCCGGTTCGATTCGGTTTTTTTGGTGCATCTGATTTTTTGCCCACCCCTACTTCCTCTGAGATAGAAATAGACCACCTGCATGACGAGTGACAGCTATCCCCAGAAAATAACTCAATGGCCTCAAGTTTCTCGTAGCAAATTATGAGCTGAGAAGAGATATGATAGACTTGCGAAGTTCATCAGATGAAGCAGTCAATATAATATCATCCACATATAACAGAATGTAGGCAATAGAAGTACCGTGACAATATATTAAGAGAGAATGATCAGACTTGATGTGAGAAAACCCAAGAGTAGACACATAATCTGCAAATCTTTTGTACCAGACCCGAGGAGCATGTTTTACGCATACAAAGATTTCTTCAGCAAGCATACCTGATTAGGATGAGCGGGGTCCCTGAAATCCAAGGGCTGATACACATATACTATTTCCTTGAGTTCTCCGTGTAAAAACACGTTTTTCACGTCATGCTTTTGAGAGAGCTAGATTGAGAACAATGTGAATAATTGCCGATTTGACCACCAGACTAAATGTCTCTCCACAATCCATGCCAACCTGTTGAGTTTTATCATCACCTACAAGACATATCTTATGCCTCTCAAAACAACCATAAGATTTTTCTTTATAAGTAAAAATCCACATAGAACGAATCACATTAACACTAGGTGGACGGGCACCAACTCCACGTCTTATTTTCAATAAGAGCAATATATTCATCATCAATAGCCATTTTCTAATTTGGATCACGAAGGGCAGACACGAGATTATGTGGTAGAAGTAATTTAGTACCATTAGAGTTGAGATTAAATTGTCGCTTTTGTCTAAAAATACCCCGTTGGCTGCGAGTAATGGGCCCTGGTCCAGGAATCGAAGTGGGCTGGATGTGGGTGGGAGCCGTGGGCTGGGTGCTGGCTGTAAGGAGTTGGGCCAACAGGCAGTGGGCCGGCTGGCCGAAGATGTTGGTAGAAGCTGCGGACTGGGCAGAGTTGGGCTAGTAGGCAGTGAACCTGACTATGCCCGCTGGTCCATGTGACGTGGTGTGGTCTAGGCCAAGTGGTGGATCACATATGGTGAGAGCCCATCATCCAAAAAATCATATAAATGGGATGTGGAACTATGCAACTTAACAAACAGAAATTAGGTTTCATCGAAAATGACATGACGACTAATAATGATCTTATTAGAGGATAAATCATAACATTTGTAATCACGATGATTAGATGGATAATCCAAAATGACACAAGCGGTAGAACGGGCTTGAAGTTTGTTTATGGTAGTGGAGGGGAATAGAGGATAACATAAACACCCAAATACCCTAAGATGAGAATACGAAGGGTCTTTTTGATAAAGAATTTTGAGTGGAGAGCGGTACGCTAATCCTTTGTTAGGGAGTATGTTTAGAAGGTAAGTTATCATTTGTAATGCATGATGCCAAAATGAAGGTGGTAATGATACATGAGCTAGTAATGTACGAACAATATTATTAATGGTGCGGATTTTTCTATCGGCTTATCCATTTTGTGATGACGTATGTGGACATGAGAACCGAAAAGATATACCATTAACCTTACAAAATCCCCTAAATGACCCATTATCAAATTCCTTCCATTATCACATTGGATGTTCTTAACCTCATGTTCAAATTGAGTACGAATGAATGCTCTAAATGATATGAATGTGGAATAAACCTGAGACTTTTTAGATAACGCAAATGTCCACAAAAAATAGAGTAATCATCCAACAACAAAACATAATAACGGTGGCCCGATGAACTCAAAACGGGAGACGTCCAAAGATCACTATGAATAATATCAAAAGACAACATAGTAATAGAATTAGAGGCAACAAAGGGGAATTTAACATGTTTCTCAAGTGGAAAAAAAGGAAAAACATTAGCACTACGAGTGTTATTACACTCAATAAATTTATTATTTTTAAGGGAGTAAAAAAATAGACGCTCCCGGATGATCCAAACGTGCATGCAATAACGAATGTGCTAAAGCTACAAACGTTGATGGTGTATCTTGTTTTGTGGTGATGCTGGTGGTGATGAGATAGAGCTCGCGTCGACTATCAAATCTCATTAGATGTATCCCCGTCCAGAAATCCTTCATAGAAAATCCAAATGGATCAAATTCAGGAGAAACCGAGTTATCAGTTGTAAATTTCCTAACAAACACCAATTTTTAATGAATTGAGGAGCATGAATGATATTTTTCAATGCTAAAGGCGGGTTTGAGGGAGACAATTTGGTGTGACCATAACCACGCAGTGGAATTGAATGACCATTACCAATAATTATGCTATGAATTTTGCTCAAATTGAAATAAGACGAGAGGTTACCTTGCGCGGATGTCATATGAGAACTAACACCAGTATCCATATACCAATTCACATACGGAGGATTTAGCCCAAGTGTATGCATTCTGCCTCGATATTCATGTGGGTCGGGGAGGCTGTTAGGCCTGAAGCAGCGAAGCCTTGCTGTGACCGAGGCCCAGCAGGTCAGGCTGCTACCAGGCATGTTGCTATCGAGGCCTAAACTGGGCTGTCTGCCGTTGGGCCTGACCCAATTTTGTGTTGGGTATGAGCCTGGCGGGATGGGCCACTGCCCACTGGACCAAGGCTGTTGCGGTCCAGGCCCTGCTGGCCGCCGCCACGTCCGCTACCTCCACCACCGCGACCACCTCCATTGCCACCGTTGTTGCGGTTTTGACCCTTTTTGCCACCACCGTTGTTATGATTTTGACTATAATTTTCATAGAATGATTGAGAGTCATCGGTTTCTCAGGACGTGGCCGCCATCATGGCGGAATGTGCTCCGATTACGGCCTTTTTAGCCAACCCCGCTTATTCTAGAGTAAGCATAAAACATGTTTGGTAGAAAGGCGGGATAAGATTGCTTTGGCGAAGAAGAGTTCCAACCCCATTATATGCTTCGGAGAGGCCTGCAACCATTTGAAGAATAAAGCGATCATTCGTGATCAGAGTTCTGACAATTCCTTGAGCCTTTGACAATATGCGGAGGCATTTGGAAAATCCTCCATAGTCGTGTGAGAGAACTCTTGCTCAAAGTGTTACGGCACGAGAATTTTTGTTTTCTTGGAATATATCACGCAACATATTCCAAGCTTCCATTGTCGTGTCGTCGTGTTCGATAATTGTATGCAAGAGGTCCGTAAATATGGTGAAATAAATCCATTGGAGGACCGTAGCATAAAGGGTTGCACATAACTCCATTTCATCATCGGTGGAAGGCACTTTCTCCTTGCCTTTTTCCGGTTTGACGATGTGTTGAAGGATTCTATGAGACATTGCGTGAATTTTAAAAAGTCCTGTCCACGTCGCATATTGAACGTTCTCCATTCCAAGGACGATAGGGATGTTGTTCTAGACTTCTGATATCATGAAAGAGAATAATCCATTGATCATTTTATTAATGTAATTAACTTATATACATGATATATAATAATCATTCTAGACTATAATTACGGAAACTAAATATACACTTAAACAAATACAAAAGATTACTATAATAATTAAAGATATACAAAATTACTAATGATATCAAATCAAAAGAATATATATATATATCGAGATTTGCAATTAGTTCTCGCTACTCTATATACTCGCTCACTTAGTGAGACAATAGAATCTCTTATCTGGAAAGAAACTAGTATTATATTAGTACTATTTTTAGTAATGAAATATAAAAGTAAGATAACGTAAGAAAAAATGTGTAGATTCTCCCCCTCCGGATATCAGCTTGGTGGCAGGGAGTCAACTTTGCGGCCTTAGGGTCGCAAGTTCGATTCTCCCCTCCGGATATCGTCCTCCGGGGCACATACATGTGGTAAAGCCTGGGCGCTAAAAGCCGCGCGGGCATGTTGCAGTGTGGGTTCGGTCTCCGCCAAGCCTTGTGGATGGGGCCTGTGGGGGGTCAACCTTGTAACATTGATCCGTTGGACGCAAGCAGACACTGACCATGTGTGCACATCCCGCGATTTACCTGGTGGTGTGGTGCTGAAGGACCGGTCCCATCATCTCCAAGACGTCTGGGTAATACCAGTGAAGTAGTAGGCGCAAGCCTGAAAAACTGGATTATCAAAAAAAAAAAAAAAAAATGTGTAGAAAGCTAAAAAGTTAAAGTTAGTACTAGTAGGGAACTTTATCAATATAAGTATTTCTAGGGGGAGGCTATTGTAAATACTTAACATAACAGGCTAAGCAGTGTTTGGACCCTGTTAGTATATATTACTCTTCCACACTTTTTTTGGATTTGGTGGGCAACTTACCAGTCCTATTTCTGGACCCAAAAAAAAAAAAAAAAAAATCCTATCTTTCTTTGGTGGGTAGTAGTAGTACTTCTTGCTTCTCTCAACTTAGTTATCTTGTTTACTTTGGTGGGTATTTTCTTTAATAATTAATTGATATAAATTTTCTTGAATCTTGAATATACAGAGTAAGTTGAAAATGGGGGAGAAACCTGAAGTGTTAGATGCTGTCTTAAAAGAGACTGTGGATTTGGTAAATGGATTTGACAACATAAATTAATGTTTTTTAACTGATTCTTGATTTTAATGGTTGTTTGTTTCATTTTTGTGGTGTTGTGATTGCAGGAAAACATACCCATTGAGGAGGTTTTTGAAAATTTGAGATGTACCAAAGATGGTCTTACTGGTACTGCTGCCCAAGAAAGGTTGGCAATTTTTGGGTACAACAAACTAGAGGAGAAAAAGGTGTGATTTTTACTCTTTTTTTGCAGAATATTCTTTCTTTTTTCCACCTTGGTGGACCAATTCTTGATTCTTGCATCTCTTGTATATTCTTTCCTTCTTTGATTCTGTACTTTCATGGGTTAGTTTTACTTTTTTTCTTGTCTCTTTTTGTTTTCTTTAGTATTTTGTCTGTGTTGTTTGGACTTGAATTGACTCTTTTTAGCTGAAAATTAGATGTCTTTAGTTGAACTGGCTGATTGGAGAATTTAAAGTTTAGGTTTTTGACTTAAAGGTTGAAGTTAACTGTTATGATTGTTGAAGCTTACTGTTTGATATGTTATAGGACAGCAAATTCTTGAAATTTCTGGGGTTTATGTGGAATCCTCTCTCATGGGTTATGGAAGCTGCTGCTATTATGGCAATTGCTCTTGCAAATGGAGGAGTAAGCACCCACCCCACATTCTGATTTTACCATTCTATTCAATAGTTTACTGGTTCTTCTGATTTAAGGGAATATATGTTGAATTTTGTAGGGAAAGCCTCCGGATTGGCAGGATTTTGTGGGTATCATTACCTTACTTGTGATTAACTCAACAATTAGTTTTATTGAGGAGAACAATGCTGGAAATGCAGCAGCTGCTCTCATGGCTCGGCTCGCTCCTAAAGCCAAGGTTCAGTTGCTATTTGACAGCATGTGGAAGTTGTTAACTTACATAATTTTGATGGGAATTTCTCTCTCGAAAAAAAAACTAATTGAAAGTTGTCCTGATTGTTTGGTCTTGTCGATATATGCAGGTTCTTCGAGATGGAAAATGGAACGAAGAAGATGCTGCTGTTCTTGTTCCTGGGGACATAATCAGTATTAAACTGGGAGATATAGTTCCTGCAGATGCTCGTCTTCTTGAAGGTGATCCGTTGAAAATTGACCAGGTGATTAATTTTTTTTATGATTCGATAAGTGGCTCAATATTTTGTCTTTAACTGTGGAACTGAAATTATCTGTTACCTGCAGTCTGCTTTGACTGGTGAATCTCTTCCTGTAACAAAAGGTCCTGGAGATGGTGTCTACTCTGGTTCCACCTGTAAACAGGGAGAGATAGAAGCTGTCGTCATCGCCACTGGGGTTCATACCTTTTTTGGCAAGGCTGCGCACCTTGTTGACAGTACAAACCAAGTGGGACACTTCCAAAAGGTTAGTTGAACTTGTACCGTCTTAATTGTTTTAAATGTTAGTTGATAGTCTTACTTTTATGAATCTCACGTTCCACAATGTTGTTGATGTCTCTACCAGGTTTTGACTGCTATTGGAAACTTCTGCATCTGTTCTATTGCAGTGGGGATGATTATAGAGATTATTGTGATGTACCCTATTCAGCACCGCAAATATCGTCCTGGGATTGACAATCTTCTTGTCCTTCTCATTGGTGGAATTCCAATTGCCATGCCAACGGTTCTTTCAGTCACAATGGCTATTGGTTCTCATCGCCTCGCTCAACAGGTTTGTTATAGTGTGTCAGCATGTCTTCAATCGTGAGTTATCGTAGTTCAGCAGTTCTGATATGTGATTGCATATTTCATCATTTTAACTATTCAGGGTGCCATTACGAAAAGAATGACAGCTATAGAGGAGATGGCTGGTATGGATGTGCTTTGTAGTGACAAGACAGGGACCCTAACACTAAACAAGCTTACTGTTGACAAAAACCTTGTTGAGGTGAGAATAAGAGTCTGATTTCCCTTTACCTTATCCAAAAAAGAAAAAAGAAAAAAAAAGAGTTCAGTGTAATCCCTTATTTCACAGACTCTGATTTCCTTTTGTTTGTTCCTGCTAAATTTTCAGGTTTTTGCCAAAGGTGTCGATGCAGATACTGTTGTTCTGATGGCAGCTCGAGCATCTCGAACAGAGAACCAGGATGCCATTGATACTGCTATTGTTGGGATGCTGTCTGATCCAAAGGAGGTAACTTTGGAATTGCATGACTGTGTGATTAGTGCATCCTTTTCTAGCTGGGAAACTGTTCTAATGCTGCCATTAATGCAGGCACGAGCTGGTATTCGTGAAATACACTTTCTTCCTTTCAATCCAACTGACAAGCGAACAGCACTTACTTATCTTGATGGTGAAGGAAAAATGCACAGGGTCAGCAAAGGGGCACCAGAGCAGGTATGACTGTTATCATCTAACTAGTTGTTCTTTGCTGCTTTTACCTTCCATGATTGCATTTTCTAACTAATCGTTTCAATGTGGATTTAGATCCTAAATCTTGCACACAACAAGTCAGACATTGAACGCAGAGTTCATTCGGTAATTGATAAGTTTGCTGAGAGGGGTTTGCGTTCACTTGGTGTGGCATACCAGGTATTTTTTCTTTTATCATCTGTGGAACTCATCATGTTGTATATAAATTGAATAACCAATTATCTGGCAGCTTAGGTGTACAGCCTAATACTTTTATAGTGGAGAGGAGGGATTAAAAAAAGAAAGGCTTAATTTGTTTAATCCCGTACACCCTAACTTTCCATTCAGGAAGTTCCAGAGGGTAGGAAGGAGAGTACCGGAGGACCATGGCAATTCATTGGTCTCCTGCCTTTGTTTGATCCACCAAGACATGACAGTGCTGAGACTATAAGGAGGGCTTTGAATCTTGGAGTGAATGTTAAAATGATCACAGGTATTTCTGCATTTTTATTTTTTATGTTCAATGTGTTGAAACATTGTTTGCAAATCGACTGCATGCTATATTGGCAACTTATTAGTAATGGCTACGCACCCCCTTAATAAAAGGAAGAGAGAAAGGAAAAATGTATCCAATGAAATGAGGTTTCCAAAGATTATCACCAACTTGAGATGGTAATGCCACTCTGCTACTAGTTCTTAATTGGGTGTGCGTTTTTATTTTTGTTTTTTGGTGAGAACAAGATGATAGTTGGACTGGAATGTGGTTCAGTTTAGAGGCACCGCCTGGTCTTATTGGTTTGAAGAGTGATGTCTATGCCCGTACATTGGCATTTCATTTATTGTGTATTTTAAAAGACTAATGCTTTTTGTCCGTCAACTTGTGTCTGAGCTTTTTCTGTAAATAGCTCAGACATTAATTGGACAGGTGTTATCTTACTGGCCGTGAAGTTTTTGCTACATTGAAGTTTTGACATGCTTATGTGCTACTTAAATTTTTTGATGTCTGCTCTCTTGGCAGGGGATCAACTGGCTATAGGAAAAGAAACAGGGCGCCGCCTGGGAATGGGAACCAACATGTATCCTTCATCTGCTCTGTTAGGGCAGACTAAGGATGAATCAATTATGTCTTTACCAATTGATGAGCTGATAGAAAAGGCTGATGGCTTTGCTGGAGTTTTCCCTGGTATGTATCATATTCTTTTGCTTCTCTGATTTTGGGTATTCACTTAGGGTACTTGTTTATCAGAATGTATGTCCTTACTGATACCTTGTCTTGCTCATTTCTTTTAGAGCACAAATATGAGATAGTAAAGCGCTTGCAAGCTAGGAAGCATATCTGTGGAATGACTGGTGATGGAGTCAATGATGCTCCTGCTTTAAAGAAGGCTGATATTGGTATAGCTGTTGATGATGCCACTGATGCTGCTCGTAGTGCTTCTGACATTGTTCTTACTGAGCCTGGTCTCAGTGTCATCATTAGTGCTGTTTTGACCAGTCGAGCAATCTTCCAAAGGATGAAAAACTACACGGTATATGTTTGTCTTGTTGGTTCTAATAGAGGCTTAATTTTTAGATCCTTATACATCCTAATTTTTTGCTATATCTTAACATCTCTTTTTACAATCTGTCTCTGATGTACAATATTGACAACTTATCTGTCTTTTTTTGCATCGGCAGATATATGCTGTTTCCATCACAATCCGTATTGTGGTAGGTTTTTTGGCTGCTGCTTCTCTTCTCTTTAACCTTTATGATTCGTATATGATATTTTGACATTCTTCTTCTATTTAATGCCACAGCTTGGTTTTATGCTTCTGGCCCTTATTTGGAAGTTTGACTTTCCACCTTTCATGGTGCTTATCATTGCAATCCTCAATGACGGTTAGTCCTTCTCACTAATAGTCACACAGACAATACTGAGTTTAAACATTCCGTCATTTTAAAAGGCTCCTAATTTGTCTTTTAAGATACAATTTTGAGAGTATTGAAATGAAACTTGCGCAAATAGAGGATTCATAAGTATGTGATTGAGGCTTAGTTGTTGTAGCTGTGTAATCTTTCACTTTAACTTCTAACTAGTGAACTTCACAGTCAATCAACGTCACAACTACTACTACTACTACTATGCCTCAATTCCAAACAAGTTGTGGTCGGCTTTTGAATCCTCACTAGTGACTAACCATTTGAACTCATCACATGCTTGTACAAACAACAACATACCCAGTGTAATCCCACAATTGGGGTCTGTGGCCGCCCACGGGATGCGCACTACGGTAGTAGTTTATGTTAGCTGCTTATCCGGTGCCTTCTTTACGACTTTCGACCAAGCCATTATTGAAGAAACTCTTGTTTAGTCAGGACGTCGTTCCCGTCCCTTGTGGTGCTTTTTGAACCCCTTGGTAAATTGCATCTGGATTCACTCTAATTCCAACAGATACTGCATTATCTGCATCACCAGTTCTAGGCGTATACTATGTTCCAGAGCCTTTAGTTTAGTTGTGGAGTTAGAAGCTACTATATAGGGTAGAGTGTGGGCAGACCTTACCTCTACCTTGGGAGGTAGAGAGGTTGTTTCCGATAGACCCTCGGCTCAAGAGAAGTCATCACATGCTTGTATTTTTATTAAAAAAAAGTACTAAAGTTACTCTATATTTTCTATTGGCTTATAAATCTCTGACATGAATAAAAGACTTATAGAAAGTATAGGACCTAAAGTTAATGTACTACCATGTGAAGCAAAAAAAAAAAAAGGCAGCCCGGTGCACTAAGCGCGGGGTCCGGGGAAGGGCCGGACCACAATATTTCCAATTAATTAATACTCCATCTGGTTCAAAATACCTCTGCCTTCAAATTTGGTCCAAAATAGTGTCATTTAAGAAATCAAGAAGACATTATATTTGTCAAATTTACCCTTGCTCTAATAAATGCTCTACATCTTTCCAAGAAGTCTTTCTATACTTATTTACATTTACTAGAGAGAGAAAGGGTAATTTAGTCAATAACCGTTATAATTAATGCTATTAACTGGCTTTCTTAATGGGTGTACCAGAATATGAAAAGAGACTTACTTCAGTAGACTGATAAAAGTTGTGGCAAAATTAGAGGATGCAGTAGATTTGTCAATATCGTATTATCAAAAGATAAGGTAGATTGAGAAAATTGTTAGGAGTAGCTGTTATCATGTCTTGTCTGTGACAAGGTAATAATAATTTTATTATTGTTGGGAACAACGCCTGCATTCATGTGGTATACAAAAATGTAGAGAACCTACAAAAAGAAAAAATGATTCTCTACAAAAGACATCTAATCTTCAAGTCAAATCGGGACCCCATGGGTGCACCAAAAAGAAATAGGAATAAGAGGCTACTCCTCAAATGTACAAAATCATTTTCTATTTCATCAAAAGCTGTCCTATAAAGTTTAGTATCTTCTGCCACTGCAGTGTTTTTTTTCTACATCTAACTTCTAATGTTTATAATCTCAGGTACCATTATGACAATATCAAAGGATAGGGTCAAACCATCTCCTCTGCCTGATAGTTGGAAGCTGGCTGAGATTTTCACTACTGGGGTTGTTCTTGGTGGCTACTTGGCAATGATGACAGTCATTTTCTTTTGGGCAGCATATGAGACAGATTTCTTCCCGGTGAGCATATGAGTTTCCCTATAGTTGACTGTTGTTGCCTATTCAATCTCTCTCTCTCTCTCTCTCTCTTTTATAGGGCAGGATTTGTGGTTGGGTGTGGGTGTGTGTGCAAATGTCTGTTTGAATTGACATTTGACATGACAATGAACATAGACACAATATTCAAAAAAAATTGAGGGGAGTTTGAGATGTAGCTGTTATATATATATATATATATATATATATATATAATAGAACTAATGATAGAATGTTTGGCCCTGGCTATCGTTATCTATGAACAATGATGAAGGCCTTTAATCTAAACTGTCCTGCAAAGTTTGATAATCTTGTTATGATGACTATCTGTATATTACATTAAACGATCTGTTGAAGTTGCTGGTTGGAATGGTTAGATGTTGAACTAGTATCAATTATGTATTGTTCTTAGTTTGTAATCTCACTCACTTTGGTGAATTTACAGCGAGTGTTTGGGGTATCAACACTTCAGAAGACAGCAACTGACGACTTCAGGAAACTTGCATCAGCAATTTACCTTCAAGTGAGCACTATTAGTCAGGCCCTGATATTTGTTACAAGATCTCGAAGTTGGTCGTTTGTTGAGCGTCCTGGTTTGTTGCTTGTGGTTGCTTTCCTGATTGCTCAACTGGTGAGTCATCTGCTCGTTCATTCTGGCAAAATTTCCACAACTTCATCAATCTTATAATGTTTGATTGCTAATATTGTAAACAGGTTGCCACCTTGATTGCTGTTTATGCAAGTTGGAGCTTTGCTGCAATCGAAGGAATTGGCTGGGGTTGGGCAGGAGTGATCTGGCTCTACAATTTAGTATTCTACTTCCCGCTTGATATCATCAAGTTCTTAATCAGATATGCTCTCAGCGGAAGGGCCTGGGATCTTGTTCTTGAGCAAAGGGTATGAGATGTACATATATGATATATATTCCTGGTCATGCTATTTTCATCCAATGTATGTGATCATTTTTCTTGGTATTGCAGATTGCTTTCACCAGGAAGAAGGATTTCGGAAAAGAACAACGTGAGCTTCAATGGGCCCACGCACAGAGGACTCTCCATGGACTGCAAGTTCCTGACACCAAATTGTTTAGTGAAGCTACCAATTTCAATGAGCTTAATCAGTTGGCTGAGGAAGCAAAGAGGAGAGCTGAAATCGCTAGGTAAAGATTTGTCATTTTGAGTTGTTTTTTTTTTTACAACAGAAGCATAGTGGATTCCTCTTATGTTTCTAATGATAGTTGAATGTGAAGTTGAAGTTGCATTTGTGGACATTTCACTCTTCTCCCTTCTACTCATATGCCCAATGCTACATCATCACATCTCCGGTCACTACCAAAAAAAAAAAAAATAGCTTAGAACTTCGTCGCTAATCCGTAGCTAAATTGCTCGTAGCTAACAGAATTTGTATGATAATCTGTCGCTAAATAGGACTAGCAACGGATTTTGCTGTTTAGCTACAAAATTTGCATGTCACTAATTCCTGTTTTTAGTAGTGAGTGCTTGCTTTGCTTTTTATCTTTACACTTAGTTTTCCTCGCCTAAATACATGTTGGAGTTTTTGTGACTTGTGGAACTTGAACGCTACGTTTTTCATTGCAGGCAACGTGAGCTACACACTCTGAAAGGTCACGTGGAATCAGTGGTGAAGTTGAAGGGTCTTGACATAGAGACAATTCAGCAATCATACACTGTTTGATGGGAGAAGAGCATGTTTGACTAGTGTTACCTAACTGGTGAGTGGGGTGATAGAATGAGGACATAATGAGTGTGAGTTATTACCTCTGGAGCGATAAGTTCATAGTAGTAACGTCTTCAGCGCTTAAAAATGCCTTATATATTCTATACATTTTTTTTTGAATTCTTGGTTTTTCTTTTCTTGCTTTCATGTCTTGACTCCATTATATATGTTACAATTGACCAAGAATGAATATTAAGCTATAATAACATTCATTATCTATATTCTTAAGAGTTTTATTTCATGGTTTAGCTGCATCTGATTTTTGTACTCTCTTGATTCATTGATTAAAGAAGTTGGGTTTTATTGCTCTGGTGTATAATGGTGACTGGCAATTTAGTTGAGGGAATTTCTCTAACCTGCTGTTGAATGGAAGAAGGCTGCTTTCAACCTCTCATTGCTTCAGTCATTACTTAGAATATTATTACTTGATTCCACTGCCTAACTAGACTTCTCATTCATCGGAAGTCAGGGCTAAGAGTTATCATGAATTAACTCCAGCTTATCTACTAAAGGCTGTAACTTTGAACTCAACTCTAAAGGAAGTGACTTCAGGGTTGGAACATCAGAGCAAAGGCGGGCATAGAATCTATTAGTGTTTGAATTGAATCCTTTGGGACTTGAAACTGAATCTTAGTCTGCAAGAATTAAAACTGGTTTGTAGCTTTCCTACCTTATCTTACCTTATCTGAAGTTGGACGGGATTCTTAAGTCGAATGACTGATCTCTGGACTCTTTACGACTCTCAATCTCAATACTAGTCGGGGTTCAAACTTCAAACTGCCTTGACTCCGGTCTTGAAAAAACTTTTTTGAGCAAGATATGGGCTTGACAAGTTTTTTTAAAAGAAAAGATAATATTATCACTTAATATGTGTCATTACAAAGGTAGGTGCTTGAAGTAGCATTCTTAGTTTCATTAGTATTAGTTTTGGTGCGTTTAATGTAAGTAGTTCGTGGTTAATCTGTATATACTGTTGCAGCTGAGACAGACAATATTGAACTGCAAAATGTTAGTAATATTTTTTTGGTTTTCCCAATGTCCAGTACCCGTTTTGCAACCCAATTAATTTGGATTCGGACTAGAAAGTCCCACTTTGGAAGGTAAAATACTCTGTCAAGGCGACTACATTCATGGTTCTTAAAGTCGGGACTTTTAATTAAAGCTAGAAGAGTACTTACAAGTTACAACTCCATTATCTATTCAAGAGGATATCTATCAGAATGATGTGAGAATAATGAAGATTGTTATGCGAATTAAGATGCCTCTTTTGTATGTAACTATATATATATATATATATATATATAAAAGTAGAATGTAATGGATTCAGTTCAACCTATAGTATCCATGCTTGATTCAGCTCAACTCTTAAATGCAGTTTTACTGGTAAGGTCAAGTCTAAAGTAGATTGACTGAACGCAGAAAACCTTCCACTGGCAGGCGATCGTGTTTTTCACAGGATTTTTTGTTACTCATGTCAGCATTCTCACTTCTAATATCTCCAGGTCTTGTCACCAAAAACCTTCCCCGATTGACAGAACGTTCCGCTACTGACACTTGAAAAAGCAGCTTTCAAGGTCTCGTCGCTTCGGTGAATCACTTGAGCCCTGATACATTTCCATTTTGCTAAAGATTTTAAGGATCAATCATAAAAGAGGGACTACGTTCCCAAGAAGTATCTCAAAACGTGGGTGATGTTTTAACCACGCACTGATCTTTCACAATTTCGTACCATATCACCAGAAGCTAACAGTTTGATCCACCAATGTGGGGGTGCAAAAAACAGTAAAGGGTACAAAGTTAATTTAAAATAAAAATTGAGTGAAGGTGAAAAATTATTTTCAAGAAATTTGCTCGATCATGCTATATGTTTTCACCATATTAAATATTTACTTTTAAGAGTCACAAATAAAGATAAAAACACATAGTATAGTTTTTTTTTTTTGGCTCTGCTTATGTGACTTCAGATTAAGTTATTTTTTTAACAACAACTGAAATTTGTAAAATACACAAAACCAGAAGAAACAAACTGTCCATGTGCATTATTAAACTTTCAAAAATTTAGTTGACATTTATTTTTTGGTGGTAATAAAGCTGACAATTATCACTACCCCTATAGTTGAACCCACTTTTGTTTTCTGGTTACTCCCAGCTTATGTTGATATGTCCCTTTCTTAGTCCAGGGTTCTTTAATTCATCTTGTCATTCTAATGAATCATCTACTGTTGCACTAACGCATATGATGAGAGGCGGATTTAAGGTGTGTTTTGTAGATTCAGCTAAATAGGTTACTTTAAGGTTTAAACTATGTATATATGAAAAAACTTAAAATAAATATATATAATAAGATTAATCATTGAGAATCCACTCACAACACACCTACTTTGTACTTTGTTAATGTAAGAAAGAGTGAGGTGCTCCAAAGTATAAATCCTATCTTCCTTCAATCAATTCATTACATATTTTGAAGTAGTTATAAGTCAAAGCATTATTCTACTATCTACCCTACATCTGCTTTTGAGGGATATATCACACGTGGCCATGTGATAATGCACCAATCACGATCCAAATTGGAGGGTCATGACGGACACCCGGACCTTACTTGCCGAGCACCACTAGACATATATTCACAACATAACCGTAAATAAAATAATAAGCTGAAAAGGTGTAAGACCGACAGGACATATATGTATATACATAGATGCTAGGCATGACCGTACGAGCCGACAAGGTTACCATAGATGACTATACAACGAAAACATAGGCCGAGGAGGCTACATAACGCCTGACTGCCTCATAACTGTCTAGAAGCCTACGTGACATCATAAGGTCGGGACAGGACCCCGTCATACCCATATGCATATAAAAAATATCGTGCCAAGACTAGACTGCAACTCTGGAACAAGTAGAGTGGTCCAATATGAGCTGAATAGGCAACCTACTAGTGCGGTCCGTCGCCCTGTCTACCTGAACCTGCGGGCGTGAAACGCAGCGTCCCCCAACAAAAGGGAGTCAGTACGAATAATGTACCGAGTATGTAGGGCATGAAAATAACACGAGACAAGAGAGAATCAACCTGTACTAAATGCCTTTGAGGGCCATAATATGCATAAGTATCATACATATGCGTATATAACGTCTGGTCATACATATATATGTGTATATAACGCTATCAAGCCTCTGTGGACATCCCATCATATCATATCGGCCTCTGTGGGCATAATCATCATCATATACCAGCTGATCAGATGGTGGTGCGTATATAACGCATTTCCTTTTCCCATGCCCCATACATATATATAATGCATATCATATAGTATCGTATATAACGTCTTTGAGGTCAAGATTTATACATGTATATAATGCATGAATGATAATAAAACACTCTGAGTCTATCAGAGTGACGTAAGGTTGTTGCACCTCCGATTAACATTATGGAACTAACATATAAATAGACCTTTCATTATGAGTCAATAAGACAAGATATACATGAATCAACAAACTTCTTCAATAGAATGAAGGACATATGCATTTCTAGCTTTCAAGAGTAGAGTTACTTTGGACGGACATTCATTTACGTTTCGCTTACATATGGGTAATGCCAAAAGAAGGAAGAGTTAGCCTTAACATACCTTTGAACCGGCCACTCAAAGATGATGACGAAATCATCCCCTTTACAAGTCAATTTTGGAGGAAAAAAGTACTCCTTTCATACCTTATCTCATGTTGAAGAAAGCTTCGATTTGCTATTATCTAGAAGGAGTCGATGCTAGAATAATGAAGGAAAATTGCTATACTTAATCTTAGAAAGAGGAGAAAATATTTATAGCACTTTGTTGATATTGCAAAGAGTGAGAGAAATGAACTAAGTTGTTGCACTTTCCTAGTTGCAAAAGGAGGAAGAAATAAAGTCCAACACACTTATTTTGCTTGTATATGTAGGAAAGTGTATCTATATATATATATCATATATCATTTTAGACAAAGATATAAGAACAAGCTTAAGTCTCCTTAGCGGTGGAAATAGTCACATTTAGATAAAGATAAACTTTTAAAAAGTTAGGCAAATCTCCACTAAAAATTGCTAACTAAATGACTTAACTTAGAAGTACTTTACTAACTTATATATATGTATATAAATGTAGGATATATTGTGTAGATATATTCCACCTCTTGAACTCATTATCATCAAATTAGAGATTTGATTCCCTCTTTATGATAACCACGTGACCAGCTCATTCCTTGTCTATATGAAGTGTCTTTGGTCCACACAATTTAGTCACTATATGCTTACAATGCATATTTTTAATCCCCAAAATGTCCACTAGTGGAACCATGCATAATCATAGTTTCATGTTAGCTACATCTACCACGATGCCACGTGGACATGATAATCTTTACACTAGTCCATTTATTCCTTAATTACATCACTGTGTCTCCCCATTCACTTAAATATTTATCACTTTAAACACACCTCATATGCTCATTATCATAATCATGTGATATAACACTAGTCCACAACCTCTTTTGGGGCAGACAAAATATTATTTCGAATTACTGCGGTCACACTTGTTAAATCCTAAATCATTTTGGGACTTCGCCCATTTATACACTGAGCTTTTGATCCTATGACTAAAATTTTATACGGTATTTATAACTTGTTTTATATTCCATACTTTGATGAAACTTATTTCTCTAATTCGTTTAACCTTTAATCCCCGCGTAACCTCTTCAACATTGATATGAATCTTCTATAACTTCATGAATGACCTCGATCTCATTAAAATCATGTGTGTTTACCCCGATGTATCCTAAATCTAAAGTACGGGGTGTTACATCATCTCCCCCTTAGGAACATTCATCCTCGAATGGGAAGTATACATAAGGGACCAATTGATCCTCAAGGTTTTCCAAAAAAATTATTTTTTTACCGAATTTCCCTTATAAATGGGATTATCCGAACCATGTCAGCGAGTAGAAGATATCCAAACATGCCTCATACGGCCATACAACAATATATACATATCACCGGGCTTCATGTGGCCGTCAAACATCAAACATAACTATCTAACGTGGGAACTCATCTCATGTATCCATACGTCAGATCTTGATCAGGTTATGCTTCACTCGGAGCGTTGGCTTTAGTCTGAAATAAGTGGGGATACTTATACTTCATCTCATATTTCGCTTTCCATGTTATCTCTTCTACATTCTTATTTCGCCATAGAACCTTCACGGAGGCTACTTCTTTAGTCCTCAACTTGCGGACTTGACGATCTAGGATAGCAATAGGAATCTCTTCATATGATAAGTCCTCTGTAACTTTCACGTCATCAATTGGCACAATCTAGGAAGAATCTCCAATACACGCTCTTAACATAGAAACACGGAATACCGAATGAACAAACTCTAACTCATGAGGCAGGTCCAATTCGTAAGTCACTTAGCCTATTCGTCGAATTATGTGATATGACCCAATGTACCTTGGGATGAGCTTTCCCTTTTTCCCAAATCTCATTACACCCTTCATAGGAGAAATTCAAAAAGATCCAATCATCCACTTGGAACTCTAAGTCCCGCCACCGCACATCTAAATACGACTTCTGACGACTCTGAGCGGTTAACAACCGTTCTTGGATAAGCTTCACTTTTTCTATGGCTTGGTGCACTAGGTCAGGCCCAAATAATTCTGATTCTCCTACTTCGAACCATCCGATAGGAGATCTACATTTTCGTCCATACAAAGCTTCATAAGGAGTCATTTTGATACTAACATAATAACTGTTATTGTATGCAAATTTCATAAGGGGTAGATGATTATCTCAACTTATCTTGAAGTCCAATACACAAGCTCGTAGCATGTCTTCAAACATTTGAATCGTACACTCGGCATGCCCGTCTGTCTGAGGGTGAAAAGTTGTGCTAAGATTAACTTGAGTGCCCAAACCTTTTTGAAATGATCTCCAGAAATTAGCTGTGAACTGCGCACCTCGGTCAGATATAATATAAATAGGCACACCATAAAGGCGAACAATATTCTTAATGTACAACTTTGCATAGTCCTCGGTTGTGTAGGTTGTTTTGACCGACAGGAAATGAGTTGATTTGGTCAATCTATCAACAATCACCCAAATAGAATCAAACTTATGATAAGAGCGAGGTAAACCCGTAATGAAATCCATATTAATCATCTCCCATTTCCACATCGGGATCTCAATGTTCTGAGTCAAGCCGACGGGCTTTTGGTGCTCTACTTTTACTTGCTGACAATTAGGATCTTGAGCTACAAACTCCGCAATGTTCCTCTTCATGTCGTTTCACCAATACATACCTTTGAGATCATGATACATCTTAGTAGATCCAGGGTGAATGGAATATCGTGAGCAATGGACCTCCGTTATAATCTTACCTCATAATCCTGCTACATTTGGAACATACAAACGACCCTGGTGCCTGAGAACCCCATTTTTGTCAATCTCAAAGGTTGTGGTCTTATTTTGTTGAATACCCTCTCTGAGTTTTCCTAAAATGGGGTATTCCCACTAACGTTCCTCAACTTCCGATACGATGGACGACTATGATGTATTCTGAATCACAAAGCCACTATCTTCCGAACCCATTAATCGGACTCCCACCCTAGCTAACTGATGGACCTCTCTTATCAACTCTTTTCTCTCGACTTGCACCAGCATCGAGCTGACCCTATACTTGCGACTAAGCACATCCGCTACAACATTAGCTTTAATGGGATGGTATAAGATGTCCACATCATAATCCTTCAATAATTCAAGAAACCTTCTTTGTCTCAAGTTCAACTCTTTCTTCTTAAATACATACTGCATACTCTTATGATTCGTGAACATGATACATGAACACCATACAAGTAGTGCCGCCAAATTTTCAGTGCATAGACCACCGCGGCTAACTCTAAATCATTAGTTCTTATCGTGTTTTCGCAATTGCCTTGAAGCATAGGCAATCACCTTACCATGTTGTATCAACACGCATCCTAAACCTGTTCCCGAGGCATCACAATACACAGTGAAGCCTTTTTTATCCTTTGGGAGAGTAAGAACTGGTGTCGATGTTAGTATGTCTTTTAACTCCTGGAACTCTGCTTACAGGCATCGGACCACTGGAACTTTATGGCATTTTGTGTCAACCTTGTTAATGGTGCTGATATGGTAGAAAACCCTGCCATAAACCTCCTATAATAGCCGGTAAGCCTAAAAACCTGCGAACCTCTGATGGAGTCGTGGGCCTTGGCCAATTCTTCACCGCTTCTATCTTCTGAGTGTCAACTCTTATACCTTCATATGACATTATATGACTAAGAAAAGCCACTGAGTTCAACCAAAACTCACACTTGGAGAGCTTAGCATACAACTTATGATCCAGATCATCTGTAGTACTACTCGCAAGTGATCCGCATGCTCCGCCTCCGAGTGAGAATAAACTAGAATATCATTTATAAATACTATCACAAATACATCCAGAAATGGGCAAAACACGCTGTTCATTAGATCCATAAATGTTGCTGGCGCGTTTGTGAGCCCGAATGACATTACTAAGAACTCGAAGTGCCCATATCTGGTTCTGAAAGCCATTTTCGGAATGTCATTCGCCTTGAACTTTAGCTGATGGTACCCGACTTTAGGTCGATCTTTGAGAAACATTTTACACCATGTAACTGATCAAACAAGTCATTAATTCTGGAAATAGGGTACTTATTCTTAATAGTGACTTTATTCAGTTGTCGATAGTCAATACACATTCGCAACGAGCCATCTTTCTTTCGTATAAACAATACCGGCGCACCCCAAGGCAGTAACAAACCTATGTACCTGGTCGCTCATCTCAGCTATAATCGTAGGAGCATATCTGACCAATAAATTAAATTGCAAGCTATATTCTCGAAACCAAGACTAACCATCCCACTTTGATTCCGGAACCAGGGCCCGTTACTCGCAGCCAACGAGGTATTTTTAGACCAAAGCGACAATTTAATCACAACTCTAATGGTACTAAATCTTCTCTACCTCGTAACCCCGTGTTTGCCCTTCGTGATCCGAATTGAAAATGACTATGGATGATGAATATAATACAAATAAGACGTGGGAGCTGGAGCCCGTGTCCATCTGGTGTTAAAGTTATTCGTTTTATGTGAATTTTTACTCATAAAGAAAAATCTGATGGTTGTTTTAAAAGGCATAAGACCCGTCTTGTAGGTGATGGCAAAACTCAATAGGTTGGCGTGGAATGTGGAGAATAATTTAGTCCGGTGGTCAAACCGGTGACTATTCGTACTGTTCTCAATCTAGCTCTCTCCAAAGCATGACTCATTTATCAACTGGACGTGAAATGCGTTCTTACACAGAGAACTCAAGAAAACAATATACATGCTTCAGCCCTTGGATTTCAGGGACCCCGCTCAACCTAATCATGTGTGCTTGTTGAAGAAATATTTGTATGAGCTAAAGCAGGCTCTTCGGACCTGGTACAAAATATTTACATATTATGTGTCTACTCTTGGATTTTCTCACAGTAAGTCTGACCATTCTCTATTCATATATCGTCACAATACTTCTATAACCTACATTCTGTTATATGTGAATGATATATATTGATTGCTTCCTCTAATGCACTTCATAAGTCTATCATGTCTCTTCTCAACTCATAATTTGCTATGAAATACTTGGGACCATTGAGTTATTTTCTGGGTATAGATGTCACTCGTCATGCAAGTGGTCTATTTCTATCTCAGATGAAGTATGCAACAGAGATCATTGAACGGGCTGTCATGTCAGCTTGTAAGTCTTCTCCTACTCTGATTGACACTAAATCGAAGCTGGGTGATACTTCTAGCACACATATGAGGATCCCTCCAACTGTCGTAGTCTTGCGGGGGCTCTTCAATAACTCACATTTACGAGGCCCAATATTACTTATGCAGTACAAGAGGTGTGTTTATTCATGCATGATCCGAGAGAAGAACACATGCACGCTCTCAAATGCATTGTGCGCTACATTCATGGTACTCTTGATTATGGCTTACACCTATATCCTTCATCGATATCTACTCTCATTTCGTATACAAATGCTGATTGGGGTGGATGTCCAGATACCAGGCGTTCGACATCTAGTTATTTTGTGCTTCTTGGTGATAACTTGGTCTCTTGGTCGGCTAAACATCAGGCTTCGCTGTCACGCTCTAGCGCGAAGGTCGAATATCGAGGGGTCGCCAATGTGGTGTCTGAGTCATGTTGGTTGTGTAACCTCCTCTTAAGGCTTCATTGTCCTATTCGAAAAGCTACATTGATCTACCGCGATAATGTTAGTACGATATATCTCTTAGGGAATCTTGTACAACATCAACGCACTAAACATATCGAGATGGATATTCACTTTATTCGCGAAAAGGTTACTCGTGGACAAGTACGTGTCTTGCATGTCCCGTAACGTTATCAGATTGCTAACATCTTTACTAAGGGTCTTCCCTTGGTTCTGTTTGAGGATATTCGGGACAGTCTCAGCGTACGACAACCGCCCACTACGACTGCGGGGTGTGATAAATATATGCAAATATATTCTTTTGATATAATTATAGCCTAGAATGACTATTGTATATCATTTATATAAGTTAATTACATTAATGAAATCATCAATGAATTATTCTCTTTCAATAACTATCTTAACTTTTCACTTCATATTATTCATTTTAAACCAACACTTAAACATTACTCCTATTAATCTTTAGTACTCAATAGTTTCAGCAGAACATTCTCCGATTTGCTAAAAGTGCTATTACTAATCTTTAGCATATATATTTTTCTGAAAGTATTTTATTATGACCAATATTTTCCCTAGAAAATGACTTTTATCGTACCACACTACTCTTAATATCAATCTTTTACAACATAAGTATTTCTTGTACCAAGAAGGAAGACAGTGAGGCAAATCCAAGCATCTTGTAACGGCAGTAAGTATCAGAAAGAAAACTTCCGAGCAAGGTGCCAAAGTTGCAAGTGCCATTAAAGATATTGATAATATTAGTAGCTGTTATGGTCTTCAAATTAAATATACTTGTCAAATAAACCAACAGATTGGATGAGCTTCCAATTGTTCCCAACTTCTCGTTATCTCTTTCCCTGCAGTTTAGCATACAACAATCACTACGCCTCAATACCAAACAAATTGAGGTCGACTATATGAATTCCTGACTTTCATGAAAGCTCATTTTATATCATCGTCATACTAAATGAATAGTTTAGCGTACATTGAAAAATATAAATAGTGTCAAGAAAAGAAACATTAATTATGAGTATTCACTATTGAGCAGCTTTTGTAAAAGTTTAGTACACAAAAAAATTAAAGTACCTATGACAAAGGGCATGGCTCTGACTCCTCTGTATTTGATTTCATTTGTAGTTGCTTCTTTATTTGTCTCCTCCATGGCTAGCTGCTAGTAAGGCTGTGGTCAGTTGTTAATTTTCAGTAGATATTAATGTAAGAATGTATTAGTCTCTCTTGGGGAGCTTTTCTCATTAATACAAATATATATAGATGTACAATGTTGAATCATTCTATAATAAGGATCACATTTCTATCATAATTATACAACACAACATATGGTAGATATATTGTACATATACGTGCTAATACACCCCCTCAGTCTGAGCAGGAGGAGGTCGGACGCTAAGACTGGATATGAAGTCAAGGAAGAGTTGTCTAGGAAGGCCTTTTGTGAATATATCCGCGTACCGATAAGAGGAAGACACATGTAATACTCTGACATGACCGAGAGCAACCTTCTCACGAACAAAGTGGATGTCCATCTCAATATGCTTGGTTCGCTGATGCTGAACCGGATTATGAGATAGATAAATGGTGGATATGTTATCACAATAAACCAAAGACGTCTTACGCAACGGACACTGAAGCTCTAAAAGAAGGTTTCAGAGCTAACAGATCTCAGCAACAACGTTAGCAACACCTCTGTACTCTGCTTCTACACTCGAATGGGATAATATGGCATGTCTGTTGGCAGACCAAGATATGAAATTATCCCCCAAGAACACACAATAGCCTAAGGTGGATCGTCGCATGTCTGGACAGCTCTGCCCAATCAACATCCATATATGACAACAACTTGGTCGGTGTTGAGGGGTGGAAATGTAATCCATAATCAAGTGTGCCTTTAACGTATCGAATGATACGTTTAAGGGCAGTAAAATGAGGCTCTCTAGGGCATGCATGAATAAACATACCTGCGGAACAACACAAGCAATATCAGGTCTAGTAAAGGTCAGGTACTGTAGGGCACCTGCAAGACTCCGGTAGAGGGTGGGATCTGACACTAGATCATCATCCAAAGCACTGAGCTTTGATTCGGAATCAACTGGAGTAGACATGATCATGCAATTTTCCATTTAACTATGTGCACAATCTTCTCTACATACTTACGTTGACAAAGAAACATAATGTGTGCAGATCTAGTCACTGAAATCCACAAAAAATAGCTCAATTTCCCCAAGTCAGTCATAGCAAATTCTATTTTTAGCAGTGCAATGATCCATTTTTCAACAACTCAGATGAGGTAGTGAGCACAATATCATCCACATACAATAACAAATATAATAGAGAATTATCACACTTGCTGCATACAAACTCAATCTGCAAAATATACTATGCAAAGCGATCATACCACGCTTGAGGGGCCTGTTTCAAGCCATAAAGTGACTTCGGAGATGACATACATACTGAGGGGCGACTGGATGGACAAAATCAGGCGGTTGATGCATATAAACCGTTTCTTTCAAATCCCATGTAGAAACACATTTTTCACATCAAACTGATGAATAGGCCAATGCTTACCCATAACAATACTCAGAACTGTGCGAATGGTGGTCGATTTAACAACCGGACTGAATGTCTCACCACAATCTATACCCTCCTGCTGATTAGTGTCATTAGCCACAAGTCTTGCCTTATACCTCTCTAGATCACCACTATCTATGTATTTGTGATGAAAAAACCACATTCATCGGATCACATTCACCCCCTCCGGTCTAGAACCAAATCCCAAGTGTGTTATTTCGTTAAAGCCTTAAATTCCTCACACATGGCCGCATTCCAATTCGGGTCTAGTTTGGCCAATTTTGGATTTTTGGAAATAGGGGAAATGGTTTTGCGGACAAGTTAAACTGGGCTTTGGGATTGAAAATCTCGTGTTAGGAACGTGTTTCCATTGGGTGTGAGAAGGCTACCTAGGTGTGTATGTTGGGTGTCGGGACTGGGTCACTATGTCGGGGTGGATCTGGGTTCAGGTAATGGGTTGAAACAGTCTGTGGGTTGGGTATAGAGGCGGGGTGGCTGATTTCTGAGTGTGACGATGGGTTGGGTGTTATCACCGATCTGGGTAGACCGAGACTGGTTGGGGTCGACGAAGTGGGATATGGTGTCGGTTGTAGGTTGAGACTGGATGAGTGGGTTGGTGGTGGGAGTATTGTGGGACGATGTGGGTTACTGGTGGCTGGATTTGTAGCGGGGTTGTGTTGAGTTAGTGGAGACGACACACTAGTGGGGATGATGACCGGTGGTGATACCGAGCTACTGGGTTGCACGTCGGTGGTGGTGTCAATCAGAGTTTGTGGTGGCGGAGAACATGAGGGTGGCGGAGATGCAGGGATGCTTCCGGTGGTTGCGATAGTGGGTGGCAGAGATGCCGAAGGTAACACCGTGGTGGTGGCAGTGGGTGATGGTACAAATATGGAGGGCCGATTACGGCGGTGGTGGCAATCGACGGTGATGTGACGGTGGGTGACGGATTTGATTTGGTGGTGGCTGATTTGCACAGTTCTATGAGGATGACGGGGGAGATGTCGAACTCGTCAAGGAAGGTATAGTCCGGTTTTCGAAATTTTTGAATGTTTGAAAATGGGAATGTGGTCTCGTCAAATGTGACGTAGCGAGAGACATGAATTTTATGAGTGAACAAGTCATAACACAGATAGCCTCTATGATTAGAAGGAATACCTACGAAGACACACGGGGTGGTACGAGGTGCTAATTTATGAGGGGTAGTAGAGGCAAGGTTCGGATAGCACATGCAACCAAAAATTCTAAGGTGGGCAAATGAGGGGATCTGACAGTAGAGAATTCCGGTGGGGGTTTTGTTGTGAAGAGTACTGGTAGGTAAAATATTAAGGATATATTCTACCATTTTGACTGCATAGACCCAGAATGATGGGGGAGAGAGACATGGAAAAGAAAGGTACGAACCATGTTGTTGATAGTACAAATGATTCGTTCAGCTTTTCCGTTTTGGGGTGAGGTGTGGGGACAGGAGAAACGGAAGACCATGCCATTATTGGTGCAAAAATTATGAAATGCGGAATTATTAAACTCTCGACCGTTATCACATTGAATGATTTGATGGATTTTCCAAATTGTGTTTTGATAAAGTTATGAAACTCAAGAAACTTGATATAGATTTCAGATTTGAACTTTAGAGGGTAAATCCATATAAAGTGTGAAAAGTCATCTAACAACACAAGATAAAATTTATGACCTAGCGAACTAACAACATGAGACGTCCATAAATCTGCATGAACAATATCAAACGAGAGAACGTAACACTTAAGAAAGACTAAAAAGGAAGGCGGACGTGTTTGCCTAGAGGGCAAGACAAACATTGTTGGGCCGGTTTTCCACTAGAACAACGAATTAAATTATTGGTCCGAAGAAAATTAAAAACAAGGGCTCCGGGATGTCCAAGTCTATTGTGCCAAGTAGATGGAGAGATTGTTGCTAAGGCAGTGAGGGGAGTGACTTGGGCGGTTAGAGATGTGGGAGGGGTGACACTGGCAGCGGACGTGGATAGGAACGGATAGAGGCCCCCTTCACTATTGCATCTCGTTAGGAATTTTCCGGTACGTAGGTCCGTTACAAAAAACCCAAACGGGTCAAAATTAATTGACACGGAATTATCTGTGGCAAATTTTCTAATGGAGATTAGATTCTTGATAATGTGTGGGGCATAGAAGATGTTATTTAGGGGGAAGTGGGGATGCGGTGGTGGTGTTAGAGTGTGACCAAATCCTTGAATTGGAATGCGATGACCGTTACCGACCATAATAGATTGTGGAGTTGGTAACTGGCACAGTTGAGGAAGATTACCTGAATTCTTGGTGAGATGGGACGTGACGCCCGTATCCATATACCACGCATTATCAGGCTGTTGACGGGTCAAGGACGCCATTGATTTCCGAAGAGTTGTTTGCGAAAAGGAAAAGATAAAATATTCAGGTGCGTTGCTCGAGGAAAAATTAGGTGTGCTTTCTGCTGCAAAGGCAGATGGCTTCGCAGAGAAACAACAAAGGGGTTGCCTTGGGTAGTGAGCGGCTTAGAGGGCCAGCAAAAACCTACGCAGAGGACAACAAAAAGTTGTCGATTTCTCGGGTAGTGAGCCGCGGGAAGAAGAAGGAAAAAAGGATTAGGTTTAGTTTTGGCTTCTAATACCATGTAAGAATGTATTGGTCTCCCTTGGGAAGCCTTTCTCATTAATACAAATATATATAGGTGTACAATGTTGAATCCTTCTATAATAAGGATTTCAATTCTACTATAATTATACAACAAACCTATGATAAATATATTGTACATATACGTGCTAATAATTACTAAGGAAAATAAGGCAATTATGAGATGCTTATATACATATACAAGAGGGGGACATGTATTAAGTGAATCTTATTCTTTTCTCATCATGTTTGCCAATAAGAATAATTTGACATTTTATCTATGCACCATATGTGGAGTCAATTTTGTGAAACTTTTTTTTTCTGTTGGAACATTTGGAGTTGGCTACCCTTGTGGAATCATTTCCTGATATCTAATATTTAAGGAAATCTATACTTGTTCCGATAAAAATTACCTTATGTAGTCTAATAATGTAAAGAACTTGTATGCTTTGAACGTTTTTTTAACCTATTACAATAGTTATTCATCTTATTTTTTTATACCAAATTAGGCTTATTATAAACCGTTAGCGCATAAGGAACATCATATATTCTTTTTTGCACAACATTAAAAGTAGGTTCAAATCAAATTATTGATTGACATCCATGAAAAGGCAAGCCAATGTTGTTGAAAATTAGTTGTTTGCTCACAACCATCCATCTATAGAAAGGTTCATTGTTGAGGAATATTCCAGTATTAGTGTGAACTAAATGATTATATCGTTAGGTAGTCAAAGTAAAATATAGTGGATTTAAAAAAGAAATACAACCAGATTATCACAACTGTACAATTTAATCTCTATTAGTTTTTTTAAACTCAAAAGACCAATGTATTACTATATAAGTAGGGGTTTGGACATGCGAGTTCATCTCATGAGATTAAATTAGTGTTTGGACATGCAAATTCATCTCTCTAATCACAAAAAGGCATGATTTGGGATTCCAAATCATGAATTTAAAAAATTTAAATATAAAAGTTGACCAAGTTTATATTTTGTAAAATTAGATCCATAAGTTGGTAGATATGTTTACCAATCATGTTACCAACCATTTATATCAAATATTAAAAGATCGATAAGTTGATATTATATTTATAACAAATTTACGCTTACCAATCATGTGAGAGAATTATATTAAAGAGTAGTTACACTACAACTTATGTTTAATTTCCCATTTAATTGAACTAAAGTTTGATCAATTGATATTGTATTTTTTAGAAAGGTCTTTTAGTAGCGTATTAATTTTGTTATCAACTATGACTTGCTCATTTGGTAAGATTGTATAAGAATTGGGAAAGTTTTGATGATCATAACTTGTGGTATTTTTATGTCTATAAAAAATACAACTTAAGAAATCTAAATTGTATGTCCAAACAAAACTTCAATTTTAAATCATCATGATTTCATCTTACGATTTCAAATCATGTCTAAACGGCTCGTAAGTAGTAATATTTCCTAACATGATAGTTCTAGAATACATAGTTACTATATAAATTTTAATATAAATTACTTCAGCACTGTAACTTTACTACCCCTATATTTATATTAAATTTATATAGTAACTATGTGAAATATTCGAACATAAAATCTTAGTTCTTAAAATTAAAATTTATAGATTTGAAAAGAGAATACATAGTTACTCCAAAACTTACTTAATGCCCCTATATTTTTGTCAATCCTGTATTAAATATGTAAACAAAAAAAGTAGTGAGTGAGAAGAAAAAAGAATTTTAAAAAACTTACAAAATAGTATACATGTCATTTTCTTAATGACCTAACATATAATTAATATTCTTATTATTCTTTTCTTGATATATTATTTTAATTATACGATTATTTTATTTTGAGACATAAAATTTTGTGTTTTCCTTCTCTTTCTTCATCTTCACTAATCCACCAGCCACCAGTCCACCACCCGCCCTCCCGTGTCCTCCACCACCCATACCCCTGTTTTTCTACAATCACATCACCTTTTTCATTTAATCCTCATAACTAAACACACAAAACCCACATAAATCTTCATTCTCTGATCATCCATCATATCCCATCAAGTTACTCTTCATTTTGTTTCACAGAATTCAGTAATTAATGAAAATTATGTTAAGAAAATGAATATAAGAGAGATTGACAACTTGCAGCGAGTGATGAATATTTATCAAAAGGACATTTCAAAATCTTTAAGGAAGGAATTTAATTAGGTGCACAATCAGAAGAAAGAAATGATCTTTTAAAATTGGAAAGATATGCATAAATTTACAGGTTTTGAGAATGGCCTAAAGGTGGTCTTTTAAAAATGGTGATATTTGTGAGTTTGTTTTTCTGTAAAATATATGGATGAAAGCATATATTGTTTCGGAAGAAAGAGAGGAATAAGGTGACGTTTCTGCACCTGGAGTAGAGAAGATTCTGTCCGGATTAGGGGGGAGGGCAAATTTACAGATCTGGCCGGAAAACTCCATTGTTACTTGCTCCGGGTGTAACGGGTTTTAGTTTACCCGAAATTATAAAAAAAATCATTAAATGATGTGGACAAATCACAAAGCCAGCGGTGAAACAACACACAACTTTCAATTGGTCTGGACAAAGTAAAGTTGAACATAATTCACATATAAGTTGTTTAGGAGTAAAGAATTGTTCATAAAATTTAATTGCTAAAGTGAGTTTTCGATGTAAATTTAGTGGTGAAAAGATGTATTTTTTCATTTGAAAAATATGATAAGTCATAATAATTAATAATTCGAAATATTTAAAAGGTATAAAAAAACTACAATCAAAGAAAATTATCACTTGAAAACTATTATAAGCCACATTAATTTATAATTTAAAATATTTAAAAAAAAAATTACAATCAAAGAAAAATTTATCCGAGGAAAAATAACACATGAATTGGAACGGAGAGACTATTAATATAGTGAATTTAGATACTAATTTATGTATGGAGAAAGTTAAAATCGCCGCTTAGTATGTTGGCCAAAAGAGGGATCATTTCTGAATCATGACTTCACGAGATCACTTGTTTAGATTGAGACATAATTTTAGAATCTCATAATAATTTTTTAAATCTGATTAGCAACATAATATGAGAATTTTGCAGGCTACGTACAAAATACCAAGTTGTCAAATACTAGCTATATTTTGTATGCTTTGAACCCTAAACTAATTATTTAATATATATTATGTTATTTAAAACTATACTGTGTAATATTTGTTTCCTAAAATGGAATCGTCCTCTGCTCTCAACCGTAGGACATTTTTATGCGCCGCGCCAACAGCAGAGCTAAGGAGCACAAGGAGTTAATTCACACCTTCTTTTCTGGTAATTATAATGTATATATAAGAGTAAAATTATACATTATATATATATATATATATACTTCTGTATATTTTGGATTTCGTAAAAGTTTTGGCCACCAAATTCAGCAAAACCTTATTTATATTCTTAAATTTTAAGTTCATCATTGTGATACTTGGTTTATCCGATCGTATTCCTAATAGTATCAACAGTTATATGGACAGAATCACATTGTACGAGATATATTGATGATGATGATGTTACTCTATATTATACTCTTTTCGTTACGGTTTATGCGAAATTATTTTATTTTGTATCAATTCATTTTACAAAATGCATTTCTATATATAAAATATATAATTATAGCTTTTCATTTTTAATGATCTCCCTTTTAATTTTTATCAAATTACATGGCATAAATTAAAAAATGAGTGGAGTATATATCTCCTTCCACTAGATAAGCAGCAATAGCCGTTGCAATTTGTACTAAGAATTGAACAGCAACAATAATTGCCTGACACGCTATTAGCAGTACTGTTAAATTATGCTCACGGTAGTGCACCGTAGTAGCTCGATCACCATAAAGAAGATTCCCCTTTGCGTATATATCAAATTGTACTAAGAAACAAATCAACAATATCATTAGTACTTTTGTTTCTTTATCTTTTCAATTCAAAATGAGTATACAACAAAATCAATGTAGTTCTAAGAAATTAGAAGGGAAAGTAGCAATAATCACGGGAGGAGCAAGTGGTATCGGCGAAGCCACAGTGCATGTCTTCGCCGAACATGGCGTACGCGGCATTGTGATCGCCGATATTCAAGACGAGAAGGGGCGACACGTGGCAGAAGCTGTGGGTTCGCAATTAGTCCGATGCAACTATGTCCATTGCGATGTAACTCACGAAGACCGAGTGAAGTCTATGGTGGACTGGCATGTTCAGACGTATGGGCAGCTCGATATTATGTTCAGTAACGCGGGCATTGTTAGCCCAACCGATAAAACAGTTTTGGACCTGAACTTGTCGGAGCTCGATCACCTTTCCACCGTCAATGTACATAGCATGGGAGCATGCGTCAAGCACGCTGCTCGTGTTATGGTGAAGGGAGCGTCAAAGGAAGCATCATATGCACTGCCAGTGTTTTGGGGTTGAGTTAGGTCAAATTCCATTCTTTACATTGTATCAGAGCAAGGTTCATCCCAATTCATTGTTTACCCGATGTTGGCCCCCCATCATATATTGTCCATGCTCAAGATGTCCAGCACTGGGCGTGAGACGAGGTGTTGAGTTCTCCCACATCGATGGGATAAGTGATCCTTGGTCTCTTTATATGGCTTGGGAAATCGTCCTCCTTTTAAGCTATCTTTTGGGGTTGAGTTAGGCGCAAGATTCATTCTTTACATAGTATCAGAGCTAGACTCATTCCAATTCTTTGTTCACCGATGTTGGGCCCCAAATTATATTATCCACGATCCAGTTAACAAGGTCTGGGCGTGCGGGGGAGTGTTAAGAGTCCCACGTCGGATATGGAATGGGAACATGGACTCATTATATAGACTTGGACAATCATCACCCTACAAGCTAGCTTTTGGGGTTGAATTAGGCCCAATATTCATTATTTACATGGTATCAGAGTCAGGCACATTCCAATTTTTTGTTCACCAATGTTAGGCCCCCACATTATATTATCCACGCTCCAGTTAACAAGGTCTGGGCGTGCGGGGGAGTGTTAAGAGTCCCACATCGGATATGGAATGGGAACATGGACTCCTTATATGGACTTGGACAATCCTCACCCTACGAGCTAACTTTTGGGGATGAGTTAGGTCCAAGATCCATTCTTTACAGTTTCAGATAGACATACACGGATTCAAAATTTAATTTCGATGAGTTCAAATTTTTAAATTTTTACTATTGAATCATGATTACACTTTCGAAAATATGAGTTCGGAATTTGATACTAATTTGTTACAACTTTATCACTCTAGTTTATTCATGTGTGTATGCTCTATGTTAAAATTATTGTTCAATTGAACCTACTAAACATAATTGTATCCACATTTGCAAGTAAAAATATCAAATTAAATGAGTGTATTGTGTTGATTTTGAACAGGTTAAAATGAGTCAAATCCATAAACTTGACGTTGATTAAATGTCGGTCGATACATGTTGAGTTGGATTGGATTGAAACATGTCTATAAAGAATGAATCTTGAGCCTAATCAACCCCAAAAGCTAGCTTATGAGGGGAGGATTGCTCAAGTCCATATAAGGATATCAATTACCCATCCCACTATCGATGTGGGACTTTCTAACACTCCCCGCATGACCAAATCTAGTTAACTGGAGCGTGGACAATATAATGTGGGGTCCACCATCGGTGAACAAAGAATCGTGATGGGTCTGACTCTGATACCATGTAAATAATGGATATTGGGTCTAACTCAACCTCAAAAGCTAGTTTATGAGGGGTGGATTGACCAAGTTCATATAAAGAGATCAATTACCATCTCACTATCGATGTGGCTTATGATAGGAGGATTTCTCAAGTCCATATAAGGAGATCAATTATCCATCTCACTATCGATGTGTCTTATGAGGGAAGGATTGATCAAGTCCATATAAGGAAATCAATTACTCATCCCACTATCGATGTGGGACTTTCTAACAATGTCATCTCTCTAACTCAACACTAATTCTAATTTGTTTTTCATTTTCTATAATTCGTTGTATAGTAATTTTCAAGTTTAACTCAAAAAGAAGAACCATCTTTAATACGAATCTAACAAACCAAACCACAAGCATTTTCTAATTGTTCATACTTCTAAATTGATTAACTTAAGTAGTACATATATTGATCGGTCAAGGAATTTATTTCTAGCCAAACTCGCCAAATTTGGGTGAGTTTATTGATTAGATGAGTTACATTTTCATGGTCTAAATTTGATACTCCTAATTTTAATATTAGGCAGCAAAGGCGCGAGGAGGCGGACAGATTACGTGATGTCGAAACATGCAGTGGTAGGGTTGGTCCGCTCGGCCAGTCTACAGCTAGGAGTTCATGGGATTAGGGTAAATAGCGTGTCGCCTTCCGCGGTGGCGACGCCAGGTCTGTGCAGAAGCGTACAGAAGGAAGCGAAGGAAGTGGAGAAGATGTATGAGCCACTGACTAGTTTAGTTTTGAAAGTGAAACATGTTGCTGATGCTGTAGCGTTTCTTGCTTCTGATAAGTCTGCATTTGTTACTGGCCATGACCTTACTGTCGACGGAGGCTTCGCTTCTTGGTAAATGGATATAAATGACCTTTCAACGCAAAGAAGGCTACTTGTGGAAAATTAAAAGATATTATTGTAACATCATTTGAAAACCTATGGCTAATACTAGGTTTTTCATGATTTGGCCATAATCAATGTAGGTAAGAGTAGAACCAATAAATAATATTCTCTCTGTTCTAATTTATATGATATAGTTTGACTGTACACGGAGTTTAAAAAATAAAGAAAGACTTTTGAATTTTGTGATCTAAAACAAACTAAAGATATTTGTGTGGTTATAGATCATTTCGTTAAGCGTAAAAGATAAAATTTAAATTTAAATTGTTATCGAATAAAGAAATGTGTCATTATTTCTCGAATTTACTAAAAAATAAAGTGTGTCATAGAGACATGGGGAGTGAGTTTCCTTATTTTCTATAATCTTAATTATCATTTGAGGGTTGTTTTATTTTTTGGTTTTTCAAACTTAATTTCTCTTTCTTTTTTTCTTTTGCAAGAAGAGAATATCGCACGCATTAATTCGTGAAGCTCCATATCACCCCCCCCCCCCCCGGCACATACACTATACACTCATTCTAGAAATTAAACTAAATTTCAACGAAAGCAAAAATATTAGGTAATACATAATTTGGTGCTGAGGTGTGTGCAAGCTCACTTGAATACCATATTTGTTAATAAAAAAAAAATGTACTGTATATTTAGAAAAAAGGGTGACGACTTTCATTTATTGATGGCTGAGAATTGTTTCTCTTTCGACCATAAAAAACAAAAATAAAAATGTGTACAGCAGAGAGAAATTAATTACAATTTGCAGAGAGAGTACATGTAGGATTTATTGCTTGATTACTACTGCGTATGTGTCGGCAAGAGTTATTAATGGTGGACTCTCTGTTTGTTTCACGTATTTTTCACGTACTAATTTCTCTTGCTGTGTTCTCTCTTCTGTAACTGGGGTCCTTTTCCAGGCAGAAGCATTTTTTGAGTACTTAACGAGACAAAAAATTATTACATCTTACTCAAATTATTTATCATGATTACTAAAAATAATTATCTCAAATTATTTGTTATTTTAGAATTTCAAAACACAATTAGTTATTTTTTCTCATTTTACCCTTAATAAAATTTTATCATTAATAAAGATTACACTTAAATAGATCCGTTAACAAATTTTTGCCATTATTTTTTTCCATTACTTGATATATTTAGCAAATTAATATTTATTTTATAATTTGATC
Source organism: Anisodus tanguticus (assembly GCA_034509755.1). Taxonomy (NCBI): domain Eukaryota; kingdom Viridiplantae; phylum Streptophyta; class Magnoliopsida; order Solanales; family Solanaceae; genus Anisodus; species Anisodus tanguticus. Next base: position 42,856,697 of record CM067543.1, on the reverse strand, counting down.
TATGACTTAGGGGTCATTTGGATTTGGTAGCTGGTTCGTTAGGCAGGATTAGTTACGATAGAATCTATTAGTTTATGTTCGGATTAGTTATGCATCGTTTAGTTATTCATGTTGTATTAGTTATTTCATATTCTATCCTGCATAAAGTAATACATAGATTTTCTCATAACTGATACATGTATAGTTATGTGGATTTCAAAAGTATAAAATATTTTATTAGATGTGTTGAATTTTATACATAGCAAAAAAATGTTACTCCACCAAATATGGAATACTACTTATGGATTATTTAATACATGAATAACTTTATTTTCTTTTTCCTGGCTAACATAACTTTAGGTTAGTACATGCTGTTAACATTGATTATTGGTTTTAGCATACCAAATGGTTACTGCTCTCCTAATTTTAAAGAAAGAACTATCTGTAACATCAATTTGCATCTAACCAAAAGAATTCAAGAATCTATAATTATCTTTCCAGTATAAATTGTATTTTTTTATTTTTTTATAAGGAGTATAAATTGTGTTGGAAATTTGTCTTTGGTGGGGAGGTGCGTCCACCCGTATTTAATTACTTAAACACTAGGGTTCCGTATGTTGGAGGCTTTGTCTCTTCATACGTGCATAATCTACTAAGTGAGTAGATGACCGTAGGGCCAAGGATCGTCAAATTTCATTGAGAAATGAAAGAGATATTGGTCCACGAAGTAAGGTGTTTGAGGCATGGAAATATTGTGTGGGACAAATCTACCACATCGGTGGGAAAAGGAAGAGTTGTTCTCTTTATAAATCTCAAAATTGGCTAAGGGTTTGGGACCCCAAAGGGTAATCCATGTGTTTGAAGGTGGGAGGACCTAGATGTGCTTGGGTTCAAGGCTAAGCCCACACGCGCGCCGCCGCCGCCCGCCTGTCCCGTCCGGTCTCGGGTCGTGGGCCTTGGGCCTTTTTCTGATAGACCCCCAAATTGTTTAATATTTACAGTTTGGTTCCTAGAATTTCTGGAAACATGAAATTGGGAACGACGAAAGGCAGAAAGTTTCTGCCTACCGTTTGGATTGATTTTTTGGAACGTTGCACATTAAATCAACCATCCTCACTAAATGGCCATAAACAACTATTACTTGGTTGATTACTCCCCTCACTAATGGCCATTACTTGGCAGTTGAGGAATCCCTCCCTTATGCTATATATTGATGTCTTTTGGCACAATTGTAAAGACTACAATATATACAACACAAAGAAAGAGATATACAACACAAATTCTGTCCAAAAACGTGAGCAGAAACAGTGGTCAAAAACAGAAACTCTTCCTTCCTTTTCTATTCTTCAGCAAGTCGTTTCGTGTTTTGTTTTCTTCGTCAGAATCAACCTATTTGCTTTGTAGTGTTGATTAGTTGTTGTTTTATCTTGGGAGACTATTGCCCGTTAACGTAAAAGCATATATACGGGGCAATCTTGTCTTAAAGACAGAGAGTCATCTCTCGACTCAGCCACAGTTGTAACAATCCAGATTTAGTGTTTCTTGATTTCAGGTTATCAAGATCCAACGCTCAACAAGCTTGCGTCAGTTCTGAATATTGGCTACTTATTTATCCTTTCAAACACTTGTAATATTTATTTACTTCCCGTATTGCTTTACATATCCAACAAATTGTACTCCTATTATATTCATGCTAGACATCTCATAAACTTTTTTTCAGCCAGCACTATCCTACCAACACGAATTGAAAGGGGGAAATCAAAGTAAGTTTCAATTCTAATGTACACAAATTTGGTTTTGACTTTTAACTGTCATGTACCCGGTTGGCCATAAGAATTAATAAAACTTCAAGTTGTATTTGGAATTTGAAAAACAACCAAAATCTTATTTTTCACTTTTTCACAATCAAAACCTTGTTGAAAAGTACATTTCAACAACAAAATATTATTTGTAAAAACTATGACCAAACACAACTCCAACTCCAATTTCAAAAACTTAAAAAAAATGATTTTTTTAAAGTTTTGTGGCCAAACGCCTACTAAGTTTTATCATTTTTCCTTTAGCTACTATAACCACCTCTATAACAAGAAATGGCAGAATTCGTCCTCGGGGCATAGCTGGATGGCAAAGGAGGTGAACTTAAAATCCAGCTTGAGGCCTGCAGCGTGGGTTCGAACCCTGGTAGGAGCAATTTGCTCTCTTATGGGGTAGGACATTGTAGGTGATATCTGTACTTGCTCTGTTCTCAAACCCTGGTCATTCAGGCACATTCCGCGATTTACTGATAGTAGTGCTGAAGGACCGAGACTATTATCTTCAGGAATAGTCTTACGTAAATCGGAAAGATGAATATAAAACAAATGTCAGAATTCTTGGAATTCTTGTTATTTGGATGGCCAATAACAAAGCAGTCAAGCCAACGAAACAAGCAAATAATGCGAAAAAATAAGCCAAAATGATCAGATTGACCTCAAAATGCCAAGTAGGCATGTTGACCTGCCTGCTTATTCCCACTTCACTTATTAGTAGTACAAGAAATACAAATAGGAGTAATAATTATTAGAATAATTATGGGCAAATCCTATAATTATATTTATTCTTTAGTAATCATGATATTATAATTAATAGTATAATCAATTAGTAGGATTGTAAGTAATTAGCATCTTATATTATAGGAAAACTTAGATTAGTACTAGAACATATGATTGTATATATTTCCTAACATTAGAATGAAATAAGCAAGGAATCAAATTCCTAGATGGTATTAAGAGCCAAAGATCCTTTGCCCTAAACCCTTTTCTTTCTTTTCCCCTAGCCGGGTTCTTTTTCTTTCTCTTCTTATTGTTTTTCGGCCACCTTAGGTTTAGTAGTCATAAACCCTAAACCTAAACACCTCATCAAACCTAAAGCTAAAACACACCCTAGTCGACAATTACCCCCCCCCCCCCCCCCCCCCGCGGCTAGAACTTGTTTCTCTTCTAAGAACCCTAACTAACATTTAGGGTTCTTCCATCCACTTCCATCAAAACACCACCTACTTCTCTTCTTTTGTTGTTTCTAAGTGGAACCTATGGCCGAAAATAAAGTTTTCATCCCGCTCTTGCCGTTAATAACGTCAAGAACTTTATATTCATAACTCTTGAAATGGAAAAAGGGCAATATACCTCTTGGGCGGAGTTGTTCAAAATTCATTGTCGCGCTTATGAGGTAATCGACTATATCATCTCATCCGAGTCATCGTCGGATACCACTAGGGTAGATAAAAAACTATGGTCCCGGTTAGATGATATAGTCCTTTAGTAGATTTATGGCACAATTTCGAATGATCTTCTCCATACCATAATAGAGCCAAATTCTACAGCTCAACAGGCGTAGGAACGTTTACAAAACATATTTCAAGATAACAAACTTTCTAGGGTCGTTTATCTTGAACACCAATTTACTAATGTTAAATTGGATGACTTTTCCAACATCTCCGCCTATTGTCAGGAATTGAAGGTACTTGCGGACCAACTATCCAACGTTGGTTCGCCCGTAACAAATCAAATGTTGGTCCTTCAGTTGATTGCAGGGTTGAATGAACAATATGATGGAGTTGCTACGTTCATTCAGCAAAGTAATCCATTGCCTCCATTTTATGAGGCTCGTTCGAGGTTGAATCTCGAGGAAACACAGAAAGCAAAACAGGCATCCTCTGAAGCAGCCGCCGCCGGAACTGCTCTCGTTTCCACGAACTCATTTTCCACATATTTGGAGCCCCAAAATTCTGGTTTGGGGGGGCCATGGTAATCGTCCCAATAATGGGCAAAACGGGGTTCAATCCGTAATAATAAAGGAAAAAATAACAGGGGAGAGGCGGTGTCCAACCTGCCGGCGACAGTGGCCAGTCCGGGCAGTGGCGGTAATCAGTGGGGGCAGTACCCACAGTGGGCCTGGGCCCCACAATGGGTTGCCCCGTCATGCCCATATCCAACCTCATCGTGGGTCAGGCCTCCATCTTCAAATCGCCAACCCGAAATTCTAGGATCTCGTCCACAACATGCGTTTGCAGCCCAGACACCGTCTTCTGTTGGTTATGCACCCACGGACATTGAACAAGCCATGAATAACATGAATCTAAGCGTTCCAGATGAGTCATGGTACATGGACACAGGGGATACATCACACATGACGACATCTCAAAGTAATCTCTCGTCTTATTTTAATATGAGCAATAATAAAAATATTGTTGTCGGCAGTGGACATAAAATTCCAATTAGTGTTATTGGTCAAGTAACACTACCCTCTCCACACCCGCCATTATACTTGAAAAATGTCATACATGCACCAAAACTAATTAAGAACTTGATATATGTTAGACGTTTTACAATTGACAACAATGTTTCTGTGAATTTTGATCCTTTTGGCTTTTCTGTAAAGAATTTCCAGACATGGATGTCACTAATGAGATGCAATAGCATAGGAGACTTGTATCCCGTCACCACTGTTTCCAACAATCGCATAACCAAACCATCAACCTTTACTGCCATTTATCATAATGTATGACAATCGGTTGGGATACCCAAGAGCACCTGTTTTTAATAATCTTAGGAAGAATAATTTGTTTTCTTATAACCAACTTTTGGACTCTTTTGTTTTCCAATCTTGTGTGTTTGGTAAACATGTTAATCTTCCTTTTGCATCATCTATTTCTCATACTTTTAGATCATTTGATATTTTGCATTGTGATTGTGGACATCTCCAGTTTTGAGTTTTGCAGGTCATAAATACTATATGCTAATTCTATATGATTATTAAAAAAAATTGTGGACTTTTTTCTTAGAACATAAATCACAAACCTACACCATTTTTAAACAATTTAGTGTTTTTTTCAAAACTCAATTTGGTAAATCCATTAAATGTTTTCAATGTGACAATGGTGTGAATTCATAAATGCCCAATTTAATGATTTTTGTCACCAAAATGGGATGTCTTTGCGTTTTTCGTGTCCACATACATCACCATAAAATGGGAAAGCCGAAAGAAAAATTCAAACAGTTAACAATATGATTCGCTCTCTTCTTGTGTATTCTTCCACACCACCAAAGTTTTGGCACCATTCACTTCAAATGGCCACATATCTTTTAACTATTCTTCCTAGTAAATTGCTCTCCAATGTGTCTCCCACACAAATATTGTATCATCGTCTCCCGTATTTTACACATTTGAGGGTGTTTGTGTTATCATTTGTTTCCATCCACTATCATTAACAAGTTTCAGGCTCGTTCAACTCCTTGTATGTTTTTGGGATACCCACAAAATCAAAAGGAATATAAATGTTATGATTTGACGAATGAGAAAAATAATTATCTCTCGTCATGTACTTTTTGATGAGTCTACATTCTCGTTTTCTAAGTCTCATGTGGCATCCTTACCTTCATATGATTTTTTGGACAACGGAATACATCCCATTTTACACCACCACCTTAATATCCAAACACAAGTGGAACCAACCCAACAAAATACCAAACATTTTCCAGCCCAACCACAAAATGGGACTGGACTGGAGACCACAACCTTATTCCTGATTGTCTCAGCCCATTTCTGTTTTCATGGCGGGCAAGCCCAAGTGGGGCAGCCCACCGCTCCCTCAACCGCAACCTTACCCCAGCCCAATACCGGCTCCTATCCCAATACCGGATCGGCTAACCATTTTCACTTGGGCCACAATACACCCACTCGGCCAAATACCATACCCGAGTCCCCTACTACCCAACCAATGACGGAACATCCTCGAACCATTGAAACACGTGCCATGCATAAGATTTTTCAACCCAAACATCGGTTTAACCTACTAACATCAATTCAACCATCACCTCTACAAAAAAATCCCAAAGCTGTCATGTTAGACGAATTTAATGCTCTTATTACAAATAAGACGTGGGAATTAGTACCACGTCCGTCTAATGTGAATGTCATTCGGTCTATGTGGATTTTTTGTCATAAAAAAAATCTGATGGTTCTTTTGCGAGATACAAAGCTCGTCTTGTTGGTGATGGCAGGTTGGAGTAGATTGTGTTGAAACATTCAGTCCGGTAGTTAAGCCAGCAACTATCATGAATGTTCTCAGCCTGGCTCTTTCAAAATCTTGGTACATTCATCAGTTGGATGTTAAAAATGTACATGTCGTCGTTGGGTTTCCGAGATTATACCTGTCCAGATCATGTTTTCCTGTTGAATAAATCCTTATATGGTTTGAAACAAGCTCCTCGGGCATGGTATAACAGATTTGCAGGATTTATTTCCAAGTTGGGATTCTCTCACAGCAAATTCGATCAATCTTTGTTCATTTATCGGAAGGGCGCTGACATGGCATATATACTTTTATATGTCGATGATATTATTATCACAACATCATCCACTTCACTTCGCCAGTCTATTACGTCCCTTCTTGCAGCAAAATTTGCAATGAAGGACATGGGTCCGTTGAATTATTTTCTTGGCATTGCCGTCACCCAATATGCCTGTGGTTTGTTTCTCAGTAAAAAGAAATATACCGAAGAAATAATTGACAATGCAGGAATGTCTTCCTGCAAACCATCACATACTCCAGTTGACACAAATGCGAAATTGAGTAACGATGCTGGAATTCCATACAACGATCCTACACATTACCGCATACTAGCAGGGGCCTTACAATATCTGACTTTTACAAGACCAGATATTTCCTATGCGGTTCAGCAAGTTTGTTTACACATGCAGGTTCAACAAGTTTGTTTACACATGCATGTTCAACAAGTTTGTTTACACATGCAGGTTCAACAAGTTTGTTTACACATGTACTCTCCATTTTGGCCTACATATGTATAAGTCCTCCATCTCGAGTCTTTTAGCCTACACATATGCAGATTGGGGTTGCTGTCCGGACACACATTGTTCCACTTTCGATTATTGTGTGTTCTTGGGGGACAATCTCATTTCATGGTCGTCCAAACGACAATTCACAATGTCTCAGTCAAGTGCTGAGGCAGAATACCGAGGTGTTGCTAATGTGGTTGATGAATCATGTTGGCTCCGTAATCCACTGTTGGAGCTACATTGTCTGATTGAAAAGGCAACAGTGATGTATTGTGACAATGTGAGAGCGATATACTTATCCAGCAATCATGTTCACCATCAGCCCACAAAACACATTGAAATAGATATCTTATTTGTTCGTGAAAAGATTGCCCGTGGACAAATCTGTGTTCTCCATGTACCGTTTCTCTATCAAATTGCGGATATCTTCACGAAAGGTCTTTCGCACTTACTTTTTGATTATTTTCGGAACAGTCTAAGCATATGTGAACCTCCCACTAAGACTGTGGGGGAGTATTAAAATAATTGTGGGCAAATCCCATAATTATATTTATTCTCCATTAATTATGATATTGTCATTAATAGTATAATCAATTAGTCATCAATTAGGAGAATGGTAAGTAATTAGCATATTATATTTTAAAAAAATAGATTTATACTAGAACTTATGATTTTATATATTTTTTAACATTGAAATGAAATAAACAAGCAATAATTTCCTGCAATAATTTCGTGTATTATTTCAGAAAATGAGGACGGAGTGATTTGAGCAGTGACGTGGTTTTCCTTCCTGCAACGCCATGGCTTCCGTTGCCAAATCTTTTTCTCTCTTCCACTCTATATGTATATATTCCAGCAATCTTCACTGTCTATCAACTAAATCTTTCTTCCCCTTTCCTTAGTAATTTCAGTGTTTTTCTTTAATCATGGCAGAAGCAAACATTACCCAATCAACCCAAGGCCAAAACCTCCCACTCCAAGACCGTGTAGCCATTGTTACCGGCTCTTCTCGCGGCATAGGCAGAGCAATTGCCCTTCATTTAGCCTCCCTTGGTGCTAAACTCGTCATCAACTATTGCTCCAACTCAACTCAAGCAAACGACGTCGTATCACAAATCAATTCCACCTCCAATTCCAATTCCCCACGCGCCATCGCCGTCAAAGCCAATGTTTCCGATCCAGATCAAGTCAAATCCCTCTTCGACGCAGCAGAATCAACCTTTCTATCTCCGGTCAACATCCTGGTCAACTCTGCCGGCGTACTCGACGGGAAATATCCGGAGATCCTAAACACAACCCTAGAGGACTTCGACAGGACTTTCGACGTGAACGCACGTGGAGCTTTCGTGTGCTGCAAGGAAGGAGCTAACCGAATCAAGCGCGGCGGTGGGGGAGGATTATATGTTTATCGACGTCGTTAGCGGCGGCGTTTAGACCTGGGTACGGGGCGTACACGGCGTCAAAGGCGGCTGTTGAAGCAATGGTGAAGATACTGGCGAAGGAGCTCAAAGGGACGGGTATAACGGCGAATTGTGTGGCGCCGGGACCTATAGCGACGGATATGTTTTACGAAGGGAAAACGGAGGAGATGATAAATAAGATTATTAATGAGTGTCCACATGGAAGGCTTGGACAAACGGAGGATGTTGCGCCGGTGGTTGGATTTTTGGCCGGCGATGCTTCTGAATGGGTTAATGGGCAGATTATTCGGGTCAATGGCGGCTACGTCTGATTCTTTTGCTAGAGGTGTGTTTTTCCTGCATTTTCGATTCTGATATCTGTTTGGTTTTGTTATATTCCAAGTTAAAAAATTGAAAAAATATATATTTGGAGGGACTTTATTAGATTTTTCTCTTGAAATATTGTTAATATCAAAATTTTAAGTTGAAATAACTTGTACTACTTCAAGAATAAGTTAACCAGGAAACTATCAACTGATCAAGTAATGAAAGTATTCTGGCCTATTTTACTAATTCTGCTTATGAGTCGACTTATGGCTGGCTATTCTTAGTGAATTTTATTTTACAGATTTCATCATATTACAATAGTGTCAATGTTACAATGATTGCATTATATGCAAATCACATTTCTTTGTGGCTGTAACAGAGGCCTAAACAGGGGTGCACTACCATTATATATGTTTCAATTGATTCATCATCATCTTCGTCCCCCTTGGAGAAATGGAAGAAGAACACGACAACAATGATGAAGATGCTATGTAAGTGCTGTAAGGACAGAGGATGTAGAAGGAAAAGATGGTCTACGCAGCTTATATTTGGAACTTAAGTTATATATACTGCGGAGTAGTTTGGTTTGAAGTATTAGTCAAACTAATCATGGTATATAATTGGGTATTACTTCATACAATATTTGGTATGAAATATAAAATTTTGCAATGGACATCTTTGATTCTTTTGTTTCACATATTAAATGATACCCATACAAATCAACACTGATTCTAATTGTGTCTAAATGAATTGATTAGGTCATATTGGAATAAGGTTCAAGACTATGTTAGTATGACTCATGAACGGAGAGAGAACGAAAATAAGATGACATCGGAAACCTAACCTCATCATGTTATTGAGTTCATCACATGACAAAAACAAAACAGGGGGTTGAGCAATTTCATGAGTAGACAAACACTAGTACTGGTCATATACCTATATTTGTCCATCCCTAGGAGACCCAACTACCCAAAACTATGTCAGTCCAGTGGGCCGGGTCAGTCCGATCCCGGCCCAGTCCGTCCCGATTACCGCCTCGCCCCGGCCCCCAAAAAAAACGGAACGAAATTGCAGGTAGCGGGGTTCGATCTCGGGATGAGACTAGGGCTCGTCCCATCCGTTCCGATCCCGCCCCCGTCTCGCCCCGACCCAGTTCCCCCCCCCCCCCTCCCTCCTTTGCAAAAATAGACGTTGCAACAACGATCAAAATTCGATTTTGGCCGTTGTGCAACGAATATAATGGCAATTTTTGCCCCCCACCCCATAAACCCCTTACCCCCTTAATATTTATTTTTAACTCCTAAGTTAGTATATTTACACTTTAACTCTATTTCTCAACTATAATACCTCATTTTTCTCACAAATCTTCCTACCATCTCTCAATTTATCTCTCTACAAGTCTACAAGTCTACAAGTCTACATTACCTACTAAATATTATATTTTATTTGCTTATTTGTATCAAAATTAAAAAATTGGGGGTGAAGTTGGCAACTAGCTTGAAGATCATCCATCGAGCAAAATTTCAATTTTCAACCTCGATTACACGTCGGCGTTTGGTACATTCGTTCCTTCTTTAAATTATTATTGTTACTTAATTTTAATTATCGTACTTAATTTCATTATTTTTAAATATTTATTTGCATAATTATAATGGAACGAATTGAACGTTTTATTTTTGGTAGAGGTACCAAGGGTAAGGGTGCATCTTCTAGTAATCCTATTCCTAGTCCCGATGATTTCACTCATATAGATGAAATTGGTTTTTTAATGATATTAATATATCATTATATCATGAGGTATATTCTGCAGTTGAACCAAACTTTAATTTTAAAAATGAATTAGACGATAATGTTATCACACCCACTAGTGCACCTCCACCTCAGGCTCAGACTGAGTCTCATGCCTGAAACTGAAACTGGAATGCCTCTTATTCCGCCTAGTATGAGTCGAGGCCCCAAACAACGAAATTAAAATCATATGCATGGAATTTTTTTATAGGGACAGTGGAATCAACTAGCTAGATGTAAAAAATTGTCAAGAAGTTTATAAATTTAAAATTGGAAAAGGTCATGATGGGACATGAGGTTTATTGAGACATGTACAAAGCATGCACAAAACTAGGTATAACGAATATCTGGCTGAAAAATCAGGTGTGTCAATGCCTTCTGAGTCGGGACAAGGTTCGCATAGTGAACCCGACAAAGTACATGGTCGAATTAACCCGATGACGGGGGAATTATAGGTCCTAAATATGATAAACACAAAGATAGGGAAAATATAGAAAAATTAGTTACGGTGGTGGGTTTGCCTTTTTTATTTCCTTCCTCTCCTGGTTTTATTCATTACATTAGAGAAACGTATAATCCTGCTTTTAACGATTTTCCTAGATGAACTGTCTGTCAGAAGATATGTTTTTAAATTTGCACATGAATATCAACAGTATTTACGTTATGCATTATATCATTTTAATGGCAAAGTGATTATTCACTTATGATATATGTCGTAGTACTAACGGTAATGATTATTTAACCGTTACATGTCGTTGGATAGATGAGACTTGGTCTATGCAAAAACGTATTTTAGCATATAGATATATTGATGATAGGCACACTGGATTATTTATTGCAAGAAATATTCATGAAATTTGTGAATATTATGAAATTAATGATAAAATTATAACTGTTACATTAGATAATGTTACTGCTAATGATTATGTTGTAAACCTTTTAAAAATTAGATTTACTCCCTCTTTTTTCGATATTTTTCATATTAGATGTGCATGCCATATTTATAACTTAATTGTAAAGGATGGTCTAAAACTTTTTAAAAACATACTTGATAAAGTACAATTTGCTATAAACTTTATTTTTAAATGTAATAAAATACAAAGACGCAAATAGTATAAAAAATTGTCATAATTGTGGACTACCTTATAGAAATTTCCAGAAGAAGTTTCGACTAGGTGGAATTCTTTATATGAACAACTACTTGTTGCTCACGAGTATAAAAGACCTATAACTTTATTATTTAACGCTCATAATCAAAGTCCAATTGATATGTTGGTAGATGATGATTGAGAAAAAAACTCGGAACTTATTGCATTTTTAGAGAATTTTTTTCTAGCTACTAAAGAATTTTCTGAAATTTATTATCCTACTATTTCAACTATGTTATTTTATATAGCTCTAATATTTTTGTTATTTAATGAATATATGAAAAAATGAGATTACGCTCTAGCTATTAAAAATGTTTATAAAATTTAAAAAAAAATCATATTCCCACTATATATTTTATTGGTGTTGTATTAAATTTGACTATTAAAGTAGACGGTTGTAAAAACTTGTTGAAACAATTTATGAAAGCTTAGAAATACTTCAACAGACCCAACTGAAGAAGAACCAACTAACGAACCAACTAAAGAAGAAGTTATGTCTAGTATACACAATGAAATAGAATGTTTAGTGGTTCAACTTCTTCTCAAGTTAGCGAATTTGATGTTTATGTTTTGCAGGGTGTTATACTGTACGAATCAATTGTCAATAAAGATGGACGCGAAGACTTGATGATATACTTGAGGGAAAATGCGAAGACATTTTCGACACTATCAAAGATGGCACGAGATGTACTGAACATTCAAGCGTCATCAACAGCGTCTGAAAGCGCTTTTTCTGCTGGAAGATTTCAAAAAGGAGAGCACAGACACTCATTGCGGGAGACAGCTTGGAGATTGTAGTTTTATTCAGAGATTGGATTAGAGCGGAGCGTAAAAGGTGCGGTCAACCGGAGATCAACGAAGAAGACGACTACAACTACAACGAAATCTTGTCCAAGGGAACAGGAAGCGACATTGAACAATTTGACCAACAACTTCCAATTCCAACCGAAGATCCTCAAGACATTGTGAGGAAATTAGAAAAAATATGGTTAACTATGTTTTTAATGTCAATTTTACTATGTGATTTGAAACTTTTGAACAACGAAACAAAGTTGTAATTTTGAAATTGTATTACAAAAATACTATTAAATAATATAAGAGACACAAAAATAGCCTTGGGATATTTTTATTATACCATCTTGTTCAATTATTTAAGTGTTTAAATATATATTTTTTAAATTAAGTGTCTAAAAAAAACTCAAATCTCACAACCCGACCCGTTGGCCACCCCTACCCAAAACTGGTCGAGTATATAACACACATACTACACAGTACATACATTTACAAGTATATATTATATACATTTGTATCCAGGTTCGAGCATTTCGCGTAAAATTTGTATCAACGCAGGAACTACATTTTGAACCGTTATTTGTGTTGGACGTCTACAAATAAGATAAACCAAAACATCTTGGCAAGCTGGGGATGTAGCTCAGATGGTAGAGCGCTCGCTTAGCATGCGAGAGGTACGGGGATCGATACCCCGCATCTCCATAGTAACTTTTCACTTTTGCAAATAGTCTGCTTTTTATGTGTTGTTTCTATATGTTGTCAAATAGGCAGTACTAATTCACACTTAAACCTTGAATTCTGCTATTTACACTGCACATCTATTCCTTCCAAAACCCATGAGAACTAGTTAACATTTATTTAAGGAAAACGCCAATTGGATTAGCTATTTCTATTGCACAAAATGGCGGCGGGGTTTTTTCTATTTTTTTTACAATAAATGGCAGGTTGACTGGGTGTAAAATATAATATTGTCAAACTCATTCCATGAATATGAATGAAGCGATAGATTAGTCTCCACACAACATTAGTTTCTTCAATAATTTTAACAAAATCCATTCTTATCCCTTTTCTTGATGTAGTCCTTCATTTGACATTTTACATTTATCGTTAAATCAAATATAAGTTTCAATCCAAACACTTTAACGTCTATCCTACATTAGAATATCCTATTTAGGTGATGTCTGGTGTAGATTAAGATAAGTTGATATCTGATAGTTTAGTCAGATTATTGGACGTCTAAGGTAAGTTGTTGGAGTTGAGTAATTAAATTTTTCAAAAATAAACATGATTATTTGATTCATGTGGCTTAATTGCGAAAGCAAGATGTGTATAATTTGGTTAAGTCATGAGCAATTTCAGCTAAATATCTGCTAATTTGACCCCAAAAAAACGAACGAATGCGTGTGAATACTTCGTCAAAAGCCATTACCAAATTTATTCTTTGCAAATGGGTACAAACAATTACTACTACCATTTAATATATGTCATTTTAATGATGTACCTGTTAATGTATCCTTTTTTTATTGGAAAATATTGACAATACGTACCTCCAATATCCTCCACAAGTAGAAAATCAATAGCTTTTCACCTATCCATCATTAAAAATTAATACACGAACATGTGGACTTTTGTATGTGTTTCGATAAATCAAAGCTTTATTCTAATACCAAAACAAGAAAGTATTTACTAAAAAGGTATGGGCAAAATTGACAAATTAAAAAGATATCATTCAAAAGCTTTTTTTGTTGCTTCCTTTTTTTCTTCTTCTATGAATTGAAGATGAAACTAGCTAGTTATTTAGTAGTTTGTTTTGGCCAATATTTTTAAAAGGCATTTTTAAATGTCAAATTGTGAAAATGAAAGTTAATATTAAATTTTAATTATTGATAAATATGAATCTTTGATATAAATAATATAGTTCTAAAAAAAATTAAAATATAAATTAACCCATAAGGCCATAACTTGTATTTATTTTATTTATATAAGTTATAAAATGATAACAAATCCGTACTTGATATGTTGATTTATACAAAATAACTTAAAAACACCAAATATAGAATTAGCTCTGTTAATTTTAATACACGAATCACCTATTTCTTAACCTATCACTAAACAACCCCTTTAGAGATCGTTTGGTACGAGGGATAAGTTATCACGTGTAAATGTGATTGGGTGAGATAACAACAACAACAAAACATACCCAGTGAAATCCCACAACGTTGAGTTTGGGGATGGTAGAATGTACGCAGACCTTACCTCTATCTTGGTAGGTAGATCGGTTATTTCAGAGAGATACTCGGCTCAGAACAAGCAAAAAAATAAAAACAGTCAGACCCAGTCAAAAAGATAAGCAGTAAACAATAAGAAAATGAGATAAATCAATGCGAATACGCCATGATATCGCATCATGAAAGAGAAGCAGTAACCAATAAAGATAAATGAAATAACTCAAGTACATTAAAGAACGCATAGCAGAAGAAATAAAACTAGAGAAGGCTATAAAACAATACTACGCATATTCGTATGATATATTAAGCATGCCTACCGTAATAATACCATTAATGTGATTGGGTGAGATAAGATAGAAAATTTTATTCCACCCTTAATGTGTGATAACGTATCCTACATTTTATCCCATTTAAATGGGATTGGTGAGACTAAAAAAGTTATCGCACTAATCAAATATAAATTAATTCTAATCCCATAAAACTAATAATCTAATTTCATTGTATCGCGGTCGCCTTAAATTTGTATGGATCTAATATATGGACAAAGTCCGAGTATATGAGATGGTGATGCGAACAAGTTGGCAATCCAAGTCATTTTCGATATTTTCCAAGAAAGTATCTTCTCTTTACAATTAACTCCATTCTAATTTCAACATACTCTCTTTCTTCCTCACCAAGTCTCTCTCTCCCCCCCCCCCCCCCCCCCCACCTCCTCCTCCACAGGCATACCCCTAATATATAAACACACACCCCTTTCTAGCTTTGCGAAACCCATTTCAATCCTTCAATCTCCTTCGCTAGCTGTTCCTCTGCTTTGTAAGTATGTCTATGTAGATGCAGATACTTAATAGAATTTCGATTTTCCCATTTCTTGAATTCAATTTTTTCACCACTTTTATACATATACGTGTGTTGTTCTTTTACTTTAATCGTTTTTGTGTTCGAGTGAATGCGTGAAGACTCGCTTTGCTAGTAGAATCTAAACAGTGAAATCAAATTCTCTAAAATTACTCTATTCTGTCTCAATGCGATATTTTTTGCTCCTCGAGCGTCAGTTTTACTTCTTAGGTCCCAATTTATGTGATGTAGTTTGACTCGATATGTTTTTTTAGAAATAAAAAAATACTTATGAATCTTGTGCCGTAAAACAAGCTAAATATATTTGTGCTCGTTAAGGATAAAAGTTAAAGTTTAAAATTAAATTGTTGTCAAATAAGTAAATATGTTATTTTTTTGGAACTAACTAAAAATAAAAATGTGTCATTTTTTTGGTATTGACTAAAAATAAAAGTGTTTCATATGAATAATTGGGACAGAGGCGTTACTAATCTTCGAAGCTAAATTAAATTTGATTAACTTAGTGTTGTAAAATTAAAATTAGATACTTGAAAACTATAGGAAGACTAAAGTTCTTCTCATGTCAATATCATCTTTAAGTTGAAATTTTTGTATGAAAAATACATTAATACTGTCAAAGTTCACATAGTTTTAATCTTGAGAGACGAAAATTGTCATGTAAATTGCGACGGAGAGTGTAGTTATAGACAGAAAATTGCTACACTAGTTGCTTTGATGCCATGGATTTTAGTTTCTTGTCTTCTTGGATCGAAAGTTAGTTTTGGTTTGATAAGGTAGAGTAGGTTGAGAAGTTTCCTTCTTTAGAGGATTGGCAGGAAAATTCAACTTTCCATGTCAATTTGGTGGGATATGCCTTTAGCAAAGGCATAGAGTTAGCTGTACAAAACAATAATTGGACTGCTGACATCGCAACACTGAATCTTTTCTTGGTTAAATGGGAGTTTTATTGCAAATATGCAATAACTTGTATAAGAAAGATAACCATTTTCTCCAAAAATCTTGAATTAACAGTTATTCTTTAGTCCCAGGGATAAGTTCGAAAATTTTACCCCTTTTGGATTGTGAAGTTTAGGTGTTCAATTGTAATTTATAAACTTACTATTCTGTTCAATTTTTCATTTGAGAAACTATTACTAGTCATAATTGCTTGTCAATAATTACAAGTTCTCTTGGTGCGATATCTTTAGTATGTTTCATGGATGAATTCTGTGGATCCATCTTCCTTTTCATGTCATCCTTAGTACTACGTTGTTCAATTTTTCACTTGAGAAAATATTACTAGTCTAAAGTGGTGATTGATAACGACAAGTTCTGTTGGTGTGATATCTTTTTGAGTATGTTTCATGGGTGAATTCTGTGGATCATCTTCCTTACAATGCAGTCTTTACAGAGTATGGGCAATTTATTGTGCTGTAAACAAGTTGATCAATTTTACAAATAAGTTATAAACTGAAAATTAGCTACGCTAGTTTCTTTGATTTAGTTTATTGCCTTCTGTAAAGTAGGTTGAGAAGTTTCTTTCTTTAGAAGATTGACAGGAAAATTCAACTTTCATGTCAATTTGGTGGGATATGCCTTCTGTAGATGCATATAGTTAGCGGTAGAAAACAGTATTGGACTGCCAACATCATGACAATGAATTTTGTTTCTTGGTTAACTATGAGTTTATTGCTAATTTTTCTGTAAATTGTCACAAAGAACTTCTTCCACTAACAAAAGAAGAAAAATTAGCATACCTTTCCTTCCCAAAAATTCAAATAGCAGTTCGTCTTTAGTCCTCTGGAAAATTTAGAATCATAGTTCGACAATATTACCCCTTTTGGGCTGTGAACTTGAAATGTTGAAGTGTAATTTGTTAACTTAGTAAATACTCTGTTCAATTTTTCATTTGAGAAATTATTATTAGTCAAAATTGCCCGTTGATAATGACAAGTTCTCTTGGTGTAATATCTTTTGAGTATGTTTCATGGGTGAATTTTGTGGATCATCTTCCTTTTCATGTCATCCTTACAGAGTATGGGCAATTTGTTGTGCTGTGTACAAGTTGATCAATCCACTGTTGCAATTAAGGAGCAGTTTGGCAAGTATCAAGATGTGCTTGAGCCAGGTTGCCACTGTCTCCCTTGGTTCCTCGGATTCCAGCTAGCTGGCTATCTTTCCCTCAGGTTGCAGCAACTCGATGTTCGCTGCGAGACAAAGACAAAGGTCTATTCTTTATTCCGAAACAGGAATTCCATTTGACTTGAAACAGACTGTGTTGGTTCATAGACAAATCTCAGATGGTTTTTAGAGTTCGTGCATACTATGACTTAATACATATATTGCAACAAATGTGCAGGATAATGTGTTTGTCAATGTTGTGGCATCAATTCAGTATCGTGCCCTAGCAGACAAAGCAAATGATGCTTTCTACAAACTTAGCAACACTAAGGGCCAAATTCAGGCCTATGTTTTTGATGGTAGACATCTAAGCTGTCTGTTTATATATCTGATGATCTATTTCTGAGAATTAATTGATTTCAATAAATAATGCTAGCTTACACCAATCTATGTTTTTTATTTTTTCAGTCATAAGAGCAAGTGTTCCAAAACTCAATCTTGATGATGTTTTTGAGCAGAAAAATGAAATTGCCAGGGCTGTTGAGGATGAACTTGAGAAGGTTGACCAATTCTTCACTGCTCTTATAA